>OX382282.1:4967164-7367164 GCA_947507595.1 Pyralis farinalis | reverse complement strand
ATATATTTTCAAATCATTAATATGTAATTAATAATCATCATGGAATCCAAGAGATGCCATGTAGAGCCCCGAGTCGCACAGTTTAACTCAGTCGTCCCCGTCCCTAGCCGACGGAAGCATACTTTACTTACATTGGCAAGTTCTAAAGGCTCGTTGACACGAACAAGTTGCGAACATCGATTAATTTACAGCTAGCTATCATACATTTATTTTGCTTTATTTCCTGGGTCCATACATAACTGTCCCAGACTTGCGTCCGTCACACCCAACACGACATTGTAGTCCTGGTAAATAGCGGGAATTCAGTGCGAAGTTTGTATAGCTAATCCTATCTATCTATAGCCTCACGTCAAGACCTTTGGGGGTAGGCAGACAAAACCGAGCGTCACGTGACTCGGTCATTACACACTTCACTCACATCTTTGTCGTTCATAGCTCTTCGCATGCTCTTACGCCTGTTAATAAGGCTCTTGACACCAACTTCTGATGACGCTGGATCTATTAGGTCGTAGCAGGGGAGTCAAGTACCACCATATTTCTACTTTCGCATTGCATATCTGTTATGTCATTCTTTCCTCTAGCTTGCCTTTCCTCTAGCATTCTTTCTGAACAGAACTAATGCTAGAGGAACGAGATCGGAGATTTGTCCAAACCAGCATGTATTTCCTTATCTTAACACCGATACTTTCTTATAGACCAACTCTCTTCTTAACGTCTATATTGCATTGTTAAGTCTTACAAAAATAGATCATCTTCATGTTCATAGGATATAGAGCCTATCAATAGGTTGCTTAAAGTATTTTTAATAGGCGACGGCCAATGGGTGTCCTAGACACTGACCGTAATCAACTAGCAGTGCAGGCACAAGGTGAAGTACGCTCCAGGGCCCCTGATGAACTCGTGTAACAGTAACAGAATGTGTGAGTTGGTGAAGGGATAGGGAGTTCATCAACAATTGATGAGGAGAGGAGTGATCGATTGTATTATAATATGTGCCATCCGTTTCTTTTGGCATTGATAAACGTACCTATTCCCAACCTACATACGAAAGAGAAAAAAAATCCAGTGAATATGTGTTTCTTTTGCATGAAAAAATAAATCATTTTTTTTAGTGCTTTTTGTTTTTGTCAGGATTATTTAAATAAGATACATTTCTATGTATAACACATAAGTGTATATATTAAATATAGGATGCTTAATTTGCGCACGCATGATTCTTTTGAATAACTGATTCGAGGCATGAATTGAAATACTGAATCATATTTTTTTGAATTCTTGCTGTTTGTCTGTTTAAACTGGCTTTATCGGAAATTGTTAGAATGATTTTTTCAGTGAAAGTTTTTCACTATGAAGTCTTTAATAGATCCTTGGGAGCAACTTGACCTAGTACTATTGAATTCAATTTTAAAAAAGCAATAATAATACAATGTTATATACAAGTATAAAATTTTCTAATAATATCTTTTGGCATGAGTGAAGTGCTGTAGGATTATTTAATAAAACACATTCAATGGCAAGCCTTTGTATTTTAAGATACTTCCAATTGATTAATTAATTTCAATTCCGACGAAACAGAATAATTTTTCGAAGTAACCCATTCGGTACATTAGCGATATTTTTTGTGTAAATAATAGAAGTTGAGCAGTGATAGCGCAGGATAAAGGACCGGTCCAGGAGTGGGTATTATTCGACGGTCACTAGTTCGAATCCACTGGTGGGCATGTACCGCTAAATTCGTGTTTTTAATATAATATTATATAATAATTTTATATCATTAAAGTTACAAAGACTCATTCATTACAAATTATAAATTAAATTACAAAATTATTGCGTACATAAATTAATATTAAAATACAAATATAAAATTAAAACAAAACATACCAAAATCAAATTAAAATTAATCGACCAACTGCCCCCATTCCGGCTCAACAACGTCATACATTATAGTCTACTATTGCTTGGTCCATGCAGACTACAGTGATTCAGAAAGGGACAGTCGAGTTGATTCGCAATCATTTCCAAGATGCTATTAGAGCTGCCTCTGACCCGCCTCAGCAGAGAAGTCGCCCGCGTACGCATCAGGGTTTTAAAACAATTGATGCGCGCCCCCGCAAACATCTCCGAAGCACTACAATATCGAGGCAGCCCCATCAGCATCCAGAAAGCGTTGTTGTATTGTACGCAGAGAGCTCCGTACGTTCTCTGCGTATATTTATGTAAATACGTTTTTGGGATTTATGTAAATACTTGGATCACTACCTCGACGGTGAAGGAAAACCTCGTGAGGAAACCCGCACGTCCAAGAAATTATATTTAGAGAGAAGTGTGACTCAACCTAAGAAATATCTGTAGATCCAACTGGGATGCGGAGGTCTGAGGACAGTCGTCCTATGTCATATCTACGTAATCTATGTAAAAATCAGTATCTTCGCTAAATCCTTAGGCTTACGTACCTAGCGCCCCAGCCGATCCTACTGTATTAGAAAACGCTAAAAAGGAGAAGAGTGTTTCTAAGAAGTACCAGATATCTATTTCTTGCACTAGACGTCAGGATTTCAAAGTCTAAAATGAGTTCCCAAGTGAAATCGCACCATTCGAAAATTGAGTATCTACCCTAAGGGACTGCCATTAGAGCCCGGCCCTCATAATTAAGTGCTCATTATACTATAAGCAAAAGGCAAAGCATAATTTTTCGCGTGTGTATTTAATTAGGGTTACAAGTTGACTATTATAATTTTAATAACCGTCAGTAAAAATGATACATTTAAAATTGACAGCGGGTTTTGTGTTACATAGATGTTACTATAAATGGGTAATAAATTTAATACGGTTTAAATTTTAAAATATATATTTTATTCTTACTGATGCATGGATAATTGTGATTGATTAAGTAGGTACCTATTAGTAACTTAGAGCTAACCTAACTTTATGTGTCTATGGAGTGTTATGCCCTCTATTTTCCAGGGTTTAAGATATAGCAGTGTACTATTGTACAAATTACGTATAATATCTTTTTAATTATTTAGGTACAAAGTAGTTTAATGTAATTGATCTTTTACGTGATTACGTTTAATTGTTTCATTCGCCAAGTTAAATGCCTCCGTGCTACCGTTGATCTTAAACGTTACGTAATTAGGTTTCGCAATCTTAAAACCAATTTACTTCGATACTGGTATTAAGAAAACGTAATTTAATTTTATACCGTCATATATCACTCGGTACACCGTACCCAACCGATAAACGTCCAATATTCTTTAAAAACAAAAAGAATCACCACTTTGGAGTCGTGACAACCCTATTTCGACGTCCTAGCAACATGGTTCACCGAGGACACTGCCCTCATACTGCTAGCATTTAAATGCGTCCCACTTAAGCCCTATAACGTATACGTAAAGTCCATTTTAAAAATTTTTCAACTGAAATTTTACATTTGCCTAGTTTTCGCATTCCTTCTACAAGATTAGCACTGAATATATACCTTATCGCAAATAGGATTAAGGTAAAATTTTAGTATTTTCGCTTTAAAGGTAACTTTGTTCTGTGTTCATGAAGTCCTGCTGCGTGTTACTACGAGTCTTCGAAATGAAAATAGAGAAAAACTCTAATGTTCTTTTGAGCGTAAAGTTTTACTTTTGTACCTTTTTTGTATTGTTGCTGCCCTCATAAAAGTATGGTGCTGCATAAGGGCATTCTTATTTCCAGCTTATGCAGACAGATAGGCAACAAAACAATTTTGTTGGTAATTTACTTCTTAATAATTAGATCTATTTTGTTGTCATTTTTGACAGTTGATAGATTTGGTTCGAGAGTATATAATGATTTCGCTCGTCGATGCTACGTTGTGCAAGTTATTAGTTAAGGAGACCTATTGTACTCAATTTATATGAAAATTGAATTTCTAACAACCATCCAGTATGTTTGTTTACAAACATGAAGTTTTGACATCTTACAAAACTTTGGTGCTTCAGGTAGCAGTAACGCTAAATATTTCTGAGAAAAAGTAGCCTAAACGTATTCTCTGGATTTTAAGATTGTTTTGGATTCTAAGTATAAATTTATATCCAAATTCATCAAATAAGCAAAAAAGAATGTTTGAAAGGTGCACGTTAGACAGGGGAATAGACAGAATTTAAAAAGAATATCTGTTGTCATTTTTGTGTAGTACAGCTCAAAATTTTAACAAAATATACCATGTGTGTATTCTATCCATACTAATATTATGAAGAAGTCAACTTTGTTTGTTAAAATATGGAAGGTAACCTCTGGAACTTTTGACCCGACTCTAAAAATACTTAACTAATACATAGCTACATTATCCCTACATTATACCTATATACGACGAGTATTTCTATTTAGAGTTTCTTGTGGAAAGTTTACAAAGCTCCACGCGGGTGGAGCTGCGGGGTATTATTATTAATAAATATTATAGTTTCAATGTACCAGGTATACAGACTAACGGTGTAGGCTTATTAATAAAATTGGCGAAATGCGAGTCGGACTTGTGGCATCGAGTGATCCGTGTGTTCTTGAACCGCATAGGTAACTAAATTTGTACGTAAAGGAGCTTTGATGAGGTGCAAGAAATTCTACTAGTACATAGTAACATTATTCAGGCTTTTATTATATTTTTCATTACCTAATTTAATAACAACATTAACAACAGCTGATATACAGCTGTTGTTACTTCAGTTGCTTTACGAAATTGATGATAAGAGTGGGGGCAGTGTCTGGGTAGATGGGCATGGAATAGAAATGATTTTTGAAAAGAATTGCACGTAGATAGATTACAGCTAAAACCTACTTTTTTATCATGAGCCACTTCATGCGAGTTGTTTTCGTTATGCCAATTTCAGGCGTGAGTATATCGAAAATAGACTCGGCAGATAAGTTGAGTTTACATTGTTTTCGAATTAGTTTCTTTGCTGCCACATACATTTTCTTTCTTTAGAATTTTAAAATTAACGAATAATTGAAACATTACAAATTTCTGCACTATTCATTATATCGTACGACTGGTACGCCGCTCTGTGCCATATTTGGGGTAAAATCTCATTCGATCGAGATTGCATCAATATCACTAGTTGTTCATTTTTATTATGACCATAGAATAAGTAATAAAGTGAAAATGGAAACTACTATGATTACTTACTGATTGAGAAAAAAAAAACTATTTTTAACATTTTATACAGCATTTATGATTACACCCACAGATCTACAGTGGAGCAGCGTGGTGAAGTACACATTGTAAGGCTTGTCGACTAAGACTTATCGACCAGAATTATGGGATGATTGGCATGAAATGACGATGATGAAACGGCTGACTTTTTGGCACTTTCTAACTGCAATACTGCAAAAAGTTTATTATTTTATTTAGAAGGACTTTTTGGGATCGCCTACACAATAAAGAGTGAAAAAAAAGCTAAAAGCTATTGATTATTTAACAGCCGTACAAAGAAAGCCAACTCAACAGATGGATAGAATTTAAATCTTTGACATTCAAATAATCAAATAAATAATAAGTATGAGAATTGAATATCGACCAGAGAATAGAGCGCATCAAATTCGTAATTACGATCGAGTCCAAATCGAGAACTTTATAATCGAGTTGGAATCGAATACAAGTCGGTGTATGCGCCATTTTTCCTTTTTCGTTGTCCGCAGACTGTGCCCTGACGGACTTGATTAATCGATATTAGTATTGTAATAAACTAGTGCATCTAGTTGTGGAAGCTTATGGACGTGGTTCAAGGCATGTGACCTGAGCGGTTTGTTATTATTTCGATTATTCGTGAGTGACATGAGCAATTGTATGTCTTGGAAGAGTCTTGTGCTGCTTGCATCCAACGGCTCCCGGCGATCTTTACAAGATCGTCTGTCCATTGTTTATCTTAAATATCTATTATTTTTAATAGGAGTAAATAAATAATAAACGACTAGCTGACCTGGCAAATATTGTTCTCTCATATAAACTAATTCTTATTAATTATTTTCTAATTATTTTTTTCATGAAATATACTTTACAACCTATTCTCATACCTAACAAATATAGGTACAAATAAAAAAAAATTGGTTGATAAGTTACGGAGGAGTGCACCCACAAACACCATGACAGGAGATTTTTATAGATATAGATTACTGTATTCATAATGACAACGAAGCTGTCGAAACTATGCAATAAGCATAAATAGGTAAATGTTATGAGTGGGTTGTTATTAATGTCGCGATGGAACGTTTTCAATATTATTATTGTACTCGAGCGACCGAGTATCTCTTCGTGTTTTTTATGATTTTTGTGTTAAAACGAATTTTCTCTGGAGAGACACACATAGATAAACTTAAAAGCAAAACCTTATCCAAATACAAAAAAAACGAGTGTGCTTTAGACCACACGACTGAAGTAAAACTTCTTTAGCTCCATAGTGTGATACAGACAAAAGGCCTGCACTGTGTCTTACATATACGAAACTTAACTGGCTATGAGAGAAAGCAAATGTGTACTCGCACCTCTTTCTCTTGCCCCTACAGTAATATACGAAACGTAACTCTCTATTTTTCTATCTTCACTAACATACATCTCCCTCTCAACTTCCGTTCGCCTCGCCCGATCACACTTTTCGTAACAGCGTACTCCCCAAGTAAAGAGTGTGTAAAGAAGTTTCACTTCAACAAAAAATATCTAAATCGTTAGAGACGTTTCCGTGATACACAGTGTGTATGTATTTATACAAGAGTAAATTGTTCATTCAAAGTAATAATAGACAGCTATTGCTGTTTCTAAATATTTCATCAAATTCTCATAAATTTTCATTGACGTTTTAAATCCTCGTATTAGAGACATTTTATCGACGCGTACTAAATAACTCCTTGACGTATCGAATTTTTCGAATCGCTATCAATAGTCCATCAACTTGGACCACAATTCGATTCATTACGTTACTGGACCATAAAATCAGTGCAGCCTTCTGTCCGTCCGTCGCATTAACTCAGACTATTTAAATACCTTCAATTATATTATTATTGTGTGCCATTTAATTACCTATATAAATCCTTCTCCTATTTAGAGGCCAGGATAAATAAATAAAAATAGAAACCTTAATGATTATTATAGCCGGCATGATCATCGTAATGTATCATGTGGTGAATAACTTCGTTATATGTTAATCTCATCGATAACCCTTGTATGTAAAAATATAGATAAATATACAATAAGTATAGATAACTGAGACACATCTTAATTTTTTTAATAAGAGCCTATTTTATCTTGTTTTTTGTCATATTTTTTAAGTACTTTATAAAGTACTTAGCGTTATTCCATTTCCTCCGTTTCCTAGCGGATCCTGCCAACTCATTAGGATTCCGCTAGGAAACGGATTCGCTACCTTAGTACTTACGTAGCGTACCTTAGTAGGTACATACTCGTAGTTCAACTTGGTAAGGGGTTTTTAATGTACTATTCTACAATATAGTTATAAATTGCAAATCTTTATTTATATCCTAATATACATAATTCTTCTGACTGTGTACGATTGGTAAGCTATCATACACACGGGCTTACTTTCATATCATACTTACTTTCGAAAATTATCTGTTCGAATTTCAATTGTTCGAAAACAGTATGACGAAGTTTTAAACCCAGATAGATTTTTTTTATATTTTGTGTTTCTAGAAACACTAATTAATTACATATGTTTTGTTTTCTAGAAAACCCGTTGTTCGATTATCAAAATATGTAATTTTCCTTTGATAAATGTGTTACTTACAATAATTTTAATTTCTAGATAATTGCTATATTAGGTTAAGTTAGACTTGTGACTATCAAAAGCCGAGCGAGCAAAGCGAACGAGGCTCGTGTTCTATTGAACTACATATCACGTTTGAATTTTTATCATAGGTAAATAAACTTCTATGCCATCAAATCAATTAAAATTTAAAGCGAACAATTTTCTGGAAACTTAAAACATTTAGCAATAATATCTGCGGTTTAACGTTGAGTTAAAATTCAAAACATATAGCATTCGAAGAATAGCAATCGTAAATCGGAATTTCATCAATTATCAATTCGGTCAAATGAAAATATGGAAAATAAAAAAGGGCTGAACGTTTTCGGTATATTAAAATTCGTAGGCAACGGTCACTGAACTCCTCCTAAACGGTTGACTTAAACCGATTTTGATAAAATTTTGGTGTGTGTTTAAGTGGATGGTTTAGATTCACGATTGGACCCTGTAGGTGGCGCTGCGATCGGGTTACGGGACTTATTTTATTTATTTTCGGACAGAGCAATGTCTGGATCCGTTGATACACATATATAATTCTTCTGTACATACGTATGTAACTAAACTCCTAAACGGATGGATCGATTTTAATGAAACTTAGTGTGTATGTTTGAGTGAGTTCTTGGATGGTTTATATTCACAATTGGACCCAGTAGGTGGCGCTGGGGTCGAGTCTGTATCTAATTCTAGCATGTACCATTAACTTCGTGTATTCGGATTTATGTACATAATTGTAAAAAAAATATCACTTGTTCGGCCGTGAAGGTAAACATCACAAGGAAACCCGCACGTCTAAGAAATTACATTTCGAAAGATGTGTGACCTTAGCTAAGAAAGGTGTTGTTTCCCCTCTGGGTTGTAGAGGTTTGACGGCAATTGTTTCATGCAAAATTTAGTATCTTCGCTAAGTCCTTATGCTTAGGTAGCGGACCCCGCCAATCTTAATGGAATGGGAATAGTGCTAAGAAGAAGAAGCTGATGAAAAAGTAACGGATGAAGTTTTTGAAGTGAAAACTTCTTTAGCGGCGTTGTGCACTTTTTGGGATGAGTAAAAAATGTTAAACTCGCGTCAGGACACGTGTGACGTGAACCTGACCGTAAGATTTTGGTGAGAATTAGAACTTAAATTCGCTGCAGCGCTAAAACATTAGTTACCTCTAATTAAACAATTAAAACATGAAGCGCTAGATCGTTCATAGGGCATTATTTTCTCGCGACCAAAACGTTGTAAGCGCCATGAAATTCTTGGCGCTTACGCGTTTCATCCAACATAGTTTATCAACATCGCTGTTTGGTCCGCATACTCCGCATGTTCAAGTTTTCACTTCTGCCGGCACTCCCGGAGTGCAACCCTTTTTTTTGTGACTTACTTGGCTCCTGTATTTTGCCGTACAACAGGCCTAATGGCAAATGCAGATGAGACATACTCACTCGTAATCTTTTATAGTAACGACATAGCTACTAGGGCAATCGTCAAAGTAATATTACTTTTATTGCGGTTTCACTTCAATACTTACCATTATCTTGTTTGAGTCTCGTGGGAATGTGGTTTTGCTACCTATTGTCCCTTCATGAATGGATATTTTGAAGTTAAAATGACGCAATTTAAGTGACATGTTATTTCTTAGAGTAGGTTTCATTAAAATTCATTTGAACGACAACGCATTTAGACACAATTGATGCCGATGATGATCGGAATATGACAATTTAAAAGAAAGTTCTTGAATTTTTGCTGGACCTCTCCTAAAGTTTTCGATAATCCTAATTACAGTATTGTAATCAAGCAGTATTTACATCGAAAGGTATATAGTAAGACCACAGCTTGCTCGGAATTTGCATCAGATCCGTTGACATTGGAATTCAAATCTTTTCGGTGTTTTCAGAATAGGATTCAAAGTCTGTACGTTATATTATTGTTTTTTAATAAACGCGTAATATTTCTGCTGCGGCAGGCCTTTTAGTATACATTGTTACTTCAATACCTAGTAGATAAAGAAACGTCCTATAAACTGACTGGTCCTCGATTCGAATCTTAGTGTGAACTATAAAACATTTCTAATCACAGTACCTAATACCTACCTAGTACCTAATAGGTAAGTAGATATTTTTTTGTTTTTTTTTTCAGTTTTATGAAGAGGAATCAATATGGTATATATTTTTTATATCACGTCGGAAGGCACACAAGCATAAGGCCCATTTGTTGTATACCTGTGGTCATCGTACCCTATAAATACAAAAAGTATTGCTCGCCCGTTGATACCCCAGCTGCTGACACAGCAACTTCTTTGGAGCTTACTGGTAACCTCACTCACTCACAGGAACACAACTATGCTCCAGGGTGTTGTTATTTGGTTGCGGTGGTCTTTGAGATGGAGGTAGTACTTCTCCAGTCGGACTGCTTTGATGTCCCTATCTCTCCTAAAAACAACTAGGCCAAGACAAACATACATGTTCATACACACAAATGTTTAGATTGTGTGGGAGTCCAACTCACGAGCTTTAGTATTCAAGGAGCATTACTAACTGGTTTTCCTATTGAATAACATTCCAATGTACTTACGTTCCCCTGCGGATCGATGAGCTGTGCGTATTTGGGTGCCTTCGCCTTGCTGCCGTCTGCAAAGACCCCTGCTAGTCGCAGCGGCGTCCCAGGTCGCGCAGCCGCCCTTTCGTACTGGGCACCTACCCGCCCGCTCTCTGGAAAACAAGTATACAACCATCACTCGCATACATGATACCAGCTTTAAACTCATACGTCATCTATGCTATGGTTAACAAACTATTTTTTTCTGACATTACGTCGAATGGCAAACAAGTATATTGCTTCTTTTCCTAATATGTATAGTAAGTAATAAAGTGTTAGTGTTGGTTACGAATTCGTTAATGAATATAGTAGGTATATTTCTCATATATCTTCTGCATAGCGTTATCCTGTTTTCCTAATCCATTAGGATCGGAGGGGTCCGCAACCTAAGCCTAAGGATTTCGCGAATGTACTAATTTTTACATGGAGCGACTGCCGTCAGACCTCTACAACCCGGTGGGAAGACCAGACCTTTTTTAGGTTAGGTCACATGTCTTTCGTAATATAATTTGTTGGACGTGCTGGTTTCCCCGGGATGTTTTCCTTCACCGTCGAGTAAGTGATAGGTACAAATATGTACATAAATCCAAAAACATGAATTTAGTGGTAAATGCCAGGATTCGAACCAAGGACTAATTGATCAGTAGGACGGTTCGTTATCCACTAGGCTATCACTGTTCTGATACGTATGTTTGAGTGCAACGAGGAGTTACTTTTTTATATAACTTAGGTAGCAAACAAGCATACTGCTTGCATTTGGGCAATCGCACTCTTGCGTTGCCTGTTAAAACCTCTTCTCTCCTTTTTTGAATAGCCTCACTGTGGTCTCTTGAAAAAATCTCAACAATGAGTTAATTCCACAATTCAAGTGTTCTCAGAAGAAAACTTTTCTGGTGCGGTTATAGAACAAGGATGTCGGCATCATACTGCAAAAATAACGAAACACAACCCGTTGTAGAAAGAATTCTTATCTTAACACCGACACTCTCTTTCAGACCAACTCTCTTTCGTACGTCATCATTACGAACGCGGTCAGCAAGTGTTATGCCACAAATTTTGCGCAGTGCTCGCATCTCGACCGCATTTATTCTTCTTTCATGCTCTCTCTGCCATACCCAGCTTTCACTTCCATACATTAGCGTTGGGATTAGAACCGCGTTGTGTACAGCGAGCTGTGTCTTCTGGCTTAGATTTCGGCAAGTTTACCCAACGCTCTATTCCCTGCACTCACTCGTCTCTCCACATCAACGGTGTACCTTCCATCGCTGCTAAAAGCGTTTCCAAGATATACAAACTCATCTACTTGCTCCAACACTACATCATCAACCGTAATCCTAGTGTTCATTTTGGTTATCTTGATTTTCCTCGCATTCAATTGCAAGCCTTTCTTCATACAATCATCTTTCATTGTTGTAACTAGTGTTTGCAGTTCAGATGGTGATTCTGCTATTAATACCGCGTCATCTGCATAAAACAGGCAGTTAACCACTGAGTCACCCATTCGCATTCCCACATTCATATTTCTCATTCTCTGAAGACAACAAAGATTCTATGGAAGAATGAAAGATATTCCTCCTGCTATAAATCAGGAGAACTGATTTTGTTATTTTAAAGTATAATTTAATTTTGTATAAATAATATTTTGTAACAACAACTCTTAAAAGATACACACATATATAGGTATATACAAACCTGACGTAGGCCTCGCTCGGTACGCTGAGATAGCCCGAGGTGATACGAGAGCGAAGGCTCGTGCCCTTAGTAAGGCTGCGATCGAGCCCCGGGCAGAAGCAAGGGCTCCGCCCCGGCAGCCGCACGCCGAAAACCATCCTGTGGGGAAAAAATATCTAATATTAAAATTTCCTCAGAGAAATGAGAGTCACAAGAGGTACCATCACTAGTTAAAGAAATGTTGGTTATAAAGTAAATGTTAAATGCCAGGTTCTAAAGTTTGTTGCTTAAACTTGTTGTTAATGTTAGACTTTTCGAGGAAATTATGAAGCTCGGTGATGCAGTGGTTCACATCGCTACTTTGACTCTAGGGCCCGTGAGTTCGATTCCTACACAGGACAAATATTTGTGTGTATGAATATGTCTGTTTGTCTTGGCTTAGGTGGTAGGGCGCATCAACGCAGCCCGCCTGGGGAAGTACCTCCAATTCACAGAAAACCACAGTGAAATAACAACTCTCTGGAGAATTGTTAAAAAAACTGAAATAATAAAAAACAAAGAGTGATGGAACGCAAATCGCATACAAGAGATTAGGCTCGCTACGGTCCGAGTATACTGCGATAATTACATTTCTATTCTTATTGGATTACCTACGTTCTTTATAGAAAATCCTAGTAAAACTGTATTCCAAACACTAAGAATAAAAAAAAACACATTAAACGTTTATGGTAACGGGCACAAATATTTTGCGAGTACTTGAGTTCATTAATTAATTAGAGCCAGAGTTTGTGACCAAAATTGGCGAGAGACAATTGCGCTTCTCCTTCTGGCTATTCGTGGTTAGTTCAGCCAGATATCGTTTCAGTTTAAAGATTCTTCTTCTTCTGCATCTTAGCGTTATCCCGTTTCCAAATAAATTAGGATTGGTGGGCTCCGCAACCTAAGCCTCAGGATTTGGCCAAGGTACTGATTTAGACATGGAGCGCCTGCCTTCTGAACTCCATAACCCAGAGGGAAAATCAGACCTTTCTTAGGTTACATAACACGTCTTTCGAAACTTAATTTCTTGGACGTGTAGTGTAGTTTCCTCACGACGTTTCCCTTCACCGCCGAGCAAGTGATAATTATCAATATGTATGTAAATCCGAAACCACGAATTTAGTGGTACATGCCTGGATTCGAACCGGAGACCTGTTGCTCAATAGGCCGGTTCCTTATCCACTGGGCTATCACTACTCTTTTAAAGATTCTTTATTTCTCATAAAAACATAAAATGTCACATGAGACATTATACTATAGATCAAATAGCAAAATCGCTTGAAACAGAAAAAAGAAAGAAACAAGTACATTGCCGGAATCACATCACAAGCAATTATTACCACTCTTCAGCAACAAAAATACTATCTATCTATCTATCTATAACTTCACGCTAAACCCCTTACGGGGTAGGCAGAGAGGACCGAGTGCCACATGACTTGATCTTTACAAACCTCACCCCTTTTTCAACATTCATTGCTCTTCTTATGCACGCTCGCCGGTTTCAAAGGCCCCTGATATCATCTTCTGATAAAACACGATCAATTTGATCATGGTAGGTAAGTCTTGGCCTTCCTAGCCGTCTTGGATCCATTCTACTTCAGATATACTGAGGTTCCCAAGGGACTACAGCATGGGGTTATTCAAGAAAGGCGTGAGGAGGTTTTCACAGAGTCGGAAACGCAAAAGTGATCACCTTGTATAGCCAATGTCCATAGGCTACGGTAACTGTTTACCATCAGGCCAGCGTACGCTTGATTGCTACCTTAGTGGTATAAAAAAGGTCTATGACAATTACTTTTATTCCAATATCATGGTAAATGTAATCAACCAGCAACTGCCGGGCTACATAGAGGATCAGCTGAGAATGATTGCGAACGTGGCTCTGTCAGTAGCAGTTCAGCTGAACATCTTCTAGTATCCATAACTTATCTTTGGACAGTAGTTAGTCAGTAGAGAATTAAGGCAACGATTTAGTGTTACCAGTGTAGTTGTTGCAGTAGGGGCAAGGGTGGCAAAGCGCGAGTAATAAATCCCTAAATTCTAAGCTTTCATTTATTTGGTCTGAGGCTTTCATATGCAATTTTCAGTTCACATCAAACACGGCTTGCCTATGCTTGTTTGCAAGCCGAAGCTGTATACAATAAAAATATATGTGGCCACGTGACATGGGCTAGTAAGCACTTAACGTGGTTATAAACTTTTCAACCAGACACAAAAAACTTAACGGCTGGCAACCACTCTCACTGATATAGTGTAGTTTAAATACAGAGATTTCTAATTCTGATGACTGTGACTAGATGGCGCTAGCATCAGTTATCGGTAAAGCTGAACCCGAGAATTTCTTTTCACAATAACATATTAATTATTCATCGTATATGTGTATATACGCGAGTGAAACTTCCTGTATCGCTTCATAGGCTACGGTAAAGAGTTTAAATAGGTGGGCCGTATATGCTTCCAGACGTTGTATAAAAAAAAGTTAAATAATTCGTGCGTTTTTGCAAATATTTTTTAAAAAGTTTTTGCAAATTGTTTGTTCATTAAATATTTTTCTTTTATAGAGAGTCGGTCATGAAATATCACAAGCAGTTTACCGACTTTCGTTGTGGTCATGCAAGCACAATTGACGCTGAACATCGAACACTGTTGAAGTCACAGTACCAGAAATGCACAATATACGTGTTCATACCCGTAGGATTATCATGGCTAAATTTCACTATGTAATGCCTTCTTACCCACTATACTATTCTCTCTGGAGTTATCTACGACGAATAGTTCAACAGCTTTTTTTATACAATGTTGGGAGGCATACAAGCATACAGTCCACCTGATGTAAAACCATTACCATAGTCTATAAACGCTTGTAATATATTAAGTATCATTCGCGCGATCCATCTTGGCTGCTAATACAGCAACTCCTTAGGAGTTTACTGGTGACATCACTCACACGCAGGAACTCAATAACCCTCTAGGGTTTTGTTATTTAGCTGCGGTTTTTGGAGAGGCGGAGGTACTTCCCTAGATGGGCCGCTTTGATGCGCCCTACCTCTCTTAAAACACACAAACCAAGACAAACAAACATGTTCATGCACCCATATGGTTGTACTGTGAGGGAATCGTGAGCGAGGGTGTCAAGTGTTATTACTGCGCCACAGAGGTCGAAGTGGTTAATAATAAAAAAATACTATGCCGTATCAGAGGAACATACATAAAATCATAACCTTCTTTGCTTTGGTGTAGTTGGATGAAAATAATAAGCAAACAAATCCTCTAATCCTTTGATTACATAAATTCCCTCTATCATATAAATTACTCTGTACGGTTCGTTCAACACGTTCACCATTATTTTATGGTAAAAAATGTTATAGCACAAGTTATGGGTTAAAAAAAAAACAGTGCACCGGACGACGTCGGTGCACAGTGACCTTCTCTCAAGGACGACGGCTGCCACGCCCTTCGGCGCATGTTGATGTGCCTTAAAGGTTAGTGACCATTTTAACTTAAAGTATTCTAACCGCTTCTGTGAACCTGGTAAATTACTTAAAATATACCTTTTTAATATTTTGTGTCCTAGCCACGCGTAATGTGGAAACTCTGTTAATATGTGTCTGTCTGTTTGTCAGCTTATTATAACTAAACGTGATCGAAATTCAATAATATTTAGTAATATCAAGACGTAGTCTGGGAATGAAGAAAGGCATGCTAGCAAAGGTATTGATGCAAAATTTCAAGCAGGCTTCAGACAAACCCAGCAGGTAATTTTGTAGTTTGGATGAGATCGGATCATTCGTGCGACTTAACCCATGTATTTGATTTTTCGTTTAAAATTTCATCAAAAATCATTGACTGATTTTTGATGAAATTTCAAAATCATGATTCGTGACTGATCTAGCCTCTGTGTTGACAGCGAAGTCCTGTTACACGATTTACAGTTTCTTCTTCAGCTTAGGGTAGAGTATGAGTATTCAAAATTTAATCCTTCATTTTCATCAGATCAATATAAAACCAATTTGATTTTTTTGATTGGCGTTGGGGAATGTCCACGTATAGGTAATATCTCTTCGTGTGGCGCTTGAATAGAAATTAAAAGTATAAATATGACAATTAAAGAAAGCCGTTCCGGCGGGTGCACGACCCAAGAAGAAAGAAGTAAGATATGATTAGACAAGTAGCTTATGAACACTAGGGTACACACCTGTACTTTGCCAACAGTGTAAAAACCTCTTCACTTCCTTTTTTCTTGCAAATTCTTGAATCTACAAAGCCCTTGGGGTTCATTTCATAACTGTAATAAAAACTCTTTGGAACTGCACAGTTTACGACCATTATCCTCACAATGAAGTCCTTCCCTTGCTGGTAATTGAACCCTACATTTCGAGTGTATTCCTTTTTGTATTTTATTTTGTCAAAGATCGGCTTTTGACGGCCTTCCCTTTTCTCCGAGGACGACGAGTCGTTAGAGACGTGCCCTCGAGGTTACACTGTAACTATCAATTAATCTGTGCTCGAGGTTCCTTGGCATAAAAAACCTTGTTCCTTTTTTACAATATAAACTTAGGTCGTAACGACCAAATATAGGCGGTGTTAACTTTTTACATTAAGCCCTTATCGTGCGCTTTTATCACAAGTTTAATAGCACCTAGAGATCGTTTTGTAGCTAATACTTTGTTACCAGGAGTACAGAATAGTCAAGGAGCGTTGAAATATATATTTATACTACGTCAGAAGGCATACCAGCATACGGTCCACTTGATGTAAAGCGCTTACCGTAGCCTATGAACGATTGCGACACGTGCGATGCCACCGCTGCTGCGAACACAGCAACTCCTTAGGAGCTTACTGGTGACCCCACTCACTCGCTGGAATACAACAACCCTCCAGGGAGTAGTTATTTAGGTGCGGTTTTGTGAGGTGGGAGTACTTCTTCAGATGAGCTGCTTTAATGCACCGTATCTTTCTTAAAAAATATATGTGATTTGTCTGTTTGTCTTGGTCTGGATGTTTTAAGAGAGGTTGGGCGCATCAAAGCAGCCCGTCTGGGAAAGTACCTCCACCTCAGAGTAAACCGCAGCCAAATAACAACTCTCTGGAGGGTTGTTGTGTTCATGCGTGTAAGTGAGATCACCAGTAAGTTCGTAAGGAGTTGCTATTTTAGCAGCAGAGGAGGCATAGCGCGAGTGGTTCTTAATGAATTGCAAGCGTTCATAGGCTACGGTCTCCGCTTTATATCACGTGGGCCGTATGCTGTATGCCTAACGACATTGTATAAAAAAAAATTTAGAAATAGAGCAAACTAAACCTCCTTTGCGTGTTCGGTTAACATCGAGCTCGCTTATTGTTGAGGACTACGTCAAAGAAATGTGAATACTGAAAGAACCGCATTAAACACGACTTTGGCTCAACAGAATGTCATCTGACTCGTCTCACTTATAAAATATATTATAATAATGAAATATAAAACTTATTATAAAAAAAATGGCTCTCCGAACAATTTTGTGAGAAATGAATTTCTGGCATAGAGCTCTCACACCGTTTGTATTATTCCCTAAGAGTCACTGTAGATATAAAATCACTCTGCTGGGTGTCTCACGTGCGGAAGCGGTTCACATTGGCTCCTAAAACGCTGGTAAGCTGCCTTCACATCAGGCAATACGCCTTTATAGTTAAGATAAAACTGCCCTATTAATTTCTCTCGGTTCACTCTGCCATAGCCCCAAAGGACTTGGCACGAAGATATAGATAGATGAAAGTGTGCCATCACACATCACCCCACATTTCTTAAGTGCACACCGGGTCCTAGCTAAATGCCGGGGAAACTGGTTTGGCTCGGTACTTATACATAACGAGCATCCTTGAAGGATGAAGGCTTGCCACGCCTCACTTGATGGACGTTGGTATGTTCTCTTTGGTTGGTACTGGACAGTGAAAGTAAAAAATATGAATATTAATGACCAACACGAAGGAGTCAAGTGAATTTTGTATCATGACGTCAGATAACACTTAAGTAATAATTGTTCTTTTTTAGGGTTCCGTACCCAAAGGGTAAAACGGAACCCTATTACTGAGGCTCCGCTGTCCGTCCGTCCGTCCGTCCGTCCGTCCGTCTGTCACCAGGCTGTATCTCATGAACCGTGATAGTTAGACAGTTGAAATTTTCACAGATTATGCATTTCTGTTGCCGCTATAACAACAAATACAAAAAAATAGAATAAAATAAATATTTAAGGGGGCTCCCATACAACAAACGTGATTTTTTTTGCCGTTTTTATATATAATGGTACGGAACCCTTCGTGCGCGAGTCCGACTCGCACTTGGCCGATTTTTTTCACATATATCGTTTGGGAATTTTGTTGCTACCTTCGTAGCTTTCTGACAGTCTTATTCGATTTCAGGACAAAAATAAATACTGACGAATTGATCAACTTTATTTTTTGCTATCTGTTTATTATGTTTATTTTTCCCTAATTAAAAAAAAGTATTGGTTTACAAGCGATGTCAGTGTTTTTAAAGATGTGCCCGCCTATGAATATGTAATTGTTTCAATGTTTCGTGAGAAACAACAAGAATTTGTTTACGTAGCCAGGGGCGTACACACAAACACACACACACAGCGATCATCTCACAAATATTATAGAACGACTTAGGAAGCATTGCATTGGAGACATAACGACAAAATTTGAATTTCAATTATCGGGATTTCAAAAACTTTCTTTTAAATGGGAAATTCACAAGTTTTTACATGTTAAATTACTTAAGTTCAAAATAAATAAATAAACATTTTATCCGGCTGGCATTTTGAATTTGTCTTCAAAATGCCAGCCGGATAAAATGTTTATTTATTTATTACAACAGCCAATTGCATAAACGAACGCATCTGGCATTCACCAGGATTGCATAATATACAGGTGACTGCTATATATTGTTTATTCTCTTATAAATGAGCGGTGCAAGTGAGAGTTATATGCAAGGGCAAATAAATATGCGTATAAATGAGAAAGTTAGTGATTTTCCATAAATGAGCTGGCATTTATTTTTATACTACGTTTGGCTGATGTAAAGCATGCATGCCTATGAACGCTTACAACACATTAAGTATCACTCGCGTGAGGCCACCTCTGCTACTACACAGCTGCTCCTTTGGAGCTTACTGATAACCTCGCTCACTAGTAGGAACACAACAACCCTCCAGGGAGTTGTTATTTGGGTAGAGGTGCTTCCTCAGATAGGCTACTATGATGCGCCCTACCTCTCTTAATATGCATACATATTCCGCTTAATGGGAAGCAGCACTGATATGCTATAAATAGGGTACGGTCTAGCAACACCATGGAGTTAATATAAATATCACTCTCGCGTTACATTGCCGCTGTCTGAATGCATCAGCTCCATAGCAAGAGCGCTGGCGACCTTACTAGGCTCACAACAGAACGAAGGAGTTATGTTATTCTGAATACTAAAAGTATTTTTCCATTAGATATACCGCGAGCTTATGAGACACGAAACAAAATAGATTTGCTAGTAGTCATATGCTTATTTAATCGACTTATTACCTATGTTTGGAAGAAATTTGTTACTTAATAGATTTTTATGAATAAACCAATAAATATTCATAAGAGGTCAATGTCACTACGGTGACGCAGTCGAAATATTCGCGTGTTTAAGCGCGATTACCACATTGACTGAAGGTGACAAATAAAAAAAACCGGTTAAATAAAAAAGAGATAGATATTTGTTATTTGGGTAGAGTTATGATGCGAACGGAAATCGCGCCGTGAACTTTTGCGTGATATGGAAAGCTTTTTTTAACCTATACACCCAATATTTATACTACATCCATTCCAAGGACTCTCATATTCATTGCGTTTTATACGTTTTTAATCTATCACTATTTTTTGTATGTGTATCTTACTACCCCTGCTACTAAATTCGTGTTTTCAGATTTCAGCATATATTTGTAATTATCACTTGCTCGGCAGTGATCTGTGGTGGAAATCATCGTGTGGAAACTCGCACGTCAAAGAAATTATATTTCGAAAGTCGTGCGACTTAACTTGTGAAGTGTGGAAATATTACGGCGGTCGCTCATATCAAAGTCAGTACCTTCGCCAAATCCTTAGGCTCTGGTAGCCGACTCTACTAATCTTAAAGGATTAGGAAACGCGATAACGCTAGGACGATGATTACACGATATATTCACCAATTATAAAATGATTTTAAATGTATGTTTTTTTAAAACAAACTCATAGTATGTAGATGTTATGACTTCCCTAATGTTTGTTTTAAGGAACGTTGAACCTTACAAACGTTTTATGCAAATTCTTTTTGAAGTAAAACTTCTTTACGCACGCTTGACTTGGAGAGTAAGCTGGTGAATGCGTGACGAGAGCGTTACGAATAGTGTGATCGGGCGAGGCGAACGGAAGTTGAAAGAGAAGATAGAAAGAGAGAGAGTTACGTTTCGCATATTAATGTAGGGGCAAAAGAGAGAGGTGTGAGCACACATTTTCTTTTTCTCTTTCTCTCATAGCGAGTTAAGTTTCGTATATCTAAGACACAGTGCAGGCCTATTGTCTGTATCACACTATGAAGCTAAAGAAGATTTACTTCAGTCGTGTGGTCTAAAGCACACTCGTTTTTTTTGTTGTCAAACTCCTAGCTCTGTATTATTTGTTGTGAAATCAGCTGTCACGGCTTTCAACCTTTGTAATTAAATAATTTCTATGCCTAGATAATACATATAACTTTATTCTCAAATACAAAGTTGTTAATGTCTTTCAATGTTGAGAAATTACTCGAAATAGCGGTGAGCTCACCCCAGTCCCTCTCCGCGTGCAGGGGTCTTTCATTGTGTAATTTTTTCATAATATAAATTAGTCGGTTGATCCCATTTCACTATCTTATGATAATTCAAACACCTTTACTTAAGATTTTATAACGAGGTTGCATATGATAGACTGCACAATAAACTGAATGAATGATCAATGTATTATATATGGTATAAATGAGATTTTATAGATGTAGAGTCTAACATTTCTTCATCTTCTCCACATACCTAAATCTACCCTTTGCTTTTCCATCCTAATTTATACTTAAAGCTCCAATAGTTACAATTTTTCGTTTATTTTTACACTGTACTCTCATTT
Organism: Pyralis farinalis; assembly: GCA_947507595.1. NCBI lineage: Eukaryota > Metazoa > Arthropoda > Insecta > Lepidoptera > Pyralidae > Pyralis > Pyralis farinalis. The sequence continues at coordinate 7,345,951 of OX382282.1, read as the reverse complement.
CGAAGCACATATTAGAAATAAAATATTATACAGAATAAAATACTAGAAATACCTGAAACAGATTTTTACCTTTCCATCCTAATTTATACTTAAAGCTTCAATAGTTAGGATTTTTTATTCATTTTACTTTTTATCCTAGTTTTGCTCTATTAAGAATAAAGTATTAGAAATTTCTGAAACTGACTTTTATTTATTTTAAATAGAAAGATTATTTACGTCAAATACGTTACAGATATAGGTACAACGTAAAAGTAGAAGAATGTAGTTGCCGAGAAAGGCAGGTATGATATCAGACGTATCGGAGCCATGGAGACTGTCGAGCGTGCATGAAAAAAGATACAAATGTTAAAGAAGCGAGTGAGGTGCATCCCGCAAGAGATTTGGCTTGAAGTTATAGATAGATACTTAGGCGTGTATTGTAATAATGTGTCTGTTTTTGTATTTGATTTCATATATACGAGTATCATGGGGAATGTTCTGGGGAGCTTTTTGACCTCGTTCCTCCTTCTCCTTTCCTCCTCCGGAACACTCGCGCTGGACTGAGATCACATCCACATAGAGTTGGATTGCTTACCTACCGTACTAAGAAGTTCGGCGACTCATTTCTTTGTCGGACAATCAAAATGTGGAATTCGCTTCCGGCGCATGTGTTCCCCACTTCCTATAATCCCGGGTCGTTTAGACGAGGTGTGAATGAGGCACCTTGGCGGGCCTTCAAGTTAATCACTGTGATGTCTGTTCTCACAACTGGTTCTCATTGACGCTTTCCATCAGGCGCGATGGGGACATTTTGACAGGCCACATTAAAAAACAATATATATATATATGATAATTATTATATATAATACTACTTTCTAATACATATTATCGACCATCGTTAATACAACGGATGTCATAATGATGATCATCAGCAGCGTGTCAGTTAAGTCAAATGGCAGTGTCACGCTGCTCTGCAGGGATAACACTATGTTATTACGAGTATTACCTGATGTAATGATGTATATTATATTAATGATGACAATTTGTAGTTGCTAGCCTCGCGGTATCACCCGTGTTTAATTTAAGATTAATGCAGAAACTATTATTTTTTTCAGCCTCAGAGAATTTTTGAAGTGAAAACTTCTTTAGGCACTCAACTCAACTTGCGGCAAGTGACCATCACGCTCAGTTACATATAGAAAAATTAATAACAGATACAGCTATAAGACCCCGCCTACTACCGATTTTAATACTATCAATTTTATCACATATATGTACAGCTAAGAGCAAGTCATATTTTGACACTCGAAGTGCGAGTGTACCACTTATTAAGTACGGCTTATGAACGGTAAAAGATTAATATATATATATATATATATATATATATATATATATATAATAAGAAAGTCATATTAATACACCTATATGTTAGTAAGATCCACACAAACAATTGAACACAATATAGTTTACCTCTTAAAAATATTTTTCTACAGTTTGGGATGTGAACAAGTGATGTAGAGTCTAACATTTCTTCATCTTCTTCACATACCTAAACCTACATTTTACTTTTCCATTCTAATTTATACTTAAAGCTTCAATAGTTCGGATTTTTAATTTATCATCATAAAGTGAATATGTGTAAATCCGCTACTGGATGATACCAGTTACGTATCTCTACTGTGAAACGAGCAGTGTACAATTCTGAATTGTACTTAACTGTACATATGTACAGTTAAGTACAATTCAGAATTGAAACAGAAATGTTTTTATTCATAAATAAAATACGGCACGTGGGTTGCACCTTAAAACTTTCATGTTAACATGTTACATTTTTGCAACAAATTTGGTCATAAACACAAGTCGTTTGAGATATCGCTTTTGTAACTATTTTATTTAGGATTACTATATGGCAGTTTGAATATTCTCTTAGCGAATTTATACGTCTATCTGTACAGACGTATAAATTACGCTTGCGTGATGTAAATCTATATTTGCCATAAAGTTTACCAATTTACATCAGGCAAGCTCGGTGGCGCAGTCGTGTAACGCGCTGGTACGTTACTTCGACACCAACGCTCGTGGGTTCGATTCCCACACAGGACAAACATTTGTGTGCATGAGCCAGACATGTTTGTCTTGGTCTGGATGATTTTGAAAGAGGTAGGGCGTATCAAAGCAGCCCGTCTGGGGCAGTACCTCCACCTCATAGAAAACTAAGCAAATAACAACTCCCTAGAGGGTTGTTGTATTGTAACTAATAAGCTTCAAAGGAGTTGCTGTGTTAGCAGCAGAGGTAGCATCGCGCGAGTGATACTTAAGGTATTGCAAACGTTAATAGACTACGGTAATCGCTTTACATCAGGGGGACCGTACGCTTGCATACCTACCGAAGTTGTATAAAAAAAAAGCGAGCCATATTACCTGAATGCCAACGGAAGTCGATTCCACAGTTTCATCGTACGACGACCTGAGCTCAAGTTTTAGACACCTTATCTATCAAGTCATTAAATATTGGGTCAACAAACAAGCAACGCCAGAAGCAGTAACTAGTACTTGACAAACCGGAACTGCCGCGGCCGGTACTGAGGTATTTTGTCACTCGATGTAATGCTGGTCGACGAGTTTGGTGCGAGAATTTATGGAGACTGCACTTTAGAAGGAAGATATTTCTTTGTTGATTTTTAAAGTCGCGAGGCAAACAAGCATACGGTCCACCGCATGTAAAGTCTATGAATGCTTCCAATACATTAAGTATCACTAGCGCGATCCCACGTCTGTTGCTAATACAGCAATCCCTTTGGAGCTTACTGGAAACCTAAAGCAAGCGCTGCACTTTTAGAACGAAGATATTTCTTTGTTTATTTTCAAACATAACCGGACGTCATACACGTTCACTTGATGTTAAAATACAGTAGTCTATGAACGCTTGCGATAACTTAAATATAGCTCACGCGATGTCACCTCTGCTGCTAACACATCATCCTTAGGAGCTCACTAGGCAGTTGTATTTCCTACGGTCTTTTTTGGGATAGTGTGGAGGAGGTATTTCCTTAATGCTTGTGAGTTCGATTCCCATACAGAACAAACATTTTGTGTTCATGAACAGGCCTGTTTTTCTTGGTCGGGGTGTTTTAAGGATGGTCAAAGGCATCAAAGCGGACCGTCTGGGGAAGTACCTTCACCTCACCGAAAACGGCAGCCAAACAACTCCCTGGAGGTTGTTGTGTGTGAAGTCACCAGTAGCCGCGCGAGTGATACTGAATGTATTGCAAGCATTCATAGGCTACGGTTACCACTTTACATTAGCTGAACCGTATGCTTGCATGCCTCCCGACGTTGTTTAAAAAAAATGGAGTGGCCTTGGCCTACCCAAACGAATTGGATTGATTTTTTTATACTAAATAAACACACAGACCACCTGATAGTAAGCAGTCATCTAGGTACAATTGTAACACCAGAACTTCTTCTGTATGTATGTATATCTTCCCTTGCGGGGTAGGTTAGAGAGAGCCGAGCATAAGACTCTGTCCTTACAAGCGTCACTCGCTTCTTTACATTCATAGCTATTCTGAATTTTAATAATTTTAAAAACACATTTAAGCCCACTAGTTTTTATTATATCTAGTCTCAAAGATCCGACCTACGGGCTCTCAACAGTACACTGATCGTCATTACTCACTTATAATTGGACTGACTGTCCATGCAACATACATACATTTTTGACCTCTAATGAGGCTATTCATAAAGGAGTCCCCAACGCATAAACTAGAGTCGCAAGCATCACTACTGCAGAACCACGAAGGAAAATAAACTATGGGGCCCCAATTACACGATTTTGCGTAGATATAAAACTCGCCGCTGCTTGTCGGGGGGGGGGGGGGGGGGGGGGTGGAGCAGAACGCGTAGCTCTTATTGGTTAATTCACGGATATTGGCTAAATATAAAAAATATCCTCTCATTGGACAGTAGGCTCAAATTGGTGAGATATTTAGTTTTTTAGACGCATTTTGTTTTTCGTCCATGAAAATCTAGACCAACAAAAGAAGGACTAATTCGCCAATTTAATTGAATACGCAGGTTAAGCAGGTTCGGTTTGCGTTAGTCATTCATCCGTCAGGGGCACCCTCCGGGACCCGATGGGAGGGAGGTGGTGAACTCTCATGAGTACAATTTCAGACGGCCGAACGAGTTATGTCAGACTTCTACTGACTACACACCGCCTAGGGACTGCCTTTAGCCGGCTTTAAAGGCTTTATCGGAGGCGATCGCCCCAGGGACTGCGGGACGACGCAATCGTCACTCAGTTACACAGCATACGCTTAGATAAGCACGCTAAAACACTACGTTTTAGTGAGTGAGGTGGCCCTTCATGCTTCGTCAAGTGATATATTAGTTTGTGTCTGCAATTGGTTTACCGTAGTACAAAAAGTCGAAAGAGGTGAGAATTACAACCCTGCTCTCATTTCCAATATAAATAATGTAGTTAAAAATTCTTCCTCTGAAATCTTTATATAAATCTATTGTACAGTCGACAAACTTCACGGTTGAGCGCGTTAAGGGCTATTTTTGCTTGTATTGGTCAACGCGACACTCATATTGTCCACCAACAGCATAAGGGTTGTAAATAAAAAGCCTTTTTAATACATACGTCACTGAATTGCTCCTAAATGGCTGGACCGATTTCAATTAATTTTGGGAATGTTTGAATTGGTTTGAATGGGAAGCATTGTGATTGGACTCGCTAGGTGGTTGGCACTACAATCGGATTTTTTATTTTTGGGCAGGATAATGTCTGTCGGATTCATATATTAATTCTTCTGTCCGTGTGTATGTCGCTCGATACCTCTTAAACGGTCAGACCGATTTTCATGATTTTTTTTTTGTGTGTGTTTAAGTGGATTGGAGATTGGTTTTAGATTCACAATTTTTTGTGTGTATGTGCGTAGGAAGGTATAAATTTACAATTCGACCTGGGCACCTCCCTCGCTTCTTTACCATTTACGGGTCTTTTCATGCACGCTCCCTGATTTCGAGGGCGCCTGATTAGACACGACCAATTTGGTCGTGATAGGTAAGTCTTGGCCTTCCTCGGCTCCTATATCCTATCCTATCCGTCCACTTTCGCATTACATATCTGTGTCATTCTTTCATCCTGCATTTTGTATATTATTGTTACTTCATATAGTTAAATATGCAAAATTGCACTTTTCGACAAACTTAAAGGATACAATTAAATTTTACTAGCTCGATCGTGCTGTGGTTACTAAAGCTACTTGACACCAATGTTCGTGCGTTCGATTCCCACATTGGATAAACATTATGTGCATGAATATGTCTGTTAGTCTTGGAGGGGTAGGGCGCATCAAAGCAGCCCGTCTGAGGATGCACCTCCACCTCATAAAAAACCTCAGCCAAATAATAACTTTCTGGAGAATTGTTGTGGTCCTGCGAGTGAGTGAGATCACCATCAAGCCCCTAAGAAGTTGCTGTGTTAGCAGCAGAGGTGGCATTGCGCGAGCGGTACTTAATGTATAGCATTCATAGGCTACGGTAACCACTTTACATCAGATGGACCGTATGCTTCCCGTCGTTGAATATGTAAAACGAAATTTTTTCAACTGCACCTTATCAATGTGAAGGCAACATTATAATGCCATACAATATTGAATCTTATGACAAAGGTGCATTGTTCAAAATACTATAGTTAGAGCTATGTACCGTTATCGTGCATTTGACAACCAAATGTTGGGTTGATGTTTATTGACAGTAAATATTTGCCAGCATCAGACAACACTGCAATGGATATCGACTTCATATTGACTCTACCAATAATCGCGGCGCCTCTAGTACATATGTATATATTGTCGCGTGTCGTGATATAAATATTTTTTTTAGAAGCACGATGGATGGATTAACGAGAATGTCGTTATGTCAATCTAATAGTACGCAGGTTAAGCAGGTTCGATCGCAGCCTGTCTATGGATGGGTTTAATAATCTTTTCGGAATTGGAGGCGACGATCTCGGCTATATTCTATAGGTGACAGTCGTTAAGGAAAGAGGCACTACTAGAAAAATACCGTTACCTCACAGAAAACCTCAGCCAGATAACTCAATGAAAGGTTGTTATGTTACTGTAAGCGAATGTGGTTACCGGTAAGCTGCTGAGGAGACGCTGTGTCAGCAGCGGGATTGGCAAGGCGTGATACTTCCTGTATTGCAAGCTTCAGGTGTGCCGTTTACATTGCATTTCTCCTGACGTTTTATAAACTATGCTAAAACTATGCAAGGTTTTGCCTATCAAGACACAAAACTTCACATTTTAGAATGCAAAAAAGTTACATTGTTTTTTTCGTCGAATTTTTCAGAAGTCCGATTTTGCTGAAAATGTAATCAGGACAGAACAATTCAGGAGCCAAAGAATGTACTGCACATATATAGATAAATTACAACGACTACTACACCTATCCTAATTAATTCCATTGCAGGGTCACGGGGTTCCCTTTAACCGGACTTAGAGCATATAATATAAACGAAATATATTAAATTCGAAAGTCGAGTTCAGAAAACATTGACCCTTGGGGATTAATAACCCTTTCAAATAAGTATAGTAGTAGGGTCCCTCGCATAAGACCTGCATTTACATGGTATTCCTTTGCATTCTTCATAAGTGGCACAATGTAACCGATATACAAAGTACCTAATCCACCATCTCACGATAGTCTGCCAAACTTGCTTATCTTACCCTACCATCATTGGGAACACTGACTATTTCCGATATCATGACATCCTAGTACTTTGATTTGGTTATTCCTAGCCGTACCTAGGCTGGTAACAGAATTTTTGATATTATAGTACCTACATACTACCTGTAAGTGAGCCTTCTGTAAGCTCACTCGCGATAAAATCAAATGTGAAACTATATAATTTATTATAGAATGTACCGTCTGAATTATGCTACCAGACTGAATACCTAATCTATGGCAAAATCTCTAACCTTTAGAAATCACCTCAGAGTTACATAAGAAAAGGGATATAGTACAGTAAATAAGGATTATGCAAGGGCGACGCCTACATTGTAGGGTCATACTGCGATAATAATTTGCATGGGTCCTGACCGGGAAGCGCACTTATCAATGCTCTGCGCAGTACATCAGAATAGCTTTCTCTAAATCTCAATTTAAACTACAATCAAATCTCAGCTTTATTTCATATCAGTTAAAGTACTTAATATAAAATGGGAGCAGAGGTATAACCAAGCATTATTCTCCCCGAGACCAGTAAAGAGGTTGTATTACATAGCACTGGCCACTTAATAACGAGCTTTAGAAAGATAAAACAACGTTCGAATTTCAAAATTGGTGGACCGTTACGATTTCAAGATGGACGATGTTATCAATTCTGTATTTGAGATGTAAATATAGTTCGTAAAATTGGTTGTATTGAACATTTTTTTTTATATTTGACAAATGTTTGATCAATCGCGCCTGACAATATTAATGTATTTGCTTAGGTCTGATAAAAAAACTGATTTGCTAAAAGTTTTGATCAAACTTTAATTCAGTTTTCATATCGATTTGTGTTCGAGAGAAATAGCGCTGTTGATATTTGGCTGCAGTTTTTTGTGAGTTGGAGGTACCTACTTGTTGGAGTTACTAGTTGGACTAATTTGATATGCCTTACCTCTCTATGCCGTTTCTTTAGATTACTGTGATTTATTGCCAACTCTTCCTAACGATTGTATAATTATAGTACGACATTTAAACTACGTACGTACGTACACTACGTAGTGGACGCCACTTATCTTAATAGATTAGGAAACGGGATAATGCTAAGAAGAGAAAGTTAACTTTATGCCTGAGGATTTGGCGACTGCCATCAGATCTCCATAACCCAGAAGGAAAATCAGACCTTACTTATATAAGGTTGCACGATTTTCGAAAATATAATTTCTTGGATGTGCGGGTTTCTTCACGAGGTTTTCATCACCGTCGAGCAAGTGACAATTACAAATATGTACAGAAAACACGAATTTAGTGGTACAATCCTGGCAGGATTCGAACTCGGGTATCAGTTGATCAATAGGCCGGTTCTTAAGCCACTGGACAGTCACAGATCCTAAAGTTAACTATTAAGTTTAAAATACATAATGTATATAATGACAACTTAAACTTTTAAATCAAACAATTTATACTTTACCATTGGCTTATGGTATGAGAACCAGGCTCACCTGCACGTGGTAAATCCTGCTTATTGAAAAATAAGACCGTATAGGGACTTGAACTCGCAGCTATCAGTTACCGAGCGAGTGTTATACTATTTTTTATTTCAACTATTAAAATATTAATGAGTATACCATTACAGCAGTCAAGCGGAGGTATCAACCTGACATTATGAACAATTCGATTGCAAAAATCGCAGCTTGCCAGATATTCATCACTACGAAACAATGGCGGCGCGTGGGCGACCTGTGCAACAGATGGATGCTTATGTAACAAATGTAGGGTCACAAAATTGACCCTAATATGGTCATGTTACTCTGGTAAAGTAAGTCATTTGTCAAATGAGTTTTTTTTTTAATATTTCAATACTATTATGGAACTATCTTTATGATACGGTTAAGGGTTATTTTAGCGACCGTATTGCATGGAAATATTAATATTTCAAGAAACATTTGAATATTTAAAGGAAATTACATTACATACATAAAATAATAAAAATAATAAAAAAAAAAATTTAAGAGAAAGATGTGTGTGTTTTACAGACGGAACGTGTTTGAAAGAGCAGTTCGATTTAATACTAGTCACTGAATTAGCGTTCTACCACGGTATCAGTTTTAAGTAATTTTCTTTCACAAAAAAAAACGCCGAGCGAATCTCGCTCACTCCCTTCTTTAACATTTACAGCATTTATCATGCACGCTCAGTTCCTAGGGCTCCTCGTTTGGTCTCTATTCTACACTTTCTGGTGTCACACGACCAATTTGATGTTGGTAGGTAAAAATATATAAAAAAATCAGCCAAGTGCGAGTCGGACTCGCGTACTAAGGGTTCCGTACCATTATCTATAAAAACGTTAAAAAAATCACGTTTGTTGTATGGGAGCCCCCTTAAATATTTAATTTATTCTATTTTTTAGTATTTGTTGTTGTAGCGGCAACAGAAATACATCATCTGTGAAAATTTCAACTGTCTAACTATCACGGTTCATGAGATACAGCCTGGTGACAGACGGACGGACGGACGGACGGACGGACGGACGGACAGCGGAGCCTCAGTAATAGGATTCCGTTTTACCCTTTGGGTACGGAACCCTAAAAATAAATAGAATAAATATATTTTCGGCCATTTAAACAGCGTCTAGACCCGAAGTAAGCTAAGCTTGTATTGTGGGTACTAGACAACTGATAAACATACGTAAATACATACTTATGAAACATGGAAAATGCCCATATCAAGAAAAACAGACATGCACCCGAATGTTTGTCCTGTGTGGTAATCGAACCCAAGAGCGTTGGTGTCAAAATAGCGTTACTAACCACTGCGCTACCGAGTTACCTAACTGTACTATACATAATATCTATAGAGTATTATACATACTTAGGCTCCAAACGTAGGTGTTGCTACATGAAGGAATATAAAAAATAAGTGGGAAGCATACACTATGCCCGAGGGAAGATGCTAGTAGTTTTCTAACTAAAGAGAATTGAACCAAATGCATCGAAAAAGACGCCTGCGAGACTAAGAGTATTACTCACTCATACCACCCTCCTATCAACGCAGCTCCTCCAGAAAGTCTAACTCTTTAGTAAGGTATAATTATTGTCTAATTTAGCTGCTAGTTGTGATTTTTTTCATGTGAATCTCGTTCTTAGAACATTACGACAACGTAATAAGCAGTTATTACAATGTTACCCGTAACGTTGATGTAATGAGCCAATAAAAACGTTCGGAAGTTCATGCAAACAATAAAGACAGCTTCCTGATTCCACGCGCATACATCGCAATCAGCGCACGCGCCGATCTCTACGATTTGTCATGCTCTACCAATGTAATAGGACTACAGAGATGTATTAGAGAATATTACGCGGTGAGGAAATATTGTATGGAAAATTAGTCAGTTTCGGAATCTTATAACGTCTTTAGGCGTCAACAGCCACTTTTTATTTTGTTTCTATACAATGTCGGGAGCCATGCAAGCATACGGCCCAACTGATGGTAAGTGGTTACCGTAGTCTACGAAAGCTCGCAATACATTAAGTACCATTCGCGCGACGTCACCTTCGTTGTTTACTGGTGACCCCGCTCACTCGCAGGAACACACCATCTCTTCAGGGAGTTGTTATTTGGCTGCGGTTTTCCGTGAGGTGGAGGTGGGGAGAAGTATAACTTATACCTATTATATTTACCCCCACGGGCTGCTTTGATGGCTCTCTTAAAAAGATTATATGGAAAACAAAATATATTAATGCTATAAATACGAATGACATTACATTCTACATATAGTATAAATCGTGGTACTCGTATATTGAAAATAATTTTGCGTCATGAACGGCAAATGTTTGGAGTTGTATTAATAAAATAAAATTGTAATTACTCTAAAAAGTCGTTATACAAATTTTGTCAATGTGATTATGTTTTAAGACCTCTTCATTTGTTCTACACATATATTTTGCGCGTATATCAGTTTTATAGTTATTTTTAAGCAAGTGCAATTTTGACTCAACATAATCAATGGCGTAGGAATCCGCTTCCCTAATCCTCACCTGAATATGTTCCGAAGAAGTTACGTGTAACCTCCTGTTTAGTTATGAAACCCTAGTATAAAACCTGAAAACAATTAACTCTGGATAACTTTTGTTCTATAATCGACTAAGACGCAATCGTGGTAACAACACGAGCCAACAATAGGCAGCTATTTGCGTGTTCGCTCAACACAGCAATCTATTTCACGCTGTTCGAATGTAGGCTGTGCAATCGAGTGAACATGCTCAGATGTAGCATTATCTGCGATGTAAACAATAGTATGTTTGTTTACGCACGACTAGCTGTAATATTACCTGACAAAGAGTATTTAAATAATTTTACAAAAAGTTGCAGTGGTGCAGTGGCTTTGTACATTCATGCCCTATTCTGTATTTCCTAGATAACCAAGATTAACATCAACATTCGCGACATGTTGATGAAAAGCAAAGTTCATTGCAGTTCCGGGAGTTAAACTAGGGCTGCCTTGGAATTTACAATGAATCTAATCAGAAATAAATGATGTATCGTAATTTACAAACTTTCTCGCGCCGTACCTCTTATAGCTGACTATATTTTATAATATTTATGAATTTAGTAGAGGAGGAATCTGTTTAGCTTTATAAAATAAACTTAAAGATTCACAAAATACAAGGAATTAGGCTTTCCTAAGAATAGATTACCACCATGTGTGTTTTTGTCGTACCATTTGGAAACGGTTTCAATTGATTATTCAGTTCCAGGATACTGACAAAGTCTTTATAATTAAAAACATACATTCTATAAAAAATACATATTGAAACGAAAATTATAACGTACTATGCTGTTCCAGAGAGTTGTCAATGAACTTACTGCTGAGACTTTTACATAAGAATAGATCAGGGATTTTCAAAAAGTTATGAAGAGATTTTTACAGGATTGTAAAAGTCCACAGACAGCTTGTACGCGTGCTAGCCACCTTAGACAAAAAATATTAATATATTTTAATATTTTTTGTCTAAGGTGGCTAGCACGCGTATAAGCTGGTTATGTAGCTGGGCTGTGTCAAGCCGAATATTTTTGTTACGAAGCGCAAGAGACCATATCCTACAGGTGATGGTTACCCATCAAATACATACATTTTATAGGAGATAGACCCCAATAAGTAAAAATAAGAATACTTTTGTACAAAAATAAATATTTTCTTTTACTGATATATTACTCATTTAAAGTATTTCTATCAAAATCAGGATGTACAAATAGTCATGATCACAATCTTCGATCACTTGAAAGTAGGAATTAAAGTAAAAAGTTCTGCAATCAGCCCAGATTAATTCCATGGGAGCATTAGAAGCAGCAATAATATAAACATGGGTAGAATATTTTAACACTCTAGGGGTAAACAATTGTAAACAGTTATTTAGTTATCGTTCAGTTGAAATCATATACAGTTTGGTACTGCGGTCAAACGAAATTAATGGAGTGGACCAGACCAAAATGAATAAAATGAATATGTCCTAATGTACTCCCAGAGGCAAAATTTTCACAGGCATTTACTAGGCACGCAGAAGTCCTCTGTTTGTTCACTATTCTTTAGATGTCATGCTTTGCTCGCCACTCCAAACATTTTGATTGATGATGTTCAATCGATGATGTAATGCATGGCACATTACATTATACAAGAATGTCGTGTTTGCATTAAGAGGGCGGGTGTTAAACAATACATACAACACATGTAACCGCATATTTGCATAACTTTCTAGTCAGATCGAGGTGATAATATGTTACTTAAATTCAGCATATCGACGCCCACATGTCGTTGTTGATATCTCGTTCGTGAAAATATAAATGTATTAGTCTTATAAATTCTAAATTCAGATGACATTGAAACGAATGGGTATAGTGTAAGTCGAGGTTAAGGCGACACCTCGATCGTGAAGCTTTAAAATGGCTCCGCCCAATCACCCCGCGCCCCTCAATTGACACTCGACGCTCGATTTGTAAAATTTGAAATTAGCGCCTAATAGGTAACCTGGGGTCAACGTATAGTCAATGCAAACGAACAGAAAAGCTACAGAGTCGCGTCACACTTAAATAAAATTTATAATATCAATATTTAATAAAAATTATTGATTTAATTATTATTTAGCTTTATACATACTGAACCAAACATATTTATTTAAGCTAGACGGAAAACAATAGTAATAAAAAACTACAGAAACGTATTCACTTTTAAAAGTTTATTGAAAGAGAAATCAATGACATCGTTTTATGTTTATATCTCTACAAGTTAACATGTCTTGGTATCTATGTTGTTCTTACTTAGGTCTCGTCCAGTGGCGCCCTCATTGAATAAAAAAACATATTATAGCATAGAAGATAAACATTATGAAATCTTATGTTGCATTTATTACGAAGATAGTAAAGTATTTTTACGTCATTAAACCAACACTCAAAATATTCCACTATCGTTGTTATAAGCAAAAGTGCTAAAAGAGGCCGTTTTTTGGCAATTATGCCTATAACAACGAAAGCAAAACATTTCAATTGTTGGTTTAATGACGTAAAAGTACGTTATTGTATTTGTAACACACGCAACACATGACTTTATAATGTTTATCTTCCACGCTAAGATACGATATTTTATTCCTTGAGGCGCCACTGGACGGCATGTATCCCCCTTAAGAAGAATGAAACACCAGCTACATAATACAACATTGTTTATCGAGAGGCTAAAGCGGGCCATTTGTTGATTCGGACACATATGTTTAGTTAGCAGATACACCATCTAAACTGCAAACACTGGTCACAGCGATGAAAGACGACTGTATGGAGAAAGGCTTACTACTGAATGCGAAGAAAACAAAGATAATGGTATTTGAAAGAGAAGAATCCAGAACTAATGTAAGGATTACGATTGATGATGAAGTGTTGGAACAAGTGGATGAGTTTGTATATCTTGGATGCGCTTTCAGCAGGGATGGAAGGTACACCGCAGATGTGGAAAGAGGAGTGAGTGCTGGGAATAGTGTGAATGGAGCGTTGGGAAAACTTCTTGGCAGTAAAATCCTGAGCCAGAAGGCACAACTCGCTATACACAATGCAGTGTTGGTCCCAACGCTAACTTATGGAAGCGAGAGTTGGGTATGGCAGAAAGAGCATGAAAGTAGAATAAACGCGGTTGAAATGCGAGCGCTGCGCAAAATTTGTGGCGTAAGGCTTGTAGACCGTATTCGTAATGATGATGTTAGAAATAGAGTTGGTCTGAAAGAGAGCGTCGGTGTTAAAATAAGAAGAGGCATGCTCCGATGGTTCGGGCATGTAGAAAGAATGCAAGATGAAAGAATGACGAAGCAGGTATACAATGCAAAAGTGGAAGGATGTAGGAGCCGGGGAAGGCCAAGACTTACCTACCATGACCAAATTGGTCATGTTCTATCAGAAGGTGATGTCAGGAGCCCTAGAAACCGGCGTGCGTGCATGAGAAGAGCAATGAATGTTAAAGAAGCGAGTGAGATATGTAAGGATCGAGTCACGTGGCGCTCGGCTCTCTCTGCCTACCCCGCAAGGGATTTGGCTTGAAGTTATAGATGTTCGAGTGTCATAATGGCTGATAGCGCCGAGTAAACACAGGATTTTTTTATTTCGAATAAATAAGAGAAATAAAATTATCAGATTGAATTAGATTGAAATTGAAATAGAAAATTGGAATTTTTTTGCAACTCCCTCCTGGTGAAGATTCACAAGTTATTTTACACAGTTAGGTATAGCTCTGGTAGGGATCCTAGCTTTTTCCCTAAATATAATACACTCTCGAATGACTAGGTATGCGCTTTCACTAACAGTCAATTTAACTTCGCGAATTTTATAAAAAAGTACAGGAAGAACTTGACGATTAGACGGTAATTTTGCGCCTAATATTTGATAATTTACGTCTCCAACTAAGAAAATACTTGATTTATTGCTTCTCAATTCCACTGCCATCTTATAAAAGTTAAAACATTACGTATTAATCACGAGAATAACTGACATTCAAAATTAATAGACGGTTAGGTAATTATGACGAAGTTAACGATGCTCTCTCTAAAGTTATTCATTGGTTTAGTGTTAATAATCTGCTTTTAAATGATAAAAAGACTAAAGTAATTAAGTTCTCAACACCTAATGTAAGGCAGGTGGCTACCAATGTACATGTTAATGGAACTAATTTAGCCTCTGTGGTGACAACTGTGTTCTTGGGTATAACAATTGACTCCAGACTACAAAGGGGCCCACAAATTGAAAAATTATCAGGAAAACTAAGTTCTGCAGCCTATGCAGTGAAAACTATTAGACGGCTCACTGATATTGATACGGCTAGAATAGTTTATTTCAGCTACTTTCATAGTATTATGTCATATGGAATTCTTCTTTGGGGTAACTCCGCGGATATTAACACCATCTTTTTATTGCAAAAGAGAGCCATAAGAGCTATCTACAAACTTGGTCCCCGGGAGAGCCTTAGAGAAAAATTCAAAGAAATAAATATTTTAACAGTCGCATCGCAATATATCTATGAAAATCTTTTGTATGTCCATAAAAACATAGACTCATTTTGTAAAAAGATACTCATAGCATAAATACTAGATATAAGCATAATCTTGTGTTATATGCCAGCCGTCTCCACAAAACAAGTAATTATTTTATCGGGCAATGTATACGGTTCTATAACAAACTTCCCAGCAATATAAGAGATTTGTCAATAAACAAATTTAAAACTACTATTAAAGCCAAATTGTGTAGCAGGGCATATTATAAAGTATCTGACTATATTAATGATAAAAATGCCTGGGAGTGAGTTGATCCAATTATAATGTAATTAACAAAATATGTAAATTTGTTTGGATACCAAAAGAGGGATGCCTGAGTTTTTTGGCAGTATTTTTATCAGTGCTCACCTAGTCATAAACTGCACGGTAGGGAAAAAAAATGTGACGATTCCAAACAAATGTAGCCATTTTTACGGAATAAAAAGATTTTGACTTTGAATTTGAACAAATGAATACCGCGAGTACGTGCGGCACTGCCGCGCAACTTGTATGAACATGTTTCGATGTAATTCGGCACGGATTATCGTAATCCAAATAAGTTAAAAATTATTTTCCGAGTGTTTTAAAAGCAAATGAACAAAACTAAGACATATGCGTTAGAAAATAAAAACTTTGAAAAATAAGGGACACCCTAATATACATATATACAAATAGATTTTATAATCTATTCATATTTAAAAAAAACATGTGACAAATGATTTTCTTGCTGTTTCATAACTTTAACTTCAGTATAATGACATTTATTGTATTTTACTTATGTATACTCTGTGTTTTGTATTGTTGTACGTTTCCTTGTTATTTATTAAACTCTCAAGAAGAAAGAACCAGGACCATCTCTGATGTTGCAAAATAAATCTAATCCGTACAATAGTTCAATACTAACCACAATGTATAGAATAGATGATTTTTTTGTGTTTTCAGTGTTGGTTCATAGTAAATATTATTTGTTTTCACGAGTACCATGGGTATAAGTATACTATCTATCTATATGTTCACGCTAAATCCCTCGTGAGCGCCACATGACTCGGTACTTACACACCTCGCTCGCTTCTTTAACATGAAACATACCGAGTTTTTTTAAAAACTATCAAAATATACTATTTTACTAGTAATTATTTTAATACAAAAAAAAAAAAAACCTCCACTGGTTTTCTATCTTCTGATTGGATAAATTTCCAACGTAAACTAACCTTCACCTACGTACAATGTCTAAGTCGGAGTTCGGTGAGCTTATAATGGTTACTATGAGTTTGTCGTCCCGTATGACACTTACGTTAAAGTAGCATATAAATCGAGTAGTGATTCTTCTAGTGGAATATGTTTATTTAGTAAGTTTCTCCTAAAAAACAAAACAGCAAAAATATTCTATTTTATAAGTTTTTATTTTAATACAAAGAAATAAAGAGTCTCCACTGGTTGCTATGTGCTGAGAGCGCGAACCTTATTGGTATAAATTTCCAACGTAACCTGACCTCCACCGACGTACAACTTCTAAGTCGGAGTTCGGTCAGATTATAATGGATATAATAGGAGTTTGACGTCCTATATAGGTACGCGGTCAGCCTGTGGATAATGTATACCAATTATCAAATGTTACTGTTTATTCCTGCAAAAAATAACTCTTATTTAATTAATGCAGTTTTATATAGAGTTATTAAGTAATCAAAATTAAAAAAAAGTTTGAAGAGGAATTAAATAGCTTGGGCCAACCATACCTAGGAACTGTTCTAAAAACTAGAAATATGTCTACACAATGTTATTATATGTTTAATGAATATAATAATTAAAAAAAATAAATACCTTGTCTTGTTCGCCTCCGCCATTCTACGAACATTTTCTTTGTATTTTTATTCTATATATTTTCTTTTTAGTGTTCCCCATTATTACAACAGTATAATAAATATATATAAACCTATAATATTATTTACTACTTATATCTAATAATAATACACTTACGCTAAATACTATAATATTGAATATTTACAACTATTAATTATAAAAACTTCGGTGTCGCGATGTAAATGGAGCGAGCTCGAGCAGACAGTCGACATAGGTCTCACCTCGAAGCGGGCTGCAGCCGGACTGGCTGGATGTAGTTAGTCAACGCGTTTATAATCCTCATTACCGCACAATAAGGTCGAAAACACGTAGCACCCAAGACGAATGTGATCGCTTAGAAATTGTCAGAAACTTAAAATATTTTTAAAAAATTTCATGTTTCACTTATCAAAATATGCAGCAACCATATTATAAACATAGATATTACTAATAGATTTAAGTAATTTTGAAGCGTATAAACAGAACAACTTCGTTGTAATTTCAAAAATAATGAATTTCAGGAGGTGTTTTCGAAAGTAATTATTATCGAATCAATTTTACACAATCGCGTATTTGAGCAAGCAAATTCAAGATAAAGAAATGAAGTTATTTATATTAAAATCTTAGATCCGTCAGTTTAGTCATTAGCCTATACTATTCGATGAAAGTTGGTCTAATTTTTCGATGTGTCGCCTTAAATGGTTAACATACCAATGCATAAACAAATAAGATCTACTAACTTTGGAGTTGGGTAAAATGCGCTAAGATTAACCTAATAAATAAATAATAAATGAAAAAAAAAAATCTTTTAATTAAACTAATTTTGTCCATTTTTACTTACACTAGTGTTAGTACTTACATTATAAAATTAATTATAAATTTTAAGGTGTGGGTGTGAACATGTAGGTGTGTGTGTGTGTGTGTGTATGTGTTTGTATTTTAAATTTATGTGCAAATTCCTAGATGTATACGCTTTTGAACGTGTAAATCCTGGAATCGGCTAAGGACAGCAGAGTCCATTCTCGCCTCAATCATCTGAAGTATTCCATTTTTGTTGTCTTTGTTTTATTTTTGTTGTCTTTATTTTAAAACTTGCATTCCAAAGGAAGAAAATTTGGTCACGTAATGAGAAGCGTAAAGTCGGAAAGAATATTCTACGTTTGTTCATAGGGTATGTTAACTACAAACCATGATGAAAATCACCAATGAAGCCGATGAAAGCGCGATGCATTGTGATATTTATGCGCTAAAACCCTACGATTTGGTGAGTGAGGGATGCCTTTATGCGAGGTCAAGAGGTTTATTGGTTTGTGCTACAAAAAGAGGAGAGTCTGTGATAGGAAAGTTTAAATAAAAAAGCAGCCATGTGGGATCAGCTCCATCTGTTACTGGTCCAAAAATAGTAGGTGCAAGAATCTGTACTGCGAATTGATCTACTCATATGAGATCTGGCAGTCAATGACTCTAACGAAAAGGTTAGGGTTCGATGGAACTAACATATGTGCCTACAAATAAATGTCTGTATTATAAGTAAGTAGGTAATAAGAATATAAAGAAACCAGTTCTTACTTACGACTCACACGGGATTTGAATTTAAATAGCGTTTTGGTTTTTGGCAAATAACCAGGTTCGATGATTTTGTTACTCAATTAACTCTTCTTCTTCTTTGTGTCATCCCGTTTTCTAATCCAATTGGATCGGCGGCATCCGCTACTTTCTCCTCTCCCTCATCCGAAGGGGCACGATTTCTCCGAGCTCAGACGGCAAGTTAAACCGTCGCGTCTGGCTGTGATAGACAGACGACAGCCGTTAAGCTAAGTCAGTGGTCTTCGGGCGATTTAAAAACACGTTACGGCCTCCGCTAATCCGCAGTTGAGCAGCGTGGTGGAGCATGCTCTAAACCCCTTCGGTAAAGGGAGACCGAACAGGCGGCATCCGTATTTGGCGAAAATATAGATTTTTTACATGGAGCGAATACCGTCGAATCTCCACAAAATGAAGGGTAAACTAGACTTAGGTTAGGTCACATGTCGTCCGAAATATAATAATAATAATAATAAATATTGTCGGACAAATTATACAGCGCCATCTAGCCCCAAAGTAAGCGAAGCTTGTGTTATGGGTACTAGACAACTGATAAACATACATAAATACATTTTTTTTTGTAAATACATACTTATTATACATAGAAAATACCCAGACCAAGACAAACAGACATGTGCATGCACACAAATGTTTGTATCGTGTGGGAATCGAACCCACGAGCGTTGGTGTCAAAGTAGCGTAACAGCGCGTTACACCACTGCGCCACCGAGCTCGACTAATTTCAATATAATAAATAATTTCTTAGACATGCGGGTTTCCTCAGGATATTTTCCTTCACTGCTTAGTAAGTGATAATTACAAATATGTAATTAAATCCGTAAACACCGAATTTACTGGTACATGCCAGGATTCGAACCCGGACCAGTTGATCAATAAATAGGCTTGGTTTCTTTAACCACTGAGCGACGTTGTTAGTATTAATTTCTAAGCCTTATAATTCAATATATTAAACTACTAGGTGAACATAATCAATAAGATGAAAACAGTTGGAAAGCCGAAGGTTTGTTTTCCTAGAGAAACTTTCACTTATGACAAAATACGATACTATAATAAGAACTGTCAAGTGCAGGTCAACGTAATGTCGCCCGAGATATAATCAATGACAATGGAACTAACGAAGGCCAAGTCGCTTTCAAACACACTGTTATTCGTAACCCATGCAATCCGGGTGATTTTTAGGGTTCCGTACCCAAAGGGTAAAACGGAACCCTATTACTGAGGCTCCTCTGTCCGTCCGTCCGTCCGTTCGTCCGTCTGTCACCAGGCTGTATCTCATGAACCGTGATAGTTAGATAGTTGAAATTTTCACAGATGATGTATTTCTGTTGCCGCTATAACAACAAATACTAAAAAATAGAATAAAATAAATATTTAAGGGGCTCCCATACAACAAACTTGATTTTTTTTGCTTATTTTTGCTCGATATTGATAACGGCAACAGGTAGACGCTTAAAATATTCACAGAATATTCAGTTATATATTCACTTTAAGAATAAATAATTAAATTAAAATAAAACAAATATGTATTTCTGTTGCCGCTATAACAACAAATACTAAAAAATAGAATAAAATAAATATTTAAGGGGGCTCCCATACAACAAACGTGTTTTTTTTTTCATTTTTATAGATAATGGAACGGAACCCTTCGTGCGCGAGTCCGACTCGCACTTGGCCGATTTTTTTTTATACATGCCTCCCGACGTTGTATTAAAAATAACATCCATTCAACATCCATAAACACAATGTTCATGCAGACATAATATATATCTTGTACATATTATAAAAAAAAACGATGACTTTTCATATCATATCAGTTGCTGGAGTTTATGGAAGCCTACAAAAATTGGTAACAATAACAAGCGTGTAACAATAATAAGTTATAAAGTGTGTTCTCAATTCTTTATTTCTTATGAGGGTGATACACGACCACGACACAACAGAAGTACTGTCCTTTATCGTTAGCCATATTCGGTAATAAGACTTCGTTTGATCATCGATAAACATAAACAGAAAGGTTAATATTATGCAAAATACACAAGTTTCTGGAAATTATGTAATGTTGAATTATTTGGTTTCAAGAAAACTTGTCCATAGAACACGGAAAAATAAAGCCCCCTACAAACTTTCGCTATACGTCTTAAGCTATATCCTAAAAGCTTTAAAAGGTCGTATCGTGATGTCGAATAGCCTAATCTTCCTCAAGAATTGGACAGTCAAATGCAATAATACATAATTTTTCAAATCGTTTAAGCAGTTTCAGAGATTAGCGCGTTCAAACAAACTCTTCATATATTAGTATACCTTTTAAGCTACCTTTTTTTTTGGTACTACGTCGGGAGGCATACAAGCATATGGCCCACCTGATGTAAAACGGGTACCTTAAGTATCACTCGCGCGATGTCTCCTCTGCTGCTTACACAGCAACTCCTTGGGAGCTTACTGGTGACCTCACTCACACGCAGGAACACAACAATCCTCTAGGGAGTTGTTATTTGGCTGTAGTTTTCTGTGAGAGGAGGTACTTCCCCGGACGGGCTGCTTTGATGCGCCCTACCTCTCTTAAAACATCCAGACCAAGACAAACAGACATGTGCATGCACACAAATGTTTGCCTTGAGTGTGAATCGAACCCACGAGCGTTGGTGTCAAAGTCGCGTCATTCACGACTGAGAAAACCTTTATGCTGCTTTATATCTTAACATTATGTGCAATGATAGCTTTTCTGGCTTTCACTTCATTGCATCTTTAAAAATCAAATTGATACATATTTTACTTTCTCTAATGTCCTGTATCTCCTTCAATAGCTTTTATAGCTTTCGACTCTGTCTCTGAGTTTCTTTCTTACCCTTTTCGCTTTCATTGTGACGCTAGGAAAAAGAGAAACCTAATTATACAAGTACTAATTTGTTGTATAATGCTTAAGATGCTATCAACAATGGCGCAAACGAGGCCTTTACTTTCATCAGCGCACTCTACCATGACCTATGCTACCCTAGTAATTACAAGGTTTGTACTTCTTCGTACGATCTTAATATCCATGAGACTTCAGTAATTAGGTAATGAGTCCTTCCTTAATTGCGTTTTAAACGTCCTTCACTTCGCGCCATATCTTCCTTCGGTCCCTTGCAGGGTAGGCAGAGAAGCAAACGCTATAAGGCACACCCCACTCGCTTCTTTAACATGTAAATACCTAATTACGTCCTTCATTTATGTAAAATAACTTAATAAACTATAGTCGAACAAGACCACTGAATTTATGCTACCTTATTGGCATAAAATACTACCTTAATAAGTTTCTTGTCCAATTTATCAATTCCCCACACAAATAAATTCCCCACAAAAAATTCCCCACAAAAAAAGACTGGTCTTTTTATACCACTAAGGTGGCAAACAAGCGTACGACCTGCCTGGTGGTAAACAGTTACCTGAGCCTATGGACATTTGCAACACCAGGGGTGTCACTCTTGTGTTGCCGACCCTGTAAGAACCTCTTCACGCCTTTAAATAACCCCATGACTACAGTATGGGGTTTTTTAAGAAAGGCGAAAGCCCTTGGGAAAACTACGGCAGAGAGCTCATTCCACAACTTAATAGTTCTTGGCAGAAGACTTCTGTGGAACCCTGTGCGGTACGCGACTATTGCGGTTCCAGTGTATGAGGATGAACTCCCAGCCGTCAACGAGACGTGCGATTGTAAAACGAAGCTGTCGGCATAATGTCGAACAACTCCTCAGAACACAACCCATTATACGAGTACAATCTGTAGAAAACGCAAAGGAAAGCAAAATCTCTTCTTAAACTCAAGGGCTTAATACCGTGTGTGAGTTCTGGATCATCGACGATCCTCACAGCTCGTCTCTGCATCGAGTCACAAGGTCCAAGCTGGTATCTAGATGCTACAGTACTCCATACGCGGCCTGACTTGGGACTTAGCCTCGAGCTGAAGTACTGTTTGGCCCGGTTGAGCATATCAACTTTCTTTGACGCTAGCTTGACCTTCTCTTCAGGGTGACATTGGTACTGAACATCGTTGGAGATCTCGACACCGAAAATCCCAATACTCTTGGCAATGGTGAGTGGCGTGTTCTGGAATTGGGGGACCCTAGCCAACGGGGTTTTCTTAGCGGTGAACGCGCTGACTTGTGTCTTGGTAGGGTTGAATAGAACCAAGTTCAATTGCCAGAGTACTTTACTCAAAGTAAATTCTATTTCTGACATAAGTCTAACGCGGCTTTCCTCCACAATAGAACGAGGGATGCTAGCACGGCCTGTATAATAAGTGTCCCCGGCGCTGTCGTCCGCATAACAATGAATGCTGTCGATTGACAACATGGCATTGATGTTCAGCAGAAACAGCGTCGGAGATAATACAGAGCACTGTGGGACGCCAGCATTGATATCCATACCATCGGAGAAACTATCGTCTACCACGGCTTTTATGCATCTGTTGCAATGGATAAGAAGCTGACAACCCATTTGCACAAACTCTCGGGCAGTCCGAACGATGGTAACTTCGATAGAAGAATCCGATGTCAGACTCGCCCGAATGTCTTTGCCATATCAAGGCTGATAGCCAAGGTGTGTAAGATACACTAGAAGATCACCAGCAGTACCTCCACCTTACAGAGCCGCAGCTAAATAACAATTCCGGGAGGATTTTTGTGTTCCTGTATGTAAGGTCGCCAGTTACTTGAGAAGTCGTTGTGAGGGCAGTAGGACGACCGGCGGATATCGCACCGCCATGAACGGTATGGGCGCGGAAATCTGGCGCGGCGGTCAGGGAGACCCTGCGTAACGGCTGACCGCTGGCCGCCCGTGAGTCAGTAGAGTTCCCGAACCCGGGGATTACATAACCTCCACCTTGGGAGGCTGAACCGCCAAACCGTGAAAAATTCCTGTTGTAGGTATACCTCACAGAAAACCACAACCAAATAACAACTCCCTGGGGCGTTATTTTATTGCAAGTGAGCGAGGTTATCAGTAATTTCTTAGAGAGTTGCTGTGTTAGCAGCAGGCGAAGCAACGCGCGTGCTATACTTACTGCAAGTATTCATAGGCTACAATAACCGCTTTACATCCAGGTAGCTGTATGCTGGTATGACCACCGACTTGTATAAAAAAATATCTTACTCATGTGTACATGATTTCATTTATATCCCGTGGAAGTATATACCTGTATATCTAAGATTTAGTTGAAGAGTTCTCTACATGTGAATCCACATCAAATGATCGGGTACATAAGTTCGAATATACATTACTAGTTGCAATTATGATAAACACGTTGAAGGTACGTAGGTAAGAATAGTACAAACTTGACTTATCTGCCTTGAACTCCTTACATACACCTTTCACCAGTGATTGATTCTGCTTTGTGGCGAAAATATGAACTAATCTTTTGTTATTATAAATGTCCGGGCTACAATATACCCATGACTACCTGGTATTATATAAAAACTTACATTACAATCTAGATACTGTACCTGTTGTAAACAGGATTGTGAATAGTAAGTACAGTTAGTACTCTAGAGCGTGCGTTGGTACGTTTTTGAATTTCTGTGACCCTGATTTCTTTTATACAACGTCGAGAGGCATACCTTAAGTGGTGGTCGTAGCCTATGAACGCTTGCAATATATGAAGTAGCACTCGCCCGTAACGTAACCGCACTTGCAGGAACAAAACAACTGACCAGGGAGTTGTTATTTGACTACGGTTCGCTGTTATGTATGGTAATTATCCAGTCGGGCTGCTATGCGCTTTACACCACTTAAGTTAGGCAACTGTCTTACTGTCATCTACAGATATCAGCTCGAACAGACAAAACTAGAGAAGATTAAAATCTTCATAAAAGTCTGCGATGTTGCTTAAATTGCGTGCGCGTCGCTCATGGTAGGTGATATACGTTGAATAGTTAATATGTCATTATTTAAGGTTCCACAGGTAGACAAAGAATCATTTCCCCTTTTCACAACCCTTTTTGTATTATCTACTCTATGCTCTTGAACTTGTATGTATAAGTATGATTCCGAAGGCTCCACTACTCAAGTACAGGCGTTATTAGTCAGACTAATCAAAATCGGTATTCAACTTCATCTGTGTTATAATGAAAAAATCGGTAATTCAAAATCGGTATTCAACTTCATCTGTGTTATAATGAAAAAATCGGTAATTCAAAATCGGTATTCAACTTCATCTGTGAAAAAAATCGGTAATTCAAAATCGATATTCAACTTCATCTGTGTTATAATGAAAAAAATCGGTAATTCAAAATCGGTATTCAACTTCATCTGTGTTATAATGGGTATCTCGCGTAACTCTATTGAAAAGACGAAGAAATTAACTGCAAAAACAACCTACCTGTTGCTGAGAACAAATCATCTCATTCAACATTAACTAGAACTCAGCTGCTTCCGCCACATACAATGATTAAACGCTTGCCAAGTGAAAGTAATAAAAACAAATGACGATACTTTTCATTCTTATCGTGTTACATATTAGGCGCTCAGAACACACACGGATAATACAGGAAAAGTGCACGTCAAGTCAAATAAACGTGCTCTCGCAGCTTTACCAGTATGGAGCCGCAAAGCGATAGTTCCGAGAAGCGATAAAATCAAGTATGTGCAGTAAGGACCATAGGTGGACAGACATAACAACACATATGTGAATGTAAGTTCTCTGTCTCTATCTTATTAGTTGAATTAAAAGGAGACGGCGCTGATGGATTGATAGAGCTAGTTGTTAAAAATGAGATACCATGACATGGTGGATACTCGTTAGTTAAACGTGTCTGTAGAAGAAATATGTAATGCGATTGCGAAATCACATCTACTAATTACGTTTTTCGCACCAATACCTTACAAAACGCTTTACGAAAGTGCCGGGAACAGAATTTTATGTTACAACACGGAAACGGTAGCTTCACGCTAACACATCAGGCGTGCCGTATGCTTGTTTTCTACCCGCTGATTGTATAAAAAACTAATCACAGAGACTCATATAGTATAGTAGTGTTCACACGTTAGTTCATTATTGAGAGTTCCCTGTCGAGGCAAGTGAAAACACCCGGATGTCGCCTCGATAATGTTTATCTGCTCGCTTGTATTTATGCAAGCCTGGTATACGTGTTTTGTTCTACTTACCTGTTACGAGAGATAAGCGATTTTTTCTATATACTCGTACTATCAATTTTCACTGTTGCACTTAACATACTTAACAGTAAATACGGTGAAAATTGATAGTATAATTTCCATTATAATTTTCATCCAAGGCATTAAAATGCCAAAGTGACATAACCTTGACTTCACGAATGCGGCGCAAACTTCTACAAAAGGGACTCCATAAGTTTGAATGCACATCATATCATAACACGTAATTTCGCAAAAGTATTTTCCGAAACCGGTTGAGTCCACTTGAATCCAGTTAAATCCAGTTTTGTTTTTTTAAAAGGGCGTTACAGTTATTAATTCGAACACCGTTAGACAAACAGTGGCTATTGTCTAGCGTCGCGGTACATTTCGAGTCATTGGAGAAAATACAAAGCATTTCTATATCAGTCTGGTAGATTGCTTGGCAGATGGTTGTTGTAATAAGAATATAGAGCTACTAGATATGGTTAGTCTATGATGCAGAATAGTAGCACAATATGCTAATGACTTCTTTAACGTTTAATGTTGAGCTAGTGAAATACATAGAATCTAGAACAGTTCGGGCCTGTGTGGAGTATTGCTCGCATCTCTGGGACAGTTCCGCATAGTACCTTCTCGAGGCTCTCGATAGGTTGTACCGACGGGTTATCCGCATAATTGACGACGTAGAGGTCACCAAAAACCTAGAACCTCTTCAACTCCGTAGGGGCATTGGCTCGCTAAGCGTTTTTACCGCCTTTACCATGGTGAGTGCTCTGAAGAACTGTTTTCCTTTATCCAACCCTCTCCCTTCCGTCATAGAACCACACGGACAGGCTTGCGATGTCATTGTTCCACTGTTGAGAACATTTCTTCCCGAACCGAAAAGTTCGGCAACTCCTATTTTTGACGTACCATTAAAAAGTGGAACGCCTTGTCTGCACATGTGTTCCCTCCTTCCTACAATACGGGTCAGCATGGCAGCGTCAACTGACAGGACACTGTGTAGTATTTTATCAGTTGCAGTTGCGATTGGGGCTCCACTTTAGCTTACCACCAGGCAAAGCGGAGCCATTATGCTGAACTTATATAAAAAAATGTGCGGAACTTACTCGCACCTTACTGTCTATAGCAGACTAATCTGAAGACTATGTTCTGGCTATCGAAAATAAACTAATTCAAACTTCTAAGTATAAGACAGTGGAACTGGCTAAAGACTAAATCCATTCTGTATTTCCGTTTTACGAAGAAATTTTTAAAACCTTACCAAAGAAAGGTTTGGTTTATTCTAATATTACTCGTAATATTCTTACTTTTTAATATTTTTTGATACTCACTGGATATAATGTGAAACAATTTGTTGTAAAGCAAGTTAAAAAAAATGCTATAGACGATGGTCTATAGATTTTTTTTATACCTAAGGTGGAAAACACGTCTGCCTGATGGTACACCAGGGGTGTCATTCATGTGTCGCCAATCCACTAAAAAGCCTATTCACGCCTTTCTTGAAGAACCTCATGCTGTAGTCCCTTGGGATAACCTCGGCTGGGAGTTCATTCCACAACTTGAGAATTCTCGGAAGAAAACTTCTATGGAACAGCACAGTACGCGACCATTACGGTTCCAACGTGTGAGAGTGAACAATTCTACAGAACACAACCCGTTGTACAACTGGTAGAATACACAAAGAGAGCTAAAATCTCTCATAAACTTAAGGGTTCAATACCGTGTGTAAGCTTGGGATCGTCGACAATTCTCACAGCTCGTCTCTGAAGCAAGTTATACTGTCCAAGCTGGTATCCAGGTGCTCCCGCCAAAAGGTGACTCGATGTGCGGAATAATCTAATAATGGCAAACTAGCCTCTAACACATTGTTGTTTTTAATTAGTTTGTTTGTGGCCAGTGGTCTGTATGAAAGATCACTTATTAAGTCTGTGTTATATGAACATGGAAGCAAATGGCCAATTATTGATTTCTCAATATGATCACAGTTACAAAATATATTATCTAGACAAGATACAGACGTGGCCCTTATGCGCGTAGGATCCAGATTCTAATCCAATAGATCCAGGAATAAAAATCTTAAACTTGTCTATGTATTTACTACTATGTCAACATTGAAATAACATAGATAGACTATCATATCATTTTTTCTATTAAAACCTTTTTTGAGCAACCTCCATTGCTTGCTCCAATTGCAGATAATCGCCACTAGGAGGTCTGTATACACAAATAATTACATAATTGTCTGATTCGGCACATGACACCTCGATAGTGCATTCAATAAAAAGTCTAACAATATACATACGTTTTATATTTACAATGGAAGAAGACGTGTAACTGACGAATGAGAAAAGTGAATGGGAAAAGAGAGACATACTCCGCTAACCCCAAAAAATCGGACAAGTGCGAGTGGGACTCGCGCACGAAGGGTTCCGTACCATTATCTATAATAAATGCAAAAAAATCACGTTTGTTGTATGGGAGCCCCCTTAAATATTTATTTTATTATATTTTTTAGTATTTGTTGTTATAGCGGCAATAGAAATACATCATCTGTGAAAATTTCAACGGTCTAACTATCACGGTTCATGAGATACAGCCTGGTGACAGACGGACGGACGGACGGACGGACGGACGGACGGACAGCGGAGCCTCAGTAATAGGGTTCCGTTTTACCCTTTGGGTACGGAACCCTAAAAAAGAGACAAGGTCAAATAAATGACAAGTCGCCATTCTCTTCTAATTCTTCTTAGCGTTTTAGCGCATTGCAGGGTCAAGTCTAACGACTGCCGTCATACCTTCACAACCCAAAGGGCAAACCAGACCTTTCTTACGTTAGGTCACACGTCTCTCAAAGTATAATTTCTTAGACTTTCCAGACTCCCTCGAGGATTGTTGGGTTCCTACGTGTGAGTGACGTCACCAGTAAGCTCCTATGGAGTTGCTGTGTCAGCAGCGGAGGTGGCATCGCGAGAGTGATATTTAATGTATTGCATGCATTTATAGTCTACGGTAACCGCTTTACATCAGGTGGGCCATATGCTTGTATGCCTTCCGACGTATATAAAAATAAACTTGCCGGTTTCCTCACGTTCCTTCACCGCCGGGCTAGTGGTAATTACAAATATGTACATAAATCCGATTCCAACCGGGGACCAATTGGTCAATAGGCAGGCTTTTTATCCACTGAGCTATCATTGCTTAATAAGTCGCCATCTGAGTGTTTATTTCAAATTCGTAAACGAGCTGGAAATTATTGCCACTTCTGAAAGGAAAATAGACATCACCGCATCGTTGACACACTTGCAGTAATTACCAGGAAATCATACACTTGTGGCATTGCAACATTGCCGCTTCGAGCGTTAATCACACGATAATTTGACGATAGGGGCTTATTTTGAACATTCTTCGTAATTTGTAAATAAATAAACAGTAATTATAGTATTTGAATGACCCGCTTTTTGTGATAATAGTATCATAAAAAGAGATACTATCAAAAACATACAACCACTACGCATGTAAGCACCTCACACTCACAAAAAACGTTGTGTTTTCGCGCCTAAATATCTCTGTGACAAACATCTGTGTGCATGAATGTGTCTGATTATATTAATCAGGGTTTTTTTAAGAGTGTTAGGGGCTACTGACCAAAGGGAGAATAATAATATTCATTTATTATTCTCTCTGCCTACCCCGCAAGGGACTTGGCGTGAAGATATACTTATATACTACTTATAAATTAACCATTAAGCTCATAAGTGCGCATGCCGCGTATTATAGTAATATATATTTACAAAAAGGTATTTAAGTAGATTTATCGGCTGGCTAAGCAATGGCACAAGCTTTGCTTAGTTTGGGTATAGATTTTTTGTATACAATTTTTTATATACACAAGCACAGCAAAGTTATAAAATATTTTATACTATCAATTAATTAATATTCTCGAACAAATTAAACAACGCCACGTGTGTCTGCGTGTGAGTGAGGCAACTAGTACGGTTACCGCTTTACATCAGGTGGGCTGTCCAAAGCGGTAACCGTGAGTGAGGTCACCAGTAAGCTCCTAAGAAGTCGCTGTGTTAGCAGCAGATAAAGCATCGCACGAGTGATACTTAATGTATTACAAGTGTTCATAGGCCACGGTAACCATTTTACATCAGACGGACCGTATGCTTGAATGCCTTCCGACATTGTATAAAAAAAACCACTCACCTGTCGAAGTACTTCTACTTCACAGAAAACCGCAGCCAAATTATAACCTACTGGAGGATTATTAGGTTTCTGGGGTTGAGTGAAGTCACCAGTAAGCTCCTAATGGGTTGCTGTGTTAGCAGCGGAGGTGGCATCGCGTGCAAGTGATACTTAATGTATAGCAAGCGCCCATAGGCTACGGTAACGACTTTACGTCAGGTGCTGTATGCGTGCATGCCTCCTGGCTTGTAGTACCCGAGTACAAATCACTTCTAGTACAACTTTATATCCTTGTAAGATAAAATATCGGCGTGTTCGATTCAATTGTCTTGGTTATCTGTGAGCGAGGTTCGATGCCCGGCCAGCTCACTATCTGGATCATCTTGTGGCCATTGGAAACCAGCGTTTCCTCTTATTAGATTTCTTTTTATAATAGCACTAACTTGTTTTGTAATTAAAAAACGTGTGCGTCTTGGGACGCCCGACAGAAGTGATCTATTTATCTATCTATAACTTCACGCCAAATCCCTTACGGGGTAGGCAGAGAGAACCGAGCGCCACGCGACTCGATCCTTACATACCTCACTCGCTTCTTTCACATTCATTGCTCTTTTCGTGCACGCTCGCCGGTTTCTAGGGCTCCTGACATCACCTTCTGATAGAACACGACCAATCTGATCATGATAGGTAAGTGATAACTTAAACTAATCCGCTGCCGTATGCGTGAGAGAAAAGGAAGCCAGACCGGCGCCGTAACGCGTTACGTAACGAAGCGGTTTACCCTCCCATAAGATGTTATCACGTCAAAATTTTGTTGTAAAAAGGAAATCCCGATTTCCCTATATTATCCACTAAGTTTTTTAACCGTGAACCCATAAAAGAGTATACTGCAATGGACATAGATACGTAAGCGTGACACTTTCAGGGTAGCGGGAACGAGGGTGGGCCAGAATATCTGCCAAATTAGTGGTGGCACATGGGGAGGATAGGGGTAGAGTGGAGGTAGCGTAGCGTTAGGCGTGAGATCTAGATAAGACGCTGAGAACAAACGAGGGACCGGTAGTGGATGGAATGGATGGAAGTATATGGCCAATATATAAATTAAGTGCTACAGTGTGTAAAAACATTAAAAAAATATGTAGATAGGATAATACATGCATTGGACGGACAATTATCGACATTATCCTCGTTCCAGAGGGCAGTTACGCTGAATAGAACACTATACTTTGGCATTGATTTTTTTATTGCACATAGGTATAAGCATACGTCCCATATAATGGTATACCTATAAACGCTTGAAATACAGGAAGTATCGCTCACGCGTTGGCACCGCTGCTGCTAACACAGCAACTCCTTATGAGCTTACTGGTAACGCTCGTAGGAGCACAACAACCCTCCAAGGAGTTATTATTTGGATGCAGTTTTCTTGAGTATTGGGGGTATTTAACCAGTAGAGTAGCTTTGATGCGCCCTACCTCTCTTAAACATTTTTGACTTAATTGTTTTGGATCATCTCGCATTAGGACATCAGTAGGTAATTAACTGATCGGACATTTAAAAACTAAGATATTATGCATATACAGTTGAGTTGAGACGGCAAGGTTGACACTGAGAGTCGCTGTAAACAGAGCGAGACCGTCACGCCATGTGTAACCCGGGCTTTAAGACAATCTGACGTCAATGGGAAACAATGTTACGTCACAGCTCACACCATAAGCCATAATTATTTATTCGTAGGCCATATGACATATATTTATTAAATCCGTTAAAATCTCGTTGGTGGGTCACGGATTAGGTATCGCCTGTCTCGATAACGTATGCGAAATACACAAGAAGCCCATAGGCATTATCAGACATCTGTATCTAGGCTGAATAGAGATGTCTGATGAAGAGCAAAAAGACCAAGAAGATACACCTCCCATGAACAATTTGGTCGTGTTTTGTCAGAAGGTAAAGTCAGGAGCACGAATCGGCGAGCGTGGTACATGAGCAGAACTATGAATGCTACAAAGCTAGTAAGGTGTGTAAAGACAGAGTCATGTGACGTTCGATTCTCTCTGCCTACCCCGAAAGAGACTTGCCATGAAGATAGTCAGACGGGGACAGACTGAAAAAAATGTTCGAAATCGTGGAAGTCACAGAGATGTCTGACGCTATAGTACGAGTAGCTCGCGTTCGTAGTCAAATCAGCAATGAGCAGCCCTTAGAATGAGTGATCACGTTTTATTGTACGTTGCGTGCTGTCCACAATTCGGGACTTGATTAGGGACGACTTTAATTGTCGAGTTGGTTTCGTCAAAAAAGGTCTAAAGTTCGCTAGTAGACTGCTTATGTCTCTACTGTGGTTAACGTTTCCTGACCTACCATGTGAGATCCCCTGATAAAGTTAGACTTTTCACCTCGACATTTTACCTCAAGGTTGTATAAATACGTATTTCAGGACCCCTTTTACTTGGTCTGAGGTGAGGTTGTTTTTAGCACAATGAAATAAATATATTTTTATTACGATGATTTGATGAGACCCTGGCATGTCGAAAATTATTGTAGGTATTACTAATTAGAAATATGATTACGAATTTATGAAGTCATTCTCAGTTTCTCTGCTTATTTAGTTGTGGCAATCGGTCTCAATTCATTCGAAGACTGTTTTTGCCATTTTCAATTATTTATGTAAGTCCGTTTCATATATTTTTGAAAGTACACAAACGAATTTTGTAAGCTCGTATTATGTGCCTCAAGAGAAACAATAGTCGGTTTTTGTATTATATATAGGCTTTGATCCCAACAAAACCTAAAAAATACTTTTGACTGATGATTTTATCTTTTTAATCTCATTCTGTCTCTTTCTTACGCAGTAGAGGTAATAATATTACCAGTCAACTTGTATAAAGATAAAAATTCTTTATTTGCCATTGGGCACTCGCGGACACTTAGACACGTGTTATTTTTTTTAAATATAATCTTATTGTGTCTTATTTAATTCTCTTACTTTACTTTTTTTTATCTACTAGCATTTCGGAATTGACCATTGGCGAAGAAGAAATGCCGAAAGAAACTTGCCAATATAGGTCTCTTTTAAAATTATCAATTAGATATTACGAAAATTCACATAAGCACATCGGTACAATAATAATATCAAATGGTAAAATTAAAGATTATTAAGAACAGGTCATCTGTGCTGAATTATTTCAGACATCTTTGTCAGTTACATATTCATCAATTCTATAATGAGCCCTTTTACAGAGGGTATTTTTAATGAGCTTTTTGAATACATTGTAAGGAAAGGACAGAACTGTTTCAGGCAACTTATTATAAAATCGAATACAATGAACAGGGAAAGATCTACCAGTCCTAGTAAGATATACCGGCATACACAACTTATTCCTATTTCTAAGTTTTTCGCTGAAGTTTGAAAACGACTTAAAATTTTTACGGACCTACATTATGTTTTCATATATATGAACTGGCTGTCGGAATTCTTATTTATGCATAATGTAATACATTGACTAATGATTATGAAATGATAATACTGAATAATAATAAACCTTTGTAATAACATCATAACTTGTTATGTGTAATTTTGCATAACAACATGTGTAACAGGGAAAAAAAATAAACGTTGTAAATTATGTATTAGGAAACAATTAGTAACTAAAAACACCAGGCAAGCATAACTTGTTAACACGTTACGAATTTCGACCTTCTTTCCTTATTTACAGCTGGTCACTGTAGACTTTGTCCCATATGATATTAATGAAAGGATTTTTTGTTGTTCAATTATATTTTGGAACGCCATCGTTAATAGTACCTACTATGATTATTTATTGATATATAAAGTATTTATAAAGATAAGTATAATTAATATAAACAATTAGCTGACCCTAACCTCCGAAGCGAAAGCAAGGATTAACGCTCGGATGATGACGAATAAATATAACAACGGCAATGTGAAACAATAAAAATATTACGCAAAAAGGGGCCATGGGTCAGAAGATTATGACGACACTCTTATGTTTTCCACGCAATAACCAAGGGTACTAGTAACTAGTATCGTCTATATAAACATAACATATATAACACAATAAAAATAATACACGAAAAAGCATGCGACCTAGCGTTATATCTGTCTGAAACGTCCCTCGCTGAAACGTGTCACTGCTGTTTATAATTTGTCTACTGTCCTGTGACGTTTGCTTTCTCTGTATAATAGTTTAACTATTGTGTTAAACTATTAAACAGAAAAATTAATAGGCAATTTTTTTTAAAACGGCCTTTCAGTAATTTTAGTAAATATAATAAAGACAATATGAGATAAAAAAAAATATAAATAACTGAATACTTATATATAATACTCAACGTAGGCCAGAAGATTAGGACTTGCTCTATGTTTTCTACGCAATTACAAAATACACTAGTAGTGTTTGTAACTAGCACCATCACTGGATAAGAAACACTATAAAATAGTACATGAAAAAGCATAAAACATAGCGTTAACATAAAAACAATGAAACACCAGCGCAAGATGACCCTTGCGTAATAGTTATACGCAAGTTACACAAAGAGAACTCTAGGCAAAATTGCCAAAAACGGTCTTACATTCTAGGCAACGCTAGCACTCCTGAGAGTTTTGCGTTTTGAAATATAACCTCCAAAAGTAAAATACGCCAGAAAAACCGATTAAAAGTGTAACATTGTTTTTCATTCGTTATGCCAGTTTTAATCGCCTGTTAGCTTTTATGCGGAAACACTAAGCAGGCATAATATCCAAGAGAATAGAACTTTTTATAGTTAATAGATTCGAACGTTATTTTGTGATAGTCAAATTTACAGGCAATTTGATGTAAACTACTGTGTGTGCTTCCGCTACCGAATAGTTCATACAAACTAGTACGGACCACCGTCTGCATCGGGTGCATGTACCCGTTCATATTTCAGATGGCGGACAATCGCAGAGATGACCGCAGCAGCCGAGGCAGAGACGACCGGAGTAGCCATGGCAGCATGGAACGGAAGCAACATTATAAACAAAGTAGTTTAGATTTCACCACACATTTCACCAGAACTTTTTATGCCGAAACATAGAGCAGGCATAATATCGATAAAACACAACTTTCCAACTGCATATCAGGCGGGTAGAAAAAATCGGCCAAGTGCGAGTCGGACTCGCACACTAAGGGTTCCGTACCATTATTTATAATAAAAATCGGCCAAGTGCGAGTCGGACTCGCGCACGAAGGGTTCCATAAAAGGGTTCTATAAAAATCGGCCAAGTGCGAGTCGGACTCGCGCACGAAGGGTTCCGTACCATTATCTACAAAAACGGCAAAAAAAACACGTTTGTTGTATGGGAGCCCCCTTAAATATTTATTTTATTCTATTTTTTAGTATTTGTTGTTATAGCGGCAAAAGAAATACATCATCTGTGAAAATTTCAACTCTCTAACTATCACGGTTCATGAGATACAGCCTGGTGACAGACGGACGGACGGACGGACGGACGGACGGACGGACGGACAGCGGAGCCTCCGTAATAGGGTTCCGTTTTACCCTTTGGGTACGGAACCCTAAAAACGGCAAAAAAAAATCACGTTTGTTGTATGGGAGCCCCCTTAAATATTTATTTTATTCTATTTTTTAGTATTTGTTGTTATAGCGGCAACAGAAATACATCATCTGTGAAAATTTCAACTCTCTAACTGTCACGGTTCATGAGATACAGCCTGGTGACAGACGGACGGACGGACGGACGGACAGCGGAGCCTCAGTAATAGGGTTCCGTTTTACCCTTTGGGTACGGAACCCTAAAAATGGCAAAAAAAAACACGTTTGTTGTATGGGAGCCCCCCTTTAATATTTGTTTTATTTTAATTTAATTATTTATTCTTAAAGTGAATGTATAACTAAATATTCTGTGAATAATTCAAGCGTCTACCTGTTGCCGTTATCAATATCGAGCAAAAATGAGCAAAAAAATCGGCCAAGTGCGAGTCGGACTCGCGCACTAAGGGTTCCGTACCATTATCTATAAAAACGTCAAAAAAATCACGTTTGTTGTATGGGAGCCCCCTTAAATATTTAATTTATTCTATTTTTTAGTATTTGTTGTTATAGCGGCAACAGAAATACATCCTCTGTGAAAATTTCAACTCTCTAACTATCACGGTTCATGAGATACAGCCTGGTGACAGACGGACGGACGGACGGACGGACAGCGGAGCCTCAGTAATAGGGTTCCGTTTTACCCTTTGGGTACGGAACCCTAAAAATCACGTTTGTTGTATAGGAGCCCCCTTAAATATTCATTTTATTCTATTTTTTAGTATTTGTTGTTATAGCGGCAACAGAAATACATCATCTGTGAAAATTTCAACTGTCTAACTATCACGGTTCATGAGATACAGCCTGGTGACAGACGGACGGACGGACGGACGGACAGCGGAGCCTCAGTAATAGGGTTCCGTTTTACCCTTTGGGTATGGAACCCTAAAAACCAATGTAACTTCCACAGGCTTTGGTATTCATTGTCGGCGGAGTATTAAAACAGTAACGGATATACACTATCGTGAGTAACAGGTAGCGCGCCCGCTGTTTCCTCATTAGGCAATCGTGGAAACCACATTTTGGGTTCAATTACCAAACCGCGACTGGTATACTACATATAATTCATACTTACATATTACATGACCAATGTACCTACTGATTATTCTTTTTTTTTTACCTCGTCAGTAATTTTTCTAAAGAGACTGTAATTCGTAATATAACGTATGTAATGCAGGAAGAATTACAAGACAGATATACAACAGGAAAGTAGAGAGATGTAGGAGCCGAGGAAGGCCAATACTTATCTAACATGACCATATTGATCGTGTTTATCCGTAGTTGATGAAGCCCTAGAAATCGGCGAGCGTGGATGAGAAGGGCTGTGAATGTTAAATAATAGTAAAGTGTAAGGACTAAGTCATGTGGCGCTTGGTTCTTTCTGCCTGGCTGGTTATAGATAGATAAATAGACTATAATTCATCACATAAACAAAAATGAATGCCATTAATTAAACTGTTTAAAATAAAAATGTATGTATATAAATGCGATCACGAATCGGAAAAAGCAGCGCAGGACTCCCGTGAGATGGAACGACGATCTGGTTAAGATCACAGGTATACAATACAATACACTTTATTGCACCAAAAGAAAAATAATTAAAAACAAAAACAATAAAGTATCAGTACAACGGTGGTCCTATCGCGATGCGATCTCTTCCAGACAACCTTAGGGTATAGGGAGAAATAAGGAAACAACAATAATGGGCCACCCTATCTTTTCCTTATTTCTCCTCTACACTAAGCAGACAACTTAAGGAAAATAAATATAATTATACATAAATAAATACAGGGATCTGTATGCAGCACAGAACCGATCGCTAAGGAGTTCAGCAGTGGACTTTTTCAATGATGATGATAGACGTCGATGATAATAAAGCTGTTTTCACTAGCCAATATAGATCTCTTTTCAAATCGTCAATCGTAATTGGTGTAATGACCACCCCCCCAATTTTCCACTCACACCACCCATCCATTCGTAGTTTCATATGTCGATTATATATATATATATATGTGTCTATACTAATATAGATATATATGTCTATAATTCTCTTCGCATAATAAATCTATAAACTTTTTAAAGAATTGGGCTACCATTTGATAGCCCAATTCTTTAAAAAGTTTATAGATTATTCAACATCACGATATGATTCTTAGAAGCCATGAAATAAGAAATAAAGTAAGAAAAAGCGGGGGTACACGTGCAGCTAGTATTATATATATGCTGCTTTTTACACCTATGAGGTGTATGTATATAGTAGTTATCGTAGCCAATGGACACTTGCCACAACGGGGATATCAGTCGCGCATTGCTGGCCTTGGAATATCCTCCTACACCACCCTTTGTAAAGCACTTAACGCAATATTTTTCCCCGTATGCGGAACCATATTATAATTTTATTTAAAGTAACTTAATTGTTAGGAGATTTGCTTCGTGATCATTTAGGTTAAAAATATGCAAATAGACGGTAAAATTATAACTGAGGGTCGTACGTTAACTGGGTTAGTTAATTTTGGGTTACATACATTAGATACTGTCAGTTCCTTATTTTGTGTCTTATACAACATCGGGAGGCATACAATCATACGGCACACCTGATTACTATAATATATATGTACGTTGTATATATCTGGGTACCTCTGTCTCACCTACTTCTACCGTCAAGCAGCTATATTTATACAGCTGAGTTTCGGTGAGAAATGGCAGAGAAATTACTGGGTACTGTGACGAAACAGCATTAGGTCACAAGATTGGCAGCGCGCGAGTAACATCCCCGTGGTGTTGCGAGCGTCAGTAGGTTGCGGTGACCGCTTACCATCTAATGCGGGCTGCATGCTTGTTTTCAAATCTAGTTGGATAAAAAAACAATATATTTTCTATAAAATACGTAGTAGTATTTGATAGAAGATATTTTGCTTTTTTTTTAAATCTATGTTATTTTCTATTTTCTCTACTCTTAATGTTAAGCAGGCCGCGATCAGGCAGGCCGTGTTCTTTGCTTGTCTGACGCGTGTTTTTACAAACCATTGATATAAAAAGTAGAGATTGCAAGGGCATAGTGCTGGCAACGTTTTTTCTTATATAACCATGTAAAGCGGTTATCATAGTCTATGAACGATTGTAGCACAGGAAGTATAGCTCGCACGTTTCCACCCCTACTGCTAACGTAACAATTCCTTAGGAGTTTACTGACAACTCCACTCACCCGTAGGAAAACAACAGCCCTCCAGGTAGTTGTTACTCGCCTGCGGTTTTCTATGAAGTGAGGTGGAGGTACTTCCCCAGACGAGCTGCTTTGAATCATGAAGAAAATAACCAATGGAGAATCGATGAAACGATTTTTGCATTGCAACTCACCGCTACGTGTAAAGCAGAACGTGCCACTCTGATTGACCATGTCACGGACTAACATCGCTTATCGGCTTATTGGTTAAAATGTCCTTCCATTGAACCGTAGGCTTGAATCGCTGAGATTAAATATCTCAGCGTTAAAACACAAAGTTTTGGTAAGTGAAGGGTATATTTGTCCATCGTCAAGTGGTTTAATGGTTGGTGGCCCTACTTTATTATGAAGTGTAGATGTGCCTGTATAATATAAGGATGTCTTTAGTCCATCCAGTCCAAGGTATGCTGTGTAAATGCAATATTCCGCAGTGTAGAGAAAGTTTTTTTAAATGTCATCGTTATAATAAAGAGGGTGATTATATTATTTTTAAACCAAAGTTTACCGACATGAAGCTTGATTACTGTGATATCGACATACCTGAAACAAAAAAAAATAACATTAATTTAATAAGATTTGGCGAACATATAGATTTTGACACGAAGCGATTCTCATCAAACGTCCATATTCCCGAAGAAAAGCCTCCCTTGAAGGAAAGCTGCCCATAATTGCTTAAATTAGGATACATCTGTCGAAATATAATTTATTGGATATACGGGTTTATTCACAACTAGCTGTGCCCGCGACTTCATCCGCGCGGAATTTAATAAAAAAGTTATTTTTCAGTTATAATTTTATTTGTTTGATTTGATTATAAGTACCTAAATAAGCAGAGTACCTATGTTATAGGTAAAATTTCTAAAATAAAAGTAGCCTAAGTTACCCCTTATTACAAATGAAATGAAAATGAAAATCGGTCCAGCCGTTTCAGAGATTAGCCGGAATAAACAGACAGACAAACAAAAATTGTAAAAATATTCATTTTGGTATATATACCCTGTATACATCCATATGCATTTAGTAAAAAGCGGCTATTTTAATATTAGAAACAGACACTCCAATTTTATTTATCTGTATATATATGTTTTCCTTCACCGCTGAATAAATGAAAATCACAAATATGTGCACACGACGAGCTCGATCGCGCAGTGGGGAAACGCGCTGTTACG
Source organism: Pyralis farinalis (assembly GCA_947507595.1). Taxonomy (NCBI): domain Eukaryota; kingdom Metazoa; phylum Arthropoda; class Insecta; order Lepidoptera; family Pyralidae; genus Pyralis; species Pyralis farinalis. Next base: position 7,305,932 of record OX382282.1, on the reverse strand, counting down.
TTACTTTAACATCAACTCGTGGGTTCAATTCCCACACAGGATAAACATTTATGTGCATGAACGTGTCTGTTTGCCTTGATCTGGGTGTTTTAAGAGAGGTACGGCGCATCAAAGCAGCCCTGAGGAAGTACCTTCACCTCACAGAAAAACGCAGCCAAATAACAACTCCCTTGAGGGTTGTTGTGCTCCTGCGTGTGAGTGAGGTCTCCAGTAAGCTCCTAAGGAGTTGCTGTGTTAGCAGAGGTGGTACCATACATCAGGTGGACCGTATACTTGAATATGTCCCGACGTGTTATAATTTTTTTTATATAAGTCTAAAAATACGAATTTAGTGGTACACCTATGTCTAAGGGATTCCGCCTACCCCGCAAGGGATTTGGCGTGAAGTTATAGATAGATAGACCTATGTGCACGTCAAGCTTAACACATTGACCTTTATACCGTTCTTATACACTACGTAACAAGAGTTACATTCGCAGTTCCGATGTCAAGCGTAGTCTGCTCTGAACTGACATGTCCACTCCAGAATTCGAACCGAAAACGAAGAACAGGCTAGTTCCAGCCTGTTCTTTATCTAAGGTGGTATCACTGTTCTACGATGATGATATTCCGATGCCGTGGATTTCTTGAACTTCCTTATTTGCTAATTAGTTAGTCTTAAAAACCAGATTGCCCCCTCCCTGACGCGACGCTGGCCCATGCGAATGTACAGGAATTATGTTTAATTAACAAGCTTATAATGTCGTGGCGTTTATCGTGCTAATTCTTACTAGACAATTAATTAGCATAGAATGGCGACAGCTGAGTCTACAGGAGTTTCGTAACATGCCGACCGGCCGACCGTCAGTTGTTGTAAGCTGTACTTGTACAGTCGTAACCACATAATTTACTGAATTCTGGCAATTGACTACGAACTTTTTTTTTTTATATTGGCTCAGTATAGTGGCTCCTCGTCGCCTGTTGGTAAGCGAAAAGAGGAGCCCAAATTGCAGCGACAACTGACAAAGGACTACAGTGTCCTGTCAGTTGACGCTACCATGCTGGCCCGCAAGGTGCTTCTTCACGCTTCGTTTGCAGAATCCCATGTTGTAGGAAGGAGGAAACACATGTGCAGGCAAGGCGTTCCACTTTTTAATAGTTCGACAGAGATAGGAGTTGCCGAACTTAGTACGAGAACTAATGTTCTCAACAGTGGAATGATGACATCGCAAGCCTGCACGTGTGGTTCTATGACGGAAGGGAGAGAGTGGGATAAGGGAAAATAGTTCTTCAGAGCACTCACCATGGTACAGGCGGTAAAATGTACTTAGGGATCCTATGTCCCCACGAAGTTGCAGAGGTTCTAGGTATTTTGGGGCCTCTGGGGCAAATCTGTTGGTATCATCGGGATCCGCGGAATGTGAGCTAGCTGTCCGGCCGTGGGACCGGTGATGATTGTTGCTATAATCAGATTGTTTCGTAATTCCTTTATCAAAAGCCTTGTGCCATTACACATATTGGGAGGGCTTAAATTTCTCAACAGCATAATGGGAGTACCTACTTTTAATTTCAGTTCGTGTGGTGGCAAGCCGGCGGGATAGAGAGAATTTAAAAATTCTTGTAGATAGTGTATCTTCGATGTTGCACACGTTATCAATAGATTTGTAACATTTAAAATCACCTGGTACTTTTTCAATGATCATTTTGTTTATCTCATTTACTGAGCTGTTTTTCGGTGAGACGATCGCCCTCGAATAGAGCCAATAGAAATTTCTTTCTGTAAGATGTTCGATGTCGGGATAGATTGTCTCTATAAGGATTTCTAGACTGTGAACAGTTTGAGCCAATTCATTATCCATAATGATGATTTGAGGCACGCTTTTCTGAAAAGAAGTTTTTAACTGGAACAGAAAAAATGTGGTATGAAAAAGTCAAAACATTCAATGTCGGTAACGCGCGAATGAGCCGCGCCGGTACCTATCTCATAGATGTGCGCCGCGCCGCCCGCTGCCACGCGCCGTGGCCGCCAGTGTCGCAAGCAAGGGATTGAAACCAAGAACAAAATCCGTAATATCTTTGGAATGGAATGTCCGATTTCGTTAATTCAAAGAGTAACCTACAGGCATTGAAACAGTCTTGAATAAGAAAAAAATTATTTGGATAAGGATTAATACCAAGGTACGAATAATGTGGCCTAGTTTGTACCGGCGTTACTATAGCATATTTTAACATGAAAAAGTAGTTATTGTGACGTAACTGTAATAGTTAGACATATGGTATTGCGGACTTTTTTGTAGATATTGATGTCCTCTATAAAACTGTAGTACATTACTTTGCTCTATTGTCAATAGTTTCAGCAGCGTACGCGGTATAAGGATTTTTTGGTATCTTTTTCACACATTATCGAAGTTTTCATACGGATCCCTAACTATTTTCAAAATATTTTATAGCCTATGTTAAGCATTTATATTGTAGAATTCTAATGGTGAAGGAATTTTTGAAATCGGCCCAGTTGTTTTCGAGTTTATTCATAACATACATACAAATCTTTCCTCTTTATAATAATAGTATAGATAGTATAGAAGTATAGATATAGAATTAATCAGACGCTTGGGGTTTTTTTAACTAACTGAGAAATTACATAATATCGAAGCTAAGAAAACTTAAAACTAACTTCAATGAAGTCGTTACTTTGCCACTTTCTAAATAAATTTTTAAGAAATCGTTTCGACCTTGACGAAAATATCGTGTAACATAAAAATATCATACTAAAAATTGATAGATCAAGTTAAGAACCTCTTTCTTTTTGAAGTCGGTTAATAATGTATTGTTTAATTTAAAATATGGTAAAACAGGAAGTAATAAAATCTAAGTTATTCATTGATTCCTTTACTACTACTTGATCAATAGAAAAAAAAGACACATTTTGAAGTAATCTTCAACTGTTTATGTGTATATGAATGTTTTCTTATGTATGTATGTATGATATTTTTATAATTTACTCAGGTGTTATTCTGAACTACTCGAATTTATGGATACATATATAATTTGATCCATACTACTCTGTGTGCTTCAGCCATCAATTAGTCCATATAAACTACGCCGGGCGACAACCATCTTCTACTGTTAGCTGATGAAGACCGTTGTTGCTATGACCGCATCTGCCCGGGTCAGAGACGACCAGAGCAGCCGTAACTGCGATCAACTATCGGTAATGGTGGATGTCAGCCGGCGTTTACTCCGCGCCCCGCCGCCTCCTACTTCTATGTTAGTTCGCATGAACTAATTGGTGAAAGCGATGATCCAAAATTAGTATCTGAAAGCCTAGTAACTCAGATATATTTTTTTTTTCTTTGTACTAACAATACTAGGATAGTAGGTATCAAAGTAGTATCGTAAGATACAATCGAAGCTGGTGTTAATGTCGCAACAAGCGAGATACCAGTTGGCTGTCACCATTATATGTTAATTCATAGCCCCTGTGCTTAGTTAGGTATTTGTCGTTTTAACACCACTATAGTGAAAATTTTACCATTTATCATTTATTGCCCTTCTTATTGTGTAAGTTATCGGCTCCAAGGCAGTGCTATGATTAATGTAACTAATATAATAATATAACAATCAGTTGTTGGTCACGTAAGTCACAATATAAGTGATTTTAAGGAAATAACATTTGTAAACAAATGTAGCGTTAAATCAAAAGCACTCGAAATTGAAGAGCATACGAGAAGAGGTGATGAGTGTGGAAGAGGCGAGAGGTATGTTTGGATCGGTGCACCTGGCGTTCCTAAGTCTCTGCCTACCCCAATGGAAGACAGGCGTGATGATATGTACTCGTATGTAGGTATGTATATAGCATTATATTTTCGTTCCCCAATACGACTATAAATGTGCTGTTCAAGTATTCGTATAAAAATCAACCTTCATACAAGAAATATTTATTTGCTGACACTTTATGTCTTTTCCACAGGTTACCTGCAGAATAACCGTAGCAAAGTTATCAGGCTATGATAAGCATTGAAAGTTTCAAGTCGGACGAAGCGTAATAAATTCACGGTCCTATCCACCGCCTCGCAACTCCTGATTTCCTGGTAAACTTGTAACCCACTTTACACTATCGCCGAACGGGGAGATACTTGTTTGGAATAAATAATACGATGTAAAGAGTAAGAAATACGATGTGAATAATTTACATTTACATGTACACTTTCACATCTGTTTCCCTGTTATATTAATACGAGTATAATACTTTTTCAGTTTATCACATGAATATTTATGAAATAGTCATCAAGTACGGATCACGAAGAATGGGATTATGCCAAAATAAAAATACATTAACAGACAAGAAAGCAAGTTAATCTAATTAGTTTAACCCACACTGCTGATGAGTAAAGAAAGAAAGAAAGTTCTCATTGTGTATGGCAAACAGGGTAACAAAAGCACCTTCTTATCTACATGCAGTGTAGTAAGCAATAAAAATAGATTTAGTCTAAATACGAAAATATGGCAAGCCCAGTTAGAGATGCATGTAGCAATTACCATAGACTTAAATTCAAAAGTGAGAGTAATGTTTGTGGTCTATGCGTTTAGTTACGACTATTCACGTAATGGCCATTCATAACACAGCATTAAACTACCTGACCGATTTTAATAATGAGGCGACGTCGTTAGACTCGCCTTCGTTTTCTTCGGAGTTTAATGTATATCACCATTGACGGTGACAACTCTCGACGGCATTGGATCTCTGCGTCACTGTCGTACGACATTGGTGTGAGAATCAAACACAAATACAAAATATTCATCCTTTTGAATGCGTACGAAGGCCCTCCTTATTCACCAAAACGTTGTGTTAAAGCGTCTAAATATGTCAGCGATTCGAGCCTACTGACCAATTGGAGGATGTTTTAACCAATAAGCAGATAAGTGACACGATGTTAATCGCTGAACTAGCCAATAAGAGCTGCGCGTTCTACTTTACCCCTCGACCCGTATAGCGGTGATTTTATTTACAATGCAAAATCGCATCGTAGGATCTCCATAAGTTATTTCCTATATGATGTGAGATAGTGTAGTAATTAATGTCCTGAAGATTGAAATGTATTATTATGTAAATTAAGTAGTATGCTAGTCTGTTGAGTACTTTTTTATTGTACTGCTGGCTTAAGATGGCGCCTGGGAAGGTTTAGTCTCAAAAATAACGACTTCAAATTTGAGGGAGAATTTGAATGGCAACGCGCGAGCATTACTTTCTATATTGCAAGCATATAGACTTCGGTATATGCTTGTATGTCTCACGACTTTCAATAAAAATGTATGAAGTATATGAAGGAAAATGACAACAGGTGCTGTTTATTCCATAATGAAGGGTCGCAAGTCGTAGGTTCGAGCACGAATAATTAATGAATAAATGCCTTTGTACCTTTTTACGGTAATCGGTCCACGGCCTTTGGCATAAAGACGGGTCTCCTCAAAATACTTAGAACCCTATCGCCTGTAATTTGATCCTAATAACCGTTTCGAGTCATCCGCCGCATCGAACAGAAATCTCATCCAGGGTTTTGGGATTTTACTTTTTGAAGAATACAATATTAGTAGAGGAAAATTTTAATGTAATTCTAAAATAGTATTTTTTACTGTCCTTTATAATTAATCCCTATAAAATTATTATTCCCAATTAATCCCCCAGTTGGCAACAAAAAAATTAGTGCACTAGGTTTTTATTCATGAAACAACATTTTTTTATTACGTAGGAAGCACTTACTTACAATTGGTTCCATATAAATTTGGTAAAGGTACGGCATCAAACTAAATAGTTTTTCGTGGTTCTTAAATCTTTGCAATTGGGTATATCCTAATAAAATAAAATGCCGGCCAAGTTCAAGTCAAACGCGTGCGGGAAAGGGTTTCCCATAAGTAACATTACTCAAATATCAATTGCATACTTTTAGGGACGGGATTAACCTCAATGATTACTGCAGTGTAAGTAAAGATGGTGGTAAAATAGATTATGCAATTAGCACCGAGCGACGCTTTAAGTTACTGTAACGTGATAGTCTTTCTTTTAAATTCATTATATTTCGCATTTTTACATCAATTCATTCAAGTCAGGTATCAAAATAGAGCGGATAAATGGATGAGGAAATATGTACTTGTGACAAAAATCTCAATATTTATGATTACATTAAATAATGTATCGCAACCCTCAATATTTTTCGAAAAGCTATTCAACGATACCCTACACTATGGAGCACTAATAAAAAATAAACACCTTGTATGTATTTTTTTTCGTTCATACATTTATTGGCGTTATACGCATTTATGACTGTACCAAATTTTTGCTAATCGAGATAGATGGTTTGCGATGGTTATGATATCGTATGCATACAGACGGACAAATGAATGCTGAATCCGAATCTGAAGGCAACATTCGAATATTCGAAAAAAACGAACACACAGATAAACATATAGATTTCATATAGGAACGGTGTTCCTGATAAAAAGTTTATTACATGTTTTAAAACATGGACATTTGTTGGTACCAATTTGGATTCTCCGTACTAGGAACGCATAAGAACGGGGATCTTGATTGTCAAAGCATAGTCTGTCTAACAAAGTCACTGGCCGAAGTTCATCAACTTCAAAATAATTTGAACAATGTGTAACCACCTTACTTTACAATTCAATGTCGCCATAAGGTCAGTCAGTTTCCGTCCATATCCTTTTTCAATACAATAAACTGATTAATGGTTACGACATGCCACCCAGTTGGAACCTATAAAAATGCATGCGCCATGAATTTAAAGCGAACACGAAATACGGTACTTGTATTTTTTTGGATTATAGTAGGTAATGTTTCTTTTATAGCTCGAAGTGCCATCAAATTGAATCCGTGACTTGAATGTGTTAGGTCGTATGTGATATAAGTTCTTGAAAAAAACCCTGGCTTAACACAACAGGTGTGGTTTTAAAATACCACTGTGAATCACAAAAATGTTTTTTTTTGTATCCTAGTGGATCACATGCTTTTGAATCGTTTCACAGATCAGATAATACTTGCTTTTGAATCGTTCTCTGAAAATAGTTATTTAATAAAAAAGTTACCAGAGGGAGACTTTGTACAAAAATCGTCTGCGTGGGTACCCCTGTCTCACCTATTTCTACTGCCAAGCATATGTATATAGATGTGTTCCGGTTTGAAGGGTGAGATATGGCAGAGAATTTACTGGGTACTGTGACGAAACAGCCTTGGTCACAGGTCACAAGATTGGCAGCGCGCGAGGAACATCCCCGTGGTGTTGCGAGCGTCAATAGGCTGCGGTGAGAGACGTGTGACCTTACCTAAGAAAAGTTTGGGTTTTATCTCTTGGTTGCGGACGTTTGACGGCAGGCGCCCAGCAATCAGTGTGTTCGCCAAATCCTTAGGCTCTGGTTGTGGATCTCATCAATCCTACTAGATTAGAAAACTCTAAGAAAAAGACACACATTTACATTTTACATAATAAATATATAAAAATCCTACTAGTATTATAAATGTTAATGTCCGTTTGTTTGTTACGCTTTCACGCGAAAACTACTGAACCGATCATCATGAAACTTTGTACACATATTCTTGGAGATATCAGAAATAAAATAGGATACTTTTTATTAAAAAAAAAATATATTTTTTTCAATGCGAGCGAAGCCGCGGGTAAAAGCTAGTATAATATAATATATAAAAATATACCCGTCAATTTAATGTCAAAAAAGTATATGTATGTATAAATTGTTATAGTGACATATTAGGACAACATGAAATAGCAAGTTATTCAATTAAATCAAACGCTACCAAGTATTCATTCATTTCATACTCACGGGAAATTGTACTCTTGGCCGTTCCTTACATATTCGTGATAATAAACAGGACAAACGTCCGTATGCATATACTTATTTTAAATTATCGTGCAAGTTGAATGGCAAAATGACGGAATTCCGATATATACGATTACGCTTATAAACGTCAGATTCTGTCACATGTAAAATGAAATTATACTCACGCAAATGCACAAGGAATACCGGTCACATCAGCACTATAATGTAAACATTATATGCAAGACATACATACAGCGGCATGTAATAAATTATTTATTACAATTTATACGCAGTATATATAGTATATATAGTGTAAGGCGATGATTCAGTTTGATTTTTTTATATACAGGTGGAAGAAATACGTATGTACTCGTATGTATTTATATCTTCACGCCATGTCCCTTGCGGGGTAGGCAGAGAGAACCGAGCGCCATAACACGTGGTATTTACACACTTCACTCGCATCTTTCACATTCATAGCTCTTTTCATGCACGCTCGCCGGTTCCTAAGTTCGTAATAAAAATAAAATAAATAAATAAATATTGTCGGACAAATTACACAGCGCCATCTAGCCCCAAAGTAAGCGAAGCTTGTGTTATGGGTACTAGACAACTGATAAACATACGTAAATACATTTTTTTTTGTAAATATATACTTATTATACATAGAAAATACCCAGACCAAGACAAACAGACATGTTCATGCACACAAATGTTTGTCCTGTGTGGGAATCGAACCCACGAGCGTCGGTGTCAAAGTAGCGTAACAACGCGTTTCACCACTGCGTAATAAAAATATGTAATATGGCCTATATGTACATAGGTATATAATAATTAATCAATAGTGGTTAATAGGCCCGTTCCTGTGGATATGGAACACACCTGTTGTGTGTCACCGGTTCGAATCCTGGCGTGTACCACTAAATTCGTGTTTTCGGATTTGTGTACATATTTGTCATTATCTCTTCTCGACGGTAAAGGAAAACATGAGTTATTCAAATCTCGTTGCCTTGGATTCTTCAGTATAGACACGGACGCCAAAGAATAATGTTTTACTAGAGCAATGTACTCGGTTCCACTACATTCGCCATAGTTTGAATCCGTTTTTGCTTAGGTACTTATATTATGTATGATTTTTTCTTTTACTTTTTTTTTATTATTATTTTCTTTGTGTTATATGTATTTATGTAGCTGTTTTTACTGTTGCAATGACTCGTGTTATTAGTCCATGATATTTGTGTTAAAGAAGGTACAGATAGTTTATTTGCCTATATATGTATTACTTATTCCTGTTAAACTTATAAAGGTTGGCTGGAAGAGATCTCTTACAGAGATAAGTCCGCCTTTGTACATGCTAAAGATTTGTAACTGTATATGTTAAGTATATTTGTACAATAAAGAGAATACAACAACAACAACATTGTGAGGAAACCAAGCCGCACTTCCAAGAAATTATATTTCGTAAGCCGTGTGACCTAAGAAAGGTTTGGTCCCACTAAGGTGGCAATCAAGTAAACGTCCTGCCCGATGTTAAACAGTCACCGTAGCCTATGGACATTTGCAACACCAGGGGTGTCACTCATGCGTTGGCGACCCTCTAAAAACCTCTTCACGCATTTCTTGAAGAACTCCATGCTGTAGCAACTTCGGCTGGCTCATTCCACAGCTTGAGAGTTCTCGGTAGAAAACTTCTCTGAAACCGCACAAGGTATTTATTTGTAGTTCTTCCTATTGGTGGAGCTATGAAGCCCAAAAAGGGGACAAACGGATAGGTCCTGATGTCGAAAGCGTATGATGATGCTGAAAGCGCTACGTGACAGGCGATACTTGATTTGTGGCATCGCATGTAGGTAGATATGATAGTGTACTATGAATATATTTTTCACACAACATGGGCGTGCAATTTTACGGCTCACCTGATGTAAAGTGGTTACTACTGTAGCCTATTAACGTTTACGTTTACATTTACGTTGCCAACCCAGTAACTCCTTATGAGTTTACTGATCACTCATACGTTTCTAAACACAACTACCCAGGAAGTTGTTATTCGGCAGCGGTTTTCTGTAAGGTGGAGCTACTTCTCCAGACGGGCAGCTTTGATGCGCCCCATGTCTCTTAACATTTTTCTTTCTTAAATTTGTTTTCATTTCTATTTTTGAACTCATCCTACCTAAATCTCTGTACTGCCAAAGTTCACCAACACGCCCTAATCAAACAATATTAAATAGACGAAGGTTTTGCCAGTGTTACAGTATATGGCTGTGCAGCCAGCTGCGTTCCGGTCGAGGAGGCGTGCGCACCGCGAAATGGAAAGTAATGTTAATTAGCAATTTGCATAACCATTTAGACCGCTTTACGAGGCACATCGTCATTGAACATAATGTTCAAGTTTCCCTGACTGTCTGTTTGATTTCTCTATCTGATACACATTACAGGTTTATATGGGCATCCTGGTTGTTAGACGGCGTTTTTAGGATTCCGTATTCAAAGGGTTCCGACGGAACCTTATTACTGAGGTTCCACTGTTATTTCTGTCGATCCGTCTATCATAGGATTATATTGTTCAAGTCGCAATAGGTTTACTTAAAGTTTTCGTAGTATGTATTACTATCAATTATTGTATGAAGAAAGGCTTACAATTGAATGCGAAGAAAACCAAGATAATGGTATTTGAAGGAGAGACAACCAGAACGAACACTAGGATTACGGTTGATGATGTAGTGTTGGAGCAAGTGGATGAGATTTTATATCTTGGAAGCGCTTTTAGCAGGGATGGAAGGTACACCGCTGATGTGGAGAGACGAGCGAGTGCAGGAATGCATGAATTAACCATTATTAACAAATTTCCTTAAAATTTGTTGGCTACTGTAGTTACTAGTAAAGTTTAACGGATATACTCGTCTTACAGTTTAAATTAATTTTACTTTTGCAATGAAAGACAAATACAGACAACGTCGAGAGGCATGTAAGTATACGACCCGCCTAATTTTGGTTACCGTAGCCTATCAACGTTTGCAATACATTACGTTTACATATGTTTTGACGAGCTCGGTGGTGGTGGTGAATAGAATTACATTAAAGCTTCACATCTTTGTAGATCGAAAGAATGAAGTAACTAACATCGACTTCGATTAAATTATTCTCACTCACTCTCTCCCTTCAACCGAAGGTATTTAGAGCATACCACTACGTTGCCGAACTGCTTATTGCCGGAGGAAAAGCCGCCAGAAAGACACTAAGATTAACAACAGCTCGAGATACATAAACCCGTCTATAGACAAGCTGTAGTTGACGTTACTTAACCTGAGTTTTTGATTAGAGTGGCACGCAACAATGACGCCACCGAACTCATCTCCTATTTACTACTACATGTAACTAGCCTTTTAGTCCTATCCAATGTGCCATAAGTGCGTACGTGTAGGTACATGTGTATATTTTGCATATGTAAGTACATAAAATGGTTTATATATATTATCTCATGGCTATGCACGCTACTAGCAATTAGTAACTGATTATATACTGATCGTATTTGCATCTCAATCGGATGGAAACTTAATAGTGTTGTTCCTTCCGGAAATTGAGCGAAGTATCCTGTGTACAGTTTCTAATGTAAAATTGGTCAAACCGATTCTTACACATCCCCTTTGTTTTACCTCACTCGATTGAAGTGAAGTCAGTATTGAAATTACTAGGCGAGCATCACTTGGACTGTGTATTTGCTAAGGAAAATAACAAAGAATTGCGTTGAATCGCCACGCCGCCGGTCGCGTCGCATAAATACGTACGTCGTGGTTGAGTCGTACTAGTCACACTAGAGATCCAGTGATATTTTCATTACACGGGCAGATTGATTTGCAAGTTATTTCTGCTGCTGATCTCCTAGTAACACATAGTGGTATTCGATCTCTCATGCCAACATAGTTAGACTTTATTATTATTTAACAGATTCTCTAACAGAACCTTAAAACTATGTTTATAATATTTAACAGTTTAGCAGGCAATAAGTGACAATACGCTATATTAAGAAAGCTATGTATATAGATGTGTTTTCAATCCCAGCGTGCCTCATATCACCTAGCTTTTTAATAAACTATCTATCTATCTATCGAATATCGTTTGAAATGGCACCTCTGTTGCTAATACAACAACAGCTTATCGGTAACCTCATTCACAGGAACACAACAACTTCCAAGGAGTTGTTATTTGGCTGCTGTTTTCTGTGAGTACTTCCCAGACGGGCCACGTTGAAGTACCATGTCCGTTGAGGCCTGCGTGGCTGAATTCCGCCATGCACGTTACGGCGCCAAGTATATAACGGGCCTCAAGGCGTCAAGAACACCCAGACCAAGACTAGCATACATGTTCATGCACACAAAAGTTAGTCCTGTACGTTAATCGAACCCGAGCCTGTAATGTACTGTAATGTAGCATTACCAGTCCACCACCGTTCATCAGAAATATTACTAAGGCTTACACAGAATTTGTCATAAAACTTTGCAATCAACTTCTGTCGCATTCTAAATATACTGAACACGTACGTACGCAACGTATGTTTGTAACGAATATACTGTTATCTTCTAAATTATACCGTAATTTGAAGATGATACGACATTTAACCCCTGTGTACCTACACTCGGCATAACCTCAGTCCTTAAGTTACCGAAGCCAACTAGCCGTGACGACCTCAAGAGATTTCACTACTGGCCTCCCTTTATTATCTACTAGTTTTTAATTACCGACTAATGCTCACCATATAAGTCGTGCTATTGCGGCTGTTAAAATTTGTTAAAGGACATTCCCACAACGTCTAACGTAGGTGTTATTCACAAGCTCAATGAAGACTGTAATTGTTTATAAACGAACATAACTTACAATAAAAGTTATGACATTCCTTTTCTTCGTGCTGTCCCGTTTCCTAATAAGAATCCTGTAAGAATTCGGGCAAGGTACTAATTGTACCATGGAATCTTGTAACTATCACCTGCTCGGCGGTGGTGGAAGACATCGCGAGGAAACCCGCACGTCAAAGAAATCATATTTCAAAAGACATGTGTTTTTACCTAAGAAAGCTCTGATTTTCCCTCTGGGTTGTCGAGGTCTGACGGCAGTAGATACATGTTTTAGGCTTATGTAGTAGAACTAGCCAGTCCTAGTGGATTAGGGTGAACACTAAACAAAGAGTGTTTTAGAATGCAGAGATTGCCGTCAAATCTCCAGAAATCAGAGGGAAAATCAGATCTTTCTTAGGTAAGAAAGAACACATGTCTTTTGAAATATAATTTCTTGGATGTGCGGAATTCGTCGCGATGTTTTACTTCAACGCCACAACTCTTATATTTTTCTTCGACTTGCGGGTTGCTATATATTCATTCACGTCGAACAACTGATAATTGCAATGTGTAATGGTATTAATTTAATATATATTTGCCCACTCCAGGATTCGAAACAGGATTAATCTAGATCTATCCAGCCATGCAATTCTGTAAGAGCAAACATTCTTACATCCTCGGAAACATCGGCTGTTACAGCCTTGAACACAAAATTGCAATTCTTTGGTGTCGCTTTTCATGGTTGTGCGACACTAGCGCCGCAAGGCTGCGTTTGGAATTGGAATTCTACATGGCAAACAGCCTCGCGTACGCTTACAGCCTTATAGAATACCAAATAATTTAGCCGTGATCGCAGTAGACGATGTCAAAGCTGTGACATCTGTGATCACAGCGACGCACACGGCCATTACGAGTCGCTTAGAGAATTGCATGGCAGTGCAGGAGCCAGATTAAGGATTTGACAAACTAATATTGAGATGAAGCGACCGTCGTCAGATTTCCACAAGCCAGAAGGAAAACCAGATCTTTGTTAGGTTAGATGAAGTTCCTTGGGTTAGTGCGGCGTTTCTTCACCACCGAGCAAGTGATAAATACAGATATGTCAATCTGAAACCACGAATTTAATAGTACACGCCAGTATTTCAACCAGGACCAATCGGTGAATGGGCTGTTCCTTTATTCACTAAGCTATCACTGCTTTATATAAGTTATGTCACTTTTAGGTTTTTTATGCCACTAAGGAGTCAAACGTACGGCCTGTCTGATGTAAGCAGTTACCATAGGCTATGGGTATTTACAATACCAAGGGTCAACTTATGCGTTGCCTACCCTAATAATTATGGTTTTAATATCTTAGTTCTTAGAGTTTGCGTGTGCACTGCTTCAAATAAACCATAATGATTTATTATTAGATCTACGCACTATAACAAATAAAAAAAATATTACGTGCTAACTCGATCAATTAAAATGACCGACTGTACATACATACTATTTATTATAATTTCCATCTTGTTTATAATTTATGGTCATGATTAGTGTCATATTGTCTATGTGTAATATAGATGTGATACAGAAATGCCGCGGGAATAGGCCGATGCTAATTTTCACACCATTCTTTTATTCATTTAATTGAACATCATCTTTTTTTTTGTGAACAGAAATAGAATAGAAATGAGATAGTATCAATGAGATAGACAGTCAGTCATACAGCTGTGTTCTTAGAAAAGTAAACCTATTATAACTCAAAATAAATAAAAAAACGAGTGTGCTTTAGACCACACAACTGAAGTAAAACTTCTTTAGCTCCATAGTGTGATACAGACAAGACGCCCGATCACACTTTTCGTAACGTTCTCATCACGCATTCACCAGATTACTCCCCAAGTCCAGGGTGAGTAAAGAAGTTTTACTTCAAAAAAGGTATTAATCTGCACTAATATATAAATCGGAAAAGTTTGTTTGAACGCGCTAATATCTGGAATTACTGGTCGGATTTGAAAAATTCTATTTGCATTTGATAGCGTAACTTATAAAGAAGAAATAAAGCGGAAAAAGCGGCTCCTTGGGGATACTGGGATACTCGCGGATACAGTTGCGTGGTACAACTAGTCTATATAGAAATAGAGAAAGAGAAAGCTGTTCACTTTTTTCTTCTTTGTTTATCAATCGTTTTTTTTATACTACTCCGAGAGGCATACAAGCATACGGCCCACCTGATGGAAAGCGGGTACCGTAGCCTATTAATGCTTGCGATATATTATTTATCACTCGCGCGATGCCTCCTCTGCTGCTTACACAGCTCATTGGGAGCTTACTGGTGACCTCACTCACATGCAGGAACACAACAACCGTCTAGGGAGTTGTTATGTGGCTGCGGTTTTCTGTGAGGTGAAGGTACTTCCCCAGGCGGGCTGCTTTGATGCGCCCTACCTCTCTTAAAACATTCAGACCAAGACAAACAGACATGTTCATGCATACAAATGTTTGCCTTGTGTGGTAATCGAACCCACCAGCGTTGGTGTCAAGCTATTATGAGATTTAGTGTTAATGATTAAAAAATTGGTAACTCTAGAAAATAATCTGGAAATTGAAAAATCAATCACAACGTTTTGGGAGCGCTGGATGCCTTCATGCGCCGTCAAGTGGCTTGTTGTTTTTTGATCAGTAGTAAGTATCTATCTCATCTAGAGAGCGAGAGAGAGAGAG
This sequence comes from Pyralis farinalis, assembly GCA_947507595.1. NCBI lineage: Eukaryota > Metazoa > Arthropoda > Insecta > Lepidoptera > Pyralidae > Pyralis > Pyralis farinalis. The sequence continues at coordinate 7,290,570 of OX382282.1, read as the reverse complement.
AGAGTAATTGTAGAATTGAGGAGGTGAATTCTGTTTGTGTACGTTATTTATACTGTTCCGTGACTCTAAAATGATCAAATATCTCATTACTATCTCCGTTGACGAACAATACTTGTGTAACCTTAAGAAGTCCATAGACAACAGTGCGGCATGCATAGTTAACAGTCACAAATTGCCGTCACCATTGTGTGGTGTCGCAACAGGGCGCCGGTCCCATAGACTACCATTGTCTATGATTTCGCAATGTCGCTGCGAACGTACTATAATTAACTATTAGTTTGAGTATCTCGATGTTTCAATATTCCAATATCCGATAGTACTAAAGAACCTTATTTGGTGTTATCTACTATTTTCATATTCTTCAGTGACAATCTGCTATCTTTAAAGGATCTGCCAACTTTTCACGAGCTCGGTATCGCAGTGGTTGGTAACGCTAGATTGTCACCAACGTTCGTAGGCACGATTCCCACACAAACATTTGTGTGCATGAACATGTCTGTTTCTTTGATCTGTGTATTTTTAAGAGAAGCTCTACCAACTAAATATGAGGTGAACAACTAACACTAGTCTGTACCAAAGTACGATGTTCGGAATCAAAACATCAATCTGGTAACATGTACATTCTCCACTCCAATCAGGGAGCAGCAGGCTCTCTGATTGTGGAGACTGTATATGGTGGAGATTATGGAGAATGTGTATGATGCTGGATGTGATGATGTTTCGTAAAATCGTAGCCCATGGTCTCGAGAAGAATTTATCAGCCTGCTCATTATGGTGAACTATTTTTACTTATCTTGGCTGGTTTATTATACAACTTCGGGAGGTATACTAGCATACGACCCACCTGATGTAAAGTGGTAACCGTAGCCTACGAACGCTTGCAATACAGGAAGTATCTCATGCACATTGCCTTAGCAGTTACACTGCTGCTGACACAGCCACTTTTTACGTTACTGGTTACCTCACTCTCTTGCAAGAACACACTCCAAGGTATTGTTATTTGGCTGCGGTTTACTGTGAGATAGAGGTATTTCACTAGTCGGGTTGTTTTGAAGCATCTTCACTATAAGAAATACAAATTCTAATAAATCTAGGCTGCGGGCAAATTCTAGACGGTAAATATTTTCTCGGAAGTAAATAATGACGATGTCTCGCGGCGAGATGTGGCGTTAGAGACATTACAGTACATTACGTGGCTCGCACTCCCCTCATCAGTTAACTGCACTTCATTACCGCCGTCGGACTGCACAGCGCGTACTTTTGTCGGAACTCTAGTCTATTAGTACGCTTTTACAGTAATAGACGTAACTGTTCCTGTTTGACACAGTCTTTGGTATAATACTTACGTAATATATCTTATTACGACATATTTACATCCTTACCATGTCAATACTTCAATGTTCAGAGAACGGTATTTTACCCTATGCATCCTTCTAGGTATAGCCTGGATACGGAAAGTGCGGAATCGCATGTGGTCTATAATTTTTTTGAAGTGAAAACTTCTTTAGCGGCGTTGTGCACTTTTGGGATGAGTAAAAAATGTTAAACTCGCGTCAGGACACGTGACCCTGACCGTAAGATTTTGGTGAGAATTAGAACTTAAGTTCGCTGCAGCGCTAAAACATTAGTTACCTCTAATTAAACAATTAAAACATGAAGCGCTAGATCGTTCATAGGGCATTATTTTCTCGCGACCAAAACGTTGTAAGCGCCATGAAATTCTTGGCAACGTAGTTTTATAACATCGCTGTTTGGTTTAAGCGGCGCAGGGCGCTTGCGCGAGTGTGCGTGTGTGTTTGAGTTTTAGAGATTGGCGATGATGATGATGGTAAAAGAGTCGTTGAAATTAGGGATGAAAGTTGATTTTTCTGAGGAATAAACTTTTTAATGTAAAATAATTGTAATAATTCTGAAGTGTTAAATTTTTAATGTAATATAAATAATTGCCATGTTTGTGTACGATAGCGCAATAAATTAATATTGTATTTTACCACATACATGACAGTAATTTTATACTGATAAATAAATCAATTCGTGTGAAATTATAACCAGTTCAAAATATTAAAAAATGCACAACGTTAATGTTCAAGTTTTCACTTCTGCTCGCACTCCCGGAGTGCAACCCGTTTTTTTTTATACAAGCTTTTTATACTCGATGTTATATAAAGCAATTTTTATACTACATCGGGAAGGATACAAGCATGCGGCCCACCTGATAACACACGGAAACTCCCTAACTGGCTGGAATCTTAACTTCAGGACCACAACGATTTATATTACAAGTGTGCGGTTTTTTTTGTTTGTCTTGTATAAATCATAAATAAATAATAAATATTGTCGGACAAATTACACAGCGCTATCTAGCCCAAAGTAAGCGAAGCTTGTGTTATGGGTACTAGACAACTGATAAACATACGTAAATACATTTTTTTTTTGAAATTTTTGTAAATACATACTTATTATACATAGAAAATACCCAGACCAAGGCAAACAGACATGTTCATCATCATCATGCACACAAATATTTGAATTGTGTGGGAATCGAACCCACGAGCGTTGGTGTCAAAGTAGCGTGACAACGCGCATATATATATATATATGTATACAAGACAAACATATATATATATAATACACAAATTTGTTTTAATATTAATTGACGATTAAAAAAGCCTATATTATTAAGTTTATTTAGACATCTCTAAATCGTTAATAGTCGTTTCCGAAATGCTATTAGAAAAAATCATGAAACTGTTAGAAATGAATATGATACAGTGATATTTTGTTAAAAAGAGTAGAGAGTAGTGTGTCTGAGAGACCGCAAGGGTCCAGTGCCAACTAAAAAAATATTTGCTTATTAATGCGTGAGGCTATTGAAATAAGAAAACACCCCAATTTCAATAGAGAAGATGGTTGGCTAGTACCACCTTTTTTTTTTTTTTTGTAACGCGGGGAAAAATGCGTTACGCACACCACCGGTGCCTGGGTGGCCTCCGGTGGTAGTGTGGGACTCCCCGTCGGCTGTCCGACGGTATACCCACTAAACGACCCCGCGAAATGCCATCGGCCGCATTGGTGTGGTGCCCCGGATCTGTCAGCAACAGGGCACTGGCCAGTACCACCTGCTTGGGATCCAGTCCTAAAAATAATCAAGTCACAAACCCAAGATCTACTAAAAAATGTTCGGACACTGTGAGCGATTTTTGTGTGAATCGGAACATACTCGTATATAATTAATCCATCCATGTCTGTAGATGTAATAATTGAATAACTAATGTAAGACAAATATCATCTTAGTCTTCCTGCGACCACGGACGCTGCAAAGCGTTCGAAACGTCAGGTTCAACAAAATAAATAAAACACGCGATACTTGCGTTAAAAATTGTTTAATTCAATGTGTAACAATCGCGAAAACCTAAGACAATAATGAAAAGACCTATTAATATTAGTGAAGCATTTTTTTTTTATACATCGTCGGGAGGCGGTCAACGTTGCTTAACTTGCGTATTCGGTTAGAATGACACACGAAACGACACCAACGAGCTATAGACAACGTTTTGTCTTTATGTGAACAAAAAAGTAAATGACGCGATACCCACACCAGATAAGTACTTATGCTCTCAACGTGTTATCAGAATGATCTAAATGAACTATCCTTACTGTGAGTGTAATTCTAACTATACACGCAGGTAAAGCAACGTCAACAGCAGCCTGTCTATGGATGGTTTTTTCTAACTTTAAATAGTTAACTATAAATAATACAGGTATTATTTGCATTAATAATATATTTTACGTAGTGGTATGTTACATCAATTGTTCAAATGTTACCTAACTCATTTTTGCCATAAATGCGTTTGTTTTATTTTATATAAGAGATCATTTATGAGTTTACTAAACTAAATGTTCTATCTATAACTTCACGCTAAATCCCTTGCGGGCAGGGAGAGCCGAGCGCCACATGGCTCAATCCTTACACACCTCACTCGCTTCTTTAACATTCATTGGTCTTCTCATGCACGCTCGCCTGTTTCTAAGGCTCCAGACATCACCTGATAAAACACGATCAATTTGATCAAGGGAAGTAAGTCTTGGCCTTCCTCGGCTCCTACATACTTCCACTTTTCCGTTGTATATCTGTTTCGTAATTCTTTCTTCGTGCATTATTTCCACATCTCCAAACCAACGGAGCATGCCTCTTCTTATGTGAAACCTAAATGTTGTTAATATTTATCTCAATAAACATTGAGAAAATAACGTAATTATATCACTTTCAATTGTAGAGAATATATTCAAGGGATATACGGTTTTTATTAGAGCATTGCTTAAAAAAATATCTAAAATGCGTATTTCCTTCCCAAACAATGGTTTCATGCCGTCTACCAAGATTGGCGTGGGGCCTTCATTTCGACGGATAAAGAAATACTGGAATCACGGTAGTTTCACGTAAATGGCCTTGCGGTTACGTTTGCAAGGTAAAAATAGAATTATTTGGTTTCGAAATAGTTCCGATAAACCAGCACAGACCTAGAGTTACTCACTATTTGAAAAACCTTGTAAAATTTTTAAATAAAATCGTAATATATAATTATCCTTATCTTGAGTTCACTAAGTAGAATCCAAATGTTTTCAGGAACACCGTTCCTATATGAAATCTATATGTTTCCTGTGTGTGCGTTTGCCTGTGTGTTTGTCTGTCGCTTTTTTCGAATATTCCAAATTTGAATCCTTCAGATTCGGATTCAGCCTAAAAAAGTAGAATAGGAATGTCTGAAAAACCAACCTCCTATCTCTTAAGGAACATGGTCAAAATGGCCGACAAATTAAAAAAAAAATTGAATTTTTATTTCGGATTCGAAAAGTAAATTCAAAAGTAGAATAGGAATGTCTTAAAAACCAATATCATATTTCTTAAGGAACATGGTCAAAATGGCCGACAAAGTTTTAAAAAAATAATTAAACCCTACTAATAGTTATTATAAATGCGAAAGTTTGTATGTATGGATGGATGTTTGTTGCTCTTTCACGCTTAAACGGCTGAACGGATTTTAATGAAATTTGGCACGTAGATAGATAGATATGATCTGGATTAACACATAGGCTATGTTATTTCACTCCACGCGGGCGGAGCCGCGGGCAGCTGCTAGTTGTTATATAATTGACGAGCCAGGTGTTCCTCTGGCAATGCAAGCTTGCGCATTCTCAACTGTTATTTTAAATGTCGACGAGCACGGTGGCGCAGAGGTTTAGTAACGCAGTGGTTTGATCCCAACGCTCGTGGTTTCGATACACAGGCCAAACATTTGTGTGGAGAAACATGTTTGTTTGCCTTAGCCTGCGTGTTTTTAGAGAGGTAGGAGGTTTCAAAACAGCCCGTCTAGGGAAGTAGTTGCACATCACAGAAAACCTCAGGTAAATAATAATGCATTGGAGAGTTGTTGTATTCTTGCGAGTGAACGAGGTCAACAGTAAGCTCCTAAAGGAGTAACTATGTTAGTAGCAGAGGCGGCATCACGAGGGTGATACTTAATGTTTGTAAGCGTTTATATAATGCGGTAATCGCTTTACATCAGACGGGACGTTGTATAAAAAAGTATATTGAAAAGCAAATCATTTTGGATGTCAATGTTGTTTGCTTTAGACCATTTTTGTTAAGAACTCTATGTCCCAAACTAAACCAGTCAGTTCTATTTGCAATTCTACATATTCTGCATTTGTACCTATCTAACGAAATCTAAAATTAAATTGTGAAACATTAAGGTAAAAAACAAACGCAAGACCTGCTCTTAGGCAAGTAGGTAATGTAGACTATAAAAGCTAGGAATACCAGGAGCATTTCTCACGTGTTGCTGACTATGTTAAATCCCCTTCGTACTTTTATTGAAGAAGCAAAGATCTATTGAGAAGGTAACTTCAACAGAATGTTCCTAGAAGATTGTCAGCGCTTTATTACAATATTCGTCAATATAAAGGTAGTTGAAACCTTGCAACCATTTGTTTTTTTTAAAGTGCGAAGTTGAATTTCCTAATTATCTTGTGTGATACGAGTCTATATGATAAATTTGTAGACTACATAAATATATAATGTAAAAAATGAGGTATCATCAGCAAATAGTATTAATATCAAATATATAACAACATCTCTGAATATAACCAAACTCTGAATAAACCCACAAATGCAAAATGTTTCCATAGATTTAAGATATCTTCCCCGCCTGCCCAGATGCTGTTCAAGGTGTTCGAGGATAAACGATAAGAGGCGAGCGTACGAAAAACAACAGATGAATGAACCCGAGAAGAAAAGCTAGTATAAAACTAATATTTTTATAATATATTTACAGTTGAAAGCAAAGACGACGAATTCCATTTCGCGCGTGACCTTTTTTTATTTCCACTGAACTAGACATTGAACGTGAGGGTGCATAGACATACCTAAACGTACAAAGGAAAAATACTGAAAGTAAACTCTATAGCGGTTAGCATAAAGCTTATTTTTTTCTGGCCAGTTAAAAAAATGATCGCAATAAAAATAGAGAAGTTACTTTTAACCGTTATTATGAGCGCAGTAAGGTTCAGAATGTATGAATATATTGTTATAAGCAGAACTAAGCGTGATAGAGATCCTTCAGCGATAGCTTCGGGAATGCTATTGTTTGTGGACGAAAGGGAACGACAGGAACGTCTACAGCATACTCCATCTTGGCTTCACACGGGTGACAATGTAACGACTTCAAATATATGTAATTGATTCAATAGACGCGTTTACAGTAAATATAAGATCACTCGCTGACTGTGAGTTGGCTCACTATACGCTGGCGTACTGTGACCCTCACTGTGAACATAAACGTTATCGTTTTTTTATACATCTAGATTGGCAAACAAGCATGCGGCCCGTATTAGATGGTAAGCGGTCATCGCGGCCTATTGACGCTCGCAACACCACGGGGATGTTACTCGCGCGCTGCCAATCTTGTGATCTATGGCTGTTTCATTACAGCACCCAGTAATTTCTCTGCTATATCTCACCCTTCAAATTGGAACACAGCCATATAAATATAGCTCGGCGGTACAAATTGGTGAGACAGAGGTACCCACGCAAGACTTTTGTACAAAGTTTTTTTTTTACAACTTCGGGAGGAATACAAGCATATGGCCTACCTGAAGTAAAGCAGTTACCGTAGCCTATTAATGCGTAATATATTAAGTATCACTCGCACGATGCCTCCTCTGCTGCTTACACAGCAACACGTTAGGAGTTTACTGGTGACCTCACTCACACACAGGAACACAACAACCCCCTAGGGAGTTGTTATTTGGCTGCGGTTTTCTGCGAGGTGGAGGTACTTCCCCCAGGCGGGCTGCTTTGATGCGCCCTACCTCTCTTAAAACACCCAAACCAAGACAAACAGACATGTTCATGCACACAAATGTGTGTCTTGTGTGGGAATCGAACCCACGACCACGACATTCACGACTGAGCCACCGAACTCGTCAAAAAGTCAAAAAAGACAAAAGTCTCCCTCTGGTAATGGTTTCGTTCACATTTTATTTTTAAACAATTTCGGAAGGCATACTAGTGAATAAGAGTTTACAATATACAATTTTGCAATAAAGAATTTTATCTTATCTTTTATCTCTATCTTGCAACATTTGCTCATTCAATTGTAAATCCTTTGTATGTTCAGTCGAATGCAAAACAATAACAAGCTTGGTGTAAAATGGTTACCGCATCCTCTAGGTATGTTAAATAATGAATTTTGCCCATAATGTGGTACATGACTTGTACAAGTACTATGTTATTCTTACATCCACAGCACCCGTGGATGCCTCGAGAGGCGAAACACGTGTCGCAGAGACGACGAGGGCAGCCATGGCAGCAACGGTGGCGGATGCGGTTCCTGTTTCAGATGGCGGGCAATCGCAAGGACGATCGTAACAGCCGAGGCAGAGATGACCGGAGCAGCCATGACAGCATGCATCTACTATCGGGAGCTAGCTAGCTTACCGCCCATCTTATGTAAAGCTGGTACCCGCTTTACATAAGATGGGCGGTAAGCTTGTACGTCTGAACTAATTGGCAGCGTAAGCACGCAAAGCACGTTAGATTAAATGGCTAAAATGTAATTTGTTTTAAAATGTGGTTGTGTCCACTCCTGTTAAACTAGAGGATCGTGTGATAATCAGCAGGATGCTCCTCGAGCATGTGCAGGTGAATGATGCCAGTGAGGAAACCGTGCAGTGATAGATCGGTGGATAAACAACCAGCCTGTTAACCGACGGCACCAGGTTCGAATCCCATCCATGCCTACATGTACCAGGAAAACATCGTGGGGAACCCATAAGTTCAATAAATTATATTTTGAAAGAAAGAAAGACATAGAACTAGGTGTCCCTCAGAGTTGTGGAGGTCGGACGGCTGTCGCTAAAATTAGTGTCGTTAAATCCTTAGGCTTAAGTAACGGATCCCGCCAATCCCAATGGATTCGGAAAATAACTCTAGAAAGAAGAAGTGCAAGAACCATAACCAATAGACTTAATAACTCTAGTGAAGTCGACTTTTATCAACACTATTTTATCATCTGACGAGCTCGGTGGCGCAGTGGTGAAACGCGTTGTTACACTACTTTGACACCAACGCTCGTGGGTTCGATTCCCACACAGTACAAACAAATGTCTGTTTGTCTTGGTCTGGGTATTTTCTATGTATCATAAGTATGTATTTACAAAAAAAAATTATTTACGTATGTTTATCAGTTGTCAAGTACCCATAACACAAGCTTCGCTTACTTTGGGGCTAGATGGCGCTGTGTAATTTGTCCGACAATATTTATTTATTTATTTATATCGCATTTCTATAAGCATGATATTCGCAATTATATAAGCATGATATGACAGAATCAATTGTGTATAGAATAATAATACTGCAAATACCATTACATGTTGAACAAACAGCGTAAATGGCAGTCATCTCGTAAAACAATCGAGAATCGATACCGCTTGTAAACATTAACGCGTGCTCGGAATTCTATAACAGTAGTTTGTCCATAATCGAATGAATCACGCGAACGCACGAGTGCAGAATCGATTAATCGATTATTTCACACCTACCGCAGCAAAACCGAGTTTGTTCAACTCGGATTGACGACTCTATTCAAGGCATCCTAAAGTTTTATGAGGGCGAATAAAATGTTAAGTTTAATTATTTAAGATGGTATCTTATTTGGGGAAAATAAGAAGGGGGGGATCGTTATCATAAAATACATGTGATTTGACGTACATTTGGCGGGTTCCATTCCCAGTTCAGACAGGTGATTATTTTAAAATCTTTAAAGTTCGAATTATTAAAGTGAAAACTCTTTAGCATCGTTGTGATTTTATACTCAATGAAACGAAAAAGCGACAGTAAAAAGGGACAACCACATACATCTATAGGATTTGACGTGCGAGAGAATGAGATAGAGGGCATTATACAGTGTTTATTACCGGATCCGAGCGTTATTTGTCTGTTACGACGGTTTAATTATCCTACTCTTGAAATTTGACATTTGTCTCATTATCTTGAAGTTCACATTTTTGAAGGTTTCACTTCTATGGCGTGTGTACATGTGTGCACACGTTTTTTTTTCCTCAAAATGAAGTCTTCTTTCAGTAAACTTTCCTATATGAAAAATTTAAGATACTCTCTTCCGTATGGCATAGTTGTGGGACACCTGTATATACATTCTGTGTACTAAGTATCGGGAATTTGTCAATAAAACAAAAAATACAAATTATTCATCTAAATTTATTTTATCGCCTTCAAAGTAGGCCCCATCGCTTGCAATACAACATCTCCACCGCTTCACCCAGTCTTCCATACATTTTTCATAGGCTATTTGCGGTATGGCCTTTAGCTCATTCAGCGAATTTTCTTTTATGGCTTCTATCGACTCAAAACGTTTTCCTCGAAGTGGTAATTTTAACTTGGGAAATAAAAAAAAGTCAGACGGAGCCATATCAGGTGAATACGGTGCTTGGTCGAGAACTTTTGTTGAATTTTTCGCTAAAAACTCTTTCACTATAATGGCTGTGTGTGATGGTGCATTATCATGGTGCAGCATCCATGAGTTGTGTTGCCACAAATCTGGACGTTTTCGGCGGATACTCTCACGCAAACGCTTCATGACGCCTAAATAATATTCTTTATTCACTGTTTCTCCCTCTGGAAGGAATTCGGAGTGAACCACACCACGGTAGTCAAAAAAAACTGTCAGCATCACCTTGATTTTGGAGCGACTTTGCCGCGGTTTTTTGGGTTTCGGCTCGTTTTCGAGACGCCATTCTGAAGACTGTTGGCTTGTTTGCATGTCGTACTCATAAACCCATGTCTCGTCGCCAGTTATTATACGTTTCATAAAGGTCGGATCCGTAGAAGCTCGGGAAACCATGTCTTCAGCGACATGCTTTCGCTGCGCTTTTTGAACAAAATTGAGCTCTTTTGGAACTAGTCGAGCGGCGACGCGTTTCATGCCTAAAATGTCAATGAGAATGTTGTGGACGGACTTAAAAGATATGTTCACCTCACTAGCCAACTCTCTCAGACTCATACGTCGATTTTCGAGCACTAGCTTCTTGATTCTGTCGATGTTTTCTCTGGTCGTAGCGGTTGAAGGTCTACCAGAACGAGGCAAGTCTACTACTACTTCTCGGCCTTCTTTAAAAGCCTTATACCATTCATAAGCCCTTGTTTTCGATATACACGATTCGCCGTAGGTATTTCGCAACATTTTTAGTGATTCACCACATGAAATATCATTTGAAACACAAAATTTAAGGCACACTCTTTGTTCAACAATATTTTCCATTGTAAAAATCGCCGAGGACTCAAAACTATGACCAACAAAAAGTGTAGTTTAAAACAAATTAAATGACAGATCCCGCTCAAATTTTGCGCGCTAAATCAGTACAGTGCTACCAACATGCAGTAAAAAAATTAGAACGACCTCTTTTACGCGGGTCTTTTTATTGACATATTCCCGATACTTTTTACACAGAGTAGTATAACAAAATCTTAGAGGAAAGAATCGTTTATACGTGAAATATTTTTTCGAATTTTGAAAATCGTGATTTTTTCATACCATTGAGGCAGCCTCATGGTAAGCAGTGTAAACAACCTTGAACTTGGGGACTCTTGCAATACCAGGAGTATCACTCGTCTGTTGCCGACTCATATTGATGAAATTATTCTCTAATATAAACTACTACTTTAGTACATTATTTTTTGTCATTTTTTTTTTGTTTGTCTGTCTGTTTGTTGTAACTGAATTGATTTTGTTTAAATTTAACAAGGTGATAGATTATATCTTACGGTAATTAGCAATTATTTCTGTGGTAAAAAAATGTCAAACTAGCAACTTTTTTTGCATATACAACTTACTGAAAATCTGATTCTGTCTGTTTATTTTGGTCTGGGTGTTTTAAATGAGGTAGGGAACAGGGAAATTTGTCTCCACCTAATAGGCCTAATAACAACTCCCTGAAAGGTTGTTGTATTCCTGCGAGTGAGTATGGTTATCAGTAAGGACCCTGAGGAGTTGCTGTGTTAGCAGAGATAGTAACGCTCCTGTATATTATTACGATAGGATATATTACACTTAATTAATTTCAAACGTTTCATTGAACTTATTCTACTGCTACCAATGTCTTGACTATACAATTGGTATGGAAAGCTGGGTCCAGATGCGTATAATCTATCTATTTATATCATCACGCTAAGTCCCTTGCGGGGTAGGCAGATAGACCCGAGCACGCACAGACCTAGAAATTATAACACGCAAAAACGTTGCTTGTAATTTCTGACATTGTTTGATTAACAAGAATAGTTGTAAAATAAAATTAATGTATTATTGGTATCCTACTAATATTATAAATGCGAAAGTTTGTATGTATGGATGTTTGTTCCTCTTTCACGCTTAAACGGCTGAACGGATTTGAATGAAATTTGGCACGTAGATAGATTGTGATCTGGATTAACACATAGGCTACATTATTTGACTCCACGCGGGCGGAGCCGCGGGCAGCAGCTAGTTAATGCATAATTCAGGATTTAATTTAACATTTCATTTTTGTATTGAAAATGAAAGAGGCCAAGGATAATGTCGCTGACCGATTCCACTTCTCGTTTAGCACCGCCACTGCTCGGCAATACCTCACTCGTTACTTTAACAGCTCTTTTCAAGGACGCTCGCTGGTTCCTGAGACTCCTGACACCACATTCTGATAACACACAACCTGTTTACTCATGTCAGGTACACGCTCTACACTAGTACTCTACCTGAAGGATATATTATTTACAGATGCATGTAATCTAATGTATATAAGTCGACGTTTGGACGGTAATAGCACAAAAACATGCAATGTAACTTTCAACTTCTGTCGAGTGACAGGAATTTTCGCGAGAACAAAGGTACTCTGAGCTGGCATTCCATTCGAGTAGTTTATGTTTTTATGTCACCATGGCAAGGCTTGATGTGATGGTAAGCAGCAAACGTAAGTTATGGACGCTTGCACAGCCGAATGTAGGCTTGGTTCATACGTATATAAACCGATCCTCTAAAAACTTTTTCATGCGTTGTAGTCTCATAGGACAACCGCAGTAGAGAGTTTATTCCACACCTTAAAAGCCAAAACCCACAGGGGCGGGCAAAGCGGGAAAGCGGTAGGTAATGTTACAAAAAAATGCGTCCCGGATCGCTGTCGCTTTGCCGCTTTTGCCACCCGTTTCCCGTTTTGGTTATAAATAAGGGATTCACGAAAGAAAGAGTTTGTAAGCTCGCGCTATTTAGAACCTTTGCGGTTCCGATGAGCGAGCATAAATTCCATGTCACATTGCTAACCTAGTGGATAAAGACCTATCAACTGATTGGTCCGGGGTTCGAATCTCGGTATAGGTCCGATAGGTATAATATGTCCAGTTAGGTGAAATTAAATCTGAGTTATACGTGACTAGCTCTGGGGTAAGTCAAGGGAGTACCCTCGGGCCGACTCAATTCCTATTGATGATCAACGACCTTCCAGAGGTTGTTAGCGCTGCGCAATGTCTCATGTTTGCTGATGATGTGAAACTGTTTTTGGGTATAAATGATATTAATGACTGTCTGGCATTACAAAAAGATATAAATAGTGTACTTGAGTGGTGTACTTCTAATAAATTAGAATTAAATGTAACCAAGTGTAGAATAATGACATTTACTAAAAGCCCTTCGCCCTTACTTTGGTCATATCTTCTGGAAGGACAATCCCTAAGTAGGGTCACAGAAATTCGTGATCTCGGTCTTAAGTTTGATAGTAAACTATCGTTCAATCCGCATATCGTTGAAATAAGTAAAAAGGCAAATAAGATCCTAGGTTTTGTAATGAGGCAAGCGAGTAAATTTTCTGATATGCATGCAGCGATCACATTATATAACGCTTTTGTAAGAAGTTCATTGGAGTTCAATGCTATTGTTTGGGATCCGCACGAAAATCTCTATATACTCACTATTGAAAGAATACAACGAAAGTTTGCCCGGTTCATATACAAAAAAAATTATGGCTACTATCCCCATCTATTTCCATCAGCATTTGTCTTGGGTATGGTTGGCCTTGACTCTTTGCAGCTGAGGAGAAATTTGGCATTGCTCTTGCATTACTATCGGCTTCTGAACAGCAATAAATTAGATAATCCAATCTGTCTGGCTCGATGTGCTCTCGCAATTATTGCGCCTGATCGCTACAGCATGCGGCGAACGCGGCCTCTGTTTGCCGTGCCCGCGACCCGTACTGTCGCCGCTGAACAGGCACCCACCGCTCGTGCCCTGGCACTGCTCAATGCTCTTGTTGCTTATAATCAGAATATTGACCTCTTCCATACTACGGAGGCTGATTTATTTAAATACGCAAAATATTTCGTGAATAATGGTAATATGAAATAATTAATAATTAATTTGTATAGTTACATTGGTCATATTAATAATTTTATTGTATATGTGTATGAGTACTTACGATTAATGTTACTCCGATTGACCTGTACACGTTTTGGTTCTAAAGACTGTAAGTGTATAGTGTATGTATAATAAATAAATAAATAGGCAGAATCGCGGTATTATACACATATTTGAAAACATCGTGAGGAACCATCAAGAAATTATATTAAATTATATTTCGAAAAACGTTTCAAAATTAGTATCTTCGCCAAATCCTTAAACTTTGCTAGCGAACCTCGCCAATCCTAATGGATTAGGTTGACTACCGTAGGAGTAATCTTCTTCCTAGCATTATATCTAAGAAGAAGATTACATTATTTTCGATTTCGTGTGCATGAACATGACTGTTGATCTTGGTCTGGGTGTTTTAAGAGAGGTAGGGCGCATCAAAGCAGCCCATCTGGGGAAGTACCTCCACCTCACAGAAAACCGCAGCTAAATAACAACTCCCTAGAGGGTTGTTGTGTTCCTGCGTGTGAGTGAGGTCACCAGTAAGCTCCCAAAGAGTTGCTGTGCAAGCAGCAGAGGAGGCATCGCGCTAGTGATACTCACTATATCACAAGTGAGAAGAGGCTACGGTAACTGCTTTACATCAGGTGGGCCTTATGCTTGAATGCCTCCTGACGTTGTATAAAAAAAAGCAGCTCGTCTGGGGAAGTACCTCCACCTCACAGAAAACCGCAGCCAAATAACAACTCCCTAGAGAGTTGTTGTATTCCTGCGTGTGAGTGAGGTCACCAGTAACTTCCTAAGTAGTTGCTGTATTAGTAGCATAGGAGGTATCGGAGGTATTACAAGTGTTCATAGGCTATGGTAACCTACCTTCCGACGTATAAAATATATATATATATACATTAGAATACACCCGTGTATGATCACCTTTATACATTCCAACATAATAATATCACCATTTGTATAGTTTCATAGAAAATTGCTCGGACATAAAATAGATAAGTTATCTTATACAAATTCGTTATAACAGCTACTCGCGATAATGTCCGGTGTAAGTAACCACCGTACAATGTACCTAACGGGACGCAGAGGTCGCCGGTTCGCTTCCCAGGCCGAGTTCAAATTCAAATAGTTATCTAGAACGGTATGAATCGACCAATTTTTATTGTACTTTATTAAGATACTAATCTTGATTGCAACGCTATGTTATGTTAATTATATTTACTTGAATATTCAGGAACACCGTTCCTATATGAAATCTATATGTTTGTCTATGTGTGCGTTTGTTTGTTTTTTTTTTCAATTTTGACTTCAAACAATTTTGAAAAAGTAGAATAGGAATGTTCAGGAACACCGTTTCTATCTCTTAAGGAAAATGGTCAAAATGGCCGACAAATTAAAAAAAAAAATTTGAATTGTTATATAATTGACTAGCCAGGTGTTCCTCTGGCAATGTAAGCTTGCGCATCCTCAACTGGCTTTTTTTTTGCATTCATCTTGCATAATTTTAAATATTTCAATTTCATTGTTATGATATGGGCAATATATTTGATTACGTCTAAGTATCTTTTTTTATGTACCACTAAGGTGGCAAATAAGCGTACGCCTTGCCTGATGGTAAGCAGTTACCGTAACCTATGGACATTTGCAACACCAGGTGTGCCACTCTTGCGTTACCGACCCTAATACCCTGACCCTAAGTTTAGATGCTATTTAAAAACCCAATTAATACCTAAAATTGGTAATTAAAAAGTAAATACTGAAGTCAATCGGCACCTATTTGCATTGTGTTTTAGGTCTTTATCGGCGTTGACTTCGATAAAATCGGTTTCACTTGTGTACACAAGTATACAGCCTGCCTGATGGTAAGCAATTGCCGTAGACACATGAAATACAAGGGAGGTCAGTATTATGTTGCCAAAAGCTGCAACCTGCAAAAAGCTCTTCATTCTTTTATTCGAGAACCACATGCTATCAACTTAAACGGTTTAAAAGATTTCCTCTAGATATTAACAACAGTATGAAGTTCTTCAAGAAAAGGCGTAAAGAAGCTTTTACAAGGTGATGCCCCTTATGTTGCAGATGACCATTAAATGTAAAAAAACAATCTTCAACATAATGGTATGGAGCGATCACGTAAGTATAGAGATGTAGTCATGATAATGAAGAAAATTTGAAAACAGAAGACAGATAAGGTCTACGTTTCTTTTTATACAACTAAGGTGGAAAACTAGCATGTGACCTGGCCGATGGTAGGCAGTTACCGATTCTACGTAGTCTATAGATATTTGCAACACCAGCGGTGTCACTCATGCGTTGATCCAACGTCAGTATGCATAGATGAGTGTGATATCTATTTAGACTTTTTCAATCTATGAAAAAATCTGAATCTGAGCTTTTGAATTCCGGGTTAATCTGCTTCCCCTTATATATACCAAATGTGAATGCATGTTTCAGACGGACTTGAAAACGGCTGGACCGATTTTGATGAAATTTTCAGGTAATCATCAGATTAGCCTAACCAGTAATCCTTTGGTAGCGATCGGTTCATCCGTGCGAAGCAAATGTTGATTATTGAATGAGCTCCTGGTGAAAGAATGGTAGAACACAAGTTGAGGAATTTCTAGCTTTGGAACAGTACTGAAGAAACACTTGGATGAACCCTCAGAGCGCGAGTCAGACTCGCACTTGACGGCTTTTTATACTACATTGAAAAGCAAACGACCATATACCTCGCCCACCTGATACAAAGCAGTTATTGCATACCTGATGTAAAGTGGTTACCGTAGTCTATAAACGCTTGCAATACATTAAGTATCACTCGGGCGATGCCGCCTCTGTTGCTAACACAGCAACTCCTTAGAAGCTTAATGGTGACCTCACTCACACGCAGAAACACAACAACTCTATAGGGAGTTGTCATTTCGCTACGGTTTCCTGTGAGGTGGAGGCACTTCCTCAGAGAAGCTGCTTTGATGCGTCCTACCTCTCTTAAAAACACCCAGACCGAAGCAAACAGACATATTCATGCATACAAATGTTAATTTTGTGTGGAAATCGAACCCACGAGCGTCGGGATCAAAGTAACGTAATAGCGCGTTTCACTACTGCGCCACCGAGCTCGTCAAAATTGCAATTTAGACCGATAACTTCCTCTAAAGCTTCCAATCAACATCCACAACTCGTAGGAGTCCAATAACTTATGAGACAATTGTTATTTGACTATGGTCTATTATATTTAAAATTAATAACAGAAGATCTGGCAAGGCAATTAATAGACAGACCAAAGGCCCCAACCTCGACGCCGTTTAAGGCATACTATTAGGCCGGTATGCCCACGCGGACTTACAAGGCTTGTCAGTTCCGCTGCCACTGAAGTATTTATATACCCCATGCCTTATGTGGCCTTGGTGATTCGAGCAGTAAGGAAGCATTTAAATAAGCTTTTATTAGGACGACTATTCCAAACGCTTCTCGTACATGAAACTTGGCAATCGAGTGTAGTTTTGAATACAACTAATGTTGTCAATCGTCGAAATTCTTCCATAATCTATCTATCTATCTATAACTTCACGCCAAATCCCTTACGGGGTAGGCAGAGAGAACCGAGCGCCACGTGACTCGATCCTTACATATCTCACTCGCTTCTTTAACATTCATTGCTCTTTTCATGCACGCTCGCCGGTTTCTAGGGCGCCTGACATCATCTTCAAATAGAACACGATCAATTTGATCATGGTAGGTAAGTCTTGGCCTTCCTCTTCTATAATCATTGTTGAAAATCTAAACATATATCAATTTCCATGTTTTCAATTTTTTTTGCTGTTTTATCAAATCTTATATGGATAACACTAAGGCACGTCAGTCTCCTAAACAAAAAAACAGAAAATCGTTTAACATACAGAGAAGAAAAAGATACTGAACTTTATTTTTATATTTTCCTATTTATTTATAGATACACCATGTGACTACAGAGCAGGTCGATGTTTGAAGCCGGAAATTGCCATATACACTCTTCAATGGGTTTCAAACTCCTCCAGGGAGCTATGGAAGGTACTCCCTTAGTCCGACTGCTGTGATACACCCAGCCTTTGCTACAGCCTTGTTTGTTTATTAGCAGAATGCACCACGAGTGGATGAGATGGGCTTTAAACATGAAGGCCTTATTGAAGACCACAAGACATTAACTCTAAACATGATTCTGAACCACTAATATCCTAAAACAGCAACGAGTTAATAGTTAATGAGTTTAAAGTATAGGCGTTCCGAAACAAATGGACATGATAGGCCTAAATTGAAATAAGTGGGTACTACTATATACCTACGTATTCACCGTTTAGTTTGGTAATGCTAGCATTTATAGGTTAAAGAATAGAATAGAATACTCTTTATTGCACCAACAACTCTCAACCAACAACAAACTCTTTAATGCATACAAAACACACGTAAATAGAAAATTAATGTACAATAGGCGGTCTTATCGCTAAAGCGATCTCTTCCAGACAACCATACGACACGAAAAAACAATCATATGTAAAAAATAGGTAGGTGGCGCATTTATGACAGTACAATTCTTATTTTTATATATTAAATGCTTATATATAATAAATTACACATTTTAACGAATAAAAAGAAAGAGGGAGAAAAATAAAGTAGTAAAAGCATGACAGAACATACAATAATAAATTTAGATATAAGTAATGACAAATATATATAATTATGTATCATCATCAATTATGAACTATCGTTACATCGAGAGATAGTAAGATTTTACGATATTTTTAAAAGAAGCTAAGGATTGTGCACTACGTATAGAAACTGACAATGCATTCCAGAGTTGCACAGCTCGTACCGTGAACGACTTAGAGTAGTATTGTGAAGAGTGAGATGATGTTATTAAACGAAGAGAAAGAATACTGCGTGTATTGCGATCACGACGATCCCGTACCTCACTGAGATAAATAAAACGTTCCTTCAAGTAGCTGGGAGAAGTAGGATTGAAAAGAATAGAATAAAGAACAGAGACAATGTGCCAGTTACGACGTAACCTGATAGGGAGCCACTTGAGCTGAGTGCGAAGTTCGGAAACATGATCATATTTATTATTTGCGAAGCCCAAATATAAATCGAATACATAGATTTTGAAGGCGCTCAAGTTTATTTAATTGGTCTTCAGTGAGGCTAAGGTAACAAGAATCAGCATAGTCCAGAATAGGAAGGAGCAGGGACTGTGCAAGTGAAATTTTGGTATCGATAGGGAGAAAATTACGCAACCGTCGAAGGGAACCAGTAGCTACAAACAGCTTCCTGCTAACGTGGGCTATTTGCACTGACCAAGAAAAGGTTCTGTCAAAATAGATACCAAGATTTTTGACACTCTCACTATAAGGAACATAAACATTATTAATTATTATTGGAGGGACAGTCACCCAATCGATTTTGGAAATGAAACGGGTGCTACCTATAATACTGGCCTGGGACTTACCAGGGTTGACCATGAGGCTATTAGACTTACTCCATTGGATTATACGCGCAAGGTTTTCATTTACTTCAGTGATCGCATTAGGCAGATTATCCGTTAAAGTATGTGTATAAATCTGCAAATCATCTGCATAAAGATGGCAAAAGGAGCGAAGATTTGACGTAATGGAATTTATAAAGAGTGAAAATAATAGAGGTGATAACACGCCGCCCTGAGGTACGCCAGCAGTTGTAAGACACCAAGAGGAAAGCTGATCGTCGAGACGAACACGCTGCTGACTGACCTACCTGTATGGGCGATACAGGTAAGATTGAAACCAGTCAATTGCTGTAGGAGATATGTTAAGAGAACGTAGTCGCTTTAAGAGTATATCGAAATCGACCGTGTTGAACGCGTTATTAAAGTCTAGCAAACACAAAATAGTAAGTTGCGATGAATCCATTGCGAAACGGATATCATCCGTGATTTTTACCAGAGCACCAGTCGTACTATGACCTGGGCGAAAACCCGACTGGAATGGATTGAGGATGTTGTTTTTGGAAATAAAGTAGTTAAGCTGTTCTTGGACAAGACGTTCGAGGACTTTGGAAAGAAAAGGGAGAATAGAAATCGGTCGATAATCTGAAAAAGAAGAAGGATTCAGCTTTTTAGGCAACGGGATTATGTAGGCATTTTTCCATGCTGAAGCATGCGTGTTTACGCCAGAAGTAATAGAACTGTTGAGGATGAAGGTAATAATAGGAAGGATAATGTCAAGGATAGGTAAGATCATATGACGACTGATGCTATCGTCTCCCACCGCATTCGACGCCACCGAAAGTACATTCTTCTTAACATCACATTCAGTGAATTGACTAAAGAAAAAAGGAGGATAGTTTGGAGTTGGAAGTGAAGAAATCTCATTAATAGTTTTGTTTTTAATATTGCAATCAAAATTTGCAGAAGAGGAGAAGTGCCTATTAAGGTTATCTATATCAATATTATTAGGACAGTTACGTAGCACGATTTTTCCCAACTCCAAGTGACCTCAGAAATTTCCAGACTTTCGCTGGATCACCATTTTCAACAGATTCATGAATATGACAGCGTTGTGCATCCCTACACATCCTATTGCAGATGTTGCGATAGCGTATGTACTGATCACGGTATCCATCAGGATTCGATTTACATTTTACCTTCGCTCTGTTTTTCTTTTCAATCAATTCCTTAGGTTCATCTGTTAGCCACGGTGCAGGAAGATGCCTGACTCTAACTCGACGAATAGGGGCATGATGGTCATAGAGATGACGATCGAAGCTGCACAAATTGCGGACCAATCAATCTCACGCGCATTATGACGTAATAAATTCATATCGATAAAGAACAGATACTTTTTATTATCACGAAGCCAGAACTACCACGCCCGCCTAATACCTGGCGCCTGAATTCTCACTTTGCTATGCCCTTTTCTTTCGAATCTCGTTTGCTACCTAACGGCAGACTGCACCACGTGGAGGTGTAATAGGTTTTGCTCTACAATAACACCCCAATAATATTCTGTTCTGACGCTTCTCTGTTACTTCGCAAACCCAAGAAAAAATAATAGTAGTAGCCTCACTAACTTTTCCTTAATCTCTTCTCAATACTTAATAACCTTACTTAAAGTCGTATTTTCTAAGTAATCTAATTAAGTAATGACAGTTAAAAATACAGTTTTACTTAATTAAACGCAGTACGATAACGAATATAAAAACAGATAGCCTGCCTGCCATTCATAATAACGATAAAGAATTTGAGATCACTTATTATTATTTTAAGAGAGGTAGGTCGCATCAAAGCAGCCCTCCGGGAAAGAAAATACCAGTGACGTCACCGTAAGCTCCTATGGAGTTACAGTGTAAACAGCAGAGGTGGCAAAACATATGTTGCAAGCATTCATGTATGCCTACCGATGTTGTATAAAAAAAAGACTTATCAAGTATTAAAAATGTTACACAACACCAGTTTAAAATAAAGAGTGCTAGTACCTACGAACGTTTATAATACTCCACACTTCTAAGCAATTGCAGTACAATTTGAAACGCGGAAACAATCATGTAGTCTCTGGTCGCAACTATAATTTAGTACAAGTGTGCCAATTAATGAATGTATCGAATTATAGACACAATTGCCGACTAGATTCGACTCGATTAATCGATTTCTGGCAGACTACCAATCTCTTTGGTCGTGATGTGTCCTGAACTCAAAAGGTAGTGTCAGTATCTGTAGTATTTATCTCAGAAAGTGTTAGATGCATAAACGTGACATTTAGCGTAGTTACGATTACATAACACGCGGACATCCATATATGTCAGAATTGACATTAAAAATATGGTTTATTAACATTCCCTCAAACTTTTTATTACGGCAATTACTAGGTAGCATGGTAATTGCCCCACAATTTTGTATATATATGTGTATCCAGTGGCGGCTGGTGGGTTATCGAACTGGTGGTGCACTTTACTTGCTCACTAAGTATTAATATTAGAAATTGCAACAACTCAACAATTTACATAAAAGATGTAAATTAAAAAAAAACAATTACTTCATATAAACAAACAATAATTAACGCGTCACAGATACAGCGAAACTATACTGATAAGGAGAGGTCCATCATGGCCGCCGTCGAAGTCAAATTTCAAATTTCGTCAAACATCGGGTGCTCTCGGTAATCTTCGATTTGCACGTGCGGCGCACGAGAACCGTCTCAATTCTCGGTACATTTCTATGACTATCTTTTGTTTCACGCGTCAGGCATATTAGCTCGTAACTCATACAAGTTATACTAGCAGTCCTCGTGCGCTGTAGAATTTTTCTTTACAGGGAAAATAAGTCTTAATAGTTTAGCAAAGCGCTTAAATTGTTTTGTCTTTTATTTGTTATAATTTTTAATTTTATTTGTTATATTATGTTTTTGTATGTTTCTAAAATAAATATTAATATGGTAATTTAAAGATAGTATTTTTTGTGATGAAGTAATATTTTGTAATTTTTAAATCTTTTGAATTGGTGGTTCAGCGCACTTAAGGTACAGCCGCCACTGTGTGTATCTGTGTATGTATATCTTCGAGTACATAAACAAACGTTAATTTTTCTCCCGAACTTGAAATTGGCTGATTTTTATATTGTGGCTGTGATTATTTTTTATCTTTAACTAGCTATCCGCATGGGTAATATGATTGCTACCAAACTTCACAGGATCACCTGCTGGGCTAACCTGAAGATTCACTGAAAATTTCATCAAAATCTGTAATTACTTTGAAAAATATTAAATTGTTGTACCTCCCAAGATATGCTACGATCACAAACCAATAAACCACTCAACAGCCCTTCTCACTCACCAAAATTTTATGTTTTAGCGCCTAAATATATCAGGGACTCGAGCTTAATGACCGATAGGAAGATATTTTGACCAAAAGCCCCGAAATGTGATGTGATCTTGATTCATAAACCAGCCAATAAGAGCTGTGCGTTCTACTTTATCCTCCAACTCGTAGCAGTGATGGTATTTCCTTCATATCTGCGACTCTATATGTGATACTCCATTTTTTTATACACGATTAACGTGGTAAATATACATACTGTCTGCCTAATAGTAAACATTTTCCGTAGCCGTGTGAATTACGCCCCTGATCTTGTAAATGTCCATACATTTACAAAGCCAGGGGCGTTATTCCTGCATTACCAGCTCGTATGAGGCTATTATTTTGAGTATGGAGTATTTTGTGCATACTAGTCTAATTACGTTTAGCTATACATAACAGAATCTGCAATTATGCGTCGACTATCTCCAGCTTCCTATGTGTCTCGAAAATCCCTTCTCTTATTATACGGCTACGTGACATAACGCTATGAAGTGTTAACGAAATAATAATCGACTTTATTAAACGCTTAAAATCACTCGAATTTCCAATCAAAACGGTCCCTGCACCGAGCTTGCAAGATATGTTACAATTTGAATTTTAATCTCATTTACGGGTACCTCACTGCCACCATATTTTAAATCAAATCATTTAACCATTACGGGTAGCAAGCTGGCAACGATTTTGTAATTTCCGCGCGCTTGTAGAGGGCAGTTTATATTGACACTAAGTTCACATAAAAACGGTACGTATTGAATAGTGTTCCGATATTCATACCAGTAGATCCGCCTTACTTGTATGGTTATATCTAAAACACACAGGGGAGGGAAAAGCGGCAGCGATCCGGAACGGGATTATTTTGTAACATTCGTGTTTGTAAGCAAGCACAAAAAGCGATCGCAGACCCGCTTTCTGTGGGCTTTTCCCGCCCCTGTGAGTTTTGGCTTTTATTCAGGAAATCAATTCCAACACACCACAATAGAAATTAGACTCAATCAGGACAAGATTCCTAGATTTGTTTGATCTTGATGATCGATTATCTAATTCGACACTAATAATTAAATGAAATCCTCTTTTGACAAAATTATAGTAGAGATTGTGAAATATAAATAAAAACTCACATTGTGTTTTCATTAGATTTTTTTTATACTACTATACTCACGAGATACGGGAGGTATACAGGCATACGGCCCACCTGATGTAAAGCGGGTACCGTAGCCTATTAACGCTTGCGGTATATTTCTTATCACTAGCACGATGCCTCCTCTGCTGCTTAAACAGCAACTTTGGGAGCTTACTGGTGACCTCACTCAGGAACACAACAACCCTCTAGGGAGTTATTATTTAGCTGCGGTTTTCTATGAGGTGGAGGTCCTTCCCCAGATACCTACCTCTCTTAAAACATCCAGGCCAAGACAAACAGACATGTTCATGCACGCAATTGTTGGTGTCAAAGTCGCGTCATTCACGACTGAGCCACCGAGCTCGTAGAATTAGCGTCAAGAGTATCCCTACTAATCTACGACCATAGTTATCATTACTATGCACTATGATATAAAGCGTTGATGCTGGCGGATACTCATGTGTGCTTGAGGCACTTCATAATACTTGTAGACCTAAAGACCCTAAAATATTATGCTTGTCGCATATTGTTTTTTTTTTTTTTTTTAATATATATGGCAATAGTGTTGCTACTTTATGCCAGTGTCAAAGTCTTCAGTATAGGACTATTTGAAAATCTTAATTCTATGTTCCAGCTTCAGGAACTGTGCTGAAAAAATATTTGGGAAGGGTACCTAGACCCAATCAACCCAGTTTAAATACCACCCGTAAAACGATAGTGATTTTTATAAGGTGGTCTTGATGAACTTATTCACGTCTTCCAAAAAGTACATAAACGTGTTATATTTGAGTTTTTTCATTACTGTATAATTTCACTAGCACTTATGTTACAAAATACTATCAAAATTGTCACACAAAACTAATTTTATACTGAATTGTAAAAATTTCAAGTAAAACAACAATGTCACTCGTCAAAAGCGCGGGAAGAAGTCCGTCGCATATTGTTTGAGAATGTGGAAATATAAACTGACAACGTGGTTGTGCGGTAACGGGGTGTTACCTTGGGAAATATAATTATATATATACTAGAGTGACAAATATTTTATTAAAATATTTATGTGGGTGTGTATTAAGTTGGCGGGTACTTATACTGAAACCGCAACAGTTGCATACTGAATGGTTCCCGAGATGTTATCTTCCGAGAACTCTAACTTTGTGGAATAAACTCCCAGATTATAGTTTCTCAAGAGACTACGGCATGGCGTTCTTTAATGACGAAGTCAAGAGATTTTTACATGGTTGACAACGCACGAGTAATATATATTATACCCTTGGTGTTTCAAGTATCCATAGGCTACAGTAATTACTTATGCGAAACGTACGCTTGTTTGCCAGTAGTTTTATAGCAACTTAATAAAGTGATAATACTACTTTTTTTTAAATACTACGTCGGGAGGCATACAAGCATACGGCCCACCTGATGTAAAGCGGGTACCGTACCCTATTAACACTTGAAATAAGTATAACTCGCGCGATGCCTCCTCTGCTCTCTTTGGGATGCTCTCTTTGGGAGTTTACTGGTGACCTCACTCACACACAGGAACACAACAACCCTCTAGGGAGTTGTTATTTGGCTGCGGTTTTCTGTGAGGTGGAGGTAATCCCCAGACAAGTTACTTTGGTGCGCCCTACCTCTCTTAAAATAAGAAAGCTACCTCTACCTCTCTTAAGATAAGAAGAGCTATGAATGTTAAAGAACTAAAGCGTGTAAAGACCGAGTCATTTGGTGCTCCGTTCTCTCTGTCTACCTCGCAAGGGATTTCGCGTGAAGTTATAGATATAGATGGATAACAAGTAATATTTTTTTTGACACCTTAAAATATCTTTGCAAAATGACAGAAGGGAAAGTGTCACCTTCCCTAATTTATTTTTTCAATACAACCCTGTCCATTTCATAATAAAATTTTTGACAGAAAAGAGACAGGTGACAATTAAACTTGCATCAAACACATTAAACATTGCGTATGTCATAAATCCGAAAAAGATAAAATGTTCTCTCTATAGTTGCTTAATAAAATGGATGCAGTAACCAAAAATTAACACTTTGATGTGTAATGTTAATTGAATAATACACTTACCTTATAATGTAAAAATAATGCAATAGGAAAGAATGACGAAACAAATGTACAACGCGAAATAGAGTGGTAGAAGAATATAGGAGCCGAGTAAGGCCAAGGCTCACCTACCACGATCAAATTGGTCGTGTGTTATCACAGTGTGTTGTCAGTAGCCCTTGGCACCAGTGAGCGTGGATGAAAAGAGCTATGAATGTTAAAAAAACGAGTGAGCTATGTAAAGGCCGAGTTACGTGTCTCTGCCTTCCTCGCAAGGGATTTGGGCCACGAGACCGCGGAATACCTACTGGTTCATATCCAGATACTACTCCGGATTATGGAGTGAAAAATCTTTTTTTGTATGTATGTATATCTTCACGCCAATACTCATGTATCCAATAATAAAAAATGTAATTTATGATTAGTTTGAAATTATCAAATTTCAAATAATCATATTTTATTATTATAAATACAAACGTATCTATCTATTTACAACTTCACGCAAAATCACTTGCGGGGTAGGCAGAGAGAACCGAGCGCCAAAAGACGCGGTTTTGAATGAAATTAATTGGTATTTATTTAAATATTTTTTTAATTACAAAGCTTAGACCAGTACTGTGGTCTAGTGACTACCAATTGCTACTATAACGCCTAGGGTTATAGATTTGATACCCGCACAAGACAATGATTTGCGAGAATTAACATGTCTGATAGTCTTGGTCTAGGAGTTTTAATATGTCATAAGTTTTTATGTTATGTATCATAAGTTTGTTCGTAGTCAAGTGGCGCTCGGTTCTCTCTGCCTACTTCGCAAGGGATTTTGCGTGAAGTTGTAAATAGATAGATAGGTTTGTATTTATAAAAATAAATATGATTATCTGAAATTTGATAATTTCAAACTAATCATAAATTACATTTTTTATTATTGGATACATGAATATTGGGGTCAAAGTAACGTTACTAACCACTGTGCCACAGAGCTCGTTATTTATTTATATGTTTGTTCTATTTTATAAGAAATGTATGTATATCATCACGTCAGGTCTCTTGCGGTACAGGCAGAGAGAACCGAGCGTCATAAGACGCGATATAAAATAAAAAGCGTTTCTCATAAAACTTATAAAGAAACACGATTACTATATACATCGGATTTCCGAAACAAGATCAGTGCAATGTGACGTAACCGGACCACTAAGATAACTTGGCTAGGCTAGTCTAATCCTCCGGAAGGGTGATCTAATTTTGAGCATGTTGAAATCCTACGGAATGCGGTTAATCTTGTTGCGTGATGTGTAATAAATTCTTGTTGTATATAAATAGTATTACCATGAATATAGATATCCAGTGGCTATGTATTTATACCTTATTCACTTGGACTTGAGACAAAATGTATACAAGTACACGGAGGCCAAGTCTTTTCTGTATGTCTCCTTGTTCGTAGACAGCATTGCAATAGGCTTGAAATGCTTCTTATCCTGCGGATTAAAGCGCAAAAACTACAAGGTCCAGCTTCTCTATTTTTCTCCTAAAACAGCGTTATGATAACAGAAACTCAACAATAACTACATATGAAACCACCAGTACCATACCTATATATATAAAAATGAATGTTTGTCTGTATGGACTCTATGGACAAAAATGGCTGGGCAGATTTAGATGAAATTTTCAATGAATCTTCAGATTAGCCCAGCAGGTGATCCTGTGAAGTTTGGTAACGATTGGATCACCCGTGCGAAGCTGGGTCGAGTAGCTAGTATGTTAATAAAAACAACAACTTTAACAGAAATAATCAAGAAATAGTGACAGTAAACGGCGGTCGAAACGCTCGCGTCGATCTCTGTGTCAAAAGTAAAAACTGGCGGATATAATCAGGATAAACGCAAAAGTTTTAAATTGTTCATACTTCATATGTATTAACTATTTCATCATTGGGAACTATAATAAGGTGCCCATACTTTGAAATTCACTACGCTAATAGGTCTTTTATAATGTCCACAATTATGAAATCATCACAGAAAAAATATACTTGTGGAGTATTCAAATTAACGACATGTACATGTGTTAGAGACATTACGAAAATAGTTATCGCAATTTTAGTACTAAATTTATAATATTTATTTATATCCTAGTAACAATAAACTTTTTACTAAATGTATTGTGTTTGATGAAATTTTAGTTTGTGATAAAAGCGACACTTAAAATAACCTTTTTTATGGTTTGTTTACATTTTGTCTCGAAAAAGTGGCTAGTAAAGGCTATTTTACCACCAAGCACAGTGAGTTTAATTCCTACGCAGGACAATTTTTTGTGTAAAAAGCTGTTCATCTCGGTCAGGATGTTTTCTATGTATTAGAAGTACGTCATTACAAAAAATGTATTCCGTACGTTCAAAAGAGGTCTACTATTTTTTTTTATACTACGTCGGAAGGCATACAAGCATACGGCCCACCTGATGTAAAGCGGGCACAGTAGCCTATTAACGTTTGTAATATATTAAGTATCACTCGCGCGATGCCTCCTCTGCTGCTTACACAGCAACTTCTTGGGAGCATACTGGTGACCTCACTCACACGCAGGCACACAACAACCGCCTAGACAGTTGTTATTTGGCTACGGTTTTCTGTGAGGTGGAGGTACTTCCCCAGACGGGCTGCTTAGATTCACCCTACCTCTCTTAAAACATCCAGACCAAGACAAACAGACATGTTCATGCACACAAATGTTTGCCTTGTGCGGGAATCGAACCCACGAGCGTTGGTGTCAAAGTCGCGTCATTCACGACTGAGCCACCGATGCTATATTCATAGTACAATATAATGCTTTGTTTGGAGCTACAAGACGGCGCTGTCTAATTTAGAAATATTCTTATTTAATTACAAACAGCTCAATTGGTAGAAGGTTCAAGGCTCAAGAATAGGTGCCTTTGCTTTGCAGAAAACCGCAGTCAAGCTTCTATGTGGGAGGAAGAATTAGTCACCAGCAAAACCACATCTGAAAAGCCGCGTTAGCAGCGTAGGTGGCAATGCACGAGTAATCTTTGTAACCTTGTTACGTGTTTGTAACTTGACATCGGGCAAGGTATACCATCAAATTGTACCAGAGAAACATAAATTATAGAAGATTAAACTCACCATCATAAGAGTCCGGTATATACAGCGGCTTGCCAACCAGTTTCCCCTTCTTCCCTGACAAAGGCACAGCCTCCACTCGCCTATGCGCCTCTAATACTCTATACAGCAACACAGGCTTATCCTCCCCCTCGAATTTAACAACCCGTGGCAGAGAAAACTTATCCACGAATTCTTTCAAAGTCATTACTTCGCTAATATCATCTTCAGGTTCTACTGACCCATTGCGTCTACCTAGAAGGAAATTATCAGCCCATTCTGGAGCATTGGGCCTCCTTTCCATGTAATCTGGCCGTCTTTCGCTACTTCTAGGCTTGTACCTGGGTGGTCGATCCCTTCTTACTAACGCTTCGTTTGCTTCTGCTAGCCATCTTGTGACTAATCGTTCTCTTTCTACGTCTAGGTAGCGTGGTTTCGAAGCATCGCAAGCGAAGCGTGCTGCGTCGAAACAGTATTGAGGGGGTGGGGGTCGTATTCGAGGGGGGAAAAATCGAGGCGGTACGTAAGGGGGATGGGCCGCGTAGGCCGGTGGCGTCCTCGGCCCGGAGCCTTCCACTGACGCCGTTCTGAACATCGTGTCAGGCCATTGATGCGACTATCGCCACCTGGAACAATTGACAAATATGTTATTCAAATTACAACGTCTTATTAAACATCTCTTTGTTTAGTATATATACATTCACCAACTTGCAAATTCAATGGAATAAGAAAAAAGGCCCGACTTCACGAACGAATTACCTTCCTAAACAAACCAACATTTTGGAATCAGATTACACAAACATTCTGAATCTTTGTAACCGTAATTAATAAATACAAGTGTACTTAATTAATAAATACAAGTGTACAATAATAACAAGTCTATTCAATTGAATGTCAATCAATTCAACCCAACAAAATTCAACAACTTCGAAAAGGTGGAAGTTCTGTATTTGAAAGTGTTTATCGATTTGAAGAAATATAATATATACATGTTTCTATTGTATACGTTACAGCACATCTTCGTAAAATGTAAACGGATTGTGAAAATTATATAGAAAATCTTATTAAGAAAATCAAACCTTTTTAATAAAAAACCGGCCAAGTCGGACTCGCGCACCAAGGGTTCCGTGCCATTATCTATAAAAACGGCAAAAAAATCACGTTTATTGTATGGGAGCCCCCTTAAATATTTATTTATTCTGTTTTTTAGTATTTGTTACAAAATACATCATCTATGAAAATTTCAACTGTCTACCTATCACGGTTCAGAGATACAACCGGACGGACAGCGGAGTCTCAGTAATTTGGTCCGTTTTATCCTTTGGGTACGGAACCCTAAAAAGGAATATATATCGTCAGTTTGATTTCATTAATCATACTCTCTCTAATTGACGGCGATGGCCTTCAGCAGTGAGCAGTAGATGGCCACAACCCGTTTAGGAACATTCGAACAGCCTAGATAGATCTACAATTATCGATGACTGAATAAAGAAAACTACTAAGAAATTATCCTATTATGTGAAACTACGTATAATTAAAGATCAACTTTAATGTAGCGGGGTTGAATTGCATAACATAAAACTATTAAAATATACGGTAACAATAAACTCATATCACACCGCGCCGGATCGTGCCCGCTTTCCGTGTGACAAGTTGCATCTAAACACGAATTTTACAAAAAAAGTCTACTTTGCTACCGCTTTCCCACTTTTCTGTGGGTTTAGACTTTTATCTTTGCACTGATCCCGCATGCAGTTACGCGTTATTTGAGATATACACCCATAGGTTTATATATCAAATAACCCTTAACTCGTTAGCTTTAGGCGTAAATAATAAAAATGGTCCTCTTTATAAAAAAATGGCATTAACTCATAAAAAAGACATCGAAAAACAAAGAGATTATTTATCATTTTACCAGATTTTACCAGTTAAAATAATAATGTTCGTATATTGGCAATGATAGAACAGTCAACCGATTTTCTTTGTTTTTTTTTCTTGTTATTTAGTAGTTATTGACAAATATCAGTGCAATCGATAAAAATTGCAATATTAAGAAATAAAGGTGAATATTTGAAAAAAAAATGTACAAAGTTGCATGTTTCCAACGCAATTTTGATCATTGTGCCCAACAATAATATATAAATAAAAGGCAATGCAAAATGTCACATTTTCGAAATGGTTGGTGTATGAAACAAATTTCGGAATCTATGCTTTAAGACACTTAACACAAAGACCAAGTCCAATAACTACTCATATAAATACCACGAATAACCTGCGTCCCATACAATACCTAATTCTACAGCTACCACTGATTAGTAATCCCTTGTGATTATGCAGTGCTCTGAATCGATCCCATGACCCGCAGTAATGAACCGTTTATGGTGCTGCATTGCTTCATTACCACTCCACATTCCATATGAGCGGGTGTAATTACATCTATAATGTTACTAGAATGCCTGCGACTTCGTTTGCGTGGTTAGTACGCAATGACCAGCAAAGCTAACTCCTAAGTTTCTTGCTGTCCTAATACTACACCAACCCTAACAAAGATACGGGCCTTTCTTCAACTGAAGGAGTTCCAGAGCACATTCACCACGTTGCTCAACTACGGATTGGCGGAGGCCAGTGTTTTTAAGCTTAAGCTTAAATTAACGACTGTCATCTATCGACAACAGCCGGGACTGATGGCTTAACGTGCCATCCGAAACACGAGGAACGAGACGTTGCTTAACCTATGCACTCGTAGCTATATAGCACGGCATATTTCATGGCCAGGCACCTCGGCAGTAGAACTCTTCCAGGAGGTCCTTGCTCTATAGTAAAGAGCGCGTCCGAATCCTGTCAATCAAGAGGCGTCGAATAACTCCTCAACACTCGCCTTCTCACATTCGGAATGCTTATTTTTTTTTTAAACTACTTCGGGAGGCATTCATACATACGGCCCACCTGATGTAAAGCGGGTACCATAGCCTATTAACGGTTGCGATATATTAAGTATCACTCGCGCGATGCCTCCTGTGCTGCTTACACAGCAACTCTTTGGGAGCTTACTGGTGACCTCACTCACACGCAGGAGGACAACAAACCTCTAGGAAGTTGTTATTTACGAGTAGTTGCGGTTTTCTGTGAGGTGCAGGTACTTCCCCAGACGGGCTGCTTTGATGCGCCCTACCTCTCTTACAAATTTAATTAATATTAGCTTTGCACTGCGGGCTAAAACCGTATCTCTTCTACAAAAACGCTATAGTTCGTGTCTTTATCGGCTCATTTGTTTACGTAATATCTTAGTTAATTTTATATCGAACGTGATCAAATTTGATTAGACGGGCTATACAAATTGTACTGCTGTTACAAAATATCGGAGTTTCCAGTCATTTTTTTTTAAAACTAGGGTATATTTAAAGGCTTCTGGTTAACTGCTTGTAGTTTATACCTACAAGCAGTTAACTACTAGCCTTTAACGTATTAAATCTGATAAAGTCATAGATAACCGAATAAAAACTTATGATGAAAAGCTATTCAAAAAATGAAAAAGTATCGTAGTTACTATGATATTGATATGATATTTTGAACTGCTTTTGTTTATTGACTCGTAAAAGATATTAAAAGCTGAGATCATTATGAATCTCCATAAAGACGATAATATGCATATATAATAGATAAATAGTATGCCCACCGAACATACAATTTTGTGCAGTGGTAATCTTTATGCATGACATTTACTTCACAAAGAGGCATACTTACTTCACAAATTCATTCATTCATTACTTCACAAAGATTATTATTTTCATTTATTTTTCAAATAAACTTTAGTATATAAGATAAATCTCAGTCTCCTGCACATGTAAACGTTACAAACAAACTGTAAATCACACAAACACTATAAATCATTGGTAAGTAGCAATTTTCCAATTTAACATACATAATATTTCCCACCGACGTCCTAGAGACAAACAGATTGATTTTCACACAGATAGCTAAGAGATGTCGACACAAGTCACTTGAGGTCGATGGATATGTTGTTAGCTCTTAGACTATACTAACAAGGCAATTGTTTGGACACCCTCATGTATTTTATCAGAAGAATTTTTTTTAAGGATGTAGGAGCCAACAGAAATCAAAACTCACCTACCACGACCAATATCTGTAGTAAATATCGAGATGATATCTTATACATGCGGTTATGATAAATTAAATTTAAAAAGAACTGACAAACGAAGCTTTTACGTCTTCATTCGGCCATAACACGTATATTTATAACTCAGTTTTAAATATACGTACATGAGTGTACTCCTGTTACGAGTGTATATGTAATTTCGGAGGATTGATGAAGCTTTAGGACTTAGAAGTCAAAAGATCGACTTAAATCAACCGCTAACCACTTCGTCTCACTACATTGTAAAATTCACCGGTATTAATTTAACTGAAGCTTTACACTACTCATTATCAAGTGAATCCATGCTCGGTTCTCTCTGACAGACAGACTCTGATAGACAGATTTTCCTCTCTTGGCACGACACTATTTATTTATTGAGCTACCAAAGCCACGACATAATTAATTAACTACAATCTAAACAAATAAAATGCAGAAAGGTGCGTTCGATTACTTAGAGAAATTTCCCAAATGCATCAAACACCTTGCACTTGCAGCTGTCATTAGATTAATCAGAGGTCAACGGCATATTTTTGATTGCATAACTAACCGAACAGGTTCAGTATACCCTGGAGATATGACAGTTGACCGATGTTTATTACGAAGACATAGGAAGTGGCTAACTGTATGGAGTAGGTAATAAAATGCGAGTTCTCGTCGTGTTCATTCATTTATAAATATATATATATATATATATATATATACATGTACAACATGTGTTTTAAGATAAGGTATATTCGTTTTTATACTAGGTACGTCAAATGGCAAAACAACCTATAACTTGATGTGAAGGGATTTGTGTTGTGAATATAGAAATGAGGCTCGTGTGATGCTCCCTTCCCCGCCTGGCGGCAAGCTTCTTTACTGGGTGCATCATGTACAGGAGATGTTAACTTTGGCTTAGTCAAGTGACACTGCACAGCGGGTTTGAGAACTGGGTCGACCATGTTATAATACTATTAGGAACACACACTCATGAGTCAACACGGAACTCTGAGTTAAATATTTTTTTTATACAACGGCAGGAGGCATATAAGCTTACGGCCCACCTAGATTAAAGCGGTTACTGTAGCCTATGAACGCCAGTAATACATTAAGTATACAGCTACTCCTTAGGAGCATACTGTTGACCTCACTCACGCAGGAATACAACAACCTTCCAGAGAGTTGTTATTTAGCTGCAGTTTTCCGTGAGGTGGAGGTACTTCCCCAGACGGGCTGCTTTTATGCGTCTCTCTTAATAATAAATAATACAGATTGTAGCATCGTGTGGGATTTTGTCTCCTCTATTTCAAATAGAGCTGTGTAATATGCGACCCTGGATATCACATGAAATACAGTATATCATCACAATCTCGAAACATATCACTTTATTGGGCCATGGTAGTCTCTCTCTAATAGAGTTTTTTAAGCTTGACTTTTACGATTGTTTTATGGTATGTTGAGTAAAACGCCGACTAGCGTCCAATTTTGTTAAAATTAAGTTTCTTTTATTGCATATAATGTGTTTATAAGTCAATAGAACTGGCGTGTTGCGAAATTTATAGTTATGCCATAAATTGTAAAGCAAACTCGTTTTTCTCGTTGTCCCAAATGTTATAAATTGAGGCATATTCGACAGAATGAGTCGAATATATATCAGTATACCATGCTGTACTGTACTGTACTATACCATACCATTCTATACTCTATAACTATTTGTATATAAACTACTAGATTATATATATTTTTTCGGTGCATAGCGTGGATCACATATTTTGGAATGTTTTTCAACATCGCGCTAGAAAAGGCAGGCGTAGTAGGCATTTCAATGTCCTTAAACCTTTGCGGGTGCAACTTGCAGGCGCTCGAATGAACGAGTTGTATCTACATATTTTTTTTAATACTACGTCGGGAGGTACACAAGCATACGGTCCACCTGATGTAAAGCGGGTACCGTAGCCTATTAACGCTTGCGATATATTAAGTATCAATCGCGCGATGCCTCCTTTGCTGCTTACACAGCAACTCCTTGGGAGCTTACTGGTGACCTCACTCACACGCAGGAACACAACAACCCTCTAGGTAGTTGTTATTTGACTGTGGTTTTCTGTGAGGTGGAAGTACTTCCCCAGACGGGCTGCATTGATGCGCCCTACCTCTCTTAAAACATCCAGACCAAGACAAACAGACATGTTCATGCACACAAATGTTTGCCATGTGTGGGAATCGAACCCATGAGCGGTGGTGTCAAAGTCGCGTCATTCACGACCGAGCCACCGAGCTCGTCATGGCCATATGGAACCTATATACCCAAGGATCCGAACCTGACCATGGTAGTCTACGCACACCTACTTTTATAAACAAAGCAAGTTTTTATCATCCTAATTACGAGTATTACGAGATGTTTGATGTAACACTGTAAGTACTTCTTATACTTTGAAAAGTAATTAAAAAGATAATAAATTTGATAATATCGCCCAATATTCCATTCACTGACGCGTCGTGAAATACGTTGGTACGATTATATCTCAGAATATGATTGGTATAACTTGTTTTTTTGAATGCTTGACCATTCGTATAGTTCTATGCACAAATAGTTTATTTACCCGACTTCATTCGTGTAGTTTGTGTGGCAGCGTCGGCATGTTGCACTTACTAATAGTAGTGGGTGGGTGCGGCGCTAGGCCGCATGAACTAATTGGTGGCGGAAGCACACAAAGCAGGTTAGATCAAATTGCACACTATTTAGTACTCACGCTATAATGGCTCTTGTAAGTAAAGCAAACTTTAGATTCTACAGACTCGGCTGGTCAGTTAGCCGAACAGACAATTTCTAGCATTATATATATAGTATAAAAACTACTTAAGCCCGATTAAAACATGTCAGATAATTACTATTAGTTCACAGTACATGATTGCTCATGCCGGGCGATAAACAACTTTTTGTATGACTCCATACAAATATGTGGAGGCTGTGTTAGAGCCGCGCAGTCTGGTTGTTAGACATTAAGATTAACATACAACACCTCACAAAAAACTTCAACCAAATGACATTTTCCTGGAGGGTTCTTTTGTTCCTGCGAGTGAGTGAGTGGTAATCAGTAAGCTCCTGAGGAGTTATTATGTTAGGGAAACGGTGGCAACGTGCAATCGATACTTTTTGTATTGCAATTTTCAGAGGCTAAGGTAACCTCTTAATATTAGGTGAACCATGCGTTTGTATGACATGATCTTTTATGGTTAACATGATATTTTATTCGACGAGCTCGGTGGCGCCGCTGGTAATAACGCGACTTTGACTCCAACGCCAGTGGATTCGATTCCCATACAGGACAAATATTTGTGTGCATGTACATGTCTGTTTGTCTTGGTCTGGGTGTTTTAACAGAGGCAGGGCGCATCCAAAACAGCCCATTTGTGGATGTACCTCCAACTCATAGAAAAACGCGGCCAAATAACAGCTGTCTGGAGGGTTGTTGTGTTCCTGCGTGTGAGTGAGGTAACCATTAAGCTCCTAAGGAGTTGCTGTGTTAGCAGCAGAGGCGGCATCGCGCAATCGATACTTCGTGTATTGTAAGCGTTCAGAGGCCACGGTAACCACTTTATATCAGGTGTATAAAAACATGACATTTTATGGTTTGGTATGTTTTCCTAATATTCCTAATATCCTAAATCAATGCAAGTTGATTTTGGATATTAGGAATGCTATTAGGATATCTTTTCTCCCTCAATTGTTACATTGTAACAACTAAAAAAAAATCTAAAGTTTGTTTGTTCATAAATTATAAAACACTTCTAAGCGACATTAGCTGTTTTTGAAAAGTATTTTAGTTAAACTTCTAATCAAATATTCGATTTTGGCAGTTGTTCTAGACAAAAATAAACCAAGTCTGTAAGTATTTTCATCCACTAGTTAAATATAACTGACTATTATACTCGTTAGAAACGGAACCCTAAACCCTTAGATCTGACCACCTCGTGCAAGTAGCGGATCTCGTTTCATCCCGGATATCGACAGACTTACTGATAAGATCGACGAAGCCTGTTCCACATTTGTCACTTGCTGCGTATATAAATAATAATGTGTCAGTAATTATGTTATGGAAGGTTTGTCACATTGACAACGACGTCGCGCGACACTGTCTGGCAGCAGTGTGTGTGAGATGTTTTACCCAACGTAGAGACGTGTGAACAACCAGTTTTGTGTCAAATAGTGTCAGCAACCTATAAAACATCATATTATCTTCTTTTGACGAGCTCGGTGGCGCAGTGGTTTATAACGCGACATTGACACCAACGTTCGTAGATTCGATTCCCCACAAGGCAAACATTTGTATACATGAACATGTGTGTTTGTCTTGGTCCGGTGTTTTTAAGAGAGGTAGAGTGCATCAAAGCAGACCTTCTGCGGACGACTTTGACACCAACGCTCGTGGATTCGATTCCCACATAGGACAAACATTTGTTTGCATGAACATATCTGTTTTTCTTGGTCTGGGTGTTTTGCCCAACAGCCCATCTGTGGATATGGAGGTATATCGCTCACAGAAAAATCGCAGCCAAATAACAACTATCTGGAGGGTTGTTATGTTCCTGCGTATGAGTGAGGTCACCAGTAAGCTCCTAAGGAGTTGCTGTGTTAGCAGCAGAGGTGGCATCGCGCGAGTGGTACTCAGTGTATTACAAGCGTTCATAGGCTACGGTAACAACTTAACATTATGCGAGCTGTATGCTTGTATGACTCCTGACGTCGTTTAAAAAATATATAGACATATTTGGAGGGCATAATAAACATAATCAAAAATTCAAATTACATTCAATGAATTTACGTATATTATTACTAAATCTATTCACTACTATACAACTTTATACGAAGTCTTCTCTTGATTGACATTTAATACTGTTCATGACAAAAAATTAATGAAAAATAATGTTGTGAAGCCCATATTATATTACGATAATGGATTTGATCTTCATTCATTCGTTACGAAAAGCAATCTAGCGAACACGTGTGCGATAAGTAGATTGATGTGAGAGCACGTAGCAATAACAAAAGGTAAGCATTCTTATTATAATGAATATGTATATATGCTTCTATTAAACTTCCCAAGTGTTTGTCAGACAAAGGAAAATTTGACGGTCTGTTTTAACGGGGGTTCCTAGCAGTAGTATTCTCAACCTGACAGTCTAGTGCAAGTGGTTCTATATTCAAGTAGGTTCAAATCCCACGTAAGTCAAACATTTTATTTTGCATGCATGAGTATCACGAAATTGCTGACGAGTATGTCTACAAATACTAGCTAGGTAAGTTTCTGGAGGCAAGAAGGGTGAACTTGAACAAAAAAAGAAAATTCAGAGATGATAATTAGGAATTGAAAGTGTTATTAAATGAAGATTATAATTTAAAAGAATATATATGTATTCTAGGGGGCACGGCAGACGTAGTTCTACCGGAAAAGTAGCGCTACATTAATTACAGTCTCAAGATATTGTGACATACCGACATCAACGCCAACTACCGGGTCTAATTGTGTTTTCAAACCATCAAGGAACCCATTGAAATATAAACACAAAATTTCATCCAAATCGGTCCAGCCGTTTAGGAATAATTAGGTAACAAACACACGTACAGAAGAATTATATATAATTAGATACGGAAATTTTTCATATTAATTTCGTTCTTTGCTGAGAAAACGCGGATATATAGTTCAGCACGTTTGAAATTTACCAGAACAAGGAGTATATACTCATCAGAAGAAATACGAACTGTTTACAGCTCTTAGGTGTCGATGTCATGTCAGTCTGGGTTGGGTCAGTCAAGATGAGTTAATGGTCTCTTAGATTACGAGTAGCTTAACAAGTGTCGTCTATCGCAAACAGCCGGAATCGATGGGTGAACGTACCCTCCGACATGAAGGAACTTTAGACCACTAAACTCTTCCATAGACAGGCTGTGATCGGTACTCCTTAACTTGTATCTTTGATTACATTGACATGCGCATCGCCTAAGAGCTGTAACAGTTCGTATTTTTTTTCTAGATTTATACTACTTGGTGTAGTTAGTTAACCAATTTACTATTTTAAAATGATTGCATGGAGAAATTGATAATTACGAAGTTGCAGCTAACATTTGAAATGCGCTGCTGCGTAAGGCAGCAGTATGTTTTCGTGCCGAATGTTTTATTTATATAAATAAATTGTTTTTTACGTGTTATTGACTTGTTACATCAATATATTGTGTAATTATTTATTCTGTTTATTTTCTTTTTAATACGAATTTTTTTACTTGCTAACTTTCTTTTTAATATATCCTTTGTAAGTGTGCTCACTCTTAGCCTGCACTGAAAACTGTATTGGGGTCACACAGTGATCTCAGCCTTAACGCCTGCTGTTTACGCTAATTCTATATACTCGTACTTACGTGTCTGTTATGTTTTCCTATTCTTTTCTTTAATTTTATGTGTGTTGTGTGTGATGTTAGAATAAACGTTATTCTACTGCAGTATTACAGTATGATATGAATTCATCGATCACAAACATTACGATATCAATCAATGAACTCACTCAATCCATCACATCACTAAGTTTAATTCGCTGGATAATTATAACGGACAGCATCCTGCACCGCCGGCAGCGGAGAGGAAGTTGTAAACCCGCCGTAAGTACCATCGTGGCAGTTAATCATAATAATTAATAATTAAATTACAGAATGATTGAATCGCTCTGATGTGCGAGTGAACATACGAGCTGAAAGTTCAAAGCAATTCAAATTTATTGTTATGTTTTTATTTTCATTAATGAACATAGGTCATATGCATCGAGTAACTTACGATTTTGTATATAAGGATTTTGACATATCATAAATCATTAGTCGAATATTAAATTTAAATATAATAATTATTGACCAGTTGTTGAGAGGCGACCAATTTGGTTCGATTCTTGGACTACGCGTTTGCGTGCATTATCGCTTTTTTGTTTGTACATTTGCACGCAAGAACACGTATGCATGCCTTTTTTATTGTTTCTTAAATGTGACACGAAAGTATTGACATTAATATTTTTTTATGTGTAGCCATAGTAGGTAACAGGTTTACTTTTGGACGTATATTGCCACAGTTCGGAAGCGCTGTAAAAACACAAGCACGACTTTTGTATCCTCTAGAAATCTGAAGACCACGCTCATTGTTTCTGCTAATTATGTAGGAGTGGTTCGATATTTTAATTCTCTCTATCTCTTCCAAAGGTTCCCAGATTGAGCGCTCTTCCAAATGAATTACCAAGAAGGTTTCTGATGGTAAATAAATTGTACAGTGTCGATATACGGTTGTACAGTAGCAGTGTGGCGCCATCTGTGTACTAAATGTGAGTACTACTAAACGATCAGATGAAAACCACCCGACCAGTATGTAATCCATGAATCTAGTATATAAAATATGCGGAAAATACCTCCGCAGCCCGGGTGATACTTTATATTTGTTCCAAATAATATAGTTAAACGTTTTATCTTTATGTTCATAAAAAATATCGAGTTCGAAGTGGCACAAGTGTGGCAGTAATGGCACAAGTTATGAAAAACACCGCCGAACTCATTGAATTTGAAATGAACTATTTTGCTCTCATATTAAAGTATTAGGTATATTTGGATGCATTTATGTGTATCAGTTCGCAAATGAGACGCTATCCTACCCGGTATAAAGATAGACTAATACCTACCACATCGAAACTTAAGCTGCTGGCCCGCTATCTATGACTACAAAAAATTTTAATGCATTACCAAACCTGCTCAAAACGGAAGAAAACAATAAGCTATTTATAAATAAAATCAAAACATTTTTTTACTCAAAAAAGTTACTATACGTTAGACGATTTTTTAAACGATAAAGACAAAAATGAAACTACATAGATAAAATATTACTTATGTTTTTAAATGAATAAATAATTCTAATTTTCTTAAACAATAAATTTTAAAATGTTATTATTTTTCTTGACGAATTCTTTGATGATCTAAATGACATTTATGCGCTATAGTTGTAGATAATTGAATTTAAAAATGTTTAATGTAATGTATTTTTATTGTAATTGTAATTAACGTTGTAATTTAATTTTATAATCTATTATAGTAAGTTCTGTATGCT
The DNA here is from genome assembly GCA_947507595.1 of Pyralis farinalis. Lineage (NCBI taxonomy): Eukaryota > Metazoa > Arthropoda > Insecta > Lepidoptera > Pyralidae > Pyralis > Pyralis farinalis. Next base: position 7,249,206 of record OX382282.1, on the reverse strand, counting down.
GTGCCCTGTACAGGGTTCATGTTTGAAACTATTTGTATAATCACCATCTTGTTACAACATGAAAAAGCAAATAAATAAATAAAATAAATTATTGGTATGGAATACCTTTCTGTCTGAATCTATCTTCAGTTCTATTACAATATACCTTCTACGTGTATAAAGGTTCGGAGTGTGATTTGCTACATAACTGGACGATGAGTCAGCTACACTGATAGACTAAATGAATGCCGGCAAAGAAAAACCGGTTCATATTTCGCCAAACGATTGTGCTGTCAATATTTGACGGTTCGTCGCTGGTTTTCCTCGTTGAGAATAGTCCCTTCCGCGCAAGACGAGGAGGAAGGACGTTGTACTTAGTAAGAGAATCTATACAAATATAATATAGCGGAAGAGTTTGTATTTTTTTTTTATACAACTAGATTGACACACAAACATGCAGCCCGCATCAGATGGTAAGCGGTCATCGCAGCCTATTGTCGCTCGCAACACCAGGGGGATGTTACTCGCGCGCTGCCAATCTTATGACCCAAGGATGTTTCGTCACAATACTCAGTAATTTCTCTGCCATATCTCACCCTTCAAACCGGAACACAACTATATAAATATAGCTGCTTGGCGGTAGAAATAGGTGAGACAGAGCTACCCATGCAGACGCCTTTTATACAAAGTCTCCCTCTGGTAGAATTTATGTTTGTGTTATTAACAGTTCATTATTATGAAGTTACATACAATATGATTGATCATGTCATTCAAATCTATGACCTGTAGATAGATTAGGTAATAAAAGTACACGCGCCACGCCGCGGTCCGTACAACAAAGAGGAATCACTGTAAAAGGTCCAGGGTTTTCCGATTTAATTATTAATTATACTTTAGAGGTCTTAAGATACCGATGGAAGATCTCCTATACTAAAGTAGACGTATTGCTACAATGCGCGTTTATAATACTTAAGAGAGGTAGTGCGCATTAAAGAAGCCCGTCTGGGGAAGTACCTCCACCTCACAGATAACAGCAGCCATATAATACTCCCTGCAGGGTTGTTGTGTTCCTGCTTGTTAATGAGGTTACCAGTGAGTTTTAGTGGAGTCGATGTATATGTAAACGCGACCAATACTGTGTGGTAAGTTTTTATAAGAGTGAGGTCACCAGTAAGCTCCTAAGGAGTTGCTGCGTTGCCAGCAGAGGGGACACCGCGCGAGTACAATGTATTGAAAGCGATCATAAGTTGTATGGCTCATGACGCAGTATATAAAACAAAGAAGTTTCTAGAAGCCAATTTTGCTCTCTACAACCCTTTTTCTGATATCTGTTTTCATCACTGCAAGCTAGAATTAATCTCCCATCCATGAGAAATTATGATTCATTTATTGAGCCTTTAAGTATGATACGATGGTATGATATGTGGTAAATATAGTAATAAGCAGATTTTATTGCAATGTGGAGATCTATTGATATGAAAAACCGTTAGGTGTAACAGACCATTAATGTTTCGTAAGCTTCAAGTAACAGGCTATCATGACCAATAAAAACAACTTCATACAAAAATTGTTTCGTAACACTTCACGCTGTCTAAAAAAATACCTAGACAGGTTGTTTTTGTCGGCGGTTTCCAAAAAATGAAGTTTTACTATGACATTAAATTTTGTTTTATATGTATTCGTAAAGGCTTATTCGCTTATTATATAATCCCAAAAAGGAGCTGTAATAGCCCAGTAAATAAAAAAAATCGGCCAAGTGCGAGTCGGACTCACGCACGAAGGGTTCCGTACCATTATCTATATATTTGTTTTATTTTAATTTAATTATTTATTCTTAAAGTGAATATATAACTAAATATTCTGTGACTATTTCAAGCGTCTACCTGTTGCCGTTATCAATATCGAGCAAAAACGAGCAAAAAAATCACGTTTGTTGTATGGGAGCCCCCTTAAATATTTATTTTATTCTATTTTTTAGTATTTGTTGTTATAGCGGCAACAGAAATACATCATCTGTGAAAATTTCAACTGTCTAACTGTCACCGTTCATGAGATACAGCCTGGTGACAGACGGACGGACGGACGGACGGACAGCGGAGTCTCAGTAATAGGGTTCCGTTTTACCCTTTGGGTACGGAACCCTAAAAATCGGCTTATTGTCCCCGGTTAAAATCCTGGCATGTACCACTAAATTCATGTTTTCGAATTTACGTACATATTTGTAATTATCACTTGGTTTGTGAAGAAGGCAATCATCGTGAGAAAACCCGCACGTTGAAGAAATTACATTTCGAAAAACGTGCGCAAGGAACGTCTCGTTTTCCCTCTGGCTTGTGGAGGTCTGACGGCAGTCGTTCCATCTCGCTCCAAAAATCAGTATCGTCGCCTAATTTTTAGGGTTAGGTAGCGGAGCCCGCTAATCCTATTGAATTAGGAAACGGGTTAACGCTCAAAATAATATAAAATGCTCAAAATAATTGAAAATGTACATCCACATTGCATATTATTCTTTTCTTTACATTTGACATGCCTCTTGACCAAAATGTCCATAACTTAAAATAATATATTTACCATATTACGTATTGCAGGTAATTGAAATAGCCGCCATCCCTTTACATATTGAAAAAGAATACTGCTATATGGAGCTCACAAACTAGCTGCACCGCGCGCATCCCTGTATACCGTAAAAACCGCTTTTTCTACTTTCTTTGTCCTCGGCTGTTAAAGGTCGTATCATGATATTGATATATTCCTATGAGCCTTCCTTAAAAATTGGGCTATAATATACAAAAATATTTTTTTCAATTCTAACTAATATTTCCAGAGATTAGCGTATTCTAACAAACAACTCCTCCGCTTTATGTAAATTAGTTACATTTCTGTGAAAGTAGTAGTGACAATATGTTAAAACGCGAAGGTTTACATGTCATCCGGTTTAATGAATCATCAAAAAATATATTTTACAATCCCTATAAAGTCGGTAATTGTTAAGGAAAAGGCCAAGAAATATTTTTTCGAACGACGTGTGACGTAACCTAGGTAAGGTGTGATTTCCCTATGCATTATGGACGTCCAAAATCAATATCTTCGCCATGTGCATGTGCCTTAGGTAGGCTTTTAAGTTACTAATGAATTAGGAAACGGGATAACACTAGGAATAAGATTTATACCAAATTTTATCACGTTGGATCCGTCCCTCCACATTTCACGCCCGTACTATGCAGCGGTGCCCTCTCAACTTATCTTTCACTGCTCAACTCACCATTTTAAACCGCGCTGTCCGAAAGCCTAAAATTAACGACACATTATTTTGACTTAAGTGACAGTATCCGACAGTCATTTTGTATACTATTAATACTCGTTACATGTGTAAGTAGTCACATGTTTCCTGGTCCTCGTGTCTCGGGCCGTGTGTGGGCTTTATAGCGCATGTTCCGGTTAAAATATGAATAATGATACAAAAACCGCAACGTGATAAGTTATTTAAAACCTCGCATAGAACGTAAGGTTTATGGGCTATTAACGTCGCCATCATGGCTCGGTCCTTGCACACCTCACTCGCTTCTTTAACATTCATATATCTTTTCATGCACGTTCGTCGGTTTCTAAGGCTCCTGACCCCAACCTAAAACACATTATACACACATGTGTCAACATTGACACTTATACGCACACACACACACACACAATGAACACGACCACGCTAAACACACAAATTCATAATCGTATTATTTGTAACCATTATGTTGGGTTTACAATAAAAAAAATATTTTAGGTTATATCATAAGATATAAGCTTTATTGTAAACCTGTTTGTGGTTCTGTCAATAAATGAAAAAAAAAAATCATGTAAACGGATTTTTTTTTTCACTTTGTTTATACAATGCCGGAGGTATACAAGCATACGGCCCGCCTGATGTAAAGTGGCTTATGAACGCTTGCAAAACTGGAAGCGACGGACGTGCGTTGCCAAACTTGCTATTAATATAGCTCCTGAGTTACCTTATTGTTGACCTCACTCACTCGCAGAAACACAGCAACTCTCTAAGGAGTTGTTATTTACCTGCTGTTTTCTGTGTGGTACTTCCCCAGTCAAGCAACTTTGACGCATCCTGCGTAATACCTCTTTTAAAAATGATCAGAACAAGACAAACGTGCATGTTCAAACACATAAATATTTGTCTTGTGTGGGACAAACATTTGCATCGAACCCACGACCCTTGGTATTAAAATACCTATTCATAGCTAAAAACTTGTCCACCACGCTTTTTACTGAGATCAAGTGAGCATAAACTTCAGCTCTTGATACACTCAACAATGTATACAAACATAACTGGAAATGATTCAGCATAGGACTATACGTAAATTATTATCTTTAAGAAATTCACTTAAGGTGCATATGTTTCCCTTTTCATTAAATCCTGGGTATTTTATACGGGCATTGAAAAGCCACTTTATACCCACTAATTTATCAGAGGAGGCATTTCTCTGTGCTGTGTTGAAGGTCCCCATACATATCTGAGGTTTCCATCAGACGATATGAGGATATTTAACTGGTTACAGTAAAAATGTTTTATGGTACATTAAGTCGGGTGGCCAACAATCATACAGCTGCCGTCGAATCTAAAGTAGTTGCTATCCATCCATGCCCTACTGCAACACTAGGAGAATTCATAGCGTCTTACCACCCCTGCTACTAATGCAAACTACAATATATTTAGCTGTGGTATTTTATAAGATTGTGAAAGACTTGCAGTCAGATTGCTTTTTAACAAATATCGCTTTGGCCTTCTCGTTTCCCCTACTTCGCTCCTCGGTGCACCATGTGCAGGTGTAGCGGCATTAGCTGTACAACTGATAATAAACCACTTACTTACTTGTTTCGCTATTGTTACCGTTGCCATTTATTATTGCTTGCGAGCGGTGCGGTAGAGAAGGGCGTCATCATATTAAAAACGCTTACAGAATACTCGGTAGTGGCAGCTTCTTGAAGTAGCATAAAAGTATTTTTTGGTATCCAAATGGCTCTTTAACATCTTTAGAGCTAAACTAAGCCGCTTGGTGATTGCTGACAATTAGCAAACAACGCTTTTGCATAGGATTTGCATCAAACATCGATATTTTATAAACAAGCTGATTGAGGTACTGCAAGTCTACAGTCAAATATTAATTGTATACACTAAACTCCTTAGATGGTTATCGTGTATGATAACTAACCTCTGAGAAGATATTGAGTACGGTTATCAGTAAGTCTGGAGGTAATTCCTGAGGGCTTACTGATAACCTCATTCATTAGTTAGTGGCTACTGCTTGCATTACAAACAGTCTTAAATGAATTGATAAACGTAGCCACAAGCAAACATTCATAATAAGCATAAGCTAAGGTTTAAACCCCTTACATTAAACGGGCTTACAGTTTTCCATCATTGTATAATGAAGAGATTGCGAATTTGATAGAAGGTTATATTCAAATAATTTCCAATTAATGTAAATATTTCACACATTCGTATTCATTCATTCTTACATTTGTTATCTTCAGTATGCTATATTATTATGACATAATAAACACCTCGTATATTCACAACTTATATAAAAACTAAGTCAATAGACACAATGAGTCACGTTGCTACACACTGACATTGAAGTTCTTATTAGTTTTAGTTCATTTTTTGCTCATAACGTTGTTTAGGGTTCCGTCTACACTACGAGACAATGAATCAGTGGAGATCGGGTCGATGTGCTTCACATAGAATCAACTCATTTATCTACAGCAAATGATTTTTTGCAGTTCAGTCCAGAGCACTGATACAAACAGTACGATAACTTTAAAGAAACATTCGTAATTGCACTCAACAAATGAGAATCAGTATCGTGTTAAGCTCGACGACACAGTTTGACGAGGTCGGTGGCGCAGTGGTGAAACGGGCTGTTACGCTACTTTGACAACAACGCTCGTGGGTTCGATTTCCACACAATACAAACATTTGTGTGCATGAACATGTCTGTTTGTCCTGGTCTGGGTATTTTCTATGTATAATAAGTATGTATTTACAAAAAAATGTATCTACGTATGTTTATCAGTATGCACTGCGCTCACAAAAACGTAGTGTTGTGCCTAAAAGACTAAACAATGCACGGATATTTTAACCAATAAGCCTATAAGTGCCGCGATATCGATCAGTGAACTAGCCAATTAAAGCTGTACGTCCTAGATTACCACCCCACCAGTAGACGTATATTGAGTTACTACGCAATATCAGTCTCATTGGTTATCCATAAATTATTTCCTTCATGTTTCCGAACCACTACATGAATCTTTACTATCGCGGTAAAATGTACGAACGACTGATTTAAAAAATGTAACAAGTACATTTCTCTTTTTTTTTTATTTGAGTAATTTCTCGTCTATAGAAATTAATGGCAACATTTAACTTTTTTATAGATCACCAGACTTCATGATACTAGACCAGAAACCTCAACAGTAATAGGGTTTCTATACAAAAAAGCTATACATATATATTTTAATTTAGGACTTTATTTTCTGGAAGCTCTTGACAATTGCGTGTAAAATTTAATAATATTTAATACCCGGTCCCTCAATTTTCACAGTCTAATAAATAAAGCACGAAAAAAGACAATTTTTGTAATCTTTGCCTCCATTTTGTCCAGCCATTACGACGAAGGTGGCGCGAACATAATTCAACATAATTATATAACCACTTCCTTGAGAACGCTAGCATGGAGGAACTATATTCCTCCATGGATTTAGGACAAATTATGCTCAAATTTGGGAATAGGTGAATCTGGTTTAGAGGCAAGCTTACCTGCACCGATTGCCAAAAAACGCAAACAGACTAGACTAGTAAATGAGGTTTTTTTTTTACAACTTTGGGAGACATACAAACTGACAGCTCACCTAATGTGAAGTGTTGTAATACATTTGTGTTGAATTCTTGTAATACATTAGGCATCACTCGCACGATGTCATCTCTGCTGCTGACACAGCAACTCCTTAGGAGCTTACTGGTGACCTCAATCACGCGCAGTAATAAAACAACCCTCCAGAGATTTGTTATTTTCTGTGAGGTGGAAGTATTTCCTCAGACGGACTGTTATGATGCGCCCTACCTCTCTTACAAACACCCAGTCTAAGTCAAACAGACATATTCATGCACACAAACATTTGCCCTGTGTGGGAATCGAACCCACGAGCGTTGGTGTTAAAGTAGCATTACTAACCACTACGTCACTGAGCTCGTCAATACGTAGGTTTTCGTAACGCATCAGCTTCTGAGGTGGTGATGCGATATACCAGTGGCGGTAGTAACGAGCAGGCGATAATTCTCCATAGGCCACAACCAGTCCAGAGACAGAATTAAGTCAGGCGGGCCGTATACATTTTTTACGCCCGAGAAACGTAGTATAATTAAAAATTCAGCACTACATATCCAGTTTAATTTCTAAGAACTCAGGGCCATTTCCCAAATACATCCGGCGACACTGCACGGCCCAAAAAGGAGTCGCCTGGTACCAAAATTGCACATAAAATGTTTTAGATTTTTGAGATTTGAAATGTAGCGTTACCAATAAATGCGCTAATTTTTTATATAAATCTTTTTTTTATGAAACTAGATTGGCAAACAAACATACGACCCGCATTAGATGGTAAGCGGTCACCGCAGCCTATTGACACTCGCAACACCACGGGAATGTTACTCGCGCGCTACCGATCTTGTGACCTAAGGATGTTTTGTCATACCTCGCCCTTCAAACCGGAACACAGCTATATAAATATAGCTGCTTGGCGGTAGAAATAGGTGAGACAGAGGTACCCACGCAGACTTTTGTACAAAGTCCCTGACGTAAATCGTTCGTTGTCATTAAAAAAATACCTTTTAACTTAACAATGAGTAACAAATGTTTCAATAAAATTCGTGCTTTTTTATTTATTATTAATGTAATAAATTTAATTTACAACACATTAAGTAGATGCTAATGTTAGTCATAGAACACAATATTATGCTTGTGAAACAAAATTATAATAATACATAAAGCAACACGTAAGACTAACTTTGACCCCGATGTCCGCGCCACTTACATCCTAAATACATAACTTTATTATTATAATTTCATGTACCTGCATATATTATGTTATTATATTTGCATTACATTTGCATGATTGATTTCCTTCGTTAAGTTTATGATCTAAGTTTAAGCTTAAGTTGATGAGTAAAGCTTAAGTTTATGAACAACTACTAAAATCATAACAATTTAACAGCGGCAGCTATTTTAACTTGTGACTAAGAGTTGAAAGAACAATGAATGCCTTATGCAAATCATCTACATAATACATAGCATTTCTTTTTTATAATTGAACCAAATTTATCCTTTTCAATTATTTATTAATATTTGAAGAGTTTATGTAAGTTCTTAGGAATAGGAATACAATTCAGATGTGCCTTGATGGCCTAATTTGCTAATCGCCAAAGTGTGTCGCTTCCCTGTGAACATTTCTTTGGCTTTAAAGATATATGAGATACCCCTCATTACCTTATTCATGTGTTATGTTATAATGCAAGTCTCTTGTATTCATTGATGGCTTCACTAGTAGTAAAACAATGATATTTCTATTATTCACGTCGTATGTATATATTTCGCCATTTTAAATAAAGATTACATTTTATTCCTTATACCGTTTATCTGATTAGGGCTCGCTACCTAAGTCTAAGTATTTGACGAAAATACTGATTTTGATATGGAGTGACTGCCATCACACATCTATAATCTAGAGGTAAAAACAAAACCTTTTTTAGGTTAGATCTGACATTCTTTTGAAATATAATTTCGTGGACGTGCGGGTGGGTGTTCTTACCGCCGAGCAAGTGATAACCGGGGCCTTGGTTCTTTATCCACTGGCCTATCACTGCCTATTGAATAAAAATTGCATGCTTAGAATAAAATCTCTATTAATTCTATTAAATATTTAATTTTTCTGTTGTCTGTACATCAGTACGAGACAAAAACTCAGTCCATCTCGACCTTGGTCCAACTACAGCAGGTTCGTCGAACAAAAGCGCGACGTGGGAGAGTCTGCGGCAAAAAATATTAGGACCACTCGGAGGAAAACCTGATTGAATTTAGCTCGGTTTTTGTGGCTAGCTTCGATGGTAACTCGAATATATTGAACTGTTTATGGTATTATAATATCAAGCATGTTGCTCAAACATATTTCTGAGGTCACACCGATATTTATGTTATATTATATCTAATTTAAGCTAGGAACAAATAGGATCCTTTAGAGTCGGCTCGGTGGCTCAGTCGTGAATGACGCGACTTTGACACCAACGCTCGTGGGTTCGATTCCCACACAATACAAACATTTGTGTGCATGAACATGTCTGTTTGTCTTGGTCTGGATGTTTTAAGAGAGGTAGGGCGCATCAAAGCAGCCCGTCTGGGGAAATACCTCCACCTCACAGAAAACCGTAGCCAAATAACAACTCCCTAGAGGGTTGTGGTGTTCCTGCGTGTGAATGAGGTCACTAGTAAGAAGCAGAGCACATAACTCGGTTCTTACACACCTCACTCATTTTTAGGATTCCGTACCCAAAGGGTAAAACGGAACCCTATTACTGAGACTTCGCTGTCCGTCCGTCCGTCCGTCCGTCTGTCTCTGTCACCAGGCTGTATCTCACGAACCGTGATAGTGAGACAGTTGAAATTTTCACACATGATGCATTTCTGTTGCCGCTATAACAACAAATACTAAAAAATAGAATAACATAAATATTTAAGGGGGCTCCCATACAACAAACGTGATTTTTTTGCCGTTTTTATAGATAGTGATACGGAACCCTTCGTGCGCGAGTCCGACTCGCACTTGACCGATTTTTTTAACATTCATAGCTTTCTCGTGGACGTTCATATTTTTTCTAGAGTGATATTCATCTTGAGTGGATAGTGCTCGGTCTAGTGAATCTATCTATCTTTAACTTTATGCCAAATTCTTGCGGGTTAGGCGGATCTATCAGATATATAATTTCACGTTAAGTCCTTAGAGGGTAGGCAAATATCGATATCGAAATTGACTAGGTCCTTACACACCTCACTTGTTCCTTTAACATTCATAGCTCTTCTCAAGCACGTTAGCCGGTTTCTAGAGCTCTTGACTTCACCTGATAAATATTATATATACGTAGGTCACACTAATAGTTTTGCGTAACTTAAAAAAACAACATCTTATAACCAAAATATTATGTTTATTGCTTTTCAAAATACTCTCCTTTCCATTTTAAACATTTTTTCATGCGATCGAACCATTTTTTAAAACAAGAGGACCACAGATCTGAAGGCATGTTTTCTACATGCTGATTGAACGCTATCACTGCCTCTTCGGAGTTGGTAAAAGTGAAACCTCTCATCAAATCTTTGATTTTGGGGAAAATACAGAAATCACAGGGTGCTAGGTCGGGGCTATGCGCAGGATGGGTAACGAGTTGTACTTTTTCGGAAGTTAAAAATGACTTTGTTTTGTTGGCCGTGTGTGAAGAAGCGTTGTCATGATGTAGGAGAACGCGGCTTTTTGGTCGTCTTTCGCGAACTTTTTCTAACACCCTGACTAAACAAATGGTAGAATACCACTCGGCATTAACACTCTTTTGATCTTCAAGTGGAATTGTGCAGATGGGGACCCGTAGCTGAGAAAAAAAACGCGATCATTTTTTTACCAACGTTTCTCGCCTGCCTCACTTTTGTTGGCTTGTTCTCATTTTCAAACACCCATTCACAAGATTGCTGTTTTTTTTCGGGTTCAAAACAATAAATCCACGTTTCGTCTCCTGTGACAATGTCATAAACAGCATTAGAATGTCCGTGGTCGTACTTCAGTAGCATCTGTGAGCACCATTCCACGCGAGCCCGCTTCTGCTCCGCTGTCAGTTCATGAGGGATCCAACGACAACAAAGTTTCCGAACTTTCAATTCTTCGTGTAAAATTTTCTGAATTTGGCTCATACCAATCCCCAATAGTTCTCGAATTGTCTCATAGGTAATCCGCGGGTTTTCTTCAATTAGCCGCTTAACAGTAGCCACATTATTTACGTTGACGGCAGTTGAAGGCCGCCCTTCACGAAATTCGTCATGTAAAGAAACTCGACCTCTCTCAAATTCAGCAAACCATCGCCTCATGGTGCTCAAAGAAGGTGCTTCTCTCCCAAAAGCATTTTGAAGACGAGCAGCACAGTCTTGCGGAGAGAGAGAACTTTTAAAATCATAAAAAATCATGGCTCTAAAATCTTTTCGACTCAATTCCATTTTCGTTGCGTACGTAGAACTTTGATGTGTGATAAAAAACAAATGACAAATGATTTCCCGCCAATTATTTTTTTTTATTACTAAGTAGGTTGCAACGTTTCAAAAAATATAACATTCGAAATTCAAATAGTTCCGATTAGCTAGAAGTGCAAAACTTTTAGTGTGCCCCTAGTAAAACACAATCAATGTGGCCACGGTAGGCAAATCTTTGCCTTCTTCCTTCCTCACATCTCATCCTTATATTTTCACGTTGTATATCTGTTTCGTAATTATTTACGGATATAATCTATTTATGAGAGTATCTATCTTTATATGTATAATCCTTCTGTACGCCATTGACCTCCCCCTACACGGCTGAACCAATTTTAATGAACTTTTTGGTGCGTATTTGTGTGAGTTGGATGGTCTAAAGTCACAACTGAAGCCGGTGGCTTTGCAATCGGGTCGCAGCAGAACAACGTCAGATTTGACCTTTAGTAGAATATATACTGTTAATTAAAGAATGGGATATATAAAATATACAACGTTGCGAGCCATACAAGCTGCCTACCTAATTTTAAGTGATTACTGTAGCCTATAAACGCTTGGTATACAGGAAGTGTTACTCACGCGTTCCCACCGCCTCTGCTAGTACTTACTTATTGATTAGTTTCACTTACTCACAGGAACAGAACACCTTTGCGGGGAGTTGTTATTTGGTAGAGGTGAGCTGTGGTCTGTCGCTATTAAAACTGCACATACTGGGCATTACAGTAGATGTATGTACCTTTGCCATAAAATTGGTAGTTGGGTGTTAAGGAGTTGCTGGGTTAGCAGCAGAGGCGTCATCGCACGAGAAACACTTAATGTATTGCAATGGTTCATACGCTATGGTAACCGCTTTACATTAGTTGGGACGTATGCTTGTATGCCTCCCGACGTCGTATACAAAATTAAAAATTTTCAGCACAGCTATTAATAATATCCGTGGTACTATATCAACGCAAGGGTTAATTTACTAATAGATACTAAAATATCGTTAATTTTATAAAATCTCAATGTAAAATAAAACAATAAACATTCTATTAATTATCTTTTAATCGCTTACCGCTTATGGAATATACCATTTAAGGTTCTGAGGTCAGCCAGGTTTATAAGACCTCTTCAGTTCATATATGGCAATACAAGGGACGCAAATTGACGTGGCCCAACCTTTAAATAGCTACCTTTACATATAAATAAACCATGTGAAAGATTAATCGAAAATTTTACAAACGTCGAGGCTTCGGATTACTGAAGATTGTAATGGATAATATAAACTTAATGGAGAGAGGATATAAATCAGTTTTTAGCATCATAATATTGCTAAAGCACTGCAAAAAGGATACGGCTTAGCAAAAATAATTATATCTATCGACTCAGCGAGTTCTCTGTAGTCAAACTAACTTAGTTACTACGAGTATGTTTTTTCCATTAGTAGCGTTGCTATTGATATGATATCTATAATGATACGATGATATAATGATAATCTGATTTTTAACGTCGAAGTATTGAGTGAATTTCGGAATCTTAAGTCCAGAAATCTTAAGAGGTCCAGGAATTGAACTTAATGCTTGTAATACATTAAGTATCACTTACTTATCTTCTTGATAACTTCACCCACTCGCAAAAACCCTTAAGAAAGTTGTTATTTGGTCACAATTTTCTGTTAAGTGGAGATACTTTCTCAGTCGGCTGCATTGATGCACCCCATCTCTCTCGAAAACATCCAGACCAAGACATACAGACATGTTCATGCACACAAATGTTTGCCCTGTATGGAAATCGAACCCACGAGCGATGGTGTTAAAGTAGCACTGCTAACCACTCCGCCACCGAGCTCGTCAATTGTTTAACTTGACTTAGATTAAATATCATGATTAGTGAATAAATAAGGCTTACATTTGAATGCGAAAAAAATCAAGATAATGGTATTTGAATGAGAGTGAATCAAAACGAACACGAGGATTACGGTTGATGATGTTGTGTTGGAGCAAGTGGATGAGATTGTATATTTTGGAAGCGGGATGGAAAGTACACCGCTGATGTGGAGAGACGAGTGAGTGCAGGGAACACCATGAATGGAGCGGAGGGTAAACTTCTAGGCAGCTGAAACCTAAGTTCGCTGTACTCAATTCGGTGCTAATTTGCTAACTTATGGAAGTGAAAGTTGAAAATGGCAAAGCGAGCATGAAAGTAGAATAAATATGGTCGAGATGTGAACATTGCGCAAAATTTGTAACATAGTCAAAGTCAAAGTCAAAATCTTTTTATTCCGTAAAAATGGCTACATTTGTTTGGAATCGTCACAATTTTTTTCCCTACCGTGCAGTTCATGACTAGGTGAGCACTGATAAAAATCCTGCCAAAAAACTCAGGCAACCCTCTTTTGGTATCCAAACAAATTTATATAATTTATTAATTACATTATAATTGGATCGACTCAATCCCAGGCATTTTTATCATTAATATAGTCAGATACTTTATAATATGCCCTGCTACACAATTTGGCTTTAATAGTAGTTTTAAACTTGTTTATTGACAATTCTCTTATATTGCTGGGAAGTTTGTTATAGAACCGTATACATTGCCCCATAAAAGAATTACTTATTTTGTGGAGACGGCTTGCATGTAACACAAGATTATGCTTATATCTAAGATGTTTTTATAGTCATAGATACGTCGTACACGATCTAGAATGGCAATACGAAAGTAAGGTAATTGCCCACCTCGCATTCAGTTGGGCACGCTCTCGCGTCACGTCTATACGTACTTCACCACAAAGCGTAAATAAGTTTTTCTGGCAAAAATGCCTTCCTGTGTTTTTTGATGGTCCACAAATTACACGGCAACTGTTAAAGACAAGGAATACGTGTCATTTCATTTGTAAGTACAGTTTTTTTTTATTAAAAACATAGTAAATGTATTTAGCAATATTAGAGCGGGTCTAGTGGCAGCCGTTGCTAGGGGAAGTTGAGGAAAATTTTACTATCACGTTATGAACACAGAATAGTGAATTAAATCTATTTCTAACTTTGTTTTATATTAAGTAATACGCCTTAGGTAGGCCTTATTTTCAATTATTAGACACTAGTAATACTACACGTTCTAGAAAAGAATGAACCGAATAGAATATTACTTATCATTTATTTCTTTCCATTTTAGATTACCTAGATGGTTTGATGAAAAAAAATGGTTATTATTTTTTTTATACTTCGTCGGGAGGCATATAAGCATACGGCCCACCTGATGTGAAGCGGGTACCGTAGCCTATTAACGCTTGCGATATATTAATTATCACTCGCGCGATGTCTCCTCTGCTGCTTACACAACAACTCCTTGGGAGCTTACTGGTGACCAAACTCACACGTAGGAATACAACAACCCTCTAGGGAGTTGTTATTTGGCTGCGGTTTTCTGTGAGGTGGAGGTACTTCCCCAGATGGGCTGCTTTGATGCGCCCTACCTCTCTTAAAACATCCAGACCAAGACAAACAGACATTTTCATGCACACAAATGTTTGCCTTGTGTGGGAATCGAACCCACGAGCGTTGGTTTCAAAGTCGCGTCATTCACCGAGCTACCGAGCTCGTCAAAATTCGAGTCGTCATTTAAAGTCTTTCCTATATCGCAATGATGTATTTTCCTCTTTAAATTGTCATTCCCTAGCCTTAGAGCAATATCCGACTTATAATCACAGGCTTCACCTAATACGCGTTATTATAGAGAAGTTAAAATATATTTCGCGCATAAAAATAATCTAGATTAGAAAACTGATTAAAAAAGACAATAATGGAATAAGTTAAGTTTATTTGAGGGAATAATATTTTATTAAATACGTATTTTTTTTATTCACTCACAGACTGACTCGATATTATTTTATAATTTAATTGTTCACAATTTATATTACGAAAATAGATGTTTTGTACATAATTGGTTTTATTATTTTAAACACTAATTAAATCCAGAGCTTTTTCCCCAGTCTCCTCCATATCGGTAAATCAGTGCTCGCGCCAATGAGCGCTCAGCAGCAATCAATACGTAACTAAAGATGTATATTCATCTCTTTCTAACGACAGGTATTCCCTATCATTTGTCTCTTTTTAGAGGAAGTGTGATAATAAATAACTGTACGTAGATATAGTAGTACTTGCGCCATTTTAAAATACAATAATGTTCGTGTATAACGCTAAGATGTTTTTATAGTCATAGATACGTTGTACACGCTCTAGAATGGCAATACGAAAGTAAGGTAATTGCCCACCTCGCATTCAGTTGGGCACGCTCTCGCGTCACGTCTATACGTACTTCGCCACAAAGCGTAAATAAGTTATTTCTGGCAAAAATGCCTTCCTGTGTTTTTAGATGGTCCACAAATTACACGGCAACTGTTAAAGACAAGGAAAACGTGTCATTTCATTTGTAAGTACAGTTTTTTTTATTAAAAACATAGTAAATGTATTTAGTTTTTAGCAATATTAAAGCGGGCCTAGTTGCTAGGGGAAGTTGAGGAAAATTTAACTATCACGTTATGAACACAGAATTGTGAATTAAATTTATTCCTAACTTTGTTTTATATTAAGTAATACGCCTACCTACCTTATTTTCAATTATTAGATACTAGTAATACTCGACGTTCTAGAAAAGAATGAAGCGAATAGAATATTACTTATCATTTATTTCTTTCCATTTTAGATTATCTAGATGGTTTGATGAAAAAAAATGTTTTTTTTTTTTATTCTACGTCGGGAGGCATATAAGCATACGGCCCACCTGATGTGGAGCGGGTACCGTAGCCTATTAACGCTTGCGATATATTAATTATCACTCGCGCGATGCCTCCTCTGCTGCTTACACAACTCCTTGGGAGCTTACTGGTGACCAAACTCACACGTAGGAACACAACAACCCTCTAGGGAGTTGTTATTTGGCTGCGGTTTTCTGTGAGGTGGAGGTACTTCCCCAGATGGGCGGCTTTGATGCGCCCTACCTTTCTTAAAACATCCAGACCAAGACAAACAGATATGTTCATGCACACAAATGTTTGCCTTGTGTGGGAATCGAACCCACGAGCGTTAGTATCAAAGTCGCGTCATTCACGACTGAGCCACCGAGCTCGTCAAATTTCGAGTCGTCATTTAAAGTGTTTCCTATATCGCAATGATGTAATTTCCTCTTTAAATTGTCATTTCCTAGAGCAATATCCGACTTATAATCACAGGCTTCACCTAATACGCGCTATTATAGTGAAGTTAAAATATATTTCGCGCATTAAAATAGTCTAGATTAGAAAACTGATTAAAAAGACAAAAAAGGAATAAGTTAAGTTTATTTGAGGGAATAATATTTTATCAAATACGTATTTTTTTTATTCACTCACAAACTGACTCGATATTATTTTATAATTTCATTGTTCACAATTCATATTACGAAAATAGATGTTTTGTACATAATTGGTTTTATTATTTTAAACACTAATTAAATCCAGAGCTTTTTCCCCAGTCTCCTCCATGTCGGTAAATCAGTGCTCGCGCCAATGAGCGCTCAGCAGCAATCAATACGTAACTAAAGATGTATATTCATCTCTTTCTAACGACAGGTATTCCCTATCATTTGTCTCTTTTTAGAGCAAAGTGTGATAATAAATAACTGTACGTAGATATAGTAGTACTTGCGCCATTTTAAAATACAAAAATGTTCGTGTATAACGTGTCTACCTTTGATACGTCGCTGGCTTATATCTAGTATTTATGTTATGAGTATCACTCTTTTTACAAAATGAGTCTATGTTTTTATGGACATACAAAAGATTTTCATAGATATATTGCGATGCGACTGTTAGAATATTTATTTCTTTGAATTTTTCTCTAAGGCTCTCACGGGGACCAAGTTTGTAATAGCTCTTATGGCTCTCTTTTGCAATAAAAAGATGGTGTTAATGTCCGCGGAGTTACCCCAAAGAAGAATTCCGTATGACATAACGCTTAGCGTACTAACGTCATTAGTAGACGCATGACATCGCTGCTATAACAGCTCTGACCGTCACTGCCTCGGCTGCTACGGTCGCCGTTTACACCCGCCATCGCTGCTGGCCTGGTTGCTGTAGTCGTCTCTGCAACACGTGTTTCACATCTCCGCTAGACATCCTTATAATATATAATTATGCTTCTTTTACCTACATACGCGGAGAATTTGTCATTCGTAGCATGCTATCCCAATGACTACATATACAGTGCATGAGGATGCCTCGCGGAGTGTTGAAACAGATGCCGTGGAGACGACCAGAGTAACCAGGGTTGCAGCAGTGTCAGGTGCATGTTCCATATGGCTGACAATCGTACAGAAAATTGGAGCACCCAATGCAAAGACGACCAGAGCACGGCATGACATGGCAGCGACGGCATGTGGTTATTATCGACCAGTGCTAGTTTTCATGAACTAACCAGTGGCGGTACACAAAAAGTACTTAAGCTCAAATTGCATATAAATATACTCACGAGCAAACGTATGGTAAACGTAACCTCTTGTGTTTTGTTCCAAGCGATCTTAAGAACTAAATGACCAATAAAATATAATAAAAATGATACTATTTTAAAGGTTTGTTTTTTTTTTGTTATATATAAATCGATACTATAATCATTTTAATCACACCCATATTTCAGATTTCAGCTGTCCTGGTTTAACTGAAGGAGTACAAAAAAAGACATACTACAATTTCATATAAATATATATATATTGCATATAAATATACTCACGAGCAAACGTATGGTAAACGTAACCTCTTGTGTTTTGTTCCAAGCGATCTTAAGAACTAAATGACCAATAAAATATAATAAAAATGGTACTATTTTAAAGGTTTTTTTTTTGTTATATATAAATCGATACTATAATCATTTTAATCACACCCATATTTCAGATTTCAGCTGTCCTGGTTTAAGTGAAGGAGTACAAAAAAAGACATACTACAATTTCTCAATTCCTGACGAGTTGCGCGTCATTGATTCCCTATAAAAGCACATGGTGTAAAAAAAATATCCCCTTCCGGTGAAGTAGTAACGGCCCACAGGGGCTAACTACATAGTCAGGTCAAAAAAAAAAATCAGTCGGCTGTTACACGTTGACCAGTACTCATCTCCCCTTAATTCGACCCTTGACCTTGGACGATGATGGACTGCAATAAGGGCTTAGCCAGCGGGATGTCGCTCACCAACTCTATATAGGCCAATCCTCTGTCTCGAAAGTTTATAAACGCCCTCTGGAGACTGGAGGTTTTATCCCAAGACCAAGATCTCCACGTGGCCGATGCACTTAGGAGAGAGATTATCGTTTTATCGTGTTCACTTTTCTTCGAAATCGTCATTTGACTGGTGTCGACGTCGAACAAGAGCTCAGACAAGTTCGTTGGGGCGGGTGTCAGTAAGTGAACAGTTCGGCGAAGACTCAAGCAAGCAAACTTGACTCTGAAAACGTCTGCCGCGGAACAAAACACTAGAGGATGATTCGATATTTTTGCTCGCGAGTGTAGTAAGTAATGTCATCACAGACAGTTTTCTTGTTTGCGATATGAAATATACGGCAATGTTTCCATTAACTTAATTAGTCCATAGCAGATTTTGTTCTGGGCTTATGTTCTCTATCCATATTATGTAGAAAAAGGTATTGCGTGTTCGATGACATACCATTGCTCATGCTCCGTGGTACGGACTAGACAGTATACTGATAAAACATGCTTTATCTGTACAATACAGATTATAGGATATACTATTTAAAAGATATCTACAAATATTTGGTTATACCACTAAGGTGGTAAACAGACGTACGGCTTGCCTTATTGCGACAATTGCAACACCAGGGAAACAGCTGACCGTGTAATAATCTCTTCATGTTTTGTATAAAAAACCTCATGCACTTGCTTAGGGAAATCTGAACAGGGAGTTTATTTTATAATCTAACTGCTCTTGGAAGAATTTCCCTCTAGAACCGTACAGTACACGACCGTGTGGTTTCAGTATGTGACGATAACGCCGATGGCCAGCAGTGTTAGTTGTAGAAAGAATATATTGGCATTATGTCGAACAACTCCTCGGAACACAACCCTTTGTACAATCGGTAGACCATGCAAAATGAGACAAAGTCACACCTTAATTAACATGTATAAGCTTGATGTCGTCAATGTTAAGAACAGATAATCAATTTTAGATTTATATGGCACTAGCTGCAGTCCGAGACTTCATCTGCGTGTATACCAGTATCCCGTGGCAACCGCTTTTTCTTAAATTCTTTCTTTTTCCTCGATTTCTAAGGGTCGCATCGTGATATTGAGTAGCCTTCCTCAAAAATTGGGTCACAAAAATATATTTTTTAATCCACGTAGGTACAGTAGAGAGTAATGCGTACAAACTAACTCTTCCGGGTTATATATTATATTTTATATATTATAGTCATATAGTATACAACATCTCAATGTGTACTCTTTTTTGTTAGCATCAAGTTTTTTAGTTACGCACTCTGTAGTAGTCCTACTATAGGAAAAAAGACAGACAAAGCGTGCCAAACAATTTTGCTCCTTAGACACAAAGGCTTCCCAGCACATCTGACTATTGGTAATTCCTGCGCAACCTTTAGATCGGTATCAACAACCTTACGCGCGAGTAAAAACCAAGGATATCCATACAATTATAATGTTGCTGTGGGAACACAGTAATTGTATATTGTTTCACTTTTGTTTGAACAATGCGTTGCGAAGTAGGAACTTATGTGACCAGAGATGGCGCGTCGTTACACTGTGGATAAGCCAGAGTTTATCACGGCATCGGTCGCAACTGCAATTTACTAAGGCCTCGGAAGCTAGTTTTGCAGGGATTCTGACGACAAATACAGCTTCTGTATTCTGTTGCTCTTTGGCCAAATCTAACCAATTCTAAAAAATATTATTCATCTTTAGAGGCGAAGAAATGTCGGCAGCATCTATTGCAATCCGGCAAAGGACTTACAATAATACAGTTCGGTAGAATAGTAAGGCTTAGAAATGAACGAACGGCTCTGCTTTGAACGGTTGTAGTCTTATAGATGTTTGGAAGAGGGATCCCTCAAGCCGCTAAACCTGATATTAAAAAAATAATGTCTCTGCAGCTTTTAGGAACCTTAATCAGGAACGTCTATGAAACACACCGGGCGCGCTACAATGTTTCCTTTTATATCAGCGAATATACCCAGCCTGGCACGAAGATAGCAATGTCAATATTGGTACTGTTACTAGTTCTCTGTTTACTAGAAGACAAATGTTCAGCGACACGAGTTGCCTGACATATCATGTAATGTGGCATGCTATTGCCAGAAAAACACAAGAAACATGTAACATGATACCGGGTGACATGAAAGACGAAAGAGACGTCTCTCGCGATATTTCGTACCCCAGTATTGTACTATTTTATACCCAAATAATAATTTCTGGCTAACTCGGTGACACAATGGTTAGTAACGCTACTTTGACACTAACGCTCATGAGTTAGATTTAGAGTTAGACAAAATAGGACAAATATTTGTGTGCATTAACATATCTATATCTTTACATGTCTATGACATCAAAACAGCCCTGACAGCCCAAATTGGTTGCTTTGATGTCATAGGAAATTAGGAACTTCACTCACAGAAAACCGCAGCCAAATAACAACTGTGATTGTTGTGTTCTTGCGAGTGAGTGAGGTCACCAACAGGCTCCTAAGGAGTTGCTGTTTTAGCAGCAGAAGTGGCATCGTGCGAGTGCTTGTGTGCCTTCTGACGTTGTATAAAAAACGCGCTTTACACAGACCGCACAAGCAGTGGCAAACAAATTGGCTGCAAATATCGACTACAATAGATTATTTCATCAATTATTTATGATTAACAATAGATCTGTAACTTATTAGATACATTAGTAGCTTCCTACAATACAAGCTAGCCCTGACACACATCACCACAATGTAATAATACAAAGCCGTAATAATGTAATATGCGTAATTATTACTTTACGTCTGTGACTTTGTGTGGTTTTCCTTGTGGAAAACTAAACAGGTTTACATGTGTGAGACCGAGTCGTCGTAACCATAATACAACTTATTAGAATTGCTGTGAACACTGGTTTTCTACCAGAGGCTTCGCTAATGCATAAGCATCCATGAAGAGGTTGATGAGTGTGTAAGACGCGAGACAGGTATGTTTCGATCGGTGCACCTGGCATTCCATAGTCTCTGCCTACCCCAATGGGAGACAGGCGTGATATGTATACTTCGCTCAATCAGCTAGTCCCTGTTTTATTCAGTGAATGGAGATCTTATTGGCTGGACCGGTGTGATTTATTGCAAATCAAAATATACAGCATTACAGTAATAAACTATTGCGCTATAAATTTCATACTACGTCTCATAATTTAATAACAATATTTCATTAAAGATAAAAAGATAAAGATAGACGTACAAGAGACGCCTTCGAGTGCGATACTGTCCGAGACCTAGGTGGGGCCAGTAGAACTGAAACGCGTGGCCTCAGGCAGTAATTGGGCACAGGCGGGACGAAAAGTTTTACCAAACGAGCCACAAGTTCAGGACAGCCTTTTTCTCCTCTGATTATGCTACATGTAGTTGTCAGTAGGTTGTAATTACGCCTCGCCTCAAGTGAGTTGAATCCTAGTGTGCCTAATAAGAATTTTGCTGTTTGTCGGGTGTTTGTTTGTTTGTTGTTGTCGGATGATGCCAGTGCTGATGTGTACATACTTTCCTCTCCGGAGTGAGAGAATGCAGTCTAGTAAACTCAAGACTTATCGATGACGAGCTTGGTAGTGCAGCAGTTAGTAACGCTACTTTGACACCAACGCTCCTGGGTTCGATTTTCACACCGGACATACGTTTGTGTTCATGAACATGTCTCTAGGGGAAGTTAGTTTTTAGGAGATGTACCTATGTCTTGGACTGGGTATTTTTAAGAGAGCGCAACAGCCCATCTGAGGATGTACCTCCGAAGTGGAGGTATATATCATAGCTTATAGGTAGCTTTGTCCTTCTTTAGACTACCTTTTTACCAAGTTTCATTTAAATCCGTTTAGGGATTCAGTCATATAATAATAACAAACAGACAAATAGAGTTACTTTCACATTTATGGTCCCACCGCTTTACTATTTTGAGGTCAAAAGTTATAAAAACATTAGAGTTGCTAATTTCTGACGTGTGGAGTGTTTTCTTCTTTATGTGTTTATAAACTTTGTTTTTATTATACAATCTTGGGAGGCACACAAGCATACCGTCCCCTTGATGTAAAGTGGTTACCGTAGCGTATGACCGCTTGCAACACATTAAGTATCACTCGTGCGATGCCGCCACTGCTGCTAACACAGCTACTACTCAGAAGCTTACTGGTGACCTCACTCATAAAAGAACAACAACCCTTCATGGAGTTTTTATTTGGCTGTATTTTTCTGGGAGGTGGAAGTACTTCCCTAGACGGGCTGCTTTGATGCGCTCTACCTATCTTAAAAACACTCAGGCAGACATGTTCATGCACACAAATGTTTGTGTGGGAATCGAACCCACGATCGTTGGTGTCAAAGTAGCTTTACTAACCACTGCGCAATCATCTATGTGTAGAATTTTGTACCACATCCGATAAGTACATTTTCTTCAACTCAATAGTTTGTAGCTGATACGTATCACTTACATAAAAACAATCAAAATTTAATTGTAAATATACCAAACTAAACTACTGTAATATACCAAAGCTATTAATATAAGTGAAAGCAGCTTGTTACACTCCAATCCAATTATGAACTCCTGTTAAAAATAAAAGTATGTTGATTTGCTAAATAAAATGAATAATTTAAAATTCTCAATTTGAATGCGTCAAATTATTTTTGAGTACATTTGATTACGGCCATTTTGCGACGGAGACTTCACAGAAAACCGCATTTAATGAACAAATCCCTGAAGGGTTGTTGTATTCTTCAGCGAGGGAGTGAGGTTGTCAATAGGTAGCAAACTAAGGAATTGCCATTGTGTTATCTACAGTGGTGGTAACGAGTGATAATAATATGTAGCAAGCATTCATGAGCTTCAGTATCCGCTTTACATTAGGTGAGCTGTATGCTTGCATGCTCATTGCATAAAAAAGACTATGGTCACCACTTCATCGACTTTACGACTACGAACTACATTATACAGAAAAGATAAAAATAAATAACTATATTTCACTCATCAAATACAATGTCTCCCGTAGTCTATGGATGCTTATAAGTACTTGTATATGCGTATTGCCCTATATTATTCAAGATTATATTAATATAAATTAACGTACCAGGATATCATAAATGTCAAACAGCCAGAACAGTTATCTACGATATGGCCCTAATATACAGGCGGATACAAATTGCAATTTGATCATACATTGTACTAACATTGGAAGCTGATACGTAATATGTTGGTTATTAAACACCAGTGTCTCGCTAGGCAAGTATCCATTGCATATAGGTAAGGAGTTTAATTGTATGTACAAAAGAGCCTAGAGTCTACATAATAAAATTGACGATTGTTTGTTCAGACGCCATGTTCACTGGTTAGTCAATAAATGGAAAATGGAATAAAAGAGGAGCTGACGCACTCAGCTCCGAGACAGATGGAATGCTGACATAATGACTTATTTCAGTGAAACATGAAATACGATTACGACTATCGATATTATGTAATTATGAAAGTATAAGAATAGAAGCTCTACGAAGTACGGAGAAACTCGAGATACTCGTACATAAACCCATCCATAGACAGGCAGCAGTCAACGTTTCTTAACCTGCGCGTTCAGTTAGAATGACACATACAACGACACCATCGACCTCTCATTTGCTCTATATCTATTTGTATTATATTTTTATGTATATAAATGTGATGTCAGGGACCCTAGAAACTCTGTAGGCGTGCATGGGAAGGGCTATGAATGTTAAAAAAGCGAGTGAGGTGTGTAAGGGCCGAGTCATGTAGCAATCGGTTATCGCCTACCCCGCAACGGACTTGGCATGAAGTTATAGAGATATATAACTTGCGGGTAGATAAAGACTAAGTGTTAGATAAAAACCAGTTGAGAATGCGCAAGCTTGCATTGCCAGAGGAACACCTGGCTCGTCAATTATATAACAATTCAAACTTTTTTTTTTATTTGTCGGCCATTTTGACCATGTTCCTTAAGAGATTGGAACGGTGTTCCTGAACATTCCTATTCTACTTTTTATGCTGAATCCGAATCTGAAGTCAAAATTCGAATATTCGAAAAAACGCGACAGACAAACACTGAGACAAACGCACAGACAAACATATAGATTTCATATAGGAACAGTGTTCCTGAAAATATATATCACAGGCAAAGTGTAATAATGCACATGTTTATAAAAAAAAAATTAACTATTTTTCTGCCTGTTAATCCCATGCTGTATTCCCTTGTGAAATTTCTGGTAGGAATTTCATTCCACAATTGAAGAGTTCTACCAGCCATGCAGTAGTCAACCATTGCGGTTATAGTAGAAGATGTTGGCAGTATATTGAGCAACTCCTCGGAACACAACCGGCAGTATAAACGATAGAACAAAGTCTCTCTTTAATTCCAAAGGCTTAAATATCGTGGATTTGATTCCCGTTCAAGACAAACATTTGTGTCTGTTTATCTTGGCCTAGGTGTTTTAAAAAATTAGAGAAAACCAAACAAAAACTTAAGGGTTGTTATGTTCCTGCGAGTAAACAGGGTTACCAGATTATGTTCCTAAGGAGTTGCTACGTTAGCAACAGAGTTGGTAAAGCGCGAGCGAACTTCCTCTATTGAAAGCGTTCATAGAATATGGTAACTAGCGTAAACTAACTGAAAATCAGGTTGTATAAAAAATTTAGCTTTTTTGTACAACCTCGGGAGGCATAGAGGAATATGGTCCACTTGATGTAAAGCGAGTTACCGTAGCCTGTGAACGCTTGTAATACATTAAATATCATTTGCGCGATGCCACCTCTGCTGCTAACACAGTTACTCCTTATGAGCTTACTACGCAGGATCACAACAACCATCCAGGGAGTTAGTTATTTGGCTGCGGTTTTCGGGTACTTCCGCTACGGGCTGCTTTGATACACCCTATTTCTCTTAAAGACACCTAGACCAAGGCAAACAGATATGTTCATGCACACAAATGTTTGTCCTTTGCGGGAATCGATCCACAAAAGTTGGTGTCAAAGTCGCGTTATTAACCGCTGCGCCACCGAGCTCATAAAACTTACATCGTCGGTAATTATCACAGCGTATCTCTGACCCAAATTCTAATGTTTAGAAAATTAAATACTTAATATAAGAAAGATCAATAAATCTATCCATCTGTAACTTGATATCAAGTCTCTTGCGGGGTAGGCAGAGTTAACCGTAGCGCCACATGACTTGGTCCTTCTTTAATATACACTCACACACCTCACTTGCGTCTTTAATATTCATAGCTCTTTTCGTGCACGTTCGCCGATTAGGGCTTCTGACACCACCTTTAACAACAATCTATTTAATCGTAGCAGGTGAGTCTAGGCCTAACTCGGCACCTGCATCATTCTTTTTTCTACTTTAGGTATGTAAATACATATTAAAGTACTTTAGGTATATAAATAAATATTAAAAACTTATTATGTACCTATTTTCCGTATGTTCCTTACATACGTTAAATAGGGAAAATCAGGATTCATAAAATGTACAAAAAATAGACATATCATAGATAAGTAATTGTATTATGTATGTATGTATATCTTCACGCCAAGTCCCTTGCGAGGTAGGCAGACAGAACCGAGCCCTATAAGACGCGGTCCTTACATACTTCACTCGCTTCTGTGACATTCATAGCTCTTTTCGTGCACTTCTTTTAATCGTATTACTTATCTATGATATGTATTTTGTTTAAACACACTGGGTTGTTCACAAATCATGCGGAAAATATCAAATTACATACCACACCAGTGAAATACTCGTACTCTGTTCCAAAGTTACGGTATAAAGTCCTGATAAATTATAGCCGGGAGATTGATGAATTACTAGACATTGATGGCTTGAAAATAAGGAAGTTCTATTTAAGAGGCAATAAATATTAATTGTTGTTTACGACGTAAGACGAAGTAAATCCA
This sequence comes from Pyralis farinalis, assembly GCA_947507595.1. Classification (NCBI taxonomy): domain Eukaryota; kingdom Metazoa; phylum Arthropoda; class Insecta; order Lepidoptera; family Pyralidae; genus Pyralis; species Pyralis farinalis. The sequence goes on along the minus strand of OX382282.1, from coordinate 7,222,744 downwards.
TACTCCGGGTGATATATTGACCATAAAGCTTTTGTACAAAATTCCATTACGTTGCTATATTATAGTATGATAAATTTGCTTTATTTAGAGGCGCTCAATTTTGTCGTTATTCTAATCGAAAACGAAAGTACGACCTTGTCATGTTTATTGATCAAATCAAAGATTCGGTCCCTGCTTTTGTCAGTAGATAAGAGTCGTTAACCCAAAATAGTGTCCTGGGTCAGCTACGCTTGTCATATTTGAAATACCCCTGATGGATGTCAAAGAATCATACGGCGCAGTTTATGTGAAATAGTTAATACGAGTACGTACCTATGACGATTGGCCACGGCACTCGCAGGAAGGGTTTGACGAGCTCGATGGCTTAGTCGTGAATGATACGACTTTGACACCAACGCTCGTGGGTTCGATTTCCACACAAGGCAAACATTTATGTGCATGAACATGTCTGTTTGTCTTGGTCTGGATATTTTAAGAGAGGTAGGGCGCATCGAAGCAGCCCGTGTGGGGAAGTACCTCCACCTCACAGAAAACCGCAGACAAATAACAACTCCCTAGAGGGTTGTTGTGTTTCTGCGTGTGAGTGAGGTCACCAGTAAGCTCCCAAGAAGTTGCTGTGTACGCAGCAGAGGAGACATGGCGCGAGTGATGCTTAATATATCGCAAGCGTTAATAGGCTACGGTACCTGCTTTACATCTGGTGGGCCGTATGCTTGTATGCCTACCGACGTAGTATTAAAAAAAAACGGGTTGCACTCCGAGAGTGTCGGCAGAAGTGAAAACTTGAACATTAACGTTGTGCATTTTTGAATATTTTGGAATGGTTAAGGAATAATTTCGCACGAATTGCTTTATTTATCAGTATAAAAGTACTATTACGTATGTGGTAAAATACAATATTCATTTATTGCGCTATCGTACACAAACATGACAATTTAAATTACATTAAAAATTTAACACTTCAGAACTATTACAATTATTTTACATTAAAAAGTTTATCTCTCAGAAAAATCAACTTTCATACATAATTTCAACGACTCTTTCACCATCATTATTACCAGCATCATCATCGCCAATCTCTAAAACGCAAACACACACGCACACTCGCGCAAGCACCCTGCGCCGCTTAAAACAAACAGCGATGTTGATAAACTACGTTGAACGAAACCCGTAAACGCCAACAATTTCATGGCGCTTACAACATTTTGATCGCGAGAAAATAATGCCCTATGAACGATCTAGCGCTTCATATTTTAATTGTTTAATTAGAGGGAACTAATGTTTTAGCGCTGCAGCGAACTTAAGTTCTAATTCTCACCAAAATCTTACGGTCAGGGTCACGTGTCCTGACGGCCTGACGCGAGTTTTGCATTTTTTACTCATCCCAAAAAGTGCACAATGCCGCTAAAGAAGTTTTCACTTCAAAAAATCTATATTACTCGTAGATAAATTAGTACAAGCACCTAAAGCGTTCACACATCGTTATGTAATAACGTAATAAATATAAGTGATCCACCTTTTACACACTATAAAGGCAATAAAGTTAGCGTTACAACATTATGACCATATCAAATAAAGAAATCACCATAGCAAAATCAAGTGACACGATCTCCGCTATTTTTGTAAACAATTCATTTTGAATCTGGGGCGATCCTTTGCGAGTACGTACTGCGAGGACGTGACATAAGCATTGCGTCACGCACTGCATTACAAAGATATCACAGGTGTAGTGCCAGCACAAAAAACTGTTGCATTTTGCTGTGTGCATTTCAATAGACAAAATCTATTTATTAATTAAGAAGTAAGATATATAACTTGAATACAATGGATATTATCAATGAAATATAACCAATTTGCACTAAAAATGCCATCAAAGCAGTAAAAGTAAAAATAAGGTTGCAATTACTAAATTTTGTTTCAAAGTACTAGGAAGGTTTTTTAATAACTATTAGCATTTTAATTATTTTTAATTACCCAATTAATTTAATATTAAAAAAAAAAAACAATTTTAGTTGGTTTTGTACATTAGGTTGTTTATTTCAATAAATTTCAATAAAACAGAACTCTCCCATGATCTCGAATAAATGTTTGACTGCTATATGACTGATATGGCGCTGTGTAATTTGTCCGACAATATTTATTTATATATTTATATATATTATTTATTCAAGTCATATAAATAATATCTATACTAATATATTAACTTTTCAATGTTCCTGAACGAGATTTTGGTCCTTTTTAACTTCAATAAATGGTATCTTTATGTAAAGAGAAAGAGTGTGCTCGTTTGTTTGGACGCGCTAATCTCTGTAACTGGCCAGATTTGAAAAAGTCATTTTATTGAGGAATTCTTGAGGAAGATTATAGGCAATTTAACATCCCATCACGAGGCGAGCGAAGCTACGGGCAACAGCTAGTACACATGTAACATAGTTTATTGCCAAATAAGATAATGACACAAATATCGTTTACATACACCAGTACATTTAAACCATTAAGATGTTTATGTGTCAACGCCTCAATTTGTATAAAAATTAAAACGGAAAATATCGTACTGTTTGTAATGATTTAATAATGAGCACAGAAAATATATGGAAGCAACAAATATCTAAATTGTGAACACGTAGATTTACATATTTCAATCTTTTCAAGTTTGCGACCGAAAATTTTTGCATTTCTTTACAAAATAATGGAATGTATACATTTAAAGTTCCCAACTTGTATACATTTCATGACAGAGATAGGACACGTAATAATATTTGTAAAAAAGGGTTATGCTAACGCTACCGCCATCGTGCCATCAGCACTTCTTGATCCCACGTTCCCATTGTTCCTATAAGATTTTAGGGTTTTTGCAACAACAGCGCGAGCGTACCTATTACCTACGGCTGTGATTTGCGATGGGATCATGAGAACGAAAGTTACGTTTTAATTGTACGCGTTACGAACAACTGATTCCTGGGTTTGCACTATTGTTTTGTAATTGTTACATTCTAAGTCAATCTTATAAAACTAACTTTCGTATCTCTAAAACAAGACAGGTTTTCTTCATCATAAAAAACAATTTTGCATTCTTTTTGCAACTGCGTTGATAACGAAGTTGATTTAAATTGTTAGATGTATTATCGATAGTCGTAATATCAGAATTCACAAAAACATGACAGCATGCATGAAAAGAGCTTAATAAAACAAGTGAGCTGTATATAGATCTTCTGTTCATCTCTCTCTATTTGAGCTTGTATTTGTATATAGATAATATTCCTCGAATACAATACTGTAATAACCTCCTTACGAATATTGTAAAACCCTCTTCACGAATTTTCTGTAGAACCTCGTTCTGTAGTCGCTAGGGAAAACCTCGAGAGGCACCTCCTTAAACAAACTATTTATTCCCGGTAGATAACTTCTCTGGAACTGCACAGTACGAAACAATTGTGCTAATTTCCTAGTTTCAGAGATATCATTCCCCTGTGAATAAAGTTTGGTTACTAGGAAGCTTCTGTCTGGGTAGTGCGCTAGCAGCGGAGGTGGTAAAACGCGAGTGACTACTACAAGCTATCTGTTTTACGATATACATTGTTTCACACCAGGAGATCATAAGCTTGTTTTCAACTCGACGTAGCACAGTAAACGTGAAAATTTTAAACAGATAACATTTGAAACATAACCAATAATCCAAATGGCACGCAAGAAAACCTGCGGGCATCGACTAGTCTTCGATAAGGTCAATGATCGTCACATCACAAAAAAATACTGCAATGTCTAATAACAGTTCTGCTCCAATTTTGAATGAGGAAAAAGGTCACGCCGGTTATTATCCGAAAAGACCGCATTGTTCGGGAAAGACCGGTTTTGGACACCAATTGTTTTTTTTTAATACTTACTCTTTTTAGAGTACATACTTTACGGTATATTAGTTAACTGCATGTTTTCAAGAACTAATTAACATTTGCACTCCCTTTGCTTACTCCGCAAGGAACTTAGCATAGTGACTATATAATTCGATAGAATAAATATACACATAAATGTCTGACGTAAAGAGAAACAGAACATCCTTTCACTACTGCAAATATTTCAGATTTTTCACTTATAAATTATAGAACGAAAAATAAGGATGAGACAATTTTATTTGTGACAGACAGGAGGATGGACATAGAATATAATAATATATAATCCATCCACAGAATATAATATTTGAATATAATATTTACAATAAAACTTTAACTAAATGTACTGACAAAACTTACAAATTAATAGACAAAAAACATACAATCGTAAAATGTCACAAAATCGCAATATGTATTTCGCAATCGTATTACAGCCATCCCCGGAAACATCGATATACTTCCTTCATACAGAATTCATTCCGGACTCTATGGTTTCAGTATAACATGTATTGTCTACGGTATACCAAAATCTGCCTAATATTGCGTTAGTACTATCACTCGCAACAAATCACTATTTTTGTCATCAAAGACTAGCAAGCTTTTTATAATAATTTATGCCGCCAAAATTATCACCTGGCCCACATAGACGAAACAATTGCATTGCAAGTCGTCACAGTTTCCACGGAGTTGCATCACAATGATGAGGAGCAAGGAAAGTACTCTGAACACATCGTTGAGGTAATTATCACAACACGAAACTAAAGTGAATTGGTTTTTGCACCAAATCTGGCAAAAGAGAGGTGGGGAATGTAAATTAAATAGATAGGCCCATCAGAGGATCGCGCCGACGTCACCACACAGATAGCAGTTAAGTTTGGAGGGTAGTGGAACCTTCGAGTGACCTAGGTTTCCAATACGAACCAGAAGAATTGCTGCGTTAATAGCATGGGGAAACGCGCAAGCAACAATCCTTATTATTATTTATTATTATATCAGATATAATTAACGTAGTACAAGAAAACCAAATAAAAACTAAACTTACATTTTTAAACGTTTGAAATATTTTCAAAAAGCTTTTTCTCTCCCCGTTAATTCATTCCTAGGTATGGAAGAGGTCGTCAGAAAACTCCTGAGGAATGCAGCGTTAGCAGGGGGCGAAGTAACGGTGGACTGTCCTTAATTATGGCGTCCATTGGTCTATATATATTTTATGTTGATCCATAAAAATATACCTATGGCTGCTATGTAGTTTTTATTACGTTACTCTTCTCTTGCTCCCTCCTCCCGCCTCCCTCGACGGTTCGCCTGATGTTCAGCAATCAGCTTCATATCAAGCGGAGTATGTGCTTGTTTACCTATCAAAGATTGCAGCGTAAGAAGTCATGGTAGCAACGACTCTCAAAAATAATCTTCGCAGAAATACAACAAATGTCCAGAGAGTAGTGATTTGATTGCGATCTTCTGTAATGCAAATATACAGCCTCAGTCAGACTGCTTATTAAGCATCACTGTGTGTACCCCTACCTACCTCTCTTTTCTGTAAAAGCCTCATTTATCAGTTATCAGACCACTACGTGGAGGTAAGGTTGGCTGATGATGTAGATTGCGATGACATTATGAATGACGCGAAAGTGTTACTACAGTAAGCGTTGCGAAAAGCATTTGAGAATTGTTTTTACGTCACTAAGATGGCATAAGCAGGAAGCAATTACCGTAGGATGTTTATCAGTTTAGAGGTCAGTGACTTTAGCTGGCGAGATTAGTTAACTTTACGATTATGACATACCTACCCACTTGGTCAGCAATAAATCAATGATGTTTGTAGATAGGAGGCATACCTGAAACAAAATAAGATGATATGTTTGTATAAAAAAAGGAAATGTATATACGGAAGAGTAGTGATAGCCTAGTGGATAAAGAATCACCCTTTTAATCATTTGATACCTGGTTCAAATCCTTGTGGACAACTCTACTAAATTCTTGTTTTCTAATTTATGTACGGATGTTTGTAATTATCAATTGCTCTATATGTCCATAACAGGAGTATACTCTATCTATATCTTTACGACAGGTCCCTTGCAGGGTAGGTAGAGAGAACCGAATATACTCCTGACAGAAAATTCAGAACCGGAGCATAAACAAAGGCGTTATGCCCAAACATAAGCAAAGGCAAAACAAAGAACGGCTAATAATTTTTATAAATAAGTTATTAAAAATAATGTGCGCGAATAGTTTTTTCTATTGACAAGATCGGTAAAAGATTTTTTAGTAAATATTGAAACAAAACGGGAACACCAAGCCTCGTCAGCAGTCCAACTGTGGAAGTACCTCCACCTCACAGAAAATCGCAGCCAAATAACAACTCCCTGTTCGTGTTCCCGCGAGTAGTGTGGTTACTAGTAAGTTCCTAAAGTGTAGCTGTATCATCAGCAAAGGTGACAACGCGCGATTAATACTTCATGTATTGCAAATATTCGTAAGCTACGGTAATCGCTTTGCATCACGTGGTATATGCTTGCATGCCTCCTCTCGATATACAAAAAAAGAAATTAAATGCCGTCTTTTGCACCAGAATGCAAGGAAAGCTGGTAAGTTGCTCTCCAAACCGGCTCTAAGTGTAACCTCATCTACTTTTTCAATTTACACTGCCTAGATCGCAAATCGATACTCATTTGAACAAATAACATTAAAGAAGTAGCAAAGTAATCACTTACGCTGCGGAATCTGTACTACTGTTTGTCTACGTAACTGTAACCACATTAGCTATTTCCTCTAACTGTATCAAATTTTGCTGTTGCTCTAGTGAAGCTTTATTCTATCTTCATGTCAAGCTCCTCGCAGGGTATGCAGACAGGACCGAGCGCCACATGACGCGGTCCATAAACACTTCAATCGCTTCCTTACATTCACAGCTCTTCATGCGCGCTCGCCCATTTCTAGAGCTTTTGATATCACCTTCTGATCAAACACGACCGATTTGGTTAGTGTTGAACATCCTAAATCCTACCGTTATGTATGTTTCGTCATTCATTAACCCACGAGCTTGGTGGCGCAGTGGTTAGTAACGCTACTTTGACACCAACACTCGTGGGTTCGATTCCTACACAGTATAAACATTTGTGTGCATGAATATGCCCCTTTGTCTTTAGTTCGGGTGTTTTTAAAGAAGGTAGGGCGTCATCAAAGCAGCACGTCTGGGCAACCGCAATCAAATACCAACTCCCAGGAGGAGTTGTCGTATTCCTGCGTATGAGTGAAGTCACCAGTAAACTCCTATGGAGTTGCTGTGTTACCATCAGAGGTGGCATGGCGCGAGTGCTTAATGTTGCAAGCATTCATAGAGCAATGTATTGCAAGCTACTGTAACCGTTTTACATCAGGTGGGTCGTATGCTTGTATGCCTACCGATGTTGTATAAAAAATAGCTCTCGAAAGGTATTACTAACCAACTATTAAACATACTACGAGTATATCACTAGTCACTTTTTCAAACGCATCTTTTCATTAAGCTATGTAACTCTTAAGATTATATACACTATTATATAGAGAAAAGATTGATTTTTTATTTGTTTGTTTGTAATGGATAAACTCAATAAATACTTGACCGATTTTAAAAATTCTTTCATTTATCGTAAGCTACATTATCAACGAGTATGGCCGTATTTTGTTGTCAAATAATTAGATATCTTTACGTAAATTTCAATAATGTAACGCAAATACAAACAAATGAACCACTTGATTACACGTGAGGCACCGTTCACAGAAACGTTGTGTTTTAGTGTTTTCAATTTCCGATGTTGATCCAACTAGCCAATAAGAACTGTATTCTACATTAACCTACGAGCGACTGAGCCACCGATCTCATCTAAATTTTTATTACTCATCATTTCCTTTAAATCCGCGAAGATATAGTTTCACGGACTTTTTTCTTGCGTCTTTTGTTGATTAGTCAAAGCGCAGGTAGAATCAGAAAATTATAACATTCATATCACGGTTTTAATCGTTATCCAATTAAATAGTTTCATAAGGAATTGTTAATATGTTCTATTTGTCCAAATAAAGCACTAGTATAGTCGGTAGTCTGTTTATAAAAGGGACCCTCGTACAGTTCACTGTATAAATTTACCGTTCATCAGCAAATAAGTTTGTCAAATGTTTTATGGTACCTTTTACAACCAATTAATTATTAATTAGCAATTTCCTATACGATGATCCCCGGCATAGCTGCAGGAAGTTATTAATATTCGCGATACTGTTACACGGATAACCATGTGTACTGTGGGACGATTTTTGCCAAGATAAGTCTCCTGTTACGTGTCGTAAAAGACACCACATTCTTTCATTACCTACTTAAAGGTTCAACACCTACGACGGTTACTCCCTTTTTGCGTTTTGCAAATTTGTTTTTGCATGACATGACCTACAAAAACAATACTGGTTGGTCGTGGTTTATTTATAAGATTTTATTTTATTAGATAATGTCAGGAGTTCTAGGAACAGGCAAGAGTGCATGAAAAGAGCTATGAAAGCTTGCTTACGCCGCAATGAACCTGGTGTGAAGATATACTTACATACCTAGAAAAACCGCATATGTCACACCTCCGAATCTCATGGGACTACTATTTTTTTCTCACTGGTATCTTAAATTCACACCTATTTATTTACTCAGCGTCTATTTAGTTCATTGAACTACAATTAGAACTCCCGATTTACTACGTAGCTGTCAAAAATCCCCCCTATTCTATCTGCTATGAGACATTTACTTAGGAAATTATGTACGACTTACAAACATAGCTATGCAGCTGTTTCAAGTAGCCATTTCTCCAACTGCACTATTTCGCTGCTGAAATAAGGTTGCAATTACGACGTGTCTTATTTTAAGAATGGAAAATTTATCTCCGTACAACTCTTTACCGAAATTTCCGTACGTGAGGTCAAACTGAATGGCTTCTTTCATCGAACCCATTCACAAAAACCCGATTGGTCTGACACCTTGACTCTTAAAGTTGTGTAAATTTACGGTATTTGTGTTACAAACGCACTACCGTTGCGACAGAAACGCAACTATAGCGTTTTTATAAGAATTTTAGTATAAAAAAATACGTTACTAAATGTTTTATTGAGTGCGTGGGCGCAGGTTGAGAAATGAACGAGTGAAACCTTTTAAGATGTTTGATGTTTCGATGACATTATGTGTATTTTCAACCAACTTCAAAAAATCGTTTTATTCTTTGTTCGTCGTGTATGATTTCTTATAGTTTGACCACAAATATGTCACAATAAAGATAAATAAAAATACTATATCGAATCTGAAACGTGTCATTCTCATATAAAGATATTAATATCTGTATATTTCTACATATATTCTATTCATTCACAAGCAGTGATAGCTCAGTGATTAAAATGTTCCTTGTAGTATTTGGCAATAAATCTTCATCAATTTGAATATAAAATGAATTTGAATATAAAGAAACGGAAATAGCTTAACATGGTTCTAAAATTCATCTGCATCAAATATGGACCACCCGCAACTTTGTATCAAAGTCTTCCTACCTCAGATACATACTCATACTCGTATCTTCACACTAAGGCCCATGGAGGGCAAACAGAAATAATTACGCGTTACATGACTCCTCATCCGCTCGGTTCTCTCTGCCTACCCCGCTAAAAAATATCTCCAAATGTCATACCTCATATATGTTAGGTATAGGTTTTGTACGTCAGTCACAATCTGTTTTATTGTCATTGTGCATATATCACAATAATGAAATAGATTTATCAATAGAGAGAGTCTGTCAAATCTTACCATTTGTACAAAATTTCTAGCTACGTGAGTAAATTTCATAGGTCTCATGGTAATCATAAGGCAAAATGATGCTACGGGATGAAAAATAATTTATTATTACTCTTACATGTTTATCAAGTTAAACACAAAGTTAACATAAGCGTCTTAAAAAAATATTCAATAACAATTTATTTCAAGGCTAAATATTATTTCAAACAATAACATCCGAGCCATTTCATCAAAAATCAAATGGACCGTATCAGCCTTAACACGAACTTGAAAATTATCCAATTACCTCACGAATCCATAGCGTATTCATGGTACTATGTTTTGGTCATAGACATTACCATTTTTATTCGTTTACATCTTACATCAGACACACATACGCACACATGCGCCATTATATACGCCCTAGACAATAAAATTCAAAATTAAAATCAACATTGGGTTCATATTTTCATTACAATATAACGTAGATATCTAAATAAATAAATATGTATTCAGCAGGTTATAGATATTAATTTATATAAAACCATTTGTTATGGAAGAGTGACTCCTTCTGATACAGGTGTTTCACACTTAATAGAAGGAGCCCACCCTCCACACTCTAATATGTAAATTGTGAAAGAAATAAAACATTTTTTATTATTTTCATTTTCACATCTTCATTAGCTGTGCCATGTGATTTCACCCACCGCTTACTAATTGGATGACAACTAAGGATCGTAGCATGATATTATATAGTCTCCTTCCTCAAGGATTGGGATATCGAAGGCAAAAATATGTTTTCAAATCCGACACTATCGGAGATTAGTGTGTTCAAACAAACGTTTTAGCTTAATTATATTAGTATACTCGAGACAAACGAGTGTTCGTTTAAAACTTTAGGACATCGAAGTCGAAAGAACAAGGGAAAGAAGAAGAGACGACAGCGATATTTACCAATCATTGTGTCTGACTGGAGAAGCATCTCCATCTCCCAGAATTCACAGCCAAATCATAATTCCATGGGCGGCTATCCTGTCAATTACAGTATACCAGGTTACTACCTGGCATGAATGTCATATAAGAAAACAGATTCCCTGTTATTTCAAAGTTATTTTTTTTTTTTTTTAGATATCAATTATAATGTATACATATAAGTTACATTTTATTGTACCTTAAAAACCTCTTTAGGTTTGTGTAAGGTACTCACATTCGTCGTAAATACTAATTGTGTAGGGTACAAGTAAAAGTATTAATAGAAATACAGTATTAATTTGTAGGTAGTAGTATACAACAATACGATCGTTATTCAAATTCTTGACCTCATAACATTAGATACATATAAATTAAACGGTATCTGTCTGTTCACATTTCAAATTAATATGAAGCGAATAGAACACTAATGAAAATCATTTAATCTTTGAAACATATCCGCGCCCCTAATATAATTTTAGCCCTTTAACAAAATATAACCATCTGGCAAAGGTCACCAGATGTTACCAAACCTACCGTAAACAATGTAAGTACAAATAATTTTGTCACACGTCACACAAAAATATACCCTAATGTAAAAATATATGGCTCACTGTCCCATAGCTTCTACTCTAGGGTCGCATTATCTTAAAATCAAGAAATAACAGGCTTAAACTGTTTATAATAAAGTTTAAAGTGGCTCATCATTTTTTTCCAGCTGACGTTTGTCATCTGTTAAAGCTGCTTGCTATTCTATCAACTATAACAATAAAGAACACAATACCTTTCATGTGTATGAGCAGATGCCTTTTACGTAGCACGTGCCTTGTATAAAAACGTAATTGTATTGAATTGGCACGTTTTGGAAGGACATACTCGTATGTATTATACAGGACTCTAGGCAACAGTTGCAAAGGTAGAGATCGCAAACCTTATTCAATTCTTTATGTTACTGCGAGTGATTATTGACGCAATAATTATCTCATTTGCGAAAAGCAACTGTAGAATCACGAAGAAACTTCCCTTTTATACATTTTTTTAATTACCCTACAATGGTCTAGTAAGAAAAAGGTAGGGTCATCATAGCAGCCCGACTGGGGAAGTCATACCTCCAAACAGCATAGAAATCTGCCGCCAAATAACGACTCCATGGAAGATTGTATTGTTCTTGCGTCACTCGCAAGAACAATACAATCTTCCATGGAGTCCATGGCAAGGTACAATCTTCCATGGCAAGGTAACAATCTCCTTTAGAAACGAGGGTGGTAACGCTCGAGCGATTCTCCTTATTCCACAAGCATTCATAGGCTACAATAGCCACACATTAGGTGGTCGGTATGCTTGTTTGCCTCCCGACGTTACATAAAAGACATAAAGAACAGATCAAGAGGGAGTCCTGCCCGTTTTCGACATTTAACTTCACATTCACATTTTCATTCAATGACCAATCTTTTTAACAATAATATATTAAAAGTAAGCCTTATTTGTTTATTAATATATATTATATTTAATTTTAATTGTGTTGATTACCATCTACTATGAGTCAGATATGTTCGCAATCATCGATATTTTTTTTAATCGGGGCAGGCCCACCACTCATACCCACCACTGTGTCTCCTGTGTAGCCAGAATTAACAGCGGCGATCACAAAAAAGATGAATGAACACAATGAACAGTGAAGTCCATTGCCGTCCCGGGGGTTAAACTACAGCTGCCTTGGAACTCACATCGAATTTAATCAGAAGAAATTTGTAGGAGTAGGAAAATCATCGATATTGTTAAAAAAAAGAAGTAGCCGTTAATCCTTAACTCATGTCGTAAATAGTTTGCAAAGCAATGGAACTAAATTAATGAAGCACGTGCGCCCGCCTTTGAATACAAGTAATTGTATTGTTCTTATGCGCAACCACTATATTAACCATGAAAATGATATTGTAATACCACTGGGGCATTATACGCCTTATGGTACAGGGCCAAGAACTGTTGCGTTATGTTCCCAGATAAACTTGAAAACAAATACAATTACATATCTATCTATATCTTTATGTCAAATCCCTCAAAACAGAGCGATCCAAGCATCACACGAATCTATGACTCTTAGACATTAGAATCTTGCCATTAAAATTTGCTTTACAAATTTGGATCACAATTTTACACACATAAAACATGAGGGCGAATTGACAACCTCTTCCTTTTTGGAGTACTTTTTTTATACCACTAAGGTGGCAAACAAGCATACGACCTGCCTGAGGGTAAGCACTTACCGTAGCCTATGGACATTTGCAGCACCAGGGGTGTTACTCTTGCGTTGCCGACCATGTATGTTAACAAGGGCTAAGTGTGCTAGTTAGCCTACTGATATATCCTTCTTCTGTGGTTATGTTCTTCTAAAATTCTCCGACTAGCTCTGTACCAAACTTAGTTACGAACGGTTCGGTGGTTTACGTGAAAAGCAACAAACGGAAACAGAAAACAAAATTGATTTAGCATTTGTAATATCATGTTGATACAATTATATGTATGAGTACTATTGATTGTGATCAAACCTAACTTCACGCCAGGTACCTACCCGCATACAAGGTAGGCACAGAGAACTCACCGCCAGCTGATTTGATCATTGCACGTCTATGTTTGTAAGAGAGAAAACCGGTTTGTAACGCAATGATAACTTCAAAACGTTCACAAACCCAAACACTAATCTCGGAGGAAATGAAAAAGTTGCCATCACAAAAAAATGTTAAACTTCTCACGTCAATTGGCAAAGGCCGTACATCGACCCTATGCACCAGGACGCGGTTTTTAATGAACTAACTGTTACGTTACAAAAGCTACGGAAAATAACGGATACTGTTAACCCGCAACTTAATGTTTAATCTTAATTACCGTCATTAATTGGATGAATAAATATTTATGTTGTAAAATGTATATTTGTAGTTAGTACCTTAATGATTGTAAGCAGGTATGCGATGCGCGTTATGTCTTTAATGGTGTTTAATGGAGAAATAGTTACTACAATACCAAATCATGAAGCCCTTTGTGTTACCCCTCGTTATTTCAGCGAATAAGCATTGACAACGGGACATAAATACTCTATAACATATATAAATCTTTTCAAGATCTAGACATTATATAAAATCTGACTCAGCTGGCCTATTCCAATACAGTCGTTTTTTTACATTCTATCCCGTCTCTTTGTCTGTCATCCGTTGCGCATACATCGTACAATGTAATGCAAGAGAATTCAGCATCAGGTTCTTTAAAAAAAATGTGAAGATTTACAGGATCGACAATGCGCGGGTGATTTCCCTGGTATTGCAAACGTCCATAGGCTTAAGTAACTGTTTGACTTTACACAGGTCGTATGCTTAATTTTAAGAATAGTCAATAGACATTAAATGTTAAATTTATAGGCAATTTGATCTAAACTACTTTGTGTGTCGGTACCGGAAGCACAAGTAGTTAACATCAAATTGCCCGTAATTGCAAGAAATATGATTTTTTTTGTTGACTGAGACGAAAATTACGCTACTTCTTACGTCAACATTTTAGCGTACGTTACGCTACGCTAAAATGTTAACGGCAGCCTGCGAAAATCTCGAAAAACTCCATGCGGGCAGAGCCGCAGGCGCAACTTTTTTATGCACTAATGGAAATACAAATAACTATACAGCCGATCTGATGTAAAGCGCTTGGTACCTTAACCTATGGATGTTTGCAACATAAGGAAGATCGCTCCCATGTTGCCACCCCCGCTGTTAATGTAACAATTGTACTCCAGCTTCCTATTGACCTTTATCATTTCAAGAAATACAACAAGTTACTAACAGGATATCGTTTATAAGTAAGTATGTAAGGGTATTATTTTTTTTATAAGGAACAGCCTCTTCTTATAAAAGCTGATAGGAGAGCCGTTCTTTATAAAATTGTAACTATGCTCCAACAGTCTTTCAGCATCATTTACTAACCGCAGAGGGTACCACGTGCATTTAATAGATTGATTGACTTTGGCTCAAGCGTGATTGCAAGTCATTATACTCTAAGATTTGACAACAATCAGTTTTGTGCAGCTCGTATTTGCGTGCTCCCAAATGTCAGTTTTATAAGGTCCATTTTAGATATTTATGGTTGAATCTGAATTGTGCATCATACATAATCAATCCTATCTTTAATGATAGATATTGTTCTTGTTCAAGGTTTAAAAAAAAACTTTTTTTACACTAGCTTTTCTATACCCAGTTGCTCTAACAAAGAATCCATACAAAAGACATCAACGCATTATTGCTGTCCGGTCAAATATGTCTCAAAATAAAACATGATAAAGTAAGGGTCCTTGTCAAAATTTTTACAATTAGAGTATTTTCACTTTTATTTATAAAAGCCGTTTTTCAAAACATAACTTGTTTTAATATCACATAACAGCTTTTCACTTCCTTTGTAAAACGATTAAACAATCCATATTGTTGCATAAAGTGCGTTTATTTTTTCCGTTCACGTGTGATCCGCAGTGAACATTCAAATTGGTGTTTAATTGTAAGGGTTACGTAATGATTATATTCGTTTACATAAAACTTTTAAGTCAACAACTTCTGTTATAAATCAGGTGATACAAAACGACTCACATCAAATTAAATTTTACCGTAATGTTACGCACACTGATTTTACATTGCCGAAATTCAGAGTTCGTATTTACGATTAAGCTTTCTAATGGCGTATTGTAAGTGACTCCAATGACATGTCATATTAATGATATATTGTCAATTATTGGTATTCATTAGTATGCGAACAACAGTACTGCGAACCTTATTACTGTTATGCGTAAAGTCGCTACCACTAAATGAACGTTGATTTTACAAAGAAGAACAATCCTCTCTACCTATAACATGAGCTCTAGGAAATCAGAAAGGGAACTGTTCAAAGAAATAAGTATCCTTACTGTTGCCTCTTAGTATATTTAAGAAAACGTAACATATTGTGAAAATCTTACAAGTTGCTAATACTAGTACATCGGCTTGCTAGGATCAGAAAGTCTTTTGTCGTAAATTACACTCGAGAACTATTTTTAGGCAATTTATTCAAATAATTTGCCTGAAATAGTTATTTTCTTTCTCGACAGTATCCTCAAATCGTTAAATTAAATTACTCTTGATAAAAATTTAAGTTGTTGAATTCATGCGAGTAACTGAGGTTACCAATAAACTAGCAAAAATCGAGACGCTAACAAACATACCGTCTGTAGTCATTTGCTTATTGTTATATTACTTATTGAGGAAAAGAGTGTACAAAAAGGGTTACAAATTTATTAGGGCTATTTATACAAAATATAAAAAAAAAGGTTTACTTTAAGTTCGGCTAAATAAGGTCTTTAAGAACTCGCGTTATCTTTGTCTAACCGGAATATCACTGTTATGTTCACTGGAATGTGGCACTGAGTGGCCGCCGGCTATAGTGGCCGACGACTGTAGACAGCTGGTTAGCGTGCTAGCCAGCACGCAGATCCAGATGTAGAAGTTGTTGGTGGACCGCCTTACGAACCAACACCACAGCGGTAACTCCGTCAGCCGCCGTGGTCCACAACAGAGGCTGCAGGTATTATAATTTTTAGATTAGTTAGATGTCCGGAGATTATCGAGTTTGGAAAAGGTAGTAGGTAATATCCCGAGGGTTCACCACGTAGCCCTCAGCAGGAGGCTGGTGGTCTCAGACGTGGTGCACTGAATCTCTACTACTCGAAAGCTTCCTCCAGACTCCTTGTTTTCTGTTTTCCGACACTAAAATGTAATATTTTAAAATTTTGAATTACAAATAAATATTTTTGACAAACATCATTCGGTTCACAGAGACAATGTAGTGTATATCTCTACAAAGGTTTTATAAAATATATTATTCAAAAAGGTTATTACATTAGATTTAAAATTTTAAAGTAAACCTTTTTTTTTATATTTTGTATAAATAGCCCTAATAAATTTGTAACCCTTTTTGTACACTCTTTTCCTCAATAAGTAATATAACATTATATACGCCTACATGGAATATTTACAAAATTTTGATGCACTGGATGATGGCTCTAGGGCTCCTTAGAATGTTAAAGAAACGAGCATGGTGTGTAAGGACTGCGTCTTATGGCGCTCGGCCCTCTCTGCCTACACCGCAAGGGACCTGCCGTGGAGACATATACACATACATAATTTACTTGGAAAAATGAATTCCAATTCAAAGGGTATAATAATTTATAAAAAATAAAAGAACCAGTTCGCATTACGATCAATTTAAAAATGGCGCACTGACGGCATTAAAAATGCATCATGAAACAATTACTCTGGCATAATAAGCATCACGACTGCCTTGCTCCGGCTACATACGTGTTTTAATCTTCCCCAATGGATTGCTATTCAGTTTTTGTTAAGGATTTACTATTCATTTCTATAAAAATAACAAAAAGGCAAGCTTTAAAATAAAATACTAATCGTAATTGCTATGGGATGCTATAGAGGCATTATTAAAGAAGTAAAGGACACAAGGGATACAGCCTTTTTAGGGTTCCGTACCCAAAGGGTAAAACGGAACCCTATTACTGAGGCTCCGCTGTCCGTCCGTCCGTCCGTCTGTCACCAGGCTGTATCTCATGAACCGTGATAGTTAGATAGTTGAAATTTTGACAGATGATGTATTTCTGTTGCCGCTATAACAACAAATACTAAAAAACAGAATAAAATAAGTATTTAAGGGGGCTCCCATACAACAAACTTGATTTTTTTGCCTTTTTTATAGATAACTAGCTGACCCGGCGAACTTCGTACCGCCCCAGAATCAATAATTTTGTTATTTTTTTCCATGTTTTAATACTTATTATCCTATTCCCGACGAAGACAAATCCAAAAACACAAAAATCATAAAAATCGGTCCAGTCGTTCTTGAGTTATAAATGGTGTAACTAACACGACTTTGTTTTATATATATAGATGTTACGGAACCCTTCGTGCGCGAGTCCCACTCGCACTTGGGCGATTTTTTTTTATGCATCGTAGGAAGGTATGCAAGTGTGCGCCCCACATGATAGCAGTTACCGTAGCCTAAGAACGCTTGCTATGCGTTAATTAGTATTTTGCTAATACAACAACCTTTCAACAACAGTCCTTGGAGTTGTAATTTAGCTCTGGTTTTCCAAGAGGTGGAGGTTTAGAGGATTTCCCAGTCGGGCTACTGTAATGTGACCTATCTCTCTATCTCTCTTAAAAAGTTCAGACCAAGACAAATAGACATCTCCATGTTCACAAATGTTTGTCCTGTGTGGAAATCGAATCTACTAGAAATCGAATCGAGCTAAAGTAGCATTGCTTATCACTCCACCACCGAGATCGTCAAAATTAGAAACTAATACGAATATTTTTTTAGTTATAGTTGTAGTTTATTTTTATAATCATGATAATAAATTTGTGTGTGGTAAAATTCTGTGTGGGAATTTGTGTGTAGGTATGTGTAGTCAATTACTACAGCCAAGACTTATAGTCAAGTACTAAAATCTTGACTGTACTAAAATAACTGACGTCGTTAGCTCAGCTACATTATCATAAGATGGAACCACAACAAAACAAAAGCTTACAGTTTAATACGAATACATTTTGAGCACCCCTGATCTACATATTTATTAAGACAGGACTATATTAAAAAAATATAAATAAATGAGTGTAATATAGCCGTTGTACGCGTGGTTTATAATAGCCTCTTTCTGGATAATATGTAATTTTGTAAAAAAAACTGTAATTGTCATACATACTCGAAAGATCGTGTAAGAGCTGTGATAGCCCAGTAGATAAAGAACCAGCCTGTTGACCAACTGGTCGCCGGTTTAAATCCTGGCATGGCATTTGTAACTATCACTAGCTCGGCGGTGAAGAAAAACATCGTCAGGAAACTCGCACTTCCAAGACACTATCTATATATTTCGAAAGACGCGTGATCTAAGAAAGGTTTGGTTTTCCTTCGTCGGGTCGTGGAGATCGGACGGTAGTTGTTCATGTAAAAATCGGTATCTTCGTACTTCGGCTTAGGTAGCGGACCCCGCTGATCCTAATGGATTAGGAAAACGGGATAACGCTAAGAAGAAGACTTGAAAAATTGCGGAAAGGTATACTGCGAAGACATTTTATACCATTATATGTATACGTTTATACCCTCATGCCAAGTTTAGTATGCAGAGAGAATTATCGCCACATGAATGTAGAGAGGTAAGGCGTATCAAAACAACCCGTCTGAGGTAGTATAAAACCTTAGCCCAACGCGACTCGGTGTGTAAGACACCTCACTCGCTATAAACCTCACAGAACATTTCATGCACGCTCGCCAGCTCCTGGGATTCCTGACACCACCTTCTGATAAAATACGATCAGCTCGTTCGTGATGGTTGAATCTTGTCCTCCCTCGACTCCTATATCTTTTCACTGTCACGTCGTATATCTGTTTCGCTATTTTTTCCTCTAGCATTCTTTATATATGTTTGAACCAACAGAGCATACCTATTCTTATCTCTCCTTCATCTTTTTCATCATCAGTTTATGTTTTTAATGTTGGTTATATACAATAATAACCGACAATAAAACATGTTGATATGATAATAACATGGTTTCGGTAGTATAAGATGCAGTTGCAGTTTCCCATTAGGAGGATCTTATGAGTTTTACGACCTCATCCATTTCTAACATCTTACAGAGACAGCCGGCTTCAATACTCTAACAACTTTCATTTGCCATGATTATAATCTTGAGTATGTCATTGCTAAAAGCATCACAGAATTTCTGATATGTTCGTCATGTCCTTGCCTATGTTCTTCCTATTCGAGTTTATAGTTTTCCCACTAACTTAGATCAAAATAACTTTGAGAGGGCACGTATAGAACTCTGGAAATGAGGAAGACATCGCATGCGTTTATGAAAATCCTTACCGGGAGTCTGAGGTATACAAGAATTATTCTTACTAAATTTCAAGTTTCTAGGCGCTTTAAGCTATGCGTTGTCGGTCAGTCACTAAGTGAGCTCTGATTCATTCTTGAGATATTTGTACTTAAGAGCATGCCAACCCTAGTGTTTAAAATTGCAGAAAAAAATATGAACCTTATGATAATATTTTGGTAAATACTTATCACATACATTATCCAAATCACACTTGATCTTCAAGCCAATAACAAATATGTATGTTTGTATAATTTCACGCTAGATCCCTTGCGTAGTAGGCAGAGAGGACCGAGCACCATAAGACGTGGTCCTCACATACTTCACTCGCTTTTTTGACAATAAAGAAGCGTGTCATGTGCCTATTTTCATGCACGCTCGCCAGTTCCTAGGGCTCCTGACATCAGAATCTGATGAAACACGACCAATTTGATCATGGTAGGTGAGTCTACTTACTTACAAATAACAATGTCTACTTACCTAAAATTACGATAGTATGGATCAAAAGTTACAAAAGGGTTATACATGAATAAAAACTGGCATGTACCGTGATGACACAAAGAAATAATTAGAAATAGCTTAAATTTACTACTTAAAACGCCAACTTTCCTAATTAGAACAGTTCTATGGAAATACATTATTATATTATCATTAAACTATAAACACTTGCAGAGTATTCTAATAATATCTTCATCTTATCTATAACTTCACACTAAATTCCTTGAGGGGTAGACAGAGAGAATCGAGCGCCAGATAACTCGGTCCTTACCCACCTCGCTCACTTCTTTTCATTCATTCTCATTCATATCTCTTCTCATGCACACTCGCCTAAATAAAACAACATAACATAACAGTCATAATTGAAATTCAGTTCTCTAGATTCCAATATCGTTACAGGTTGGTAATAAAACCATTTTAAAAATACGCATGTTAAAAATACCCTTTTTTCACTGCAAGTATCGTACATATCGGAGCTCTAGAATGCACCCCGTTTTATTCGTTCGAACATTTATCACTCCAGCTAGACATTATTATCGCTTTGTTTCAATATTGCTTCGCCGACAGGTATATCTTCATTCGTATTGTAACGAGAACTGTCAGTTAATTAAAATGGCTGGGCCCAAGTCTGCGCAGATATGGATCAAATAAAATGGTACTCCGCTGGATTGTCGGCTTTTGACTGAATTTGCATCTGGGACATGGTTTGGTCACTTTCTCTACATCCAACCAGTGCCACGGTTTCAGTTGTCATGCAGGATCCACTGTTCATCATAAGTGACCTTCCGAATCAGTATAATTGTAATGTTTGTAATTTATATGAACTCCTTATTTATATGTCTATTCAAAAAGTTATGACAACCTTCGAGGCGTTTTTGTTGTTGTTGTTCCGTGATACTCATTCATACCCCGAGCTTTTTTGATGTTTTCAATGTTTCATTGTTACTGATGATTGGTCGTCGGTATAGGACTCATTATTGAGATCGAAATTTTACAGAATGAACTCAGTCACACCAAAAACGCACCACGCGATTTCCTGCGATACCTGATTCATATACGTCGTTGATAATACGTGCCATCTGTGCTGCGTGGTACACGCATGAACGCGTGAGATATGCTCCCCGTATTGCAAGTATGTTATATAGGCTTCATAAACTCGATTCACATCAGGCGTAGTGTATAATTGCTTGCCACCCGTCGTGGTCAAAATTTTATTGAAAGGAGATCTATTAAAAATATACCGCTACCGCCATCTATTAGTAAGAATACAAAATCTCCGAGAGTAAGTGCACTTCATAATGCAAGTGGTCACATTACACGCCGGAGGCGGTGCGACATTCCACTGGCCAGGCCACATGAAGATTATGCAGCATACTTTTTGCCTTCACTAAGCAGATAAGTCAAATGTCCTGCGGCAGCACTGCGACACCTAGGCACCGACCAGTTTCTCGCTAACTAGGACGGTGTTGAAGTAATATTTGATTTATTTGTCTCGTCGTATCGCTTTTGTTTTCTGGTATGGAGATATTTTTAACCTTAATTTATACGACTGTTAGTGATGTCCACTTTTTTTATATACTACGCGGAATACAAGCGTACGGCCCTATTTAATGTGAAGTGAGTATCCTCTTATTGCAATTTGGAAGTTCTGGGGAATAAGAAACTCGCATACCTGCATAGTGAACCCTGAAAATATTACGCTCTTTGTTTTATGTAGGCGTTTAAGAAACGTTGATTAACTTAATTTAAAAAAATAGGTGATTTTGAATAGAAACTGTATTTTTGTACTATATTACATGATATCACTAATTGAATTATTATTTTTAGTTTTATATTAATATTTCTAGCGCCCAATTATTTTACAATACAATTTTACAATAGAAATTTGATGTTACGACTGAAGTTCAATAAAACTTTATAATTCTGAATACTCTCGCGCTGCTATGTTGTGAAGCTCCTAGAGTTCTTTTGTTTCCATATAAGTTTGACGAAGTTACATCATTGAATTCAATGAGGTTTGGTTCTTGAACCTTCATATTTTATCAAAATAATTACCACAAACACAAAAAACTGGTTCTCTCTGCCTACTTCGCAAGGGATCTGGCATGACGATATACATACATGTATACAAATACCTGATACAAAAAATATTTTTACATAATGTTGTGGTCGATAGTATACATGCCAGGTCTTCGAATCGATGGCCAATGTTAAAAGCTAACATATTGCACTTTGCAAGCAATAAATTATGCTATATAATTATCCGATCAAAATCGAAAGTACAAGCACACAGTTAAAAGAAAATCAACGTCGTCTCCTCCCATATTGTGCAACATTGTATCATTCGTATTTACGAGTGTGATTATAGCCGTATTTTTAGCACAACACTTGCAGACTACCACAGTAGAGAGATAAACGGTATTATAACTTCAAAGAAATATTCAAAATCGTCGCAGTCACAGATGCGCGTCGCTAGATGATTCTAAGCGAAATTCCTAGTAACTTTAGGCGTCACGGGAACTTCGAAATGTTTAATCACGTGCGTATTTAGGCTACAAAAGACCCCAGAACTTGAATAGTAACGATCGACCTTGACTTGAATAAAACGGTCTAAGTGTACTAGATGAAGTTCTGATTATCTCTACACTGTGACCCGTCGTAGTGTCACATTAATATTTTATGCCGGGACAATATCTATACTAAATTTCAATTACGAACTCCCATAACGATTCTGAAATGTACTCGACACGATTCACATATATAAATAAATAAACAGTATTTGTTCATGGTAGTAATTCAAAAAAATTAATGGAACTCTACAAGCAGACTATAATATGTCATTTTACTGATTTGACAGATTACGAAACTTGATATCTATTTGATAAACTACGAGTATCTATACATATGTAGGCATGTTATATGACATATATAAAAATTAAGATCGACTGTTTAAAAAAAATCGAGTCCGGAGGATTTTAACAGAGCCAAAACAACAATTTTCTTCCTTGCTATATACCTATATAGTAATTTATGAAAATTTATAAACGAAAAAGTGAAACCGGTGTCAATGAAGTCATTACCGATTCACATTTATCTTTACCAACATTCATATGAAATCCGTTTCCAGTTTTTTATTTGAACATTTCTTACATTTTTATTTAGTTAACCACTAGATAGTCACCTACATAACATGCAAAATATATGCATATATTTATAATTATGAAAAATATTTTTCTAAGCACCTTTTTATTTAAGTCTGAATTTTATTTTCAGTTTTCGAGCATCGGGTAACAGACACTCGACGAATCTCCTTTTTTTTTTTAATTGGCTGGTGATCTTATTAACTCGTACAAACGCTATAATAGTATCGTCGTCTTTTACGTAGAGGCTCGTTCTTAATACAATTACGCTGAATACAGCAAGCAGTCCGGTGACAAACCACCTCTTTTAGGCATCTTATTCAAATAAAATCTCTACGGAACCATTTATACAGATAGAAACATAACTACATTTGCATCTTCAACGCTGCGGTCAATTTGTAAGTCATTTACTTAACTTCGGCCCCTTTGATGATGGTTCAATTAATGACTATGATAAATAAAAGAAAATGTGTAACACACGCAACCACTGACCTACATGACGCTAGACTGGCATACACATTTACTCCTTTTTAAAATATATATATTTGGTGTAAATACCTATTTGAAATTGTTCTAAAAATATCGGAAGTTTTTATCTATCAAACAATGTTTTCAAATGGAAGTGAAAAACAAAATAGTCGACGAATAATATGCAAGCGGCTACGAAACTGAAATTACTTCCTACGGCTCTGTTTGACTTATGCTTGGAAGGAATAAAATAATTTAGCTGTTGTTTTTAAATGCAAATAAGTAATCATATAAATGAAACAAATATTACGCTTGTATCCTTAGTCGATGGCTTTATTTGGCAGTCAAACAAATTAAGTAAATGGTTTGCGCGGTTTCCAGTTTTTGAAGCTTATCATTTAGTACATATTTATTTTATTAGTTGTCATTTCTTTTTAATTAAAAATTATATTTTTACGTATACATAGACAATAGACCCACCCAGATAGTGTCAAAGTATATTTAACACAGTCCACTTTTATGTAAGTCTAAGTACACAACAGGAGTTGAGCGGTTGATATATTTTAAAAACAAACCGGTCCGTTCAGTGATGGCCTACCGGATAGCCCGGTACGATGATACACATCGCCAATCGCGATATAAATCATGATATTAATTAATTTACTTTAAAGTTACATAGATCAGGCCAATTAAGGAGCGTTTTGTCAGATAATTTTATAAAATAACTTACAGCCGTTTTATGACACACACATTTAATGAAATTTTAGCCGCGTCTAAAATAGTATTTTATTATTTCTAGCATATTGTATTCGTATCGCTGAACTCGACCACACTTATATTATATTAAAAAAAGAGAGAGTAGATTTTAAAAAAGGAAAGAAGTAAAATAAGAGAATTAAATAAGATACAATAAGGTTATATTTCAAAAAATGCAAGACGTGTCTAAGTGCCCGCGAGGGCTCAATGGCAAAAAAAGATTTTTTATCTTTATGGGTAACGTCTCCAAATAACCTAGTTAAAAACAAGCTATGCAAATATATCATAATTTATAAATTTAACGTACTGATTCCGTGCAATAAAAAAAGGTCCTACAGAGTTTTATGCTCTACCCACTGCGACCCACTCGAGGCACAATAAATAATAATCATTTTTGATTGCTGACCTACGCCTAAAAAATCCGTGCACAATTGCATGCCTCGAGACCCGACGGTTTAAAGCTGTATCTTGTCTGCCAGTCAGTCACTTTACGAGGTTATGACGTAAATTAAAACATTTATTATTTTTGAAGCTAAATACTCTTCATTAGTTGGAAACCAAATTGGTTGATGTTTAATAAATAGTTGATGGTTAATTTGTTTCTAAAACACATTTTCTATTTAAAAAGCTGTCGTCTATTAACTTGGGACTAATCTGTATTCAAGTTTATGAACCCTGGTTTATTACTTATGTCGCAGATAGTAAATTTATGTTACGCTGTATGTTCGAAGAGAAAAATTGCCCATAGACAAATAATTTTCTGTTTTATAATCGCTTCTTCTCCTACTGTTCGGCAACAAAAAGAAGATCACGACTTGATCAGCAACCGTGAATACGGTTTCCGTCACGGTCGCTCGAACGGTGATCTTCTAGATAAGGTGACGCATTGGCTATCAGCCTAGATATGGCGAAGGCGTTCGATTGGATCTGGCATCGGGGTCTTCCATCGAAGTTACGGGCTGCCCGAGGGCTTGTACAAATTGCCAGCTTTTTTCCAACAGATGCATAAAAGCCCTGATTGATGGTGGAAGTTCGAATGTATGGATATCAACGCTGGCGACAGCTCCGAGGACACTTGTTATACAGGCCGTGCAAACATCCCTCGTTCCCTTATGGAGGAAATCGAGATGGCGTCCAGTGAAGTGCAATATCGAAGTCATCTGGAGGAGAAGGTTAAGCTGGCGTCCAAGAAACTTGGTGTGCTCAACAGAGCAAAGCAGTACTTCAGCGCGGGGCAAAGACTTATGTACGCGTATAAGTCTCAAGTCAGACTGCACTTGGAGTATTGCAGTCACCTTTGGGCGGGAGCACCTGGATACCAGTTTGGACCATGTGATTCGATTCAGAGATGAGCTGTGAGAATTGTATTGAATTGTATTGTAATGCGGATAAATAACACTTATGATTAAGAAATATATGAAAACAAATATTACTATAAAACAAATTTATGAATATTAACGTTATGTATTAGAATGATTAGGATTTTCGATATTAGTATAAGAAAATATATTAAAACAAATCTTAGTATAAACTACATGTATTAGATATAATGAAATTCTGATCTAAACTTTTTTGTAAATATTTAAAACTTTTATTTTGACTTCCTGACTCAATTTAAACATTCAGCTTGATGAGTTTCGATGATTAGTATTAAATTATATTTTTATGAAGAGTAATCATTATGAAGTAAAATGGTATGAGAAATATTTTCGGACTTCCTATAATAGGACTTCAAAGTTATGTGATAAAATGCGCACCCATTTTGTTGAAAATACAAAATTATCTAATATCTCTTCAAGCAGGCGAACCAGAACGTTGTCTTGACATAAAATACATTGTGGCTATTTATTTTTATCGACGACAAAGCCGTAAAGGTGTGGTTGTATTTTTTGGCGACTCGGGTCGTTCACCTCGTGGTAAATGTAGCAGCTACGGTGAAACAAAAACATTTGTGTTTGTTACAGAACATTATGCGATAAATTTCGTTATCAAGCTGAATGTTTAAATTGACTCAGGAAGTCAAAATAAAAGTTTTAAATATTTACAAAAAAGTTTAGATCAGAATTTCATTATATCTGCACTGGCTATAGTTAGTAGGGATGTGAACAATTTAGTTTTATACCATTAAGATGGTTTACAAGCGTACCGCCTACATGATGGCAAGCAGGTTTCGTAACCTATGGAGAACTGCAACACCAGCGGTCACTAGGTTCTAACTGGTAACCAGATATATCCTTCACTGGGCTACAGGTGAATACAGCACTCTAAGTGCGGTTGGCCTTGAGACTTGTATGAGACTCTTTGTTACGAGCAGAAGTACCGTTTCGCTCTACGCAGTACCTACACCAAGTTTCATGGACGCAAGCTTGACCTTCTCCTCCAGGTGACTTCAGAACTGAACTTCGTTGAAGAACTCGTTGAATCGCATAAACTGTCAAGCTTGGTATGGTCCTAGCCAGGGCCACACCTTCCATGTGTGCGAAGTATGCAGCGCACACAGGCGCCAAAGCAATAGGAGGGCCGGGTGAAATGCCAGCACCAATTATTGTTTACAAATTATTTATAAATTTACCAGAAATGTATGATGCCTTATATGAGATTTCAAATGATACATCTTTCGATCAGAAGGCAAAATATGACGCTAAATGTCTAGCAGAAAAATATACCTTTTTATTTATCTGTTCACTAAATGTATGACATCTAGTATTGTCAAAAATAAATTGTGTAAGAAAAATTCTACAGTCCATTGACATGAATATGCAAGTAGCTTTTGCTGCTTTAACAGGATTAACTTTTTTTTTTAATTAGAACCGACGAAAGTTTTGATAAAATTATAAACGATGCCATGAAAATAGCCGAAAAATTAGATATCGATTTGAATTTGAACCTTCCATATCCAATCCCCTAAGACGGCGTAAAACTCCAAAGAGTTTTGATTATGAACATGAAGACCACACTATAAATGATTCAAAAATCTCTTTTAAAATTAATGTATTATTATATATTGAATCAAGCGTTATCCTCCGTAGACGAAAGATTTAATTTGTTGAATAATCACAACGCGTTTAATTTATTATTTAAACTACTCAGTTTAAATAATAAATTAAACTGACTGAAACTAAAGCTAACTGAAAAGTAAATTAAGAACTAGCGTAATGGTTTGAAAGGAAAATCTTTCAGCAAATGATGCATTAGATATACGCCTTTGATTCGTGTGATTAAATTATGTCATGTTAGTCTTTTAAAAAAAAAAAAAATGTAGTGAAAATTCTCGAATTTATATATTTGAACAATTTGACAGCCCTAGATATATAGGTATCACATTATTACATCACCATAGCATTACGAATTTTGTTAACTACCAGTTACAGTACCAGCTCAAAACGGTCGTTTTCTAAATTAAAACTTATAAAAATATACCTGCGCACATCAATGAGCCAGTAAAGGTTAATTTAGCAACAATATCTATAGAGGAAGCCAAATTAGATATACACGAAACTATTAAAGATTTCGCAAACAGAAAAGCGAGAAGAGTAGAAATAATATAATTATGTTTATATATATATATGAATAAGATGTTTCACCACACTTTCGACTCTAGTTGCTTTTCTTGAAAAATATAGCGTACATAATTGTTAATCAGCATTTTGTTATATCTATACCTAAAATTTATATGTATCCCAAATAAAGCTTATAAAAATTTAATTCGCGTTTTATTTTTCGTAACCGAACCGTATTACTTATTTAGGAAAATACTATGTAAAACTGGAAAACATTACCTATTTGAGTCAAAATTTGAAAAAAAAATCATGTTCGAACACGACAACAAAACAATAAGAGGCGGTTCATATGTTACAAAATGAAAGATTAATTTATGATTTTGATGAGAGTGATTTTCCGTAAGCTGCCAAAACGCTTTGTCCTTGCGTCTCTTTACTAGAAACCTTATAATATTGAATTTTTAGAATAGATCAACATATGTTGTGAAATTACACATACATACATTACATACGTACATTATATTTATAAGTAACTGATTATTTCTTTTGTAATATATATTTTTTATTGTTAAGATAATTTTAATTCTATTTCTTTTTTATCTTTGCACCATTAGTTTATTTGCATTGGACTCTTTAGTTATATAATTAAATAACTATATTCCAAACAAGTTTCGTATCCTCAAATGTTCCATATATAAAAATGTATGCACATGTTTGGAATTGCTTCCACAAATGTGTAATATATATGGATGTGCGAAATCCTGAGCCATCCTCAATAGCATAAAATAGCGCCCAAAACTATTTAGATTGATTTATTTTCTTTTATTTGGAAAATTTACAGAATTATATATATATATATATATATATATATATATATATATATAATTCTGTAAATTTTATACGTATATATATATATATATATATATATACGTAAACAATTCTTATGATATCTAATATTACAAAATACATAGTAAAATATTTCTTTTTACAGAATATAAAAATTTGGAATCTTTGCATTTAATTGATAGTTCTAAGGAGTCACGTCAAACCAATGTTTAACAAGGGTATATTTAAACGTGTTTGGTTTAGTATTAAATAAGTCGAGCTCAGGGAAATCAACCAATTTATCAAATGAGATCTATAGTTGGAGGAGTTGTTAGGAATGTGAAGAATAACTGGCTGCCTTCGATTCCTGGAGGGAACTCAGAGATATATGAGAGATAGGATATGTGGTGGGTGAATCAACTGCTGATTGAGCTATTTTTATAAATGTGGTAATCATCCTTCTCTCGCAGAGAGGAAATATATGTTGTTTTTTACGTTTTTTACATCTCGCCAAGTAGTCACTTTCATTAGATTTATATTTAAGAAACTTTAAAAACTTTGGTTGTATAGTTTTAAACCTGTTTATATAAATATTATATTGTGGGTTCCATACTTGTGAACAATACTGCTGCATGCTACGCATATAAGAACAGTACGGTATTTTGACTGTTTTTATATTTGAAAACCGAGAACTTGATCTGAGAATAAATTTAGCGCTTTGTTGGCTTTTTAGCTATATAGTCAATATGTTTTTCATAAGATAGTTTGGAGTCGTGTAATTCGCCGATCACGAATTTCATCAACTCTTTTTAAATCTAGACTTTTCAATTTATTGTTATATTGTACGATTTTTTTTTGTTTAGAACTAAATGTCATGCAAAAGCATTTGGACACATTTGCATCGAGCTTATTAAGCTTACAATATTCATCAAATTTGATGAAATCCCGTTGCAGTAGATGAAAGTCGTCTGTACGGTTAATTTCCTTATATATTTTCATATCATCAGCGTAAATGAGAAAGACAGTATGAGCAAATGAAGTGTTAATAGTGTGTAGTGTTAATATCATTAATGAATAAATTAAGCAAAAGTGGCTCGAGCAAGGAACCCTATGGCACTCCGGACGGCATAATATACCACCTAGATGAGCAACAATTTACCGCTACAACATGCGATCGAGGATCAATGTAGGAAGTAAACCATCGTAATAAATTTCTATGTATTCCCGCTGTAAAAAAATTCTTTAAAAGCAAAGAATGTGGGATTCGATCGAATGCTTTGCTGTAGTCAGTAAACATGATACTGATAATGTTAATATTACTCGTATGTACAAGGTAATGAACCATTCTAAAAGATATAATAAAATTTTACAGCGACCATTTTTCCATTTTCATAGATTTATTTCCCTTACAACTTGAAATTGGTTCGTTTATAATGCATTTTAGTTAATTATCGGAAAGTATCGATTTTAACTGATCTCTAAAACTTATTATCCTATTATTCTCTATAACTTAATATCATAGCATAATTTTAAGTCTAGCTTAACTAAGCGTGAAGACTGTTATAGTTATGTAATGATTTATGTAATTTAACTTAACAATTCGGTAAAATTAACATTGTAAAATGCTCAATGTCATCGGAAATTGTTTTACACTCGTATAGTAAATTATTTTTCCGGATATTTTAAACTACTGCTCATGAACAAATGTAATCTTTTCAGGGTTCATATAAATATGTAACTATGCAAATTTTCTTACCCATAGCTTTTAAATGAATTGAAGTATCGTTAGGATGCTTGTATTATTACAAGTGATATAGATAATATTGTATCATAAAAGACTAGCATAGCATTATAGGATAGCATTGCTAACCAAAATTGATTTTGAAATCGAATTGGGCTCCTCTACTTAGTAGTTATATATATTCAAAAGTATTGAACAGAAGATGAAATATATACAGTACCTATGTCTACCGTGTCTATTAATTTAAACTCTTTGTTACTTATTCTTATTATGCTTACGCACATGCATGGCTGTCATACGGAATAATACGAGTACTGTGGGGAAACAGCACAGAAGCCTCCCAATTATTTATACTGCAGAAACGGTGCATAAGAATAATAGTAAATATAAATGAAATGGAAAGATGTAGGCAACATTTTACCTCACTAAAAATATTAACTTTGACATCTATCTATATCTTTCAGCTATGTAAATTTGTACGAGAAAATAAACATTTATATAAGCAAGCTAAGGTAGGTTATCCAGATTCACGTAACTTAAGACATAAAAATAAATTCACTCTTCCAAACACAAATATGGAGATAGTAAGGTCGGGTGCAAACTATATGTCCATTAAAGTCTACAATAAACTACCCAATCACCTCAAGGATATAGAAAAAAATGCTACATTTCTATCACAACTGAAATCATTTTTAATTTCTAAATGTATTTATAGCCTTCAGTTTTTCTAAACTGAAAATGCAATAATATGACAAAAAATTTAATATTCTTAATGCTATAATACAAGTTATTGAATTAATTATAATTATTAATAATCTTGATTATCCCAGTAATTTTATTATAGAAATATTGTAATCAAAAATTTGACGATATAATAACAATTGATTGATTGATTAGAATAATAAAAAATAATAATAATTGTAAAGACATGCGAAAGCAATGAAATATAGTAGTGCCCTAACGGGGCTCATGTGTTGCGGACAAATTTTAATATTAAGAACTATGTATCCACATGAAACAATAAATTTTATGACTATGACTATGACTATTATTATGATTACCATTATTCTCTAAAACGGTTGAAGTCTATTAAAGCATTACTAATTCTTGGCTTGAAAATCTTAAATAAATCAGAGTTAGAGTTATTTCTAGATAAGATACTCGTGTTTTTACTTTTAAAAATGTATGTTTGTAAGTCTTCACACCAGGATCATAGCGGGAAAGGCAGAGACAACCGAGCGCCATAAGACGCGCTTTTTGTACACCCCGATCGATTCTTTACCATTCAAAATTTTTTTCATGCCCGCTCACCGGTTCCTAGGGCTCCTGACATCACCTTCAGATAAAACACAACCAATTTGGTCATGGTAGTTGAGTTATTTAAAATTATTCATTATAAAAATAGTTACTGAAACGGGTTTTGGTCTATAAAGTGATGTCGATGTACAGTCTCACTAGAGAAAACTATTTACAGGTAACTTGGAGGAAAAGAGATGGGTGGAAAGGAGCGAGTATTATTCATTACAAACAATTTCTGAAGTTGCATCCAGATTTATATCATTAGTATGAAAATAACTATACCTATCTCTCTGTGAGGTACTTTTTAATGACTAGCCCCCGTACTGTGCTCGATTGATGTCTAAAATGTTAAGTAGATATTATCTACGTATTTCTCAATAAACTGAGTAAAACAAACAAATAATTTCAAATCCGACCTAGAAACATCATCAGACAGGATGCGTGTGAGGTCGAATAACCACTTACAGGAAACGACGCAATCGCATCCGAGTCGTAATGCGATCGTGTATTATAAATTAGATTATATTATTTTAAATATATTTGAAAATTACTTTTAGGTCATATTTTTACCAAACATATAGGCCAGGCGCCGTCTGTAAATGCGTTATGTAGTTTTCTGCTTTTCGTCCGCATCGAAACCTTCGCGGCTATCTGTCTCAGCGCAAATCTAGTTGGCGAACGTGGCAGTAGAATAAAAAAAAATAATTTCCCTTTTTTTTAAAGTCATTGATAACGTGATTGCATTTATAACTTGAATTGCATAATGTTATGTAAGTGGACCACTACGAATCTA
The DNA here is from genome assembly GCA_947507595.1 of Pyralis farinalis. Lineage (NCBI taxonomy): Eukaryota > Metazoa > Arthropoda > Insecta > Lepidoptera > Pyralidae > Pyralis > Pyralis farinalis. The sequence continues at coordinate 7,190,150 of OX382282.1, read as the reverse complement.
TTTATACTGTGATCTTAAGAACAGGCTTATGATAATTTTGCTTAATCTACTTTATGTCAGCAGCATTAGTGTAGTTATGTTGAAACTTGAAGGATGAAAACAATAATTTGCGGTTGCTGCAGCGGAAGATCATTACGAGACAAGTATTTGAAAAATTACCATTTTCAAGTTAGAGCAGGAACAAATATAGAAAGGGAATAAAATCTATTACCATCACTTGACAACGGGTCAACTAATTTTGACTCATTTTTTATCAGAACAAGGTTCACATGATTTCTTTTTATTTTCAGATAAATCAAAAATTTGGATGGTATTTTTTAAGAAAATCTCAATAAAAGTGAGTTTGACTATTCTTTTATGGTTTTAGACTGTGTTTTTAGTTCATGTTGAAAACTACTTATATAAATTACGCGTTGACTATTGATAATTTGCAAAAACAGAATTTAATTGAAAGCGATATTTCAGTGTTTTATCGTTAGTAATCGTATCTTTGGGGCATTCAATAAAATGTATTATTTTAGTGTGTTGCAAACTCTGATTTGGTGTCAGTTCGTGGTAATTTTGGAGTTCGTAATTTATTTCTTCGGAAAAAAAATGTCGCGTGCCCAACCTGCGAAGCGTTGATAAAAAAAAAGCAAGAATGAAAGAAACTTTCCCAAAAACTAGAGAAATACTAGAAACACACACATATATACAAGTCCACTGAATAAACCAAACTTGACTTTCTGTCCTAAAATGTTAAGGGGCGACAAATAATACTATTTACAATAGCTAATTCATGGTCAGCAGCATTTGTCTTATTGCACATTGTCTATTCGTCGCGCTTTTGGCGATTGCCAAATGAAAACTATTCCGATTGTACAGTTTCATTCATGTTTTTATAGTTTGTTCATGAAATGGTTGCTAAAATTTGTCTTTAATTAAATTTTTGAGTACCCATCGAATTACTTTGGAATTAATGAACTAACGCCTACAGCAAGAAAACCAACTTATATATATTTGTTTTTCTTCCATTTTATTATTTGCAAGAGCAAGTTTGCAAATCTTAGTTAACAAAATATTACTTCGTATCGATATTTAGTTACTATTTTAATTTAAAACTTATCTATTTTAAGAGAAATCGGATCTCTCTGCCTGCGACTTAGCGTGAAGACATAGATAGAAATGTTATTAATTATAGGCGGAGTTAAGAAATGAACACATCAAAGACACATATTTATTGAAATAGAGAATGTTTTATTGCGGTATAGTAAAGAAGCATGCAACGGGCCTGATGTGCAGCCTTATCGTAATCGTGATCATTAATGTTTCTATGGTCGTTACCCGTGAAAATCCTATCCCGGATGGACTGGTACGTCTTAAATATTTCATCGCCCTGCTTCTTCTTCACCAGAGCCTCGTTTCGCTAATCAACAAATTGTGATGTATTTAAATCATGTTGAGGATAGTGAGTTACTTAAAACAAAATTTGTTCAAATTTGTTCAAGGTTGTTAATTTTATGATAATCACATAGTATGACAATGACTTAATGATTGACTAAAAACGCTATGTAGTATAGGTATACTTTTATTTTATTTAATTTTGATAAGCTAGCAGTTTAACAACAGGGGCATCGTCCTATAAGCGATGAATAATTCAATATCATCCATAGTAAAATAATATATCTCACTCAAATAGTTAGGTACTTAACTCAAGAAATATGTCACCGTCAGAACACGACAATAACAATCTCTAGTATTTTGATTTATTCGAAATATTAATGGGTAACTCAACATCATCTTAAAACCAAAGCCAGCACCTGCATGAGGTGCATACATTTGATGAAAAAACGAGACGCTGGCAAAAGAGAGGTAGGGTACAGTCATGTTTAATAAAAAGTAACCCGATTGGAGAAGTATGCCACCAAATTTTCCGAGAAAACAACCACAGGCTGCTTATAATGGTTTAAAAAAATAAGGATAGAACAGGTAGATAGACGAACATCATATGTTTAGTGATAGAATTCCGATGGCAAAGAACGGAACGGAACGACTTAGATATATCTTAAAAATAGTGATTCTAGCATATAGTGAACATTTCCCGTCATCAATAGTTTCCTTTATCCTGTTTCGTGGTTTCGGCATGAACTGCATACTGCCAGACAGAAACACAGTATATATGAGTAATCGATTCCACGAATCGAGTAATCGTTACGCGAAGTAACTATGTAGGTGAAGAATGCATAATAACATGTGTCCTTGCGCACGCAAACTTTATACAGATTCTTAAATAGAAATTCAACCATTCGATTTGTAACGATGTTTTTATATCGATTGTTGAGACTTCGACTTGCTCGGTGGCTCAGTCGGGAATGACGCGACTTTGACACCAACGCTCGAGGGTTCGATTTCCACACAAGGCAAACATTTGTGTGCATGAACATGTATGTTTGTCTTGGTCCGGATGTTTTAAGAGAGGTAGGGCGCATCAAAGCAGTCCGTCTGGGGAAGTACCTTCACCTCACAAAAAACCGCAGCCAAATAACAACTCTCTAGAGGGTTGTTGTGTTCCTGCGCGTGAGTGAGGTTGCCAGTAAGCTCCCAAGGAGTTGCTGTGTAAGCAGCAGAGGAGGCATCGCGTGAGTGATAATTAATATATCGCAAACGTTAATAGGTATGCCTCGTAGTATTAAAAAAAAATGTATTTGTTTTTTATAGTAGGCTGAATGGAAAACAGGCATGCGAACCACCTGATCGCACACAAAGAGTATCGACTTCGTTACAGTAAGGGTAACAACGGAGGAATCGATACTCTATAGGTTACGATTACGGTAATTGCTTAGAATGCCATTAAGTGCGAGGTGAATTTACATATTTTGAAAAAGGTTGAAAAAAGGTTCTATGGCATCCCCTTACATACAGTGAGAGATGACCCCCTCCCCCCCCCCCCCTCCACACTACATGGAGCAACGACTTCAAAAGATATGTAAGGAGTCGATGGATGCAGGTGGCTCAGCATCGAGGCGTGTGGCTGTCTAGATGGAGGATGTCCAGCAGTGGACAGAAAAGGGCTGAAATGACGATGATGATGATGACCTTTCAAAAGTTACTGTTAGTAAATGTTATGATACATACAATAGGATATTAACCTTGATGAAATAATTGTCAAAGCAGCTTTAAGCAACCTGTAGTAACCTGCTGTTTGGAGAAAAAACCAGCTATGCAACGAAGAGTGACCACAAAAAGACAGCGTTACGAGACGATGACCATTCTGAAATAAGTAACTGACTTTTTTATCCAAGATTTTATCTTTACTTTGGAGGTAAAAGATCTGATTAAGATTCTTGCATAAACCCATAACGAGTCCATTTTTTTAAGTTTATACTTTTCTTGTTGAAGTTATAAATGCAAATTTTAGTAATTTGTTGTTTAATTTCAGACGGACCGTACGCTTCTGCCATCAGTGATGGTAAGCAGTTACCTTAGCCTATGGACATATTATGCAATATACGTCGCCGACCTTGTATCTAAACCTATCCCCACCTTTTTGATAAACCCCAAGAAAAGTCGGATCTCTCAAAATGTATTTTTGAACTCTAAATTGTGGACATTATGTTTTTCACAAGTATATATTAATTATAAGAACGTTAACAAGAAAATGATACCTAGCCTGCAACGCACGAGTGACGCGTCTTGTGTAGCAAGTGTCTATAGTCTATGGTAACTGCTAAACATTAGACAAGTCGTAAGATTTTCATCTAAAAAAAACACAACATGTATATTTGTGACCGACTGTACTTAATTATAACACTAACAACAGTAGAAAGTACTTCAAAACCCGGCCATTACTTCATTAAGCGCTGTACAGTACCTGCCTAATGAATTTAAATACTTACCTACTTACTGTAGCTCCTTTCACGAGACATATGAATTTGGTAGTATCATACCGACAGATGAAATGTATATACGCTTACATAATAGTATTCACGTACCGCATATTCGGTAGAAAAAAACTAATGTAGGTACATTTTAACTTCTGCAATTTTTCATGAGAGTCATTTTAAGTTATTTTGCATTCAATGTAGTTTTATTCTGTTAGCATTGTTTTAAAATTAGTTTCCATTATGAACTATAATAATACTCGTATATATACTTTAGTTATTTGAGGCATTTAATTTTTTTATAATCCCGTTTTTAATGAGAGGTACAATTGTGCGCTTGTTCTAGCGACGAATGCATATCTTTGTTATGCAAAATATCAAGTGTTAACAAAAAAGAATAGTGGTACAAAGGCGGACTGATCATGATCACTCTAAGAGGTCTTTACCAGTCAACCTTAAAGTATTTGAGAGGACTGTAAATACGCGAGTGTGGAACATATACAGAATATAACAATTACAGCCAGAAGAACAAGTCTTTAGATATTACACAAAGCAATGTTATGTAGTGTATGATAACCAGTTAGCGAACAGTTCGAAGTCTTATCAAAGGACCTTTTTAGTGCCGATTTGAAAGATTAAGAGAGGTAGGGCGCATCAAAGCAGCCCGTCTGGGGAAGTACCTCCACCTCACAGAAAACCGCAGCCAAATAACAACTCCGTTGAGGGTTGTTGTGTTCCTGTGTGTGAATGAGGTCACCAGTAAACTCCTAAGGAGTTGCTGTGTAAGCAGCAGAGGAGGCATCGTGCGAGTGACACTTAATCTATTACAAGCATTAATAGGCTACGGTAACTGTTTGCTTTACGTCAGGTAGGCCGTATGCTAGTATGCCTCCCGACGTTGTATAAAACAAAAATCCTATGGAAGGGGCCATATTTGCGTCTAGTGATAGAGTTCCAAAGATTTGGAATGAACTTTTTAACTTTTTTAAATTAATCGATAGGTCTGGTTCGAAATTACGTGTGAGCATGACCAAAATGTAAATTTGTGTTTTCGGATGTATGTACATATTTATTTAGGAAACCCAACCCAATATATCTAAGTATATCTTCCGTTATCCCGGGTTCTAATCTACGTTACCTAAGCCTAAGGATTTGGTGAAGATACTGATTTTTACATTGAGCGATTGCGTCAGACCGATATATCTATACTAATATAAAACAAACTCATCCGAGCGTCTATATTTGTTTGAACACACTAATCTCTGGAACTACCAGTCGGATTCATTTAGTATTTGATAGCCCAATTCTTGAGGAAGGTTATAGGCTATTTAATATCGATACATGCTACGCGCGGACGAAGTCGCGAGGTATATATACGTATATATATGTAGGTCTGACGGGAAAAAAATTTGGCCATTCATATAATCATAATTATTATTTTATTTATTTATCAACATAATTGGATAGAATCTATTACATACAATTTAGCCGATCACAAAAACCTGACGAAGGTTTATGCGTGGCACGGCGAGATCACTCACTCGATACAATACAATAACATATTTAAGTATATTTATAGATTTAAATGCATAAACTATATCATCATACATTTAGGCTTCAAGAAACTCAATCAAGAGACAGATGAAGTTCTTCAGAGCAGATTTACTTCTTTTGGTATTCATGTTACTATTATCTAACAGTTCATTACTTATTTTTGGAGGCAGTTGATTTAGTCATTTAGGTAACATGAATTCCGAAACTCTCATCCCATATAAACTAAGGGAGCTGGGCCTGCGGCGCATTGACAGAGCTGCTTTTGCACAATAAGTAAATAACAGCAAGCTGCGTAAGCAGAGCTGCTAACCCTAACCCTAATGGTATGTACAGGAATATGATGAGTCTGTTGCCCCTAGACGGCGATAGTGATCGTGTTGTTGTTTTTCAGTGCTCGCCATACGCGCTCCAATTGACTTTGTATTGGAACGGTTTTTGGGGCGTCACTTATCGATATCCTTTATTGAGCTAATCGAAATTTAATCTATTTTAGGGGAATCTACAATACTTAAGATACATTCACGTCGAACAATCAGCTCTCTAGCTTCAAAACTGAAGGAGTACTACGTGTAACAGTCGAAAACAGCAAAACTGCAAAAAAGACAATTTTCTCGGTTATAAAGCTTCGCTGGCTAACGCAGCTCTGCAATTATTATATTTAGGTAGTACAAATTTAGGCAAATATGTAAGTTGTAGCAGGTTATTTGAACGCGTTCTGTTTGTTAGATTATTTATATATTCGTAATGTTCACATATCATGGCTATTTTAAACTTATTTTGAACACTTATTACTTTGCAAAATTTAAACAGTCCTATGTCATTATCCTTATATTTTTCCTTGATGTAAGTCGGTACAATAGTCTCAATTGCAGATCGTATACATTACTAATATATGTTTTAAACGTTCGGCCGTAGGCCCGTATATATATATATATATATATATATATATATATATATGTATATGCCGTAGTTAATAACACAGTCAGCTAGACACATGTACAACATTCTAAGTCTCAATCTAAGTATATAAGACTTGACTCTACTGCTTCTTACACTAAGTTTGTGTTTACGTAAAAACAGTAGAGTAGCAAGACTCGTTATTGCATATATTTTTTTAATAATAATGCAGCTAGACTTTAATATCGATACAGAATGTGTTTAAAAAAGGTTGCATATGCATCCCACACAAAATAATGAGCAGATTTTATATGAAATTTTACATTCCTACTGAAGAGTTAGGCTTCTCGGCATTCCCTAAAATAAAAACCTTGATAATCCAAACTCCACTTGGAGTATGTATGTAATTAGAAATACCTTATTATTACACAAATCAAGAATCTATATTCCATTTTTGGATTGAGACTTTTCAACTTTAATTAGGAGTATGCGTACTAGAATATGAGTGCAACAGCATGTGGTGCACCTCTTACAAAACTCTAGCGAAACAAAGGTACTTTAGATACAGAGAGGTTTTGTTAGATGCAGCCTTATAGGAAAAGTATCGTTATCTTCGAGTGTAAGGATGTAGGAGCCGAGGAAGACCAAGACTATCCTACCATGACCAATTTAGTCGTGTTTTATCACAAGGCGATGTCACGAGCACGAGGAACTGGCGAATGGGCATGAAAAGAGCTATGAATTTTAAAGAAGCGAGTGATGTGTGTAAGGACCGCGTCTAATGGCACTCGGTTCTCTTTACCTATCCCGCAAGGGACCTGGCGTGAAGATATTAACACATATATCTTTATTTTTGAACAATATTATATCAAAGTAAAGTCCAGCGCACAACGTAGCCTAAGAAGTTCAATGACGTCGATACGCATTATTACTCTAAACGAACACGTAGGTTAGGCAACGTGAACTGGTTAACAACAGCCTGGCCATGGATGGATTTATCTATCTCGAGCTTCTCCGTGTTTGGAGGGCACTTTAAGCCGTAGATCCAGTGGGATGTGTAGGGGTTAGTGTGGACAGTAGCCTACTACCTAGTAGACGCTTGTATTTACAATTCAAAGAGCACATACTGCTTGCAATATTAAGTACCATATACCAACCAAATGCAATTTCTACTTTGGAGCTTAAAAGTTATCTAGTTAACTCGTGGAAGCAAATAATTTCTAAAGATTTGTAATTTTACTACGGTCTTAAACGACTCTCGGAGTAAAGGTTTCAGGTCATCTTGCATTGACCTTTAAGATGGTGGTCAAACACTTTAATCCCAATTCCTTGTGGTCTACAATACATAGCAAATATCAGAATCGAACCCGCGACCAATCCCCAGTGACCTTCTAATTTCTAAATCACTAGCCCAACCAGCTGAATTGGAACGGAACTTGACAAATAAACTATACTTACGTACACTTAAATATACAACACTTAACTCTTGTCGTTCCATTAAACTATTACTAGGCATACCATCACAATTACCAAGGCCGGAGAAATTCAAGCAATAAATAAAAAAAAAGAAATCTTATTTACAACATTTAAGGTCCAATTATAAGAAAATTCTAATTGAATTGCACAATAAACGCAGACAAATACTGCCAACAGAGAATGCGATACGCCTTGCAAAAGTCTACAAGTTAACCCATTCAAAAATGACTTAACCACTAAACTAAGCTTAAAGAAATAGAGTCCTTCTCAACTCGGCCGCATAGCCAGCGCTTACCTTTACAGGAGTTGTGTGAAGAGCAACGTGCATTTATCCGTCCATAGTTATAAAACACAGCGTTTATTCAATAAAACTATTAATGCAACACGATAATAATAAGTACACAGTAATAGAAACACTTGGCGAACGCACACGTCTATTATTGACACTTCGTTAGTGGCGGCAACACATGTACGCCTGTCAACGACTCGCGCATAACTGAGCACTGAGCATGCAAAGCCAAAGCGAGCAACTGAGGATAGAACTTGCCAGGCAAGTCTTGCTACACTAGTCCCGCGCACCCATGGGTCCGGTTCTATCGTTTCGTCTTTTGTCATAGAAATAAATCGCCCTATTATGTAATAAAAATATAAATTGGTTTGGTATGTCTTGATGAGTGAAATACTACGTCCGTCATATTTTTGTGAGAGCGTTAAATTTGGTTTTTGTTTGATGGTGATGTTCAAGCCATTACTGCGTTTTGTGCAGTCGAGTGAGAATGAGTGATGAAGTAATAGTAACAGTGTTGTTTACTATCATAAAGGTTATAGCACATACGAACCTTCTTTAAAAATATGTACTCCGCTGATTGAATGTAGAGTTCATGACAATTTACACATCAAATCTACACTTTACAATCAATACGTCTAATCTGAGGAGCTCGGTGGCGCAGTGGTTATTAACGCTACTTTAACACAAACGCTCGTGGGTTAGATTCACACACAAGCCAAACATTTGCGTGCGTGAACATGTTAATTGTCTTGATCTGGATGTTTTCTGTGTACCATAAGTATTTACAAAAAATGTATTTACGTATATTTATCAGTGGTCTGGTAGCCATAGCACAAGCTTCGCTTACATTGAAGCTGAACCACACCGTGTAATTTGTCCGACTATATTTCTTTTAAAATACTACAATTTGGTAAAGAAGACTAATGGTGAGCGGTTACCGTAGCTTATGAATCCTTGAAATATCAGAGGCAATCCGTGCATGTCGCTATCGTTGCATCTTTCATATTTTTTTAAGAACTCACCACGCCGTAGTCTCATTGGAAAATTTTAGCATAGAGTTTGTTTTACGAGTACAAGTGAAGTGTTCACTTTTAGTTAAGAATGAACTCCAATTTTACCTGCACGTAACAATAGACATGTAACGTGTAAGTAAAGGTACGTAATATTTTTTTTCATGACTAGAAGTACGTACACTTAATAGAATTTTACTATACATATACCTTCGGAACTTCGCTCTTACGTTATTTTCTAATTAGATCTTAGTATATCACACAATCTCAGTGTTAACTACTAAAGTGTACAAATGTAGCCTTGAAATTCTCCTAATAACTGCTAATTCATTATTATTTCCTGTTTGGTTGTTTCCATACATAAAGTAACAATCGTTAAAAAATAATTAAAATGAAATTTGCAGTTGCTGTATGTAGTAAGAACGTCCTCGGCGGCGACAACTGAGGCATTTTTTTTTATAAAATTGACTCTCATGTAGCAATTACTGGAAACAATCAGAAACTAATAAAGATATTGAATTTTCTTCTTCAAAATGTGGGAGCCAGTGTTGCAATAACGCTACGAAAAACCTATCGTTGTTATTCATCTTCCTAGCGTTATTCCAAGGCCTAAGAATTTTGGCGAATATACTAATTTTGATGTAGACCGACTGCCGTCAAACATTTACAATTCAGAAGGAAACAATTCCTTTCTTACGTTAGGGCACATGGATTCTAGCAATATACTCGTAGATAGCAGAATCGTTCAAATACCTGACAATGATTTTTCTATATTTCACCGTAAACAGGAGTAGTATGTTAAGTACGTATATAATGCCGGTTCTGTAATATTATGGAATCAACTTTCATACATGTTGTGTATTTCCGAAATCAGCTATAGATCGATGATTTGTCTCTACAATACCTTAAATTTAGGAATGAACCCCCGCTGTAGTTCAGCAAACAAGGCGTAAAAACGTTTTTGTACGGTTGGTAATGCGCAAGTAATCCCTGACGTTGCAGCCGTCCGCAAGTTGCGCAGGTTGCAATGCTTATCATCCATCAGGCAAGGCAGTGTTTGTCACCCTAGTGGTATATAAAATGAGGCCTGGTTCGATGACGAGACCAGTTCGATAACGTCGAACAGAGCCTGTGTATGTATGTATTTATCTATCGCGAGCTTTTCCGTACTCAGAGCGCACGTTAAGCCATCGAACATGGCTGTTGCCGATAGATGACAGTCATTAACTCTTGAAAACACTGGTTTCCACCAATTCGCTGTTGAAGTATGCCCTACACCCCTTCGGTTGAAAGGAGACTGAAGTTTGGCGTACGAAGTCCTCGCAATAAAAGTTTATGGATTATGTTATGAGACAGCGAAATCTCTCACTTTAATTTTGGTAGTCTAAAAAAAATGCTGCATACGATCGCAGCTTAAGCTATAAAATTGAAACTGCCATGCCATCACAGCGATCAACAATACAGCATACCGATTTAAGTCTGCAACATATTAGCGACAAAAATTACAAGAATTGAGGGATTCGAATTATACTCAGAAAGAAATACCTTTCGTATACACCAAATAATATGGAATAATAATAAAATGTAGCTTAATATATACAATAGTGTTAATTCTCATCAAAATTAAGCCCGAATTTCATCTAGAGACTCATATTTCTCGGCATTCGCCAATCTCAATTCGCCAATATTAGTACTGTACTCTACAAGAGTACATACACCAGCGCTGAGGAACTGTGTAGGCTACAAGGACAACAAGGCGCTAGTGAATTTTGGTGTCAAACATCGCATGTTTAATTCTCCAATTTATAAATACAAGTATGTATGTATGTATGTATATCTTCACGCCAAGTCCCTTATTTTTTATAAATATAATAGTATCATAAGTATAATATTCATAAATCGTAACAAAATTTGACAATGTCTTCATTCATTTGTCTTCATGCTTATACTTATACGATATGTTTACTTAAAAATAGCGAACATAAAACATGAAAATTATTCCGTTTCCTAATACATTAGAATTAGCAGGGTCCGCTATCTATGCCTAAGGATTTGAGAAAGATACGGTTTTTAGGGTTCCGTACCCAAAGGGTAAAACGGAACCCTATTACTGAGACTTCGCTGTCCGTCCGTCCGTCCGTCCGTCTGTCACCAGGCTGTATCTCACGAACCGTGATAGTTAGACAGTTGAAATTTTCAAAGATGATGTATTTCTGTTGCCGCTATAATAACAAATACTAAAAAATAGAAAAACATAAATATTTAAGGGGGCTCCCATACAACAAACGTGATTTTTTTGCTCGTTTTTGCTCGATATTGATAACGGCAACAGGTAGACGCTTGAAATATTCACAGAATATTTAGTTATATATTCACTTTAAGAATAAATAATTAAATTAAAATAAAATAAATATTTAAGGGCAAAAAAATCACGTTTGTTGTATGGGAGCCCCATACAACAAACGTGATTTTTTTGCCGTTTTTATAGATAATGGTACGGAACCCTTCGTGCGCGAGTCCGACTCGCACTTGGCCGATTTTTTTACATAGAGCGGCTGCCATCAGACAGCCCAGAGGAAAAATCAAACCTTTCTTAGGTTGGATCACACGACTATTGTACCATAATTTCTTGGACGTGCAAGGTTTCTCACAATGGTTTTCACCGCCGAGCAAGGGCGGATCCAGCTTTGGCTCCAGGAGGGGGTCACACAGTCGTGGTCAAGTCAAGAACTTATAATTTAATTTTGATAACAATAGATACAAGTAAAAAGTAGGTATTTTATTAATGTACGTAAGTACTGTACTTAAAAATATTTATTCTTTATTGTACACTTGAAAAACTTAACACATAATAAATAAATATAAATATTGCCGGACAAATTACACAGCGTCATCTAGCCCCAAAGTAAGCGAAGCTTGTGTTATGGGTACTAGACAACTGATAAACATACGTAAATACTTTTTTTTTTTGTAAATACATACTTATTATACATAGAACATACCCAGACCAATACAAACAGACATGTTCATGCACACAAATGTTTGTACTGTGTGGGAATCGAACCCACGAGCGTTAGTGTCAAAGTAGCGTAATAGCGCGTTTCACCACTGCGCCACCGAGCTCGTCGATAATAACTTGTACATATTCACGTACATATTGCCATCTTCTCTTGAAGACATCCAGAGAAGCACTATCACGCACGGAATGAGGCAGCCTATTTATATTCCATAACCGTGGTGAATAATTTGTCATAACAGCTGGAGGTATGTCGAGGGGTATGACGCAAAACTCTGCAAAAGTGAAGAGGTGGTACGACAAGGGTTTCCAACAAACAAAATAGAAACAGACAAAATACATATATTTAAATAACAAAATCAATTTTTCTTTTACGTCTTCTCCCGAAACGCGTTATTACGTCATTTACGTCAATGGGTACGTTTTCTATGAACGTGGAGAAGTGCCAGTCCGGTTAGGCGATCTTCAACCATTGAAGATCTTAGCCACGATTTAATTCTGCGCAACGCAGAGAAAGACCTTTCTGCTGTCGCTACACTGACAGGTAGTGTAGCCATAATACATAAAAAATTTCTTATATTAGGATACATATCGATGCCACAATTTAAAATAAGATGAGAAATCGACTGCGGTATGTCTTGGCTCCGCTGCCACGTCTGCCACTTCCACCGCCGATATTCATTTACAATGACAGAAACTGGAGTGTTATCTAGTAATAATGTATAGTCGGTAGCTAGTTTTAGTTTAGTTCAGGCAGAACATAAAATTTAAAACATCTTTTTCTCAGAGATTCTTTGGTTTCCTAGGACTATATTTATATAATAAAGTCAACAAAAAATTGACGATATACCCTTTGATTAAGACCTCATGTAAAAAGAAAATTATGAAATGGTTACTCTCCCTATCATATGACGACACTGAAGAGTTACTTACTATACTACAATAAAATCTAGACCTATTTAATACAACTAAAATGAAATACTAATTAAGAATTTACCGACTTACATACAATAAAACAATTTAATTATTATTATATTAGTTGTATCACAGTTTCAATGTCTTCATTACTACTCGTATATTCGCTTTTTGGCATGAAAACGCTTAGCTGAAACAAATTAAGTACATCAGGAGACAGGCGGTCCTGGAGATCACTTATTATTGAATCTAGAAGTGGGATGTATATAGCTCTGCGGAAATACTCTTCAGCAGATTGAGCAGGTTGGTTATTGGCCCTATGTATTTGTTTTGATACTATTCTGGGGCATTTAATTTCTACATCTAGCTGCTCAGCTACTTCTTTAGCCTCTTCAAAAAGCTGTCGGTAGATTACGTCCACATTTTCTCTTTTATTTTGTAAAACACTTAAAGTATCATTAATAGCGTCTGTAGCTTTTTTAAATCAATTGAGTTCGATTGCAGTATTCTGCTTGAAGATACAGTAGTACCTGAACAATAAAAAGTAAGTGACTGTGACTGTAGTACATAAACTAAGAATTTATAACTTAATATCAACGGTATGTACTCGTAGCATAAAATATTAACAAAACAACAACATAATTTTAAAGTATATACATCACTTAAACAGATGGAGGATATAATAAAGTCAGAACTGCGCAATGTTTGCAGCAAGCAATGCGCATCATTGGCAGTTTTATTGTCTTGCCAAGCAGAAATCTTCTCCAGAGCGCTACAAATTTTGACTAAGTTGTCTCCTTGAAATTGAAGATGCCCATCATGCCTCTCTACCCAACGTGTCTCACAAATACCTTGAATGGCAGCTCCAAGTTCTGTTTTAAAAAATTCATGCCTCTTAGCGGATGCATTGGCAAATGCCACAACTTTTCTCATTGTGCCAGATGTATTGCGACAGGAAACTACTTTGGATCATCTTGCCAATGAGTTATTGAGCACACGGTTGTTGCACGGGCAACGTTTAGCATGAACGGCTATTTTCATCAATTCTTGCACTGCACCTTTTGTATCTGATGCCATAACCGAGCAGCTGTCAGTTCCAATACCCACACACCAAGATAAATCTAAGTTAAATTTGATACACAGATTTTCAACGATTTTCGCCAATGCTACACCTGTCAATCGAGGCTCTATGTGACATGAATTGTTGTCTTCACGTCTAAGAGCATCGTAAGTATCACAAAAAGTCACAAAATGTTCCTTAATAATACCATCATGCAAATATCGGAATGACAGGCTCAGCTGTGAGATATGTGATATATCTGTTGTTTCATCTAACAAAATTGAAAAATATTTAGCTTCCCGCACATTCTGTAAAATGGATGATTTCTGCGCAAACATCTATCAACTCATTTTGTACAGTCTTGCTGATGTACGTGGCGTTGGATTTTGAAGATTCTAAATGTTGCTGCAATGCAATATCACCAGAATAAATACGGAATTTTAAAAGGGCTCTAAAATTCCCTTCATCGGCTACTACGCTGTCATAGTTCAGCAATTTACCATCGTCGCGATGGCCACGTAACGATATATTTTGATGACCACAAAATATTATAGTTTTTACGATTGGTCGCAAACGTTCTCTATTTTCATTTATTTGTTTCAGTCTTTGACTATTTACGAGTACTTGGTTCATTATGTTAATTTCCGGTTTATGAAAACTCAATAAAAAGTTCTTCCCTGCTTGGACAGCTAATTCGTGGTATTTGTTTCGCTGGTGAGTTAGCAGAACACCATTTTCACCTAGCAAATTATCGAAAGAAAAATTATCGAGCAATCTCAAACCTTGGTTTCTTTGGGAAAAATGAATCTATTTTTTTAATGAACGTTTCAATCCACCACTACCATCTCCTTTTCCCTTAGAATCACCCTGCAAGCAAAACCATGCAAATTTCACACCCCACAACAGACTGTTGCAAATACATATTAAATATATATACATAAAAACACCCACATTCGCTATAGTACAGGCTGGTGGCGCAGGCGCATTACCTCACAAACAAAGCAAAACCATGTAAATTTCACACCCCACATCAGACAACAAACTTTTGTAAACATATGAGTTATAAGTACATAAAAACATAATAATATAGGTAGTTTTACAGTCCACTATTACTTACCATTTCTTGTAATTAATGAATTTGCAGCAACAATTTTTAAGAATACTTATAAAGGTACACTTATAAACACATTATAGGTAGAAAGAAATTTTAGTTTGTTAACTTAGAACTATGTTATGATATGTTGAAGTTTAGTCGTTCCGATTCCGATTGAGGTTAGGTCTAGCTAGCTAGACGTTACGTAGTCGACAAGCGCGCGCAAGTGTGTCGCGGTAAAATTCAAATTTTCGATGCGTTCGTTCCCAAACGTTTGCCATCATACAAAGTTATTATATTAAATTAATTAAATATTGAAGGTATGTATGTGGTTACATAAAATCTGTATGGTGACAAAATATATAAATAAAATCATTATGTTCAATTAGTGGTCCACCTAAGTCCTGGAACCAGCTCAGGGGGGTGGGGGGGGGGGGGGCATGACCCCCCATGACCCCCCCCCTGGATCCGCCGTTGCCGCCGAGCTAGTAATAATTACAAATATGTACCTACATAAATCCTAAAATACGAGTCTAGTGGTATATGCCAACGTTAGTTCGAACCAGGGGCCGTCGGTCGGATAATAAATCGGTTTTTTTATCAACTGGCTTATCACTGCTCTGATTACATACAATATTAATAGTTATTTGAACATTTTATATTAATATTAATCTCATTATTAATATTTAAAATTTTATACATATTCATATTTATATGAGCCTTTTTGTGTATATATGTATACAAATATATTTTGTGTATCTCGAAAACGGCTCTAACGATTTAGAGCCAACTTTGAATTTAGATAAAGTTTTGCTTTTTGAATGTATCTGTACAGGGTGTAAAAACACGAGTTAACACAACAAACATAAAAAGTGCGCATCGTGTCATGCGCCAATACTATTCTATATTATAATTATTACGTATTTGATGACATGACATATCTTATACGGCCACATAGGTTCCCGTTTCGAACCGTACCAGCAGCACTCTCATTTTGCACATTTTCATACTGAGGCCCGAGTGGCTGAATTCCGCTATGCGCGTTACGACGCCAATTATATATAACGGGCATCAAGGCGTCACACGAGCGATTATTGTATATATATGTATATAAAGAACATTAAAAAGCCGAGTGAAGCTCGGTTGACCAGGTGACTCAATATTAAGAGTATAATAGTTTATTGTATAATATGCCAGCGTCATCGTGCCCCAAACAGTGATGAATAGCGCGATGCCTCACGTTTTATAACAATTAATAAAAACACTGATTCAGAGCAGTATATCTAGTATATATTGATTGTGTGTTTTTTATTACGTTTTATAACAATTAATAAAAACACTGTTTCAGAGCAGTATATCTAGTATATATATATTGATTGTTTGTTTTTTATCACGTATTATAACAATTAATAAAAGCACTGATTCAGAGCAGTATATCTAGTATATACTCGTATTGATTGTTTGTTTTTTATAATCTCCTTACACACGTGCCGGTAAATGCCTGAGGAGTTCCTGTGTTAGCAGTGAGGGTAACAATGCGTACCAATCCGTAAAGGCGTATTATCATGAGCTTGACGCGTCTTCTAGTTAAATACTTCTATTGCATGATGCGTAGCTCTCTTATAATTCACGTTACGATCAGCTCGGTGGCTCAGTCGTGAAAGACGCGACTTTGACACCAACGCTCGTGGGTTCGATTCCCACACAAGACAAATATTTGTGTGCATGAACATGTCTGTTTGTATTGGTCTGCATCAAAGCAGCCCGTCTGGGGAAGTTCCTCCACCTCACAGAAAACCCCAGCCAAATAACAACTCCCTAGAGTATTGTTGTGTTCCTGAGTGTGAGTGAGGTCACCAGTAAGCTCCTAAGGAGTTGCTGTGTAAGCAGCAGAGGAGGCATCGCGCGAGTGATATATGTTACAAGCGTTAATAGGCTACGGAAACTGCTTTACATCAGGTAGACCGTATGCTTGTATGCCTCCCGACGTTGTATAAAAAAAATGGCCGACGACATGTCGAATTTGACCTTTGTCAGCAGTATTATTATCGAAAACTTTTAGCCAAGCCGAGTCTAGCGCGACCGACACTTTTTGTGGTGCAAACATTCATAGGCTACAATAAATACTTCACATAAGGCGAGCCATATGCTTGTTTGCCACACGGCATATAAAAAACCGCTGATTCGTATTGTATACCATCGTTACTCGTCAATGACAAGAACACAACATAAAAACAATTGTCTAGCTAGAGCAATTGTTTTTATGCTGCGATCTTCGTAAGAGGTACTCCCCCAATTGGACTATCGCTGTGCCCTACCTACATCTCTCTATCGCCTCGTTTGCCTACCACATGTAGAAGAGGTTGGTTTTGCATGTTCATAAGTGATGGTGAATTGGTGAGCCACTTACACAGTTAATTTTAAGTCTGAAAAGACTGCAAGAAAAAACATCATGTTATCATTTTTTTTATTTAAATTATTTACGTTAACAAATATTTCATTTAGAAATGAGGCTGGGTTATCAATCGTATTATAACGACCCCAGTTTAAGTACCATAACATGGGCATAATATGTGCGCAACAGCCAACAGTACGGTTACCAAATAGACAACTGCAATCGTAGCCAGTTATTGTATTGACTACATTCAGTTTTTTAGAAATTAACAAATAACAATAGAAGTAACATGTCTGGATTTTATTCGTCCCCTAATCAATTTGTTATTGAAACCTAAAATCAGGGCATGTCATCCTCAATAACAACATCAGCTACTTCAATTATGTATCACCCGTATTACGCCCGAACGCGTATGTTCACCATAATATGAAGCTGCCTGTTTTAATTGATAAGAGCGCAATGCGAAAGTTCTTAATTTATTTAACGCGAGTTTAGGAAAATCATTTAAATGTTCACTATTACCACCAATACGCTCGAACATTACCCGTCTTCTACTTAAATGTTCATTTTGGACATACGGCGAGACATAACTTTCTAAATTAACACGATTTCTGGCAATTGCTAAGATATCCCTTGCTTCTGGATTATCTTCAATCAATGGGTGGAATTGAAACGGGTGGAAAAAGAAGAGTATAAGCTATCTTAAGGTCTTCCGTCAGGTATGCGATACCCGATTAAAATATTCCTGTCTGAGTAATTTGAAGTCTCTTTTTATTCTACCGTTAACAATTTCTACAACACATCGGCACATTGTCATCCATCTTGATCGGTTGGCCTGTAAGGCTGTAGGCTGGTGCTCTCTTTCCATTAAAGACGCTGGCATACCTATGTGTTTTATAGCCATATGCTTCTAATGTTGATATCACATCTCTAAATCCTCTATCCAAGATAAACACATCCCCTAGCCTGAAAAACAATGGCATTGGGCCCTCCTCATTTTGAAACAAACCTGCCATTAGACTAGCACTATTATCAGTTGCCTTGTATGGCCCTAACCAATCTATATTGTACCCATCACATGATACAATTAAAAAGAGTTTAACCAAATGACTTTGTGTAATCTATATGTGTGTTTTTGGTATAGATATTTGCTACTGCTTTGAATATAGATATATGTTCCATCGCAAGTTGTAATGACTGGTTTAGTCTTCTTGTTCTGCACATTCATGTGAATGTATTCATGGTGATATGTGGAGTGGTCTAGGTGGTACTTCTTCAACAGGTTCGGATAAAGGACGTGACATAGATATAGCCACATCATATCCATAGACACGTCATCATCTTGTAGGCCTGCGGCCATCTCAACCAGTTCTTCTACCCATTGAATACCCACATGCATTGCAGACTTGAGTGTGTGAAGCAGTTTGAAACAATGTAAAACATTCATGACACAAAATGTCTTCAGGAGATAGCTAAAAGAGAAGAAAAAATTGTTAAAGTAAGATGTATGTATTTTGTTTACAATGAACTGAGTTCCATGAGGGTAAGGTATCCGCTCTGTAGGGATGCAGTTTGATAATAGTTATTTTATTTTGAAGAATTATATCGGAATCGATTATAACAAAATCATTTACCGCCGTCGGCTAAACCCAGAACGTAAAATACTGAGTATATTATCAGCACCAGGTTCTTGAAGCGTATATGCTCTCAAGTGAACAGTCAATGCAACGACGACGCAGGCCCACGTGCAGCCATGACGCACTCTATACAACAGTTTGTTGGTAGTTTGGTACACAGTGAATTCAGTTCTCACTTCATAAATATCACAAATTTACAATTCATTTAGAATATTTTATTAGATATTAGAATATTCGGTTATACTGAATTGTTGATATTATGTATGTATATCTTCACGCCAGGCCCCTTGCGGGGTAGGCAGAGACAAACGGAGCGCCATAAGACGCGGTCCTTACATACTTCACTCGCTTCTGTGACATTCATAGCTCTTTTCATGCAGGCACGCCGGTTCCTGGTGCTCCTGACATCACCTTCTGATAAAACTCGACCAATTTGGTCATGGTAGGTTAGTCTCGGTCTTCCTCCTTCTCTTCCACTTTTGCATTGTATATCTGTTTCGTCATTCTTTCGTCCCGCATTCTTTCTACATGTCCGAACCAAAAGAGCATGCCTTTTCTTATCTTAACACCGACACTCTCTTTCAGACCAACTCTCACGTCTTCATTACGAACGCGGTCAGCAAGCGTTATGCCACAAATTTTGCGCAATATACGCTCATCTCGATCGCATTTATTCTACTTGAATGCTCTCTCTGCCATACCCAGCTCTCACTTCCATAAGTTAGCGTTGGAATTAGCACCGCGTTGTGTCCATCGAGCTGTGCCTTCTGGCTTAGATTCTGGCTGCCTAGAAGTTTATCCAACGCTCCAGTCACCCTATTCCCTGCACTCACTCGTCTCTCCACAACAGTGGTGTACCTTCCATTGCTGCTAAAAGCACTTCCAAGATATACAATCTCATTCACTTGCTCCAACACTACATCGTTAACCGTAATCCTAGTGTTCGTTCTGGTTGTCTCTCTTTCAAATACCATTATCTTGGTTTTCTTCGCATACAATTGTAAGCCTGATTAACTATTGTTGATATTAGTTTTGAAATATTTTTAGTTGTAAATTTTTAAACATGTACTCCGTTGGATTTCTTAACGGAATAATGGCAACTTTTGATTTGGATTGGAGTAATAAATATGTCGATAGTTTTCTTTCTTATGTGATAATGTTTTCTAGGGTACAAAAAAACACTTCAGTTTTGTACTCATTTGTAATAAATAATTTAAGAATGTTACGTACTATTTCGTAGATGTACAATCAGGTGTTCAAAAGCCCCAAAGTTACTCAATATCCTTTGACGCATGACGGCATGAGAGAGCGTCATGTCAACCTCCGGCACGCCACGGCATGGTTTTACTGCCAAGGCGCGCCAATAGATGTTTCGCATAAAAAAAAATTAAGTGCATTGTAGGCTTGACACTTTGAGCTTCGTACCATAGTTCGCCATCTAAGCTAATTGTATACCATCCAGCAGGCTGTCATTCCCCGATACTTGATTGTCAATTAAGGGCACAACCACACTTACAGATGATATACATAACTACAGCCTGGCCATAACTAGGGGACGGGCTGCGTGGAATACTGAAGCTAGAATATCCCTGTTGTCATAAAGCCGGCGGGCCTGTTGTCATAAACGTTTGGCCCTGGGGGCTTTGTAGATGCATCATTAGTGGTATAAGACGAGTCCGGTTGCGGAGTGGTCGCATAGCTGATCTATACTTTAACGCTAATGCTCGTGGGTTCAATCTCACGGAAAACTGTTTTTTTTTATACTACGTCTGAACACATGCAAGCATATGGTCCACCTGACTTAAAGCGGTTACTTAGTGAATCGCAAGCGTTCATAGACGCTTGCGATTCACTAAGTCTCGCGCTTGCAATACATTAAGTAAGACTCGCGCGATGCCACTTTGCTGCTAACACAGCAACTCCTTAGGAGCTTACTTAGCTTAGCAACCCTCTAGGGAGTTGTTATTTAGCTGCGGTTTTCTATGAGGTAATCCTCAAAAACATCCAGGTCAAGACGTTCATACACACAAATTTTTGTCCTGTGTGGGAATCTAACCCACGAGCGTTAGTGTCACAGTACCGTAACAGCGCGTTTCACTAATACGACACCGAACTCGTCAAAAAAAAAAACCTATATAAATTTGACGCAGTCTACCTAACTGTGGAACAGTTTGTTGTGGCCAGAATGAATTCTCTCACACATTCCAATTTACGCTAGCACAGCAACTTCTCTCAACTCAACTCAGCACGCGAACGTTACTTAATGTATTGCAAGCGTTCATAAGTTTATTCAACATCAGGTGGGCCGTATGCTTGTACTCCTCCCGACATGGTATAAAAAAACAAATCTATTTAGCGAATTAAACACAGAACTTATAATATAGAGGAAATGAACATATCCCGTAATCATACTTCCTGATTGGGTAATGAAACTTAAAGATTTCCTAACATACTTAAAACTCAAAAAGTGCATTCAATAACGAGTTAATTAGATATTAATAGATAATGAGCCATGAACGTGGTCAGTTAATCAGATTGCATTAGCAGCGCAGTTAGCGCTTCTTTTGCGATCATTTATTGCTATTAGTTAGGGTTCCGTACCTAGGAATGGCGCTAAACGCTAGTGTCTACGTATAGTAATGATACTAAGGTACAATTTTAAACTTTCACGGTTGTTTACTTTACTATTGTAAGTAGGGGACTTACAGTGATTTGTTTTATATTTTTCCGATATTTCGGGGTCGTTGCAGACGCCATGGTGACAGTGATAATGGGAAAAAGAAATCACGGCATCTCCCGTACTTAAAATAACTGTCTGGGTACTTTTAAGAGAGGTAGAGCGCATCATAGCAGCCCGTCTGGGGAAGTACCTCCACCTCACTGAAAACCAGTCAAATGGCAACTACCTAGATGATTGCTATGTTCCTGCGTGTGAGTGAGGTCACCAGTAAGCTCATATGGAGTTTCTGTGTTAGCAGCAGAGGTGGCATCGCACGAATGATACTTAATATATTGCAAGCGTTTATAGGCTACGGTAACCGCTTTAAATCAGGTGGAACGTATGCTTGCATGCCTCCCGACGTTGTATATAAAAAAAAGGTAGGGTTGTAATTTAAAGTAGGTAATTATTATGTGACAATGGCATGTTATTATTCTGTTCAAATAGACATTCCTACATATATTTGAAGAATCCTTAGAAGCTTAATGGTAAGCCTACTCATTCGCAGAAATATAACAACTCTACAGGGAGTTAGCGCTAGTTAGACGGCTTTGATGCGCCCTATCTCTTATGAAACACCCAGGCTAAGACAAACAATCATGTTCATGTAATGTTTGTCATGTGTGAGTATCGAATCCATGGGTCTTGGTGTTAAAGTAGCGTTGTGAACCACTCCGCCGTCGCGCTCTTCAAACTCTTCTTTCTAAGTACCTAAAGAGATTACACCCATGAACGGTGATGTCAAAGAAGCGATATTAACTACTGTACCACCGAGCTCGTATACATCCACAGTCTTCGTAAGCTGGATATACATTCTCAGTCGTCCTGCTCGTAATAGATTACATTAATGTCCCAATTCCTTACCTGTCTATCAGCAGGAGCTCATTTGCCAACTGGGTATACTATATAGAGAGTATTTCGGCTTTGGCTGATGACGAAATGCTTACGATGGTATTCGTACCGATACTAATTCAGATGTACAAAATACAGAAAAAAAGACAAGTGTTGTCGATACGTCACCTAAATTACAAGCTGCCAAAAATAACAATTGATTGTCACTATCATCATATGAAATAACATACCAATAACACCACTGCTAAAAACAAAAGTCATGCTGTTATAAAACTCAACCTTTCTAATTCGTAACTTTCAGCCAAAGAAAGTCGCTCGTAATTGCTTCATTTTGACGTTAATTAAATTGAATAGGGATGTGCAATTCGAATTTATGAAACGAGAACATATTCGTTTATGATTTGGTCTGTTTACGTTTTTGATATTCGATCAATAGTTAGTGCCGCGTGGCCTCTGCGTAAGAATAGGCCGCCCCATCTCAACCCATGGGTGTCGTAAAAGGCGACTAAGGGAATTATCCAGGAGATGCGCAGGACCGTCCCCCGATTTTATTATATTTAATTAACTTACTGCGGTTGCCAAGCGTGGCACTATGGCAAAAAACCTCCTTTGAATGAGTACGAAAAAAAGACGGCCCCCAGTCACCGGCAGCCCCGCTGATCCTGGCTTCGGTTGCAGTCAAAGTAGCGGCGGGACAGGGGGTGCTAAGAAGCGCCGGCTCCGTCGCCGTGGCTACCACCACAATTAACGGGCCCTAGCAATTAGTCCTCTGAAAGTAATAGAGCTGGAAGAGGAACTAAGCAAGTTGCATTGGGATATAATAGGATTGCCGGAAGTCCGAAGACAGAGGAAGGTCACGGTGATCCTTAAATCCGGCAACTTGCTTTATTGCCGGGAGGGACCATGACCCAAAACCCCGAAAGCTTTCAACTCAAACTTCGTAATCGTTTTCAGTGCCTAGATTATTGCATAATACCGCACGATATTATTTGATTGAGTTGTATGACAGAATTACTGATTTTCGATATGCAGCGATTGTCGTCCGACCTCCATAACTCAGAGAGAAAACCAGGAAAGGCATATTTTTGAAAGACATGTGACTTAACTTAAAATCATTTCTTAGATTAGTTCGATATATAATTTCTTGGACGTGCTTGTTTCCTCACGATGTTTTTCTTCACCGCTAGGCAAGTGATGATTACAAATATGTACGTAAACCCGAAAACCCAAATTTAGTAGTACATGCCAACACCAGAATTCGAACCAGGTATCGGTCAGTTAAAAAGCTAATTCCTCTTGGCCAGTCTTTCTCAAAGTGGGCGATAACGCCCCCTTGTGGGGCTGAAGGACTAGAGGGAGCGGCCGGTAAGGGTTTAGGGGGACGATGGTTGATTTGTAATGTCATTTACTTTATATTTTAAAATTAACTAAAATTAAAACCTACCTAGTACACAATATCGATTATTTAGTTTATATTTCTGTCGTGTATGATTGTATAACAACTAAAAATAACATAGCTTTCGTAGGATAGCCGGTACGTAATCAAGTTGTAACAAGTTTTTGTTAAATAACGCGATTTGTACAATCCTGTAGCAATCGGCTGGTTCAGCGATAGTTATTCTAACTTGCTCAGCACGATTGAGCGTCGAAAGAGTGCACGATTATGTGCATGTTTGTCTTATTCCTCTCGGTGCGTGCTGTATTTAAAATCTATATAAAAGCTTGTAATATTCTTATTTCTTATACCTTCATTAGGTTAAACAAGTACTGAAGTTCAACACTTTACTTACATATTTGTAAAAACAAAACCATGTCGGAAGCAAAAAAGAAAAGACGGCAATACAGTGCATACATATTAAATATGGATTCATAGAATGCGTTTGTGTTTTCTTTGTTCAAAAACATTTTCAAACGAAGCGATGAAGCATTCAAGACTTCAAGATCGTTCGAACAAAATGCATCCAGATAAGAAGGACAAAAATGTAGCCCATTGTCAAGTCCTGGAGAAGAAGCATAATGCTCAGCCAAGTGTATCAAAATTTATTTCGGCGGCTGCTAAGCAAGACGATGACAGACTTCGAGCTTCATACTATATATTTTTGTTAATTGCTCAAACAGGTAAATTGATTTTCAAAGAGGGCGGTAGACGAAGCAAAATTGAGAATTTCTGTTCTATCACTGCTTAGAATTTACATGGAGTAACCGTCTAAAACGTTAGCCTATTAACCTAACAATGAATAGGTTAGGTTAAGCAATCTGCAGCGGAATCTCATCTTATCATTCGAATTATTTTAAAATTATGGTGGATCGGTATAATCAATCGGCAATGATATACCGATGAGCAGCTTTGGCTGATCAATGGATAAAACAATTTATTTGTCATAGATCGATGATAGATCCCTGGCAAATGAGCCAATGAGCCGACGGATGGTTAACCAATATTGTATCAATTGTCTAAAGATGTTGAATCTATTTTAGTGGTATTCTGTTGGTGTAGCGGTTGGAACGACAGTGATCCTGTAAGAAATTACTGGTCGAGTACCATTCTATCTATTATCGACATAAAAATCATGGTGTATGTAATGTGAAACGAATGATCTCATTCTACTACTGATCGAGATCTATGTTTATTGTAATTTATTTTTTTCATTCCATTTTTATATATAAGTGAGAATAGTCACGTTGGTTTGGAAAGCCATGTTCAAAACGGATTCGAAATGTTTTAACGTAAACTCCATACATACTCGGTTCAGAGACGAACCGTGAGAATTGTCGGCAATCCCAAGCTTACAGACGGTTTTGAGCCGTTAAGTTTAAGGCGAGATTTTGCCCCCCTATGTGTGTTCTACCGATTGTACAACGGGCTGTGTTCTGAAGAATTGTTCAATATGATGCCGACAGTTTCTTGTTACAACCGCACCTCTTATCGGCGGCGGAAAGTAAAGGAAAGTTCACTCTCACACACTGAAACCGCAATGGTTGCGTACTGTACGGTTCCAGCGAAGTTATCTTCCGAGAACACTCAATTTGTGGAATGAGGCTCACAGCCGAGGTTTTACCAAGGGACTACAGCATGGGGTTCTTCAAGAAAGGCGTGAAAAGGTTTTTACAGGGTCGGCAACGCATGAGTGATACCCCTGGTGTTGCAAATGTCCATAGGCTGAGGTTACTGTTTACCACCAGGCAAGTCGTACGCTTGTTTGCCACCTGAGTGGTATAAAAAAGAGCCAGACTTTTTTGTGGGGAATATATTTGTGTGGGGTTCATAAATAGGACAAGAAATTTATTAGGGTAGTATTTTATACCTGCTTATCATCAGGCAGACATATCGCATGCTTGATTACCACCTTAGTGGTATAGCATTTCAACGCAATGTGAATACGCCTTCAGATCTAGGTCGATTCTACGTATCATAAACGTGAATGTGGCACATCCCTAACTGAATAATTTACAGTACGGACATGCATTCAATAATGCTATACATGCGTGAGAGTTACATAACACCACGTTACCGGTGTTACACGAAACAGAGTGTAAAGGTACCTAAATACATAATCACTAACACTAGAACGAGTTTTAATTACGATGGATATTTATTTTACGTGGAAAACCATAACATGTTGTGTTTTTACTTATTGATCATAAACATTATTATTTATACAGCACTAGCTATCCGCCCCGGCTTAGCACGGGTGATATGATCGCTACCAAACTTTACAGGATCACCTGCTGGGCTAACCGGAAGAATCACTGTAAATTTCATTAAAACGTGCCCAGCCGTCTTTGAGTCCATAGAGGACATACAGACAAACATTCATTTTTATATATATAGATGAACATAAATTTACAAAGCTTTTCCGTATATGTGACATTTGTATATAGTTCGCAAAAACAGACAATAGTAAAATCAAGATGGTCAGTGTGAAACTCACTTGGAGACAATAGAGACCGAATTTCTTGTTTGAGCTTCTTGCCCTTCACAGGTAAAAAGCTCGAACTTATTTCTTTAAATTTACATAAATAAATAAATAAATATTGTCGGACAAATTACACAACTCCACCTAGCACTAAAGTAAGCGAAGCTTGTGTTATGGGTACTAGACAACTGATAAACATACGTAAATACATTTTCTTTTTTGTAAATACATACCTATTATACATAGAAAATACCCAGACCAAGACAAACAGACATGTTCATGCACACAAATGTTTGTACTGTGTGGGAATCGAACCCACGAGCGTTGGCGTCAAAGCAGCGCAACAGCGCGTCTCACCACTGCGCCACCGAGCTCGTCGAAATAGTCTTAATACTAATAATTGTGGAGTCCCCTATTAGGCAAATGGTTGCCTGTATCAGGGGAAACCGCTCTCCTATATCAAGGTAACAATAATAAGCTTATACACCAGGGTTTCTCAAACTATGGGTCGCGACCCAGTGGTGGGTCAGCGAACATTGAGTGGGCCATGCCTGCAGAACGGCACACCACCCTACCGATCCAACCGCTGGGCAGCGGGCGTCTGTCAGCCGCCCGGACGGATTGTAAGTGCGGGCGGCGCTTAAAAAAAACTTAAACTTTGTTTGTTATTTGAAAAGTCCTTTATTTAGGTATATTGGTAACGGTTAAATTTCCTATAGGTGGGTCCCGAATTTGGGAACTTGTATTAGATGAGTCGTAGCGCAGACAACTTTGAGAACTGTTATACACCATTCCAATTAACGAAGTTCCATAACGACTCTACACGAAAGTACTCTGCCCTATTTCTTTTTTTTATGTACAATGTCATAACGCTTACAATATATTGAGTAGTGATACTCGCGATGCCACCTCTACTGCTAACACCAACTCCGTAAGAGCATACTAATGACCTCACTGACACGCAGGAACACAACAACCATCTAAAGAGTTATTACTTGACTTTCTGTGAGGTAGAGGTACTGCCCCAGAAGGGTCACTTTAATACGCCATGCCTCTATTAAAAACACCCAGACCAAACCAAACACACATGTTCATGCACACATCTGTTTGTCCTGTGTAGAAATCGAATCCACGAGCGTTGGTATCAAATTAGCGTTTCAAACCACTGCTCCACCGAGCTCGTCAAAAGTCATCGTTTGTGCTAGTATATTACCATTTGTATTTATTGAGAATTATAAATTAAGAATTTTTTTCGAGGACATAAAAAGATCTTTGAGGAGGCTGACCCATGGTGTTAAAGTACTAAGTCGTTGCTAGCTACTCGATTGACGAGGTCATCGACCACTTGAATGAGAAACGCAAACTCTTATACATTCTGTCATAGACATAATGGAGAAACTGGCTTTATAACATACAGCCCAAACCGCTGGGCCTAGAACTTGAAACTGTGCATGGACCTTCCTCAGGGGACGATTAGACATAAGTTAAAGAAGGATTCATGAATCACACAATGCTCAGCCAATCTGAACTCAATAACAAATGTAGTTGTATCATATACACTTACCATCGCCAATTTTAGTAAAAAAACATTATGAAATTCTGATTCTGATGAAGTATACGAATCTCCATTTCATTAGATTGGCAGCAAATCTACCAAAGAAAACAAATCTAATAAAAAGAATATTTGTATACTCATCGAATATTTTATTAAGTTGATCTTACTCACGCCAACAAAACCGAAGGCCACATCACTCGGTTCATACATACCTCACGCGCTTCTTTAGCATTCATAGCTCTTCTCATGCACGCTGGACGGTTTCTATGACAACTGATATCACGTTCTGATTGAACACGATCGATTTGGTCATGGTACGTGTAAGCCTTCCTCGGCTCCAACATCCCTCTGCTTACACTAATTACACAGCTTAAACTAGGTTAGCATAAGTTGAAGTTATAGGAGACTGGTGCCTAAGCTAAGCAAGGCCTGTATTTCAGGACACCAGGTCTCCACCCCACGGAACAATTGACATATTATATATAGTTGGATAATACTTATTAGATATTTATGGCTTAAAGAGTTCGAATTAATTACAAGTCAATTTAAAATTATAAGTTGTCCAGCGATGTTTTTGTGCGAACGAGAGAGACACACTCTGTGTGTGTCTGGCTTACGTTTATGGGTTCGATAGTAGTTCACTCACTCAAAGCAAAGCAATTCCTCAATATCCTCGTAGCTCAGATCCCATCAACAGCCCCTTAATTGCCTGCTTACAGGCCCTCTTATTAAGATGATATATCGGAAGTAACTTACTTATTTTATTGTAGAGAAAACCTGCTTGAAAACAAAAGAAGTGTTGAGTACAAGAACACTTATACACTTTAGCACTTGAGAACACCATATCTTTCATCGTTTGTCTACCATTTTTTTAAGAATCATGGGACTATCGCTCGCGTTGTTTTAAGACATTACTAAGGATATAAAGTTGACGAACGGTCAACACCTTTGCTTTTTGGTCTAGTTCTGAGGTGGGAAACAACTGACAGGGTAGACTGTACATGACTTTAAGAATTCTTATAATATTTCTTACTTCCTGTATTCTTTCTACATGTCCGAACCCGATACTCTCTTTTAGACTTCAACTCTGTTTCTTACATCATCATTGCGAACACGGTCTACATGTGTTGCGCTACAAATTCTGCGCAATGCTCGCAATTCGACTGCGTTTATCCTACTTTCGTGCTCTCTTTCCCATATCTTACTCTGACTTACTCTCACTTCCATAAGGATTCTATAAGCAGAGTGTCTATCGAGCTGTGCGTTCTGATTCAAGTCTTTACTGCCAAGAAGTTTTCGCAACGCCTCATTTACACTACTCCCGGCACTCACTCGTGTATCCGCATCAGCGGTGTACCTTGCATCCCTACTAAAAGCGCATACAAGATATATTTTTTATACTACATCGGGAGGCACACTAGCCTACGGCCCACCTGATGTAAAGCGGTTACCGTAGCATCTTAGTTTACGCCGTAGCTAGTAATACATTAAGTATTACTCGTGCGATGCCACCTCTGCTGCT
Source organism: Pyralis farinalis (assembly GCA_947507595.1). Classification (NCBI taxonomy): domain Eukaryota; kingdom Metazoa; phylum Arthropoda; class Insecta; order Lepidoptera; family Pyralidae; genus Pyralis; species Pyralis farinalis. The sequence continues at coordinate 7,160,383 of OX382282.1, read as the reverse complement.
AACACAACATTCTCCTTAGGAGTTTACTGGAGACCTCATTGTCATTTGGCTGCGATTTTTCAATGAGATGAAGGTACTTTCACCAGACGGGCTGCTCTGATGCGCCCGACCTCTCTTAAAAATCCCCAGACTAAGACAAACAGACATGTTCATGCACACAAATGTATGTCCTGTATGGGAATTGAACCCACGAGCGTTGGTGTCAAAGTAGCTTAACAGCGCGTTTCACCACTACGCCACCGAGTTTGTCGATATATACCGTCTCATTCTTCAACCGTAATCCTTACATTGGTTCTGGTTTCTTTTCTTTCAAATAGCATTGTCTTTATCTTCTTCGCACTCAGTAGTAAGCTCGTTTCCATATAATCGTCTTTCATCATTGTGACCAGTGTATGCAGCTCAGATGGTGTTCAGACGGTATCGTCTGTATAAGGTAGACAATTATAGACGGATATAGGATTACAAATGACAATCCTGCATTGTAATCCTATTTATAGTTTGTTCTCTTTCATAATATTTGTTTTCTTCGCATTCAGTAGCAAGCCTTTCTCCATACAATCTTTTTTCACTAGCTCTGTCTCTATTAAGTTAAACTGAGATAATACGTCAAGCATCTTACTATCATCTAACCAAAACCATCAATTGTTATCTTACGCCTTACCTGCGATATGCGGTATAAACAATTGAAGTTTCACTTGAACTTTGATTACGGGGATTCGGGAAAGCTAAAACCGCAAACTCGCGACGCTTAGTATATGACGTTCCCTAGAGATCAAAAAAATATACGCTGGATGAGACTCGCATTTTTGTTTTCAACACATCAAAAAACTGATCAAGCGCTAATTCATTCGGTACCCTATAGAATAGACCGTTAGTAGAGGCTCTACTGTTTGTCCATCCGTCTATCACAGCGTCTTTATTTTTTTTTAAGTGTATTTTTATAACCTTCGCATTTAGTAGTAAGGCCCTCTCCCTCTATATAATCGTATTTCATTATTGTGATCAGTGTTTACAGTGCAGTAGTGGTCAAACGGCATTGTCTGCATAAAGCAGACATTTCACCACTATATCACCCATGCACAATCCTGCATTAAAATCTTAGATGTATTTAACAGTTATAAATAGCGTGCACGTGGCTGTTTATGACAACGCTACGATTAAAGGTTACTGTGTGATCAAAGTATAGATACAATAAAATTTGTCATTACGGATAATCAAGACATTACTTTTCACTCAGTATTAGTTTAAACGTTTTTCACAAAGGTTGGCTTTATATTTGAGCAAATTTTTATTTAAAATTAATGTCTTTCGTCGTTAAATGTGTGTAATGGCAGACACTTTACTATTATATTTATATTATATAGTTATAACAACTTGTAATAAAATTATAATAATTTTTAAATTAAAAGAAGTCCCCATACAATAAATACGTTTTATTCGTTGTTTTTTTTACTATGTTATGTTATGCTATTTTACTTTTGCATGGTTAAATATTGTACAGTGGTACGGAACCCTTTGTGTGCGAGTACGAGTCGCAATTAGATGGTAGAGAGGCTGCAATGTTATATTTATATATTGTTTAGTACGCAAGTGTAATAATATGGGATCACCGTTGAACAAGACAATTTTTTCCCACATCTAAATTATGGAACTTGAAAAGAAATCTCTATTTCATGTTTCATTTTTTATTCCGGACTATTTTTTACTAAAAATAAATTTCGGCACTCCATCTGCTTATTTATATATCTGTATAAAAATCAAGGTATAGGTTTCACTCGCGTTAAAGCCGTCACGTGCTTCACGTCACGTAATATTAGACTACAAATAGGAAAATTAACCGCAGGACGGCGGTCACGGGACAATGCAGATTAGTCGTGAATAATGGTATGTAAATGTAGGTCAGTGCTATCTTACGTAAAAATAACTTTAACTTCACGCCAAATCCCATGCGGGCTGGGCAGAGAGAGCCGAGCGTCACATGACTCGATCCTTACAAACCTCACTCGCTTCTTTAACATTCATTGCTATTCTTATGCGTGCTCGCCGGTTTCTAAGGCTTCTGACATCACCTTCTGATATAACACGATCAATTTGATCACATAAAAATAAATATTCTGTGAAAATTAAAACCATCTCCTTGAATATAAAAAACTACGGAACATCGGCAATAGGACGTGTAGAAATGCAAAACGCCAACATATTCATTCTTCTCTGGAAAACATGTCCCAGCCATACATCTGGAAATTCTTCTGGGTGTGGGTGGGTACCTTCTGAGAATGTCAGTGGGTCTTTAGATCTAATCTCATTAAATAAACATTTCTGTACTCACCCCATTTCTGTCAATCAGATATCTAAAAGTGCTACATTGTCTTCGATTTTTCAACCCGTCCAGCCGGCATTTTCATTTCGCTACATTACAGAGGAGGAAGTTAAAAGAGCATCTTATCCATAACCACGAAAGCTGTGACAGTGATGGCTTGAGTCGTGACATGTTGATCCCAGTTTTAGATTATTTTATCTCAGTAATTAAAACACACTTAATAAATTTTTCTCTGTCCACTAACGTTTTTCCAAAAGCTTGAAATTGGCTCAGGTCATCCCAATCCCTAAAACTTCTAATTCTATAGCCTTCTCCGAATATCGGCCAATTTTCATTCTTCCACTGCTGTCTAAAGTTCTTGAAAGTGTCGTTTACAAACAACTTAATTCATATCTCCATCATAATCTTCTTAGCCCCTTTCAGTCGGGTTTTCGTCCTCATCACAGCACAACGAGTGCGTTATTAAATGTCACAGATGATATATGATTCGGCCTCGCCATACTTCTCAAACAGGCTGCTTTCGTGGCTTGGACTACGGCGCGTGCTACTAAGAATCCTGATGTCTCTATTTTCAAACGCCAACTGAATGCCGCCTCGAGGTCCAGTAAGAGGGTGATTGCCAGAGCATAATTAGATTTTATCGGTAGAGTTGGCGAGAGGCTAGCAAGCCTTCCTTCTGGGAGCCATGCTTTCTGGTCGCTGGCTAAAGCTGCCGAGGGAAACTTTTGTCAACCGTCCATGTTACCATTGCAGAAACCTATGGCAGTCTGGCCTATAGCGCTAAAGAAAAAGCCTGTTCATTAGGTAATCTCTTTGCCTCGAACTCGACTTGGAATGACGGGTGGGCTATGCCACCTACCATTCCGAGGGGCGGTAACTCAATGACGGAAATTTCAATTACGCAGCGAGATGTTTATCCTCAAACACTGGAGCCGCAATGGTCGCGTACTGTGCGGTTTGAGAGAAGTTTTCTACCAAGAACTATTAAGTTATGGAATGAGCTCCCTGCTGAGATTTTTACAAAGGCTTACAGCATGGGGTTCTTCAAAAAAGACGTGAAGAGGTTTTTACAGGGTAGGCAACGCAGAGTGACACCCCTGGTATTGCAATGACACTTTTTAAAGCGTACTCTATGGGTGGATCATGCCAAAAGATCGCTTGATGCCCTACGTATCCAATATAATAATATTTTCAGAATGCTGTTGGGACTGCCGCGCTTCTGTAGTGCGTCGGGGATGTTTGCGTATTATCGAACTGACGGTTTCCACGCCATAATTCGTAAGAAAACTGTATCCCTGATAAACAGAACGCGTGACAGTGGCAACAGCATCCTTAAAATAATCGCGGATGATTGGACCTCCCCACTATGGAAATGCTTAGTGGGAAGAGTAATATGAAGTAATGTTCTCTCTTCAATTTAATTTATATAATTTAATTGTAAACTGCGTTAATTGTTTTTGTATGGATTTTAAATTATCTGAAATAAACTATTTTTATTTTATTTTTATTACAAATATCCATAGGGTACGGTAATTGCCTACCATCAGGCAAGCCGTACGCCTGTTTGCCACCTTAGTGGCATAAGAAAAGTTTCCAGCAATTTTATCACTAGCAATATTTCTTCTATAAAATAATGATTATGATGAGCATAAGCATTAAAATATAAACATTATGTTCTTAGACGTCCGTAATATTTATATTCTAAATATAATGAAATATGTCGTTACGTTATTAAAGAATATAAGTAGAATTTGAAATATGGTTTAGGTGCACATAGGTTTGTAGTTTCGTTTTGACAGGTTCTCTGGACAAACAGACGTTACAAAATATGTCTCTATCAGTGTTAGGTTCCTAAATCTCGCACTTCTTCCCGCGCTTTTGACTAGAAACATTGTTATTATATTTGCTTATTTTATAATTCAGTGTAAAATTAGTTTTATGTGACAATTTTGATAGTATTTTGTAACAATTTGATGAAAGACGTGAATAAGTTCATGAAGAAAACCTTGTAAAAGTCACTATCATTTTACGGGTGGTATTTAAACTACAGGATTGTGTCTGGGTACCCTTCCCAAGTATTTTTTCAGCACAGCTCCTGAAGCTGGAACATCTAGAATTAAGATTTTGAAATGGTTTAAAACCGAAGACTTGGCTGTATAGGTTAGATACCTTTGCTTGTCATCTTGGGGATAAACAGAATTAAAAAAACAAAATCCCATTGTTTGTTTGTTGTGTACTAACCTAATGTAATTAAAAGTTTCAAATTTAATTCAACATTTTAACCCCTTAGAATTATGTCTGAGACAGATAAAGATAATAGAAGTAACGACAATGTGAATAAGAATGTCGCAGAGGAAACGAAGCCAATAGATGTTGAAGAAAGAAAAATAAATGACGATCTTAAAAACCGGTTAAGAAAATACATTAAAAAGCTAGATGGTATGTAATATTGTATCAGGATACATATATAATTTTTAATTCCAATTGATGTAAACACATTATTTTACTTCACTCCTAATCCTACTAATATTATAAATGCGAAAGTTTGTATGTATGGATGGATGTTTGTTGCTCTTTCACGCTTAAACGGCTGAACGGATTTGAATGAAATTTCGCACGTAGGTAGATTATGATCTGGATTAACACATAGGCTACGTTATTTGAAACCACGCGGGCGGAGCCGCGGGCAGCAGCTAGTCTTCCATATATAAGTCCTTTCTGCCTTCTATCTGCCATGTACCCAGTAGAACTGCTGCCTGTTAGATGACATTAGTATCCTTTATAAGATGTCCATTTGTGTTATCATGAGGTAAAAGCTTGACTCTCATAGCTTAGTGATTTCGCTGATAGTGTTCTGATATATTATGTTTAGGCTACATTTATAGCTATATAGACAGTTTCTTTTTACCAAAACTTTGTTTAATATTTGTACCACATCAGATGGGGTTGGTTTTGTGATTTAAATTTTCTTTGGCATTGAGTATTCCTTTTGTTTTTGGTCTAAAAAACATACAATTTATTGAAATTAAACTATTTTTAACGGAAGTATCGATGTAACGGAAGAACGATACTTCCGTTAAGAATAGTTTAATTTCAATGTGTAACAATTGCAAAAACCTAAGACAATACTATATAATTTATTCTTTTTTTTTATTACAATTCAGGAGCCATACAAGTATATGCCCCTAATAAGAATGGTTTTGATGTGGTTACTGCATCCCTTGTAATACATTAAGAATTTCTCTACCAATGCCACCTCTGCTGCTAACACAGCAACTCCTAAGGTACTTGACTAAACTTAACTGGTAACCCTAGATGCTTGCAAGACCACAACCCTCCTGGTAGTTGTTATTTAGCTCCGGTTTCTGTGAGGTTGCTCTGGTGCACCCTACCTCTCTTAAAAACATTCAAACCGTGATAAACAGATATGTTCATGCACACAAATATTTGTCCTGTGTGGGAATCAAACTCGCAAGTTCTGGTGTCAAACTATTGTTATTAACTTTGGACTTGCTTGCTTGGGATCAAAATACCATTGAACTCTTCACATATACTATATGTGCTCTTAACACATTACACATTTAACCCTTCGAAACCCGGGTGGTCGTATATGACCCCGAAATGTATGGGAAAACGTATATAACAGGTTCTGACTGCTCAAAATTACTCAGGTTCAAATAATTCTAGAGAAGAAGAAAAATAAATATTCTCATATTTTCATAATTTTTTGGGTATATTAGAGGGCAATTTGAGATATTATTCAATCAGATAGATTTGTAATAATTTTTATTGTTTATTGAAATTGTGAAAAAATACTCTTGCTATGTTAGGATTTAACTGTGATTACCAAAATCCTCCACCAAAGGTTCTAGCCTTTGGGGTACTTTTACCACAAATAGTTCTGACTTTTTTAGTATGAAACCTCATTTTATCATTTATTTCTTGTCAAAATATCTTATTTCTCAGATTTTCGTTTGAGAGATGAATTGGAATAACCGACATACCTCATTTGCCAACCTTGTTTTTCAACATTCTATGCTCTTTGGAAAGCTTCTCCAGGAAGTTTATTCCACAAGCTAAGAATTTGTGGAAGAAAACCTGTGTTGAACTGCACCATATGTAGCCTATTTGCCCAAACAACATGTAGGAATGAATTCTGTTTAATGGCAAACAAGATAGAAAACTAGATGGAAACGACACAACCTTCTTTATATAAAGCTTGCAGTGATGGTCTAGTAATTTAATGTCTCCTAATTTGGTCTCATCTGCACACTAATAATGCAATTATTTAACAGACACAAACACAAGCATAACCAAACAGGAAAGTGAAAAGATTGAAATAGATACATTCAAACAACTCTATAAACCAACACTTGATGCTGAAGAGGATTCATACAAGGATATACCAAAGTTTTACTTCAAACTACCTCGACCTGACGAAGTTCTGGCACAGAAGTTAAGGGAGGAAACTAGAGCTCAGTTTTTACAGAAGAAGAGCAAAGAATTGCTCGATAATAGTGAATTGAAGCACCTTTGGAGTTTGATTGAGAAGTCTAATGGAAGTTATAGTATGGCAAACAACGACGAGTTGACAATTGATTACTTTCAGTTTAAAAAGGTTAGAGATGAGGCGGGCGCTAAGTACAAGTAAGTTTAATTAGCCCTACTGTATATTTATTTATAGTTTTGAGATAAAAAATCATAATTGTCATAAACATAATACAGAACACCAATTGTTCCTGCCCCTCATTGTCTAAAGTAGACTCTTAAATACCTATATGTCATGATAGGCCAGAGATTGTTGTGGCAATCACAGCTGGATGGCAGGATACGTAAACTAATGTTAATTTTTAAAATGATAAGACATTTAACTTCCCAAAAACTACTAACTCAGATTTACATGGTGCTCTACCCAATTGATACTGATATATTGTATATCTTTGTGGAGAAGTGCCTATAAACAAATTTTCTAGGACTAGAATGAGCTCGACGGGTTCTTTTAAAAGTAATGTATTGTAAAAAACAAAGATTTCGTACTAAGGCTCATTATGAAATTTCATAACTACTTTTCAGTAGAAAACTTTTCATTCTACATATACTTGTAAAAATATAGATATTTGGATTATAATCCAGGTACCACTCAAATAGAAGAAGAGACAGAGTTGCTATAATACACAGCATACAAAACAGTTTTGTCCAATATCATTTTGTTAATACGTCGTTGCACCTTTACAACTAAAGATGCGCCGAGTACACAATTTAACGAGTAATTGAGTACCGAGTATTACTCACTTTAACCTTCACTGAACTGAGTACTTGGCCGAGTTACTCAGTTCAGTTTAGGTAGTGTATCGAGCGAGCAAGTGGTACCTTGCCATCTTCGCCTCTCACACCTGATCGCATTCCAAAACCAGAAAGACTAGTGCTTAGTGTTTCTATATCTTAATTTGCATTTGTTAAACATTATAGAATTCATACCATTTTCCAGTACATTCTTAATTTTTTTATGTGATTCAAATGTTAATTTTTCGATATTTTATATATGTTTTGTAAATTAAATATGTTTAGTTATCGAATCCCCAAATGAGAAAACAATACTTTAACCATAAATTACATTATCGGCTACTCGGCGGAATATGAGTACTATAAAATGTAACGAGTACTCTGCGCATCTCTATTTACAACCATATAAATAGGGTTCAGGAGTCTGTAACCAGGCAAACTGTCTGCCTGGTTACAGACCTCTAGAATACAAAGGTGTAGAAAAATTGCTTAATTATAACATTCAAATGGCATCTGAATTTATTAGATATTGAAATTCACATGCTTTTGAATATATACATTGTACCGCACGCACACAGATACACGCAAACACTCATACACAATTTGCTTGCTTTGACTTGAAAAATTTGAGCACTCATTTGATTTTATCACTTACATTAAATTGGGCTATTTTTTATTTTACGTTACTAGTTTAACCTGAATTATGTATTTAAGTTCTTCTTCTTTGCGTTATCCCGTTTCCTAATCCATTAGGATTCCTCACGATGTTTTTCTTCACCGCCAAGCTGCTTTGGTGGAAATATAGATTGATAATTTCTTTAGGCGATAAGTAGGATAACAGAACTTAACAGTTGGAGTTAAATCAAACAGCTCTTCTTCCTGTGATACACATACAATGTATCAGATACAGTGCATAGAGGAAAGTAACTTACCTCTATCCACTGAAGGTAGTCCCTTCTGCCTTACAGAAAGATCATCATAGAAATATATCCCATTCATATGAATTAGCGAAATCTCCAGGAGACGATGTAATTTTCGTTGCTTAAGTTGTTTGAAAATACATAGAACCTGTCTCCATATTTCAGACCCTATTTCACAGCTGAAGTGTTTGGTCGCCTGCAAGCTGCAGAAGGAAGTGTCGGTCGTGTGAGAGGAGTCTCCCTTTTCAATTATGTGATGAGGAGAGTTTGGCTACAGCAGACTAGAATTGGTTTGTCGTTGTATGACGTCACTGGACAAGGATATCTTACAGAACATGTGAGTATTTTTTTAGTACATGGCCAACAGAATTTCGCTCGGCGTTTTTTATGTTATTTATATATATACAAGAATTTCTCGTATAAAGTAACCGACAAAAATGCGCAAAAAGAGAGTTAGTGGGTTTCGAACTGGTGACCTAGGTGGCCAAATAAGCAATTAGTACTTATTGCCAGCGCCCTACGCTCCCTCTCCACGACTAGGTCATAACTATGGCTTGCAGTAACCCAGTGGCCCAGATATTTAAATTCCGACAGTATCTTTAACCCGTTGAGGCCCGCGTGGCTGAATTCCGCCATGCGCGTTATGGCGCCAAGTATATAACGGGTCTAAAGGCGTCAATGGAGTACCTTTTATTGTGACCTGCGGTATTGTAGTATAATATCTGGTACCTGCTCTAAATACCAGTAATTTACTTTACCAGCGTTATACCTGAGCCTGTTATATGTGATGCAACTACCAACTGGCAATAGAAGCTCGAGCTAAAAGGAGGTAGGATATAGTAATGTTAGGGCCGTTGTGTGACTGGGGGATACCTGAATCATACAGGTGGCAGCAGTCACATAACAGTGCTCTCTAGACTTGGTGTATTCCTGCGCTTGAGGGGCGTTATAAGCGAACTCTTAATGAGGGGTAATAGATTACCAGAAGTGATACAAATCTTTACATTGCAAGCATCGATACTAGATAGCTAAGATAAAGGATTCACATCAGACGGAAGGTGTGCTTGTTTGCCATTCAACGTTCTATAAAAACATTTCAATTAAAGAAACAAAATCTGAAAAGTAATCTAAACTTGACGCAAACCAGACCCGAACCTAACCCTCAAAATCAACTGGGAGTCAACTTGTGTCCTACTTATCTAAATATTCATTAGGAATATTTTTTTTTATGTGATCAGAATATTATTCCCAGTCGTTGACGACGCGAGAAGACTACTATAATATAAAGAACAAATACTGTTATTTTCTAGGACCTGGAAAGTTATATAGCAGAACTTGTACCATCCTTGGCGGCGCTGGACGGACTGGATTCATCCTTCAGCTCGTTCTATGTGTGTACGGCTGCCAGGAAATTCCTCTTCTTCCTTGACCCTCTAAGGGTAGGCAGAGTTAGGATACGTGATGTGCTGTCGTGTTCCTTCTTAGATGATTTATTAGAGGTGTGTATGTATTTTTATGCAATCGTGCTGAGAACCAACAGCAATTAAAATTCGCTCCTGATGGGAAATTTATGAATTAAAACAGTACATACTTACTGACTAACTGGAGGCTGGCGTTCTTTGTAATGATGTATCTACTGCAACACGGTTGTATGAGGTCTCAACTCCATTAGATTTACTTGTATGATGTGGGTCTAAGATAACATTCAGTTCAGTTCAGGTTTCAGTTTATTTGTGAATATAGGTGTACATGGTGTTGAGTTACAATTAAATTGATCTCTATATCCTACCAATAAAATTGGTGTACAAATATCAAAATAAGGTATAAACACTAGAAATATTTAAATAGGATAATTAGCACATTACAAGTAAATAATTATACATATTAATTAGATTACTAAATCAGGTAAGTGAAATATAATGTCAAAGCTATATTAAAATGTCAAAACGTTAATAATGGTATACATTCCTATTAAAATAATGTTTACAATTTGTCATTGAAATATTCCGTTACTGTATAATATGCCTTATCCAGTAGTAAATTAAATAACTGTCTTTTGAAATTCTTATAACTATCCGTATTTCTTATAGATTTTGGCAATTTGTTGTAAATTTTAGGGGCCATACCAAATATACTTTTCTGAACGAGAGAAGTTTTACAGTTCGTTAAGTGTAACTTGTCACATCTGCGGCGACTCTTCACCCGCGAAAATCTAGACATATTGGTTTTAACAAATAAAGCTATTTCGTATATGTATAATGATGGCATAGTGAGAATTCTTAACCTTCTAAAGTGTGGTTGACAACTGTCGGTAGGTTTTAGATTACAAATAGCACGTATGCAACGTTTTTGGGATTTAAACACTAAGTCCTTACCGGTTGCATTGCCCCAAAATATTATACCATATCTTAATGTCGAGGCAGCCAGGCCATGATATGCAGTTAGAACTGTCGATCGGTTAGCAGTTTTACTTAACATGTGTAATGCGTATGAGTATTGATTTAACTTGCAACATATTTTATCAATTTGTTTATCCCATTTCATTGTGTTTTCTACGTGAAGTCCAAGAAATTTTGTGTCTTTAGTTTCTTGAATACTTTTGTCATTATATTTGATGTCTAAATTTAAACTTAAATTTTGTCTTTGTTGAAAATTCATTATCACTGTTTTGTCCAGATTAATTAGAAGGTTGTTTCTTTGTAGCCAGTATATAACTGATTCAATATATTCATTTATATCATTTTCGAGCGTATTATGTTCACTACCGCCAAAAACTAAAGTACTGTCGTCAGCAAACATTATCATTGGATATGTAGATGCTTTTGGGAAGTCATTAATATAGATAATGAACAGGAGAGGTCCAAGGACGCTGCCTTGTGGGACTCCATATTGTACGGTTCTTTCACTGGATTTATAGAGAATTTCAGTATTTTTGAGCATTCTACTAATAATAGTTATCTGTTTCCTATTTGTTAAGTAAGATTCAATTAGTTTTAATATATTTCCTCTAATTCCATACGCACTGAGTTTATCTAATAATACTTTATGGTGAACATAGTCGAAAGCTTTTGTCATGTCCATGTAAAGAGCTAAGACTTCTTGTTTTTTATCCATTTTATTCATAATTATGTTTAAAAAATCAAAGATAGCCATGTTGATACATTTGCCTTTCCTGAAACCTTTCTGATTATCTACGAGAATATTATATTTTTCAAGGTATCTGTTAAGATTATTGTATATGACCTTTTCAAATACTTTAGAAATTATCGGCACTAACGCTATAGGTCTGTAACAAGATAAGTTATCTTTTTCACCTTTTTTGAAAACCGGTTTAATTATCGTAATTTTTAATTTATCAGGGAAAACGCCTTGAGTTATACAGTTATTGATGAGGTGACTTAAGACAGGTGCAATATGTGCAGCTACTGATTTTATTATCTTAGTATTGATATCGTCATATCCAGTACTTGAAGTATTTTTTAAAGACATTATTGTTCTGTAAATATCCTGAGGAATTGTGGGTGGCATGAACATTGAAGAATCATTGTGACTGATTCGTACGTTTTTCGTAAGTTTTGCATTTTCTGTTAGTTGTACCTGATCTACAAAAAAGTCATTAAACGCTTGCTATAAACATAGGATATAAGTAGTACTATAACTTCACGCCAAATCCCTAGCGGTGTAGACAGAGATAACCGAGCGTCACGTGACTCGATCCTTATATACCTCTCTCGCTTCTTTAACATTCATAACTAATACTTATTGGGAATTAATCACACAAAGGCAATTCGTTAGTAAATAAATAAATAAGTAATAGTTACTATACTATGCTATAACTTCACGCCAAATCCCTTACGGGGTAGGCAGAGAGAACCGAGCGCCACAGTAATAGTTAATCAATGTTAAAGTTAATCTCTACTATGCGTGATGCATCCTGTCAATTAACAAACGATGATCAGACGAAAGAGGATATGTAGCTCGCCTACACGAGATTGTAGTCAAATCCCCGAAATTTTTCGGTTTCTTATCGCTGAATAAAGTCACCATGAAGCTCCTACGGAAGTGTAGCGTTACCGCCGAGGGTGGCAACACGCGAGCAATATAGCGATATTTCATATGTCTCGCACTCGTGTCTAGTATACACGCAAATGACATGTGAAATATCAGTTGACGGTGTAAAATAATATTCCAAAATCTCCTACATGTTATAGAATAAAGTTGTTACACATCTATAACAGTGTTTCGCAAAGCGTGTGCCGCGACACATTGGTATACCGTGGAGATTAGACGGTGCGCCGCGGAAAAATAGCAAGTTTTTTCCGAAAGATATGAGAATAATACCTATACCTACGTGAAAGTTATGCGAACCTGGCGTTTCGTTACGCGAGGAGCTAAATCAAATCTCTATTCGCCACTAATTATCCGCTAGCTTAAGTAAACATTCTATGGTTTACATATAAAATTGATCGATTTGATGGGTGTACCCTGAACACGAAGTTCTTGCGGAACAGTGCTCTATAAAATTTATTCACAATATAAAACACTTCGTATATAATTACTTCACAATACTTTCTCATTAGCTCCGAGAAGAGGATCTACCGATGGAACTGCAAGAGCAAAACTGGTTCAGCGCAGCGTCTGCCCTTCGCGTGTATGGACAGTATTTGAATCTGGACAGAGATCATAATGGAATGCTGAGCATCAATGAATTGGCCGGGTGAGTATAAAAGTCACATATATGTATATATATATATATATATATATATGTTGCGAGAAAGAAAACCTTTGAATTATTTTGATAGATAGATAGATAAAAAGATTTTGATTTTGGATAACGTTTTATTGCGAATCAGATTTTACAATCAAAGTCGTTGAAGTGAGCGTCGATGGATGCTAGCTTCACACTGATATATTGCTGCATTCACATCGCCGCGGTTAGTTGTGATGGTTGCCGCCGGATGGCGCCACGTGGCTTTAACTAATGTATTGCAACCGTTTATAGTCTACGGTAACCGCTTTACATCAGGTGAGCCGTATGCCTCTCGACATTGTATAAAAAAAACTAGATTCGTTTTTATACTAAAACATATTATTACAAAATTCGTTGTAGATACGGCTCCGGCACACTGACCCGTGCATTCCTGCAGCGAGTGTTCCAACAATGCCTCACATATGACGGCGAGATGGACTACAAAACATACCTGGATTTAGTGCTTGCCCTGGAAAACAGGAGGCAGCCAGCGGCACTCGCCTACTTGTTCAGAGTTTTGGATATCAACTCACAGGGATACCTTGACGCTTTCACTCTCAACTATTTCTTTAAGGTTTGTGTTACAGATTATATCCATATCGAGAGAACTTGTAAGTGATCTTTTGTGTACAGATAACGAAATTCATCTTATGTGTTAGCAGCAAAGGTGAGGTTTTTTTTTGCACCGTGTGAAGGATTAAAAGCAGACGGTCCACCTGATATAAAGCGGTAACTGTTACCTATGAACGCATACATTAAGTATCACTCGAGCGATGCCTCCTCTGCTGCTAACACAGCAACTCCTTAGGAGCTCACTGGTGTCTTTACTCACACGCAGGAATACAACAACCCTCTACGCAGTTGTTAATTCGCTGGAGATTTCTCTAAGGTAGAGGTACTTCTCCAGACGGGTCGCTGTGATGCGCCCTACCTCTCTTAAAAACAAAAAAAACATGCAAACCAAGACAAATAGACATGTTCGTGCACACAAATATGTGTCTTGTGTGGCAAGCGAACCCACGAGCGTTGGTGACAACGTCGCGTCGTTCACGACTGTGCCACCGAGCTCTTCATCATGGCTTTGCATAACATAAGCTGTCGTCTTGAACACCATGGTATGTCAAATTGCATAAATACGCAAACAAATTTGATTTTTGCCGCGCAATGAATTGGATAAAAATTGAATGTTGCTTTTCAAATTCTAGTAAATAAATAAATAATATAATTGGTCGTGTTCTATCAGAAGGTGATGTCAGGAGCCCTAGAAACCGGCGAGCGTGCATGAAAAGAGCAATGAATGTGAAAGAAGCGAGTGAGGTATGTAAGGATCGAGTCGCGTAGCGCTCGGTTCTCTCTGCCTACCCCGTAAGGGATTTGGCGTGAAGTTATAGATAGATAGATAGATAGTAAATAAATAGTATGGCCAACAATATGTTTGGCTCACTTATCGCCACGTGTTGAAGAGAGTCAAAGCATTTTCGTTCGTTTATTCATTTTGCATCTCGAGTCCCGCACAATCATTTGAAATACAATGTTCTTGTACGAAATTGATATTAGACTTGTGTTCTACCTTATCTTACCTTAGAGTGACTTACCTAGTGAGTTACTTACCTTAGAGTGAATTCAGTTAACATCAGAGTTGATGTTAACTGAATTCACTCTAAGGGTAGAAGGTAATTGCCACCGCGCTGTCAATCGGCAACTTATTTTTTGTCGAAACATAACAATCATCTAAGAAAATGTTATTTGGCTATGGTTTTCTATCAGTTGCTCCCCAGTCGCTTACTAATTTTATCTTTTTTTATACAACTAGATTGGCAAACAAGCATGCGCCCCGCATTAGTTGGTAAGCATTCACCGCAGCTTATTGACGCTCGCAACATCACGGGGATGTTACTCGCGCGCTGCCAATCTTGTGACCTAAGGCTGTTTCGTCACAGTACCCAGTATTTTCTCTGCCATATCTCACCCTTCAAACTGGTACACAGCTATGTAAACATAGCTGCTTGGCGGTAGAAATAGGTGAGACAGAGGTACCCACGCAGACGACCTTTGTACAAAGTCTCCCTCTGGTATAATATCTTTACGCTCTTGTTTTTGCCAGAGCCTTGTTTGTTACATTACAATGTAAGGTCTTCAGAATTAAGCTCCTAAGGAGTTGCTGTGTTAGCTAGCAGTAGAGGTGGCATCGCGCAAGTATTACTTGATGTATTGCAAGCGTTTACAGGCTACGGTAACCGCTTTACATTTGGTAGGCCGTATGCTCGTTTGCCTCCCGACGTAGTATAAAAAAAAGAGGTTGACTTTAATTCTGAAGATGCTAGACAATGACTTACACTCCAAATAATAGACGATGATAATTTGCTATGCGATTGTTTCAGGCAATTCAAGAACAAATGGTAGCACATGGAGCTGAGCCGGTAAACTTCGAAGACGTCAAGGACGAAATCTTCGACATGATTCGGCCGGTGCACCCGGCACGAATAACTCTCAACGACCTTATAAAAAGCGGGCACGGCCATACCGCCGTGTCCATTTTACTTGAGCTGCACGGATTCTGGGCTTATGAGAACAGGGAGGCGCTCGCCGCTGCCGACCACAGTGCCTGACGGTTGGATACCAATGAGTTTGGTAATGTCAGAAAACGGAGCTACACATTGTAGTTCTAATGACAAGCAGCGAGATGCAAAGGCGGCTGCTGTACAGAACCAGTTATTTCGAGTAATTGTGTAACAGATGGAACATAGTTAAAAGCAGTACTGTGTATATTATCGTACACACACATGTATACATAACTAGGCGTGTTGTACCACAGTGAGGGTGTGTTCGATTTATATGGCCGGTCATTTGACTGCAATGCATTAGTGTTGAAGAAGTGGTTATGAGGAAGCGGAAGTGTTAAGCATAAAAATATAGGATGGGATCAATACAGATCAGTTTGTGAAGCACGGTTGTGTTGTGTATGTGATACTAGACCCACAGAGCAGCTTTGCTTGTGAAATAAACTGGTCGTATGTCAGGTTATCTTCTTCTTAACCCGTTTCCTAATCCATTAGGATCGGCGGGGTCTGGTCGGGAGGATTTTCACATGGAGCGATTGCCGTCAGACCTCGAGACTTTTCTAGTTATATGGTTCTCTGGTAGCCTCATAACGTGTCCATACCACCTCAGCCGTGTTTCGGTGAACTTGTCTTCGATGGGGTGGACCTTAAACGGTACCCGCTTTACATCAGGTAGACCGTATGCTTGTATGCTTCCCGACATAGTATAAAAAAAACTTCGGTATTGGTGCGGTGGGTAACATTAGCATCGATAGTGCTATCGTTCGAGATCGTAGAACCTAGGTACCTGAATCTATCAACTTCTTTAAGCTGATGGGTCTGCAGGGTCAGTGTGCTGTGTTAGTTACAATTAGAGAAGCAACACCGCATGTACTCCGTTTTCTGACAGCTTATCTTTAACACAACGGTCTCCAGTGCGGATCTTCAGACTTCCAGAATGTTCCAGTAGAGTAGATCCCATGTGGGCTGTTTTTGTATGGTTGCGGTTAGATGATCCATAACGAGATTGAAGAATAATTGACTTAAAGCCGACCCTTTGTGGTTGGTGTTGCTTGGTAAACTCTTCAAAATCGCCCCCCGCCCCTGCTGAACTCCTCACTTTGGTACTGATATTATTGTACATATCGGTGATAATGATAACTGTTACGTAGCGTCCGGGAACTTTTTGAGAGTGCAGTGATTGCCGAGATACGCGGTCGAATGCTTTTCAATCAATGCAAGATGGATATCCTTCTTCAATTCCCTATATTTTTCCAATAAACTCCTCAGAGTGTGTAGTGCATCTGTAGTGGATTTTCCTGCTACAAAGCCGCATTGATTGTCTGTTACTGTTGTGACTTTAAGGAGTTGTTGATTGATGACTCTCCCAGATTTTGAATGTGTGATATTAATTTGACTGCGCAGTAATTTTCATATAGCTTAATAGTATAGTAAATTTCACAGGAAACTCTTTCTCCATGCGCTAGGTATTCCATCATTTAGAATTCCATTTCGTGTCAGCAATAGGATACCGCCTGGTCCCATCCTTATCCACAAATCGGCGGGAATTTGATCAGGTCCAGTAGCTTTATTATTGGCCATCTTTTGGACAGCTTGCTCAACTTCGTCCGGGGTGATCTCCTGGATGAGTCCTTTAGTCGCATGCAATTGGCTGTTCGAAGGTATACGTTCCATTAAGAAGTTAAGAATAGTACTCTTTCCATCTTTTATTTATCTCCGGTATTATGAGGTAAGCAGTTGTCCATGCTGGTCTTTTATTTATTTAATGGTTTTTATATCCAGACTGTTGTTATATCTTTATCTTGCACACTTGAAAACCTCTCGTCATATCAATCATCTTTAGTTGCTTTAAGTCTACTATGGAAGTCCGCATCCGAGTAAGCTAGCACGCGCAACCTCACGCTTGCTTTCTTTCTTTGCTGTGCGGTACTTTTAAAGGTCCTCCTCGCTGCCGGTTTTTTTGCCAAATCTTAAAGAGGTTGTTCTTAGTTTTGACCTTCTCTTCAACATCTGGTTGCCACCACTTTGCCTTTTTGTTGTTTCGTAAAGGTCCCTTTGAAACTCTCTCAACTCAACAATTCAGCGGATAATGTTCCTGAAACCTATTCCACAATGACTTCGAGTATAACTTCGCACTCCCTGAACGTCCGCAGTTCCGGTCGATCTGCCATGATGTAATCCACTTGCGTGTTTGCATCGCCGATTCTGTATGTAATTTTATGTTTCCTTATGACATTCCTATATATTGTATGTAATGATTGTGATATACGATTAACATATTTGGATGTGTATGTACCAATATTTTATAATTCTATAATAAAATTGTATATATATTAAAAATAAATAACAGTAAATAAGCCTGTCGGTTACCTTATTCGGAACATCAATACCCGTATTTAGAGAGCTCCGTGTCGCAGTAGTGAAATAACAACGACTATATAGATCAGAGATTTTCAATCATATTTTTTTTTCTCCGTAGACTCCCTGCTTAATTAATGTTTGAATCTGATGGATCCATTACTTGTATCAATCGACAAGTAAGGGATCCATCAGATTCAAACATTGGGTAGTTATATACCACTTTGGGAAGCCCGGATAGATCCACGAAGAGCGATGTTTATCATTAAACATGTATCTACTGACGGTAGTGCAAAAGCAAGTTAGGCCAAATTGCATGTAAATTTGTCTTTCGCAAAATAACCTCTAAATCTATTAAGTGTTTTTTTAGTAACTCTAAATGAAATTCTAAATGATTTACATTCATGTCGATTTAAGATGTAAATTATAAATCTGTAGTAGTGATACACACACATAGGCATTCTAGCAGTACACACAGAGTGTGCACTGTCCAATGTTTTGTATTGACGTGTTATAGTAAAGTGAATATTATTTATCTTTATCGTAATTTCATTGTCGCCCCTCCTAAAGTGGTGACTCGGGACTTTGAAAATTGTGAAACCTTCGGACTTAACAGCGAAGTTTTTGTATATCTTGGACTCTTACAAAATATACTATGTTTAGAGCATCCTCTGCAACGTCCCCGGCCGCGCCTCACCGCACGGCACCTCCTGTCACACCCTCTACACCAACATCGGAATTGGCAGCTATTATCCTCACATCTAAAATCCCGGACTTCTGGACGGCCTTGACTAAGCCATGCTGGCGTCACAGGTTTTAGGTGTCTCGAAGTTGCCAGGAGTTGTGTGTTTATCACACGCTCAATCGTGTGATAAACACACAACTCCTGGCAAACCTAGAAGATCACGACTTGATCAGCCACCTTCAATACGGCTTTCGCCACGGTCGTTCGACTGGTGATCTTCGAGTGTATCTTACACACCGCTGGGCTTTGGCTATTGAGAGTCGAGGTGAGGCATTGGCTGTTAGCCTAGATATGGCAAAGGCGTTCGATCGGGTCTGGCATTGGGGTCTTCTATCAAAGTTACCATCATACGGGCTGCGCGGGGGTTTGTGCAAATGGGTCGCTAGATTCTTATCTAGTATATGCAACAAAGCCGTGGTTGATGGTAGATGCTCCGATAGCATGGATATCAAAGCTGGCGTCCCACAAGGCACTGTATTGTCCCTGACGCTGTTTCTGCTGCGTATCATTGACATTTTTCAATTGACAGCATTCATTGTTATGCAGACGATAGCACCGGACACTTATTACACGGGCCGTACTAGCACCCCTCGTTCCCTTGTGGAGGAAAGCCGCGTTAGACTTGTGTCTGAAATAGAGTGTACTTTGAATAAAGTACCTGGCTGGGGGCGAGTGAACTTGGTTCAATTCAACCCTACCAATACACAAGTCTGCACGTTCACCGCCAAGAAAACACTGTTTGCTGTGTTCCCCTAATTCCAGAACACGCCTCACTATAGCCAAGAGTATTGGGATTCTCTTGGATTGGTGTTCTTACTTTGCTGTGTACATTCATTGTTAGTTTAAATATTTTACGTCGTTGCTATTGAACAGCGTGTGTGATATTTCATTAAATTTGGTGATCACGAAACACTAAATTTTATTAATTATATTACTATTTTGGTTTAAATTAAACTCGCGAACCAATGTCTTACATTGTGGCATATCCCACAGAGACACGATCGGCGGAATTTAAAACGTCCGATGCTACGAAAGACATCGACAGACAGATAGACCATAAAATATTACTGGAGAAGATTGCTTTTTGTGGCATACGAGGAAATCTTTGGAGATGGTTTAAATCATATATCTCAAATAGAACACAAAAAGTTGTAATAAAAGGATACGAATCCTTATGTGTTCCTGTGAGCTCGGGAGTTCCCCAGGGTTCCATTCTTGGGCCCCTACTATTTATACTTTTTATCAATGACATTGGCAATTGTTTTCGACATTACAGGTTCCTATTATATGCTGATGACTTAAAAATCTACCGAATAATAAACACCATTAGTGACCATATTGAGTTCCAACAGGATCTAAATCGCCTTACAGATTACTGTTGTAAAAACAAACTTGAACTTAATCTTAATAAGTGTAAATCAATAACATTTACAAAGAAAAAGAACATAAGCAAATATTCTTACTCTCTGTGTAATTCCATTCTTGTTAAAGTAGACGTCATTAAAGACCTAGGGGTTACTTTAGATAGTAAATTGCACTTTAATATACACATAGAAAACATTATCAATAAGGCATATCGTCGATGAAGTGCCAATACCTCCTAAGTGTTATTGTTGCTTAAATTGTTTTTTTTTTTTAAATAGGCTTAGAGTGGTTTACTGTTAATTTAATAAGTATTTCCACAAACTATTTAGAGCCTTTCTGGTAATGATTAAAATAAAAAAAATAAAAAAATAAATATTGTCGGACAAATTACACAGCGCCACCTAGCCCCAAAGTAAGCGAAGCTTGTGTTATGGGTACTAGACAACTGATAAACATACGTAAATACATTTTTTTTTTGTAAATACATACTTATTATACATAGAAAATACCCAGACCAATACAAACAGACATGTTCATGCACACAAATGTTTGTACTGTGTGGGAATCGAACCCACGAGCGTTGGTGTCAAAGTAGCGTAACAGCGCGTTTCACCACTGCGCCACCGAGCTCGTCAATTTGATTGATGATTAGGTGTAATCGCTTCAGATGCAAATTCCAACTTTAAGCCAATTGTATTAAAAAACTCAATTTAAGCAAAAATGTCAGTTAGGAGGTGTTGGCACTTCATCGACGATATAAAATCTATGGATTTGTCATAAGATCGAGTGCTAAGTTCCAGAATTACTTAACTTACATTTATCAATCATTAATTCGCTCACAGCTTGAATATGCAGTAGCAATATGGAATCCGATATATGAGAAATATTCCAATAAACTTGAAATGGTACAAAAGAAATATTTGAGATGTATACAGTACAAATGTAACCGTAATCGTCTACCATATGGCCAACTTCTTAAAGTTAGCAATCTGCTTGAATTGAAATCTAGGCGGAAACAATTAGAATGTATGCTATTGTATGATATTTGTAATAATAGATACGATTGTTCGGAACTTACATCAAAATTATATTATCGAGTACCGTTGCGTTCCCATTTTAGATCAACACGTCCCCTTCAAACCTTCTCAACTACTATAGTTAGGACAAATGCTGGCATACGGAATCCTATGACTCGTTTGATGAATACTTACAATTGCAATTTCTGCGATGCTGATATCTTTGCACTGACTAGTGGCGCCTTTAGGAGGTTGGTTATTGGTAAACTTAAGAAAAAAAATTGTTGAAGAATATGTGTAACTTGTATACAGTTCGGCGGGTCGAATTCACCCGATTGTGATCATTATAATAAATCGAACCCAAGGATATATAACCGTAGGGCAATCGGGTGGATTCGATTAGTCGAGGTGTATTTATGAAATTTCAATCACTTCTTTGTTTGAAAGGAACTTCTACAGTGATCTTTCACTACCTATAAAATATAGTAAAACACTAAACTACTTTACTAATCATAAACTCTGTAAATCTTAACATAACTCAATTCCGTGTAAATGTAATACCACCATCACACTCAAATGAATTGTAACTTAGACTACTTTTTTATAAGATCTACACGTATAATAATGAATGTATATGATAAATTTGTGGCCAACAGTGTTGGGTTCATAATTAGATAAGTACTAACATAATTTCATAATTATAAAATATTGTGAACTTGTTTGTGGTCCTTAATAAATAAATAAATAAAAGAAGCTCCCATGTAAGCCATCCGATTATGGTTTTCAATTGTAAGCGTTAAGAAAACTGCCAAATCGGGTGTAGTTTTACGTGTGTCGAATGATGCTCAAATTTAGAAGCTACAATCGGTAGAAGGCATTAAATTGGGAAGACATTCCCATTAAAATGGATGACACAAAATTTTTGTCATATAAAAAACCAAATGAACATTACATTGTCAGAGTAAGTAGGTACTTGAAAGATGTAAAAATAGTGCCTCGTCATTCTACAGCCAACGATAGAAAATGGATGGGCAAACTTTCCCGGGAAATACGCGCCTTATTTTAACAAAAGATTTTTTTTATCGACTTTGCCACATGTAGATTCGTAGACGAAGTAGTACGTTATTTAAAATGTCAACAATACGGACATGTTGGTAAATATTGCACAGAGACCAAACCAACTTGTGCTCACTGTGCAGATCTCATGACAATCTCATGACTCGCGGAAATGTACTGAGAAGTCTGAAAAAGACATCAAACCGACATGCGCACCGTGTAAGCGGCTAAAGAAGGAAGAAGACCGGGGTCAGAATCTTGTCCAACGTACGCGCCTAGTTGGAGTACATTATATTCAGTGGCGTAGCGTGCCTTGTCGGGGCCCCGTATAAAAATTTTTTTGGAGGCCCTTATATGGAGGTAAAGATTTTTCACAAAAGAAAAAAAATATTGTGAGAAGAAATATTTATTTATCACATAATTTACCCATTTTACAAATAAAAATCGAATTTTAAATATTCACTCTCCTTGCCTTTTTTTCGGCAAACTGATTTATTAAATCATTTATGGCTGATGATGATTTTAGTTTTTCTAAAGTTTCTGCCTCTATGGACAATAGTGAGATGTCTGACAGCCGTTCTTGTCCCATCGAAGTTCTTAAGTAATTTTTTATTAGTTTTAATTTTGAAAAACTTCTTTCTGCCGTTGCGGTTGTAACTGGAAGGGTCAAGAATAAAAAGCATGCTGTGATTACCTCGGGAAAACTGGATGCAAGACTATTGAATTTTACTAGCAATAATTCAATGAGTTCTTTAATGGAATATTTTTTTTTAATTTCAGAATTTAAGCATGTTTTTAGAGCCTTTAATTGGTCACAAAGATTAAGTGAGATGTCTTTACTGTATTTAGCAGACAGTTTTCCGGAAGCGTTTAATATCTCTTCGCTTGAAGAAGATAGGAGTTTCTCCGGTTGTAATATTTCGAATATACTACTCAGGTTGCAAAGATAGATAGATAGATAAATCTAAACAGCAATAGTATACATTGACTTTGAAATAGGATTCCGGGTCGGAAATTCTCTCATCTTGTGATAACTCATCAAAAAAACGCTTCGTTATCTTTCGCCTACTGTTTTTAAAAACAGTTGTTACCCCCCACTCTTTTGCTAAATCTTTGGATTCATTTAGCAAACTATTAAATGAATTCTGATTTCTTAATTGGCACAGTCTATTTAAAAGATTACTTAATAAAATACTAGATTTCTGTAAGTCATTATTTTCATGCTGTAGAGCTTTAGAAACAGGATTAATAATTTCAAATAGTGAAGAAAAAAATGTAACGAGCACTAAGAAATCAAAACTCTCTAAAATGTTAATTATATTTTTACATTCTTCATGTTCATCTTTTTTATTTGAAATTAAATTTAGTTGGTACAAAGTTTTCATGATTAGTAAAAAAAATTTCTTTACTGCTAATAAAGCGTCGTTCCTAGAAGACCATCTGGTAGGACATACCTTTTTAAGGGTAATCAAATATTTTTCAGATGAATCGTCACTTAGCATAGCCCAGCGTTTTATACTATTGCCAAAAAAAGTATATATTTTTTCTAAATTATCGAAAAAAGTCGATACTTCACGAACATGTCTCCCAGCATCGTTCAAAACCAAGTTTAAAGCGTGCGCAGCACAATGAACATAATCGGCATTTGGAGCATGCTCTTTTATTAGGGTTTGTAATCCTCCATACACACCCGACATAACATTTGCTCCATAGTATCCCTGTCCTCTACATTTAGTCAAATCAATTCCATATTCTTTAGTCAAATTTAAAATGACAGTTTTCAGACCTGCAGCACTGCAATCGGTTACTGCTATGAATCCTAAAAAGGACTCACAGATTTTTATTTCTTTAGGCACATTATCATCATTTTCTGTAACCGAGATATATCGAAAAACTACAGATAGTTGGTCAATTTTTGATAAGTCTTGTGTTGTATCCAGAATTATTGTCAGAAATGGAGCTTTTTTAATTTCTGAGATAATACTGTTCCTAACGTTAGTACCAAGCAAACTAATAATTTCGTTTTGAATCGTAGGGCTTAAATAATTTATTTCACCTTTCGGTTTTAGAAGAAGTTCTTTTAAAGTTGCATCATAGTTAGATAGCAGACGTGAAATTGCCATAAAATTGCCAGAATCAGAATCATGCCCCCTCAAAGGTAGATTACAAGATACTAAAGTAATTATAACATTAATTATACGATGCAGTACATCTCTCCAGAATGTAATTTTACTATCGATTTCACTTTTCAATAGAGTATCGATGGTATTTCCTTGCAACCAATTATTATAAGAGAGTGAGGCACTAATATGCTGCTGTGACTTTTCATGGTCAAGAATAGTTTGTGTGAAATTGCTTCTAACCGAAACACCGTTAACCCAAGCAGAGGAGTACGATTTGTTTTGACGATCTGCTAATAACCAACAGAAGTGACAGTACGGTTTGTTTAAAACGTTAGAATAACATAACCATGGTCTTATAATTTTTATGCCTGCCTGATTGAAATATGAATAATAATAAGCCGAAAAAGGTCGGTTATTTTCTGAAACTTTTGGAAATGGTCCTTGTGGTTTAAATGGACCCAATTTAAAAATTATTTTTCGTTCGCATTCAGTTAAATTGTCACCAAAATTTCCTCTATCTGATGAAATTATATTACAATCTGCATTATCTGCAGATATATCAGAATCGTTGACTTGGGGTTCCTCGATTTCTGGATGGACATCCGATAAAGTATGTGCTTGGCTTTCTTCTATTTCCGGATGGATATGTGACGAAGAACATGCTTCAGAAGAATCTAAAAATAAACGAGTAATTGTTAAAAAATAAATACGAATGCTTTGATACTAAACTAAAAAGAGTTATATATAAATAAATAACGTTACTAAGGGTCACAGTTAGAGAGTGTTCAGTTCAGACGCACACAGACTCTACGCGGATTGTGCTCGTACCTATTAGTAGATACAAAATCACCTGCAGCCCGTCCGTGCATTACTATACACCTGCGTGCTATTTAAACGCAGCGCGTAGTGTAGTGGCCATACAAAACGAGAACCCGAAAGCGAGTCTGCACATCTGAAGTTCTCAACACGCAATTAACGATACGATACGGACTGATAGACAAACAACAAAACAAATCGATCCTATAGATAAGTTAGAATTTTGTTTTTTTTTAATCAAGGCACGGAACCCTAAAAACAGTATAATTGTGAAAATCGAGGGGGGAGACAACTTTTTGTGACGGACAGATGGACAGACCGAAATTAAAAGATTTCCTTGTTTATCACTACGGGCCCCTAATAAATGGGTTGGGTAGTAGTGTAGTACTTACCTTTCCAATCTAAATCACTCACAGTATCTTGTCTCTGAAAAAATGAAGAAATTTTGGGCACTTTTTTTATAACCTCGTCCCTTTTCTGTTTAATTTTTCTTTTCTCAGCGCCTCTGGGATAATCTCTTTTCCTTTCACTCATTTCTTTTACAAATCGCTACTAATACTGCTAAACCAGAAGAACAATATTGTTTGTACTGAATTACAATGTAATGCACATTTATATAAAGCGCGTAAATAAACAGTGCACTGCACTCCGTGGTTTAACATCCAATGCAAAGTACAACAACGTACACGTACATCGCGATATCGATGAAGGATTCCCGGGGATTCCCCGCTGAGTTGAAGATGAAGTAAGTAAAACGGGGAAGTCCCGCAGCCCGCCATAACGATGTAGTGTTGCCAACTTTTGAACGCACGCTTAAGGCGGGAAAAAAAGGAATTGCTTTATAGAATTTTGTCATTTGTAAAATAAAATAAATTAGAAAGTTTTTATTCTTTTTCCTTACACACTTTGGGGGCCCCCGTGGCCCGGGGGCCCCGTATAATTGATACGGCAAATACGGCGGTAGCTACGCCCCTGATTATATTCAATTTTTTTTTCAAAGAATTAATTGAGCAGTCACGACGTTATTCATATATGGTATATGGATAACGTGATTGCTCCATTAAATCTTCATAACGGTAAAATTGCAACATCAGAGTTAGATAAGCTCGTTGCGGACTATAATCTCGATCTAGTTTTAATTCCGGAGCAATACCAACGAGCCCAGCTAACCCGTAAATTACAGCTCAATAACAAGTCACGCGCGGGTACTACTTATGTTCCAAAAAACGGTTTAACTATTACAGCGGATAATATCTTAATGTCCACGCACTGTGCGGTTGCAAATGTCCATAAGCTACGGTAAGTGCTTACCATACAGACGGACCGTACGCCTGCTGGTTAGAGGTATTGTAAAACAGTTTACCAGTGAAATCCTGAGGAGTGACTGGGTTAGCACAGAGGCTGACGTCGCGCGAGCTATACTCTTTGTATTGCAAATATTAGCAGGCTGTAACTACTTTACATCAACGGTCCACACCGTATACTTGTTTGCCTCCTGAAGTTGTATAAGAAAATAGTAAGCAAAGATTATTTGACTACACAGCCTGGCCTTGTTAGCCTTGTGAGACTAGGGATGTATTACAAGAATTCATAGGCTAGTGTAACCCACTTTACGGCTTTATTTTGACTAGTTCAAATCTTTATCATTAGTGAAAATTGTTTGTGAATTCGTATTTCGTTTTTAAACTATAAACCAAAGCAAATAACTTTGTGAAAAATTGGACCTTAGCTTACAAATAACGAAACATGAATTAGATAAACACCCTTCGATTATATGCCTCCTAACAATGTGTAAAAGAAAAGAAAATAAACTTTATATTTGGCTCGTAGTAAACGCTGGCGGAGAAAATAACAAGAACAGGACCATTACAAAATAAGGATACAAATAGAGAAACTAATTCCAAATCTGCCAATAACTACCCCAACGGTTGAGGATATCGCTATTTGGCATTCTGTAAAATACAGGTAAACAAATCGCATATAAATGCTAGTATCGCTCATAGAATGGCAGAGCCACACAGATTATGTTCACTATGTTGCTACTCTTTGCCGTAAATTACTTGAAGCAGTTAAGGGAAACTAATTTACACGCGTACATAAGATAGATGAAGTATTAAAAGCGCACTGTCACAAAGTCTTAAGTCTTCCATCTTATCTTTGCACATTGAATCCTGTAAGTCCATAATATGTGTCATCTTATATATAAAATTCTCGTGTCACAATATTAGTTACCATACTCCTCCGAAACGACTTGACCGATTTTGGTGAAATTTTATATGCATATTCAGTAGGTCTGAGAATCGGCTACTATCTATTTTTCATACCCCTAACTAAGTGATAAGGGTAGTCCACCCCAAATTTATTTTTTGGACAAATTATTTATTTTTTATGATGTGGCATTAAAAATACATACAATCCTAAATTTTCACCCTTCTACCATCAATCCCTATTTTTATAAAACTAAAATAATCCTAGGAATAATTTATATGGCAAAACAACGTTTGCGGGGTCAGCTAGTGTTCATATAAAATAAACAGAATCTAGATCACATAATCCAATTTCTCTTGTATTTTGATTACTGGATTTCTCATGAGATTCTCATAAGCATATAGTAGTGTACTTAATGTAACGAAACATCAGTTAATAGGCACAGTATTAGGAATTTGTAATTAGAGCTTCAATCAATCAATCAATTTTTATTCATGAACAATTTTACAATTGTGTTTGAATGTCACTAGGATAATAATAGTAATAATATAACATAATACATTGCTAACAAATCCATGAACATATAATTAAAAAGGAACAATAATTAAAGCAATAAACAAAAATACAATCAAACAGAAAAGAAAATTAATTAACTATTAAATTGTCAAATTATTGTAATTATTATTAAAATATTCTTCCAAATCGTAAAAATTTCTTTGTAGCAGCCATAATTTCAATCTCAATTTAAATATATGTATGCTTCTTATGTAACTCAGCAGGCAACCTGTTGTATGCTTTTACACTCTGGAAACGCGCACTATGCAGAACTATGTCAAAGCAGGGTTGTATATTTACTTTTAAATTTTTTCTCCTAG
The DNA here is from genome assembly GCA_947507595.1 of Pyralis farinalis. Classification (NCBI taxonomy): domain Eukaryota; kingdom Metazoa; phylum Arthropoda; class Insecta; order Lepidoptera; family Pyralidae; genus Pyralis; species Pyralis farinalis. The sequence goes on along the minus strand of OX382282.1, from coordinate 7,131,987 downwards.
TGCCTTCACGCAATAACCTGTCTTCCTCTGTTTCGGTTTTAAGCAGTTGTTTTTTAAGATGCGTGAGCAAAACGAGTAGATAAAGACTCGGAACAGTAAGAATTCCAAGTTTAAGGAAATATGGTCTGCACGATTCCCAAGGTGGTATTCCTACCATTACACGTATTGCTCTTTTTTGAATTCCGAATGCTCTGTTCACATTGTATTTATAGCTGTTTCCCCAGCATTTTATACTATAACGTAATTTAGACTCGACTAGTGCATAATAAACTACTTTAAGCCGATCTACGCTTATGTCATGTCGAAGACTCCTTATCGCAAAACATGCTGAGGATAAACTGCTTTCAATTGCTGAGATTTCACCTTTCCAGTTTAAATTTTCATCAATAAAAATACCCAAAAATTTTACATTATTTGTTGTTTCTATGTGGTCACCATTTAATTTTATATCTAATGTCATCTTATTTTTAGTTGTCAATTTAAATAAAATTATTTTAGTTTTATTACAATTTAACTTTAAATTATTTGTTGAAAACCATATATAAAAGGCTTTTATCGCAGCATTCGTTTTAATATTTAATTTATTTATGTCACTGTCATATATTATAGCATTTGTATCGTCAGCAAAGTTTATAAGTTCAATGTCAGGTATTACTTTCTTAATATAATTAATGAGATCGTTAGTGAAAATGATAAATAATATCGGCCGTAAAATCGACCCTTGGGGTACGCCCCTTGCTATGTGTTCTATTTTAGATTTTGATATCTTTTCGCATCCATTTTCAATCGTCGTGATTTCCACAAATTGTCGCCTATTCTTCAAATATGATTTAAAGAGTTGTAATGCTTTTTCACGAATTCCATAATGTTCTAGTTTCTGTAATAGAATGTCATGATTTACAGCATCAAAAGCCGAACTGAGGTCTAGGAATAAACCCGCAACCTTTTTTTTATCATTTAATTTAGTGGTTACTTCGTCTACTAACATGTCTATAGCATCTCTAGTTCCTATTCCTTTCTGATATCCAAATTGTTTATCACTCAGGATATTATTACTTCTTAAGTGACATAATAATCGTATCTTTATAAGCTTTTCAAATATTTTTGAAAGAATCGGGAGTAAAGAAATGGGCCTATAATTTTTCGGATCATTTTTTGACTTACTTTTATAAACTGGTATTACTTTAGCAATTTTCAGCTGGTCGGGAAAAATCCCCCTATTAAAACAATCGTTAAAAAAATTACTTAATGGTTCTGCTAACAATTTTATGTTATCTTTAATTATCCTTATAGGTATATCATCATAACCGCAAGATCTTTTAGATTTCATATTGCTAACTATATTAATGATTTCATGAGGCGTAACAGCACTCCAAGTCATACTATCGTTTACTCTTTCTGAATTGTCAGTCAACATCTTGGTTGCAGCGTCATTATTGTTAGCTCGAAAAATATTTTCAGTCTTAAAGCTTTCCGAGAAAATGTCCACTACTTCTTGTACGTCATGTGTTATTTTGTTTTCGATTTTTAACTGTATTTTATCTTTAAAAGTCATGCCTTGTTTATTTATACTTTTATTTACTATTTTCCATAAAGCTTTCGTAGAATCCTTAGCATTATCAATTTCTCGACTAACGGCAATCTTTCTCGCGATTCTCAAGACTTTTTTATAAATTTTGATATATGTGTGCTTGTACACCAATAGAGATTCATGACAGTTTTCCGAATTCAATGTACAGAGAAATCTTTTCATTCTACTTGAAATTTTTATACCAGGAGACACCCACTTGAGCTTTGAATTAGCTCCAGTCGGAACCCTGATATTTTGTTTTTTAAAACAGGTATCAAATTAGGCTTCGTAAGTACCTACGGACATACGTTGAGCGGAATTTGTTACGAATAACTTTCCACTATATCTAGTATTTATACTGTTGTGGGAGCTTTTGTGCACATTAGTACCTACAGCTAAAAGCAAATCACGCTTAACAGTCAAAGTTTGTAGCTCTAGTTACGTACGGCATAAGGACGTTACTAAGGCCAAAGTGTAGGTAAAGCTAGAATCTGAAAAATATGTATAGGTATTGGCAGAAGTAAAAGACTCGGCGACAAAAAATTAAACTAAGAAGATGACGACGAAATGACATAATTATGCCATAGTGTCACATGTAATTTCGTCTCGTAGCCCGGGCTGATTACACCCAGCGGATCGACGCCCGAGGTTCCGGCGCAGACCCCGAATTCACTCTTTGATCCCGATGATCGCATTACGGTTGCGAATGCCCCTACCCTTCCGACTCCGCCCCCAACACTCCACATATTGTACACTGGCTGTGGCGCCTCATGCACACCTCTCCCTTCCGATAACATAGTAACGGCCTACAGGGGCCAACTACATAGTCTAAGTCAAAAAAAGAAGGCAAAATCATCGTTAAATTAACAACGATGGAATTATTTAAAAAAATAGAATAGAATTTTCACGATTTAGTAATATAATTAGTTTTAGGTACTAGTTTCTTAGTATTTTGTAACCATAGACGTAATAAAAAAAGCAGACACCGTCTCCCGAACTTGTTAAGGCAGTAAGCCTCCTTTGTTATTTATGCCTACCATTGAGAAGCGATGGTTGCGATAGTAACTAGTTTCGTTTATGTCATTGTGAAATATAAACTGATTTAGCTTAATTCAAAGTATTTTCTTAATCCTTATTCATCATGAATTCAGTTATTCGTTAACATGGTAGCAGAGCAAATATCGTTTAAGTAAGGATAGAAGTTTTACTCTGGGAAAGAATTTTGAGCTAATAAATTCTTACGGAAAATTTGTACCAGCCGACTACCACTATGGACAGGGGTATTGTAGAGGCATCAAGAGTGCAGATAGGACACCTAGATACAAAAAACTTCAAGTCATGGAAATACAGAATAACCGTTATTCTAAAAGCTATTCCTGGAGCCCTAGATATTATCGAAGGTAGGCGATGTAAGCCACAAGCTCCAGATAAAGCGGCAACGGAAATCGATAAAGCTAAGTATGAAAAAGAGTTACAAGATTTCATGTATACTGATAGTGCAGCTTTAATTCTCTTGACAACAAATATGACTGATGAAAATTTGAATCATGTTATGCGTCTAACGACTTCAAAAGAGGTTTGGGATGAATTGAACAGGCTGTATGGAGAAAATAGTGAAGATAAAAGCTATGAACTATGTCTAAGATTCTTTAGTTATAAAAAAGAACCGGAGCACTGTTTGGCAACTCATATTTCTGCGTTAAAGAATATCTGGCATGAATTAAACTGTCAGTTAGATTCAAAATTACCAGAGATGCTTCTTATCTGTAAGATTTTGGAAACTTTACCAGAAGAATTCTTTGCCTTCAAGTCAAGCTGGTTATTAATGAATAAAAAGGATCGTACAATAGATAATCTTACAACGCAGCTGTGTGTCCATGAAAAATCATTATTGAATAAAACAGAGAATGCGAGCACTAGTGAAGCATTGATTACGAAAACTAATAAAAGTAAGTGCAAAGAAAAATATTTCAAATGTAAATATTGTGGACTAACTGGACATCGAGTAAAACAATGTACGAAATGGATTGCTGACGGAAGACCACCCAAAGAGGCCAACAAAGTCAATATAACCCTACAAATTTCTACTTTGGATGTTTCTTTTGCTGCAAATAAGCATAGCTGGTTTGTCGATAATGGTGCAACAAATCATATCACGAATAGAGCCGATTTTTATGAAACATTTGAATATTTTAAAGGCTGCAACACAGTGACGACAGCTAATGGTCAAACTGTAGAAGCAATAAGTAAGGGTAATATCTGTACTGAGGCTATTATCTATGGAAGACGAGAGCAAATCTTACTCAAAGATGTGTGGTATGTTCCAAATATCAAGGTAAATATTTTCTCTATTCTTGCTGCACATGATCACTCTCATAACACAGTCTTTGAGTCGACGCCAAATGAATGTACACTAAAAGTAGATGGAAAGGTTATGCTAATTGGTGACAGAGAGATAAATGGTGGGCTTTATAAATTAAATTTAAAATGTACGAGGATGTCTACTGATCCAAAGGTTAACCTAGTAATGAATAATCCACTACAAATTTATCATGAGAGAATGGCTCACCAAAACAAAAGACATGTGAAGGAGGTAATAGAAAGAGAGTTTGGATTGAAAATAAAGGAAAGTCAGACAGATCTTTGTGAAGGCTGTGTATATGGCAAAGCGCATAGACAAAAGTTTGGTTCTAGAATAAGAGCTACCCAACCTGGGGAGCTATTGCATACTGACTTATGTGGACCCTTTGCCTATTCTATCTCTAAATATCGGTATTTCATTATGTTTAAAGATGATTTTACCCGGTATCGATATATATATTTCTTAAAGGAAAAATCTGAAGCTTGGATAAAGCTTAAACAAATGCTGGCTGAAGTCAAAGTTGCAGGGTACACTGTAAAAGAAATACTAAGTGATAACGGAGGAGAATTTGAAAGTAAATTATTTCAAAATGTTTTAAGAGAACACGGCATAACACAAAGACTGACGATGCCCTATACTCACGAACAAGCCGGTTGTATTGAAAGAGAGAATCGAACAGTAGTCGAAGCAGCTCGAGCAATGATGCACGCTCATGAAGAGCTACCGCAAGGTCTTTGGGCAGAGCTTATTAATACTGCCGTGTATATACTAAATCGCACTGGCACAACAAGTGTGAAAGGGTTATCACCTTACGAATTATGGCATAAAAAGAAACCTGGTATCAAACACTTAAGGATCATTGGTTGTAAATGCTACGCTCATATTCCTAAATATCATCGGAAAAAATTAGAAAAAGAAGCTCAGAAGGGGATATTAATTGGGTATGACGGAGATGAAGGATACAGAATCTGGGATAAGGATAATCACAAGTTGATTAGATCAAGAGATGTTACTTTTGAAGAAATTCCATTACTAGAATGCAATAAGATAAAGAACGCCCTGGATGTTTCTCAATCTTCAACATCATCGCCAAACAATAAATTATTTCTGTATGAGCTACCAAATTTTCAAAAGGGAGATTTATCACGAGAAATGTCTGTACAACACGATAACTCCACAGACAAGCAAGCACCCTTGGAAGATCGAGTATCTCATCATTACGAAATGGATGAACAGCAAGAGAACGTAGAAAGAGAAGTTGTAGAACAAGATGAATCTGAAATAGAGGACTTTGAATGTGCTGAGGATGAATCTCTAATGATAGATGAAAATGCTCATGAAGGACAAATTACTCTTAGAGACAGGACTAGTATTAAAGCTCCAAGTCGATATAAAGATTTTGTCTGTAATGCAACATACAACAATTCAATCGTTGAACCTAAAACTTTTAAGGAAGCTATGTCTTGTGCAGATCGTAATAAATGGCAAGAGGCCATTAACAATGAAATAAATTCATTAAAAGAAAATGAAACATGGGATTTGACTGCATTACCAAAAGGTCGAAAAGCGATTGCAAGTAAATGGTTATTCAAGGTTAAAATGAATCCTGATAATACTGTTGATAAATACAAGGCCAGATTGGTCATTAAAGGATATTCTCAAAAGGAAGGGTTAGATTTCTTCTTGACATTCAGTCCTGTAGCAAGATGTAGTACAATAAGAGCAGTGATAAGTGTTGCTGCTAAAGAAAGAATGACTCTCAGTCAATTTGACGTATCAACTGCATTCTTATATGGAAAACTGGACGAGGAGATTTATATGAAACCTCCGGAAGGGTATGTCGCTGATCAAAAATTAGTATTCAAGCTAAAAAAGAGTCTTTATGGGCTAAAACAGGCACCACGCTGTTGGAACCGATGTATTACTGACTATATTATTGAGACTGGTTTCAAACAGAGTGCTGCAGACCCTTGTCTTTTTATCAGGAAAAACGGCAAAGAAAAAATTATATTAGCCCTTTATGTGGATGATGGGTTGTTTGCTTCCACAAGTGACAAAGAAACGGCAAAATTCTTAGAAGAGATGAAGAGACGTTTCAGAATTACAGTCAAGCCCGCAAATTATTTTCTGGGAATTGAAATAAAGAGAAACTCGGATGGCTCAATCCAGCTTCATCAAGAAGCATATGCCAAGCGCATATTAGATAAATTTGGTATGGATGGCTGTAAACCGGTTCCATCACCAATTCTGAAATCTGACGCTGTAAAGAAAGAGAAGGAAATATCTACAGCACAATTCCCATATCGGCAGATAGTAGGAGCGCTATCTTATCTAATGACAGGTACCAGACCCGACATAGCATTTGCTGTAAATGTTGTATCACGTAATTTAGATAATCCTACAATAGAAGATATTCAAACCGTCAAGCGGATATTACGCTATCTGAAAGGAACATTGAATAAAGGAATTATCTACAAAAGTGATGAAGCACTTGGACTGGAATGTTACAGCGATGCTGATCACGGTGGAGATATTAATACAGGACGGTCAACTACCGGCATATTATGCTTATTTGCTGGAGCTCCAATTTCATGGCGGAGCAAACGACAATCTACTGTTGCCATTTCATCAACAGAAGCAGAAGTCATTGCAGCCAGTGAAACTGCATGTGAAATAATATGGCTGAAGAGGATTTTAAAGGATATCACAAATGAAGAGAGTGTTACGACTCTGTATATTGATAATGAAGCTGCAATCCAATTAGCCAAGAATCCGCCGCATGAATATCATCACCGAACGAAACATATAAGAATAAGATCATTCTTTATAAGAGAGTGCGTAACAAACGGCACAATTGAGGTATGTAAAGTGCCAGCTAAAAGACAACTGGCAGATATGTTAACCAAGCCTCTATATGGACCCAGAATACTGGAACTCTGTAAAATGGCAGGCATTACAAACAGAGCGGGATGTTAAGGCAGTAAGCCTCCTTTGTTATTTATGCCTACCATTGAGAAGCGATGGTTGCGATAGTAACTAGTTTCGTTTATGTCATTGTGAAATATAAACTGATTTAGCTTAATTCAAAGTATTTTCTTAATCCTTATTCATCATGAATTCAGTTATTCGTTAACAGAACTAAACACTGAAGCACCTCCATAGTAAGTCAGTCGCTATACGTACGAGCCGACACACACACATTCACACCATAGTAAGTCTACCGCCCGCCATTACGCACCGACACCTCGCCGAGTGATAACTTTGTCGACAAAAAATAAGAATGCCGTCGTGCGTAGTGAAGAGCAGGTCGGAACCATAGTGGTACAATTAAAAAAAGCCAAGAGTTAATTTTCATAGGTAAGCAAGTAATTTTTCTGATTAACTAATCTATTTCACTTAAAATATTTTTTCAAAAGATCGATCGGTGTTGCCATAACTCACATTTCCAAATTAGCGTAAATGTGGGAGATAATTTTTCTTTTGTTCTCTTGTAATTCTAACTTAATTCAGATAACTAATTTTGTTAAACAGACATATAAACTTACATCCTATGATTCTTTTACTGAACAACTATTATTCATACCTTTAATATTTTTAGATTTTCATTGTCAAACGATGCATGGAAGAATGATTGGGTACAAATCATAAGAGAGTCCAGAAAAGAAAGCGGCTGGATTCCATCTAGATCCAGTGTAATATGCAGTATACATTTTGAGGAGTGTGAGGAGTGGCTGCCGTGTTCTGTGAGGTGAAGGTACTTCCCCAGTCAGGCTAACGTGCCCTACCTCTCTTTCGCCAGAGCCTCGTCTGGTCATTAAAATTGGTGTATTTGTTTGGGCATTTTTTATTTCAAATAAGTATGCATCTGTTTGTCCTACATAATAAAAGGAATATGTAATGTTATATTTCATGTGTTTAATTTATTTTCATCAATACCTATTTTAAACAACACAAGTTACAAATCAACGGTCCATAAAATTCGAGTTCCGAAGACAGTAACGAATCATATAATTTTTTATTTCTTTTTGTTAAAGAAATGGGAAATTTTCTTCCATCTGGCAACCCAATTGATACTCACACATAGTTACATGCCGCCATTGTGGTGCTTCAGTTGTTTCTCAGCGAGATTCCGTCCGACTTTTTTATTACGTCTATGTTTGTAACCTAAGTGCTATTAAACGTATACAGTAATGAAAAAACCCAAATATAACAAGTCTATGCACTTTTTGAAAGACGTGATTAAGTCTATGAAGAAAACCTTGTAAAATTCACTATCCTTTTACGGGGTGAAATGGAATGAAACTTATGAAAAAAAAAGAAAGATACAGCTTAAAGGTCTTTGTTACCAGGCCATAAGTTACAAAAAAGTCAATATAACCTATAACCGGCAATTCATAATGTGTGAAATTTGAATTTGCGTTAATTTCTTAAAATGTGGAAATCGTGCGCGTATCACAATTGTGTCAATGTAAATCGAGATATTTCCATGTTTCGATTGCCGATTAATGACAAGGACAGACTACTATTGTGGATTCGTAATTCAGGCGAGTAAATTTAAACATTTTTATACAATGTCTTGTTCAATCAGTAGATTCAATATACGTCCTTTGATTTGAGGCTATATTTGAACCTGATCATGTCAAACAACTGTACACACTGTGTGCAGCAATTCTAATAAGTAGGTGCTTCGATCTTTGGTCGTCTCGCGCCCCTGCGCTTCGATCGATCTTTTCGTCATATAAACGTATGTTTTTTATGATTGTATCATATAGAGATCGTGACGAACACGTCAACTAACCTAATATACACCACCGTCAGTGGCGCATATTTTTTGTACTGTTGAGATAAGAATGGAGTCTGCACCAGCTACCAATGTGACTACGGCAATGGAATTCACACAAATTTCGGTTGCGTTCAGAATTCTCGAATTTTGGAAATGCCATCAGGTGAGGGGCTAGATCATATGAGTCAAAGCCATTCTAGCATTGCGGCGAAGTTTGACCTCTTCGTATGCAAACTGGATCGAGATATAACTTCACAAGTTATGGACCTGCTGATGAAGATCCTTGAACAACTGACTACTAGAGATCTACACTGAATCCATAGGCTGCTCAATACCATGGAATTAGGTGAACAGAACACATTCCAACTGCTACGCAGAGTATGCAATTTAGCACAGAGCTATCTCACAGATGGTATACTGAGGATATTCAGGCAGTGACTCTTGCTACCACATATTCATGAAATTCTGGTTATGAATGGGTTGAAGAATTTACATGTTTTGGGAGCAATTGCGGTTAAAGTTTTTTACACCGTAAGACCTTCTGGGTATGTGGCTGAGGTACAAGCATGATCATCATCGCAAAATTGTAATAAAGTGGCTGCACCGGTAATACCGTAACTCTAACCTGACTGTGTGCTGTTGTATATGTATCATAATTTCTTTAATTCTATGTTGAATTTGTCTGTGTCCATGTCTAGTTGTTAGTCTAGATTCTAGTAAATGACATGTTCATATGTACATGTGTATGCCTATGAAGATTCGAGACAGATTCGAAATAGTGTAAGTATGCACACAGTTTTTCATAACGTCACGGAAACTATGTACATATGTGTACAGCCTGTCATAGGTTAGAACACATTGTAACGTTGTTAGAGCAATTTTTGGTCATAGCTGGCGGTACGGCCTGTGCTTAAAATATAAATGAACATGTATATATATTTATATGGTACAATATATTGTATGATATCATGATTATAAAATATTATAATACTCTGTCTACTCCAAAAATATGAAATCATTACATATTAAAAGACATGAATATGACATGAGTATTGTTTATGTTATCAGTACACTTATGACAATGTAACTTGACACTGTAAAGCAAGGCCAGCTGCCCATCTTCCATAATCAGCATTATGTATTAACTACCATAGTTCTATGGCTATACTAGTTTAAAATTTTTGTCATCAGCAATATTAGATATTGCATGATGCACTCCCGGCCATGTTTGCCAGTTCATTTGGACTTACTTACTCTCCACACACAATAGCTAACATTCTAAAAATATTATCGATATTCTTCTAAACGCCCTTGTTGGGTTAGGATCCCTCTACTGGCAAGTAATGGTTTTGATTAGTTTGTTTTTATTTTTAGGAAACACACTTTTGAGTTCATTAACTCGTCAAGAACTGGGCCGTCAACACATATGTGCAGCTCACTTTGACCCGTCATGTATACATCAAGGATCTTTGAGAAGCAGATTAATTAGAAAAGCTGTACCTATTCATTTTAAATCTGCTAAAAATTGTAAAGGATCATTAACTCAAACAAGTGCTGATATGGATGGTAAGATTCATTAATAAAAGATTAATAATTACTATTGTCTCAATAGTATGATGACCTGTATAATAGATATGCTATTTGTCAGTTGTACTAGACAAAATTAATAAATACATATATTTTTTAAATCCTTTTTGAAAATTTATTTGATTGTTTTTTTTAAATGGATTAATATGAAAGTGCTAAGTTTAAAAAATATATTAATTAATAATAAAGGTTATTGATAGCAATAGTGTTTGACATAATGAACATTATACCTAGTCAGGTCATAAGTTCTGTCAAAAACTTGATGTAATTAATGATACACTTTTTGATAATTTATGTAAAAGTTATTATATGAAATGAAAGGTAATTAAATGTACAATAAAATTTTATTTACATTATTTGAAATGCCCCACCTCCATTTTAAGTACATGCTCTTAATCGACGCGGCCAGTCATCGATCACAGCAGGCACCACATTTATATCTATTTTTGCTGCTGCTTTAACCAGAGATGCTCGGAGAGACTCCAAATTCTGATGAGGTTTAGCGCAGACTTTCGCCTCCAAATGTTGGCATATCTTGTAGTCTAGTGAGTTTAAATCTGGACTACAAGAGGGCCAGTCTTCATGCCTGATGAAGTCAATTCCACGAGCAGTCAACCAGTTTTGAGTGCTTCATGCCTTATCAGCTGGTGCAGAATCGTGTTGGACTATCCAGTGTCTGTTTTTGAACATTGTTTGAGATAGAGGTTCTACTATGTTTTTAGGACGGTATTTTGGTAAACCACGGCACTGGTTTACACACATTTTTCACAGAAAAACATCTCAGTTAAGCCTGAATATGAGACTCAAGCCAAACCATGATTGATGAAGGATAATGCTCTCGCTGGACCCTCGGAATACGCGCGCTCGCTTCTTCACAATTATGGGCATACACCTTATCATTTTGTTTGTTGTAACTTTCTTCGTTGGTAAACACTTTTTCATCCAAAAATAAAATTTCGCGGTATTTTTTTCCCGTGTACCGCCGTATCAATGCGCGGCATCTTTCCATCCTAATTTTTTTCAAACGCTCGTTCATAAAAATAACCGTTTTTTTTACGGTAAGCTAGTAATTCCAGGTCTTCATTTAACACTCTTTTGATAGTGGTTCTCCTTAATCCCATCTGAAGAGCTAAGATTTTTTGTTTACGCACGTGATTTCTTTGGATTCGCGCCTTCACTTCTTTGATGACCGCTGGTGCCCTAACTGTGCGAGGTCGGCCGCTCCTCTTACGATCTTCGAAGCTTGAATCTTTAGTATATCATTTGATAGTGCGATAATTAAACCGTAGTGTTATTTTCATCTTTTGTAGAATGTTGAAAATCTCTTTTGGCGCGTAACCACAGCGGTGCAACGCGATAACCACGACTCTATCCTCCTTCTTCGACCACTCCATATTTGAAAATGAAAGTAAATAAAAATTTATTTTTTAATTTCCGCAAGTGGGAATGTTCTATTTTTAATATACTTTGACTAATTTTAAAAATAGAACATTCCGTTCTATTTTTAAAATTAGTCAAAGTATTTCTGGCCAGTATTCCAAAATTAAAAAACGAGCTGAATATTATGGTCTACCTGATGTAAAGTGATTAACATTTATGATTATGTTTATGAACGCTTGCCATACAAGGAGCCATGGCTAGAATGGTGTCACCGCCGCATTTAACACTTTAACACTCACATTACACTTCAGGTACTTACTGGTCACTTCACTCACTTGTAAAAACACAACAAAAAAAAATGTTGTCTACCAAATGTCTAATTTAATTTAAAGGGCTAATTTAAAGAATGTAAAACATGTCTAAGTGCCCGTAAGGGCCTAATGGCAAATAAATAATTTTTATTTTTTTACAACCTTCTGTGTTATCTTTGCCCAGTTTTTTAATGTGCAACTATTATATACCTAATTAGAACATTGACATAACTGGCCTCTATATTCTAAAACAGGTATTTGTAGGTAGGCTTCAATTATATCGCTATCGGATTTATCCTGCTTCTTTTAATTATCGGCTTACTGTATTCTTTATCAAAGTATTTGTTAGTACAAATGAAATAATGCTGGACAGCATAGTATTATTGAATGTCATTCTGCGAGAGTTGGCAACCATAGCTATGCCCTCCTCTGCTTAAGCCTTTGCCAAATATTTACAACATGCAAGTGAAATTATTATCTAATCATGATCATGAATCACTTACACCTTTAACTTATATGATATAGATGTTTGTTTATATCAAGAACATTTATCGCACACAAACTATACAAATTCTCTTAAGATTCTTGATCTAAAAAAAAGAAAGATTTTACTATTGTTAGCTACATATTATAATGTATATCAGTTTCTAATTATAGGCATCAACAATTTAGACCAATATAGATAATACTACCTGTCACATAATTTTAGAACTGATTGTCACTTAAGCTTATAAGCACCCCTCTATACTTTAGGACACTTGTGTAGAAATAGTCTATATCTAAAATCTATATAGAATAAAATGTATTTATTTTTAGATCTACCATCTTCTTTTGACATTGGGAAGGTTAAAACTATAAGAAAAAATGGTAGAAGAGGGGTAAATCAAACATCTTCATTAGAACAAAAGAACACGCGTTCAAGTGCAAGGCAGCGCATGCGCACCGCATGTTTCACTCCAATTAACTTACAACAGGTGAATTTATATATTTCAAATGTTTACAAGAATGAATTATCTTTTGTATAATGTCAGGAGATGAATAAGCATACAGCATGCCTGATGTAAAAAAGTGGTAACCCCAGCCTACGAACGATTGCAATGGCAAAACTATTGCGTGTTACCACACCCTAGCAAAACAACTCTTCAGGAGCTTATTGGTAACCTCACTCGTTGAGTTAGTTTGACTTCTACTTCTTCTGTGAGCTGGAGGTACTTTGCTAGTCAGGCTGCTTAGATTCGCCCTACTTCTTTTTTATTGGAGCCTTCGTTAATGAGCAGGATGCATCATATGCAGATGAGGTTGGCGTTGGCTCTATACATGATTATGTAATATATAACTTACATTCTACTAACTTGTATACATAACTTTCACCCCAAATTAGATTAACTATCATTTTCTCCCAACTAATTATGTAAGGATTTTCTTTTATCTTAAAATGGTTTGCTAAAAGTAGTAACTTGTTGCGACTTCAGTAGCGGGTATGGCAACACTAGAATGTTACTCCTGTTGCTGCAAACTATCATTGGCTGAGTTAACCACTTAATATCAGGCGGCTAATGTGCTTGGATTTCGCCGGACGTAGTACATAATTATAATAAACTCAATGTGTTTCCAGATAAAAGGGGAATTATATTCTACGATAGACCATGAAACAGAAAATAATTTGAGTGTACCTGCAAAAGAGATGAACATTGCGAAGAAACCTGGCCGAGTTAAGAGAAAAAAAAATAATATCAAAAATGGAGCATTGTCAAACAGAGAAATGGAATGCATTCAAACGATCCTTCAAGGAGGCGACATGAAATCGGAGAATTTCGACGATAATGAGGCAGCAGTGCTGGAGAATGTAAATTTAATAACAAATGTTATGTATGAGGAAATAGAGCGAGTAGAAGATATCATTGACGAGATAGATATAGAGGAAATTAAGCTTGAATCCATAGAAGATGCAGATGGCGAGCAATTGGAAGGTAACTAAAAATATGTGTTTGTTACGATAACTCAACAACTTTTCAATTTGTTTTTTTCCTATAGGCTGCCATTAGTACTTTAACCTTGCAAAGCTTGTTGAGTTACAATACTATAACTCATTATTGTACAAAAAAGTTATATAACATAAAAAAAGAAATACAATCTTGTCTTCTGAGCATTATAGGCAATTCTTCTCTTCAAGACTTTAGGATTAGGAATAGAATCACAATTTTAAGAGTAGCTAAAATATGGAGATTTTTTAAAAAGAATTCATGTGTAGCTGCCAGCAGATTGAGTTCGGTCGAATTTAAAAATGTAATGTACCTGAAATTCCCTGTAGTTTAATTCGTCTCATTCTCAGCTTTACTCAATGTCGACGAGAGAACTTTTACTTACAACATGGGTTTTATTATTTGCTGGATATGCTGCTGTGTACCTACTCTTGCCATAAATACTGAAACGAAGAAAAAAAAAAGCGGATTAAGATCGGGTCCTAGACGACGGCCAGTCTTCAGCTCTGATGAAGTCCGGAACGTTCGTTTCCAACCAAGACTGCGTAGACCGAGCTTTATGATCCGCGCCGAGTCCTGCTGGAAGGACCATTCTTGGTTATTTAACATGGTGTTGTTAAGGAGCTTCACTACCTTCTCAAGATTGGTATCTTGTGCCGATGTTTTGATACCTTTTTCACAAAAGTATGGCTCAGTCACTCCTTCATAGCTAAACCCCACCAAACCATCACTAAAGTCGGATAGCGCCCACGTTGCACTCTGTCGACTAATTGGGAAGCTTCCTTAGAGCTTTGAGCATAAATACGGTCATTATGTTTGTTAAAATGTTGGTCAATTATAAAATTTTTCTCATCCGTAAACAAAATTTTTCTGTGACCTCCCTTTGCGTACCGCTTCAGTAGTCGTGTCGATTTTACCACCCTATTCTTTTTTAAATTATCAGTTAAAAAATGACCAGTACGCCTCTGTAAGTCCTAAGTCATCTTTTAAAATACGCGACATGGTTCTAGGTGCTATCTTCATCTCCCGAGATAAAATCTTTTGCTTTCGGACAGGATTTCTTCGAATTCTTTCCCTTACTGCTTTGACCACCTCTTTCGTACGAACATTACGTGGACGGCCAGATCTTATTCTGTCACAAACAGAGGAGGTCTCATTGTACCTATCAATAGCCCGGTTCACAAACATTTTACTAATACTAAGCGTATGGAGAGTTTTAAAAATTGCATTTGGTTTCATACCTACTTTGTGTAATACAATCACAGCAATTCGGTTCTCTTTATCACTCCACTCCATTTTAATATCGCAAAATATTGTACAATGTATTGGCGCCGAAAATGAGAAAACTCAATGAACAATCATATAAAAATGACAGATACCAAATTCAAATGTAATATTTTGTTTATTTTTAATTGTAATGGTATGGCCAGACTAAGTATATGTTTTGTCTTGTTTCCTTATAGTTAGCTGGTTCATACATCGGAATTACCTCTGAGATTGAACACAGAAGAGCAAGCCTCTTAAGACTAAACTTGTTTAGTATACATAATTAATGACTATACATAAGATGTATTTGTTACTTGAATTTACATAATATAACTATTAAAATTGACGACTTAATTGATTATTACAGGTGCTGCTCCTGTAACAAAATGTAAAGTACAGCAACCAACACCTGCGGTAGCACGAAATCGAAGTACACGGCGGCTTCAAAAAAATACTACAAATCGAAAAACAGCTGTAGAAAAGGTGCAAAATGGAGATATTAATGATCACCTTGAGAGGCCCATCAAATGTGCAATATGTGCAAAAACATTGAAACGGAAAAAATATTTAGAAATGCACTTAAAAACGCACTCTGGAGAGAAACGTTTTAAGTGTCCGATATGTGAAAGAAAATTTTCACGAAAGGCACATTTGGAAGGTCATTTAAAAACCCACTCTGAAGAAACTCCTTTCGAATGCGCAATTTGTCAAAAAGCATTTAAATGGGAAATATCTTTACAGTCCCATTTAAGAACACACACTGATGACAAACCATTTAAATGTGTGATATGTTCAAAAACATTTAAGTGGAAAAATAATATGCGCATCCATTTAAAAAGACATAGCAGAGAGAGACCCTTTAAATGTGGGAGATGTCAAAAAACATTTAAATGTAGTTCTGGTTTAGCAAGTCATTTAAAAAACCATTCTGAAGAGAAGGCCTTTGAATGTGCGATATGTCAAAAAAGATTCAAAAGGAGATCCTATATAATATCCCATTTAACAATGCATTCCGGAGATCAGAAGCTTTTTGAATGCGCAATTTGTGGTAAAAGGTTTAGACAGAAATACCATTTGAAAAATCATTTACGCATACACTCTGAGGAGAAACTCTTCGAATGTGAAATTTGTCATAAAACATTTAAATTGAAATCTACTTTAGATACCCATCTAAGAACACACTTTGATGTAAAACCCTATGAATGTACTATATGTCAAAAATCATTCTGTCAGAAAACTAATTTTAATAGCCATTATAAAAGGAATCACTCCAAGGATAAATCCTTTGACTGTGTAATTTGTCAAAAAAGATTTTATACTAAAGGTGATTTAAATACCCATTCAAAAAGACATTTTGAGGAGAAACGTTTTCAATGTGTGATTTGCAGAAAAGGTTTTCATTTTACAAGTGATTTAAATGTACATTTAAGATCACACTATGGGGAGAAACGCTTTGAATGTGCGATGTGTGGCAAAAGATTTGACCGGAAAATTAATTTAGTACACCATTTAAGAATGCACTCTGGGGAGAAGAAACCATTTGAATGTGCTGTATGTGGTAAAGGATTAACTACTAAAGCTACCTTGAAAGTCCATTTAAGAACACATTCTGTAGAGAAACCGTTTGAATGTACGATATGTCGAAAATCATTTAAATGGAAAGGTAATTTGGATATCCATTTGAAAATACATTCTGATGAAAGACCCTTTAAGTGTGAGGTGTGCCAAAAAACATTTAGATCTAAAGGTGCCTTGTCGAGACATTTTATAATCCACTCTGAAGACAAGCCTTTTGAATGTACCATATGTCAAAAAAGATTTTATCGAAATAAAGAGTTAACATATCATTTAAGAACACACTCTGGACAGAAACCATTTGAATGTGAGATATGTCAAAGCAGATTTTACCGTAAGGGTGATTTAAACGTGCATTTAAGAATACACAATGGAGATAAACGCTTTCAATGTGCAATATGTGAAAAAAATTTAAATCGTAAATCTAATTTAGAACAACATTTAAGAATACACTCTGGAGAGAAGCTAACTCAAAAACGCTTTAAATGTGAATTATGCCAAAAATCATTCACTTCGAAATCCTGTTTAACTACACATACACGATTACACACCGGGGAGAAACCATTCGAATGCACAATATGTCGAAAAACATTTAATCAGAAAAGTAACTTTGATTCCCATTATTTGAGAAATCACTCTGGGGAAAAACCCTTCGAATGTGCAATTTGCCGAAAAATATTGTATAGAAAATGTGATTATAACAATCATATGAGTAAACACACCGGTGACAAACCCTTCAAATGTGTCGTGTGCCAGAAAAGGTTTATTCGCAAAAGTGATTTAAATAAACATTTTAGAACGCACACTGGCGAGAAACCCTATGAATGTGCGATATGTCGAAAAACATTTGCACAAAACTCTGCGTTGCATTGCCATTTACGGACGCACTCTGGCGAGAAGCCCTTTGAGTGTACGGTGTGTCGTAAAACATTTAATCTGAAGGGTAATCTGGAAACTCATTATTTAAGATGTCACTCGGGGCTAAAACCTTTTGAATGTGCGATATGTGGAAAAGTACTTTATCGTAAATGTGATTTAAAGAACCATTTAAGCACTCACTCTAAGGTCTAACATTTCCAATGTACGAGTGATGAATATAATCGTTTATGTAACAAAACTCTAAAGAAAAACAACATACAACCTTTGAATCCTTTTCAACAATAAAACAAAAACTTAACATCATGTGCATATATATCTAACACACTCTTGGTAGAAAATCAGATCACGCTTAAGAGCTACTTGTCGTCTTTGAAGCGAAAACCAACTTACACCTGGATGTAGTAAAAAGGTTCGGTCTGGAGAGATGCAGTGTATGGCATAGGTCAATTTACAGCTAACATTAGAAATCCCTCGTGTTGCAGTTGTCTACAGCCAAAACTGATACACTGATCTTTTATGATTATGGGAGTGAGTTAGTTCTATGAATTTGGTAATGTAATATTTTATGTTGTATGGATTTTTATGCCGCACACAAAGAATCATATTTTTTGAATACCTATATCATAAAATATTGATAGTGGCAAAACTTATATTTTTATGTTGTGACTTTAATAAATTGTGAATGCCACTAATCAGAGCTGTTGCTAGAACCGGCAAAAACAGTGTTTTTTCCTCGTACAATGTTTTAAATAAGAAGTATCTTGTATTATTTATGATGTACACATCTTGTTTTTTTTTTTTCGTTTACAATGTACGAGTTATAATTATTATAATATTCAATTTTATAAATATTGAAATGCTCAAGACCAGGTATTTTTTTTTTTAATGTGTGCCCTTTTAGTGAACTGCTGACACATTTTTTTTACTTTGTTTGTATTAGAATATTATGCTGATACTGTTGATTGTAGGCGCTTGGTGGAATTTTGAAGACATTTCGTTAATGTTAATACTTGCACATGCAACACACGTTAATGTTAATACATGCACACAGTGCAAGTATTAACATGATGTATTAGAATATGATAGAATGTCAAAAAGACGCACAGGCGTTAGTATGTAATGAAAGATCTACCTCCTGTAAAGAAATAAATTGTAAAGGGTGATTTCAATGTATGAAAATAGTCACAAATCTCTGTGCAAATCCTACATGTTACGTTATTTTTATTTTACGCGGCGTTATAATTGTACACAATAAAAGGATGTTAAATATTTGTTTTTTACTTATTTTGTTTTTCTCAGCTTCAAGTGACGGAGAGTGATAAAGTATGTACTGACGTAGTTACGTATATATATATATATATATAGCTTTACGTGTTCCGTATAAATCTATCTATAACTTCACGCCAAATCCCTTGCGGGGTAGTCAGAGAACCGAGCGCCACGTGACTCGATCCTTACACACCTCACTCGCTTCTATAAAATTCATTGCTCTTTTACACGCTCGCCGGTTTCTAAAGCTCCAGTTTAGATATTTACAAAATATAAATATACGAAAAATAATTTAAAATTTATCAACACGAGGGTAAGTTTTGAGTGAGATTAAGACTATGCTAAACGAGTATCAGCGTTTCGTTAAAACTGAGAATAACTTGATACCATGTAGACATTGATCTACGATACCTATATGAACAACTAGCTGCTGCCCGCGGCTCCGCCCGCGTGGAGTCAAATAACGTAGCCTATGTGTTAATCCAGATCATAATCTATCTACCTGCCAAATTTCATTCAAATCCGTTCAGCCGTTTAAGCGTGAAAGAGCAACAAACATCCATCCATACATACAAACTTTCGCATTTATAATATTAATAGGATACATATTCAGTTAAATTCCTTTAAAAGTATATGACGAAGACGGCAGAAAGGGTATGAAAATAGAATAAATATTGTAGAAATGAGAGCGTTGCGCGAAATTTATGCGTATTTGAGTATGTGATGTCATCATCCTGACTGATTCTCATCAATCATCCTTGGCATTCCAATAAAAAAAAAAATCCAATGCAAAGTCAATTTTGTCTATACTAAAAAAGGATTATTTTTTAAATGTATATATCCTAAATAATACATATAGATCCTAAAACACGACAAATCAACCGTTTACTACAGAGTTTACTGCCTGAGGTCACCTCACGGCATCACGTCGCGATTTCACAAACGACAGCGAGACTGCGACGACGGGCGAAAATTGTACTCATAGGTACTCTCCATCTATACAGGACCAGGCAGCGAGCGCGAGAGAGCTTTCACTCCCAAGCGGCCGGTCGCCCGCTGATCGCGTACCTACGTCGGTATATAAGCAATAAACACACACACTTCACCACGACCGGACGACGCAGTGTGAATTCAGCCGGCAAACCCCATCTTTTTGGATATCTGCGAGACTAAATGGGACAGACCCACCACTGTGTCGCCGGAATTAACAGCGGTGATCACCAAAAAAGGCAATGAACAGTGAAGTCCATTGCTGTCCCGGGGGTTAAACTACAGCTGCCTTGGAACTCCCAACGAATTTAATCAAAAGAAATTTGTAAGAGTAGGAAGTTTTCGAATTGACTTTTGGCAAAGTGAGAGACAGCAATATGACAAATAAGGCATTAAAAAACCTCAAAGAGATGGCTAGTCAAGTGAAGCTTAAATGCCGTGCACCACGGTTTATCAGATATCTGACACTATTGGGACCTAAACTGTGAGTTGTTACCTAACACATCGATTCCAATAATATAGATTGCAGAACCGCCTAAACGCCTGGTCATTCTCCCTTGTTGCCACCAAATCAGAATAGTATACTACCCCGGATGTGACATGCAAGGAATTTAACATATCCCGCTCCCGATGCCCGAGATCGCACTCCCAGAGAATATGATGTGCTGTTTGCTCGAATTCATGATTTGTCGTAGAACACTCACATAAAGGCGTTGACACAAGTCTAAACGAAAAGGGCTTAGCTCTACAGTTTCCATGTCCAGTTAAAAATTGCGCAACCTTCTTCTACTTCTACGACTTCTAACAACTCTTTACTTAGATCTGTCTCGCACTGATTGAAAGAACAGATACAAGTGGTGTCCTTTAGAAGTTTCCCATCTTTCTTGCCATTCAGACAGTAAAGTTTCAAATACCTCGTCAATTGGTTTGAACAATCTAAGTATTTTGTCAAGATCGCGGTGTTTTAGTAAGTCATGGTGTTTTTAGAGGTGTAGTGCCTCGGTGCTCACAGTTCTATACGATTTACATAAAAATATTAAAGCGGGACGCTGACTTTGCAGCATCTTACGACGCGCAGCACCTATGGTAGCCCTATCAACCCATGCAGGTGAACCGTACCGTAATACATCCTAAATATGTGGCAATGTAAATAATTTTTAACGTTTTAAAAGTTCAGCCGTACGTCGAGGTGGAAATTCGAGTTAACGCAATAAAGTTCTTTTTGGCCTTTTCTCCAACCTGCTTTATATGTTCAATGTAATTAAACCTTTGTCTAACAGTACTCCCAAGTAACAAACCGAGATTTTATTTGCAACTGATACTCCATTGAAGTGGAATAAGGCGGAACCTGCAAATTTCCCTTAAGCAAGAGCTGATATGTTTTGTGGAGTGCGAAATCGAGACGGTTACGATAACCTCAGTCTGAAATCAGGCCAAGGCAAGTACTGGCTAGTTTTTCTATACTTGATCTGGAATTAGCTTTTATCAATAATAGACCGTCATCGGCGTAGCCAGTTAATGAGCACCCTTCCGGTAAGGGTAGGCTAAGAAAGTCATTAAAACCGATATTCCAAAGATAATGCCCTAACACCGAACCCTGAGGACAGCCCCGCGTAAGCACCTTCGAAGCAGCATAACGGTTCGAACGGTGGGATAACTCGTTAAATAAGCCTTAATCTCATATACGGCCTAACCCAGCTGTTACTCTGCTCTAGCTTCCATATTTCATAGGTTTTTGACTTATCTACCTCCTCTCTTCATTTAACGATATCTTAAAAGATGAAAAAATAAAACAAACATGGCCGTAACAATGATTATATATTTTCATTTTACCTCATAGTCTTTCAAAATTATTATTGAAAATGATAAACAAAATATAACTGAAAACCTAAGAAATTACAATGTACAAGTAATCCTTGTATTGCAAGCGTATGTTGACTACACAAAGTAAGATAATGGGCCATAGGTCACCTGACGTGCTGTAAAAATATATCTATACATATAAAAAGGTAAATATTTATTATAAATTTACTGTGCTTTTACTATATATTATGATATTGTATGTAAAAGTATTACTATATAATAATATATTCTTAATATACTATTACATTTACATGATTTATATAATAGTTATATGATTGCACTTAACATGTTCTTTGGCTGCCTATTAAAAAAAAATACAATTGTGGCGGTGTCAAATTAAAATATTTTCACAACTTCTAAATAACGCTTACAAATATAAAACTTTAGTATATCAAAATATTTAAAACAGTAACAAAAATTAACAATATTTTAGATAACAACAAATTAAAACGTTTAAAGCAATTACAACTTTTCGGTCAAGACTTGAACACTTTCTATACGCTACTTTAAAGTATTTGCTAAACATTACTTTTACAAATACATATCAAAACTATAACAATAACAAAAAACGTCTTTAGAATAACAACAAATTTAGCCTTAGGTGGTTGTCTTTTTGGTAAAAGCTAGAACCTATGTCAATTAGAATATTGTGTTTAAAAGCCCAAATTCAATGCTGCAATGAAGTCTTTTATCGATCATACTTGCAAATTCGACGCTTATAACCATGTTTTGCAATATCATGCGACGTGATTCACGACATTCAATAATTTCTCCTTTGTGTTCTATTCAACAGAAACCATGAAAGGTTTAAGTTAAAATGGTTTAAGTCGCGAACCGGTCAAACAACTATAGTTCAAAGCGCTATCAAATGGCAGGTATTATGGTTTCAATGTAAACCATTATATAAAAAACTACATTAGCTGGAGCCCAATAATATCTACCCTTGAGTATGTTTTCAAACACAACACGTGACATAATACGATCTCCTTTATGACCTATTTGAGTACACGAAAACAGAGTGCTTTTAGTATAGCGATGGTATGCAAATCGAATAATTTCCCGACATAGGAACATTTAGAAACTAAATATAATGGCAATCCAATTCCTACATCGAAGTATCGAGTTCAATTTCGTAAAATCTAATAAATCAATTTTCCCAACACGCGAATGTCCTGTAGTTATATTGTAGGAGGGATTAGAAATATATAGTACTAGTAATATAGTACAAGGTGTGTTAGGGGCGGTAATAAAACAAATTAAAGCTAGAAGCTATCTAGAAGATAGAGGCGAAGGGTTAAGACATTAATGGCTCGAGGCTAAAATGGTCGTAGGCGGTAACTACTTTCTTCAGACTTCGCTGGTATTAGTTTAAATTGATTGTTGTCGCATTTATCTTAAACTTTGGTATAAAATCTACTAATTAAAACTTTATATTGTACTCTCTTTCACAAGTTATTAATAAACACACCAATACTCAAGTGAATTAATTGGTAAACAGTAGGAGACTGTAAAATAGTATGAAGTTTTTAACAGCTAATAAATTTAAAATAGGATATATATGCACGTATTTCTCAATAGCAAAGTTAAAAATTAATAGAACGGGCAAGACGTGACGTATTTTTTAAGCGCTTAGAAAGTTCACTTTCGTGCATGTTGTAAAGCTATGTTGAAATAACATTATCATTTTGAATTTACGTGAAAAAAATTGCAACAAATTCAGATATTTCGATCTAATTAAAAAGAAACCCCTTCAGAACAGTATTTATCCGGAGACACCTTCATACAGGTGAGTCAGACCTTGGTCTAAAAAAAATATGAATACATTTCATGTTTACATACATAAGTCACGCCCTCGTAGGATATGCATAGAGAACCGAGCGCCACGTTACTCTTCCACGCCTCAATTGTTTCTTTAACATTCATAGTTCTTTTCATGCATGCTCGAAGTTACTAGGACTCTGACACCACCTTCAGATAACCCACGACCAATTTGGTCGCGTGAGGTAAGTCTTGGCCTTCGGCACCTACATCGTTCTTCTTTTGCGTTGCATATCTGTTTCGTCATTAATTTCATATTTGCTTTTAGAAAATGTGTATACGGAGTATGTAATATTTGCAATTATATAGTATTTTACGAGTAGCCTTTTCTAAAAGATGTATATACGGACTCTCACGTATATGTAAATAAACTACTCTAATTTTTTACACTGGTGCGATCAGAAGGGTTACTCTTATAACTAATTTCAATTCCAACGTCGTAGATTTGAGTAACAGATCGTAATCTCGATTTTAGCTTGTTCTACTTGGGATTGCATCTCATGAATGGTATCAAACCATACAATCAAACTTTAAGATCCTATCAAAATGTAGGTGCAATCGTGATTTAGGAGTTTAATTTCGGCACCGATGTTAAGGAATTGGTTTCCAGAGTAACCCTCTATATTAGAATACATAGGAGAGATAAATCTAAAAATAAAATTATGGTATTATCTGAACTATTGAGAATCTCTCATATCTAATTTTATCAATGAAAGGGCAATATATATGGTTTCTTTTACATCAACCTGTATGTGGTATGATATTCTTTTACACGGATTCCTGTGCGCTCCGGTACTCGTAGACGCTGCCTCGCTCGAGGAACTCGCTGTAGTGGCTGTCGGGTCGACCGTCGGTGCCGACCGCGTCTGTTGGGCAACCATATCCACCTCCGCCCGGAGACTTCATTATGTATTTATCCTAGAACAAGGATATTTTTTTATAGCTATCTCACGAGAAATCTCGGCAAAACCACTATTAGTGGCGGCTAAATATCAAGTAATTTTTTTATACAAGGTCGGGAGGCATACAAGCATACGGTCCACCTGATGTAAAGCGGTTACCGTAGCCTATGAATTCTTGCAATACAATAAGTAACATTCGCGCGATGGCACCTCTGTTGCTATCACAGCAACTCCTTAGGAGCTTACTGGTGAACTCACTCACATGCAAGAGCTCAATAACCTTCCAAAGAATTGTTATTTGGCTGCGGTTTTCTTTGAGGTGGAGGTATTTGCCCAGACGGGCTACTTTCGTGCACCCTACCTCTCATAAAAAACACCCAGACCAAGACAAACAGACATGTATGTCTTGGTCTATGCACACAAATATTTGTCCTGCGTGGGAATCGAACCCACGAGCGTCGGTGTCAAAGTAACGTAACATCGCACTTCACCACGGCGTCACCGAGCTCGTCAAAAATTGATATTGTTTGAAATAGGCAAAGTCACAAGGCATTTCATTGTGAAATATGTGAAGTCTGGTAAAAAAAGTTTTAATTTGTTTGATTTCTACGGATTTCACAGGTTCTAGGTTCAGCCTAGTCAGCTTATAAACATGCGTAAATTCTTTTTTTTTTTGTAAATTCATACTTTTAATACATATACAGGATTCAGACCAAGACAAACAGACATGTTCATGCGCACACATGATTGTCTTGTACGGGAATCGAATCCACAACCTTTGGAGTGATATTGCTCTCTTGACTACCAGACTCAGACAGACATACCAGACTCGCCATGTACGTATTGAGGTACTGCCAATATAAAATCTACCTATAACTTCACTTCAAATCCCTTGCGGGGTAGCCAGAGAGAACCGAGCGCCACATGATTCTGTCCTTACACACCTCACTCGCTTCTTTAACATTCATAGCTCTTCTCGTGAACACTCCCGCGTGTACACATTTGTTTCGTAATTCTCCTTACAATATAAAGATATTTTTTTATTATTTAAATGAATATTTTAGTAATAAGTCTTAAATTATAAATTTTATTAGTATTGTATGTTAATTTGAAGCTTTTTATTTTTTTCACTTAATGTAAAACTACTTTAGTGAATTTGTTTATTTTAAACATTTACATACCACAATCTGACGAAACACGTGAAAAATTATTTCCAACAATCATAAGGATAAAAAATAATTAGTCAAATATTATTTTTTGAACGTATGTTAAAAGACTGTTAGTGTGTAACCATATTTCTCGCAAATACACTATTTCATTTCATATACTAATATGTGTAATATATATATTTAGGCAGTTTGTGGCGAGGTGGTGCGTACACCACGGGTACCCGAGTGCCGTCCAGAGAGGAATCGATAGAGTATATTGCTCTAACAGGTACTATGCTCCAGGGGTGGATGCGTTAAAGGGCATAACGCCGCGAGTAACTTCGGAGAAAGCGCAGCACACCTCTCGACACCCCTGAGTCCACTCACACGGGTGTTCCCCCCGGCCGACTTTCTCTGGCATTTCGGGGGTCTAACTAGTGAGTGGCGAGCCACCGCCTGCCGAAAGTAACATCAATTATGATAGTTAAAGTGTCCGTCCCTCTTCAGTAATAGCCAAGTACTAATAATACCTCCAGATCTCATTTCATAGCTTAATAATTTCTGAAACATTTGCAATAGTCCCAATACCTGCCGTGATCTGCTCGTGGGTATATTCTCCCATTGGTATCCCCTAGAGTAGGCCACAGCGGGTACAATACATTATATCAACATTTTCGAAGCGGCCTCTACGCGTTGGATTCATATACCCACGCACACCTATCAAATGGCCGGGGTTAACGCCCGTGATTAAAGCAATATGTAATGATAATAGAGTAAAATTTTTCCTTACTCCTGGATAAGCTTCTACAGATGCCTTTCCTCCCAAGTTGATAAGCCGGCCATCCGTTCGCTGCAGCAGGTTCACACCACGCTCGCCAGGCTCGCCGCCTGTTGTGGGCGCAGGCGTCAATTGTAGATAAAATTAAAAACTTATTCATAATTCTTAAGTTTTAAAAGTAAACAATTTCTTTAAAAACTATCCGTGGGGATGTGTAATTGGCTTATAATGTAACAAATAGTATTTTCGCCAAATTCTTACTTAGGCTTAGGTAGCACACCCCGCTAATCCAAATGGATTAGAAAACAGGATCACGCTAAGAAGAAGAATGTAACAAAACATAGTTTAATATAGAGTATAGTTAAATGTCTGTGTTGGCGCCTAGCAGTTGAAGGACAGGAACAAGACGACGCTTCCGACGTATTATGTCATTTCCAAGGACCTCCACCAAAGGAGGACACGCCTTTGTACTTACGCCATTCAAATTAGATATTACAAGTAATTTTCCATATTTTCGGGTTTTATTTCTTCATTATAATTAATTACAAAATACTTAAAAATTGAAAGGAGAATGAGGGCGAAATGTGATGAAATGCTGTGGGAGGCACAGGGAGGATTCCGAAATGGAAAGGGATGTACGAATTAAGTTTTCTCGCTCCGGAATATCGTGGAGACGCATCTGGCCATAGACCAGAAGGTTTTCTGTAGTTTTGTAGATCTTGAGAAAGCATTTGATAGGGTTGTGCGAAAAGAACTGTGGGGCATATTGACGAGATATGGGATTGACGGTGCATTTTTTTTGTGCAAGTGCTCTGCATGTGTACGGATAGATGGCAACATGTCACACTGGTTTGATATCAAAATTTGTGTCAAACAGGGTTGCATGTTGTCTGCTAGACCGTTTATTCTGTATCTCGACAGATGTCTACACAGAATAAGATCGACGACTGTAGGATTACGCATGGGTGATCTAGTGGTGAACTGTCTGCTTTATGCAGACGATGCCGTACTATTAGCAGAAACACCATCTCAACTGCAAACACTGATCACAATAATAAAAGACGCTTGTATGGAGAAAGGCTTACTATTGAATGCGAAAAGACAAAGATTTGAGACAGAGATTTGTATTTGAAAGAGAAGAAACCAGAAGGATTACAGTTGATGACGAAGTGTTGGAACAAGTGAATGAGATTGTATATCTTGGTTGCGCTTTCAGCAGGGATGGAAACCACGAGCCTTGATTTCAACGTAGGGCAATTAACCACTCCGCCACCGAAGTCGTCGAAATGCTATGATTGTATGTCGTATGCTTGTATGACTCCTAAAGTTGTATAAGTAAAAGACAGCTTGTTAAGAAATTTGTCTAACGAATTTTTTTATACAACGTCGGAACGAATACATGCATACGGCCCACCTGATTTAAAGAGGTTACTGTAGCCAGTGAACGTTCGTATTACATTAGGTATGACTTGCGCAATGCCGCCTCTGCAGCTAACACGGCATCTCCTTAGGAGCTTACTGGTGATCTTACTCACACGCGGGAACACAGCAACCCTATAGGGAGTTGTTATTTGGCTGCGGTTTTCTGTGAGGTGGAGGTACATTTCTAAACGGGCTGCTTTAATGCGCCCTACCTCTCTTAAGGTAACGCCTGAATCAATAACTTATCAGATGGGGTAGGGCACGTACCGTTCATTCCATACGGCTGGAAGGCTCGTCTCTCCGTGAGCACTGACAGTTGCACGCTCCGCCGGAACACCAGCTCTCGAGTGACGCCGTCGCCGCCGCACCACCGACCTATGCGCCACTTTATTTATTTTCATGCATTCAACAATATGTAACATAATAAATGCATAATCAATTACCTATAAAAATATTTCCGAACAAATTACGCAGCGCCATCTAGTCCCAGATTAAGCGAACAATCAACAGTATCAACAATCAAGTCTTTTAAAAACGCGTATTTACTCAAAAATAACATAAAAGCTCCCGAGCAAAACTACGTTCGTAGGTCTTTATAATAGATATAAACAACTTGATGCATTTTCTATATTTTTTGTCTCCCGACGTTGTATAAATAAATGCTTGTTTACCTCTCGACGATGTACGTAAAAAAAGAATGGGTTGTAATTTAAAAATAATATACAACATAGAGACATCACCTGTTCTCGTTATGTAATATGCAGTGCTAGGACACAATTCACTTCCAGCGCTCTCTGTCTTAACAATTTTTAACCAAATAAAATGTTAGTTTCTGTCTACTTCGCATATTGACATGGTATTGCCGGTAGATGGCGCCACATTTAAAAATGTACAATACATACAGATGTCCCAAAAGTCGACGATAAGCTGAAACAGGTGATAGATCAAGTCATGACGGCTATAAGAAAATATTTAAAAAAATCTAGGACTTGTATTTATGACAATAGGTATTCAAGGAAAAAACTGAAAAAATTACACCTGTGATGATAATTGAAATTATATTGCTATAAATTATTACTTTTGCAACATGATTTCAATGATCATCACTGGTGTACATTATTCAGTTTTTTCCTTGAATACCTATAGTGTCATAAATACAAGTCCTAGAATTTTTTAAACTTTTTCTGATAGCTCATGACTTGATCTATCACCTGCTTCCGGCTTATCGTCGACTTTTGGAACACCTGTATACATAGTAGTAATTTGACTTGTCTGTAATACCTAAATTCCATCAACATGGCTGCTAATTGAACGATGTTATTATTTTAACTCCAAAAATCCTTCATATTCTACATCCTCCGAGCAATACATCACCGCCCAGTGCTAAATACATATACTAAATATAGAAAGCTTTTAACAACTGTAATAATTTCATATTTTTCACCTAACAATATACGGAGGGAACGTTTAATATCAGGCGGGACGAATGTTTTTACCATCCACAACTATACACCCAGTACTTTTTTCACAGAGCACTTTTAGAATGAAAAAACATGCCACCATCATCAGCGTTGTCGGGAATATTAATGATCTTTTCAACACATACCCTTCCCTCCAGATCCGTCTCTTAGTGAGAAATGTGTGACTAGCATCGGATAGCGTCTCTCCACAATCTCCACGTCAGTGATACGCGTGTTGGTCATGTGGGTGTGCACCCCGCCGGCACCGCTCCATCCGGGACCCTGACAAAATTAATGCTATGTCAACATATTTGGGGTGTAAGGCTGTCTGTCAACTAGAGCGGAGAGGAGAGGAGCGGGGCTATGCCAATATTAACCAATATAATCTAAACTTCTCTCTGCTCCGCTTCAGTGGACATGGATTTACGAATCAGATTAGTATTTCATACACTTTAAATGCAAAGCGGGGAAGTGGAGCTGAGTAGAGAAGCTGGGAAGAGATCCGGGCAATAAGAGTAAAAAAATGGACGCGCTTCGCATACTCCCTCGCTCCGCTCTGCTTTCTCTATCCGTGACAATGGACAAATACAGTACAAAACGCTTTTTTTTATACCACTAAGGTGGCAATCAAGCATACGGCAAGTCTGATGGTAAACAGTCACCGTAGCCTATGGACATTTGCAACACCAGGGGTGTCACTCATGCGTTGTAGACCCTCAAACACCTCCACATTACTCACCCGCTCCGCTCCGTGCAAAGGCAAGCAACATAAGTAGCTCAAAATTCCAAAATACCACTTATATTCATTTTTTTAATACCCATATTAATATTAAACACATTTAGTTCACGAATGACCATTTGCAAAAAACATACCAAGGTTTATCCGAAATTTGGTGAGATGGGTGATCTCAATACATATTGTTTGTTGAAGTAATATTAAAGATTATACAGTACAAATATACCTATGTACTCAATGTTACAGAAGAACTTTTTTAGTTCTTTCTTACATTGTACAGTTGACTTTGGAGTCTGGCCCTGAATGACTTACCGCCAAGATCAATATGTTTGGCGATTATATATCGAGAAATACCACAATCGGTAAAAATCGAAACATAAATAATAAATAAATATTGTCGGACAAATTACACAGCGCCACCTAGCCCCAAACTAAGCGAAGCTTGTGTTATGGGTACTAGACAATTGATAAACATACGTAAATACATTTTTTTTTGTAAATACATACTTATTATACATAGAAAATATCCAGACCAATACAAACAGACATGTTCATGCACACAAATGTTTGTACTGTGTGGGAATCGAACTCACGAGCATTGGTGTCAAAGTAGCGTACCAGCGCGTTCCACCATTGCGCCACCGAGCTCATCGAAACACTTCGTTGTCATTGAGAAATGCATGGGCAAGTGCAAATTAACATGAAAAAGTTATGTCAGCGGGTCCTAGAGGTTGTAAAAAACAATATCAGTTTATCGTGGCCTCCGATGAGGATGATAAACAAACCCATCCATAGACTGCTTTCTGTGAGATGGAGGTACTCCCCAGACGGGCTGTTTGACCAAGACAAACAGACATGTTCATGCACACAAATGTTTGACCTGTGGGGGAATCGAACCCACGGGCATCGATCACGAAGTCGCGTCATTCACCACTGCGCCACGGAGCTCGTCATAGTTAGAGTTAGTTCTAGTAAAGACGTGATATGTAACTCACTGCACCACTGCCGCCCGCGACTGTTTCGTAATAGCCCCAGCTCTCTTCGCCAAGTGTCAGATTGTTCATGCAGCCCTGAGACGCCGCGCACACCTGATATATATACATGAATTGAAGTCACGCCGCTTCATTACAATATTACGGCCTACAATATATATTTTGTTTTCACTAAGGTGGCAAACAAGCGTACGGCCTGCCTGATGGTAAGCAGTTACCGTAGCCTATGGGCATTTGCAACACCAGGGGTATCACTCTTGCGTTGCCGACCCTGTATGAACCTCTTCACGCCTTTCTTGAAGAACCCCATACTGTAGTCCCTTGGGAAAACCTCCGCAGGGAGCTCATTCAACAACTTAATAGTTCTCGGTAGAAAACTTCTTGTGAATCGCACAGTGCGCGACCATTGCGTTTCCAGTGTATGAGGATGAACTCTCAGCCGTCGGCGACCTGTGCGATTGTAAAACGAGGCTGTTGGCATGATGTCTAACAACTCCTCAGAACACAACCCATTAAATATAATAATATTAATTTAATGGATTTTCTAACTTCTTGATAAACAAATAATTAATAAACATACCTATATATACGAAGAAATTACACAGCGCCACCTAGCCCCAAAGTAAGCGAAGTTATGGGTAATAGATAAACTTACGAAAATACATTTTTGTTTTTTGAATACATACTCATGATACATAGAAAACACCCAGACCAAGACAAACACATGTTCATGCACACAAATGTTTATCCTGTGTGGGAATCGAACCCACGAACGTTGGTGTCAAATTAGCTCACTAACCACATCGCATAAGAGTTCGTCATCAAATAAATATACTCTATCGATCTAAGATAGATAGTAGATTTAAGAGAGGTAGGGTCCATCAAAGCAGCCCGTCTGGAGAAGTACCTCCACCTACCAGAAAATATGTATGTGAGTGAGGTCACCAGTAAGCTCCATAAGAGTTGCTGTATTAGCAGCAGAGGTGGCATCGCGCGACTGATACTTCATGTATCACAAGCGTTCGTAGACTACGGTAACCCCTTTACATCAGGTTGACTGCATGCTTGTATGCCTCCCGACGTTGTATAAAAAAATCAAGCGTGCTTAAAAATAAGGATGACCAAGAAGCCGCATCCTCTCGTGCCATGATATTGCTTGTTTGCAAACGGCAAACAAAACTCAGCTAGTTTTATCCTTCGTAAAATTAAATATCTTGACTCTGAGATCCTGCACATAACACGAAAGCGAGACTAGTGCTTTCTTTTTTTCGTGAAAATCAAAGATTTCATTAGAAGTTCACTTTTGAAGAGTCAGAAGAGGCGGTGAAGAGTTCTAATCTACAAGTGGAAAACATCCATCCGATCGATGGTCCTCTTGCTTGGAAAAATGATCGGCCAAATGAAAAAGTATTTAAAATGTAAAGAAAAGTATTTAAAATAATGGAATGGTGAGTATGTCCAGCAATTTTACGTTACCAACATGTATACTTACGTCCGCTACCTAACTGAGCCTAATTATTTGAAGAAGACTCTGATTTTTACATGGAGTGATTGCCATCAGTTATCCATAACTCATAGGAAAAACATATAGTTCTTAGACTAGGTCTTTTACGAAATATAATATATTGGACGTGTGGGTTCCCTCACAGTGTTTTCCTTCATCACCGAGCAAATGATAAATATGTACATAAATTCAAAAACACGAATTTAATGGTACATGGCCCGGCCAGGGTTCGAACCGGGGCCAGTTAATCAATAGGACGGTTTCTTATGCACTGGACTGTTACTACTCTAAAGTACTAAGTCTACCGAGACGCGACCTAATTGTCATGACAGAAAGCCTGGACACATTACCTGGAATGCTTTCAGTACAACGTCGACGATACGCTGGGACGTCAGGACGTTGCCGCCTACCACTGCCGCGCCGTCTGATGGGTCCAAAATGGAACCTGGTGGTATGACCACCGTCACTGGATTCAGACAACCCTGGAAAACAATCATTAATTAAAGTATACATATGAAGTCGTAACAAGGATTCCGAACTACAATTGGTAAAAACACGGACCCCTTATCACTTCGATATCCGTCTGTCTGTCTATAAAGACTTTTTCTCAGGAAATGTGGATATATAAGGTTGAAATGTATATAACATACGGTCTATGGTCCCTTGTAGTTGTCAAAATCTAGATCAATACTAGGTCAAAACTCTCTGATAGCTGCATGTTAGCAGTAAACTCCTAAGAAGTTGTAAGATCAGCAGCGGAGGGGGCAACACGTGAGCGATACTCCCGTATAGCGAACATTCAAATGCTACGGTAACCAATTTATTGTTTGACTCCTGACTGTAAAAAAGTATAAAAGAAACTTCATAATTTTTTGAAGTGAAAACTTCTTTAGCATCGTTATGATTTGAAACTCGATGAAATGAAAAAGCGACAGTAAAAAGAGACAACCACATACATCTATAGGATTTAACGTGAGAGAGAACGTGATAGAAGGCATTATACAGTGTTTATTACAGGGTTCGCCTGCATATTACGAAGCTTGGGATAAGGCGTCATAACAACCGTGGTGTATTGTAGGTACACGTGTTTTGTTTACATAAATATGTCATTATTTTAATAAAAACATTTTTCAAGTATGATCAATATCATCATAAATAAACCCTACAATTGTCCTACTCCTGAAATTATACATCGTCTCATTATATTAAAGGTATGTATGTATGTATGTATATCTTCACGCCAGGTCCCTTGCGGGGTAGGCAGAGAGAACCGAGCGCCATAAGACGCGGTCCTTACACACTTCACTCGCTTCTTTCACATTCATAGCTCTTTTTATGCACGCTCGCCGGTTCCTAAGGCTCCTGACATCACCTTCTGATAAAACACGACCAATTTGGTCATGGTAGGTTAGTCTTGGTCTTCTTCGGCTCCTACATCTTTCCACTTTCGCATTGTATATCTGTTTCGTCATTCTTTCATCTTGCATTCTTCTTTCTACATGTTCGAACCAACGGAGCATGCCTTTTCTTATCTTAACACCGACACTCTCTTTCAGTCCAACTCCCTTTCGTACGTCATCATTTCGAACGCGGTCAGCAAGCGATATATTAGTAATTATATTAAAGGTCACATTTTTCAAGGTTTTACTTCTATTGCGTGTGAACTGCGCACATTTTTTTTGTCTATCAGTTCGTTGTGCACGAGGAACGCAAAGCTAGTGGACGGACTTCGGTTAATGTGCACAAGGTAATATAGCTTTTAATCCGGGTCAAAGGAACTCTTCAAGGGTTCTAACCTTGAAAAACTTTGCGTAAATGGTGCTGTGGTCATCAGCTTGCTTTTAACGAGATCGGTTTGGGAATTATCTCCACATTACAGCAACCCCAAGCTAAATAACAACTCCATAGAGAGTTGTTTGTTATACTATCGACGCCGTTCTACGTTTCCAGACTAACTGGTTTACAGAGGTCGAGGAGGTTGTAGACCACGTGAAGAAGAAGACCAACTTCCTTGAGGGTCGAGCGATTGGAATTTTACCAAAAACTAAATTTTAGTTCCTTTGTGATGAGGGTTCAGACTTATCAGCCGACCTTCCGAAAGAATCTGGCCAGAAGTAATCGTGTTTTAGAAGTTCCGAGGACGTATATATAACGACTCGCGGAATTAGTTTAATTTAAAACCTGTAAAATCTATTGTCAAATTAAATTATTAGAATTATTTCTGCTGTTCCAGCAGAATTAAATTCATTTCATTTTTTTTATTTATTTTTTATAGACAAACAAGCATACGCCCTGCCCGATGGTAAACAGTCACCGTAGCATATGGACATTTGCAAAAGCAGGGGTGTCACTCATGCCTTGCCGACCCTCTGAAAACCTCTTCTCGCCTTTCTTGAAGAGCCCCATGCTGTAGCCCTTGGAAAAACCTCGGCTGGAAGCTAATTCCACAACTTGAGAGTTCTCGGAAGTAAACTTCTCTGGAACCGAACAGTATGCGAGCATTGGCGGTTCCAGCGTGTGAGGGTGAACGGCATCATATCAAACAATTCTTCAGAACACAACCCGTTCATACAACAAGGATACCATTTATGTCAGCGGAGGTGGTAACGAATCCTTACCTGATTTAA
Source organism: Pyralis farinalis (assembly GCA_947507595.1). Classification (NCBI taxonomy): domain Eukaryota; kingdom Metazoa; phylum Arthropoda; class Insecta; order Lepidoptera; family Pyralidae; genus Pyralis; species Pyralis farinalis. The sequence goes on along the minus strand of OX382282.1, from coordinate 7,096,783 downwards.
AGGTACGTCATGTCCAACCATACATCTCAGGCAATATATGAGTGCGGAGAGGGTGATCGCCCTGGGTGCGTTTAAATTTCCCCAAACTTCCACACCAGTACCACTGGAAAAAAAATGGAATGTAGATATAGTAATTACCTTAAAGATACAGATTTTACATGTTCAAATAGCGAGTTAGGTGTGGTGAGAACCGTGTCTTGTAGCCATCGGCTCTCTCTACCTACCCTGCAAGGGACCATGATGATAGAAATAGATAAATATGCATTAGTTAAAAAAGATAATTGTAAATGCATTTGAAAACCATATTTGGCCTTGCGAATCTGTTACTTATTAAACTTATTAAGCACACAATATTAAATTGGTAAACAAAAGACAATCTTAATGCTATAGTGTCGCCTTTCAGTTTACCTTGACACATACAGAATATTACATAAAAGAGTTTATTATCTGTTCATATGTTTATGAACAGATTAGATAAGTATGCAGCAAATAGTATAAATAAAAATACCACTAAAAATATACTTTTTTTAAAGAGTAAGTTATTTATAAAGTAACCCTTTCTTTGTAAATAAGTTTTAAAATAACCATTAAATCATCATATATTTAACAGTTTATGAAACAAGTAAATGTATATTATAAACCTGTTGCCCGTTATGGCTTCACTCGCGTTTAGTTCGTTGTTTCAAAATTACGCAGAAATCCTACATGAAGTTTAAAAATCATACTTCATACTTCAAATATAAAATGTGTACGTAAACTCCAGGCGATATTAAAAATTATTACCTCACCATTAAAAATCGCTATTTAAAAAAAAAAAACACCAAAATCCGTTCAGCGGTCGTTAGTATCTTGGTTTTGATTTAGCTGAGTCACACAACATACAATTTTTCTACTGTTTGATAATTTCATATAAAAAATATAACTTTAACATCTATCTATAACTTTACCCCAGGTCCCTTGCGATAGAATTTATATATTTATATTTGTATAGTCAGAGAGAACAGAGACCCTCATGATTCGAACTTTACATACCTCACTCTCTTCTTTAAAATTCATAGCTCTCACCGTTTCGTAAGCCTCCTAACATCATCTTCTGATGAGATCAATTTAATCATAGTAAGTGAATTTGGCCTTCATTCACGATTACATCGTTACTCTTTCGCGTCGTAAATCTATTTCGTGATTCCATTCCATTGCATTCTTTCTACATGTCCGAAACAAATCGATATTATAATAAGAAGAGGCATATCTTTTTATCTTAACAAAAATACTTTCTTTCAAACCAACTCAAACAACCAATTTCTCACATCATCATTGTGAACGCGGTCTACAAAAGTTACTCAAAAAGTTTTCGCGTTTATTCTACTTTCATGCTCGACCTGCATAAAATATAATCGTATATATCTTGTCTTTTCTCTCTCGCTCTCTCTATCTTTGATATAACTAAGACATTGAGCAAAGTAAGTGGTCGTGTCACAATGAACTCAAATTACATAACTGTAAGCACTACATTTATCTCTAAGTATCTTTATAATAAGTACTACACTTACGTAAAGTCACATAAAGCGCTCCCTTTCTCTTTGTCTAGCGTTATTGTGAGTGATATAGGAGTCCCATTGTCCATATATTCCGTTGCCTTCAATACGGTTGATCCAGTCTTCTCGAGCGCGTTTTTAGCTATCTCCTACAAGTATACAAAAGTATATCAATACGTCACTAAAGAAGCTAGAAATTTTGTAAACAAACTGACTTGTACTAAGATATACGAATAACAAATAATGCAACCAATTTAAATAACACGACGAGAAAGTTAGTATTGTAACGGTAGCAAACATTTTTAATTGGATGGGTTATGCTAGAACTTTAATTATTGCTGACGTTCAGTATTCTGATACCAAAAACGCGGTCTGCGTGTAAAAAGTCAACATTAGATCTGCCCCCATCAAAATGACACATTCCTTATAATTCATCTTGACTCTTGATAAATAATTTTAATTTTTAATAAGATTCCTCTGAATATTCTGAGAACAACTGGTATTCTTACATTTAATAATAAACTAAAGATCCATAAGTAATCCAGTTTTTTTTATTTCGACTTCGGGAAAAATGTTTTGGAGCCCTGATGTTTGTTTACAAAATTTATTTCTCGTGGCGCGGACTTTATATAAGTATATAATTGTACAAAGTAATCCTAATCTACTATAGAGAACGGTAAATTATAGCCAATAACTTTTATAGAGGTATAAAAAAGTTGATGTAACCTCGATTTCATTTGAATCACTACCACAAAATAACTCTGGATATTTCTAACAAGAAGCTAGTGAGGCATTATCAGCGGGAGTGGCAATGGTATAATTTTTATATTACAAACATTCATAAAGAACGTTAACTGTCTCACAGCAGTCAAGCATATGTTTGTTCTTCTTTAGATGTAGTTAAAAACTATTCTTGGGACACTGGGTAAACTGCAGAGAAAAAAAGCTCAAACCTTACGCTCAATACGCACGCTTGTGTACGTTTTTTTTATACAATGTACAAGCATACAGTCCACCTGGTGTAAAGCAGTTACCGTAGCCAATGAACGTTTGTGTACATTAAGTATCATTTGCGCTATGTCACCTCCGCTGCTACCACGGCAACTTCTTATGAGCTTACTGGCGACCTACAGCAATTAAAGTAGATTAAACTGTCCAATATCATGCTGCTTTATATGTTGTTTGATTCACGTATTTAGAAAAAGGCAAGCAATTCTATTTCCTCTTATCATTTCCGTACTATACTTGACATACCTTAAGCATATCTCTGACGGCGAGTTCTGCATTCTTCTGTATATGGGTCATGTAAGACTGGACCACTTCTAGCCCATATTGATCTATGAGTTCACCGACCAATTGGATACCCTGTGCGAAACAATACGAGGCTATGAAAAGTGCAACACAAACTCGATCGTAATCTAGGTTCCGTAGGTTTAATCGGTATCGAAATAGAATACCTAGAATAATCTAATATAATAATCTCATACAATAATAATAAGAGAAACATGAGCTGTTTTATCTCTGAGAAATTGACAATAGATTCTGAAGGTGTAAGTGCTCTAATATTTATCTTAAAAGCTGAATTCAAGCTCGTCTTCACTATATTCAACCTGCTGAATAGAAAAGGAGGAACAGACTAAAGAAAGACAGGGCACAACTGCATATAAGCAGCCCCACTTGGCAAGTAACTTCAGCTTACAGAAAACCGCATTTAAATAATGACTCTCTTTCCTTATTTTATGTTTATACAACGTCGGGAGGCATACCAGCATACATCTCATCTGATGTAAAGCGGTAACCGTAGCCTATAAACGCTTGCAATATATTGGTTGAGGTTTTCTTTGAGGTGGAGGTACTTTCCTAGACGGGCAGCTTTGATGACCCATACCTCTCTCAAAATACCCAGACCAATACAAACAGACATGTTCATGCACACAAATGTCAAATACCTATGTGGGAATCGAACCCACGAGCGTTACTGTCAAAGTAACGTAACAGCGCGTTTGCGCCTCTGAGTTCATCAAAATCTTATGACGCTGAGAGTGAGTAAGTATTGCCAAAAAGCTCCTGATTAGAGAGCAGACGATCCTGGTGTGTTAATGGCACCAGAACATTTGCTTATTTGTCACCGCAGCGAATAGTATAAAAAAAAACAAAAAGGAAGCTCTACAGGTCGGTTTACTAGTTGTTAAGATCGAGCTATCGCTGCTCAGTGGATGAAATACCAGCCTATTAACATACTGTCCTTGGTTCGATTCCTGAAATTTACCACTAAATTCCTCTTTTCGGATTTATGTACATATTTGTAATTATCACTTGCTCTTCGGACAAGGAAAATTATCGCGAGGAAACCCGCACATCCAAGAAATTTCATTTCAAGAAACGTATAATCTAACCTAAGAAAGGTCTTCCTAAGAAAGATTTTCCCGTAGGTTAAGGAGGTCTGACGACAGTCGCTCGTACGTTTAGATACCTTTTTAGGACCCTGCCGACACTAATGGATTAGGAAACTGGATAACGTTAGGGAGAAGAAAGCTTGTTGCTAAGGTAACTAGAGTGTTTAAGGAGTTGATTGACTACCGTAGCAATTTTTCACCAGTTTGTTGGTGACCTTACTTACTCTCAGGAACACAATTGCCACATCAACCCTTACTCATCCCACTGCAGGGATACGGGTCTCCCGTCAACCGAAGGAGTTTAGAGCATACTCCACCACGCTGCTCAAATACGGATTGGCAGAGGCCAGTAATTTCAAGTCGCCCGAGGGCCACTGACCTAGCTTAACTACTGTCATCTATAGACAACAACCGGGACCGACGGCCTAACGTGCCCTCTGAGGCACGGTGAAACTTGAGGTAGGTAAGCCTATCATAGACAGGCTGCAGTCCACGTCGCTTAACCTGCGTGTTCGGTTAGAATGACACGCGCAACGACGCCATCGAGCTCTCCAGGAACAAAATTACCTTAAAGAAAATGTTATTTAGTTGTGGTTTTCTTTAAGGTGGAAGTTCTTCCATGATCGAGCTGCTTCGTAAATTAATATATAAAGCGGAAGAGTTTGTTTGTTCAAACGCGCAAATCCATGGAACTACCAGTTGAATTTGAAAATTTATCTTTGCATTTGATAGTCCAATTCTTGAAGAAGGTTATAGGCTATACATCATCACGATACCGCTCTTAGAAGCCGAGGAACAGAAAGTATATAAAGCAGTTCCTACGGAATAGCGAGATACGCTTGGACCAAGTCGCGGAGTGTAGCTAGTATGCAATATGAAAACACCAATTTAGTGGTAAGTACATACTCGCACCAGGATTCGAATAGGGCATCAGTCGGACAATAAAAAGATTCTTTTTTTTGTTATAATGTTGTTATAATTTGTACGCTCTTTTTTCTACATAATCCTCTGATGAGGGTGGATATGGGTCATCATACGCCATAACCAGATGATATTTGAAGACACACACATGGTAATGATCTTTATTTGTTCAACAGGTGTACGCCAATAAAGCGAATCATACCTACTTATCTGTTAACATATTTAACATAAATTTTCCCCTACCCATGTATATATGTTATGAATTAATTATAATTATTCCCTAATTTTATGTAGATTATGTGTCTAAAATGTTTGACATATAATTCATAACAGACGATAATTGTAATAACAAAATATTGTATCTACATTAATAACGTAATTTGTGTAATTGTATAAGGTTTTTTAGCTTTGTGTCATTACCTTTATTTGTGTCAATTCTCCTTTATGTTAAGGTTGCCTGGTAGAATTTACATTAGCGATAAGGCTGCCCATTGTACTTTCTTGTATAGACTACTATGTATATTTTGTATATTTTATTGGTGCAATAAAGAGTTTTCTATTGTAATAATTATAATTAATTCATATTTATTCATTTATAAACACTGGTGGGGAAAAATTTAAATTATCTTACCCGTTGATTAGCAGCAACTTGAGCTTTTAAATCTGACAAGTTGTCCGACAAGTTTCTGGTGCCCGAGCAACCCGGCTCCTCGGCAGGTTTCATAAGTTCTAGACAAGAAACATTTGGTGTAAAAAAAATCTAAAGAAAAGAAAATCAGACCTATCTTAGGTTAGGTCACACGTGTTTCGAAATATAATTTCTTGGACTTTGATGTTTTACTTCACCGCCCAGTTAGTGATAATTACAAATATGTACATAAATCCGAAAGACGAATTTAGTGATATATGCCCAGAATTTGAACCAGGGACCGTAGGTTCTTTATCCACTGAGCTATCACTAATACCCTTGCGTTTCACAACATTAACGCGGATTTCACCCGCAATCTCCTCTCAATTCCATTCCCTTTGAAGCTGATCAAACTGGTGGCGCTATTGGCAAAAACATGCGTAATCCCTTGGGTGCTATTATGGGGTGGGTCAGAAAGTAGTTTTTAAAAATAAACTATTCATTTAACACACGAAATAAATATAATAAAGAAATGGAGAAAATGACTTGTCTCGACGGTAATCTAACCCGGTCTGTCTAATTACAATTGAAATTATTGTGCATTGATTCCTATTGCATTGACGCCATTGCAATAGAGACTCAACTATATATTTTTTATACTTTCCCAAGCTTAGGCCGATATGACAGTACATTGACGCCTCCTGTCTCTAATCTGTTTAACCGCCCTATCCGGTTTTCTAGAATAAATACATAAGCAAAAAGCATCCCAGACATAAGCTGCCTACTTTGATCACCTCAGCAGGACGTACAAGTTCCCACTATTTTTCAAGCAATTTTCCTTTCAACTTTATCCATAAACTTCAGTTTACTAATATACAGGAGCTACTAATATATATTTTTGATATATATTCTAAACTAAAATAATATTTGATAAAGTCGGCTATGTCTATACACCAAAGATTCAGTGTTTGCCTTTAAAGAAAAAAAGCGACGACATACCTTCAGTAAGTTTGTCTTCATTAAACTTTCCCCCATCGACGAGAAGCATGGATTTGAAGGCGGCTCCTTCTTCTGCCAGTCGGACGGACTGAGGCGGCATGGAGCCAGGCGTCAGTCCCCCAATGTCGGCGTGATGCCCGCGAGACGCCACGAAGAAAATCGGGCGGGAGCTAGACTTGTTTGACCTGAACAAAATTTAATTTTTAATAAACTATAATAGGACGATTTGTATGTAACTTTTTTATACAATGTCGGGAGGCATACAAGCATGCCGCCCACCTAATGTTAAGCGGTTGCGGAAGCCTATGAACGCTTATCACATTAAGTATCACTCGCGCGATGCTACCTCTGCTGCTTACACAGCAACTTCTTAAGAGCTTACTGGTGACCTCACTCACACGCAGGAACACTACAACCCTCTATGGAGTTGTTATTTGTCTGCGGTTTTCTGCAAGGTGGAGGTACTTCCCTAGATAGGTTTGTTTGATGCGCCCTAACTCTCTTAAAAATACCCATAAAAAGACTTATTGCTTAGACTGATTTAGATCCCAATAGGGTTAGATATCTGATAAACCGTGGTACACGGCAGTTGAGCTTCACTTGACTAGCTATCTCTATGAGTTTTTTTTAATGCCTTATCTGTCATATTGCTGTCTCGCACTTTGCCAAGAGGGGAATCCAATTCCAATTCTTCCTACTTTACAAATTTCTTCTGATTGAATTTGTTGTGAGTTCGAAGGCAACTGTAGTTGTACCCCCAGGACAGCAATGAACTTCACTGTTTATTGCCTTGTTGGTGATCGCCGCTATTAATTCTGGCTACACAGGAGACACAGTGGTGGGAATGAGTGGTGGGCCTGTCTCATTAGTTGATGGTTATTTAACAGGTTCCTTGAAAAAGGAATTGTATGAAGAGCCCACTGAACATGTCGCTGAAAGGTGTAATGATGATAATGCAATCCCAAATATGCATGCTGCAGATGCAACTACATACATGTGATGACATTCTCATGCAAGACTGGTTAGGAGACGAGATCAACGTCGTTTTAGACAATCTACAAGATTTATTTATTTTGAAAACTCATCTTTAACAAGCATTACAGTACATTTCGCCTGTCAGAGACCAATTATTATAATATGTTATTAATATTTAATTACAATTGAAAACAGAATAAAATTATATAATAATCGTGATAATAAAAACAATTCAATTCCATTTTGATACTTTCTATATATTCGGTTGCCACTCTACGGAACTCGGCAGGCGAACAACTAAACAAATCCAGCGCGTCATACTGCGAGGTTAATTCGTTGAGCAAGCGCAGTGCCCGAGAGATCGGCGCATGGCTACCCATTTGCGTTCTCCAAAAGGGCAGCGCACACAATCTATGTGAACGAGATCTGTAGAAATTATCCGGGACGTTAAAAGTAATTAGCTCTAAGAGAATTGCATTTTCTTCATGATGAGAATTTTGAGAGAAATTGAGAGGAATGTATTCTATAAATTAGGTTACCGTTATTCAGTATATATGTCGTAAGCGAGTGGTCTGATTAGACCAGTCGGAACTCGTCGGGTTAAATCACGATTCTATAAATTAGAAAAAAAATGACAATCAACCCCCTCTTTCAACGTTCATCACTGGTGGAACTGTAAACGGTAAAAGTTTCACCCCGAAAGTAATCGTAGAACAAACGCCAAGATTATCTACAAATAGACTGGTTGTGATAACAGAATTAATAGTGTCGCAACACAATCAGCAATCAATCAAGAAGATACACTAACTACGCCTCAGATTTTGCGCAACGCTCGCATCTCGATTTTTACAGTTTTCCTCTCAATCTATGCTGAGGCTTACTTGTGGAAGACAGGTGTGATGACGGTCAAATCAGGTAAATGTGATCCCCCTGCCTTTGGGTGGTTTGCGAGGAGTACGTCGCCAGGCTTCAAAGAGTCACCGCGAACTTTCATCTAAAAACAAAAACGTATATTAAGTAGTACTTTCAAACAGAAACAACCCCACTTTACTACTACTAAACTACTACATCGACTTACTAGCTACTACCATATAACAGCGCACTGGACGATTCAAAATATTATATGAATTGCACAGTTTGATCTAACCTGTTCATTATTACATCCATAACATCCATAATAATAGGGCTCTATTTTATCGAGAGATTGTAGTATTTCCTGATAATATGCCATTATATTTAATTGCCTATCCCCGGTGTGAAAATGTTGACAAGGGAAATAGTGTTTTATCTTTCAGACTAAATTAATTCACAAGCAATAATCTTCTATTAAACAATTTTGTTTTTAATATAAAGCCGAAACCAATATACGCTACTAGCTGTTGCCAACGGCTTCACCCGCACTGTAGCGTGATGTTATACAATAGCCTATAATTTTCCTCAAGGTGTCTATCAAACGCAAAAAGATTTTTTCAAATCCGACTGGTAAAGCTAAGTATTAACGCATTCAAACAAACAAACATATCCTTCCGCTTTATATATCCGTATAGATTATTTAAATTGAGTCTTCGAAATGTAATTTCTGTCAATACAAAAGTTCTCATGGAGACAAATAAATTAGGATCGGATCTGATACGGTATTTCTCCAGATTGTAGTGAGATCCCAGACTCCAAATTGTAGTGAGATCCCAACATAAAGAAACTTAGGCAGTAGTCTCAGCTCTTTGATTTAACATACTACTATTTTATTTCAGCTACTTTCACAACATTATGCCATCTATACTAATATTCAATGCGGAATCGTTTGTTTGAATGCGTTAATGTATGAAACTACCAGTCGTAAATGAAAAACTAAAATAAATAAAAATAAAATATTTATTTATTTCTGGGAGATAAGGGGGTACTTACTAAATAAATACCCTAACTGTTAGTTTTTACGAGTTATGAAATGCAAGGTGCATTAAACATATTATCTTTGTATTTTTATTATTATATCTTTATATTGTATATATTTTAGGTTAAAATAAAATAATTGCTGGTGAAAACACTGACCTGGTACTGAACAGTTTCCTGCATGGCCCCTAGGTGGACCGGTATGTGAGGTGCATTGGAGACCAGGCCTCCATCAGGGCCGAACAACGCACAAGAGAAGTCTAGTCGTTCCTTTATGTTTACTGATATAGATGTTCGTTGGAGAACTCTACAACAAATTATTAAACAATTAGCAGTTGGAGTAGCAACGCGCGAGCGATACCCTTGTGTTGGAAGGGTCGAATATTTTAAATATCTTTACAAATTATATTTAAAACCAATCAGCCTGACGTTTTAAACCCAACTTATATAAAACCAATTCCAGCCTGTCATTATAAAACCAATCACATTTATAAAACTAATCACAGTCAGTCATTCTAAATCCAAACCCAGCGAGTACCAATCCCAGCCTGTCATTTTAAAATCAAATTATATAAAACCAATCCCAACCTGTCATTATAAAACCAATCCCTGCCAGTCATTATAAAACCAATCACAGTCAGTCATTCTAAATCCAACCCCGACTCATTGTAAAACTAATCCCAGCATGACATTATAAAACCAATATCATCCCATATGGATATTATAAAGTTTCTCATCTTACATATACATTGTTTTTAAGTATTTAACGTTTCCATCCTGCGTATGTTGTGAAACTTTCCTTCAATATTTTATATAACGGCGTACATATGGGCCACCGGATGTAAAGTGGTTATAAGTACACACAGGTTGCACTATAAACGCTTGCAATATAAGAAGTATCGCTGCTAGCACAGCAACACCTTAGGAGCGTGCTGGTAATCTCACTCACTTATTAAAAAAAACCCTCTAGGGAGTTGTTATCTGGCTTTCTATGAGGTGAAGATAATTCCCAAGTCGGGCTGTTTTGATTTGCCCTACCACTCTTACCTTCCCATCTGCTCGGCTATGGACATGAACCGATGGGAGAATATACTCAGTTGTATAGAATCCAGTTCGGTTGTGACCTGCTTAGGTCGCCCAGACCCGACCGTGATCCTGATGTCCCCGTACTTTGTGATCTCGGCGCGACAATCTGCAAGTTAAGATGCAAGATCTTAAAATATTCATCATCCTCAACAGCGTCTGCCGAACATGGGCATCATCAAAATTTCAGCCGAAGAACGTCTACTACTGAACATAGGCCTCCACCTAAGACTTCAACAGCGATCGGTTCTGTGCTGATTGCATTCATCGGCTCCCGGTGATATTCACCAGATTAGTCATCAGAACATCGTGTAGACATAAAATCTAACCTTCACAAAAATTTTTTTGGACTAAACACAAGGTGTTTCACAGTAAAAAAATTGTAAATTGTCATATTATAATGTAAATTGTCATAAGTAAAATATCGTAAATTGTCATAAATTTGATAAAAATAGTAATTATTGTAAGGTCAAATCACGTGTGCCTTGACAAGGTAATTTATAACATATTGACCATCCCGTATACCACTTTTAATAGTACTAAATTAATGTTATAAATTGAAGTGATTATAAATAAATAAATAAATAAAAAAAATCGGTATACTAATGCCCATAAATATTAAAGTGGGGGGTGTCGCCTGCCCCTGATGCATCCTGCTAAATAATTAATTAAAGTCGAGGCTCTAGACTCTAGGCAAACAGGACACATCAAAGCAGCCCAACTGGAGAAGTACCGCTACCACACAGTGAGGCCGCAGTTAGGTAACAACCTATCCTCCTGGGAGATTTTTCAGCTTTAGAATGATAATGAACCACTTAAGAACCCAATTTCCAAGTAAAATTGATGTGACAGAGCAGGCATGATATGACAAATTTATAAGAGATTGATGGATTTCTCGGCATTACCTACGGAATCCTAGAAAGCGAATAATGCTCACCAGGTTCTACAAGTATAGTAGATAAGCTGTCCATTATAATAGCCGGTCCATGGATCTCTTGTTCTGGCAATAATTTGTCCAGCAAATATATGCTCGTATCTTTGTAACCGCCTTCGAAGTATACCTTGACTGTCTGTAAACAATTTTGACCTAATTATCCAAGTCGTAACATCGATTTCAGAATGATTGATAATATATTTTGTAGGCTATTAAGTAGGCTGTGATCATCTTCAGATACCAGATCAACTGTGTACTACGAATAACGTTCACTGGCAGTGCTTTTATAATATTTCATAAAATTTTGATAGAAAAAAACTTCTATTACAATTTGTATATATCGTCCACGCGTATTCCGGTATCTCGTAGGAACCGCTTATTCTACTTGATTTCTTTTTCCATGGTTTTTAAAAGTCGTATTGTATCGTGATGTTGAATAGTCTATAACCTTCCTCAAGAATTGGTCTATCAAATGCAACAAGATATTTATTAGTTTGAGTTTTTTTGAGTTCAGCGCGTTCAAACAAATAAACTCTTCCGATTTATATACTAGTATAGTATAGGTGATTCCACATATGGTAAAAGTGTAGTAAAGTTGGAAACATGCAAATGAATATATATGTTCTCTTAGTTTTTATATATATCTTACCAACAGACAGACCGCAGGCTTGTTTCTAATATTATACAACGTCGGCAGACACACAAGCATACAGCGCACCGCGTGATTATGCATGATACCGCATTATCGGTTTCGGTAAATCTGATGTGATGGTTACCGTAGCCTATGAACGCTTGCAATACCTTAAGTATCGCTCGCGCGATGTCACCTCAGCTGCTGACACAACTCCTTAGGAGCTTACTGGCAACCTTACTCCTTTGCAGCAACGGCAAAAGGATTAAGGCATTCAAACAAACAAATATTTATATTATTTGGCCGTGGTTTTCGATAAGGTGGAGGTAGTTCCCCCGACAGGTTGTTTTTACAAATATATTACCTATTTGTTTGTCACATTAATGGTTTAAAAGAAATTATATGATACAATATTTTTTTTTGACTAGGATATATGAATCAATGTCGTATGCTTATAAAAAAGAATAATTAGTTTTAGTACCTACACGGATAGATTTCTTTTATCTTTACCTTCTCAACGACAGGTGCCGTTCCCTTCCCGCTAGGCGGCGCCACTTCCTGCGGGATTGAACTTTTCCCTATTCCTCGAACTCGGATGTCATCCACCATGACGTCACGCTCGGCTAATGTGAAACCAAACTCATTCTTATATCTGTGGGAAAATATTATTTTTTCAAAAACGATCGGAATGTTTGCTTTAATAAAAAATCGGCCAAGTGCGAGTCGGACTCGCACACGAAGGGTTCCGTACCACTATCTATAAAAACGGCAAAAAAAATCACGTTTGTTGTATGGGAGCCCCCTTAAATATTTATGTTATTCTATTTTTTAGTATTTGTTGTTATAGCGGCAACAGAAATACATCATCTGTGAAATTTTCAACTGTCTAACTATCACGATTCGTGAGATACAGCCTGGTGACAGACGGACGGACGGACAGCGAAGTCTCAGTAATAAGGTTCCGTTTTACCCTTTGGGCACGGAACCCTAAAAAGTAAATTAAAACGTGGGCTCATATCCTTTAGAAGTACTATCTATCTATAACTTCACGCCAAATCCCTTGCGGGGTAGGCAGAGAGAACCGAACGCCACGTGACTCGATCCTTACATAACTCACTTGCTTCTTTAACATTCATTGCTCTTCATATGCACGCTCGCCGGTTTCGAAGGCTCCTGACATCAACCTTCTGATAGAACACGACCAATTTGGTCATGGTAGGTAAGTCTTGGCCTTCCTCGGCTCCTACATCCTTACACTTTTGCATTGTATATCTGCTTCGTCATTCTTCCATCTTGCGTACTATCAACATGTCCGAACCAACGGAGCATGCCTTTTCTTATTTTAACACCGACGCTCTCTTTCAGACCAACTCTGCTCCTAACCTCATCATTGCGGATACGGTCTACAAGCCTTACGCCACAAATTTCGCGCAGCGCTCGCATTTCGACCGCGCTTATTCTACTTTCATGTCCTTTTTGCCATACCCAGCTCTCGCTCCCATAAGTTAGTTAGAAGTACTAAATATACTTTAATACGAACAAATCACTTCAAAATACATCAATTGACCTCATACAAGCCAAATCTTTTTTTATAGACAGACGTGATAAAATGGGGTTTGTATTATATTTTCATATAAGGCATCCTAGGATAACGCCCACCAACGGAGGTTGGAAATGAAAATGGAGATGTATCAATTAATTTCTGAATCACGTTGATACTGTTGATCGTTGCAGTTGGCGCTTGGTGGAATTTTGAACACATTTGTACAGATCCCACTACAATTTAAACAAGCTATAGTATGGTTACCTGTTAACAAAGGCGGTGTAGAAATCTCCATGCTCGCCAACTGTAGATGAACCACCAGTCTCTGGCGATACCATCAGAGCACAATCCGTACCCGCGTAGCGGAGATGAAGATACGGCTCCATTTCTATTTGAGAATCTAAGAAACCCTATAAAAATATATTATAAATAAGTATAATTATTTTGCAACACATATTGCATTCGTAAACATGCCATACCAAGACATGGTCACGCTATTTTACTAAAGACCGGTAAAACGACGACAAAAATCTTTTTTTGCTATTTTTAAATCAAATGTTATTGTATTTTTAAATTCCTCAGTTTTCATTTAATTAATTTACCAGCATTTCGTAAATGATAATTTTTATAAAAGTAAATTAATTTAAATTATTTTTGACTTTCCTAGGAAACGAGCCTATGGCATATATATGGAAGCAGCAAATGAGGACGTGCCGTCAGTTCACAGATTGCAGCCGAATAACAATTCCTTCGTTGTTGCATGCCTTCGAGTGAAGATAAAGAGAACTGATGAGGAGTTGCTGCTTTAGCAGTTAAGGTGTCAGACAAACTACTGGTTAGTTCAAAAAGTTATCCATTTATGAATAATCCGGTGGGGGGTCTGTACCAACGATGGACCGACAATCTCGTGAAGTTCGCAGGATACCGATGGCTGCAAGTGGCATAGAACTGATCGCCTGTGGAAGTCTAATGGGAGACATATCTTCAGCAGTGGGCGTCCTTCATCTGAAATGATGATGATATGAATAATAACAGACGGTATTGAGTATACCTGACTTTTCAATTTATCCCTGCATACAGCGGCTAATACTTCCAACTGCGTATCGATCTGCTTAAAGTTCTGTGGACAATACACCAGCGCGCACGGCTGCTGAGATTCATGGACTACATGGGCTAATGCCATACCGTATGCAGACAGGATACCTGTTGACGAAACAAGATTAGCATTATTCATTATTAAGAACAGATACAGTAAATACAACTCATATTTTGAGCTGCTTTACGCAGACGATGCTGTGCTAATAGCAAACACACTATCTGGTCTACAACTAGACACAATGACGAAGGACGACTGTATGGAGAATAGTTTACGACTGACGAGACGAGCTCGGTGGCTCAGTCGTGAATGACGCGACTTTGACACCAACGCTCGTGGGCTCGATTCCCACACAAGGCAAACATTTAAACATGTCTGTTTGTCTTGGTCTGGATGTTTTAAGAGAGCTAGGGAGCATCAAAGCAGCCCATCTGGGCTCACGGAAAATCGCAGCCAAATAACAACTCCCTAGAGAGTTGTTGTGTTCCTGCAAGTGAGTGAGGTCACCAGTAAGTTCCTAAGGAGTTGCTGTGTAAACAGCAGAGAGGGCATCGCGCGAGTGATACTTAATATACTACAAGTGTTAATGGGCTACGGTAACTGCTTTACATCAGGTGGGCCGTATGCTTGAATGCCTCCCAACGTTGTATAAAAAAAATCACTTGACGGCGCATAAAAACACCCCACAATCACGAAAACGTAGCGTTTTCCTAAAAATGTCAGCGATTCGAGCCCACTTACCGATGTTTTAACCAATAAGACGATAAGTAAAGCGATGTTGATCAGTGAACTAGCCAATAAGAGTTGCGCGTTCTACTTTACCCCCCGACCGGTAAAGGTGAGTTGACTTTCTACGCAAAATCAGTAGATCGGTTGTCCATAGTTTAATCCCTTAATGGTTTTTGGGGTGTAACTCAGAGCATCGACATTAGCGCCAAAGTCAATTTCACCTGCACATGGTATACTTTATTAATTAATTAACACATGAGGCTTTGTGGAAAAAGAGGTAGGACACCCGACTGGGTAATTACCTCTACCTCCCAGAATAACGCAAATAACAACTCCGGTGTTGTATTTCTGGGAGCGAGCGAAGTCTTGTAGGCCGATTCTACTAAAAAAACTGCAACTGCACTGCATCGCGGCGTGTGTCACAATGTGTACATTTTGACGTTTCGTTAAACGTCGCTGCTGTCAGATCGCTTGAAGAAACGTCAAAATGTACGCATTTTGATACACGCCGCGCGCAGTTTTTTAGTAGAATCGGCCTACTGAAGAATTGCTGTAGTTGAGAGCGCAACGCGGCATACTGCTTGTTTTGCAAACGTTCATACGCTACGGTTACCACTTTACACCAAATGGCCGGTATGCTTGTTTGCCACCCGGAGTAATATATAAAAAAGCTTTACGATAGCAGTTTTAAATCGCTTGCTAACTGAGTAGTGTAAATAAAAACTCTCACCAGCATATTTATGTAGTAGGACAGTAGTAATGCCCAGTTGTCTTGCCACTGCGCAAGCGTGTTGTCCCCCCGCACCTCCAAAGCATGCGAGGGCGTGCCTGGACGCGTCATGGCCGCGGGCAGTTGTTAATGCTCTTATAAAAAAATAAAGTACACAACTGAAGGACCAAAAACAAAAATTACACGTTGCAACTGCATGATTGAGATTTTTCCTCCCCTTATGTGTTCTACCGATTGTACAACGGATTGTGTTCTGAAGAATTGTTTGATATGACGCCGACAGCTACTTTTTATAACCGCATCGCTCGCCAAAGGCGAAGAGTTCAACCTCACACTCTGGAACCGCAATGGTCGCGTACTGTGCGGTTCCAGAGAAGTTTTCTTCCGAGAACTCTCAAGCTGTGGAATGAGTTTTTCCAAGGGACTACAGCATGGAATTCTTAAAGAAATGCGTGAAGAGATTTTTAGAGGGTCGGCAACGCATGAGTGACACCCCTGGTGTTGCAAATGTCCATAGGCTACGGTGACTGTTTACCATCGGGCAGGCCGTATGCTTGAGACCTTAGTGGTATAAAACAATGCGATTTATTTTATTTTATTTTATTTAACTAGTGATTTATCTTACGAATTTGTGACAAAAGTGAAGGCAGAGAAAGAAGTGCTAGTTTTTTTTACAAAATGACTTCGTCTTAAGTACTCTTGATGAGCACGTCGATGAGTACTTCTGTATGAAACTGTAGCCATACGTTCAAGAAGTCTGGATTGCAATTGTCTTTTCTGACCAACTATCCAGGTGTAAACATTGAGAAAATATTTTGATGAGCAGAATTTCCTGATTGTTAATTGCCTTATTTCAAAGGCACAATTATTTATAGCATGAAGCTTCGGTTCTCTCTGCCTACACCGCATGGGATCTGGCGTGAAGTTATAGACAGATAGTCAAAATTACGTACATTTTTCCTTTAGAGAGCTGACTAACATGATAGCCTAATATCTCCAAATAACTCGAAGTACGTACAAAGAAAAAAAATAAACGAAATATTTACCTAATTGGCCTGCACATAGCCTCATTCGCAACATTGATAAAGCCCATGGCTACTTCTTCCATCGTCATCTGAAATAAATATAAAGCAAATTTTTTTTATTTCATAACCTACGAATGATTCGGTTTTCTCTCTGGGTCGTGAAGGTCTAACGGCAGTCGCTCCGAACTAGCGTCTTCGCCAAATTCTTAAGCTTAGATAATAGATCCCACCAATCCTAATGGATTAGGAAACGGGGTAACGCGAAAAAGAATATATACCAAATCAGTATCTTCACCAAATCCTTAGGCTCAGGTAGTGGACCTCGCCAATCCTAAATGACACTATTTTTGTAAGATTTTTTTTTATTCGTAGACCTAAACCCACCTCTTTCCCGCCATCTTGTCTTAAGAAACCATTGATTTCGTCGGTCATCTTCTCGAAAGCGGCTACAGTTGCGTCTTTGTCCAAAGGTTCATTCTCGCTTGGACCAAATATCTTTGGAAAGTATTCAGGTAATAAGCGTCCTAGAACAAGCGAAAACTTTTGAAAGTAAGATCTGAAAATAAGTAAATAAATAAGGGGGTATAAATAGGTCCCTATCATCCTCAGAATCATAGCCAACCTCAGCTACGCGTGGTGTACCTTGTTAAAAAAAAAGGTCATCACGGTACGCCAGGCAGATGTGAAACATCTTAGTGAATATTCATTTTTTTATAAATAAAAATCAAAAACCATCGGATAGATATAGTAAACAGCTCATGCAGAGAAGCCACGGAATGTCTAGTATGCGCATAGTCGTCATGTGCGTCGAGAGTGGCGGCGTAGAGGGGGCATGACGTCATGCCGTTTGCGGTCACGGCATACGGTTCGATTTTACTGCCAAGGCACGCCAATAGATGTTTCACATCAAAAGCGGACCACGAGTAAAGAGATTTAGGGCACATCAAAGCAGTCTCGAAGCAATATCGATAGGAATGAATGAGGTTAGCAGTATGCTTTTAAAGAAGCAACGCACGCGATGGCCTTGTTTTGCAAGCGTTCCTAGATGACGTCATGCTTTTGACGTCATGCATGGTGTGCATGTTTGCTTCCGACCTTGCATAAAACACTCACATAAGTGGATAAGCGGCTCATCGTCATTACGAAGAGAGGTAGGGCGCAGCAAAGCGCCCTGTCTGGAGAAGTACCTCCACCTTATAGAAAATCGCAGTCAAATAACAACTCCCTGGAGGGTTGATATGTTCCTGCGTGTGTGTGATGTCATGTAAGCTCCTAATTAGTTGCTGTACTAGCAGCAGAGATTAATGTATTGCGAGCGTTCATAGGCTACGGTTACCACTTTCCATGAGATGGGCCGTATTTGGAAAAAAAAAATTACAGCCAAAAACTCCACTTGCACTTGCAATGTTCTTGCTTTGATGAAGGAAAATGAAACCCTTTCTGCGAACATAAAATAGGGTACGGTTTTCTGTACAGCCACAAAACCCCGCATGGAATTTTATTTGGCTGTGGGCTATGTTTAGGGGTCCTACGTCAGTCGGTTGAATGTTGCATGATTACATTTTTTTTATGATTGAAACTGTTGTTTCCTTGAGCTCGTTGATTACTTGGGTTTTCCATGATTGAGTCTGATGTTATCTTAAGAGGACGTATAAAGATAAGTGGGGCGCTCATTTTGTTTTATTAACCCGTTGAGGCCCGCGTGGCTGAATTCCGCCATGCGCGTTACGTTTAAAGTTACATTGTAATTGGTAGAACCATATTAATGTTTTTTTTAAACATATCTTTTTTATGTCTTATATTATGCGGTTGAGAACTCGAAATTTTTATTTACTGAAACTATTGCTTACTTGAATTTTTTTATGTTTCAGACTGAAGTATACAATCGCATTCCTACGCTTTCTTTGATTGAGACTGTTCTTTCTTTGTTTTTTTATGGTAGCGCATTGAAAAAAATATTGTATGCTTGTGTTTTTATGATTGAGATTGTAGCTTGCTTGCATTTTTAACACGATAAACTTGATTAAATCTTATCTAAATTCAAAATTTCATCCACATCATTAGATTCATTTCCGGGATACACGAAATACATTTATATATATCACACACAGACCGACCCTTGCTCATCCCACTGCAGGATACGGGTCTCCCTTCGACCGAAGGGGTTTAGAGCATACTCCACCACGCTACTCAAATGCGGATTGGCGAAGGCAGTGTTTTCAAGCCGCCAGAGGGCGACTGACTTAGCTTAACAGCCAGGACCGATGGCTTAACGTACCCTCCAAAGCACGGAGAAACTCGAGATAGGTAAACCCATCCATAGACAGACTGCAGTCGATGTTGCTTAACCTGCGTGTTCGGTTAAAATGACACGCGCAACGACGCCATCGAGCTCTCGTATTTATATATATATATATATATATATATATATATATATATATATATATATATATATATATATTATAAGACTTATTCGTTTGAAGTATTATATAATAAAAAACAGAAATGGAAATATGTAGGTACCAAGAACAAGGTTAGCATCAGTAACCGCAAGTGGTCCGCCTTTACGATAACATACGGGTCCAGGGTTGGCCCCAGCTGACTCCGGGCCCACCACCAGCAACCCGGATCTGAAGAACAGCATTGATCCTCCACCAGCCGCCACCGTGTTTATGTCTGTAAAACATAAGTCGCCCCGTAGTTATATGGCGGAGTATTAGAAAAAAAATAGCTAAGTGAAAGTCGGGCGTCACTGTAAGAAGGTTCCTTCATACATATTTTCTATAGTTCATGATTTAAGTTGAATTGGGGTTTACATCGTCAGAGTCAAAGACAAGTCACCTTGCTGACCTCACTTGCTCGTCATACACTAACCTAATTAACAAACCAGGCTCTGACGAAAGGGAGATACGGCACATTGAAGCATTCTAACTAGGGAAGTTTATATATATAATATATGTAAGTAGGTTATGCGCCTCCTAACTGTTCTGTAACGGTAAGGGATCATTTCTCTATCTCAATATTGTCTGAAAGAGATCGAGATTGGAATAAGACCGTTGGTTACAGACGGCATTCTATTGTTTATTATTTCTCTTATGTATATATATTTTTAGATACGTAGCCATAGGTTTAAGTGTTAATAATCACTTTTTGTTTACTTAAATTTTTTAAAATAGGAAATTATATGTGAATCGATATTTGACCGATCAAACCGCGCGCTACGATGGGCTAGCGGTCTGGCGTGGTCAAGTAACGACTTTCACAAATAGAATATATATGCGTGAAATCACGCAGTCAGCGCGCTGCAACATCGGAAGAATCACACTTGTCAAGAAATTGTAAATGTACATTATGATTTTTAAATAAAGCAATGACTATATGGAAACCGAGGGTTTACCGTGACACTCATTGCGGAGAAGCGCGCAGCAAGTACTCGGTCCATCAAAATACAGTCCACTTTTAAAGAAACAACCTTTCATTTGTGCTTTAATGTTTACTTTATGTACAGTTGTTCTATTTGATGCAATAAATTGTATTGTATCTTTACGTCAGGAACCTTGCAGAGTAAGAAGAGAGGACTAGGCGCCGCAAGACGCGGTCACAACACATCTTACCCGTTTTTATTAACATTCACAGCTCATTTCATTCCCTCTCCTGAAGCTCCTGATATCACCTTCTGATAAAACTCGACCGTTTGGTCGTGGTCGGTAAGCCTTGGCCTTCCTCGACTCCTACATCCTTCCACTGTATATCTGTTTAGTGATTATTTATCCTGTATTACATCGTCATGTCCGAACCAACGGAGCGTACATTTTCTTATCTTAACACTGAAATCCACTTAAGACCAACTCTCTTACACCATCGTTGCGAACACAGTCAGCAGCCATTACGTCACATTTTTAGGGTTCCGTACCCAAAGGGTAAAACGGAACCCTATTACTGAGGCTCCGCTGTCCGTCCGTCCGTCCGTCCGTCTGTCACCAGGCTGTATCTCATGAACCGTGATAGTTAGACAGTTGAAATTTTCACAGATGATGTATTTCTGTTGCCGCTATAACAACAAATACTAAAAAATAGAATAAAATAAATATTTAAGGGAGCTCCCATACAACAAACGTGATTTTTTTGCCTTTTTCATAGATAATGGTACGGAACCCTTCATGCGCGAGTCCCACTCGCACTTGGCCGATTTTTTTTATTCAACTTTCATGCTCTCTCTACCATACCCAGCTAATGTTGGGATTAGCATGTATAATATATTGAGTGTAAGAACTTGAGACAGCCTGGCAGCATAGGCTCTAAAAAAGATGGTTTCTTCACAATTTTCAAAGCCTCACCTAACTGTGGAGCTTGTATGGTTACTCCAGCGGTAGTCGCCTCGTGTACATGCTCCAAAGCACCAGCATACCGAGACACATCCGTCGAGGTGCCGCCCATATCAAAACCTAAAAAAATTACAGATATACACTGAATGGCTAGACTGTAGTTTTGAAGTTACTAATAGAAAAAAAACACCATTTAATATTTCCATTTTATTATTGGGGACGCTGCCTGCATTATGGGCACTTTATCGAAAGACCAGACATTTAAAAAAAAAAATTTTTATTACTTTAAGTTCAAGTAATTTTAGTTTCTATATCTCAGTTCAGGTAATTTTTAAATGAGATTCTTATACTAGTATGTATGTCATCTTAACACCAGGTCCCTTGCGGGGTAGGCAGAGAGAACCGAGCGCTAGAGGATGCGGTCCTTACACACCTCTTTCGCTTCTTTAACATTCATAGCTCTTTTCATGCACGCTCGCCTGTACCGAGGCTTCTGACATCACTTTATATTAGTGATTTATGAATATATTCTATGTTTTTATACAATTGATAAGCTCGGTGGCGCATTGGTTAATAACGCTACTTTGACACCAACGCTCGCGGGTTCGATTCCCACACAGGACAAATATTTGTGTGCATGAACACGTGAGAGGTAGGGCACATCAGAGCAACTCATTTGGGGAAGTTCCTGCGAATGAATTAGGTTACCAAAAATCTTCTAAGGAGTTGGTGTGTGAGCAATAGAGGTGGCATAGCGCGAGATAACAACGCTCTAGGGAGTTGTTATTTGGACGCGGTTTTCTGTGAGATGAAGGTACTTCTCCAGGCGGGTTGCTTTGATGCGCCCTACCTCTGTTAAAAGCATCCAGACCAAGACAAACAGACATGTACACGCACACAAATGTTTGTTCTGTGTGAGAATTGAACCCACGTATTGGTGTCAAAGTAGTATTAGTCGCCACCGAGCTCGTCAAAAAACAGGAAGGCATGTTGTTAATACATATTAGATGTAATAAGGTAAGGTAGCTATTACCTATAACTGGTAATCCAGTTTGCTTTTCATAAGACGTCATCGCATACCCTACCACTCCACCGGCAGGACCTGATAATATGGCGCGGGAACCATTAAACCTGTAATTAAAACATATTTATAACAGCCAACCCGTAAGTCGTTCTCCTGCTCAGAAACAAAAATAACGGTTAAAGAAATTCCCATACTAGCTGCTGCCCGCGGCTCCGCCCGCGTGGAGTCAAATAACGTAGCCTATGTGTTAATCCAGATCATAATCTATCTACGTGCCAAATTTCATTCAAATCCGTTCAGCCGTTTAAGCGTGAAAGAGCAACAAACATCCATCCATACATACAAACTTTCGCATTTATAATATTAGTAGGATAAAAGAATCTACAAAATTCACTTATAATGAGAACATACAATTATACCGTACAAAAAGTCGTTAGGTTAGGAACATTTCAGTGACATACGCATGTACAGAAGTGTTTTACCGCCTAAACATCAAGCCTATTGACCAATCGTAGAATATTTTAACTAATAAGTCGATTGAGTGCCGCAATGTTGATCCGCCAACTAGTCTTGTTTTGACGAGCTTGGTGGCTCAGTCGTGAATGACGCGACTTTGACACCAACGCTCGTGGGTTCGATTCCCACACAAGGCAAACATTTGTGTGCATGATCATGCCTGTTTGTCTTGGTCTGGATGTTTTAAGAGAGGTAGGGCGCATCAAAGCAGCCCGTCTGGGGAAGTACCTCCACCTCACAGAAAACCGCTGCCAAATAACAACTCCCAAGAGGGTTGTTGTGTTCCTGCGTGTGAGTGAGATCACCAGTAAGCTCCCAAGGAGTTGCTGTGTAAGCAGCAGAGGAGTCATCGCGCGAGTGACACTGAATATATCGCAAGCATTAATAGGCTACGGGGCCCGCTTTACAACAAGTGGGCTGATGCTTGTATGCCTCTCCAAACAGAGGTACGAATTGGAGCAGGAGTTGGGAATGCGGCCACCGAAGAAACGGTCTCCGAAATAGTGGTAAGGAAAACTCGGGCAAAATTTTTAAAATACTGCGTCAGTCTAGCCACGGCTGTCATAGATCGGAACAGGCAGAGCGGCTCCACCTAGGACTAATGCTGTATGCCTCGGCTATACTCTGTATAGCCGATGGTATCGCGGTGGCTAGATGGAGCTGTGAAGCTCTCTGTCGCCCATGGCTGGACTGACGCAGTATGGGGAGGGAAGTTAGAACAGTTAAAATCGTTTCACCGGCGTTCCAAAATGGGCATAAAACTGAAAGTTGATGAATGTATGAATGAGTTATGGAATGAAAGGGAGTATTGTGTATGAATGTGTTTTTTTAATATTTAGTTCGCTAATGAAATGGCATTAAAAGATGCTTGTATGCCTCCCGACGTAGTATAAAAAAAAGTCAATAAGAGGTGCGCGTTCTACTTTTCCTCCCGACCCGTAGCGGTAAATTGAGTTACTACGTATTATCTATTATGTCCTTCATCGCCGCTTGCTTCCAGACGTTGTGTAAAAAAAAGGAATCTGGTGATATGTTTGCGACCTGATGTACTTAACAAAGTCTTATTATCTCACTAGTAGTACTACTTGCTACACGTCTTTGTATTACAAAAGTAATATTTTCATTAGGAGGCTTGCGGCGCCCCGCTTCCCCTGGGGCGATCGCTTCCGTTGAAGCCTTTAAAGCATTCCCGTCTAAAGGCAGTTCCTAGGTCGTGTTTAGTCAGTAGGAGTCTGACAAAACTCGTTCGGCCGGCCGAAAGGGTATATATGAGGATCACCACCTCCCTCCCTCCTAACTAGTCGCGGATGGTGTCCCCCTCAGAAGAATGACTAACACATGCTCGGGCTTGGTTAGTCCGCGATGCTCGGCAGATGTGAAACATCTTAGTGAATATTCAAATTTTTAAGAAATAAAAATCAAAAACCATCGGATAGATATAGTAAACAGCTCATGCAGAGAAGCGACGTAGTGTCTAGTATGCGCACGCACACGCGTAAGGGAGTCGAGAGTGGCGGCGTAGAGGGGGCGTGACGGCATGAGAGCGCCATGGCGTTTGCGGTCACGGCATACGGCTTTCACTGCTAAGGCTCGCCAACAGATGTTTCACATCAAAATTATTTTAAACCTCTTATATAGCCAATATGATCCGTAATCTAAATAAGTAACAAGAAATCGTCGTATAGGAAAATTGACAATGAACATATCTCTCCTCTCCTAGCTCAATGTCATACAAACAAACAAACTTACAAATTCATAGGTGTCAATCCACCATCGCTCTGCATAAACAAGACATTCGCAGCTCTCAAACCTCCAGTGAAACCTTGGGCGAACCCGCGAACGTACTCGCGAATGTGCGGCGTGAGGTACGCATCGGCGCACGCGGTGAAACCACGCGGCACCATGCGAACCATGGACGCCACTTCGTGAGAGAGGGACACTTGCTTGAAGCCTAAAAGAAAAAGAGACGGATGATAACGATGGACCGAGATGGTGGGGAGCAGTGATAGTCCAGTGGCCAAAGTTAAGAACAGCATTAAGTGAGGTAGAGCGCATCAAAGCAGCCCGTCTAAGGAAGTACCTCCACCTCACAGAAAACCGCAGCCAAATAACAACTCCCTAGAGTGTTTTTGTGTTCCTGCGTGTGAGTGAGGTCACCAGTAAGCTCCTGAGAGTTGCAGTGTAAGCAGCAGAGGAGGCGTTGCGCGAGTGATACTTAATATATTACAAGCGTTAATAGACTACGGTAACTGATTACATCAGGTGGACCGTATGCTTGTATGCCTCCCGACGTTGTATAAGAAAAACATAAATGTCGCGTTTTCTAATTTATGTACATATTTGTAATTATCACTTGCTCAGCGGTGAGGCAAAACATCGCGAGAAAACCCGCACGTCCAAGGAATTATATTTCGAAAGACGTACACGTTACCTAAAAACGATTTGGTGTTTTCCTCTGAGTTCCGGAGGTTTGACGACAGTAAAACGCTCCATGTAAAAATCTGTATCTTCGCCAAATCCTTAGGTTTAGGTAGCGGACCTCGCAAATACTAGTAGATTAGGAAACGGTATAACGCTAAGAAGGAAAGAGATAACGATTAACTCGTGAAGATCGCAGGGAGACGATAGGTGCTAGCGGCACAGGACTGATCGCCGTGGAAATCTAAGTAGGAGGCCTATGTTCAGCAGTGGACGTCCTGAAATGACGATGATGATGGTAACATTCATTGTATGTATACATACACATCTAGAAACAGTGATAGCCCAGTGAATAAAGAACCATCCTATTAACCAATAAATTCGTGTTGTCGGATTTCTACACATTTTTTTTATTATTCGTTCGGCGGTGAAGGAAAACATCAATTTTATATCATAAGACGTGTTGTGGGTTGTGATCACACGGTTGTCGTTCTAGGTCAAATCAGTACCTTGCGGATAAGGAAACGGGAGATCGCAGATCTGGAGTTACAATCATCGATAGGCTAACATAACTGTTTCATCAGACTGGCCGCAGGTTTTGCCACCTGTGTATTAAAAGAGAGTGGTTTAAAAGCGGATCATCAATGAGGTCTGGGTATTTATACGTCTCTAATTCTTGTCAATCATGCATCATGTTCTTATCAATGGTTTTTTGGGCTATATGAAGCCCATACTTACCCATATTAGAAGCAATCTTCCCAATCCTAACTTCATGGTCATGATACGTATAACTGTGTGCGAGGACAACAGCTATACTTTCTATCCCTTTCTCTCTCAAGACCAGGAGACTTGTTCTAACAGCATCTTCGTCCAGATCTTTGACTATAAGCATTTTCTCTCCAGTGGTTCCCGTAACCGCTGGATAGGATTTGGTCATTTGGCAGCGGTCATCTAACGCCGGTATGATCCTGCAGTCTATTTCTATGACATCTGTGTATAGTACACTTGGCCGTTTTATGTCCTGCAATTTTTATAAAGTAACAATATTTTTTTAACTTTGACTAGACAAGCATACTGTAGGCCGATTCTACTAAAAAACTGCAACTGCACTGCAGCGCGGCGTGCGTCAAAATGCGTACATTTTGACGTTTCGTTAAGCGATCTGACAGCAGCGACGTTTAACGAACATCAAAATGTACGCATTTAGACACACGCTGCCGTGCTGTGCAGTGCACTTGCAGTTTTTTAGTAGAATCGGCGTACTGGCCGATGTTAAACGGCTATCGTAGCCCTTCAACGTTTGCATATACAAAGATTTTATTTGCGCAAAACACGGCTGCAAAATAGATGTTACAGATATTTATAAATAGTACACATGTTTTACTATTTTTAACAGCATGCAAATTAATCTAATTAGGGACACAATAATAATTACATTTACAATAGAAATTATATTCTACGATTAGAGGATTACAGATACTTTAATATTTTATTATTCTATGATATAATTCCTTCACATCATATTTTTTTTTTTTTTCATTTAACCATGTTAATGTTTCTTTTTCTTGTAGTATTAAGTGATTTAAATTAATTTGCCATTTTATTATAAATTTGGATGCGCATATCCAAACAGCATTTTGCATATTTTTCGTACCTTGGAATAACATTCAATATTAGCCTAAATTTATTTCTTTGTAGTCTGCCATGCAATTCTATAAGAGCAAACATCCTTACATCCTCGGAAACATCGGCTGTTATAGCCTTGAACACAAAATTGCAATTTCTTAGTGTCGCTTTTCATGGTTGTGCGACACTAGCGCCGCAAGGCTGCGTTTGGAATTGGAATTCTACAAGGCAAATAGCCTCGCGTACGCTTACAGCCTTATAGAATACCAAATAAAAAGCCATGTCACAGCTTTGACAATGTCAAAGCTGTGACATCTGTGATCACAGCGACGCACACAGCCATTACGAGTCGCTTAGAGAATTGCATGGCTGTAGTGGATTGCCTCTCAAGATGGTGAGTGTGAAATTTAAGTTTATAGCGAGTGGTACGATAGTGGAACTCAGCGGCTGGTACTAAGTTGAACAGCACCTCCGAACACTCCCCATTATACAATTTGTGCAGTACATAAAGAGAAGCAACGTCTCTTCGTGTACAAAGCGAGTCTAGCCGAGCGGAGATCACTGGGTCGCCGACGATTCGAACTGCTGCCTTGATCTTCCTCGGTTTCTACATCTTTCTGCTTTCGCGTTGTATATGTTTCGTCATTCTTTTCTTCCAAATTTCTACATGTCCGAACTAACGGAGGACCCTTTCTTATTTTCACACCGATACTCTATTTCAGGTCAAGTCTTTCCTCAGTTCTCTACATCATCATTGCGAACGCGGTCTGCGTTACGCCACAAAGTTTGCGCGACGCTCCCATTTCGACCATGTTTTTTTTTTATACTACGTCGGGAGGCATACAAGCATATGGCCCACCTGATGTAAAGCGAGTACCGTAGCCTATTAACGCTTGCGATATACTAAGTATCACTCGCGCGATGCCTCCTCTGCTGCTTACACAGCAACTCCTTGGGAGCTTACTGGTGACCTCAATTTTATTTTACT
Organism: Pyralis farinalis; assembly: GCA_947507595.1. Taxonomy (NCBI): domain Eukaryota; kingdom Metazoa; phylum Arthropoda; class Insecta; order Lepidoptera; family Pyralidae; genus Pyralis; species Pyralis farinalis. The sequence goes on along the minus strand of OX382282.1, from coordinate 7,068,771 downwards.
TTCATGCTCTCTTTGATATACCCAGCTCTAGTTTCCATTAGCGTTAGCGTTGGGACCAGCACCGTGATGTGTATAATATATAAAATAAAGCTGTGTCTACCTCCCCAAGCTTTTACTGCCAAGAATTTTTCCAATGCTTCATTCAACCCATTCCCAACACTTACCCACTCACTCGTCTTTCCACCGGTACTTCCACAGCGGTATACCCCTTCCGTCCTTGATGATATACAATCTCATCCACTTGTTCCAACACCGACCATCAAAAACCATTATCTTTGTTGTCTTTCAAATACCATTATCTTTACTCTCTTTGCATGGATTTGTAAGTAATAGAAATTTTAAGAAACTGGTTAGTCGAACATTGAGGACGCCGTATGTTTCTTGGAACAATATTGTTTTATACAACATCGGGAGACATACAATCATACGGCCCACCTGATGTAAAGTGCCTACCGTAGCCTATGAACGCTTGCAATACATTAAGTATCCCTCGCTCGATGCCATCTCTGCTGGTAATATAGCTACTCCTTACCGGTAACATCACTCTCACGCAGGAACACAACTCTCTAGGGAGTTGTTATTTTGCTGCGGTTATCTGTGAGGTGAAGGTACTTCCGTAGTTGTTGGTGGAGGGACATGTTCATGCACACAAATGTTTGTCCTGTGTGGGAATCGAACGTAACAGTGCGGTTTCACCACTGCGCCACCGAGCTCGTCAAAAAGAGTTATCTTGTAACTTCATCTGGTAGAGTGGTGGTACAGCCACAGAAAGAGAGTATCGGCTTGAAAATAAGAAGAGTGTCCTCCGTCAATCATTTGAAAGGCATTAAAAGTCAGTATGTCGTATATAATTTTTGAGAAGTTGTGATTAACAAACATTATTGTTTTGTGAAGAAGTGGTATACATTTTTAGATACTTTGTTGTCCGTCGGTCTGTCTGTCAAGACCCATTTCTCAGGAACGGGTGGAGGTATCAAACTGAAATTAATATCAAATACTCAGATCTGTATCCGTTCGAGCAGTGAAATAAAATCAAACTTCTAAGTCAACGCACTCAAGAGATACCTACAGGGTACTTCCCGTTGACCTAGAATCATAAAAATTGGGAAGAAGAAATGTCATGTAGCTCAAGTAAACAAAAAAATCCGAACACCATAAATTTTTAGTTCCATCACAAAATATTATACTTTTTTTGAGACTATAATTTGCGAAAATATTTTACACGGAACCCTAAGATCGCGAGTCGAACTCGCACTTGACGGCTTTTTTTATACATTCTCTGATTATTGATATATAAGAAAGTACATATCACTTATAATTTAGCAAACGAAATGATAATTTTGTTTAATTTTAATATTTTATTAATATCAAAATATGACTTGCCAGAATAAAGGTAAAATTTTATATCTTCTTCCCCGTTTTGTTGCTATTTGTTCGATGTATGGACCATAAAAATACAGTTTTTACTACTTTGGCCACTGTATTTTTCTTTTTACCTGCTAGCATAGCAACTCCTTAGAAACTTATTGGAAACCCCGCTCTCTCGCAGAAAAACAACAATGTTCCAATAAGCTGTTATTTGGCTGCGGTTTTCTGTGAGGTAGAGGTACTTCCCCAGTCGAGCTTCTTTGAATCGCCCTACCTCTCTTAAAAGGCACTACTAGACCAATACAAACACACATGTTCATCTACACCACAATCAGCACATACTTCGTTCACAAATGTTTTTCATTACGCACATCAGCATAGTCTAACTGCCAACTTTCATATGCCATTGACTGTACATATACACTTAGGTAATACTGACCAATTGAAATATATGCGGCCTGGCTTGGTTCCCGATATACAGCAAATCCTTGAATCCTTTATTGATAACTATCGCCATTTTAGCACCCTTCCGCTCTAGCAGCGCGTTGGTAGCTACCGTGGTACCCATCCTAATGGATTCAATGAGACTCGCGTTTACTTTCCCATCCTTGTCTAACGCATTATTTGTTTCCTGAAAAAATTGCATCAACAATACAATATGTATATAAAAATCGGCCAAGTGCGAGTCGGACTCGCGCACGAAGGGTTCCGTACCATTATCTATGAAAACGGCAAAAAAATCACGTTTGTTGTATGGGAGCCCCCTTAAATATTTATGTTATTCTATTTTTTAGTATTTGTTGTTATAGCGGCAACAGATATACATCATCTGTGAAAATTTCAACTGTCTAACTATCACGGTTCGTGAGATACAGCCTGGTGACAGACGGACGGACGGACGGACGGACAGCGAAGTCTCAGTAATAGGGTTCCGTTTTACCCTTTGGGTACGGAACCCTAAAAAGCAGTGAGTCTAGTGGTATAACCAACTATTAACAGACTGTTCTTAGTTCGAATCCTGGAGAGGACATGTACTACTAAATTCGTGTTTTCGGATTTATGTATACACAAGTTCTACAACAGTTCCCTTGCTAATTCAACCCGCGGACTACAGTCAATCTGGCTAACTTTGGCCCAGTTTGCACATAAAAAGTTAGACCAATGTTTAAAATAATACGTTACTCAAAAAGATACACTTGTTATGGTGGCTTTATGTAGCCTACTTCCAAAAAATTTACTCATTTACCAATAATCTCTAGGAAAATAGTTTCAAAAAATCCATTTAACCACTGGGCCAATGTTAGATTGTGAGTTGGGCTTGGATTGGCCCAGGTCCCAATTTTAGGTTGTTTTTGCTTATTTTATTTTATTTAAAGCATTTTGCTAACATTGGCCTGCATATTTACCATAAAAACTAGAGCTGAGGGCCATAGACAATAATTATGTATACATTCGGTTTCCTTTATTAGTACTAAAATGGGTAAATAAATTATTGCCATAGGAAAATCAACACAGTTTTTATTCAATCTTATTTTTTTGGTGAACAATGCGTTTTTAACTTATTTACTGACTTACCATATAGCTAAGACAATGAAAAAAGTATCAAAATAATTAAAATTTTATTTAATCCTAAATCTACATCTACATCATGGGGTTAAACTTTGAAAAATTTCCATTCCATTCCATGGCCAGGAAGTCGTCTTATATGATAAAATACCTTTCTTTCTTTGAATATTAGTGTCATTCAGCATTCGTATGATATTTGTATCATTCATTATGCAAAACTGAGCCACGGCCTTTATCACATTATCACTAATCATCTGAAGTTCCAGTCTACCGTCATGTACTTCGTATGTCTCTATAGAAAAAAAATCCTCCTGTGCTATATCCAAACCACATTCTTCTTCATGTGTTATGTCTCCTTCCTCTGCCCTTTCGTCACACTTATCGAATATATCTCCTCCCAATATTTTGAGAATTTTGAACTTTGGCCCGGGCTCAAGTTACCCTTATTCACCGGTAATAATTTACCTGTTCAATATTTATGGCAATATCATGGGAATTAGCTAATTAACTCTCGTAATTTTTGAAAGAAATAATAGATAGACACATATGAGACACTTTAAAATAACACTTGCCTCCTTAAGTATTCAAATGACAACACAGCAGACAACTTTTTGGCGCTTTCGTAACAAACCGCTCTATTCATACCACAGAAAAAAGCAACTGACGTCTCAACAATGATAGATGTCAATTATTTGGCAGAATCTGAGCATTTACGAAGATATATTAGAATCGATGTTTACAAATCTAGTTTGAAATACATAAAATCATAGCAAAAAAAAATCTATAATATGCATTTGAAATTTTGGGCCAATTTTATATTGAAGGCTTAAGTTACCCTGATCGACTGTATATTATATTAACACATATAAAAACTTTTTACTTCATTCGGAATGTCTGTCAAAAATTTGACATAAAAATTAATTTGTAATATTAGGGGTTAAAGTATGAAATTGCCGATTTGTACTGAAAAATTAAAACTCGTTTTTTTTCTAAGATGTAACATATTTATTTGATTAAAATATTTACGCTCATTATGGGGATCTAGATTTTACAAACTGTGTGAAAGAATTTTGTACTGCCAACTGGGAAGAAAATTTTTTACAACATAGAACATTGTCCAAATCTCGAAAAAAATGGTAGTCAGTTGGAGCAAAGTCTGGCGAGTACGGAGCGCTGGTACGGAGGATGACGTATGGTTTCTAACTGCAGCTCTGTAGAGTTACAATGGTTTATCTTGCAGTTATCTTGCAAGGTCTTGCATTATCATGGAGCAATAATAGTGAAGATCGATTAACTGTTTGAAATTCGGCACAGTAAGCATCTGCTGTTATTGCTTGACCAGACCTGAGAAAGCTATATTGAATAACGCCATGAAGAGACCACCAAACAGTTACCATCACCTTTTCATTGGTAAGCTTTGCTTTAGGGACTGTTGCGGCGTTTGAACTGGGGTCAGCTATGGCATTTTTCACTTACGGTTATCGTAAAGAATCCACTTTTCCACTTTTCGTCACATGTCACAATTCGATCCAATACCCCTTCATTTCCGTACCCCCTGTAGGTGATTAAGTGTTTGAGCTTCTTTCGGAAGTACGTGTTCACGATGGCCAGACCTGCAGTCCTACACGTCCGGAGAATATCCTCCCCTATGCGTTACGACTACCATATCCAAACCCACCATGAACGCGTCTAAACTCCTCCCACTCCTCACTCTCGCGACCGTTAGGATCACCACCCGAAACAATCATCTGTGCCACTGATACCACGAAGCACTACACTGAGTTGATTCTAGAACGTCAGCCTATCGGCTTCGCTACAACTGGCTTAAGGCGTGTAGGCACTTATAAGATGGGTCACAGTCCCATCGATAAACACTTTCAAGCCAAACAGATATAATCTTTTGTACAATCAACACCAACAATTTCAAACCTACAGAATCCGTAATCCGTATTCATCTCACTTGAATACGACCTTGCCTTCAACATAAGGATTTTTGATCGTAGGTACTATGTCATGATACGAGTTGACAGAGCCTAATATTATCACATCAAGCGGATCGTATGCTTGTATGCCTCCCGACGTAGTGTTAAAAAAAACAAGTGCTACATGAGTCTGTCCTAACTCCTACCTCGCTTCTTTATCATTCACAGCCTGTTTCTAGGGCTCCTTAGATCATGAAATACATGATACCTATTTACATATAGTCTTAAAGAAAAGAATGATGTAAAAATGTATTTGTTTGTTAACATCTTAATATCGCTTGACCTTGGAACATATCAGTAGTAAATATAAAGTAAATATTAGAGCAATATTTACTTTTACCCAGTACTTAGTATTATTTAAGTATGCATAATGATAAAGGTTCTGTTAAAATTAAATTAGTTTGAGTAGTAGATACAGGTATAAAGACTCTTTAGGAATAATTTTATACCAAACGATACTAAATATTAGATCCGGGAAAACGATTTTTACGTATTTTATATACAAATGCAAGATACTTTTTATCATAGCTTATTTTCTTTTAGTTGTAATATGCCATTTTGTTTGATAATATGTTGACATTTTGTAGGTAGAGACATAATCCCAATGCTGTAGACATTTTGGGATTTCTGATCAAAAAACTCCGACAAGTAGTTTAGGCAGTACTCTCTCGATGTTAACCTAACATTACCTAAAGAATCCTGTCGAGACCGAAACTATTGTAATCTGAGGGTGCAAGATCAGCGCTATATATCCCAACAAAGGTCTCTCAATATTTGCTGATTGGCTAAAGAAGTGTGTGGTCTTACGTTATCATGATGAAAAACCACACCCTTTCTGTTGACCAATTCTGCCCGTTTTTTCTCTATTCTTGCTTCAGTCTCATCAGTTGTTGGCAGTAGAGATCCGAATCAATGGTTTTGTTCGGCGGTATAAGCTCATACTGAAAGATACCCTTCCAAAATCCCACCATACACATCTTACTGCGAGTTAATCCGGGTTACGCTTTAGTCTGTGGAGCATGGCTGCCACTTGGCCGCGATATTTTTGGCACGTTCTTGTCGTATGTAATCTCTTTCATCACCAGTCATCAATCTTTTCAAAAATGGTTTGTGGCATCCAAAACAAAATATTCTTTTGCAGATTTTTAAATGGCTCAGAACTATACTGTGGTCAAGCCTCTTCTAGGCTCTTCAGCTATGTCGTAACTGCTAATATGCCGATCTTGCTCCATATTTTCAAAAAGGGCATAGAGTTTCTACGTCGACTCGCTCGACCCGAATCGAAGTTCAACTTTAACATCAAAATTCTCAGCTGAAAACGCTCGAACCAATTTTGTGCGGCGCTTAGTGACACTGCGTTAAGTCGATAAACGTCACATTTTATTTTTGTGGTTTGTGTCGTTTTCCCCCCTTTTAGAGTTCCGTAACTCATAAGAAAAAACGGAACCCTTATACGATCACTTCGTTGTCCATCTGTTTGTCTGTCCATCTGTCTATTTGTCCGTTTGCTAAGACCCTTTTTCTCATTTTCTGTGAGGTGGAAATATTTCCCCAGTCGACCTGTGCAATACTTCTCTTTGTTTAACAACTACCATCTATCGAGAACAGCCGGTGCCGACGGCTTAACGAACCCTCGGAAGCCGGAACAGCTCGCGACGACTAAACCTTATCCATAGACAGCTCCAGTCTACGTTACTTAAGTTGTTTGATTAGAGTGACTAGCGCGATCGATCGATCGATTTAAGAGAGCATCAAAGCAGGGAAGTAACTCCACCTCACAGAAAACCGCAGCCAAATAACAACTCCCTGGAGGGTTGTTGTGTTCCTGCGTGTGAGTGAGGTCACCAGTAAGCTCCCTAAGCTAAGTAGGAGTTGCTGTGTAAGCAGCAGAGGAGGCATCGCGCGAGTGATACTTAATATATCGCGAGCGCTAATAGGCTACGGTACCCGCTTTACATCAGGTGAGCCGTATGCTTGCCTCCTGACGTAGTATAAAAAACAAAAATCGACGCCATCGAGCGCCTCATAAGCAGAGCTTGGAATATGAATGCTAGAAATCCAAAAACATAATAATAAGTGGTACATGGTAATAGTTTAACTTATATATGTAGAACTATGTAGAACATTAAAATGACAAATATTTATTATTTTACCTTGTTCAAAGTACAGCTAAGTGCATGTCGAGCTTGACACTTTGATCTTTATACCATTCTAATGTCATACATAGTAAAAGTTAGTAATCTTAAATCGAGTGTAAAGTCAATCTTACGTCTTGCAAAATCCTCCTAATAGCTTCTCTGGGTGCATCATCGTAGTTTTGAGGGTCTACAGACAGCAGCTTCATAACACGGACCTTACCATCGGGGCAACGGGCAAATACATCTGTGAAGGTTCCACCTCGGTCAATAGCAAATTGGAAGCCTTTAGGTGGAGTCATGTTGTGATCACGTAATCTAATTAAAAGAAAGAAATATATTTTATACTCTTTAGATAGAAAATATGTATTTTTTTATTTGTTAGTCTTTAGTTACTAAACCCAATTAGTTTACAACAATTTACAGTTACTGGCTTCTGTCATTAATGCCATGTTCAGTGTGACCTCCTCTTTTTCCTATTTATCCCGTTTCCTAACCCATTAGGATTGGCAGGGACATAGACCTAAGAATTAGGTGAAGATACTGATTCTTCACGGAGCAACTGCCATCAGACCTCCACAACCCAGAGGGAAAACCAGATCTTTCTTAGGTTAGGTCACATGTCCTTCCAAATATGATTTCTTGGATTTGTGAGTTTCCTTACAATGTTTTCCTTCACCACCAACCAAGTCATAAATGTGAACATAAATCTGAAAATGCTAATTTAGTGGTTCATGCTCCTACCAGGATTTAAACCGGGGACCAGTTAGTCAATAGGCTGGTTCCTATTCCACTGGGCTATCACTGCTCTGACCTGTTCAACGTGACAGTTACACAAAAAGGATTCCTCTCCGGAATCTCAATCAGTCTTTTACATTAGTCTTTTTCGTAGTGAGCTTTTGAAAGTTACGTTAGAAGCATTAAAGCATCAGTTATTAGTTGGTCAAGGCTGTTGGTTGATTTACTGACAATTAAAGAATTCTTGAGGCACCTTGACATGAGATATTAAGCTAGAATCCAAGAATCTCGAAATGCTGAATAGAGCGAAACGATACTTCACCTTGAGACAAAGTTTTTTCCTATACAAGTCTCAATCGGCACATCCGCATGGTGTAGTGTATTCACCTATGGGCGGGAGCACCTGAATACATGGTGGGACCTTGTAATTCAGTACAAAGACCAGTTGTGAGAACTGACAATGATCCTAAGCTCATACACTACAATATTGAGCCCTTAATTTTTGTTCCATCTGTATACCAAAAAGGTTGTACAATGGGTTGTGTTCTGAAGTGTTGTACAATATGATGCCAACAGAAATGTGTAAAGATATTTTTACAGGGTAATCCACAAATGACACTCCTAGTATTGCAACTGTCTACAGGCTACGGTAACTACTTACTATCAGCCAGTGGTATGAAAAAAGGTACTCATTGATCAAGAAGTTTTTACTGTATATTTCCTTGACTTGAAATATCTTACTCACTAGCATAATCACAAAACACTGTAATAGGAGATTGATAATCAGCTATGATAGGCATTAAATTTTTTTATAGTATATTAGAAATAATTAAAGGGCTAACATTTAATAATATATAATTTTTTAAATTATTATGTTACCTACTTCACTTTCTTTTGTAAACTTTTACTGACTTTTAAGACTTTTACATGTGAAACATTTTAATTAAGAGCAATTCTTCGTATTCGCGTAATCCCGTTTCCTAATCCATTAGAATTGGCGGGGTGCGCTACATAAGCCTAAGGATTTGGCGACCACACTGATTTTCAGATGGAGCGACTGCCGTCAGACCTCCACAACCTAGAGAAAATACCAGACCTTTCTTAGGTTAGGTCACACGTCTTTCAAAATATATTTTCATGGACGTGTGGGTTTCCTCACGATGTTTTTCTTCACCACCGACCAAGTCATTATTACAAATATGTACATAAATCCGGAATCCTTATCCACTGGGCTATCATGCAAATTATTTAATAGCAATTGCACGAACATAAATAAAAGAAGGGTATTAATAATCGAGAGTGGTACTTACTAAAAATAGATAAAATAATAATGATAGTATGATATCCAGTACAAACAACCAACAGACAGACTACAGATGCTGGTTTATATATTTAAGAATCTCGTTTGTTTCCTTATCTTTTATCTATTGCATCGTATCGACACACTCTAGTCAAATAGAAATTAATTACTTGGAATTTACACTTACACTTGTAAATTGTTGATGTAACGTATCCGTGCGTGAGAGAGAGTCAGATCACTTACAGACAACAAGAGGTGAGATGCAAAGAAAATGTAAATTCCTTTTTTATTGTAAATTGCTTATCGGACTGTACGTGAGAGATACATTACTATCTCCCGCCAAATACAAACTAAACTGCTGTTGTGCCTCCCTCCCACCTTCATGCATGAATTTCCTACGTACTTGCTACGTACTATACGATGACATGAAGTGAGAAAGGCAATGAATTGACACATGACAGCTGGTAGCTTTAATCACAAAACTCTAGTTTAAACTCTAGACTTAAGGGCAATGATCATAGAGTTTAAACTTGGGTTATGTTTTTAGACATTCAAGTATAAACACAGACATCATAAACAAGCATTCTCAAATTATTAATTCGGTTTTCTGACAATGCCGTGTAACTTGAGAAAATTTAATTAAGAAATGAAAATAGCTTTTAATTTAGTTATCGCTAGGATATTCTAATTTCTATTTATAAAAAATTAACGTACAAATTCACACAGTAAATCTGTAGTCTGTAGTAAACATGCATACAAAATTCCGAACGTACTGATAATGGATGAACGCAACCATTAAGTTAACCTCACTTTCTTGTTGTCAGTGAGCAACTCTGCATTTTAACTAACTTTCCCGTTTAATTTAATGTAACTGTATTTCTGAAGAATTACACGTTGTTATAAATTTTTGTATAGAATGGGAAAAAGAAATCGGAATGTTAATAAATTCGCCCAACGAAAAAGGGAGCGAAGGGAACAGGTATTTAAGCTCTCTAAATTATAAGTTTAGTTTAATTCACCGTTATATTATTGTTTTTGGTATGTTTTAGGAAAAAAATCCCCAAAAGCAGCCTTCTGGTGATCAACGTAAGCATTATGACGATATAGTCAGGGAAAATGCGGCGTTTGAAGAGTATTATAAGGTATAATTTACACAGATACTAACCTTAATATTACTTATAAATTTACCTTCTAAACAAGTAGTAGACGTCCCATGTAGATTTGACGCATTGACATGGTTTGGCATATATTTGAAGTAATTTCAGCACTAAAAATGAAACATCGTTTATCTGAGATTCAATGTAATATAAATATATTACATTGAATCTCAAAAATTAATTAAAATAATAAATATATCTTGCAAACTTAGTCTCTGTCTTATATGCAGTAGTAAGATATTACAAAAAACTATAGGTCATATTAGGCAGAACATCCAATCATAGCTAAGTTATGTTAAGATACATTCACTATTCAAAAATTTACTTCAATGCTTCTGAAAATTGTGTACAAAACTTTTGTTACAATACCTACAGATCATAATTATAAAACAAATAGTCTTGTACTCTGTTTAACCACTCGGGCACCGCGTGGTCATATATGACCAGTCGCTTATGGCGGTATGCATAGAAAAAGTATATAACGGTCCTTGAGTGATTAATAGTGTATTTTATTCCCTAATTTTTATTATAATTGTTTGTCAACTTTGAACTTCTATGCTTTAGTTACTTAAAAAGATAATGCTATTGAATCAATTATCATACATTCACAATGGTTATGCTGCTGAATGCCACAACATCGTAGACCCCACCACACAAATGCATGTATGAGTATGGTTGTGGACACCACAATCATACTCATACATGCTCATTTAATATCTATTGCTGATTTCTAAATTTATTCTTCTTATCGTCATCCCATTATCTATTATGATTGGCAGGGTCCGTTACCTAACACTTCTAAATTTAGAATCCATAATAAAATGCATAATAAATATTATCTATTTTTAGACTCAAAAGATATGCCCTGATGAAGATTGGCCAATCTTCATGAAGACTTTAAAAGATAATCTACCAACAGCATTCCGAATCACAGGCTCCAAGTGTGAAGCAGATGCCTTGCTTAGAATTGTCAAAAGTGAATATTTTTCAGAGTTGTTAAACATGAAGTTGAAGGTTGAGGGTTCTGAAGATGGAGAAGAGATTAAACCCATAAAACTACCATGGTGAGAAGAATCATATTTTAATACTGCTTTACAAAACTGGCTATATCATTTACATTAGTTGATAAGTAAATACATAAACACTAGCTAGCAAAGTTAAGGTGAAAGATAATTATATTGTTTGCTATAAGTAACACTGTAAACTATAAATATTTACATAAATCCAAAATCACAAATCTAGTGGATTCAAACCGAGGACCAGTTTGTCAATATGTTGATTCTTTATCCACTGGGCTCACTGTGCTGTAATCACTAATTTCACATTGCTTTTATCAGAAGGTGATGTCAATAGCCCTAGAAACCGGCGAGCAAGCATGAAAAGAGCTATGAATGTCACAGAAGCAAGTGAAGTGTGTAAGGACCGCGTCTTATGGCGCTCGGTTCTCTCTGCCTACCCCGCAAGGTGAAGTGTGAAGTTATAGATAGATAACTAGTCAATTCTGGTCTTGTGCCTGTCATATACTCTAAAAGTTACCAGAATAAATAAATATTAATAATACTAAATTTAACCTGTCAGACCCCGTTATATACGTTTTCCCATACATTTCTTGGCGGAAAAGCGGTCCGCAGGTAATGAGAGATTAATGTATTACATACGTACATTTTGTATATTTGTATTTATTTTAGCCAGATATTGTTTTTAAACAACTTGATAAAAGTTGAAGTGCAACCTGTGTGTATGGATATTCATGTATGTATGTTAAGTTTCATGTTACCATTAAAAAAAAGCTCATAGCATTCTATTGGTCCCATATAAATTTAATGAAGTTTACTACTTCATTGTAGATCTTAAAAACTTAAACTTTTTTTATTGTTACCCAGGTATCCATCAGGGCTTGCTTGGCAGCTCCGTCTCTCGCGCACTGATATTCGTCGCAGCGAACCGCTCTACCGCCTTCATAATTTCCTAGTAGCCGAGACAGCCGCCGGCGGTGTGTCTCGCCAAGAAGCAGTATCAATGATACCGCCAGTAGTATTGGATGTTCAACCACATCATAAGGTAAATGTAACCTCAATTTTCATGGTCTCCTAATTAACAATCACTGTTGTTGCTCTTATCTTTTTATAAAACACTAGCTACTCGACCCAGTTTCGCACGGGTGATCCAATTGTTACCAAACTTCACAGGATCACCTGCTGGGCTAACCTGAAGATTCACTGAAAATTTTATCAAAATCTGCCCAGCCGTTTTTGAGTCCATAGAGGGCATACAGACAAACATTATTTTTTATATATATAGATGCCGAAACACGCACGCACGCTAGTTGTGTCTGACGAATTTATTATGTCTATGTCGTTTGTTTGAATAAACTGCTTGAGATGATTATGGCTTGGTTTTTGGCCGCGCGCAAGATTGAAATTCAAATTATGGGTAAAAAGTGCACTAAAGATTTAAAATGTTCTTGTACTGCACCAATCTATACTATCTATACTATTATTATAAAGAGGAAAGATTTGTATGTATGTTATGAATAAACTCAAAAACTACTGGGCCGATTTCAAAAATTCTTTCAGCATTAGAATGCTACAATATAAATGCTTAACATAGGCTATAAAATATTTTGAAAATAGTTAGGGATCCGTATGAAAACTTCGATAATGTGTGAAAAAGATACCAAAAAATCCTTATACCGCGTACGCTGCTGAAACTATTGACAATAGAGCAAAGTAATGTACTACAGTTTTATAGAGGACATCAGCATCTACAAAAAAGTCCGCGATACCATATGTCTAACTATTACAGTTACGTCACAATAACTACTTTTTCATGTTAAAATATGCTATAGTAACGCCGGTACAAACTAGGCCACATTATTCGTACCTTGGTATTAATCCTTATCCAAATAAATCATTTCGTATTCAAGACTGTTTCAATGCCTGTAGGTTACTCTTTGAATTAACGAAATCGGACATTCCATTCCAAAGATATTACGGATTTTGTTCTGTGTTTCAATCCCTTGCTTGCGACACCGGTGGCCACGGCGCGTGGCAGCGGACGGCGCGGCGCACATCTATGAGATAGGTACCCGCGCGGCTCATTCGCGCGCTACCGACATTGAATGTTGACTTTTTCATACCACATTTTTTCTGTTCCAGTTAAAAAGTTCTTTTCAGAAAAGCGTGCCTCAAATCATCATCTTTGTGGCAATCAATTGAAACTCTCAATTTGCGCACGAATATGAGAGCACGTTTAAGTAATGACGGCAACGACAATTTCTCACAAAAATTACTTAAACTTGGAAGCGGAAAATTACCATATCCAATTGCACATAGCCTCCAAGTATTATTGGATAATGAATTGGCTCAAACTGTTCACAGTCTAGAACTCCTTACAGAGACAATCTATCCCGACATCGAACATCTTACAGAAAGAAATTTCGATTGGCTCTATTCGAGGGCGACCGTCTCACCAAAAAACAGCTCAGTAAATGAGATAAACAAAATGATCATTGAAAAAGTACCAAGTGATTTTAAATGTTACAAATCTATTGATAATGTGTGCAACATCGAAGATACAATGCACTCTACTACAAGAATTTTTAAATTCTCTCTATCCCGCCGGCTTGCCACCACACGAACTGAAATTAAAAGTAGGTACTCCCATTATGCTGTTGAGAAATTTAAGCCCTCCCAATATATGTAATGGCACAAGGCTTTTGATAAAGGAATTACGAGACAATCTGATTATAGCAACAATCATCACCGGTCCCACGGCCGGACAGCTAGCTCACATTCCGCGGATCCCGATGATACCAACAGATTTGCCCATGTCTTTTAAAAGGTTACAGTTTCCTATAAAGGTATCGTTTGCCCTTATAATAAATAAATCCCAGGGACAAACTTTCTCGATCTTTGGCATCGACCTAAGAGAAGAATGCTTTTCTCATAGCCAATTATATGTTGCACTTTCTCGAGTAGGATTCCTAAAAATCAATATATTTTGTTGCCATCTACGAATACCACAGCCAATATAGTATACAGCCTTAAGGTAGACATATTGGAAACTAAAAAAGTAAAACCTATTAAATTAAATTAATATAAAGTGTCGAAATATATGTTATATATATTAAAATAAATGTAAAAACGAAATGTAAAAATAAAACTAAAAACAATATAAATAAATAAAAAATAAACTTTCCGATTGTAATTAGGTTTATGGATAAAAACTAATAAAAAATTAAATACCACTAAGTATGTACCACAGTAATTTGTCTGAAATAAAAGCTGCTTAAGAAAAACTATTTAAAAAACTCTCTAAAGATACATTTACTCTTCGTTTATCCCAAAATGTTTAAAAAATAAATGTCCACCCGTGCGAAGCCGGGGCGGGCCGCTAGTTATGTATATTTCTAGGAATGACCGAGGTGAAAAAGAAACGTAGCCTAATTTAATGAGGAATCTTCTGATTTACGACAGCTGTACGCTTTTGTTTATACCACTGAGATGGCAAATAAGCGTACGGCTTGCCTGATGATGAGCAGTTACCGTAGCCTAAGAATATTTACAACACCAGGGGTGTCACTAGTGGATGTGCAACAGTGAAACATGGTAGAAGAATCATTAATGTAGGGTGAACGGCGTGGAAATGAGATTGCTGAGGACTATGTGTGGAGTAAGAATGATAGATAGAGTAAGAATAGCATGATATGAGAACTATGTGGAATGATGTAGTGACAAAAATTGAAAAGGCTATGCTGTGATAGTATGCTCATTTAGAAACAATGAATGACAATAGAAAGCAGTGTATCAGGCAAGAGTGAATGGAGATATCGGTAGGGGCCGCCCTAGATGGACACACCGAAAACGGAAGCGCATGCAGGAAGAGGTAGATGAATGTGGAAGAAGCGAGTGAGGTATGTTTGGATCGTATATTTGCATGTATGGTATTGTGGTCTATGTCAGACAAATTGGAATGTCTAGGGTCATGGGACATTTTAAAATTAATAACAATTGTACTAATATACAGTAAATTTATCCATGATGATGATGTATTGATACTAAATGCCCAAAGATATTTTCTTCTTTTTTTTATGACGAGCTCGGTGGCGCAGTGGTGGAACACGCTGTTACGCTACTTTGACACCAACGCTCGTGGGATCGATTCCCACACAGTACAAACATTTGTGTGCATGAACATGTCTGTTTGTCTTGGTCTGGGTATTTTCTATGTATAATAAGTATGTATTTACAAAAAAAAAACGTATTTACGTGTGTTTATCAGTTGTCTAGTACCCATAACACAAGCTTCGCTTACTTTGGGGCTAGATGGCGCTGTATAATTTGTCCGACAATATTTATAATATTTATAATTTATTTATTTTATACAACGTCGAGAGGCATACAAGCACACAACCCAGCTGATGTAAACCTATTACTTATGAACTATGCTTAGCCTATGAACGCTTGGTAACAACACGACAACCCTTCAGTAAGTCGTTATTGGGAGCGGTTTTCTGTGAGGTTGAGGTACTTCCTCAGATGGACTAACTGATGCGCCCTACCTCTCTTAAAAAAATATCTTTTGCACAATTGTGCGTAATAAAAGTTGTTCTCATTCTCACATGGAGACTATTTTTTTTTTTTTTAATTATTTATTTCCAGGTGTTGGACATGTGTGCCGCTCCCGGATCGAAGACAGCTCAACTTATAGAGTTCTTGCATTCAGATGAAGATAAAATGCCCACAGGTTACAAAAGTTCTTTTTTACGCCCTTTAAATTATTAGTTTTTTAAGTAATGAAATAATTATTTTTACACGCATTTCATAGCGCAATCTAGTCCCAAACTAATCAAAATTTGCATACTCGAAGTTCTATAGTAACTCTTATTACGTGCCACATAAAACCGGTACATGGTCAAAGAGTAAATGCTAAAATCCACAGTGGGCACGATCCGACGCGGTGTGATCGCTTTTCGGGTGAAAAAAAAAAATTATATGAAGTATGCTAAAAAAAAAGTTTTTCGCTGAAATTTTAAAACGATTTTGAAACACTGACACCCTCATTGTGACTCCTGCGAATACCACAATGCAAATTGAAATCCTTTATTTTTGAGACTAAGTCTTCGCAGGCGCTTTCAAGTCAACAGTACAATAAAAAATATATGCAACACACTTGCATAAAACTTAATTTACATAATTATACATATCATCATCATCGTTGCATGTGAAATACACAAAACACCTTTTTTGTATTCAATACTAGTTTTAGTATCGAATGCTATACCATAATGATATGCAACGCGAAAGTAGAATTTATGTAGGAGCCGAGGCACGCCAAGACTTGCGAATGTGCATGAGAAGAGCAATGAATGTTAAGGGAGCAGGTGAGGTATGTAAGGATCGAGTCACGTGGCGCTCGGTTCTATCTGTCTACCCCGCAAGGGATTTGGTGTGAAGTTATAGACAGAGATACTATACCATCTTCCATGTGATCCTTTCAGATGTTGTTATTTAACTTTGGCTGCTTCTTACTAATATAACTGTGCCATACCTTTTTCGTTCCACTCTTAAATATTACCAATTAGACATCAAGTAAGTAATATATATAGGTATATAAGAATTTTGACATCTGAACTTTATAAAAATGTGTTTTTGTTCCAGGGTTCGTTATGGCAAACGACGTGGACAATAGCCGCTGCTACATGCTGGTACATCAAGCAAAGCGGCTGAACTCGCCTTGCATCCTTATAACAAACCACGACTCCGCTGTCATGCCGTCACTGGTCACGGTTGACGAAAAAGTACGTATATGAAACTCCACCAAGTCATTTTGATGTAAAAACTTTCTGGAACTTAAAATTTCCTAGTACTAGAACATTATGCGCCTAGAGTTTGTGTTTGTGTCGTAGTTATTGAACCTCAAACGTCATCATATCCAGTATTTTTTTTTTATATAATAACAGGAGCTATACAATCATACGGCCCACCTGATGTAAAGCGGTTATCGTAACTTATGAACGCATGCGATACATTAAATATCGCCCGCGCGTTACCAACTATGCTAAGCGAGCGAGCTCGGTGGCGCAGTGGCGAAACGCGCTGTTACGCTACTTTGACACCAACGCTTGTGGGTTCGATTCCCACACAGTACAAACATTTGTGTGCATGAACATGTCTGTTTGTCTTGGCCTGGGTATTTTCTATGTATAATAAGTATGTATTTACAAAAAAAAAATATTTACGTATGTTTATCAGTTGTCTAGTACCCATAACACAAGCTTCGCTTACTTTGGGGCTAGGTGGCGCTGTGTAATTTGTAAAAAAAAAATATAGTGCAACTCCTTATGACCTGACTGGTGACCTCACTCACGTGCGCGAGGATATGAATCCAACGCGTAGAGGCCCCTTCGAAAAGAATGATGTTATGTATTATAGCCGTGATCTGCTTCAGGGGATATTAATGGGATAATATACCCATGAACAGCCCACGGCAGGTATTGGGACTATTGGAAATATGTCGGTAAAAAGCAGGCTATTAAAATGAGATCTTGAGGTTTTATTGGAACTGGGCTATTGCAGAAGAGGGGTGGACGCCTGCCATAACTATCATAATCTGATGTTACTTTCGGCAGGCGGTGGCTCGCCACTCACTAGATAGACCCCCAAAATGCCACAGATAGTCGGCCGGGGGCAACACCGGTGTGGGTGACTCAGGGGTGTCGAGAGATGTGCTGCGCTCACTCCGAAGTTACTCGCGGCGTTATGCCCTTTAATACTTCCACCCCTGGAGTATATCACCTGATAAAGCAATAATTATATACCACTAAATTCGTGATTTATATAGATATTTATAATTATCACTTGTTCGGCGGTGAAGGAAACCAGCACGTCCAACTTATGAAATGTCGTCTAAGAAAGGTCTGGTTTTCCCTGTGGCTTATGAGGTCTGACGGCAGTCGCTCTATGTCAAAATCAGTATCTTCGCCATACCCCTAGGCTTAGGTAGCAGACCCCGTCAATCCTGCTGAATTAGGAAACGGAATAAAGTTAAGAAGAAGACATATTATTAGTTATTATGATTCTTATAAATGTTATTCATGCCAAACAATAATTTATTGAAAGAAACAGCTGAAGCTAATTTTGTTTAATGTTTACTAGGACCCATCTTCGACGACACCTCTGAAATTCGACCGCATCCTGTGCGACGTACCTTGCTCGGGAGACGCCACGCTACGAAAGAACCCTGATATATGGCTGAAGTGGTCTACGGGGAACGGAAATAATTTGCATGGGTACGTGTTTCTTATACCATAGCCCTAGGCTTTCTTTATACAAAGTCTACTATTGCTACTGGCATATACCTCTAAATTCGTGTTTTCGGATTTATGTACATATTTGTAATTATCACTTGCGCGGCGGTGAAGGAAAACATCGTGAGGAAACCCGCACGTCCAAGAAATTATACTTCTGAAGAAATATGCCCTTACGTAATAAAATCGGTCAAGTACGAGTCGGACTCGCGCACGAAGGGTTCCGTACCATTATCTATAATAACGGCAAAAAATCGCGTTTGTTGTATGGGAGCCCCCTTAAATATTTATTTTATTATATTTTTTAGTATTTGTTGTTATAACAGCAACAGAAATACATCATCATCTGTGAAAATTTCAACTGTCTTAACTATCACGGTTCATGAGATACAGCCTGGTGACAGACGGACGGACGGACAGCGGAGCCTCAGTAATAGGGTTCCGTTTTACCCTTTGGGTACGGAACCCTAAAAATTATGAACCTCTGCTGAGGTCTGGGCTACAGTCACTCCATGTATAAATCAGTATCTTCGCCAAGTCCTTAGGCTAAAGTAGCGGACCCCATTAATCCCAATGGTTTAGGAAACGTGGTAGCGCTAAGAAGAAGAATATTCATAGTCTACTATTTATTGAGCACCATACTCGTTACCTAAAAAGAGTTTGGTAAGAAAAGCCGCGGCCAAATAATGTTCGTAACCTCATACTTGCTTGTTATTATACATATACTTGCTTGAATTCACTTAGATTATTTACACATTGATACTAATTTCAGACAGTTGCTAAAAATCGGTGATTTGTTCTTCGAGCAAATAATGCGCTGAGCTGATGCCGCTTTGTATGACTGCGACACACAATTCTACAGCCACTTTTAATTTTTTTTGGTTCACTCATTGTTTGCCTGTCAATATTTACTGTTATGTGTCATGGAGATACAAATAAATGGCTTATCTATCTATTTAAATGACAATTCTTTGGAGAATTGTTACAATCCTGCAAGTGGGTACGGTCATAGTTGCTGTCTTAACTGTGGAAGATATGATAGTTCACGAGTGGATTGTACGTATTGTATCGGCAGGGTGTGACAACCGCGTCATATAAGGCAGGCTCTGTACTTATTTGACACCCCAGGTAGTATAAAATAGCGTTCCTGAATCTTCGTCGCCGTTTAGATTGACATGGTCAAACATCAAATCGAACTCCCCTTATCACTAATTTTTTCATACTCGTACTTCGGGAGGCATTCAAGCATATGGCCCACCTGACGGAAAACGGTTACCGTAGCCTATGAATGCTTACAATAATCACTCGCGCGATGACACCTCTGCTGTTAGCACAGCAACTCCTTTTAGGAGCTTACTGGTGACCTCACTCACACAACAACTCTCCATGGAGTTGTTATTTAGCTGCAGTTTTCTGTGAGGGGGAGGTAGTTCCCCAGGGCTGCTTTGTTGCGCGCTATCTCTCTTATGATATTTGCTAATATTATTTTTATGTATTAATAGATTAACTGTGGTAGCTTAAACTTCCATGCTAAATGTGAATCGGAGGTCATGATTGACTGGACTCTTCAAACTAACCACGGAAATGATATTGCTTCACATTCTCAAGTCTAGCTATGAAGATCTGTCAAATTGTCCGCAGAATCCAATACCGCGTACTGCGTCGCGGCTGTGAACTCTTAGCTATCGGTGGACGCCTGGTATACTCGACTTGCTCCTTCAACCCTGTTGAGAACGAGGCAGTCGTTCATAGGCTTCTCCAGGAATCTGGAGACAGCATCCAGTTGGTCGACGTAGCTGATATGCTTCCTGGTCTCAAGTTCAAAAAGGGTACGTGATTTTAAGTGTTAGTTAGTACATTTAGTCTAAACGATATTTCATTTAAACTATCTCGAGGACGTAGCAGTGGTGATGCTGCAACTAGTCACGCAGCCATGATGGCCTGTAACTCTATCAAAAAGATGCCTTCTTTTTTCTAGCGTTTCGCCATCTGTTCCATCATTCGTCTGAATTGGCGAGGTCCGCTACCTAAGCCCAAGGATTGACAAAGATACCGCTTTTTGTATGAAACGACTATCGTCAGCCCTCCATAACCTAGGGAGATAATAGCCCTATCTCATCATAGGCTTCTCCATCTTAGGTTAAGTCACGCGATTTCCTCACGATGTTTTTTCTTTCTCCGCCGTGATTATAACAAATATGTACAGCAATCTGAAAAAGCGAATTTAGTTGTATTATTTTATACAACATCGGCATTCAACCATACGACCCACCTGGTGTAAAGTGGTTACCGTAGTCTATGAACACTTGTAATAAATTAAGTATCACTCGCGGGATGCCCCCTCTGCTGCCACAGCAACTCCTTAGGAGTTTACTGGTGACCTCACTCATACGCAGGAACACAACAAGCCTCTAGGGAGTTGTTATTTGGCAGCGGTTTTCTGTGAGATGGTGGTACCAAGGGAGGGATCCCGCCAATCCTATCTGATTAGGAAACGGGATAACTCTAAGAAAAAGAAGTATCCGTACTAAAAAGCCGATGGTAGAGAGGTATAATCAGAAATTACATTTATTTTATCAGGTATGACACACTGGCGGCCGGCGTCTAAAGATATGGTGTTCTACGACAAGTATGATGACGTCCCGGAGAAATGGCAGACGGTGGTAAGACCACAGATGTTCCCGCCCAGCCCCGAAGATCTGCATAAATACAACTTGGACAAATGGTGAGATATTTTATATCACTTACCAAATGTGAAGCGCTCACTGCCGTACACTTGCAATACTAGCATTATGTTAACCGTTCTTACTTGTAATCACACTCACTCACAGAAACACAACAACATCCCAGAATGTTGTAATTTGCCTACATATATCATACATGTACTTCGAAAATGCATAGACAGGATACTTTCTACGTTGCTTATCCTTCGTTTTCGATATAAAATTAGGTATATTTAGATGTTGTTATGCCTCTACTTCGTACGCGTTCTTGAAGGTACATTCAGAAAAACCTAATTGCATCCCTAGGATACACGAGGATTATTCTATCCCAATACAAGCTTTTTTGTTATACCACGTCGACAGGCATACAAGCATGCGCCCACCTGATTTAAAGCGGGTATGTAGCCTATTAACGCTTGCGATATATTAATTATCACTCGCGCGATGCCTCCTCTGCTGCTTACACAGCAACTCTTGGGAGCTTACTGGTGACCTCACTCACGCGCAGGAACACAACAACCGTCTAGAGAGTTGTTATTTGGCTACGATTATCTGTGAGGTGGAGGTACTTCCCCAGGCGGGCTGCTTTGATATGCTCTACCTCCCTTAATCACGTCACGCTTGCACGTCCTTGTTCATACTGAACGTTCTCTATCAGTAAGTCTGTCAGTCTTTGACGATCTCGATGGCGCAATGGTGAAACGCGCTGTTTTGCTAATTTGACACCAAATTTCGCTCGGGCTCGATTCCCACACGGCTATCCGCCCCGGCTTCGCACGGGTGATACGATCGCTACCAAACTGCACAGGATCAGCTGCTGGGCTAACCTGAAGATTCACTGAAAATTTCATCAAAATCTGCCATTTTGAGTCCAGAGAGGACATACAGACAAACATTCATTTTTATATATATATATATATTCAGGTTTAACCCGCTTTGGAACACTGCGCCAATATTGCCGGCGTTTGTGAATGGCGTCATGCAACCTGATTACCATAGGTAATAGTATCTTTAACGAATGCACGACGCCAAAAGACATCTGTGTTGACAAGACTCTCGAAACCTACGGTTTCGAAATTGCTTGAGTGTTTGAATTCTGGTGTCTGAGCGAGTCGTCCCTTGTTGCGTCCATTGTTTCGTCAATACAGCATTTTTGATATATTTCGAAAATAATTAATACATTTCAAAGCATATTTGAAAAAAAAAAAAAACATGTTTATGTCCAGTATAAGAATTCTACCGCATCATCAAGACACGGGCGGTTTCTTCGTAGCAGTATTCGAGAAGAAAACTCCGCTCCCATGGGAAAAGGAACAAAAGACAGAAGAAACACCCACAGTGGAGAAGAAAGAACCACCGAAGAAGAAAAGAAGAATGGGCGGCTACAGAGAAGACCCTTTCGTATTCTTCTCTGGCGATGGAGAAGACGTGTTTCCTTCCATCAAAGAGTATTATGACTTAAAGCCAGAGTTTGATTCAACATGTCTATTGACTAGGTAAGCAATTTTTATTTTCAAATTAATTATCTATGCACTAAGGTCAATCATTGTCATTATTAAGAATCATTAATTGGCGTAAAACATTTTGTTGACGCCAAAGTTAGCATTCAACCATTCATTCATGGTTCAATTAAATCATACTCGCTCACCGCGAGTGAGTCGCATATTGGCTTCGGCGGATTCGTCCGCCAGTCGCTCGCCAAACCGCGCCGCGAGCACTCTTACCTATCCGCGCCCCGCTAAATAGTTACGGAGATTATTATATTTTATAATATTGCCTCGAGCCCTTTCTAATCCTGAATCATATTCCCGCACCAAACCAAATATTGTGTACCGCAAGTTTACTGTGGAAATCAAGAAGAATCAACGCTGATAAGAGCTGGGCCCAGCCACCATTGGAGGACGCCGTAAAAGCACATAATAGATCAGTCCAAATACCTTATATATTTTCTCCCGCTAATTTATCCTAAATACAGTCCACTATATATAAGGTGTTTTTTTTTTATATGCCCGAACTTCAACGGGAGAAAGAATATCGTTTATTTGTTACGATAGACAAGAAACTTCGTGTCCCGGCATCGTTAAAAAAGTTTGGGAAATCAAATAAATAAAGTGCCTACTTGGTTCATGGTGCATAATGATTGCCCCGCCGTTATAATTCAGTTTGACGGGGTATCAACCCCGACCGATCGTCAGTCTAATCGAACACGCCATTGACGCAGCGCCGACCACAGCCTGTCTCGAATTACTGTCGTAAAGCTCAGTTAAGAGAGGTAGGACGCGTCAAAGCAGCCCGTCTGGAGAAGTACCTTCACCTCACAGAAAACTGCAGTCAAAGAACAACTATTCCTGCGAGTGAGTAAGGTTACGAGTGAGCTCCTGAAGAGTTTCTGTATCAGTAGCGGGGGTGGCAACGCGCAAGCGATACTTTCTGTGTTGCAAGCGTTTATAGGCTACGGTAACCACTATACATCAGGTCGACCGTACGCCTCCCAACGTTGTATACAAAAAAAAATACCTATGACAGCTGTAACTATGCCAGCTAAGAATGTTTTTTACATAGGTAGGTAGGGCGCATCAAAGCAGTCCGACAGGGGAAGTACCTCCATCTCACAGAAAACCGCAGCAAAATAACAACTTACTGGAGGGTTGTTGATTTAATGTGAGTGAGTGATGTTACCAGAAAGCAGTGAGAGGAGTTGTGTGAGCAACGGGGGTGGCAACCCGCGTGCGATAAACCTTAGTGCGAGCGTTCATAGGCTATGGTAACCACTTTACATCAAGTGGGCCGTATGTTTATTTGTCTCCCGACGTAGTAAAAAAAAACGATGTGCCTGATCCAAACCATTCAGGCCACATTGTTAGGTTGCTTTTCGTTCAATCACATGCAGCAATCAGCTGTTTCATACAGCTGATTGCTTCATACGAGGTAACAAACATCCATCACTAAGTCTGATTAGTTTACACTTAGATACATTTTCAATGCATTAGGTAGTTATTTCATGAGTGGTTTGTTTACTTAGAATATTATTCAAAGTTTGTTTATGGGAACGATAAAAAAATTGATATGTCTATTGTTGGTAATTGTGTACGAGGTTCGATATAGGAAAAGGTACACTTACACCACTAAGGTGGCAAACAAGCTTAAGCCCTTCCTGATTGTAAGCATTTATCGTAGCATTTGGACATTTTTAACACCAGAAACGTCGCTTATGTGCGTTCACATTCGGTGAGTACCTACTTAGTTAACGCCGGTAGAGTAGCGCTGAGCTACCTATCTAGTTAAATAAAAATGGAAATTTAGAACACTTACCGGATATATCAGCTGATCCATTTTTCTTAAAAAAGGTCACAAACTTTCCATCACACTTTCACACAGGCTTTGGACTGTCAAATTAATGTAATAACGTTAAATTTAAGTATTTAGTGTTTGTTACGATAACATTATAGACTAGATAGACGTGGTTTGATATTGAAAAATAAAAAGCTATCGGATAACGTTTGTTACATTAACTTGGCGTGTTTAAAAGTTCATCAGTTTATTTACAAGTTATTTACACATTACAATCACGACACTAAATACAAAATTGTTGCACAAGCCCACCCTGGCGTTCTATACAAAGGTATGCACGTTTGCGTACATGTCTCTGAACCTTACGTAACGTGTCTCTTTCACGATTCACTTGAATAAATGCAAGTTCAATACGCCTTTTTAATTCTTCTACACTTTCAATATCATGCCCAGTTTGTCCATACACTAAATCTTTCACACGACCCCATAAAAAAAAATCCATCGGCGTTATATCAGGGGAACGGGGAGCCCATTGGACTGGCCCTCCTCTTCCTATCCACCTCATGGCGTACGTAACGTCCAGATACTCGCGAACACGCAAGGCGTAATGGGCTGGTGCTCCATCGTGCTGGAAGTATAAACCCCTTAGATGTTCAAGTGGAACATTTTCCAGCATACTGTCCACTTGTGTTTGCAGTAGGTGAAGATAGGTATCCGCATTCAGTCTCTCTAAAAAAACTGGTCCTAACACTCTGTCACCGAGTATACCCGCCCACACGTTTACACTAAATCTGCGCTGGAAATGATCTGGCCGCACTACACGAGGATTAACATCGGTCCAGTAATGCGCATTATGTATGTTAAACATACCAATGCGTGTGAACGTTGACTCGTCTGTCCACAAAATATTGCGGCGCTCCGCACGCAGCCAACGGCAGAAGTCAACGCGAGGCGCATGATCTTGTGGCATGAGTTCTTGTACCCTAGTGAAGTGGTATGGATGTAGCCCTTCATCATTGAGTAACTGCCACACGTAACTGTTGCTCACATTGAAAACGGCAGCTCCGTCTCTCGTGCTCGCCATTGGATGACGATTAAAAAAATCCAGCACGTTCTCTTCGAACTGGGCAGGATACCGACCTCTACCCAGGTCCACCGGAGGCAGGTTAAAATGCCCATTTTCTCGTAACCTGTATACTGCCCCGAGAATGGTATGATGGCTCACTCGTATTCCGAACCGTTGTTCGTACAAGTTTACCGCTTGTACAGTGATGTTATTGCACTCGCGATAACAAAGTACCATTTCGAGATACTCCTGATTAGAATAACGACGTCCAGGCATGATTACGATCACGCGTACTAGTGTAATGCGCGACACTGGGAAACACACTGATAGACGAGTGCCGCGCGTGCGTCATCTACACAGCGCGGCGCGGTGGCTACGTAGAAGGCTGCGCGGATAGATGCGCAGTCGGCGTTTTTACAAAGGGCCGCTCAGTGCGCCTGCGTGTACCTGCGACCGTATATACCGCACGGCATGCTTGTAAGTATTATATTACTGGTTGGTGTCATACAACAGAAAGCTACTTTTTAAGACGGATTTATTTTTTCTATGAAAGAATTTGTAACACGTGGGGCATAAAATATATTTACTATCATAATCAGCATACATAATACTATTTCCCATTTCAATTTGGGCATATACTTTAAGAACACCATATATATATTAGCATCAGCACATTTGTCGAATTAGAGACAGTCCGTAACGCGCCAACACATTTCATGATAGAACGTCCTTAGCATTATTGGATACCAAAAAAAATTTAATATAGTAACGTATCAGTTGATGATTAGTCAAATAGTTGCTTCAACTTTACTAGTTTTTATTTCAGAACAAATTTACACGATAATCAGAGTACTTTATGTACATATTTGTAATTATCACTTGCTCGACGCTGAAGGAAAATATTGCGAGGAAACCCGCACGTCCAACAAGTTATATTCGGATAGACTGACCTTACCTAAGTTAGGTCTGGTTTTCCCTCTAGGTTGTGGAGGTCTGACGGCAGTCGCTCCATCTGAAAATCAGTATCTTCGCCAAATCCTTAGGCTTATGTAGCGGACCCCGCCAATCCCAATGGATTAGGAAACTTAATAACGCTAAGAAGCTGAATTAGAGTTCGCACTCATGAAAAAAAAAAATGCATGATAAACAAAACAAAGGAGTAAAATCTGTTTATGTATTTTTTATCCCCAAATATAGAAAATGCGGCAAAATTCCGATCAAGAGAACATGGTTCTGAATTATTCGTTTTAAACTATTCCCGATATACGAACATATGTTGTAAAAATATACGCGACGAATATATTCTATTTTCTAAGGAGGTTCTTGTTATATTTTGTGTCGCTTGACAAGCTAGCAAAAAAAAATACAAGGAAAACATATACGAATTTGCATATTTCCTCTTCTTCCTTCCCACCTTTTATTATTATATTATATTATTATATTCATTCTGTTTTTATTTTTTTTATATCTGAGTTTGTCTATCTAAACAAACAAAAAATATTACGTTGACTAACAGAGGGAAAAATAGGTACTGAACTATTTTATCTTTGCCTATTTATTATAGAAAACGTGACCAATTATTCTAGATTTTTTTAAGTCTTCCTGTAATATTATGATAATTTATTAAATGGTCTGTATCGCATACATAAACAGCTCCGATTGTATTTTCCGTTTTCCATGTGACGACACACCGAATGGTTGCTTTTTATTTAAATATAATGTTCAAAACTATAACACTTTTTTTCTAACAGCAATTCTTAGGGAACTTACTTGGAACCTTACTGTTTACCATTTGGCATTGGGCTGCAATTTTCTGTGAGGTATAGTTACGTCACCAGACGCGCTGCTTTGATACGCCCCTCTACCCAGATCACGACATATAGACTTGTTGACGCACACAAATATTTGTCTTGTGTGGGAATCGGGAAACTTTACGGTTTTGACGAGCTCGTGAAAAACATATGTTTAAAATACATGTAAAAATACATGTTTTGCAGACGTCACGCTCAATATTTTCAATATATATTTTTTCTATCTATCTATTTCTCGTGGGGTAGGCAGATAGAACCGAGCGCTCTATAACTCTGTCCTAATACACCTCACTCGCTTAAACATTATTTTGTATCTAGACGTCCACAACTATTTACTTTACCCTTCTTTTATAACTCATGCGATAATGATCTCCTTTCAGATGTCACGTGGGCAAAAAGAAGAATATATACTTAGTGTCGCCGGTGGTAAAGAACGTGGTGCAGAGCAATGAGTCCAGTATCAAGATCATCAACACAGGAGTGAAGACATTCGTCAGGTGTGACAATAAGAACATGGTCTGCCCGTTCAGGTAAGTTATCACAGACCAGTAGCTGGTCCCGCCAGACATTGCCCTGCCGGTACAAATATATTTATGTATATATTAGGTTGATGCTCAATACTAATCTGGCAGCTAGGCTTAGCCTTGTTTGGTTCCTTCGACGAGCTCGGTGGCGCAGTGGTGAAACGCGTTGTTACCCTACTTTGACAACAACGCTCGTGGGTTCGATTCCCACACAGTACAAACATTTGTGTGCATGAACATGTCTGTTTGTCTTGCTCTGGGTATTTTCTATGTATAATAAGTATGTATTTACAAAAACAAATGTATTTACGTAAGTTTATCAGTTGTCTAATACCCATAACACAAGCTTCGCTTATTTTGTGGCAAGATTACGCTGTGTAATCTGTCCGACAATATTTGGTATAATCCAGAGCTATCTAACAACTGTGTTGCTTCCCGCTGTATCACCATAAAACGGATTTGTTGTGGAATCGTTTTCAAAAAATCTATATATTTATTTACGCCATTTTTTATGTTCGTCGTTTCCGCCCTTTGCAATCAGTATATTAATTATTCACAGGTTATCACAAGAAGGTCTGCAGAGTGTGACCCAGTTTATAGGTCCCAAGCGGCGCCTGCCCATTCGAAAAGAGGATCTCATCTTGGTGCTCCAGAACGACAACCCGAGCAACCCGCCAGACATCAAACTGTTCAGTGAACACACACAGAACTTGGTTAAAGACTTCGGTGAGATATTTTAGTGTTCCTTTTCGACATTTTGACGAGCTCGGTGACGCAGTGGTGAATCGCGCTGTTACACTATTGTGACACCAACGCTCGTGGGTTCGATTCCCACACAGGGCAAACATTTGTGTGCACGAACATGTCCGTTTGTCTTGGTCTGGGTGTTTTTAAGAGATGTAGGGCGCACCAAAGCAGCCCTTCTGGTGAAGTGTCTCCACTTCACAGAAAACCCGCAGCCAAATAACAACTCCCTATAGGGTGGTTATGTTCCTGCGTGTGAGTGAGGTTTCCAGTAAGCTCCTAAGGAGTTTTTGTGTTAGCAGCTGAGGTGGTATCCTCATTGTATTACACGCATCGATAGGCTACGGTAACCGATTTACATCAGGTGGGCCTTATCCCTCCCGACGTAGTATAAAAAAATATTTCATTGTAAAGAAAATCAGCCAAGTTCGGGTTGAACTCTAGCATGAAATATGTTGTTTTGTGTAGTATTTAGTACATATGAGGCATACAAGCCGTAGGCGTGTATACCTCTTGTAAAATAGTACCATAGCCTCTGAACATTGCAGTACATTAAGTATAGCTCGCGCGATGCTATCTCCACCGTCACAGCAACTCCTTAGGAGCTTACTGGTAACCTCGTTCACTCGCAGGAAAATAACAATTCTTCAGCGAATTGTTATTTAACTACGGTTTTCTGTGAGGTGAAGGCCTCAGTCGGGCTGCTTTAATCCAGGCCACGGAGAAACCCAGATCTTTCTTAGGTTACGAACGTAACACGCGTTACGAAATGTTAATGTTTCTAAGACGTTATGTATTTCTAAGACGTGCTGGTTTCCTCACGATGTTTTCCTTCACCGTCGAGGAAGTGATAATTGTAAACATATACAAAAATTCGAAACAACGAGGTTTGCCACACACATACCCACAACAGGATTCCAACCGGGGACCAGTGAGTTATTAGACTGGCTCTTTGTCTGCTAGGCTACCACTGTTGTAAAAAAACTTTGCAAATCTACCTTGTCGATTTCACGTAACACTCTTAGATACAGACTATATGGAACTTCGAAGATTGGTGAACTGAATAAAAAATATATGATTTTTAGATGCGACACATTAAAGAACGTACATAGCTCGAGCCTGAGCCTGTTCTCGGGATACATGGATTGCCACCTACTGAATACAATGCGAGAGCACTCTTCAATTAAATGTTTATTAAAAATTCACGAGCGCATTTAAATTTACGTGTCGCACGCGCCATTTGCAACGTTAGAAGGGGAGAGAGTAACAAACCGTAACGTCACACACGCTTGACATATCGGTGCGCATTCGCATGCTAACATATATGCATATAACTAAACTATATATTTATATATATATTTGTTTATTGCTTCAAAATTCATAAATACATGTATATACACACACACAAATACACACACACACATACTCTCTCTCACACACACATACACACACAAACGCCCACGCATGCATGCTCAAATTCCAAAATGATTATAAAACTCATAGATAATGTACATATATACCTTAGCATGTAATTTAGTTGTAAAAGAGCAGGGTATTCCAAACACAGGTGATTTGTTACCTAAATGGAAACCCTGACCACTACTCTATGTAATTACAATATTATTTAATAAAAGAATTTGTTGTTGTTGTTGTAAACTTAAAATATCCTACACAAACCGTCAGTTAAACAGTCTGTATTTTATTATAGCGACGGGAAGCTGCGTGTTGGAGTATAAAGACACAGAATCGGACCTACAACTCACCCTGGTGGGATGGCGAGGAGTTCACTCACTGCGAGCGTACACCGCCACTCCGGACACAGTGCACTACTTGAGGTTATTGGGAGCAGATTACAGTAAATACGGTGAGATATTTTAAAGTTTTAGGTCACATCACGTTTTTAAGGAAAACCCTAGGAACCGGCGAATGTTAATTAAGCGAGTGGAATGTGTAAGAACCGAGTCATACATGGAGGAAAAGTAATGGAGAACCGACACATAGATTTAGCTTTTAAACTCGAGTTCTCTTTGCCTACCCTGCAAGGGACTTAGCGTGAAGATATAAATAATTAAATAGAATTATATAGAAAGACAAAAACTTTTAGTAAAATTATAAATAATTTATTAAAATAATGGAATTTATATTGCAGATGTAAATAAATTCAAGAAGGCTTCAGACGTTCCAGACGCCGACACCTCAGAAGCAACCGACGCACCAGACACCATCACTTCAGACGCACCTGAAGCGCCAGCCGATATATCGAAACCAAATGAGGTATCAGAATCTATTAACGTCCCAGAACCTATGGATGAGGGTAATGTACAAAACGGTGGACAAACTGAACAGAGTGCTACGAGTTAGTAGTTATTGTATTGATCTTGAATTTTGAATAACAATTTGCAATATTACTGATGGCGCATTCCGAGACATTGCTGATAATGCTCTTGACGAGTTCGGTGGCTCAGTCGTGAATGACGCGACTTTGATACCAACGCTCGTGGGTTCGATTCCCACACAAGGCAAAACATTTGTGTGCATGAACATGTCTCTTTGTCTTGGTCTGGATGTTTTAATAGAGGTAGGGCGCATCAAAGCAGTCCGTCTGGGAAAGTACCTCCACCTCACAGAAAAACGCAACCAAATAACATCTCCCTAGAGGGTAGTTGTGTTCCTGCGTGTGAGTGAGATCACCAGTAAGCTCCCAAGGAGTTGGGGGGTAAGCAGCAGAGGAGGCATCGCACGAGTGATAATTAATATATCTCTACGGTACCCGCTTTACATCAGGTGGGCCGTATGCTTGTATGCCTACCTAGTATAAAATAAAATAAAAAAACAGTGAAATGTTAGTTTTTTACTTAAATGAGTCGCAAAGACTGAGCGGTCGGCACGTTTACATCTTTTTACCATCCTATGCATATATAGTTGTTACCGGATTTAAAAATGAAGAGTTATACAAGTTGAGCCCTAGAAACCGGCGAGCGTGCATGAGAAGAGCAATGAATGTTAAGGCGACACATCGAAAAATTAGACCAACTTTCATCGAATAGTATAGGCTAATGACTAAACTGACGGATCTAAGATTTTAATATAAATAACTTCATTTCTTTATCTTGAATTTGCTTGCTCAAATACGCGATTGTGTAAAATTGATTCGATAATAATTACTTTCGAAAACACCTCCTGAAATTCATTATTTTTGAAATTACAACGAAGTTGTTCTGTTTATACGCTTCAAAATTACTTAAATCTATTAGTAATATCTATGTTTATAATATGCTTGCTGCATATTTTGATAAGTGAAACATGAAATTTTTTAAAAATATTTTAAGTTTCTGACAATTTCTAAGCGATCACATTCGTCTTGGGTGCTACGTGTTTTCGACCTTATTGTGCGGTAATGAGGATTATAAACGCGTTGACTAACTACATCCAGCCAGTCCGGCTGCAGCCCGCTTCGAGGTAAGACCTATGTCCACTGTCTGCTCGAGCTCGCTCCATTTACATCGCGACACCGAAGTTTTTATAATTAATAGTTGTAAATATTCAATATTATAGTATTTAGCGTAAGTGTATTATTATTAGATATAAGTAGTAAATAATATTATAGGTTTATATATATTTATTATACTGTTGTAATAATGGGGAACACTAAAAAGAAAATATATAGAATAAAAATACAAAGAAAATGTTCGTAGAATGGGGGAGGCGAACAAGACAAGGTATTTTTTTTTTTAATTATTATATTCATTAAACATATTATAATAACATTGTGTAGACATATTTCTAGTTTTTAGAACAGTTCCTAGGTATGGTTGGCCCAAGCTATTTAATTCCTCTTCAAACTTTTTTTTAATTTTGCTTACTTAATAACTCTATATAAAACTGCATTAATTAAATAAGAGTTATTTTTTGCAGGAATAAACAGTAACATTTGATAATTGGTATACATTATCCACAGGCTGACCGCGTACCTATATAGGACGTCAAACTCCTATTATATCCACTATAATCTGACCGAACTCCGACTTAGAAGTTGTACGTCGGTGGAGGTCAGGTTACGTTGGAAATTTATACCAATAAGGTTCGCGTTCTCAGCACATAGCAACCAGTGGAGACTCTTTATTTCTTTGTATTAAAATAAAAACTTATAAAATAGAATATTTTTGCTGTTTTGTTTTTTAGGAGAAACTTACTAAATAAACATATTCCACTAGAAGAATCACTACTCGATTTATATGCTACTTTAACGTAAGTGTCATACGGGACGACAAACTCATAGTAACCATTATAAGCTCACCGAACTCCGACTTAGACATTGTACGTAGGTGAAGGTTAGTTTACGTTGGAAATTTATCCAATCAGAATATAGAAAACCAGTGGAGGTTTTTTTTTTTTTTGTATTAAAATAATTACTAGTAAAATAGTATATTTTGATAGTTTTTAAAAAAACTCGGTATGTTTCATGTTAAAGAAGCGAGCGAGGTGTGTAAGTACCGAGTCATGTGGCGCTCACGAGGGATTTAGCGTGAAGATATAGATAGATAGTATACTTATACCCATGGTACTCGTGAAAACAAATAATATTTACTATGAACCAACACTGAAAACACAAAAAAATCATCTATTCTATACATTGTGGTTAGTATTGAACTATTGTACGGATTAGATTTATTTTGCAACATCAGAGATGGTCCTGGTTCTTTCTTCTTGAGAGTTTAATAAATAACAAGGAAACGTACAACAATACAAAACACAGAGTATACATAAGTAAAATACAATAAATGTCATTATACTGAAGTTAAAGTTATGAAACAGCAAGAAAATCATTTGTCACATGTTTTTTTTAAATATGAATAGATTATAAAATCTATTTGTATATATGTATATTAGGGTGTCCCTTATTTTTCAAAGTTTTTATTTTCTAACGCATATGTCTTAGTTTTGTTCATTTGCTTTTAAAACACTCGGAAATTAATTTTTAACTTATTTGGATTACGATAATCCGTGCCGAATTACATCGAAACATGTTCATACAAGTTGCGCGGCAGTGCCGCACGTACTCGCGGTATTCATTTGTTCAAATTCAAAGTCAAAATCTTTTTATTCCGTAAAAATGGCTACATTTGTTTGGAATCGTCACATTTTTTTTCCCTACCGTGCAGTTTATGACTAGGTGAGCACTGATAAAAATACTGCCAAAAAACTCAGGCATCCCTCTTTTGGTATCCAAACAAATTTACATATTTTGTTAATTACATTATAATTGGATCGACTCACTCCCAGGCATTTTTATCATTAATATAGTCAGATACTTTATAATATGCCCTGCTACACAATTTGGCTTTAATAGTAGTTTTAAATTTGTTTATTGACAAATCTCTTATATTGCTGGGAAGTTTGTTATAGAACCGTATACATTGCCCCATAAAATAATTACTTGTTTTGTGGAGACGGCTTGCATATAACACAAGATTATGCTTATATCTAGTATTTATGCTATGAATATCACTCTTTTTACAAAATGAGTCTATGTTTTTATGGACATACAAAAGATTTTCATAGATATATTGCGATGCGACTGTTAAAATATTTATTTCTTTGAATTTTTCTCTAAGGCTCTCACGGGGACCAAGTTTGTAGATAGCTCTTATGGCTCTCTTTTGCAATAAAAAGATGGTGTTAATATCCGCGGAGTTACCCCAAAGAAGAATTCCATATGACATAATACTATGAAAGTAGCTGAAATAAACTATTCTAGCCGTATCAATATCAGTGAGCCGTCTAATAGTTTTCACTGCATAAGCTGCAGAACTTAGTTTTCCTGATAATTTTTCAATTTGTGGGCCCCTTTGTAGTCTGGAGTCAATTGTTATATCCAAGAACACAGTTGTCTCCACAGAGGCTAAATTAGTTCCATTAACATGTACATTGGTAGCCACCTGCCTTACATTAGGTGTTGAGAACTTAATTACTTTAGTCTTTTTATCATTTAAAAGCAGATTATTAACACTAAACCAATGAATAACTTTAGAGAGAGCATCGTTAACTTCGTCATAATTCTATCTATTAATTTTGAATGTCAGTTATTCTCGTGATTAATACGTAATGTTTTAACTTTTATAAGATGGCAGTGGAATTGAGAAGCAATAAATCAAGTATTTTCTTAGTTGGAGACGTAAATTATCAAATAATAGGCGCAAAATTACCGTCTAACCGTCAAGTTCTTCCTGTACTTTTTTATAAAATTCGCGAAGTTAAATTGACTGTTAGTGAAAGCGCATACCTAGTCATTCGAGAGTGTATTATATTTAGGGAAAAAGCTAGGATCCCTACCAGAGCTATACCTAACTGTGTAAAATAACTTGTGAATCTTCACCAGGAGGGAGTTGCAAAAAAAATCCAATTTTCTATTTCAATTTCAATCTAATTCAATCTGATAATTTTATTTCTCTTATTTATTCGAAATAAAAAAATCCTGTGTTTACTCGGCGCTATCAGCCATTATGACACTCGAACATCTATAACTTCAAGCCAAATCCCTTGCGGGGTAGGCAGAGAGAGCCGAGCGCCACGTGACTCGATCCTTACATATCTCACTCGCTTCTTTAACATTCATTGCTCTTCTCATGCACGCACGCCGGTTTCTAGGGCTCCTGACATCACCTTCTGATAGAACATGACCAATTTGGTCATGGTAGGTAAGTCTTGGCCTTCCCCGGCTCCTACATCCTTCCACTTTTGCATTGTATATCTGCTTCGTCATTCTTTCATCTTGCATTCTTTCTACATGCCCGAACCATCGGAGCATGCCTCTTCTTATTTTAACACCGACGCTCTCTTTCAGACCAACTCTATTTCTAACATCATCATTACGAATACGGTCTACAAGCCTTACGCCACAAATTTTGCGCAGCGCTCGCATTTCAACCGCGTTTATTCTACTTTCATGCTCTTTCTGCCATACCCAACTCTCGCTTCCATAAGTTAGCGTTGGGACCAACACTGCATTGTGTATAGCGAGTTGTGCCTTCTGGCTCAGGATTTTACTGCCAAGAAGTTTTCCCAACGCTCCATTCACACTATTCCCAGCACTCACTCGTCTTTCCACATCTGCGGTGTACCTTCCATCCCTGCTGAAAGCGCATCCAAGATATACAAACTCATCCACTTGTTCCAACACTTCATCATCAATCGTAATCCTTACATTAGTTCTGGATTCTTCTCTTTCAAATACCATTATCTTTGTTTTCTTCGCATTCAGTAGTAAGCCTTTCTCCATACAGTCGTCTTTCATCGCTGTGACCAGTGTTTGCAGTTTAGATGGTGTATCTGCTAACTAAACATATGTGTCCGAATCAACAAATGGCCCGCTTTAGCCTCTCGATAAACAATGTTGTATTATGTAGCTAGTGTTTCATTCTTCTTAAGGGGGATACATGCCGTCCAGTGGCGCCTCAAGGAATAAAATATCGTATCTTAGCGTGGAAGATAAACATTATAAAGTCATGTGTTGCGTGTGTTACAAATACAATAACGTACTTTTACGTCATTAAACCAACAATTGAAATGTTTTGCTTTCGTTGTTATAGGCATAATTGCCAAAAAACGGCCTCTTTTAGCACTTTTGCTTATAACAACGATAGTGGAATATTTTGAGTGTTGGTTTAATGACGTAAAAATACTTTACTATCTTCGTAATAAATGCAACATAAGATTTCATAATGTTTATCTTCTATGCTATAATATGTTTTTTTATTCAATGAGGGCGCCACTGGACGAGACCTAAGTAAGAACAACATAGATACCAAGACATGTTAACTTATAGAGATATAAACATAAAACGATGTCATTGATTTCTCTTTCAATAAACTTTTAAAAGTGAATACGTTTCTGTAGTTTTTTATTACTATTATTACTATTGTTTTCCGTCTAGCTTAAATAAATATGTTTGGTTCAGTATGTATAAAGCTAAATAATAATTAAATCAATAATTTTTATTAAATATTGATATTATAAATTTTATTTAAGTGTGACGCGACTCTGTAGCTTTTCTGTTCGTTTGCATTGACTATACGTTGACCCCAGGTTACCTATTAGGCGCTAATTTCAAATTTTACAAATCGAGCGTCGAGTGTCAATTGAGGGGCGCGGGGTGATTGGGCGGAGCCATTTTAAAGCTTCACGATCGAGGTGTCGCCTTAAAGAAGCGAGTGAGATATGTAAGGATCGAGTCACGTGGCGCTCGGTTCTCTCTGCCTACCCCTCAAGGGATTTGGCGTGAAGTTATAGATAGATAGATAGATACAAGTTGAAATTCAAAGTTTGTTTACGTTTCAAGGGCGTCTCGGTCTAAATAACTTTAGTGGTCCGACTGCGGGTGTTTGTATATCTTCTTCTTTTCTTAGCGTTGTCCTGTTTCCTAATCCATTAGGATTAGCGGGTTCCGCTACCTAAGCCTAAGGATTTGGCGACGATACTGACTTTTACAAGTAGCGACTGCCGGCAGACCTCCACAACTCGGAAGGAAAACCAGATCATTCTTAAGTCAGTCACGCGTCTTTCGAAATATGATTTCTTGCTTACGGGTTGCCTCACGATATTTTCCTTAAATGCTAAGCGGGTGTTTATATGTATTTAGGATATACCTAAATACATATAAATACCCGCTTAGGGTACGTAGTAATTTGCTGTATTTTTTTTTTGCATTGAGCTCGCTCACCCCTTCGTGAAATGTAAACATGATTGAGTCGGTAAAACTTTTTGTTTCTAGACTTATAAAGATTTTAAGCCTGAAGATACACATTTTTGTTGTTGTTTAAAAATACAACACTTTGACAGCCCTTAAATGGGAAGTCATTATAAATGCTTGAAGGCAAAGCCTACCGCCTAGTGTTATACAGTAGTGTTGTGATTGTTATTCGAATGTTTGTAAAGAAATAAGTTATATGACATAATTCATGGAATGTACATAGTAAATGTATTGTTATTTTCATGGCAATAAAATTTTCTTATGTATATGTTATTTTATTTCGAGAGCCATCTATCTTATATATAAAAATCTCGGGTCACGGTGTTTGTAGTCGCACTCCTCCGAAACGGCTCGATCGATTTTTATGATTTTTTATGTATGTTTTGGTAGGTATGAGAATAGGTCGTAAAGTATATTTCATAAAAAAATAATAAGAAATAATTTATATGGCAGAACAATGTTTGCTGGGTCAGCTAATATATAATTAAACCGCAGCCAAATAACAACGCACTGGAAGATTGTTGTGTTCCTGCGTGTGAGTGAGGTTACCAGTAAGTTCAAGGAATTGCTACGTCAGAAGTGGCAACACGCGAGTGATACTTAATGTACTGCAAGCGTTAATATGTTACTGTAATAGCTTTATATCGGGCGGGCAGTACGCGTGTATGCTTCCCGACGTTATTTAAAAATATGACAAGGGGAGTTAACCGATTTGGTAGTCCTACGTTTAAAGACATTATTATTAAACTTAAACATGATCTGTTGGTAATTATTGTGAGATTATTATATATTATTATTATTTATTATTATATTACTTTATCTATTCCTGAAAGTATTCATTTTAATTTATATAATTAGTTAATATTAAGTCAAATAACATTTATGGATTTTTAATTGGTCCGAAATAAAATTCTATTATTATTATTTTATTATCTCATCACAATCTTTATATTTCTAAATATAAAATATCGCAAAAAAATACATTTAAAAATATAAAAAAATGGTTACTCGCCGGTAGCGGAGCGAAGACCCAAGCTACCGGTGGTTAGGGCTCCATAGTGAGGAACTTTCTCACAATGCGGGCCGTGTCCAAAAGAACCGCTTTCTGAATCTGGTTCTTGATCCAACTGTCAAGCGAGAGTCTCTCAAGATAACGGTCGAGGCTCTTCGCTATAAGTCCGTTTACTGACACGACTATCGGAACAATAATCGTTGAGTCCACACGCCACATGGGGGTAACCTCGTGAGCCAAGTCTAAGTATATTATTATTATGATACATAATTGCGCACCTGCGCGCAGGTTGAATACTATTTGAAATAATGAAGTAACATAACTGAGTAAGAATGACGATACAGATTTACAATGGGAAAGTAGAATAGGCGAAGAGAAGAGCCGAGGAAGACTCTCCTACCACGACCAAATTGGTTGCGTTTTACCAGGTGATGTCGGCAGCACTAGCACCCGGAGACACACCGTTATGTTTAAAACTATGCTAAAACGAGGGTAAAGCAGCACATTCTGAAACGGTTGTTAAATATATATTATAAGACGGCGACGACGAAGCTCTTAAATATATATTTTTGACGAGCTCGGTGGCTCAGTCGTGAATGACGCGACTTTGACACCGGCGCTCGTGGGTTCGATTCCCATACAAGACAAACATTTGTGTGCATGAACATGTATGTTTGTATTAGTCTGGATGTTTTAAGAGGGGTAGGGCGCATCAAAGCAGCCCGTCTGGGGAAGTACCTCCACCTCGCAGAAAACCGCAGCCAAATAACAACTCCCTAGAGGGTTGTTGTGTTCCTGCCTGTGAGTGAGTTCACCAGTAAGCTCCTAAGGAGTTGCTGTGTTAGCAGCAGAGGAGGCGTCGCGCGTGTGATACTTGAATGTATTACAAGCGTTGATAGGCTACGGTAACCGCTTTACATCAGGTGGGCCGTATGCTTGTATGCCTTCCGACGTTGCATAAAAAAAAAAATAAGAAATACAAATGTATTATGTTTAGAAACCCTTTATTCTTCAATCCAATTTCATCATTCGCAATATCCAGCGATAACAATCTTTCGCTTATTTTATTAGCCAAGTGCTACATCAACAAACAGTGCAATTAATATAGATATTAATAAGAAAAAAGAATATAAAAACATATTAACAAAATTTGTTTTTCAACCTCATTAATTAAAATTTCCGATGCTTCCCTCATTTTTACTAAAGAGCGACAACTCATGCTGGACAATTCTTGAGGAATTTCATCTTTACTGCTATGACATAAGGTGCGTTGTTGTATGGAGTGATTTGTCGCTGACCGTATATTCACAATGCCGATGATGTCGAGGTAAAGGGGTTCTTACGAGTCCACTGACGCCAGCCACAAAAAATGGATTTTGAAACCGGATAGATTTATTGTTCCGACTTCTCTAACGCTGATACCAGCTTCAGCTACCAGCACAGCTCTCACAGAAGCTCTTCGGGGAGCTAGGGCACAGCCCGGTTCGGGAAGTACCTCCACCTCATAGAAAACCTGGTTACCGTAATATCCCGAGCAGTTGGTGTATTAACTAGGAGGGGTGGAAACGCACGAGCGATACTTCCTGTATTGAAAGTGTTCATAGGCTACAGTAACTAACTTTACATCAGGTGGCCCGTATGCGTGTATGCCTTCCGACGTTGCATGAAACGGAAGCACAGAAAGTAACAACAGGTTGCTTCTTCGAGTGACGCGGCCCTGTGGACTCGTAGAGAGTTAGCTCCTTACGAACTGAATAAGACCATTTTTTTTGTTAGATACTAAAAATGTCTTTAACAAATAATTTAACATACAGTAACTACAAAGTAATAAAGTTACAGTCTAGATATTAGATACAATCTACATGACAACAGATGCAAAGTAATCTGAATCATGGTTTTTGTTCCTTTACATTTACTGTACTATGAAATAAACATAAGTGAACATCCGTCTAGCACGTATTTCTTAAGTTCGTAAGTTCCAGTTCAGTACCATCATCAGCTGACTTTTATGCTGCATCGTTCGATATAGACGAAATACAATCCTTAGACTGTTTAAATGAATTTATTATCCGACTGCGGCGAAGTCAAAAAAGGGGTAATGTTTTAGCTGGTATGTATGTCCGAGCTATGTCTCGACTATGAATTTTGACGAATTTTTCAACCATTCCGCATAAATCCTACAGGCAACGTAGGGTTATAACATTGAGCTATTATAGAGGAGCCTCCTAAGTAAAAGTCTTGCTGCATTTTGGTAATAATTAAAACTAATACCTGCTGCAGCGCTGAAATAATTTAGATGTCTATCCCAAAGATTCGATAATACAGCACTAAATCGCTTCTTAAAAAGGGATATTTTTCTCGCGACCAAAAGGTCAAAAGCGCCATGATTTTCATGGCGCTTACGCGTTTCGTTCAACATACGAGTAGAACGGCAATGAGTTGTTGCCGATAGGCAAAAAAGCATGGCGCAAACATTTGGTTCGCGGTGTCGGTTCTAGTACACTTTACATAATAATTCAATGGGTTATAATAACATTTGTATTTTCGATTCAAATGATCAAATATTGAGTATTTTTTTGAATCCAATACCATCAATATAGGTCTCAAATGAAAACTATAACGAGTCAATCTCAAACATTCATACATACGAAAATTATTGGTATGTGATTAGATCAGTAGTAGATCAGTAAGGCAAAAAACCTTTTACAGTCGCCTTTACAAGCAGTCGGAGTATCAGATTTTTTTTTACTCGTTTTACATTTAATTTACAATTCATTACGAGTTGTACTTATTGCTACTTTCTTTCTAAGAAAATATAGAATTGAAATGCAGTTCTAAGACGTATTTTTACTAGAAAAAAAAACAAATCACCCGAAATAAACACAATGATACGAAGTTATACGAAGACTTAAGTACCGTCAACATAAAACTAGATTGAAAATTGTATATGTCCGCATATCTCTCTTGCTGTCGACGCTACATCTTGGCTATCACGTCTAGTTAAATACAATTGCATCGTTTTACTTGGCTTTGGTATATATATATACATACCCATATTCAACTTAAATATTTTACAAAATCATAGATTAATAACAATCAAAAACATTCCTTACGAGGTGTCTTAAAGTATTAAGAATGAGTATTGCACATTATTGACAAAATTCACTCCACTCACTGCAAAATAAATACCAAAAAGATAATTTTTTTTTTTGAAACCATGAAAAAGCTTATAACAAACTAAATTTGTTCGATTTCAATAGTTTTGTCAATACCAAATTCCAGAAAAAATATTATAAAAATGATTTGGAATTTATAATTTTTCAATATCAGT
Source organism: Pyralis farinalis (assembly GCA_947507595.1). NCBI lineage: Eukaryota > Metazoa > Arthropoda > Insecta > Lepidoptera > Pyralidae > Pyralis > Pyralis farinalis. The sequence goes on along the minus strand of OX382282.1, from coordinate 7,026,963 downwards.
CCAATTAGTTTCAATAATACTTGTGTTCGTTAATACAACGTCCATCATATTCAACACAGCCCCCCTTTCTGAGCAAGTTCCGTACACGAAAACAAATAAGTTCTACTATGGCGTGAGAAAACAAAAATGAGCTCATACTTATCGTAAACATACTTCTAATAATCTGAGCTAATTTCAAAAATCGTTCTGTCTTTCATGTAAATATTATCTACACCTTATCAGGCTAGGATTTTTTACCTCTTTGATAAAATAAAAAACAAATATTTTGTAGAAAATTCCTAGGTACACTGACCTAAATTATTTATATATTATTTCAATAGTTAATTTTACTTTTCGGCGTGTTGGCAATGGTCAATGTAAAAATTATTTGCTTCATTAATGAACTTGCTCCTAAACACTTACGTTATTTGACGCTGTACATACATACGTATTTAATTTGTCATTATTACATTTTAATAATAGAAACCAAAGACTCGGTATGGATCTAACCGGTTAGTATGTATATAATGTTATCAAATAGTAGTAAATAAATTATAACTCGGAGTGGCTAGTCGTAATAGCAGGTTTGAAGGGAGATAACAGGGCTCCGATTATATTGTTTACAAAAATAATATATTACATTCATACGTCTGATATATACTGGTATCTTAGTTGCTTGTGATGTTTTTTTTTAATGGAGATGCGACCTTCCTAACTAATTAATAAGATTTTGAACAACTAGGGAACATAGATGAGTCAATAGTTTCAATTATTAAAGCAATATTATCTTACATCAGTTATATTATTATGCTATCATTATAGTTAATTACATAAATAGTAAAATATTTGCGCAAATTAATACAATAACGAGAAGAGGTAGGTAAAGATAGTAGGCTAGCAGTGTTAGCTTAAACATTGTATAGGTAAATAGAAAAAAACTTTAAAAATATATTAAATCGAGAGTGCTTGATATATTTAGTAACATTTGGTTTTACATTAAAATGTGAAAAAAAGTATAAAAAAGTGGGTACAAATGCAGGGTTAAATATGATTTTGCCACGTTTGTACAGCCAAAGGGAATATTTTACTTAAGATATATCTCTCTGTACGGCATTGCAATTCATATAATTAATGCTATAAATTTTTAGGTTCCAAAACATGTGATCCATTGCTTCGATTCAGTATAAATATTCTGTATATACCGTTTATTCTTTATACGACGGAATATGCAGAACATATGACAGTTATTCTCGTAGGCAGAATAATAATAAGTTAACTTACAAATGTGGAACTATAAAAAAAATAACACGAATGAGATGAATTTGCTTATTTCAAAAAGTACCGATTACTATTACTATTACTAACAAATTTTTAGGTAAGTATAAAGAAGTCAGTCAAATGGATTATAAATACAATTATGTACATATAAAATTTGAAAATATGAGTTTATATAAATAATATGTACCTGTAGGTCATTGCTAATCTCCCTGTATGTGTAACTTGTAAACTCATTTTATTACAAGTGCTAATAAAATTTGTATATAAGTATTGCGTAGATGAAACTTATCCAAGCTGCAATTTTTAAATAAAAATTGATAGTCAAAATTAGAACTCAAAATTGGATTCTATATTTCAGAAAAAAATAGTTTGCAATTGACAGATGGGAATTTAAATCTGATGTTGCAAGAAACTATAGCATAAAAGCTATAAAGGGCCGCGACGAAAAGCCTCGTACGAAACCTCATATTTGAGTCAAAGCTATTTAAGTTGACGATGCTCAATAGAATACCTGTGCAAGCATGCGACTATAAACTTAAGGAAATAGCTTGATTAACTGTTATTTTCTTATAATATTTGGAGTATACGAGCAAAGCTCAGTAAATAACTTTATCTTGTTAAATTTGGAATCAAAATACGTTTATTTACTCGTATCATGGATGATTAATTTTGTACTTAGCGTTTAAAAATGTTGAGCATTATCTATTGATGTATTTTAATTTTATTTATAATAGCATGAATACATAACAATCTTAGTTAATCTCTGTAAATAGGGTTGCCAATGTTCAAAATATTCATATAAATCACATTTCAAAACTAAACATTTCAGACACGGATATCTATTATATTTTATATGGACCTTGTTATTTTATACGCAAATTACTTATTTAGGAAAAGTTCTAATTTTAATATATTATTATACCCTTATTGTGTTCTTTGCAAAAATTTTGTTACAATCCTCTTTCCAAATCTGACATGAAACTAGCATTAATAGAACACGTGACATATTAACACTTTGGAGCTATGCAACATAAGTTGCATATTTAAATTATTTTGTATATTTTATAAGCATAGTTAGTTATAAAGACAGCTTTAAATGGACAGAGAATGGATAGGAGAGTTCATAGAATGAGACTTAATATTAACTTGATAATATAATTCCCAATATTGAGCTAGTATGTGTATGGTAAAATAATCCTTGACTCAACTTTTGAGACTTTGAAAAATGAGTATAACATCGATTGGCTACAACTTATGATCGGCTGGCTGCAAGTTATGATCGGCACATTGCATTGGTCAAAGTACTAAATGTTGTTGAGTAGGAATATCAATGTTTTTATACACCGAAGTATACACAGAACTTATCGGTACCAACAAATCACTCTTATCGTGATACTGTAGTCAATATTGAAAAATGTATTGTCACCTTACCATCTCCTTAAACTACATTAATCTAACCGACATCAGAAGGACCACGCGTTATACCAGATTTAACGTTATCTCGACCCAATATCACAGTGGGTGATGTGGTTTCGTTAATCGAAGCTAAGCTAATTTATAAGCTAATTAATCTAACTATGACTATTTAAAATGTTTGTTGCAGGGGTTAAGGCAATGCTACATCCTTTGGCGTACTTTAATCTGGTTTACTATATTTTCAAGAATAACTTATCCACGTAACACGTTTAACCATTCTTAATTATGTTCCTAGTTTCCCGTTAATAACTCAAACTGAAGGTACACAGTAAAATAAATTTCAGTTCACGGTTTGTAAAAATAACTAGGAATAAACTAAGTATTACTTGGTTAAAGGTGGACTCATCAAGGAAACAGGATGGCGAAATAATGATAGAAATGCTAATGCACGCTTCGGTAATTTCAAAAGATCCTGTAGCATGCCGCTGGATGCCACGGGATCATATGCGTCATTCGTGGCGGCACTTTAATGCAATTTTATGACATACAATAAGTTTCAATCCTGTTGTAATAAACATGACACTCACATTTTATTATTATAGTCGCGTCTGATGTGAGAGCCTATCTATCACACCTGCGGTACGCTAGGTCACCCACGCCATGGTAAGTAAGTAAGAGTAAAAAAATCCTCTTAGCTAACGTCCCTTTGGTTCTGGATCCCGACTCATAAAACAATTTTTTGGATTTCTAAACCGCTTTATTTTGATTCTCTCTAATTTCATTTTAAAAATAAGGAAACATAATTCCCCCCTCATCCCCGGAAACATAATCCTCCCCTTTTAAATCAAGGTATTGGCAATCTATACCGGAACGCATAGGAATAAATAAACTGGATACTGTATTGAACTGTTCAATATTCTATTTCAAGAAAATTGAGTAAAATCAAGTTTTATCTCTAAATACCTAATTCTAAATGTTATGCAATTTTCTACCGTATAATTAATTACTAAGCTAATCTATTCTACACTTAATCTAATCTACTTAGTATACACGAATCAATACTCAAACGAATGTATGTAATGATTGTATCTATTATCCATTTGACTAGCGTCCTAAATACCTTTGTTCTAAAAAAAATATTTTCTTGTCGAAAACTGTAAACTAGGTTTTAATAATTTGGGACCTAAAAAAATTATAAGTATTATCATGCAATTTACTCGCGAGAATAAGAATTTAATTTGCTAAAAAAGGTGAAGGTGTTAGTACAGCAGACAAATTATTGTTGTTTGTAGTTTCGATACTAAAAACGTCTTGTCTATTTCAACCAACCATACCTATATACAACTACAACCCGACTGATGGTAGAAACGAGTGAGTCAAAAGAGCAAGTGATTACAAAAATAAATATCACAAAAATTGGTAATGTACATGATTAGCTTTTTAATAATTTTAATGAAAGTAATTAATGTACTGCAGGTAGGTATGGTGTATTGGAAAAACTGAAGACGATGTGATTAAATTTTATTTTGATAATATTGTTTTGAGTTTTTGGTTAATAAATTACTAGACAAAATCATGTCAAAAATGTATTGAAACAATCAAAATTAACGAGATTACAAACTATTTATAGACAGGTACGAAGGTATAAATTGGTGCAATTTTGTATGCCTAAGGGTACTCTCTCTCATACGTCGGTGCGGTACCGAAATAAATGAAGCCGACTTCTCGATCGAGAAAGAGGAAAAGTACATAAGTGTACATAAAGAGGAAACGTTTTTGACGAGCTCGGTGGCTCAATCGTGAATGACGAGACTTTGACACAAATGCTAGTGGGTTTGGTTCCCACACAAGACAAACTCCCTGGACGGTTGTGGTCCTGCGTGTGAGTGAGCTCACCAGTCAGCTCTTAAGGAGTTGCTGTGTAAGCAACACAGGAGGTATCGCGTGAGTGATATTTAATATACTACAAGCATTAATAGGCTACAATAACCACTTTAAATCAGGTGGGCCGTATGCTTGTTTGCCTTCCGACGTAGTATAAAATAAGTGATTTACAGATTCAAACAGATTTCAATTATTATTTCTTTACGAATTTCGTTATCGAACCTTCGCAAAAAAATGAGCTTTATACATGACAATTACTTAAAATTTCATTTTGACTGTAAGTATTAGGAATCTTGTAATATGAAAACATATATTAATAAAATTGTTTTGATTGCATGCCGGTGATACACCTTCCAAGTCAACTACTATCTGCTCTATGCCCGAGCGGTAAAATACTATTTTTTTTGAAGTCCTGATATGGTATAGCTTATTTATATAAAAACATTTACAGAAACCACGGTGTTACACCTCTCGCATTACGTGATATATTTAAATATTAGGCAATAACAAAAGAGAAAATAAATCAACGTTGATTCCAATAAGAATTCTTGACAACGGTTTTCCATTTGTATAAAAGAAAACTAATCATAAAACTACATTTAGAACCCTTATAAAACATAATTACATAGTAAATAACAGCAAAAGCAAATAGTGAATAAACACAAAACGTAAATCTACTTTTACAACTCTTACAAAACATAATTACGGAATAAATAACAGCAAAAGCAAACAGTGAGCATTGTCTAAGACGGATTCCATATATTGGACGGTAACAATGGACTAGAAGCGGTGCTTTGCTTAAGTACAATAAATTGACCAATGAAGTTATTAGGGAACAGCCATTACCAAAGAAAAGGTCTTATAAGCTATTGTCAATTTCTAACAAGTTAATTTTCTTCGTATTTGGTTGATAATGGTAAATATTCTTATAGTTGAACCTCACTTCACGCACGGGATAGCACCGGAAAGTCCCCAAGACTAACTGCCAAAAATATATAACTATGCATTTATAAAATCATTCAGAATAATACTCTATGTAGATACACTTTACTTAAGACCAAGGGCTTATGACCGCCTATGTTTGTGAGGTTGCGTCAAAAGTCTGTACTATGTTTATTCATACAGCATTTTCTTTATAAACTGCTGTCAGTAAATTTTGCAGATACGTGAACAAAATAAGCTTATGAAATTCTGATAGACTAGTTCTGAGTATTCTTATGGGAGCTACATCTATTTCTAACAGATAGGGTCCTCTGCACTGGTCTTAAGATATTATTCTGTGCAATTAAATGAGGTTCAACCTTTATAATTACACTACAATTGGCGATGACTAAAAATCTCCTCTTTATGAGAATAATTATTTAAAAACCTTCAATGTCTACGTATCTAATTCCTGCTATACATAGGATATGAATTAGATGATGTTATGTGTTAAAATCTCTTCACGGTAAGATTGGGTGGTTAAAAATGTTTTGAACAATACTCATTGAAATACTACATTTAGATAAATAAAATTAATATTGTCTGAATTTCTACGTTAAAACAGGTTACTGATGCAAAAGTGATGCTCTCTTTGAGTACCTAAGTAGCATTGGAGAGAAGATAACATTAAAAATTAATGTACAATGAATGTTGATTTCGTGACGTGAAATTATTCAAAATAATTTCTTCAATGTCTTAAAATATTTTTCGGTACTTTACTAAACTAACATTTACATTGCTTCCTTTGTAATATCCCAGAAATACCTCTGAAAATGGCCGTTTTTTGTAGGTACTTGGTTATGTCAATGTAAGTGAAGCACAATGAGTGATGGTTTATTGACAGAATACTTTATTGACTACTTACCCGCAACTCGTTCCGAGGTCCTCTATTCACATTGACAAACAAAACTAACTTTATTACACTTCTTTAAACGCCAAAACTCACAGAAGCGGTAAAAACGGGAAAGCAGTAGCGATCCGGAATTGGATTTTTTGTAACATTCGTGCCTGTAGGCAACCTGTCACACAATCCGCGATTGCTCCGTCCTTTCCTGCTCATCCCATCTCTGTGGGTTTTGACTTTTACAGTTTGTAAACAATTTAAGTATCTGGACTAGTTAGTTGCGCGATTTAACTCTGATACAGCACCATGAATAGATTGGAATGAATAATTGTAATTTTTCCCTTTTACTTTACAAAATGTTATATCAACTCCTAAATTCAGCAATTTTTCGTTTTTACGCAGGAAACGTTAATACTAACAATATTTATTGACTGTAGACTTCTATGAATAATCTTATTCAAGTAAAGAAAATGTAGTATCGCAATGAAAATACGAGTAAGTACGTCTTTACTAAAGCAGTATTGTATAGCAGGATATTTCGTTCAGGGACTATCTACCACTACAAAAATTAACAAAATAATATCTTAATACAGAGATGCTGACTGCTTGATAAGACTATCCTCTTGTAGCCTATATATATATCCTAAAACTATTTTATATCATTACGCCAAGTCCCTGAAAGCAGTACGGATGGAAATAAAGATCACAAAACCGATCGTTGTGAAGTCGTTGGAACAGGCCATAGCCTAGCAGTGGACGTCCTTCGGCTGAAATGATCATGATGATGAATAATCAGCACCTCTGTTCAATAATATTAAAGGTTAGCACACACCAAAAGACGTAATGCATCGGATTGCGTCTGTGTGCGTCACGATTTGTAATGTATAAAAGATATACATAGGTACGGAAAATGTCGTAGATGTAATGCGATACGTTTACGTGCGTCAGACGCAGTCGAAGAGACTCAAACCGAAATTGCTTGCGCTGCAGCGGAATGGCAACGTCGCTCCGGCGTGCTGGCGTTATGTTACGAGTGATTTCCTATTGGAGGACACGCTGTGCTGTCGCATGCGCCTGCAATACGTTACATGTGCAGGAAACAGTTGTAAATATTTACAAAATTAATGGCGTTTCACAGACTATGTGAGGATGGATTTTGAAATGTGCGCAGTATCACATCTCCATTGGATGAACTTGAAGTGATAGAGATATCGCCTCTGACAATTTGGCAGTCACGCACTATACCGTGGTGTACCCAGACGTACGCAGAGGCCTGTGTGTCTCCTGCTGCATCGTGCTGCCGACGCATTCAGTGTGTGGCAGCCATTAATCCAACGTAGCGCGAAGTTACGTGGCCTGAGTGAGCCGAGGGTTCCGTGGACATTGCATGAGATGCCGCTGCCATGGTAAGTCTCGAGCCAACACGTTTGTCAGGCAGTATGGACATTTCCATTCGTCCATGCCTAGTGCTGTAAAAAAAAGTATATGCACCTACATACTCGGGATGTGAGCAGAGAAGAAATGAATTATGCATAAAATGTCGAGATCGCCATACAAAAGTCGTTTTTACATGGTAAGTGAACGACTGGATCTCTTCTTGGGTGTTAAGTATATGGACTCACGATCCGGCTTTCCAACTTGCTGACAATCCAATAGATTTATTTTTTATGTCGGGAGGCAAATAAGTACACGACCCACCTTATGTAAAGTGATCAGTGAAATGAACGCTTACAACACAAAGAATACCACCCGCACGCTACTAGACCCATTGCTAACACAATTGCTCCCCAGGAGCTTACTAGTAACCTCATCATCATCATGTCAGCCGAAGGACGTCCACTGCTGAATAATAGGTCTCCCCCTTATACTTCCACAGCGATCGGTCCTGTGCCGCTTGATTCCATCGGCTCCCTGCGATCTTCACAAGATCGTCGGTACATGGTATGGCGTCTCCTACACTGGGTTTTCCGGTTCGTGGTCACCATTCCAGAACTTTTCTGCCTCAACGGCCATCGGTTCTCCGAGCTATGTGGCCTGCCCACTGCCACTTCAGCTTGCTGATCCTTAGAGCCACGTCGGTAACTATAGTTATGCTACGGATGTGCTCATTTCTGAATCTATCTCGTAGAGAAACTCCGAGCATGGCTCTCTCTATCGCACGCTGTGCAACCTTAAGCTTCCGTATGAGGCCCATAGTAAGGGACCACGTTTCTGTGCCGCAAGTCATCACTGGCAACACATACTGGTCGAAGACTTTCGTCTTGAGACATTGAGGTATTTTGGACGAGAAAATCTTTTGCAATTTCCCAAACGCTGCCCATCCGATTTGGAATCGTCGAGAGACCTCTTTCTCGAAGTTGGATCTACCTACCTGGGCTGTCTGTCCTAGGTAGACATACTCAACAACAACTTCAAGAATCGAGCTCCCAACTGAGACTGGAGTGAGTACAACATGTACATTCGACATGATTTTCGTTTTCGTTGTTAATTTTAAGACCCACTTGTAATATCAGAGGAATTGATGGTGATGGTGCCTGTGCTGAGTAGTGCTGAGGGTCCGAGGCTGATCGGAGAAGTCGCCAAATGATACCACTGTGTATATATATGACGAAGCCAAGACAAGAAGTAGAAGACTTTATTAAACTGTCTTAGTCTATATGTAACATTATGATTGCCGCTGACCAAGCAATACGCGTTATGTCGCAGTAATGTATTAAGTGGCGGTTAAACACACTAATTAGCCAATATGCTACACACTCGTTGGGATGCTATATCGAGATCTCGAAGCATAGATTCAAGTCCTCCATTGATTTCGCCATGATTACTATATCATCGGCAATGAATGAATGAATGAAAATCTTTATTTACTGAATAAGGGTACAGATAAGATGTTCATATATGTATAAAACAGTGAAAACCATACATATTCTGCCGAATGTAAATGTAAATTGTAATTTGATTTAAAATATTAGTTTAACAGAACATATTTTCTTGGAATTAGTGCAAATAATTTAACAATATGTCATGAATAATTAAAATAATTCTTACATTGATAATAACTTTCATGATATTATGTCAGTTTTAAAATTTTACGTCCATTTATCGATCAAATAATCATTTACTATATAATAACATTTTGTCATTAATGTATTGAAAATTTCTTTTTTAAATATACGTGTGCGTAATGTACTAAATCTTTCAGGCAATCGATTGAAATTTTTTTATGGCCATATTGTAAGCATTATTTTGAAAGATTCTTAATTTTTGAGTAGGAACTTGGAGCAAATCGAAGGTGAGTGATATACTCGCCGTTGATATTGATGCCGTATCCTTTCCAGTCCAGTATCTTGAGAACATCTTCCAATGCAGTTTCGGAGAAACTACGTCTCCCTGTCTCACTCCTCTCTGCAGTTGGATAAGTCTCGTATTCTGGTCCTGTAGTCGATCCGACTACAGGACCAGAATACGAGACTGATCGCGTTTTCATATATACTCCTCAACACTTCGATATACCTATAATCAACCGCTAGAGAGACTGGAGCACAGCCCAAGTCTCGATCGAATCGAAAGCCTTCTCATAGTCCACAAATGCTAAGCATAGTGGCTGGTTATACTCTTCGGTCTTCTTTATAACCTACCGCAGCGTATGCATGTGGTCTATGGTTGAGAAGGCCTTCCGGAAGCCGGCTTGTTCGGGAGGCTGGAAGTCATCAAACCTGCGTGCGAGATGATTCGTGATGACCTTAAAACAGCTTATAGACATGGCTCAGAAGAGTGATGGATCTATAGTTTTTTAATAAGGCTTTATCGCCCTTCTTGAAAAATAACACCACCACGCTTCTGCCCCATGCCTGTGGTGCTTTGCCCTCGAGGATGACGGAATTGAAGAGCTTCTGGAGTACCCTAAGTATTGGTTTACCACCCGCTTTCAGAAGTTCCAATATGATTCCATCATCGCCCGGAGCTTTGCTGTTCTTGATTCTTGCTGTTGTTTAAGAGCCATCCTAATCTCGTACAGGCTGATGTCCGGAATATCATCTGTGTAGTATCGGGTCAATTTGGCTCTGGTCTGATGCCGAACCAGAAGCGGGTTCTCGTGATTTGGTATATAACTATCCATACACACTCTCAATCTCCCTCAAGATCTCTGGTTTGGACGAGACAATGTCGCCACTCTTGGTCTTCAGTTGCGTTAACTGGCATTGCCCAACAGACAAATTCCTTGCAAACACTTTGGAGGCTTTATTCTGCTTAATGATTTCTTCAATACTTTTTGTATTGAAGAGACGAGTATCGCGTCGCAAAGAGACTGAAATCTGCCTGTTTAGATGCACGAGGACGCATCCACTGAAGACTGCAACCTCATTTCTCGTCGAATTTTCATTAATCTGAGGGTTTAGATTGAAAACTTCTGAGGTTTGTTTGTGCGGCGGGGCTTAAAAATCTTAGCTCCAATTGCATGGACAGTTTCTATCAGACCACTATTTAGTTCGTCGACGGAGACGCAGTTCTCTAGGCGTTCGAAGTGATTTTGGAGTTTAAACTGAAAGCTTTCGGGGTTTTGGACATGGGCTCTTGAAGGTCTTAGAGTAGACTTCATAAGGCGAGACCTCTCCAGTCTGACATTGATATTCAAGATGCCTCTTACCATAAGGTGATCGCTATCGATTTTCACTCTAGCCATCACTGAGACATTATAGAATATCTGTTTTCTGGTGGTCAAGATAAAGTCTATCTCATTCCTTGTGGAATCGTCAGGGCTTATCCAGGTTCACTTCCTGTGTGGTGACTTCGTGAAGAAGGAGTTCATCTAATAGAGTTCCTCCTTCTCCATGAAGTCGGCCAACATCTGTCCTCGTTGGTTACGCTGTCCTATTTCAAATTGTCCCACTCTCTGCCCTGTCCCGCTCCTCTGGCCTAGCTTGCGTTGAAATTACCCATAACAACCGTGTAGTGAGTCCTGGAGGCATGTATGGCTTTAGAGATATCCTCACACATTCTCCACCTCTCATCGGGGTGTGTCAAGGTCGGCTCGTAGACCTGTATTACCTTTATGGGTTGCCATAATCACCACGCTTGGCAGGCGGGTTGGTGATCGCATAAGGTAGTGCACGAGATGACGCTGCTGCCCCGTCATCAGGTAATGTGTTTCTCTCAGCCGGCTTTTACGGCACCCACGGGACGAGAGCGGGTGGTGCAATTCTATGCCGACACCATACGGCAAGGCACTAGTAAACTAGCTACAGGTAATTGTCGTTCTTGTTCTGTGAGGCTGAGGTGCTCAGTAGTATAATAGTGGGCCACTTATACCCCGAAAACGGTAATATTGGAATATTTTTTACCATCGTAAAAATTTTGTAATTGTTCCCCATTACATCTTTGTTAGTGCCCCTTGTCGGCAGACACCCAGTATAATGAGAATGGTAGAGGTGACGTTGTTGATACATACGTATACAGTTGACGTGGAAGTCCGCGTCGTCCAGCCGCAGGGCGGCGCCGCACTTTACACACGCCTTCCACGAACCAGAGCTCATTGAGCACTCCTCTGAAAAAATATTATGTCTTTTGTATTTCAACGAGCAATTCTTGTACATATCTGTACTAATACCAACAGAAAGAGTTTGTTTGGACGCGTTAATGTCTTAAACTACCAATAGGATTTCAAAAATTCTTCGCATTTGATAGCTCAATTCTTGATGAAAGTATTCTACGGAAAGTAGGCTATTCATCATCCATCAGTACACGATTCTTAGAAACCTAGGTAAAAGAAATAAAGTAAGAAAGCAGTTCCAACGAGATAAGAGGGGTAAGCGTGGACGAAGTCGCGGGGTGCAACTAGTGCAATATTTCATGTCTCATAGGCGAAAAAAAACACGATTTATATGTATTGTTATACAAAAACAAAAAAAAAACTGCGGATCGTGTTAAACACTAATAATACATTTATTCGACAAGTAGGTACTCGATTTCGCCTCAATCTCCAATATTAGACGGCCGTGAATTGCTTTATTTGAAGCCTGAACAGTAATGTACTATTATCAAAATCTGCATGATCTAAGTTAAACCCAAGCTAAGAACGACTTACCCAGTAAATGCACATGTAGAACTCTAGCCTCCAATGCTACTCGACAATGTGGACAGCGAGCCAGCACCACGCAGCGACGCCAGTAGTGGGCTTCAAGACCATCCGAGCGAACCCGTCGGCCGCACCACGTGCAGATCGTACTGGACAATCGAAATACATCATCGTCTACAACATCGTTCTAATCGGCGATGGTGAGCGTTTTTGGGTTTGGCTTAACGACAGTCAATGGATAGCAGATGAGACGGACAGGATGTCTAAAGCACAAGTCAGAACCTCAAGATACTATGCATAGAATAGTCTACGATCACTGAACTCCTCATCTATATACAGTTATTGAATAGTCGACTCAGTGATCTTAATCACCAGCCCTGTGCAGTCCACTGCTATGTCCAAGTGTAAACTGCTCTGGGCTGGTGATAAGGACATCTGCCAAGATGCGTTACATTTCACCGTTTTACACGTCACGCACCCAGACATCAACGACAGTTTACCTACTTTTTAATTATCTCTTGGGGGTGTGGATTACATTACCATGCTAAATTTACTTCTACGTCATATAGTGCTTACGACAAAGATCTTCTCACCTGCACGTCCACTGTCCTGATTTTAACCAAGGTTGTAACAAAACAGGACGTAGATATATCTTCTAAGAAGCTCGAAAACAATCTCTAGTTCTCTGCCGCGATAGTCCACCTTACAAAAGACCACAGCCAAATAACAGTTTCCTGGAGAATTGTTCTACTCCTGGAAATAAGTTTCTCAGAATACTGGTGAGGAGTTGCTGCAACAGAGGTGGCAAACAAGTCCTTGTCTTACAAGTGTCGAAATGGGTACGGCAACCCTTATGCAGGTCTTGTGCTTATTTGCTACCCAAAGTATTATAAAAAGAGACAATAATCTGATTCTTAAAAAAATATCGTCCGATCCTTGAAAATAATTAGCAAAGTATTTTCAATGCTTAAGAAAAAACAACAATTCGCAGGGCTGACAGCTCCTGCTGTCCGAAGAACGAAGCAGTTGGACATTAAAATCCAATCACAAGGTACATGTGGCATTGCTTAACTTGCATCTTCAATTAGTCACGATATTGATCCAGCCCGGTGGCTCATTCGTGAATGACGCGACTTTGACACCAACGCTCGTGAGTTCGATTCCCACACAAGGCAAACATTTGTGTGCATGAACATCTGTTTGTCTTGGTCTGGATGTTTTAAGAGAGGTAGGACGCCCTACCTACCATCAAAGTGGGAAGTACCTCCACCTTACAGAAAACCACTGCCAAATAACAACTCCCAAGAGGACAATTTTGAACGGAAGTATCGCGTGTTTTATTTATTTTGTTGAACCTGACGTTTTGTTCGTCGTTCGTTCGTCTTCCTGCGACCACGGACGCTGCAAAGCGTTCGAAACGTCAGGTTCAACAAAATTAATAAAACACGCGATACTTCCGTTAAAAATTGTTTAATTCAATGTGTAACAATCGCGAAAACCTAAGACAATACTAACTCCCAAGAGGGTTGTTGTGTTCCTACGTGTGAGTGAGGTCACCAGTAAGCTCCCAAGGAGTTGCTGTGTGAGCAGCAGAGGAGGCATCGCGCGAGTGATAATTAATATATCGTTAATAGGCTACGGTATCCGTTTTACATCAGGTGGGCCGTATGCTTGTATGCCTCCCGATGTATATACAAAAACATTATCTGTAGGTTTCCTATAGTCACTTACTGGCACACTGGTTCCGGAGTTGTATCACTGCCGTCCATGCCGCCTCCTTCGTACCCGTCGTAATGATCACCACCGGGTGCTGCTTGCCGCCTCCCTGGAATGCCAAACAATACTCCATAAGATCGGATGGTCTAAAATTCGTAGAGAAACCTTGTCATACAAGTCCGTGATACATTTCCATCGTTCAGTCCTGTGTATATGTGAAAGTACTCGTAGTAAACGGTTGAGTATGTTGTAATCCTAGAAACAGGATCTTGCGACTGCCTGCTGGTGAGTCTGCCTTAGTTCAGATCCTCAATTGAGTAAAAGTAGATTATAGGAGTAGATAGCTGAAGAAACTGTAGTATCCTAAAAAAATGGTCTAGTCAAGATTTACTAAGTAGTCAAATGCCGTGGACTATGTTTCGTTATAAGGAACCCTTTAACTACACAGTTAGAGGATATTGTATAAAAAGTTTTAAGCGAATTAGTTGCCTGTCATAATTACTACATAATATCGATCTCATCGGCTCTCCATAGGTTCCTGCATGCATTCAACTCACCAGGACTATAATATCCACTCTCCTCCATCTGGTTGCTCTCATCTAAATGCAAGTTTCTCAAGCCAGCAACCAATTTAGGCGACTCCAATACACTTTCCCTATAATACTCTGTTTTAACCTTCGGAGAGTCCAGACTCCTGCAGTCCGAGTCGCATCTCAAGTCATTCCTTGGAGAGTCCATTGGTAAAGAATCCATGCTTCGAAGGTCGTTTTTGGAAGTCTTCGGCGACCCTAACGATGGGGAGTCTCTGTAGTCCAAGTGTAAAGGTTCGTAGACTGTGATTGGGCGTTCCTTGAGCTGTGGTTTGGATGAATCGTGGTCATAATGGATCATAGAGTGGCGATTCTCTGCGTGACGATTGGTTCGGCGGTATACAATTTCTTCTGGTTGGTTCTCTTCGAAATGGACCTGCAGAAAATTACACGTATAACAATGGCTCATGCAACGATTTCTTGTAATTTGTTTCGTTACCTTAAGGATACCTTGAAAAGATTGCTTTTAGCAATAAGGCCTCCTTGTTGCATAGTACCTTTCTATAATTGTAAGAATCTTTTTGAATGTATTTCCTTGAATTCTGTATTATGCAAATAAAGTGTATTCTATCTATTTATCTATCTAACGATTATGACTAGATACTATGACAGTGACTAGAAATATTACGAAGTTTCCACTGCTCGTGGACACTTCCTTTTACTAGAAAAAACTAGATCTTTTCACTTTAATCATAATAGAGTTTGATCATGTCATTAACAAATCTTTTCACTTTAATCATAATAGAGTTTGATCATGTCATTAACAAAGTCTAAAATTTGTCGAATTTCAATAAGTATGTATCGATATTCCAGTTGTGTAGTGTATCGAATTTTATTTAATTCTGTAAATTAATAAAATGAAAGGATGTAGAAGAAGGACGAGAAAGACCAAGACTCGCCATCACGGTCAGATTGGTCATGTGGTACCAGAAGGTAGTGTCAAGACCCCAGTGTGCTTGAAAAAAGTTACGAATACATGAATGAATAATAACAGAGTCATGTTTTTTTTATACAACGTCGGAAGACGTGGAAGTGTTTTTAAGAGAGGTAGAGCGCATCAGCGCAGCCCGTCGGGGGAAGTACCACCACCTCACGGAAAACCGCAGCCAAATAACAACTCCCTAGAGGCTTCCGGCGTCCCTGCGTGTGAGTAAGATCACCAGTAAACTCCTAAGGAGCTGCTGTGTTAGCAAAAGAGATGGCATCGCGCGAGTGATACTTAATGTACTGCAAGCGTTTATAGACTACGGTAACCGCTTTACATCAGGTGGGCCGTATGCTTGTGCACCTCTCGACTTTGTATCAAAAATCTATCTGATCAATAAAATTGATCGATGGATGTCAAAAAAGATTTGTGTGTTTTCAAACCTTTTCTGATGCTGAAAGTGCAGATCTCGGAGAATGTTTCGGACTAACTGCACTGTCCAACCTCAATTTATTATAACCTGGATAAATCGAGAAGTCCTTCGCCGTCCTGGTTGGTGTGTACCGTTTCGTAGGCAACTTTTTCAGGCTGCTTTTTGTCTTCGACGTAGTATAACTTCCGCTTAAGCTCGACGGGGCGAGGGTCGAACCGCTTATATTTGATGTCATAGATTTAAGGCTGTAAGAAGACGTTGCGCCGATTGATGACGTCATGCCGAATGAGGACGTCATACCGCTGGTCGTTCCACTCCGGGTTGATTGAGTAATGCTGGACGTTTCGAGGGCGGAATCAGCCGTTGATTGATCAGCGCCGTTCAGAAACTGTTCTTCAGTTGGTGCTTGATTCAGCATTTTCTGTAACATAAAGATGAGCTATCTAAACTTTCTACTTCCAAACTAAGTGGGATTGTTAAATAATTTCTTCGCATACGTAGCATTAGTGTAGGTACATTAATCTAAAAGCAGCTCAGTCATCTTTGCCGACCCCACGAGGTACATGAAGATAAATAGACAGATAGATAGAACTTAAAAGCATATTCACAAGTATGAAAACATTGGTTGTCTGTAAAGTTGGTTTACGGACGATAATTTTACGTGATAACGTCATAAGAAAACATTCAACAGTTGACAAAACAGTTCACGTGTAGGTTGTGTGCTGCCGCTGTTTCTCTTCTACTCGATCGCATCGGCCGATGGAGTGGAAGGGAGGTAGATGCGTCACAAGCCGAACGCTTAGGCATATCGTGCCTCCCTATCGCTTGTTCGGGCTCTCGCTTGCACAGACGGAACGTGCCACTTTTTCGTGCATGCAGTCGGCGTTCATCGATTTATAAGACGTCATCACGTCAAAAAAATTGGTATATTATTTTGACCCCAAGAAATTACTAATTTTAATTTTTTTCACGTTCATTTAGAATCTATAAGTACATCAATTGAGTACACAATAAGTTGACGTGATATTAGAATTGTGTCTCTATCATCTTGTAATAGGTATTAAATAATAATTAATATACAACATACTCAAACAGGGTTGCATGCTATCTGCTAAGCTGTTTATCCTGTATCTCGATAGTTGTCTGCAGAGAATAAGGTCAACGAATGTGGGATTGCGCATGGGTGACCAAGTGGTGAACTGTCTGCTGTATGCAGACGATGCCGTGCTATTAGCAGATACACCATCTAAACTGCAAACACTGGTCACAGCGATGAAAGACGACTGTATGGAGAAAGGCTTACTACTAAATGCGAAGAAAACAAAGATAATGGTATTTGAAAGAGAAGAATCCAGAACTAATGTAAGGATTACGATTGATGATGAAGTGTTGGAACAAGTGGATGAGTTTGTATATCTTGGATGCGCTTTCAGCAGGGATGGAAGGTACACCGCAGATGTGGAAAGACGAGTGAGTGCTGGGAATAGTGTGAATGGAGCGTTGGGAAAACTTCTTGGCAGTAAAATCCTGAGCCAGAAGGCACAACTCGCTATACACAATGCAGTGTTGGTCCCAACGCTAACTTATGGAAGCGAGAGTTGGGTATGGCAGAAAGAGCATGAAAGTAGAATAAACGCGGTTGAAATGCGAGCGCTGCGCAAAATTTGTGGCGTAAGGCTCGTAGACCGTATTCGCAATAATGATGTTAGAAATAGAGTTGGTCTGAAAGAGAGCGTCGGTGTTAAAATAAGAAGAGGCATGCTCCGATGGTTCGGGCATGTAGAAAGAATGCAAGATGAAAGAATGACGAAGCAGATATACAATGCAAAAGTGGAAGGATGTAGGAGCCGGGGAAGGCCAAGACTTACCTACCATGACCAAATTGGTCATGTTCTATCAGAAGATGATGTCAGGAGCCCTAGAAACCGGCGTGCGTGCATGAGAAGAGCAATGAATGTTAAAGAAGCGAGTGAGATATGTAAGGATCGAGTCGCGTGGCGCTCGGTTCTCTCTGCCTACCCCGCAAGGGATTTGGCGTGAAGTTATAGATAGATAGATAGACAACATACTCTCTAGAATTTATGTACATTTGTAATTATCACTTGCTCGGCGGTGAAGGAAAACATCGTGAGGAAACGCGCACCTCCAAGAAATTATATTTCGAAAGACCTTACCTAAGAATGATCTGGTTTTCCTTTCAGGTTGCCGAGGTCTGACGGCAGTCCATGTAAAAATCCGTATCTTCGCCAAATCCTTA
The DNA here is from genome assembly GCA_947507595.1 of Pyralis farinalis. Classification (NCBI taxonomy): domain Eukaryota; kingdom Metazoa; phylum Arthropoda; class Insecta; order Lepidoptera; family Pyralidae; genus Pyralis; species Pyralis farinalis. The sequence goes on along the minus strand of OX382282.1, from coordinate 7,008,584 downwards.
GGCTAAAGTTAGCTTTAGCCTAAGGATGTAGGAAGGAAGTAGTTAAGAAGAAGAAGAATATACAACATACTCTCCAGCAAGATGTTTCTTTGTAATATCTTTAGTGTACATTAATAATTGTATATAATAGTACTTGATATACATTAAATATGCAATAGCAATAAGTACTGAAAGAGACATGGGTACGCAGGCGGACTTATCCCACAAAGAGTCCCACAAATCTCTACCAGCCAACCATAGAGTCATGGACAGAGAATGTCGTAAAAGCGCATATACATTGCAGGCTGTACCACAATTAGTAATTTATCTCTATGGTGATGTAGTCGCCAGGCGGCGTTCATATTAATATATATATATATATAACTTATTGCATGCCGCTGTTCTCACTGTAGGATCCCGAAGCAGAAACGAACTAATTTAAGACTTGATCTGTTTCCGCTTTTGCTTCTAAATTTCTTCTATGGGTAATGATGTGACGACTTACTTTATTCATGTTTTCTCAACATTTTAAAACTTTGATAACATAAACAATATCACCGCCAGTACGCGCGCCCTACTTCTTTTAAAAACATCCAGACAAAAACAAACAGACATGCTTGCCCTGTGTGGGAATCGAACCAACGAGCGTTGGTGTCAAAGTTGCGCCACTCGCGACTGCATCTGCAGGTCGTTAATATTATGTTCCTTTAAAGTCAAGGCCCTGAACTCTTGATCAGACTATACAGACCTGCATATCAATTCTATCGAACTGCTGAAAGAGATGTCTGTATATCAAATTCCGCCGAGTAACTGCGTCGTCGGGAGGCAATTGCGCTCGCACTACTCTTGGAGATCTCGCGTAAGCTGCTAGAAGTATGCGCTCAGCTGCGGCTCGGACTGACCCAGCCGCATGTTGGGCTCCAGCTGCGCCACACTCCGCGAGCCGCCGGACTGTTAAACCGCTGAAAAGGAAAAAAACTTTCCGTTCATATACAAAACACCTGAACATTATCATCATTTGCAAAAATCCAGATTTTACTGCCGTGATGAGGTAGGGCGCATCGCAGCAGTCCGTCTCGGGAACTCCACCTCACAGAAAACCGCAGCCAAATAACAACTCCCTAGAGGGTTGTTGTCTGCCTGCGTCTGAGTGGGGTCTCCAGTAAGCTCCTAGGGAGTCGATATGTTAACAGCAGAGGTGGCATCGCGCGCGTATTACTTGAATTATTGCAAGCGTTTATAAGCTACGGTAACCGCTTTACATCAGGTAGGCCGTATGCTTGTATGCCTCCTGAAGTTGCATAAAAAAATCTTCTGATATATCTGAAGGTCGATTAGACCTTCAGATATATCAGAAGATTTTTTCCCCTAATATATAATAATAGGAAGAGTTTGTTTATTTGAACGCGCTGATCTCACGAACTACCAGTCGAATTTGAGAAATTCGTTTTCCATTGGGAGCCCAATTTTTTGGGCTTTTCAACATCACGATGTGACTTTTAGAAACCGAGTAAAAAGAAAGAGAGACCAAAAAGCGGTTCCTACGCGCGGACGAAGTCGAGAGGCAGGCTTGTAGGTACTATACCTATCTCGGAGTGTCTTTTTGGAAAACAAAGTTGAACTCTTGGACTTAGATGTCGAAAATTAACTCTACCAAGAAGAAAGGAGGGTATTAGTTTATGATATAAGATATTAGAGTCTTAAGAAATAAATTATATCCCGGCGTGGCGCAGTGATATGGATCCAAAGCGTAGAAGCTCCTTTGAGAAGATTCACGTAATATAGTACAGAAACAACTTACCTAACTATGCTATTGTTAATTGGCTATTCTGACGATGATGAATGACGAAAGATGGTCAATGGCTCTCAGTAAAATTTAGTGCTTATGGATTTCAACTTTGGACTAGTTTTACTTTTCTTGTTCTAATTCTCTTTCAATAAATAAGAGAGTATTTTTACTCAGGTCTATTTTCTATGATATCGTTCCTTTATTTTATATCGGATAATATTTTCCAAATTTCTAACAAATCCTGTATTTTGTCAGACTTTTAACCATTTTTTAAAATATAAATAAAAACACGACATCGAGCAACATACAAACATACGGCCCGCCTGATGTAAAGTGGTTACCGTAGCCTATGAATGCTTACAATATAGAAAGTGTAAAAACTCTGCGACTCCTAAGGAGTTTCCTGGTAACCTCACTCACTCGTAGGAACGCAACAACCCTCAGTGGAGTTGTTATTTGGAGCTACTTCCCAGGCAGGCTGTTTTTATGCGCCCTACTTCTCTTAAAAGGGCAAAAGAGTTACATATTTCGAATGTAAAATGTGCCATGGAACCTCTGAAATGGTTGGAAAGGGAATTAAAATCGAAAATTAACTATACCAAGAAGCAATAAGGATATTAGTTTATTATATAACATATTAGAGTTTTAAAAAATAAGTAAGGACACTTAAACTTACCTGTTCTTATCTGTAGAGATGCCGTGAGTCAAGATGAGTTGCTCCAACATTTGTAACCTTGAGAGCGCTAGTCGCGGATGCATCGAAGCGGCTACTGGCCTGACCAGTTGCTGAGGAATGACGTGGAGGCTCCTGGAGAAATGAGAAATAGTATGATGCTATTAAATGTTCACCAACAAAAATGGATGAACGGTTCGCTTATAGTTGAATTGTTAACTACTCAATTACGTGGAACCATCCGGCTATAACTCCCAGAGCATAACAATAGACACCTACTCGCTTGTAAGGCTTTGCGATCGAGTTCTCGTCAGGACCAGTGCGATGATCAGGTCTTCATAAAAGTGGAAAGGAAGAAGTGGAAGAAGCCTCCCGACCACAACTACACGGCTCGGACCGCCACAACTGCGCTTGGAAATACCCTCGTCGCCGTTGTACGTTTCCCGTCTACACTAGTCTACAAAGGTTGAGGAGGTTGTAGAGTATGTGAAAAAGAAGACCAACTTCATCTTAGGGATCAAGCGATTGAAATCTCGCTATATAGCAAATTTTAGTACATTGCATCCGCACGTCGGTGCGCTCTTGGTCCAGAATTGCAATCGATTGATTGGCAGGGGTCGCGAACGAGCACGCTTCTGGCACATGACCCCTTCACAGATTCACGCTTTAAACATCCTTTATTACTCAATAGTTCGCGTTCGAAATAAAACGCTGGACTGCAGATTGACGATGTACCGAAGACACTCAATAGAAATAGCTGAAGACGTGGAATTTCATGAAAAGTTGGATTTTGTACCTATCCATTCAATAAGCCTTTTGTATTATGTTACTATCTCTAGTCTAGTATTGTTATGGAAGAAGTCAAACAAAGCTATGTTCAAACATATACTCGAAGAGAGTTAATTGTGTAAGACACCGGAGGGCTAAGTGCCACAAGGGGCGCCCTTGGGGCACTTAGCCCTCCTGTGTCTACCCGTAAGGGACATAGCATAAAAATATAGATCATTTGTACGTATAGAAGCCAAAAACCCACAGGGGCGGGAAAGACAGGAAAGCTTAAGTTCAAGTTCTTTATTTGCAGCGACAGCGATCCTGGGTGAATTTTTTTGTAACACTTGTCGATTGCATCGCAGCGGATTTTTGGTGCGACCGGTTATGTACAAACACAAATGTTACAAAAAATCCGGTCCCGGATCGCTGCTGCTTTCCCGCCCCTGTGAGTTTTGGCTTAAGGCAGAGCCGTTGAGGCTACGGTTCCAATCCAACATGATACGAGAGTCACAGTGCATTGACTCGGATTACGTCTGAACTATGCATAACATCACACATGTCCTATTGATTCTAGAATATGATGAGCTACTTTTGCCACATACATGGTATCAACCGTTCCAACTGACCTGACTAGGGGACAATCAGCCACAGTAAGCACAGTATGCTGAGCAGTAGAATGGACTCTGGGCGCTGGATCCCCACACGCACGCAGCAACTCCGGCAAAAGCTTCTCCAGACAACGACCAACTTCTGCAGCACAGACCCTGGAAGAAATATTTTGTTATAACATTAGGAAACACAGGATGAGTCATAGATCCCATTACACATAGAAATGTGTCTTTTACTTTTCGAGTACTCTTAAAGTTTTGAGGAGCAGCACCACAAGCTTTAACGAGCCCGGTGGCGGATTGGTTAGCCTATGGAGTACCGAGGACATGATTTTGGGTATTAACTAAACTCACCGGGTCGCGGGTACAATAGAACGCGCAACTCTTACTGGCTAGTTAACGGACATCGCGTCACTTATCGGCTTATTGCTTAAAATGTATTCTTCACGCCAGGTTCCTTGCGGGGTAGACAGAGACAACCGAGCGCCATAAGACGCGGTCTTAAAATCTCTATCGTAGCTTTTGTCATGCAAGCTCGTCGGATCCTAGGGCTTCTGATATCACCTTCTGATAAAACACGACCAATTTCGCCATGGTTAGTCTTGATCATCCTCGGTTCCTACATCCTTTCACTTTCGTATTGTATATCTGTTTCATCATTCTTTCATCCTGGATTCTTTCTACATGTCCGAACCAACGGAGCATGTCTTGTCTTATCTTAATGCCGACACTCGTTTTCAGACCAACTCTCTTTCGCATCATCATTGCGAACGCGGTCAGCAAGCGTTATGCCACAAATTTTGCGCAATGGGTACCTGGCCTGGCCACATATAAATATCCTCACGTTGGTCAAGAAGCTCGAATCTCTGACATATTTAGGCGCTAAAACACTACATTTCGATGAGTGAGGGTTTGTCTTTATGCGCCGTCAAGTGGTTTATTGATTTGGGTTTATAAGCCATCTTGTTCTGTGTACCACTTGAAGTTTCATATAAAAGGCACTCACCTATCAGGTACAAACTCTTGGAACAGCACCCTGACTACTTCATTAGTCTGGCTGTACACTGAGAAAACCTTGTCCCTCAGTGTTCTCTGCAGCAGCATTGCCGCGGCCCTGGCCGTCTTGTTCGGAGACGTCTTCGTGCTGCCGTTGGACGGTGAAGTCAGCTCCGTCCGGAGACGAACTAACCCTTCTTCTTTGTCTAAATAGTTTTTGGAGTAGAACTTTTCGACCTGGGGGCGAAAAGGATTTTAAATAGTATAACAAACAATTTCGTCAGGCAGCACTTTAGCCTGTGGGGAGTTCCCGATAACGCGACTAAATGTAGCTTATGCCAATATGTTCTTGTCCTATAATGCAGTGTTTCCCAAAGTGTGTGCCGGACACATTGGTGTACCGTGGTCAGTAGATGGCGTGCTGCAGAAAAATTAACGAGCTCAGTGCCGCAGTGGTTCGTAGTAACGCTATTTTGACACCAATGCTCGTGGTTTCGCTTCCCATTTTTTGTATGAACATGTCTGTTGGTTTTGGTACGGGTGTTTTCACCAGTAAGCTCGTAAGGAGTTGTTAGCAGCAGAGGTGGCATCAAAGTATTGCAAGCGTTCATAGGCTGCGGCAGCCGCTTTACATCAGGTGGGTGGTATACTTGTATGCTTCCCGACGTAGTATAATATATAGGTATATGTATTAATAAAGTATTTATTCATGTATCTGTTTTTGTAAAACCTGTTGTTTGAAATGAAACTATTTGAATCTAATTGAAGTGGAAGTAGCTCCTCAATCGAGTTGCTTTTTACAAAATGTACCTAGTATAATATACATTACCCCCCCCTTTCGCTAAGACCGCATTTGCTATCAGTAGGGTGTATCAACCGTACAACCCCAATTTCGGTAGATTCTGGCTACTGCCGAACTTACCAGTGGATATCCAAAAATAAGGATGGGCAACGCAGCCTGCTTCCTCTCCCGTTCGTTCAGTTTATGGGGAGGCAGCACCCTGGTGGTCCCTTGTGAGGCGCTGCCTCCGCTGCATTCCTCCTCTTTGGCGTCTCTCGCCTCCCGGAGGTACTCGTTCGTATGCGAGCTGTATATTGAACAACTTGTTCATCATCTTAAATCTAATTCAATTAATAACTAAAAACGGCCAAGTGTAAAATATTTAAGACTACATTTTTTATACATAAAAATCAAATTAATGATGTGTTGAAAGGGTCAAATTAAAAACACCCAAAACCGAAGAGCATGCATGAAGAGGTTGATTAGTGAAGCGAGAGAGGTATGTTTGCATCGGTGTACCTGGCGTTCCATAGTATCTACCTACCCCAATGGGAGACAGGTGTGATGATATATATGTATGTATGTAAAAATGGATATGTGCATGTATATTCCGTACAGACTCTAAAACGGCTGGACCGATTTAGATGAAATTTTGATCACCTGTGCGAAACCGGGGCGGGTCGTTAGTATTTCATAACACATCATTCTGTTTCGTGCCCAGCTTTGCATTGAAGTTCCCCATCAGCATTGTGTCGTGAGTTTTAGAGGTATGTATGTCCGTGGAGATGTCTTCATACATAGCCTCCACCTCATCATCGGGGTGTGGAAACCTGTATGACCTTCAGTGAATACCGTTTGGTAATTCTGAGTATAAGGTACGCAACCGTCGCCGACACAGCCTCGATCATACATTGCTGTACATTGCTGACGAGGGTCTTACGGACGATAAACCCGGCACCACCTTGGGACAGATGGTCGCCCTCCCGGTAGTTAAAGCAAGTTGCCGGATTTAAGGATCGCCGTGTCCTCCCCCTGTCGTTGGACTTCGGAGAGTCCTATTATATCCCAATGCAATTTGCTTAGTTCCTCCTTTAGCTCCACTATCTTCCTCACCTCTATAAGCTTCGGAGGTGGCGACTGACAGCTGGTACAAGACCGTAAGAAATGGCATTATCTGTTGTCGGAGGTCAAAATCCACTTGTGGTCGTTGCACCACTGCAGTAAGTACATTATCACCAACTTAGTAAGCTGTGCTGTTCAACAGCGTACCTTAATGATACAGCCTTAAAAATAGATCTACCCTTTGAACATCTACAATAAAGTACCTTTGGCATTAATATTGTTTTTTTGTATACATCTCTCTATCTAAAACTTGACGCCAAATCCCAAAAAAGTTACAATACTCACTGCCTTAAAGCTGGTAGCAACCGCTCTTCATAAGCTTCAAACGTCGATCTCGGTCCAGCACTTTTATTTCGTCGTCGTACAAGAGTACCTGAAAACAAAATAGAATACCCGTTTAACTATCTGACGCATCGTGGTGAGGTAGCTCACTTCACCTACAGAAAAATGTTTGTTAAAATGCCTGTATGTGTGAAAGTCTTACAGATAAACGTTTTTTTCTTTTGAAACTTATTATTATATCAATATACCTATAATAATTTAAATGAATTCTCTTCACCAAATGACAATTTCGCAAACAACTATTAGGAGTTAAAATGCAAATAGATATATAAAATGTAATAAATTTTAACAATACAAGAATTTAAAACATGGAAGGCGTATTTGAATATTTTCAAAACAATGGTTTATGTTTTGAAAATATTTTATATATCGAGTTTTATCACTACTCAATCATTGGTTTAGCTGAAACAGTTGACAACGTACGCCAAACAAAAGGATTATATAAACGCTTTTGAAAAAAAAAGTCGCCACCAGAAATTCTCCATATTTTTTACCTTTTACCAAATTGTTTACCTTACTCAAAAGTAGGAAGAAAACAATAAAATACTGGAGTAAATTTAAAAATCCTCTGATGCCTAAACTCTTTGTAAACTCAAGCAAAGCGTGTATAAGTTTTTTTAAATCTATTAATTCAGTTTTTCTTATCGTTAAACTCTACGACAAAGTTGCTTCTTTCTATCTATAACTTCAACCAAATTGCTAGCGAGTGTCACATGACTCGTTACACACCTCTCTCGCTTCTTTAACATTCACAGCTCTTCTCATGCACGCACGCCGGTTTCTAGGTCTTGACATCCTCAACTCCTACATCATTCAACTTTCACGTTGTATTCAATTTCGTATATCCTTCTTCCTGCTTTCTTTCTACATGTCCGAACCAACCAATATCCTTAGAATATATTTAGTTTATACTGACCTGCATATTATAGCTTTACGGTACCCTATACTATTCTAAACATTTCACCTTTCATAGGTCAAATTGTATGTATTTTCCGTATATATTAATAAAAGATTTACCATTAGCAGCATTTGGTGTAATACTTCTCCTTGGGCTTTCAGTCTCTTTTCTTAATTCTTCTTCTTCTACGTTCTTCTGTACTTCTATCTTTTCTTCTTGCACGGCTACTGTATGGATGGTTTCTGGCTGATAACTAATGACTTGTGGATAATTTGGCTGTATATCCTCTTGGACGGTTTGAACTGGTGACTGAAATGAAGAGACGAAATATATTATTCGCGTAGTTAACTTACACTCACCACAAATAGTCACTTACAGTATTGGGCATGCAGCGAGAATATACTGGGTCAAACAAATCATTACTTACTGCCGGTAAATTATTAACTTCTTCATCATCTTCTCCATTCACATACTCTTCAGGCTGCTCTTCATGGTCCATCGGCGGCACTGGCGATGGCATATCCAGGCTTAAAGAACCAGCCGCTACAGATGGCGATAGGTGGTGAGAGAAGTCATACTCTTGATGCATAGACGAGTCGTTTCTGGAGTCATGCTGTAATGGTCGAATCAATTAGAGGGCTCATTTTCGAATATTATCTACGTAGTTAAATTTTTAAGATTTTTTCATTTTTTATACAACTGTCGGGAGGCACTTTTCGTATTAGCCAAATTCCTTCCTTTCTCGTAAAAAATAAAAGAAAGCTCACCCCATCTTCTTCAAAAAGTCGACACAGTTGCGAATCTTCCTTGACTCCAACCAAGGCATCAGAGATCCGATCGCGCATCCTCCGCGCCAGCTCGAAGTCGTCTCTGGCGGCCGCAGTCCGTTTCCGCAGCCTCCAGCGACCGATGCGGATGCCGGCAGCTGCTAAAGCTGATCCCGCGGACTTCAACCGACGAGCATATTCGAAGCGTTCTTCTGTATCAGATCACGTAAAGAATTAATGGCAAATTGCTGCCGATTAAGAAACGAGGATGTTGTGATAAACACGAGGTGTGGCGTGATACGTCATAAGAACTTTGTGGATAAGGGCAGAAACATTGTTATAGCAATTCTAATGGTTTTGCTCCTGCGAATGAACAAAGTCACCAGGAAACTGGCAAAAGGGTTGATGCGTTCATATCAGAGGTTCTTGTTATGTAAAGGTCTATAAGTTATAAGTAGGTAATTATAGATAGGGCAAAATTTGTCGGACAGTATGCTTTTTAACCACTCAATATAATGTATACACAAGGTCAGTCAAGTACGAATCGGACTACGGCAGCGAGAGTTCTATGTGGTTCTTGGACCACATAACTATATTGGTTTATGTACGGATTTTTATGACTTCCAAAAAACTGTGATTAATTAAAATACTGCTCCGTTCTCCTTGATCTAAGGGGAATATGCCAATAGCTTCAGAGTCAACCTTACCAACACGTGATTCACTCTGCTAAGGTGAATTTAAGCAGACCATCAGGGTTAGGCCCTCCACCTCACAAAACAATTCCCTGGAGTTCTGTTGTGTTCCTGTGAGTGAGTGAGGGTACTAATAAGCTCCTGCTATGTTAGCAGCGAATCTCCTTGTATTTTAGTGTTCACTTTACATCAGTTGAGATGTATGTTTGTATGCCTATAATGTTCCCGACAAATCACACTATGTCATCTATTCCCAAATTAAACAAAGCTTATCTATAGTCACTAGACAACTTACTGATGACCATACGTATTATATATATATATATATATATATATATATATATATATATATATATTATATGTAAATATATAGGGGTGTCCCAGAAGGTAACATCGAGCTGGAAAAGGGTGATAGCCCAAGCGATAAGGGTAATCAAAAAATATTTAAAAAATCCAAGTCGTGCGTTTTAATAATTATAGACCATAAAAACCCCAGAAAATCTACACCTTCTGATGATTTTCCAAGTACTGTGACTACAAATCATTACTTACTACAACCCTTAGTGATAAAATAAACATGGCTTGCCACTAGACACTGTCTCGTAATGACATAAAAGGCTTAACGTCTTACCAGCTACAGCAACCTTTTTCTTCTCATCCAAATTTCTAACCAAGTCTGCGATCTCGTTGTCCACGTACATGACGAATGCCAGGTCGTCGTACGGGGAGTACGTCGGTTCACATTTAGATATCGGCGTGGACTTGTCAGCCTCCTCTACCTCCTCGCCGAGGACGTTCACAGCCATCAGAGCTACCTTGAAAATTAAACAAAAACTTGCATGGGATCTTGTGAGGCCAGCATATTGACGAGCTCGGTGGCGCAGTGGTGGAACACGCTGTTACGCTACTTTGACACCAACGCTCGTGGGTTCGATTCCCACACAATACAAACATTTGTGTGCATGAACATGTCTGTCTGTCTTGGTCTGGGTATTTTCTATGTATAATAATTATGTATTTACAAAAAAAAAATGTATTTACGTATGTTTATCAGTTGTCTAGTACCCATAACACAAGCTTCGCTTACTTTGGGGCTAGATGGCGCTGTGTAATTTGTCCGACAATATTTTATTTATTTATTTATATTGTATGTAGCTAAGAAGTTTATAATGCAAGAGGAATTCATACATGTGTACAGTAATGGAAATAAAATTGCAGGTCTGATAAGTTTATTTTTTTAAAACAACGTCGGGAGACATACAAGTATACGGTTCACCTGACGTAAAGCAGTTGCCATACCCTATTAACGCTTGTAACATATATCACTCGCGCGATGCATCCTATGCTGCTTACACAGCAACTCCTTAGTAGCTTGCTGGTGAGCTCACTCACACGCAGGAACACAACAACCCTCTAGGGAATTGTTATTTGGCTGTAGTTTTCTGTGAGGTGGAGGTACTTCCCCTGACGGGCTGCTTTGATGCGCCCTACCTCTCTTATTAAGTATTTTCTTTATACAATGTCAGAAGGTATACCAATATAATAACCAAGCATATGAACCAGATGTAAAGTAATTACATTAGTCCATAAACCGTTGCAGTACAGCCATGCAATTCTGTAAGAGCAAACATCCTTACATCCTCGGAAACATCGATTGTCATAGCCTTGAACACAAAATTGCAATTCCTTAGTGTCGCTTTTCATGGTTGTGCGACACTAGCGCCGCAAGGCTGCGTTTGGAATTGGAATTCTACAAGGCAAACAGCCTCGCGTACGCTTACAGCCTTATAGAATACCGAATAAAAAGCCGTGATCGCAATAGACGATGTCAAAGCTGTGATATCTGTGATTACAGCGACGCACACAGCCATTACGAGTCGCTTAGAGAATTGCATGGCAGGAAGTATTGCGCGCGCGTTGCCATCCCTGTTGCTAACTTAGCAACTCCTTGGGAGCTCACAGCTAACGACAACTACAAAGTCGGGAAGCATATAAGCATACCGGACCCGCCCATCGGATGTAAAACGGTTACCGTAGTCTATAAACGCTTGCAATACAGGATACTGGCGCTCCCCCTCTTCTACACAGCAACTTCTTAGGAGTTTACAGGTGAAACATTGTAAGGTGTTTTGAGTTTACTCATTCAAAGCAACATCATTATTCTTCGGCTCCAAACATAGGATAAGTATACCTGTACCAAAAGCATTTACGAAGAGCAGCCCGAACGTAAGAATCAATATTATTGAAACTGATCACACACACCACATGCCTCCATTCCCGCCATAAACAACATTTAACTTTTCGGAAATCGTATTGGAATCCATTATTGACCATAGAGTACACTATCCATCCATGGCCGATCTCATTGCTGTCATGCCTTTTATTTAATTTCTGTTTCAACTACGAGGCATCTTCAATGATTTTATGTGTTTTAAAGTGTGGTAGGACTTCTTCCCGCGCTTTTGACGAGTGACATTGTTGTTTTACTTGAATTTTTTACAATTCAGTATAAAATTAGTTTTGTGCGACAATTTTGATAGTATTTTGTAACACAAGTGCTAGTGAAATTATACAGTAACGAAAAAACTCAAATATAACACGTTTACGCACTTTTTGGTAGACGTGAATAAGTTAATTAAGAAAACCTGGTAAAAATCACTATCGTTTTACGGGTGGTATTTAAATTGGGTTGATTGGGTCTAGGTACCCTTCCCAAGTATTTTTTCAGCACAGTCCTGAAGCTGGAACAAAGAATTAACATTTTCAAATGGTTCTAAACTGAAGACTTTGACACTGGCATAAAGTAGCAACACTATTGCCATGTCTATAAAAAAAAAAAAAGTGTGGTAGGTAGTGATCGTGTGGCGGTGCGGTGGCGGTGATACGGTTCGTTGGTCGGCAGCGCCATGTTCAGTGGGACGATGCGACTGAGGGTTTGCGAGGCGACGGGCCTCCGACCGACCGACTTTCAGAAAAGGCACAACATGACCTTCGGGAAACTAGGGAGCTGTTATTTGGCTGTGGTTTTCTGTAAAGTGGAAGTACTTTACTTTGAGCTGCTTTGATGTGCCCTTTGTGTTATAAAAATTTTACTCACTTGATCATTGTCGTTCGCGGGAGGATGAGGTCCTGATAACTTGAGCTTCACGAAACGCGCTACCGTTGGTTCTGGCAGTGCTGCTGATCTGAAACGAAACCCATCAGAAGGGTTACTCTTGACGATAATTTCAATTATAATCCAATTTCAAACTCGAAGTTTTGACTAATATTTAGTAATCTAGACTATAACTAGTTCAATCTATCGACAACTTCAGTCTAAATCCCTTGCGGGATAGGTAGAGAGTTCGGAGCGCTACATGTATCGGTCCTTACACACCGCACTCGCTAAACATTCATAGCTCTTCTCATGCACGCTTGCCGGTTTCTAGGGCACCTGACATACCTTCTGATAAAACATGGTCAATTTGCTCGTGTCAAGTCTTAGTAAACTAGTCTTAATAAACTTTCATACCAAGTAAGCCTTGGTGGGACAATCAAAAAAGCTTGTAAGTAGGGTTACGCTTTCAACATTTGACAAGTCCGCAATATCAGCCAGAAATTATAAAAAAAAAAACATGCAGAGATTTAAAAGAGACTGGAAGGGTCCCAATGGACTGGAGACGCGCAGTCATCGTGCCCTTGTATAAAGGCAAGGGGTCACGCATGGACTGCGCCAGCTATAGGGCCATCAGTTTGATCAGCTTAGCAGCAAAAGTATATGGAAAGGTGATTGAAAAGAGAATGAGGGTGAAATCCGATGAAATGCTGTGGGACGCACAAGGAGGTTTCCGAAATGGAAGGGGATGTACGGATCAAGGTTTTTCGCTCCGCAATATCGTAGAGAAGCATCTGGCCATAGACCAGAAGGTTTTCTGCGGTTTTGTGGATCTTGAGAAAGCCTTTGATAGGGTTGTGCGAAAGGAACTATGGGACATATTGCCGAGATATGGGATTGACGGTTCACTGCTCCGTGCTGTGCAGTCCACTTACGAGGATTGCTCAGCATGTGTGCGGATAGATGGTGGCATGTCACCCTGGTTTGATGTCAGAATTGGTGTCAAACAGGGTTGCATGCTATCTGCTAGGCTGTTTACCCTGTATCTCGATAGTTGTCTGCAGAGAATAAGGTCAACGAATGTGGGATTGCGCATGGGTGACCTAGTGGTGAGCTGTCTGCTGTATGCAGACGATGCCGTGCTATTAGCAGATACACCATCTGAACTGCAAACACTGGTCACAACGATGAAAGACGAATGTATGGAGAAAGGCTTACTACTGAATGCGAAGAAAACAAAGATAATGGTATTTGAAAGAAAAGAATCCAGAACTAATGTAAGGATTACGATTGATGATGAAGTGTTGGAACAAGTGGCTGAGTTTGTATATCTTGGATGCGCTTTCAGCAGGAATGGAAGGTACACCGCAGATGTGGAAAGACGAGTGAGTTCTGGGAATAGTGTGAATGGAGCGTTGGGAAAACTTCTTGGCAGTAAAATCCTGAGCCAGAAGGCACAACTCGCTATACACAATGCAGTGTTGGTCCCAACGCTAACTTATGGAAGCGAGAGCTGGGTATGGCAGAAAGAGCATGAAAGTAGAATAAACGCGGTCGAAATGCGAGCGTTACGCAAAATTTGTGGCGTAAGGCTTGTAGACCGTATTCGCAATGATGATGTAAGAAACAGAGTTGGTCTGAAAGAGAGCGTCGGTGTTAAAATAAAAAGAGGCATGCTCCGATGGTTCGGACATGTAGAAAGAATGCAAGATGAAAGAATGACGAAGCAGATATACAATGCAAAAGTGGAAGGATGTAGGAGCCGGGGAAGGCCAAGACTTACCTACCATGACCAAATTGGTCGTGTTCTATCGAAGGTGATGTCAGGAGCCCTAGAAACCGGCGAGCGTGCATGAGAAGAGCAATGAATGTTAAAGAAGCGAGTGAGATATGTAAGGATCGAGTCACGTGGCGCTCGGTTCTCTCTGCCTACCCCGCAAGGGATTTGGCGTGAAGTTATAGATAGATAGATAGACAGAGATTTAAAGTAAAAAACTAAATAATCAAATTCATGACTCATTTTGACAAATGTTTTATTTTCATGTATAGGTACATATTTATTAATTTTTACCCCATCTAAGTCTATCTACGCATGACTCCATGAAATTCACATAGAACGACTAAAGTCCGGATAAATTTGGACGTATAGGAATCCCACAATGGACAATATTCACTTCCAGCGCTTTCTGTCTTAACAATTTGTAACGTTTTAACAAAATAAATAGTTAGTTTCTGCCTACTTTGCCCATTGACATGATATTAAATGTCTCATGGATTGCCGATAGATGGCGCTATTTTTTAAAATGAATAATATTTCATGTGTTTTATCGACAGTTCGATGCTGCTTTTTAATATGTCACGACTGCTGTAATACATTCTATAAACATGGCTGTTTCTATTTGAACGTTTTTAATTTTACTCCAAAAATCCTTCATATTCAGCATCCCCTGAGCAATACGTCATCGCCCACCCACTAATGCTATTTTTGCTGCCCCGGCTGCTTTTATTGATCGTAGATGGTTGGTTTAACATTAAGCTCCCGAACTTTAACATTAAGCTTACCTTAGCTCCCGAGTTCTTGCTTGGGATGTTGGTTTTGCCAACGTGACCCGCCCCACACTCGTATACGTGGCCCCGCATGGCGTCGCTGCTCCCTCTGACACCAACCCTCCTGACACCAAGACTTCCACGCACGCCGCTTTTGTGAAAAAAGCATATTTGTAATTTAAAAAACCGGAAAGCGGCGAAATAGTAAGTAACTAACCCTTTTCGTGTGGTACAGACCCGCCACATGATGGACCGACGATATTGTGAAGATCGCAGGGATGCTGCCGACGCACGACCGACAGCACTGTAGGCCGATTCTAATAAAAGCCACAACTGCACTGCAGCGCGACGTGTGTCAAAATGCGTACATTTTGACGTTTCGTTAAACGTCGCTGCTGTCAAATCGCTTAACGAAACGTAGAAATGTACGCATTTTGACACACGCCGCGCTGCAGTGCAGTTGCGGTTTTTAGTAGCATCGGCCTACTGGACCGATTGCTGTGGAAGTCTAAGGAGTACGAATATATTCAGCAGTGGACGTCCTTTGGCTGAAATGATGAAACTCTATTCAGGCACGCTCGGCTCAATGAACCGGAGACTGTGCATGAAAAGAGCTATGAATCTAAAAGAAGCGAGTGAAGCGGGTAAGGACCGAGTTCAGAGGGTTTGACGAGCTCAATGGCGCAGACGTGAATGACGCGACTTTGACGCCAACGCGCGTGTGTTCAATTCCCACACAAGACAAATATTTGTTTGCATGAACATGTCTGTTTGTCTTGGTCTGGATGTTTTAAGAGAGGTAGAGCGCATCAAAGCAGCCCGTCTGGGGAAGTACCTCCACTTCACTGACCTCAAACCGTCTGTAATGTACTGTACTGTATATTATATGTATAAAATCTTTTAGCATCTATAATTATTTACGATTTGATGAGCGCGATGGCGGAATGTTTAGTAACGTTACTTTGATACCAACGCCTGTGGGTTCGATTCCCACACAGGACAAACATTTGTGTGTATGAACATGTCTATATGTTCAAAGCATAATAAGGAGTAATGGGACATAATGGACTCCTCAGAATGCATAAGACCAATAAAGAAACACGTGGAGAAATAAATGATTTTTAGGCAGCCAAGAAATGTCCAAGGCATGGAAGAGAGCCTTAGAGAAGCAAGTGCCGTGCTGCATTTCCCGCGTTTCGGCTCAAGTGACCGCAAGTTCGGTAGAGCAACGGGATAGTGGTAGTGTTTTTAAGAGAGATAGGGCACACCAAAGCCGCCCCGTCCGCGGAATTACCTCTACCTCACAGAAAACCACAGACAAATAAAAACAGAGACACATGAGAGTGAGGTCACCAGTAAGCTCTTAAAGGATTGCTGAGTTAGCAGCAGAGGTGGCATCATGCGAGGGATACTTAATGTATTGCAAGCGTTCATAGGCTACGGTAACCGCTTTACATCAGGTGAGCCGTATGCTTGCATGCTTTCCGATCTATATATATAAAAATGAATGATTGTCTGTATGTCCCCTATGGACTCATAAACGGCTGGGCAGATTTTGATGAAATTTTCAGTGAATCTTCAGGTTAGCCCAGCAGGTGATCCTGTGAAGTTTGGTAGCGATCATATCACCCGTGCGAAGCCGGGCGGATAGCTAGTGTTGTATAAAAAATATCGAAATATAAACTTTTGAAACGGATTTGACGTAACTCGTATTTCAGGAACTCATGGGTCCATACGAAAAATTTATTATAGCGGTAAGATTAAAAATTAATCTTACCGCTGCTGGATCAGCGGATCAGGATCGAGGCAAATGGCTCTCAATGGGAAGGCGCCTGCTTCCCTGTTGAGACCATCATCTGACTTGATGTGAATATTCCCCTGCTACATTCTGTTAGGTATTATCATCCTTTCAACTCTGGACATCCCCCCCCCCCCTCATTTTTATAAATTTGCTCTGTAGATAAATAATAATATAACAATAATAATAATAGTGTGCCAGTTAAGCTACCTGCATCGTATCTATACTCACGTATTAGCTGATGATGTGCTAAGAGTTGCAGTTTGTGCACACTGGTGACAGTGGTCAGGCGAAGAAGGAGCTCGTGCGGTGGAGGGCCAACGCTTCGCCATCCGCGAGCTGCTGGACCTTGCGAGTTCAGCTCGCATGCTGGGTATGAACTGTCCTCGCCTGCAACATATATTATAAAACTTCTTTTTTTATACAACGTCGGAAGGCATACAAGCATGCGGCCCACTTGATGTAAAGCGATTACCGTAGCCTATGAACGCTCGCGACGCCACCTCTGCTGCTAACACAGCAACTGCTTAGAAGCTTACTGTTGACTTCACTCACTCGCAGGAACACAAGTGCAACGTGGAGGTAATTCTCCGGACGGACTGCTTTGATGCCCTCTTAAAAATACCCAGACCAAGAGAAACTGACGTGTTGATGCACGCAAATGTGTGACCTCTGTGGGAATCTAACCTACGAGCATTGGTGTCGAAGTGGCGTTACTAACCACTGCGTCATTCACCGAAAAATCTTGTCAAATCTCTCATAGCATTTACCTATTCATTGCTCCTAAATTCCTCAAAGATCCCATATAACAACTGAGTAGGTAAAAACACTATGGAATTTTTTCTTGTCAAAACATTTATGTCCATTTAAATGTAGACTTGTTGTTGTAATCTTTATTGTACGTAAAGAGATGGCAAATTAAGATAATGTTTACACAGATGTAACAAACATAGGATGACTTGTCCTTATCATCTGTGTCAATGTGTCAATATAATATAACAATAATTCATACAGTCACAAAATTTAACAAACCTCCGACACAAAAACAACTGTAAATCTACCGCAGCTAACAAAAGAGCTAGAAACGGCCGGACCGATTTTGATAAAACATGTCTAAGAACCACCGCAAGAAAATCTACTTTCAAATAAAAAAACCGTATCTTTTTGATACGGTTCACCTGTTTAAGAGCTACAGACAGACACACTCACACATATAGAGGTCAAACTTATAACACCCCTCTTTTTTGCGCCGGGGGTTAACAAAAGAAAATACACTTAGAGAAGGTAAAAGGATCTTTAATAAAAAGGTGCCAAGTACGAGTTGGACACGAACACGTAGGGTACACCGCGAAAGACATGTTTCTTGTCAACCCTTTAATTTCTATATTATATATTATTATTTCATTATTTTCTCGTCATAACGGCCATAGCAATCATTGTCATAATCTCTCTATTCTCTCAAGTTAAAAAAGTCTCTACCTATTTCGATTCAAAAGATACAGTTCTGTGACATTCGAACGGATAGACAGACAGCGATACTTTAATGATTTTTTTATACATCGTCGGGAGACATACAAGCCTACATTTACCATAATTTACGGTTACCATAACCTATGAACGCTTGAAATACATTAAACATCGCTCGCAGGAACGCAACCACCCTCCGAGAGTTATTATTTGGGTGAGGTTTTCTGTGTAGATGCGCCCTACGTCTCAGCTGCCATACAATTCTGTAAGAGCAAACATCCTTACATCCTCGGAAACATCGGCTGTTATAGCCTTGAACACAAAATTGCAATTCCTTAGTGTCGCTTTTCATGGTTGTGCGACACTAGCGCCGCAAGGCTGCGTTTGGAATTGGAATTCTACAAGGCAAACAGCCTCGCGTACGCTTACAGCCTTATAGAATACCAAATAATAGGCCGTGATCGCAGTAGACGATGTCAAAGCTGTGACATCTGTGATCACAGCGACGCACACAGCCATTACGAGTCGCTTAGAGAATTACATGGCTGTTCTGTTGTTATTTGATTGAGCACGGAACTCTAAAAAGAGACATTTCTGCAACAAATATTCCATGATGCGCATCCACAAACTTATAAAAATTGGAGATTACTAGTTTAAACGGCATTTTAACCTTTCTTTTTATGCCACTAAGGTGGCAACCAAGCATACGGCCTGCCTGATGGTAAGTAGTTACCGCAGCCTATGAACATTTGCAACACCAGGGGAATCACTCTTGCGTTGCCGACCCTATAAGAACCTCTTCAGGCCTTTCTTGAAGAACCCCATACTGTAATCCCTTGGGAAATCCTCGGCAGAGAACTCATTCCACAACTTAATAGTTCTCGGTAGAAACCTTCTCTGGAACCGCACAGTACGTGACCATTGCGGTTCCGGTGTATGAGGATGAACTCCCCTCCGTCAACGAGCTGTGCGATTGTAAAACGAGGCTGTTGGCATAATATCGATCAACTCCTCAGAACGCAACCCATTATAAAATCGGTAAAACACGCAGAGGTAGGCAAAATCTCTTCTTAAACTCAAGAGCTCAATATCGTGTGTGAGTTCAGGATCATCGACGATCCACACAGCTCGTCTTTGCTTCTACTAAAGGTCGCCACTTGTATCTGTTCTTTCAATCAGTGCGAGACAGGTAAAGAGTGGTTAGAAGTCGATCATCCTGTTGCGCAATGTTTAACAGGGCATGGAAACTTTAGGGCGAAGCTCTTTTCATTTAGACTTGTGTCATCGCCTTTATGTGAGTGTTCTACGACAAATCATGAATTCGAGCAAACAGCTCATCATGTTCTCTGGGAGTGCGATCTCTGGCGTCGGGAGCGGGACGATATGTTAAATTCCTTGCGTGTCACAACCGGGGTAGTATACTATTCTGATTTGGTGGCAACAAGGGAGTTACCAGGCGTTTAGGCGGTTCTGCAATCTATATTATTGGAATCGATGTGTTAGGTAACAACTCACAGTTTAGGTCCCAATAGTGTTAGATATTTGATAATCCCTGGTGCACGGCAGTTAAGCTTAACTTGACTAGCCATCTCTTTGAGGTTCTAAATGCCTTATTAGTTATATTGCTGTCTTTCACTTTGCCAAGAGGGGAAGTCAAACCCAAAACTTCCTACTCCTACAAATTTCTTCTGATTAAATTCGTTGTGAGTTCCAAGGCAGCTGTAGTTTAACCACCGGGACGGCAATGGACTTCATTGCCTTTTTTGTGGTCGCCGCTGTTAATTCTGGCTACACATGAGACACAGTGGTGGGTATGAGTGGTAGGCCTGTCCCGTAAAGCTCGTCTTTGCACCGAGTTACAAGGTCCTAGCTGGTATCCAGGTGCTCCCGCCAAAGGTGGCTACAGTACTCCATATGCGGTCTGACTTGGGTTTTATATAACGTAAATCTTTGCCCGAGCTGAAGTACTGTTTGGCTCTGTTGAGCACACCCAGTTTCCTGGACGCCAGCTTGAGCTTCTCCTCCAGGTGACTTCGATACCGAACATCGCTGGAGATCTCGCCACCGATAATCCCAATGCTCTTAACAATTGCGACGTGTTCTATAATTGGGGAACCATAGCAAATGGGGCTTTCTTAGCGGTGAACGCGCTTAACTGGTAACCTCTAGGCTGCATTTCACAGACTAATCAATTTGCCAGTAAATCATTATCCACGTATTGTATTTGAATACATTGTTAAGCGTCATGAATGTTCCGTATATATAGGGAACTATGTTCGTGTTCAATAAACGAGAACATCGGTTCCCGTTCCACGATCGCGTGGAAGGCTAGGCCAATTATTAAATATTTCACGACATAATTGAACCTTTCACGATGCTATGTCGCGTTCAATAGCAATGGTATGACAGTAGGGTTGCCCGCTCAATATGGAAAAATAGTGACTTGATCCTTAGACACCTCACTCGCTTCTTAAACATTAATTGTTCTTCTCATGCACGCGGTTTATAAATGATGGAGTTGTTGTTTGTCACCTGAGGTAACAAACATAAAAAAAAATACAACTGAATTGATAACCTCCTCCTTTTTCGGTTAAAAACTGTGCGAAGTAACCTCAAATGTCGTTGTTGATGAATGGAAGGCGATCCAAGCTTGCACTGATAGAGCGATATATGGTTAAATAACCGAAGACAGAAGATAAATCGGATAGCAATGTTAATGAACTGGCATAGCTTACTAAGAAGATTTTCGTTATGATCAGGATAACAAACAAAAGGAAATATAAGGGATTGAACCAGCAGAATCCTAGTCGCAAAGGAAAGAAAGTGCATATATTGATTTAGAAAACACAATGTGGATAGGCAATCTACTTTGTATGCCTCCGCTCCCGAAAGCACACAAAGTAGTTTAGATCTTTTTTTTTATATACAACGTCGCGAGGCATACAAGCATACGGTCCACCTGATGTAAAGCAGTTACCGTAGCCTATTAACACTTGTAACATATATCACTCGCGTGATGCCTCCTCTGCTGCTTACACAGCAACTCCTTAGGAGATTACTGGTGACCTCGCTCACACGCAGGAACAT
Source organism: Pyralis farinalis (assembly GCA_947507595.1). Taxonomy (NCBI): domain Eukaryota; kingdom Metazoa; phylum Arthropoda; class Insecta; order Lepidoptera; family Pyralidae; genus Pyralis; species Pyralis farinalis. Next base: position 6,987,173 of record OX382282.1, on the reverse strand, counting down.
AACAACCCTCTAGGGAGTTGTTATTTGGCTGCGGTTTTCTGTGAGGTGGAGGTTCCCCAGGCGAGCTGCTTTGATGCGCCCTACCTCTCACCAAATTGCTAGTAAATTTGACTTTCGCAAAGTAACGCCTAAATCTATTAGCAACGTGGATACTTTACGACTAACTCCAGCCACGTGTGCTCCAGATTAATGTAGAATTACAAGCCAAGATTTGCGGCGTAAAGTGAAGCTCATATTCTGAAGAAGAGATTTATATTACGAAATATTTGTTTTGGGATATTTTTGTAGAAATATATGAGGAAGGTGCAATTTGATCTAACCGGCTTTGTGTGGTTACGCCACCAATTAGTTCATGCGAACTAGCACCTTGTAGCATGTTATTCTAACTACTAACATCTACAGCGCCTGAGCATGCCTCGTGGAGAGGCGCAACACGTGTCGCAGCGACGATAAGGGCAGTTATGGCAGCAACGTTGGCGGGTGCATGCGCTTTCTGTTCCAAGTGCGAGCACGACCGCAGCAGCCGAGGCAGAGAATACCGAGGCAACCATGACAGCGACGGACATGTTGCATCTACTAACGGTAGGTAACTAGCGCCGGCCGGCACCCTGAGTTCGTATATATGTATATCGCATGAACTAATTGGTGGCGGAAGCACACCAAGCAGGTTAGACGAAATTGCATGCATTTATGACTTTCACAAAACAACACCTGAATCAATTAACTGTATGAGGACAAAGCTCAATCTCTATGAAATATTTCCACGCCTGCAACCAAGGAGATAATAAGGGCCTGAAACTTTGTCCTTACTTTTAGAGACAACATTTATCAAAACATATTGCCTGCCTAAGAGATTAGCCGGGAATATGATAACATAACACGTCATAGTTCACTTACAGAAAGCGTACAGTTGCAACACGACCGCAGCAGTGCAAGATTTATAGAATACGTCTATTGGCACTGCATTACTATTAGCAGAATTGACTTACTACTGGTCTGCTGATAAAGTTCAAAGGTTGTATCTACGTGATACGAAGATACTGATTTTGTCATCACGCTCGATGCCCTCAAACCTTCACAACGCAGAGGTGAACAAGACCTTTCTCGTCTTTCCAAATATAATTCCCATGGCGAGCAAGCAATAATTACAAATATGTACATAATACCCAAAACAGTAACAGTGACAGACTAGTAGATAAAGAACCGGCATCCGGTTCCAACTCTGGCATGTACCACTAAATTCATCTTTTCGGATTTATGTATATATCTGTAATTGTTACTTGCTCGGCGGTGAAGGAAAACATCGTGAAGGACCCGCACGTCCAAGAAATTATATATCGAAAGACGTGTGACCTTACCTAAGAATGATCTGATTTTCCCTATAGGTTGTGGAGGTCTGACGCCAGTCGCTCCATGTAAAAATCGGTATATTTGCCAAATCGTTGGGCTTAGGTAGCGGACCCCACCAACCCTAATGGGTTAGGAAACGGGATAACGCCAAGAAGACGAAGAAGAAGAAGTACATAACTTCCAAAACACAAACTTAGTATTTATGACCACACTAGGATTCGAAACAAGGACTGGTCGCTTAATAGGCTTGTACGTTATTCACTAAACTAATACTGTTCCTTAGTTAGGAGCAGTCTAACTGAGAAAAAGTACCTTACAAAAGAACGCACTTCATAATTCTTTAGACTCTTGCTGTTTAGGACGAAAGGGCTGAGGAGTTGTTACGTATGGAAAATGGATGGCAGCGTGCGAGCGAATCTCTTTGTCTTGGGAGTAAGTATTCTTGTTTGCCACCCGAAATGATAAATAAATACTCCTAGATGATGGTGATAACGTATCATCGGGTTATCCGTCTACCTGTTAGCCTCTTAAACTATAAAAACGTGGACGTTTCAAAATTATGTCTAACAATACTCACTTGTGGCATAAACGACGTGAAAAGGAATACGCTTCGGCATTTTGTAAGTTTTTCATCACTATCTTTTTATTTTCATTATAATTCCTAAATACACTTCCATTGTTACTTATTTTAACTAAATATAAAGTAATTCGGCGAACTGCAGCACCTTGTGATAGAATTTGTAAACATTTTGAGAAATATCCAAACAATAAAGTACTCGGAATGGTAGGGCTTGTGACGTGACTTCTACATTATTTGTTAAATTAACTAGGTATCGATACGAGACGGCCTTTTAATAAAATATCCTAATATTGTGTAAGAGTATGAAGGGCGAAGTTAGTCGCGGGAAATGAAAATGCCGACAAAATCAATACTTTCGCGCCTAAATTCGTGGCCATGTTGGAAAAGCAGGCACGCATAGAAACTGGCGTCATCTGTTAGAAATTTTCCTAATTTCAATCCACACATTTTCCTCCACACATTTTTGTGCTAATTTTTGACATATCTTTATTTTTCTTATAAGTCACTAATAAGTTAGATATTTTTTGTTTTTCTTTTTGAGTTGTAGACACTATCATCATGAAATTCGATTACTTAGATTTAAACAAAAAAAATAATTTAACACTGATATGAAAAAAAACGTTCTTTTATCATTTCCTTCACACATTTTTGTACAAAGTTTGGACATATCTTTCTATCTAAAAACTTCACGCCAAACCCCTTACGGAGTAGGCAGGGAGGACCGAGCGTCACATGACTGACTGACTGACATGACACACCTCATTCGCTTCTTTAATATTCATTGCTCTTCTCATGCACGCTCGCAGGTTTCTAAGTCTCCTGATAGAATCCTTCGTATCCTTCCTCGGCTCCTACATCTATCAATCCTACATCTTTATATTTCTAATATTCTAAGTCATTAATAATTTCATGTTTCAAATGAGTTGTAGATGCTATCATGAAATTTGATTACTTACTTAGATTTATATAGGATGTAGCCAGAAATGCTATAGTTTTATACTCATTTACAAAATGAGGATTTTGATATAAATTCATAATTTTATTGAATACAATTTTATTGAATGATAGGTGCTTAAGCATGTTTCCAATATTCCATAATATAGTATCGGTTAACACCTGCTGTTATTTGCAACAGCGTTTATTATCTCATAAACATAATTATAATAATTGACCATGCCACTTTACATTTTTTTTCGTGTTCATGTTTATGTTACAATATGGAATGGTGTATTAAAGGATTGTAGTGATTGCCTTGCACAAAATGGGTATGGAGCCGTCGGTCATATTCCAGACACTTCAAAAGCTTGGTATCAGACGTACGTTCTGTATCGTACTAGCGACAGATATACCAACAGCCCCTCTGTTGAAGACCATAAAAGATCGGGGCGACCACGTGCTGTTAGAACTACAAAGGCTGTTAATGATGTTAAAGCCAGAATTCACCGAAACCCCATTAGTAAACAAAAAATCTTAACGCAAGAAATGAAAATTCCCGTTGATACTCTGTTATGTATAATAAAACAAGACCTGAAGCTCGGCGCTTATCATCTATATCCCCACGACATACCCTAAATCAATCCCTACAGTTGAAAAGAGTGGATCGATCAAAATGCCTTCTGTACCAATATACAGGTGAAAGGCACAGAAATATCCTATTTATAATTTTAAAAAAATCACGATTGTAGAGCACTACAACAAGCAAAATGACATAGGGCACGCACTCAGTTCTAAAGAAGTCACTCAAGTAGTCGGAAAGGTATAAAGCTTCATTTTTGTGAAAAAGGTATGAAGACTTCTGCCAAAGTGAATAGAGAGACTGTCTTGGGTCGTGTTGTGAGGGATCCCCTTCCTTTCTTTCTTTTCGCATAATGTTGTTTTTCCTAATATACTTTGGTATAAATATTTTGGAATATTTTTTTAAGCATAATTGTTTCTTTGGCATACAGTTTATGTTGCCATAAATATCTTTTAGGCTAATTTGTTTTGGCATATAATTTTAATTCGTATAATGTTACTAGACATAATGACTATTAGCCTAATATTATTTGTGTAATGTGTATCAATAGCTCAAGGCGCGGCGGGTTGGCCCTTGGGTCACCCCTAAGCCGCCAATATGTTGTACGTACATGTAACAAATTTAAAAAACTTAAATTTCTCTAAGTATTATTATGCGTATGCTTATAAAAAATATGTTTTAATACCATTATGCGTAAAAAAAATATGTGTAAGCTGTTATGCGTAAATGATGTTATGTGTAAATAACATTAGGATAAATGAAAGTATGCCATGTTATATTATATCTTAAAATTTTGTGCAAATGGATAGGAAACCTGTTGTGAAACCTCTCAGCAAATCACTTTTTAAATGTACCGTGGACTTTCCAGCAGGACTCACATCTGGTCACAAGACACGAATTACCCAACTCTAGCTCGAAACCAACGTTCCGGACTTTATTAAAGCTGAAAACTAGCCCTCGTCTGGCCCAGATCTGAACCCTACCCTTACACTACAAATTATGGTGAGTTTTAGAGGGCATGCTCGAAACGACACGCCGACATTGTGACTCTTAAGAAATCTTTGGAGGAAGCAGTGACTAAATTTCCCATGGAAAGAGTGCGTAAATCCATAGATTCGTGGCCAGACAGATTAAAGGCCTGTATCAAAGCCAAAGGTGGTTTCGAATAGAATCATTTTATTTTTATTTTTTGCTGAGACTTCCATAAACATGTATTGCATATAAGTTTTATTAAGATTACATTACTTCATAAAAAAATAAATACATATTCATTTGTAATAGAACTTATGGCCGGATTAGGTGGAACCATATCTAGAATTTCCTTGCCAGAACAGGTTCATTCATCACGTTTGCATAGATATACCACCAATGATAAATTATGCATTTTGAAACTGCGGGCTTTAAATGGAAAGATACGAGAACCTTGGCCGATTATGCCCACATTGTCACTATTGTTTATATTTTTTTTTCTACGAAAAGTAAGACATACTTTTATCCTTATGTATCTCAATATGTATATGACGAGCTCGTGCAGTGGTTAGTAATGCTACTTTGACACCAACTCTCGTGAGTTCGATTCCCACACAGGGCAAATATTTGTGTCCAGGAACATATTTGCTGTGGTCGGGGTGTTTTTAAGAGAGGTAGGATGCTTCAAAGAAGCCCGTCCTTACAGAAAACCCCAGCCAAATAATACCTCCGTAGAGGGTTATTACGCCTAGCAGAAACAGCAGCAGAGGTGGCTTCGCGCGAGTTATGCTTAATGTGTCGCAAGCGTTCATAGGCTACGATAACCGCTTTACATCAGGCGGGCCATATGCTTGTATGCCTCCCGATGAAGGAATTTAAAAACCTACAGTAACAATATCAATATTGCGGGGACTATGTTAGTTTAAGTTAACCATAGGATCCATATGCTATGTACAAACTCACTCTCACGGGCTCCTCTACTGGTGTTTGAAATACTTTTTAACTAACTGCAAAAAAAAAAATAGGCTCTCGTATCGAAATTTTTTGTATGTATGTTACACATCATCCTCGGCGATTCTTGGCTGACTTTGATTACTAAAACTTATGTGGGACCACCCTTTAATTTTTTTTTAACTTTAATTATTTTTTAATTGTATAGAGCGCATCAAGGGTGGTCCCACATAAGTTTTAGTATCGTAGTGCGTACAGTTTTCCAGAAACTCTTGAAAAACCAAATTCGCCTGTGAGTATTAACCGAATCTTCACCTCATTCTTCGACAACTGTGAACCGATTATCATGGTACTTTTTTAGGGTTCCGTACCCAAAGGGTAAAACGGAACCCTATTACTGAGGCTCCGGTGTCCGTCCGTCGGTCACCTAGCTGTATCTCTTGAACCGTGATAGTTAGACAGTTGAAATTTTCACAGATGATGTATTTCTGTTGTCGCTATAACAACAAATACTAAAAAATAGAATAAAATAAATATTTAAGGGGCTCCCATACAACAAACATGATTTTTTTGCTCATTTTTGCTTGATATTGACAACGGCAACAGGTAGACGTTTGAAATATTCACAGAATGTTTAGTTATATATTCACTTTAAGAATAAATAATTAAATTAAAATAAAACAAATATTTCAGGGGGGCTCCCATACAACAAACGTGATTTTTTTGCTGTTTTTATAAATAATGGTACACACACGACACGGACACGGCGAAGATGTCACGATAAACTAACGAAAATAGTTAGGAAATAAAACTTTTTAAATAAATTAGAAAAAAATCAAGTATGTGAAGTGTGCAGTGTAAGTTTGCAGTGATAACCCAGTGAATAAAGAATCGCTCTGTTGACCAACAGATCCCCGGCTATCCTGGCATGTATGTATCACTAAATTCCTGTTTTCGTATATACATACATATTTGTAATTATCACTTGCTCGGCGGCGAAGGAAAACATCGTGAGGAAACCAGCATGTCCAAGAAATTATATTTCGAAAGATGTGTGACCTTACTTAAGAAAAATTTTCCCTTTGGGTTGTTGACGTTTGACTGCAGGCGCTCCATGTAAAAATCTGTGTCTTTGCCAAATCCTTAGGCTTAGAACCCGGCAGTCAAGCGGTTAGCAGTAGCTACATTAACACCAAGTCTCATAGGTTCGTTTCCCACACATTACATGCATATTATGTACATATTAAAAATAATAGGTTGCATATATTTATACCTCCTCGCACCCACCACGCGTGTGAGTGACGTCACCAGTTAGCTCCCAAGGCATTGCTGTTTAAGCAGCAGAGGAGGCATCGCGCGAGTAATACTTAATATATTACAAGCGTGAATAGGCTACGGTACCCGCTGTATATCAGGTGGGCCGTATGCTTGTATGCCTCCCGTCGTAGAATTAAGAAAAACCCAGGAATCCTCCCTAGATCTTGCTAATGAGTTAGGTAACCAGCATGCGCTTGAGGAGTGCTTCATTAGCAGCGAGGACGACAACTCATATCCGTGTATGACAATCGTCCCATAGGGTACTAATAACCGTATCCAATCATGCAGGCCGTATACCTGTTTGCCATTTTAAATGATATAAAAAAACAATATTCAGGTATGAATGGTTTATTTTCTGCAGTAGTCAGCATCGGGCGTGTTCTCCAGGACCCAGGACAGGAGCGAGCGCACGTTCGTCTGGACACCAGGCCTGCCGGTGCCACAGCCTCGACCTTTGCTCACTATTCCGATGTCGAAGAGCAGGCCTGTCTCGGGCTCCAAGTATAGAAGAGGTCCTCCAGAGTCAAACTGAAATAATATGTAAACATAATCATTTATTATCAAAAATTAAGTACAAACAGGGGTATCACTTTGCAGGATACACTTATATATTTATTTATTCTTTGGAAGACCTACAGCTTTTTAAATCATATTACATTAAAAAACTTATAAATAACAGAGAGCCAATAACAAGTCTTCACTTATAAGATTTAGACTAAATACACATAACACGAATATAAATAATACACAGCTGAACAACATTTTTCTTTTAAATATATATATATTTCTTCTCTTCACCGTTTTCCGATCTACCGAGTATATAAGGTTTACAATATGATAGAAAAGTACACATATTACTACAACACACTACTTAACAGCCGTCTCACCGCCGGTACACTCGTATTGAATATGTCAAGATTTAGTTGACGGTTTAGTTTATTAAATTTGCTAGTTGCTCGTGACAAAAATGAATTTAAACGATAATTATTTTTAACTAGTGGTACGTGATACGGCGCATGGTACCTCATGGCAATTTTTTTTCAATTTGGAGGGAATAGGAGCCTTTACATCAGTTGGGCTGTATGGCTGTATGCCTTCCGCTGTAGTATAAAAAAATATGTATAACTAAAACCGATCTGAATCGTCTTCACCTTAGGATGGTAGGTAATGTCCAAATTATGTCCAATTTCCAACAGAATATTTCTAACTACTTGTATCGAACATAAACTTACTAGTGCGGTGCGAATAGCACTAGTGTTATTTATTACTGATATTACAATATAATACAATACCTTTTATTTACATCTGAAATGCAAATACGTTGTAAAAAAAAAAATTTGGTATGTGATAAAAAATCGGTCTAATGCAATTATTTTTAGATAATGTTTGGGTAAAAGAATTACAAACGGTAAAGAAACCTTGAGAGAAAATATTATACGACAACTATTGAAAGAGAGTCAATTGAATTATCCAAATTCTGGAATGTGTGGAGTGTGGTACCATTGTTTAACGAAAGGAGAGAGAGTTTCGTATCGAGTTATTCTAAATCCCACTGAGAAACGTGCACTGATCTTTTAGATAGCTCGGTGTAAATTGATGGGAGAACTGTGGCTGCCTGTGAAGTTGGTAAGATTTTATACATTAAGGTAGCTTTTAATGATTACGAAATTCATTAAAAATGATATCCATGGTCTTTCATACACTACCTCGTCCGTTGTGATAAATATGATACACGCACTGTCTCGTGGGAAAATTACTGAAAATTTTCAAATCGATGACTCACTTTACGATTTTAGAAACCATGAATCATCAATCATATTTGTATGTTTATGTGTGTGTTTATGTATACTACCGTATGCATTATGCGAACGCGATCGCAACCGAGTTTCGCAAATAGTTGCGGAGAAATATTTTCTTTTTTTGTAGTTGTTTACGTAATATTCAAAAGTTCAAATGATACTATGAAACACATGATAATATACTAACGTGACACTCTGACTGACAGACGAGTGGTAACATTAGAAGAAGGGCTACAGACTTTAGCATATAGTTCAGTAAAGTATATAGGATATATCTTCAGTCGTGTCGGAGAGATGAGCAGAGAATAAGGGAGTGCAGAAAAGAATTACAAAGTTCGATGAGCAGACGGGTTGGAGCATCGAACCCGTTGTAAAATAATATCATTATCTTTTTAATTTCATTTAAAGTTACTAGTGTTTGTATTAAATTCAAAGCTTAAAAATACGTACGCTTTATAGTTATTTCCGGCGCAACTTACCTGAATTATTCTATATACTCGTATTTTGAAATGGAAAAGTTCGAGCGAAGTTCGCCTCTTCTCTTCGGTCGAGTGCTCTTCAACCAGGTGAGCTACCAGGATGATTTGTAATAGTGCTGAATTTTTTATAGCTGTAAAGTACCGGTATAACGCCATCTAACTGATACGCACTACAAAGCAGATATAGCTGCTCATTGTTACAAATAGGACTGAACTACTTCCTGGTGATGTCACATAAATGTACAGTTGAGTACTCGATCGGCGCGAGTTCGAACTTCACCTGCCATGCAATTCTCTAAGCGACTCGTAATGGCTGTGTGCGTCGCTGTGATCACAGATGTCACAGCTTTGACATCGTCTACTGCGATCACGGCTTTTTATTTGGTATTCTATAAGGCTGTAAGCGTACGCGAGGCTGTTTGCCGTGTAGAATTCCAATTCCAAACGCAGCCTTGCGGCGCTAGTGTCGCACGACCATGAAAAGCGACACTAAGGAATTGCAATTTTGTGTTCAAGGCTATAACAGCCGATGTTTCCGAGGATGTAAAGATGTTTGCTCTTACAGAATTGCATGGCTGAGCTAAGCGGGGAAAGTGAACTCTTCGCTTGAAATCTATTTAAAAATTTAATTAGTTTCTTTGTAACTCAAGTCAAATTGTTTTTAAAGCCTGCTCCTATTACACAATTAAATTTTATTATTATAAAAAGTATTTAAAAAATATTATTGACTCCAATACCTGACACGCATCTTTTCCAGGAGTAAGCGTGCAGAATTGCCGGGGCGTCAGAGTTGGTTCCATCTCTTTACAGGAGCTATCACTTATAACGTCCAGCCTTGCTTCCATTAGAACATTCGACTTAGGACCTCCGAAAGATGTTGTACCCCACCCTGAAAAAGCAGTAAGTATAACTGAAATACCATTATATCCCAGAGGTAATAATATAGCGGGTGTGATAAGATATTCTCGCACCTACTGATGTAAAGTGGTTACCTTAGCCTTTGAACGCTAGCAATACATATACCCTCCAGGGAGTTATTATTTGGCTGTGATTTTCTGTGAGGTGGACGACTTACCCAGACGGGCTACTTTGACGCGTCATACCTCTCTTAAAAACACCCATATAAAATATAGCTGGTGTTTCGGTTTTTCTCTGGGTTGCGGAGGTCTGGCATTCGCTCTATGTAAAAATCAGTATGCTCGCCAAATCCTTAGGCTTAGGTAGCGGACCCCGCCAATCCTAATGGATTAGGAAAACGGCGTTATCGCTAAGAAAAATAATGAAATAGCAGGTGTTTGTACACGGAATATTTTTTTGAAGTAATAACTGAACTCTGCTATCGATGCAGAAGCAAAAACAGTCAAGTTGATGTTGTTGTAAAAAAAATCACGGAATGATACCTACTTGATGGGATTTTTACAAAATGTTACATATTAGTCCGAATACAATCTATATGATGTCTTTTTTATTTATTATACCTTCACGCAAAGCGGGGTAGACAGAGATAACCGAACGCCAGATGACTCGGTCCTTACACACCTCACTCGCTTCTTTAACTTTGATAGCTCTTCTCATGTATGCCCGCCGATTTCTAGGGCTCCTAACATCATCTTCTTTTTTATTTCTATATATTAATGAGGTGGCAATCAATTAGACGGCCTGCCTGGCGGTAATCGGTTACCGTAGTTAAATAACCTCGTTAATTGATGAATGTAATAGACACTTTAACATGTGCTAGCATGCATCTATTAGCATTACACTATATTAAATTAGTAAAGTTTGTATGTTTGAATGTAGGCTGGAAACTGTGGAATTACTAATCGAAATCTGAAAATTCTGTTACGAATCAAACTACTTTGCCATATCTCTAAGTGCTACAGGCTATTCCTATTTAGGGTTTCTGTGTAAAATATTAAAAGCTGAAATACTCTAACCGCAATCCGGCTTTTCAAATTTTAAGCGGAATTGTTGCAGCATCTAATAAATTTATAAGATTTTCGATGCGTCGTTGCGCATTAAGTTATTTTCGAATACGCAACTCAAGTCATGTCTACCGTAGTTTGTCTGTAGAGGAATCTAATTACCTCGAAGAGAGCACTTTGAAGAACACGTCGCAGTTATCGATTTAAGCCAGCAACTTTTGTGGGTAGTTTGAAAACCAAGGTTTAAACCACAGTGAAGCAGCGTAACGGAAGCTCCCTACATTGCTCTGATTTAAGGAAGGAAATTATCGTAGAAGAGCGTAGACATAGGACAACTAAGGAAATAAAAAGGAGAGAAATAGTAATGATTACATTTTCGTTTTATCGCAAAAATGTACGTACCGAGTACAATAAGTTTCTGTCCAGTGAAGTCTGTGTTGACGTATTTGAAAGGCAAACACACCGGTCCCACGAGAGCACTGAACTCTATGGCGTTGGCGGTAGCCAGGATACCTATGTCGTAATCGTAGAGATCCCTGAAAGTATAAAAACAGGATTTATAAATAAGCAGGATATCGCAAGTGATATCTATATGGGCGGCAGGGGCGTTGGTGGGGCGGCAGGCAGGAGGGGAGGCGGAAGGGCTACACAGACGCCGAGGACGATCGCTATTGCCCGCAGTTACCTACGCGCAGTTATAAGTAGTGATAGCCCGGTGGAAAGAATCAGCCATATTGACCAACCAGTCCCCGGTTCCAATCCTGACATGTACTAAATTTGTTTTTTCGGATTTATATACAATATGTACATATTTGTAATCATCAAGTGTTCCGCGGTGAAGTAAAACATCGTTCAGAAATCGGCACGTCTTAAATTATATTTTGAAAGACGTGTGACTTTAACTATGAATGGTCTGATATTTCCTTTGGGTTGTGGAGGTGTAACGGCAGTCACTCCTATTAAAATCAGCATCTTCGCCAAAAACCCAAAAAGGCTTAGGTAGCGGACCCCGCCAATGGCGGATTAGAAAACGGGCTAATGTTAAGAAGAACAACAACCCATACGCGCAACGACCTGTGCACAATTTATCTTTTTTTTTAAATGTTCAATTGGAGTCCTAATAAAAATATGAACTCGAAGAACAAAGAATCAGCATTGAAGACTTAGGTCAGTTCATTAACATAGCTGGACAGACTCCCTGAACATGCAAGCGGCCGCGTACAACAACTAAATGTAGAGTTAAGTGCCAGTTGAACATCACGTTATTTGGGTAGAGACTTAAAAATATATAAAATCTCATAAAGAACGAGCCAGCTTCGCAAAATTGGGATTTCGTCCGTATGTGTACTTAGGTATACAATATATACGTCATAAAGCCAAATTTCAAATTTGTACATTATTTAATTTACGAGAAAACCGGACACTTACGTGAGATTTTGAGGAGGATCTTTCTTTCTTTAACTCAGAGAAGCAAACAAGCCTCCAATATACGCAAACGTTAAATTTGATCCTATATAACATTTCTTTGCAGCACTAAGTGTCAAACAAGCGTACGCGGGGATTATAAGCGTCGTAACTACAATGTTTGTAATCCCCGTGTTGATACTGTTATAAGCTCTTCATGCTATTTCTAAAATCGTGCTGTAATTTGCTGGATACTTTCAGAAAATCCACTGGAAAGAGATTTTCAAACAACAATCACAAACAAAAACACACATAGATTATAAACTCTTTTTTTTTGTCATATACTTGTATAATTGTGTGTGTAAAAGCGTAATTATGAGTACAATTATATTAATAACAGTAATGGGCCCAATATACTGCCTCGAGGAACAACAAATTTATTATCCTAATTTTATAGTTTCAGCAGTACACCCGTAGCGTTTTTATTATTAGTTTTAGTTTATGTATTTTAACATTCGAGTATACAATTACATACGAATGCATCTGAATAATAAACTTACGCATTGTAATTTGGATGAATTAAGAAGTCACTGACCGCGTACGCCTTTGTGGCTGGGGAGTCACCTAAAACAGTAAGAAATATAATTTGTCATCATTTTCAAGCTGATACAGGCAGAGACTTCACGTAGTGCTAATGTCTTTTTATTTGTACAACGTCGGAAGTCATACAAGCATATGGTCCACCTGATGTAAAGTGGTTATATAGCTTATAGACGCTTGCGATACACAACGTATCGCTGGCGAGTTACCACCCCGAAGCTTGCTGATAATGTCACTAACTCGCAATACAACTGAGGTAAGATCCTTCACCCGCCGCTCTGCTTTAATGCGCCCTACATCTCCTAAAGCTTACCTGTTTGATCACAGGAACTAACCTCAATCTGTACACATCTCCCCATCATCAATAAGTTTACATCAAATACAACCAGACGGAGATAGGGTGCATCAAACTAGTCTGGGAAAGTACCTCCTTCTCACAGAAAACCGTGGCCAAATAACAACCCATTCTTTTCTTTACTTGTTCAATATACTCGTCAGAAGCATTTTAGAATACGGTAGTCCAATATGGCACTACGATGTTCACATTGAAAATATAGAGAGAAACGAAGGCACGCTATGGTAGTGGAGGCCGTGTCCCGTCTCGTTTTTGAGAGACGATTTCTTACCTAAGACAGGTCTGGTTTTCCCTCTGAGTTATGGTAGTCTGACGGCAGTCGCTCCATGTAAAAATCAGTATCTTCGCAAAATCCTTTGGCTTAGGCAGCGGAGCACGCCAATCCTAATGGATTAGTTAACGAGATAACGCTAAAAAGAAGAAGAAGACAAAAATTAGAACATTATGTCGCTCAGATTTAAACTGTATCTCATTCCTTTTAATCACCTGTTTCAACGTCATGCTCTCCAACCACCACTGCAAGGTTATTGGCTTGCTGGTCCACTAGACAGTGGCCCGCCGTTAGTACATATTGCTGATGTATGATGATACCACCGCAATATATCTCCAAGGAGCGGTCTGCTATGCCTGCCATGGCCCGGTATTCATTGACACCAGTTTCCTGTCCGCCCACGATGCGGGTCTGAAAGAAAAGAACGAAAATCATACTTCAGTTAAGTGCATCGAGCCCGATATTTCATGAATTGTCATGTCATGTTCAGGTATCGCTTTAACCTAATTTTTTGATAAGTCGGGTCGCAGAGTGGTAACTCCTGCTTTACCACCAAGGCTCGTGTGTTCGATTCCTGCACAATACAATTTGTGTGCATAAACATGTCTGTTTGTCATGATCTAGGCATTTTTAGAGAGTTCATCAAAGAAGCGGGAATGAGGTAGTACCTGCACTTCACAGAAAACTGCACTTAAATATCATCTCCCTAGAGGGTTGTTGTGTTCCTGCGAGTGAGTAAGGTTACCAGTAAGCTCCCTAGGAGTTGGTGTGTTAACAGCAGGAATGGCAACGAATGTTACTTCCTGTATTGTGTGCGATGATACGCTACGATGACCATTTTACATCAGGTGGGCCGCATGCTTGGCTAACTTGGATTAGTTAACGAAATAATGACTGCCCCCGACTGCGGCTGTGCAGAAATGTTTTATTGTCAAAATACTTTTCGATATTGAAATTTTTTATATTCAATTATGACTTTCCTCAGGATTCAAGGCATTAAGAAGTAGAGAAGACATAAATTTCAAGAAGAAACTCTATCAGACAGTGGAAGATTCTTGCGCCCTTGTAGGTTCTTATGGGATTCGAAATCGGATTTCCCTCCAGTTTTAGCTCGTTAGATTTGTCATTGAGCTCATCGAGGAGCGTGTTGTTTTTGTGTTTGTTTACTTGTTTTCAATATTACCTGTTTCTTTTCTCCACAAGAACATGTGCCGCCAGATGATGCAACCTGTGTGGACAATTTACAGTAGAACCGACCTCCCGGACTGTTGTTCGATGTTATCAATCCTGAAAATAGCATGTCAGAAAGTAAACAAAAGTAACAAGTGAAAAAATAGGTATCAAATGAAAATATTTTATTTAGCACTTGACGTAACCGCTTAAATTTTTTCCCCTTCTCTTTTCACCCGACTGCGCGGCGCAAAGAAGGGCAATGTGTTCATCAGCCTGCGTATGCTTGTGGCGCTCTAGAGACCAAACGCGTGAGACGATTTTATTGATTCTTACGTGAATTTATTTGTGTCACTGAAGACATGACAGTAATCAAAACTCAATATTGCGACAACGAGACACGATATTGTCATAAAGAAAAAAAAGTCGACGATTTATGTTATGCGGGGAATTTTTAATAGGTATTTGAAAATCATTTTTACCATTCACTTGCCATTATTTATCGAATGGTCATTTAGGATCTATAACGATTTAAAGTTGGTAAGAAGCTATTGTCATTTAAATTTTATTTTGTAATAAGGTTATATCTTATATGTATAATCCCTTAATAGGTCTCATTACCGTGAAAAACAATTATCATAATATAATGATATTATCATATTATTATTATATTATCGTAAAATGATTATGATAATATAATAATAATATGATAATATCATTATATTATGACATAGTTAGTATTAGCATCGAATGACAAACCCAGAAATTCGACGCTTGTAATAAGAAGTTATTTTTTTCCGTGAGTATGAAGAAAGGCTCAAAATAGAAAAGGCGAAAAAAGTCAAGATAATGATATTTGAAAGTGAGTAAAATTAGAACCAACACGAGGATTACGGTTGATGATGTAGTGTGATATAGTGAACAAGTGGATGAAATTGTATACCTTGGAAGCGGTTTTTGCTGATGGAATGAAGTACCGCTAATGAGTGAATGCTGGGAACAGTATGAATGGAACGTTGGGTAAACTTCTAGGCAACCGAAATCTAAGCCAGAAGGCACAACTCGCTGTACATATGTAAGGTCTTCGAAAGGTCTTTATAATGTCTACTGTAACTGTGTTCTGGGCAGAGGGGTAGGTAAATGAAAGTTGTTAGAAAGTTCACTGTTTATTCCTAACTTCACGAAATGTCATTTACTCACACAATGTTATTCAATATTTATAATAACGTAAATTGGGGAACCTAGCTCGAGCGGGCGACAAGGGACGACTGGAGCCGCGTGCGCGTGGCAACCGACTCGCTGTGTCGAAAGTGCCGAGCATGCACCTTTCGTACCGAGTCGCCAGCCCGCTACACATAGCGCGATGTTAATTCATCCCAATTTATAGCGATGAATTAGCACCGCGTTATGTACCTATATCGCATCCTAGTGCTAACTTATGAAAGTGAAAGCCAGACATGGCAGAGAGAGCATGAAAGTAGAATAAATGTTGCTCGCCACAAATTTTACTGACCGAGGTCACAATGATGATATAATTGTAAGAGAGTTCATCTAAAAGAGAATGTCGTTGTTAAGATAAGAAAAAGCATGCTCCTTTGGTTCGGACATGTAGAAAGAATGCATGATGAACGAATGACGAAGCAGATATACGATACGAAAGTGGAAGGATGTAGGATTCGAGGAAGGCCAACATATGCCTACCACGAAATTGGCCATGCTTTGAAGCGTAGAAGTCCAGAGTCATAGGAATCGGCGAGCGTCCATGTTAAAGCAGCAAGCGAGGTATGAAAGGATGGCATCTTGCGACGCTCCGTTCTCTCTCTTTAACCCGCAAGGGACCTATCATGAAGATATACATACATATATACAGTTGTTCAATGCAATTAGATATAAGCTAATTAGGAGTAAATAAATAATAAAACATAATAACCAGCAAGGGCAGCTTTTCAGAAGAGCGTCTCAGAAACTTTAAAATGATGATAATCAATGTTGTAGAATGTTTGTTACTGATGGAACCAGTAGAAGTAGCCTGTATATATGCATGAAACAGCTTTCTGCATGACTATCTACTGATGTAGCAACCCGCCCGATTGATAGGTGGAAGTACCCTTCATTCAACCAATACTTCCAATAAATAAGGATAGGCCAGAATACCTGCAACCTTTAACTAGCCTTCAAAGAGAACGTCAAATATAGCAATCTACAGCTTGGGTGATATTTTTATGGTACCAGACCTAATGCTGCAGAATATTAATCAACGCCGACACCATATCAAACATAATCAACTTGATTTTTGTGGTTGTGACATTATTTCATTTGACGAGCTAATCCTATTGCCACTTGTGTCCAAAACAACTGGCGGGGATTATAGTTTTCGTTAACCTGCGACGGTAATAGGCGAAGTCGACCTCTGACATATATTTCATTTCTGTAAATTACCACAAGAAATGAGACAAGCACATGATAAGCCGACCCCGGACTCCCAAGCGAAAGCTTAGGACACGACACGATCGGGATTAACGCTCGGATGTTGACGATGATGACATATAACACTACATTTGTAGATATATTAAGCAACCTTAGAGTTGGATAACTGACAAGGCAATGACTGGAAATATTAGATAGCCGATGAGTAGATGAAAATTAAATCAGTCGAATTTTTCAACTACTAACAGGTTGATGATATCTTCATCAACCTGTTAGTAGTTGAAAAATTAGTCGAAAGTTAAAATAGTAGTCGAAAGATTAATATGTTTTTAATGATGCTAACAAAACTGGAGGAGTTGTCAAATATTTGACCATCGGATTAGGGCTTCGAGTTATGTTGCGAAGAAATCTGAAGGTTAATCACGTCTTGTCAACGGAGCAATGGGAGATATAAGGGCAATTGAGTAGCCAGCTCTTTGGAGGGACCAGAACGCGGAGAATTGCCACAGGCTGTTTATGTAGATTTTGTGACGACAGAGCTATTAAACACAATGTCCCTGGAGTACAAGTCAGAATGGAACCATCGACGACAGAATTCGATGCATTTCGTGTACAGAGCGAAATGTAACAAAAATGTTAATGTTGATATTGTGTTGGGGTACATACAGAAATTACAAGGAACTACTTTGTACGGAGCTGTGCTTGATTTAATTTTACGCATTTTTGCGAAAAGTCTGTACAAAATATGTAGGTCTTTTTATGGATTAATAATCAATAGTTTACTTCACCGCAAGCTATTTAATAATCCCCGCGATATTATAACTACCTCAATTAAAGATAAGATTGCGAAATTTGCCATCTTATAAACCTAACTGAAAAGTGTGAAATGAATAATAAGACAAAATTATGTACTTAAAAAGTGAACTTTAAATATAAACTAAAAAGAAAAACAAGTCCAGTAGTCTGGAATTCTGTTAAGTTATATTGTAACTACACCGTTATTGCACTTCAGTAGCGATTTCATATTCTTTCAGCACTCAGTGTTCGCGATCTATAAAAGTAATCCTACCGCTGCTCTCTGACACGAGCGTTGGTAACAGAGAGACATAATAATGAAACATAGGTTACCGTGAAGTTTTGAAACAGTAAATGCAAAAACGGTCACTTTAAGCACTTTTCGTTTCGTAAACTCTATTTTACCATGTATCGTTGCATTTAAGAGTGATACAAAAATTACAAGGGCTATCAAACAATATTTTTTTAATTAGTTGTATATTTTTTGTTTTAAACTCATGTTCGCTAGTTGCATACTGGTTATATTTCTCTACGATGAGGTAATATGTTGAACGTAGCACACAAGTTTGAGCTCATTCTAGATAGCCGTAGAAAATTCACGAGACGAATATTTACAAATGTCTATATGGGCCGTTTCTATCAGTAACTTAACGTATTAGGAAATAAATAACAATCGCGCGGAAAGATTAATGTCGCGTAATTTTCTTCTTTTTGACGTTATCCCGTTTACTAATCTCCTAAGATTCGCTTCCTAAGCCTAAGGATATGACCAAGATACTGAGGGAAAACCAGACCTTTCTTAGGTAAGGTCACACGTCTTTCGAAATGTCTTGTCTTGTCTTGGAGGTGCGACTTTCCTCACAATGTTTTTCCTCACCGCCGATCAAGTAATAATTACAAATACGTACATAAATCCGAAAACACGAATTTAGTGGTACATGTCAGGATTCGAACTGTGGACTGGTTGGTCAATAGGCCGGTTCTTTATCCACTAGGCTATCACGGCTTTTAATTATTGTCGCCTGATATACAAACTAAATACTAATATCAAACATCAACCGCGTAAAGATATATAACAAATTAACAATATTGAACAGAGCTACGCTTAAACTCATTCACAATAAAGTTATCAAGATGGCTTATTGACAAGTGTTTTTACTCAATATGTACAATTTAATTGTAAAACTGACTATTTGACAATAACTTAAATGATTAATGTATATAATTTAGTATCTGAAATTTAATACTATTGTATTATATATTTGCATGTCACCATCGGCTACACGTCAAGGCTAATTGTAACTGAAACTCGATGTATAAATAATGGTATTCAAAAGCAAAAAAGATTTCATTCATTCACAATCTTACGTTCTCCACAGTATTAAGATTATAGTGCAGTCAATACGCTAATTATTTTTTTTAATTTTGAATAACAACCGATCGGGGTGAAACAAAATGTATTCGACAGGAAAAACAGGAAGAACCAATGTAAGGATTACGGTTGATGATAAAATGTTGGAACAAGTGGATGAGATTGTATATCTTGTATGCGCTTTCAGCAGGGATGGAAGGTACACCGTAGATGTGGAAAGACGAGTGAGTGCTGGGAACAGTGTGAATGGAGCGTTGCGAAAACTTCTTGGCACTAAAAACTTGAGCGAGAAGGCATAGCTCGCTATACACAATGCAGTGCCGATCCCAACGCTTACTTATGGAAGCGAGACCTGGGTATGGCAGAGAGAGCATGAAGTAAGATAAACATGGTCGAAATGCGAGCGTTGTGCAAAATTTGTAGCGTAACACTTATAGACCGTATCCGTAATGATGATATTAGAAATTGGTTTGAAACAGAACATGTAAAAATAATGCAAGATGAAAGAATGACGAATACAACGCAAAAGTGGAAGGATGTAGGAGCCGAGGATGGCCAAGACTTACCTACCATGACCAAATCGATCGTGTCCAAAGCCAAAGAAAGACCAAATAAGTCTTCCCACCTGTCAGAAGTTGATGTCAGGAACATTAGAAACCGGCGAGCGAGTGAGTGAAGCGAGTGATGTGAGTAAGGATCGAATCACGTGGCGCTCGATTCTCTCTGCCTACCCCGTAAGGGACTTGGCGCGAAGTTATAGATAGATATATAGATACAATATGGAAAGGGGTGTTAAAGAAAATAGGATTGCACTGATTGCCTTGCATAAAGTGGATATGGAGCCGTAGGTGATATTCAAGTCACTTCAAAAGCTTGGTATGAGCCGTATGATCGTAAATCGTACTATCGACAGATATGTCGACACTTCCTCTGTTGAAGACCATAAAAGATCGAGGCGACCGCGTGCTGTTAGAAGTACAAAAGCTGATAATGCTCATAAAGCCATAACCCTATTAGGAAACAAAAACCTTCTCGCGAGAAATTAAGATTCCAGCTAGGACTCTGTCGCGTATAATAAAACAATGACGCTCGGCGCTTATCATCGATATACAGGATATGCCCTAAATCAATCCTTACAGTTGAAGAGAGTGGATCGATCAAAACGCCTTTAGTCCCCATACGCAGGTGAAGAAGACAGAAAATCCTACAACAAGCAAAATGACAAAGTGTACGCACACAGTTCTAAAGAAGCCACCCAGGTGGTCGGAAAGGTACAACGTGATCATCATCCTCGTCTGTAATGGTTCGGTGGGGGTGTCTTATCAAGGAGTCACAAAGCTTTATTTTTGAGAAAAACGAGTGGCTACTTCAGCCAAAGTGTATCAAGAGATTATCTTGGATCGTGTTGTCGGGATATTATAAGTGATGAAGACTGGCCCTCGCCTAGCCCAGATCTGAACCCCTTAGACTACAAATTATGTTGTTAGAGGACATGGCCTGCACGAAACGACACGTCGACATTGTTATGAAATCTCTGGAGTAAGCAGTGGCAAAATTTTCCATGGAACAAGTGCGTAAATCCATAGATTTGTGGGCAGACAGATTAACGGCCTGTATCAAAACCAAAGGTGAACATATCGTATAGAATCATTTTTTTTATTTTTTGCTGAGACTTCCATAAATATGTACAAATATGTACAAGATTTATTAAGATTGCATTACTTCTTAAAAAAATAAATGCCTATTCATTTGTAACAGAACTTATGGCCGGACTAGGTATATTATATACACTGTCGGAAGGCATACAAGCAAACGGGCCACCTTATGTAAAGTGGCTTACCTAACCCATTACTACTTACTATACAGGAAGTGACCCCCGCGCGTTGCCACCCCTGCTGTTAACAAAACAACTCCAAACAAAATTACAAACAACAAAAAAAGTTACAAAAAAAAATGTATTTTCATTTGTTTATTAGTTGTCTAGCACGCATAACACAAGCTTCGCTTACTTCGGGGTTACATAGCGCTGTGTAATTTGTCAGAGACTTAAAAAAAACTCCTTAGGAGGTTCTTGGTAACCTCACTCACTCGCAGTAATACAACAACAGTCCTGAGAGTTGTTATTTGGCTGCAGTTTTCTGTGAATCCCTGAGCCGAGCTGCATTGATGCTCAAACAATCTTTATTTACTATTAAACTTGATGATTTTGCTTCCCGTACACTACGACATATAAAAGTAAAACATCTAGACCAAAACAAGCAGACATGTTCATGCACACAAATGTTTGTCCTGTGTGGATAGAAAGCTATTAACCACTCACCTAGCTCCTCAAAATCTATGTACGAGTATATCTTCGCTTGGCGTAGTATACATAGATTTTGAGGAGCTAGGTGAGTGGTTAACACCTAGCTCCTCAAAAGTGTGAAACCCGCTGTTACGCTACTTTAACACCAACGCTCGTGGGCTCGATTCCAATACGTTTTTTAATAGAGGTAGGCGCATCAAAGCAGCCCGTCTGGGTAAGTACTCCCTAGGGGGTTGTTGTGTTCTTCCGTGTGAGTGAGGTCTCTAGTAAGCTCCTAAGTAGTCGTTATATTAGCAGCGCAGCAGAATAATACTTAAAGTATTGCGAGCGTTCATAGGCTACGGTAACCGCTTTACATCAGGTGGGCCTTATGTTTGTATGCCTCCCGACGTTGTATAAAAAGGTCCCTTGAGGGGTAAGCAGAGAGAACCGAGCTCTGGAAGATACGATCCTCACCTCTTTCCTTTAATATTCTTCGTTCTTTTTAAGCTCGGTGGCAGATTCCTAAGGCTTTTGACATCATCACAACCGTTTTGACATCATCTCAACCGTTTCTTTAGTCATATAATGGTCTAGAGTTTTGAGTATTACTTTAAACCTTTGAATATAAAAAAAATAACCAAGGAACTGCGTTGGTTTTTTTTATTTGCTACTAGTGGCCAGCTACAGTGACAGGTATTAGAGCATATTATGCCTACATCGATAATGGTTTAGATTCACAATTGGACACGGTAGGTGGCGCTGCGATCGAGTTACAGGAAAAAAAAAATAGCAGCCAACGACAACGTTCAGGCAGGACAACGTCTGCCGGGTCCATTATTTAAATTATATGGTGCAAAGGATTATCATAATGTGCATGAAATGCTTAAAGTAACTGACGTATTTAAGTTGATAAGAATTAAGTAATAAGTACTGTATTTCCGTATCATATCCGATGAAGGCTACCAGGCGGCTTGACTTTTTTCGACATTTTCCACAAGTAGGTACCGTCATATCTCAACCGATTTACACAAAACTGTAACAGACTATACACCTAAACTTTCCCCAAGAATTACTCTGTCTATTTGTGAAAACCGAATATGAAAAGCCGTTCAGTAGTTTTTGAGTTTATCGCGAACAAACGGACAGACTTTGTTTTATAATATGTAGTGATACCAGTTACTTTGTGCGACTATGGTCCTAGATCGATAATTTTTATTACGCTATCAATAGTTCAAAAGATAAACATTATGAACGGTACATACCTACGCTGATCTTCTGGCCGGTAGAGACAGCTGTAACAGTCCCCAGGCCGCAGTAGTATTCAGCTCCGGACAACTGAGGGTCTCCGCTTTTGGAAATCAGCAAACGGTCAACGGAGCATGACTGGGTCTAAAAAAAAGTTTTGTATCATCGAGCTAGTCCATCAAGGAGATTGTATGTAGTGTGCGTTCCAAATTCAAAATAATTAAAGAGTTGAAAGATTATGTAAAAAAAAAATATTTAAACGGTTTTATTGAAAATAATGTACTAAAAATAATTCGGTAGGTCCCAGGTTCCAGTCATCACACCCCTCTCCCTCATCAAACTAAGGCATTGATCAGACAAAAAAATAAAATCGTTGGGCCCGTGTTTCCATCCAGTCAACTCAGTTTACGCTACGCCCAACGACTTTATTTTTTTCCTTTTACTACATTATTTTCAATAAAGCCGTTTAAAAAAATTTTTATGTTACTTACTTTTTCATTTTTTTTAGCTTTTAGTACATTATTTACAATAAAACCGTTTAAATTTTTTTTTTTTACATAATTTTTATTTTTAAACTTGTCATATTAATTTGATACCGTTATTGAAAAATGAGAAAATATGTAACCGGCCATTTTGTTGACGGCCATCTTGGATTTTACTATTCATCGTGAACTGTGTTCTACTAGTCAAGCCCTTTCATTTGATACCCATATTGTGGTAGTCGTGACAAAATGTGTAAACCACCATTTTGTAGCAGCGGCCATCTCGGATTTTTTTTTCATAGTGAACTGTGTTCTACTAGTCAACCCCTTTCATTTGATACACATATTGGGGTAGTCGTGACAAAATTTGTAAACCGCCATTTTGTAGCGGCGGCCATCTTGGATTTACAATGTAACAGAATTTATTTAATTGTATTGTCACCAGAACTAATGGTGTGTACCAAATTTCAGATCAATCTGTCAACAGGAAGGGGGTATAATTTCAATTACTAGATTTGACCCAAACAAACAAACGGCGAGGTAAATAAAACCGTTTAAAAAAAAAGAAAACTTTCTATGTAACTGTATTTATGGCCAGACTAGTTATATACCAATACTGATTTCTCAATATAAAAATATAAAAGTAGCAAATTAAAGAAATGTTAAACAATGAAGTTTTAAAAAATTGATAGGTTGTTACATGTGGAAAAGATTAATAAACATATTTTGAGAGTAAGTGGCTCAATGTCAACTTAAGAAACAAAACCAACGTGCACATTGTGCACCTTGCAACTTAACAAAAAAGACTTATGAAAGAGAGGTACTGCTGCGCATCAAAACACCCCAACTGGGGAAGTACCTCCACCTCACAGAAAACTGTATTCCTGTGAGTGAGTATTGTTACTTTTTTTAATACAACGTCGTGAACATACAAGCATACGGTCCGCCTGAAAGAATATCGCTAGCGCGTTGCCACCCCCGCTGTCAACACAGCAACTCCTCATCTTCTGGTGACCTCACTCACTCGCAGCAATATAATAACCCTCCAGGGAGTTGTTATTTGGGTGCCGTCTTCGGTGCGGTGGAGGTACTTCCCCAGTCGGGCTAACGACGACGTGCCCTTTCTCTTTTACCACAGCCTCGTCTGTTGATAAGCAGGGTGCACTACGTGCAGGTGAGGTTGACTTTTGCTTTAAAGGTGACATTGAGCCACTTACACCCCAAATGTGATGGTTTTGCTAGTGATTGCCTATCTAGAAATCCCCAACGCACTGGAATACTTGGGCAGCTCCAGCATCCTCATGAAAGAGTTACTGTATTCGCGAGGATCCCGTACCTTCAATATATTGAGTGTAAGTCCCATTGCTATCTTTATAGCCAAAGCCTCTTCTGATCGTTGACGACTCTACTGATTAACAATCGGAGCTTTTGCAACTTTCAATGGAGAAGATTGACGAGCTTGGTGGCGCCACGATTAATAATGCGACTTTGACACCAGCGCTCTTGGGTTCGATTCACACACAGGACAAACATTTGTATGCACGAACATGTCTGTTTGTCTTGCTCTGGGTGTTTTAAAAAGGTACCTCCATCTCACAGAAAACCGCAGTCAAACAATGAACTTCCTGGAGGATTGTTGTGTTCCTGCGAGTGAGTGAGGTTGCCAGTAAACTCCTAAGGAGTTGCTGTGTTAGCAGCAGTTGTGCAGACAGCAATGCATGCATGTTAGCAGAGGTGTCATCGCGAGTGATACATAATGTATTACTAGCGTTACTAGGCTACGGTAACCACTTTACTACAGGTGAACCGTATGCTTGTATGAATCCCGACCTTGTATAAAAAAAACTAGCAAATAACCACTTCTTGAGTGGTTCATTCCTACGAATGAGATTAAAATAAAAAAGTTGTAAAAGTTATGTACAGAAGATTGAACACTATTATTTTTACTTGTGTAGTAATGGTACTGGGTGCATGAAACGAGCTATGAATGTTAGAAAAGCGAGTGAAGTGTGTAAGGACCGCGTCGTATGGCGTTCGGTTCTCTCTGCCTATACCGCTTGGGACCTGGCGTGAAGATATACATACATACATATATACTGGTATAGATTTGGTACTGGAATGGATTTGGTTATAGAACAGATTTGGTACCCGGCATATATTTGTCATAATAACTGTAGATTCCACTTCATTATGGTCTTACCTGTGGCAAGTTGACTTCAGTACAGTCCAGCCGGCAGTTGTATCCGGTTGGACATTCGGCTATCCAACGACATTGAACGCCGGGTGTATAATTCGCAGGGTAGTTTGTATTCCGGATGTAATAAACATCCCCTGCGTTTACCTGTTCAAACAGAATAGTTTATGTGAAGTCATTCTTCTTATAAAATTAATCACCAGATGCCACACAACAATTGAAAATTGTAGCTAAATTTTATTACGCGATTACGCGAGTCTTTTTGGTTGCAGCATATGCTCCTGTAAGCTCTGCTAATCTCTCTCTCTCCCAGGAGCTCGAGAAGTTTTGGGAGACCGCAAGGGGTGTTCTGGATTTGGCTGATGCGAATGAACGGATAATTATGTGTGGAGATCTGAATGGATGGGTTGGGACCAAGCGAAGCAGTTATGAGGCTGTGCTTGGTCCATACGGAGATAAGAGAGTGAACGATGCTGGTAAGTTACTTTTAGACGTATGTATGGAACGAAACCTCCTTGTGACGAACACGTTCTTCCATCACAAGGATATTCACACGTACACATGGAGACGGAATGAACAGAAAAGTGTGATTGATCTGATTTTGATAGATGGACGTCTCCGAAAGTCGTTAATGGATACAAGAGCCTTCAGAGGCCCCACTCTTGAAACGGACCACTATCTGGTGATAAGCCGATTTGTGGGCCTTTTCAAGAAGTGGAGGCATTGGCGAGTGCGTATTCCTTTCCGATACCATGAAAGAATAAGAAGTGAAAAATTGGAAGACGAAAGTGTGAGGAGTACGTATGTACCTCTAGTCAGTGAAAGACTTGCGAACGCGAGTCTTTCCTACTCAGATGTAGACGAATGTTGGAAAGTTCTGAAAGAAAGTATGGCGGACAGTGCGAAAGAAGCATGTGGATGCGCAAAGAGACGTAGAACACTGAAAGGAGATGCCTGGTGGGATGCGGAGGTTCAATCCTCCGTGGATAAAAAGAGGAGAGAGTGGCTGGATTACGTATTATCTTTGCACCAGAGTGATAGTATGAAAAAGCTTTAGTGAAAGAGAGGCGTGAAAGACTACTTATGAATGAGGAAGAGAGGCTGACGAAGAACTTCGAGGCTAATACCAAACTCTTCTGGAGAGAGGTAAAGAAGTCTCGGAGTGGTTCGTCGGCATCCGGAATGGACAAGATAAAAGGTAAAGCTGGTGGCATTCTTGCTAACACTCAGGAAGTATTAGAACGGTGGAGCGAATATTTTAGAGACATGTATGATTATGTCCAGGGCGCTGGCACTGTGAATGAGTCTGTGACTGATTCGGCAGTGCCAGCGTACCATGAAGATATTAGCATGGATGAGATTGAATGGTCGATACGAAGTTTGAAAAATGGAAAGTCAGCGGGAATCGATATGGTAACAGCTGAGATGATCAAACTGGGTGGCACCTACGTTAGGGACGCCTTCTGGTTTTTGAGCAAATTATGCTGGAGAACCGGAAGAGTCCCGAGCGATTGGAGATGCGCAGTCATCGTGCCCTTGTATAAAGGCAAGGGCTCACGTATGGACTGCGCCAACTATAGGGCCATCAGTTTGATCAGCCTAGCAGCTAAAGTGTATGGAAAAATCATTGAAAGGAGAATGAGGGTGAAATCCGATGGAATGCTTTGGGAAGCACAGGGGGATTTCGAAGCGGCAGAGGATGTACGCTCCGCAATATCGTGGAAAAGCACAAGTGCAGTCAAACGCTTTAGACAGATCACAGAAAATTTCCAAGGCATCTTGCGAACCCTCCCATGCCGCGAATATACTTTTAAGCAAATGAATCCCTGCGTCTATAGTTGAACAACCTCTCGTAAATCCGAACTGTTTCCTATGAAGCAAATTATGTGTATTGAAATGTCTGAGCAACTGGCTAAGCATTAGTTTTTCAAAAATTTTACTGAGAATGGGCAGTATGGAAATAGGTCGAAAATTCGAAGGGTATGAACTATCACCAGATTTAAATAATGAAATGATTTTACTATGTTTCATCAAGTCAGGAAATACACCAGATGCCACACAACAATTGAAAATTGTAGCTAAATGTGGAGCGATTGAAATAATAATAGAAGATATGGTTTTGACAGATAGACCCCACAGATCTTTAGTGTTTTTCATATTTATTGATTTAAAAGCGTTCAGAACATCTTTTGGGCTTACAGCTGAAAATTCAAATATTGTGTCGCATTCTACCACGCTCTGTTTGAGAACCAGTTCAGCAGATATAGAAGAAGACATAAGATTTCTCGTAGTAATAAGAGGAATGTTAGAAAAATATTTTTCAAACTCAGTCGCAATTTCTACATCATTTTTGATATCTATATCATTTATCTTTAACCGAAAGTCTCGACTACGTACTTTCGCTCTACCCGTCTCATTATTTATCATATCCCAAACAGATTTAATAATATTTGTTGAACCATTAATTTTATTTCTTAAATATATAGACTTAGCATTGGAACAGGCTCGTTTAAATATTTTGGCATAATTATTTACAAGTTCTTGAAAAGTCGGATTGTGATTACAGGTCCTTTCTTCATAAAGTTCATACAATTTATTCTGACTTTTGTAAATACCAGGAGTTGCCCAATCACTGAATGTCATACGATCACTTACAGACAGTTGTTTTGGAGTAAAGATTGTATTAAATTCACTAGTGATTAACCTAAATAACGAACTGTACAAGTGGTCCGGAGTACCGTGACAGGGCAACAATACAATTTTTCTGCTATATTAGACTTAAATCTTTCTAAGCGGCTTTTACTAAATGGTATATAATTTATTTGCTTTCTTTGTATTTTTGAAGAATTTGGAAATGAAACCAACTGACCTGAATGGTCTGACTGAACTTTATTAATTATAGATTGATACAAAGATTTTACAGTGCTAAATATGTTATCAATACATGTAGCACTTGTAGCAGTTACTCTTGTTGGCTCTGTAAAAATATGATGCAAATTGTATGATTTAAATAAATTTAAAAAGTTGTAGGTAACAGTATTTTTCTCCAAGATATTTATATTAAAGTCTCCACAAATTATAACAGTTTTATGGCTATTAGATAATTTATTTAAGGCATCCTCCATGATATTTGAAAATGTTTCAAAGGGCGTGCTAGGAGGTTTATACAGGTTCATAACAATGAATCGTTCCATGCAATGAATTCAATGCATGAAATCTCTACAACTCGCTCAACAGCGAGGCTCACAATGTCACACCTTTCTTTAAATTTAAGCTACTTATTTAATAATATTAAGGAGCCACCATGTATACAGTTATCTCTGATGAATGAGCTTGCAACCTGGTGGTTATTGAAGCTGAAAATGAATTGATGGGGTTTTAGCCAGTGCTCAGTTAGACATAAAATATCAATATTGCTACAATTCATAAACAACTCCAATTCTAACTCCTTTCCTATCATCCCCTGAATGTTTTGGTGCACCAGGTTGATACAATTATTATTCTTTCTATATTCTTGACAATTTACAATTGATGGGGATATTGTATTATTATTACTTTTAGTTCCGTTTTTAATATTGTTATTATTACTATTTACATTGCCAGAGTAAAACTCTATTGTCTATTGTCTGGCGTGAAGATATACATACATACATACAACTTATTGTAGAATACAAAATACAATTACACCAATTTCTTATCGCCTCGACTTCAAGAAACCATCTGCCCGCCAAACCAAAACTCCGCGCCAAGTTATCCAATATGGCGGGAAAAATATACTGCCCTCCAATTGGTCAGTCGTCAACCAATCAGCAAAATCGAAATCGCGTTTCCGGTATAATAAATTAGTTAAATTTAGACTTTTAATATTTATCTCCCAACTATTATTTGTTAAAATATCTTAAAATATTAAATAAAATTACGAACCCTAACACTATATAATAAATATAAAAATGTTTCAGCGCTGTACTGGACCATGTAACGCTATCCAGTGCCTCAGAAACGGGCCATCCAATCTTTCAGCGATAACATTCAAGAGGCTGCTGTCGCTAGCCCACGACCGTCTCGTCATCGAAGCCGCTCTCTTGCGCAAGGTGCCATAAAAACAATCTACACGCTCTTTAGCGAACTTCTCCGACGCGCTGCAGAAACGAGGCAACCGCAACAACACCCTGAATGTGTTGTTATACTGAACGCGAAGCTTATCGAGCGCACGTCGAGTATTATTTACCCACAGGTTGCACT
Source organism: Pyralis farinalis (assembly GCA_947507595.1). Classification (NCBI taxonomy): domain Eukaryota; kingdom Metazoa; phylum Arthropoda; class Insecta; order Lepidoptera; family Pyralidae; genus Pyralis; species Pyralis farinalis. The sequence goes on along the minus strand of OX382282.1, from coordinate 6,957,446 downwards.
TGTAAAAGATGGTGTAATATGCTCGGAAGAGTGTTAACTTAGCTTTTTTCGAGCAACGAGCAAAACTGTGGGCTATCATATTTGCTCTTACCGACAGCGCTCTCCGCTCCCGTTCAATATCTGCATCATCCTTCATATCATCAGTTACCACATGTCCGAGATATTTGAATTTATGAACCCGTTTCAAAGGCACTCCAGCTAGTTAACGGGTGGTACATCCGTCGGACATTTGTTCCCAGCTTTGAACACCGTAAGTTCGCTCTTCGTGGAGTTATATTTAAGGTCATGTTCACTAGCATAAACTTCACAGATACTTATGAGTTCTCTAAGTCCACCCACCGACGCACTCAGCAGAACCATGTCATCGGCGTAACTAATATTATTAAAACATACACCATCCACGTGACAACCGACATGGCGGTAGCTGAGCGCGACGATTGCACCCCAACCTATAAGGTCCGACAGAGCACCCGCACATCTCACATGGTTAACCTGGTTTCCATACCAATATTTAAAAGTGCTGATCAAATCAGATGGGAAGTTCACTTGATGTAGTTTTCTCCACAAGATGTCATAGGAAACCAGCTCAAATGCCCTAGAGAGGTCCAGAAAACAGGCATACACCGGCGTACTTCTGTCAGTATAGTACCTGACGGCATGCTTCATAGACAGTATGGCACTCTCAGTTGGCTTGGGTCTAAAGCTGAACTGATTATCATGCAGTACTACATATTTATGGAGGTATGTATTCAACATGCCATCAAATACCTTGGCGATCACGGTAGGCAATTATCTCCCTATGCTTCAAATCATAACACCGTCGCCCATTACAACAATTTGCAACTTGCAAGTCGACAGGAAAATCAATTAATCGTAATCTTTTGTGACATTCTTCATAATAAATTTGAATTTATTGTGTATTTCCATCACTCCAAGTAATGTTATTTGTAATGAGATTTCTATTGTTGGTTTTAAGTCGAATACGATTAAAATTACATTCCAATATCAATGGTAAATGATCCGGACATAAGGAGTCATATTTTACATAAACATTATCCACCAAGCAGAGTGCCGATTTCGTTACTAAGCAATGATCCAACCAACGCGTTGAACCATGCGCGTCACTAATAAATGTAAACGTTTCACACCTCAAACCTAATCTCATGATGAATACACAATACTCCAAATTGTTGATATATAGATTTTTTAAAACACCGAAAGTAGACTGGGAAATATCTTTTGAACATTCAGACGACGCAAAGCCGAACAAATTCTAAACCTCATGCACAACAAATGTAGCGTTATCATAAATTTTAAATCACTCGTGTGATGCTGTTATGGAATTCTCACTCGTATTTTCAACAGATTTCAAGAAACGAGACGTTTCCGTAATTGATAATGTGTTAGGTGACATGTGAATGTATTTACTTATATATTCGTCACCTACGTTTCATTTTTTTATATGTACACCAATATTTCGAAAGTAGCATAACGGAAATAGGTTAAGAGCGTGCACGTTATTTCACGCAACTCGAAACTTCAGCGATCGCAAATACGACTAGATTCTGACACATAATATTACAACGCACGCTCTCTCTGTGTCTATTTTATATGACTAATTTTGATACTTGTGTTGTGTTTACGGGAGTAAATTTTAAGGTGTCATTCATCATCAAAATATACGTTTTGTAGTGATTATAATGTGTTTCTCTGCCAAAGATAACACTGTATGTTTGCGTGTATGCGCATTTGTGAGAGCGTGTATTTTTATTTTGCGTGTATTTTTATCTTATTATCACTAATTACCATGAAAAGACAACATTATAATTGTATTCCAGTTTTAATAGTCTATTAGGACCTAATGGTCCTAATAGACTATAAACTATGTAGTATATTATGTAGTATGTTGTCAGTTGCAGTTGCGATTTGGGCTCCTCTTTCGCTTACCATCAGGCAACGAGGAGCCACTATGCTGAACTAATATAAAAAAAAAAAAAAAAACTTGAATCAGGAGGCTCGAAGTTGCTGCATTAACAGGAGGGGGTGTCAACGTACGAAATTCCTTGTGCCGTATTATAAATGTGAATGTGTGTGCGTTTGTCCTTCTTTATGTCAAAATGGAGTAATGGATTAATCGTAGCGGCGAAATGCCGGGTAATAGCTAGTTAACCATATTTAACATAATTTCTTTAACAGATTACATTTTTTTTACGATTTTGTTTGATTGATTTTGGGGTATCCTCGAAACTTCGTTCGTTCGCATCGTTTAACCCTCAAGATAACGTTTTTATACAATGTCAGGTGGCATACAAGCAAACGGTTCATCTGGTGTATCAGTATCACTCGCCCCATGCCACTCCTTAGGAGCTTACTGGTGACCTCAAGTTGGTCCTATTCTTCACATAGTCTACAACTTCCTTGCCCTTTGTATGTTACCTAGAAACGTACAACGGCGTCCATGTTATTTCCAAGCACAGTTGTGTTGGAGTTGAAGGGCTTCTTTCTTTCTTGTGAGCGGCCACGCAACGAATTGACTTCTCCCGGTGAGATGGTAATGCGATACAGATAACTTTTGCGTAAGCACGTCCCGGGATTAACGGTTTCACATTTGTAGTCGGCCCTGCTGATCAGCGGATTGTTCATCGCACCAATAGTAGACGACACCATTAAACTGTATACGGATGCATTCTGTGCACCACGACGCCTGTTAATGTTGTCGACCTTTTAACTGAACATCGGCGAAGCTAGCTTTCAAACGTCTGATGTCCTGCAGCAGCGTACTAATATAGACTTGTTCCAGGATGATTGGTGGCAGCTTATGTAAATGTTTCGCTGCGAAAGAAGACACGTCATCTGAATCTGTCTCCTTCGAAATACTGACGACGTCTTCAGTAATTTACTCCCCGTAACACCTAACAGAAGCTACCAAAACGAAAATAGCACAATACATCTCCTTTCATACCAACTGTAAAATCCCATAACCATCTCTGCTTACATAATAGTTTGCAAGCTGTAGCCTGTCCATGTGCAGGCCCTTTGTTACAAGTAGTTGATAAACATAACTACATTGGACTCGTGATTGATGGCCGTTTCTGTTGGGGACCACATAAAAATTACGTATGTAATAAGTTAAGATCCGTTATCAGCAAATTATGTATATTAAAATATAAATTACAATTCAAAACTCTACGACTGCTGTATATGGCCCTAGCAGATTCAGTTATCGACTATGGGTTAAGTAGTTACGGTAGAACCTACGCAACCTATTTGAATGACTTATTTAAATTACAACGTGAGAAAGATATAGACAACATTCACAGCATAGAATATTACATATTATATTATTAGATTGTAATAAAACTTTTAAACCTTTCGCTTTATATATAAGGCACAACTGAGATTTATATAACTGTTCGCTATTTATAATTTAGTAAGTTAACTGTAATGCTAAGTCCATTGAAGAGCCTGACTCCCATAACACAGGGAAACCTAAAGTGGGAGCCAGTGAAACAGAAATTGTAACATTCTTGCTAAATAAATTATTATTATTATAGATCCTATATCACGGGTATATCCCGGTCATTTCATAGGCGTGCGCGGGGATTTGGATCCAACGCGTAGAGGCCCCTTTGAGAAGTTTGATGTAATGTTGTATAGCTGCCGTAACCTTCTCCAGGGGATATCAATGTGACAATATATCCATGAACCAGGTCACGGCAGCTATTGGGACTATTGCAAATGTGTTGGAAAATATTGGGCTATTAAAATGATATCGTACTGGGCTATTACAGAAGAGGGACGGACGCCTGCCACAACTATCATATCTGATGTTACTTCCGGCAGGCGGTGGCTTGCCACTCACTGGATGGACCCCCGAAATGCCAGAGAAATTCGGCTGGGGGCAACACCGGTGTGAGTGACTCAGGGGTGTCGAGAGGTGTGCTGCGCTTTCTCCGAAGTTACTCGCGGCGTTATGCCCTTTAACACTTCCACCCCTGGAGCATATCACCTGATAAAGCAATATGCTCTATCGACTCCTCTCTGGACGGCCAATGAAGGCAAGCCAGAGCTGAGAGTCCTGCGGGCCTTCTTGACTTTCCACTCCGACCGACGAAGACACGCCGGAGACGAAGGCCCTGATCGACTCTCTGGAGCACTCGGGTACCCGTGGTGTCGTTACGCACCAACAGCTCGCCTCAAGCTGCCCTGCGGGCATTATTATTATTATTAACGACAAGCCTTAAAAAGCTTTGTACCTAATCATATAAAGAAAAAATGCAAAAATAACGACATATAATTATTTAAATATTCCAAAGTAATGAATGATACAGCAAAATTGAATTTCTCACACTATCTGAAACTAACCACCCTGAATATATAATTGAGAAAAAGAGGCCGAACCATTTGAGGCAAGTAGTAAATAAATACTTTTTACCGAAATGGAACAACCTGCACGGCACAAGGATAGATGAGTACTTAATTCCTGTGTGCTTAAATAAAACAACAGAATCTATCCAAAACTTGTATAAACAAAATTGTAAAACTCTTAAAGGTACATTAAAAAGTTATTATTTAAAAAACCAAAATGTATGTATGAGCGGCTCACCAGCACTAGATAAACCCTGCGAGGTTTCCAAGCGCGGTTACTTACCGTTGTAATATATTATTAAGAATATTGGAATTAAATTAAAAAAAAAAATGCTGTTCGTCTGTGAGCCCGGGTTTTTGTAGAATTATACATTCTTGCTGCTGCAACTGCTCGTTTATGTTTCTTTCGTTTGTTTTCCGTTCTGGACAGCTGACACGTTTTTAAAGAATATAATTATTGATAATAGGAAGAACCCTTAATAGACCGTATTCGGTTTGCAACCCATTCCTGAAAAAAACTTATACCAGTGAAGACCCATTAATATCCGCTTTCGAAGATTAACCACGGCAAACGAGCCAACAGACAGACGAAAAAATATAAAAAATGCGTGTTTTGGTTTATTGTAAGATACTAAAACAATATTAGCTTATGATAAAGCCTTTATTTCAATATCATAGACAGATAGTTCAATTTTATTTAGTAGTAGATACAAATAAATCCCATAAATGCCCCGGATTTCGGTTGAAGCCTGAACACAGCTGACGGTACCTGCTTTTGCAGGTGCAATGCTGAGTTAATAATGTCAAAACGTAATTTATGTATAGATATATTATTTATTGTACATAACAGTGTTAATATAACAACTTAATAATCACTAAAGAGCTCCATGTGCCAGCAGCAGTGGACTGCGTCACCACTACCGCTTGACTAAATAATACTGATCAAGTGAAAATACATGAATTCTCTTCGAAAACGCTCTATGCATGATTACCATATTTGCCGAGCTCCATTGATTCCTTATGGTACTCACCACGACAGACATTCTTGATTCTATCGGGACCGATCTAGTGGTACTCTACCGATAATAAAAGAATCGTTCGATCGTGCTATATAATTATTTACCCGACGGTGGATACGAATCCCTAATGTTGGTCGCTACTGGACGATGAGAGCACGAGCTACGTACTGTCGCTGAGAGGACACATCGCGTACTAAATCAAAATGAAAATTGATTGCGTGCGCGGTTTTAAAGGCTGTTTTGTAAAAAAACGTCGTCAAATAATAGGGATAAAAAAACACGATATGTTAAACAAACTTCTTGCTTCATGTAATAAGTATATTATTTATAAATATCGTCGAATTCATGTAGCAAACAAATCATGAAATGTAACTATTTAGCGATTTTGTAATCAGGTTTAACCATGTTAAAACGCAATATATTTCAAATTTTGAATCTATGAGCCACTCTAGAACTATCTGTTCTTTTAGATAAAAGTAAAAAATATACACACTTGCATGTTATAATGGTTAAATCACAGCTGAAAAGTACCTCTGACGTAGATTTTTGATAAACACCGTAAAAGAATTGACGTCTTATTAATAAACCGTCTATAAAAAGAATGTTTATCTTTCGAAGGCAGCATTTTTTTAACCAATGTCGTTTCATAGCTACTAATCGTGTTGGAAAAATGAGTAAAACACCGATATCTCGGATACACCCTCTTAAGTACCATTAAAATTTGATGAAGGTCTGATTATTCATAAAGTTATTAAAATAAACTTTCAATAATCGATTTTCGTTAAGTCTGCGTTTATGTTGATGTATGGCTTTTGTTTTTTGCGAGTGCAGTCATTTCTTTGTATTATGTAATTTTGGTCATGATTGGAAATAAATCGTTAAACTAAAAAACTCTCATAAACCAAAAAATAATCAAGACGACGCTAGAAAAAATAACGCAAAAAGTGTAACCGATACACTTTTTTATTTAAAAGATTAAAAAACAATCTGTATTATGTAGCATTTCTATGAATAACTAATACGAGTGAAATGGAACTTACGTTTTGATAGTAATCACAATCCGCATCCTGACCAGATGCATATCCAAATAATACTGCCACTAACACAACCCACTGGATAACGTTCATACCTGGAAAAAAATATTAATAATATACAAAGTCAAGTCTAGATTACATATCTGCCCTTGTCTAATTCTAATACAAATGTCGCGAGAAATTGGATATACCTAAACCAATTCATATGCGTTTGCACGCTGGCTAAGCTACTATCAGTAGTTTAACTCTTAGTTTACCTACTATATTGTACAGCTTTAATAAATCAATTTTTTCCACCCCTAAGACGTACTTCCCCAGTAGTATTCCTCAGCTTTGATGGGCCGTATCTCTCTTAAATTACCCAGACCAAAACAAGCAGACATTACATGCTCATAAACGTTTATCCTGATTGGGATTAACACATGAACCTTGGTGTTAAAGTAACATACATGTCCCTTGCGGGGTAGACAGAGGAACCCACCACATGGCTTGGACCTCACATACATGTCCCTTGCGGGGTAGACAGAGGAACCCACCATATGGCTTGGACATCACATACATGTCCCTTGCGGGGTAGACAGAGGAACCCACCACATGGCTTGGACATGACATACATGTCCCTTGCGGGGTAGACAGAGGAACCCACCACATGGCTCGGACCTGACATACATGTCCCTAGCGGGGTAGTCAGAGGAACCCACTACATGGCTTGGACATCACATACATGTCCCTTGCGGGGTAGACAGAGGAACCCACCACATGGCTTGGACATCACATACATGTCCCTTGCGGGGTAGACAGAGGAACCCACCACATGGCTTGGACACCACATACATGTCCCTTGCGGGGTAGACAGAGGAAACCGCCACATGGCTTGGACATGACATACATGTCCCTTGCGGGGTAGACAGAGGAACCCACCACATGGCTTGGACATGACATACATCTCCCTTACGGGGTAGACAGAGGAACCCACCACATGGCTTGGACATCACATACATGTCCCTTGCGGGGTAGACAGAGGAATCCACCACATGGCTTGGACATCACATACATGTCCCTTGCGGGGTAGACAGAGGAACCCAGCACATGGCTTGGACATGACATACATGTCCCTTGCGGGGTAGACAGAGGAAACCGCCACATGGCTCGGACCTGACATACATGTCCCTTGCGGGGTAGACAGAGGAACCCACCACATGGCTTGACCATGACATACATGTCCCTTGCGGGGTAGACAGAGGAAACCGCCACATGGCTCGGACCTCACATACATGTCCCTTGCGGGGTAGACAGAGGAACCCACCACATGGCTTGGACATCACATACATGTCCCTTGCGGGGTAGACAGAGGAACCCACCACATGGCTTGGACATGACATACATGTCCCTTGCGGGGTAGACAGAGGAACCCACCACATGGCTTGGACATGACATACATGTCCCTTGCGGGGTAGACAGAGGAACCCACCACATGGCTTGGACATCACATACATGTCCCTTGCGGGGTAGACAGAGGAATCCACCACATGGCTTGGACATCACATACATGTCCCTTGCGGGGTAGACAGAGGAACCCACCACATGGCTTGGACATGACATACATGTCCCTTGCGGGGTAGACAGAGGAAACCGCCACATGGCTCAGACCTGACATACATGTCCCTTGCGGGGTAGACAGAGGAACCCACCACATGGCTTGGACATCACATACATGTCCCTTGCGGGGTAGACAGAGGAACCCACCACATGGCTTGGACATCACATACATGTCCCTTGCGGGGTAGACAGAGGAACCCACCACATGGCTTGGACATCACATACATGTCCCTTGCGGGGTAGACAGGGGAAACCGCCACATGGCTTGGACATGACATACATGTCCCTTGCGGGGTAGACAGAGGAACCCACCACATGGCTTGGACATGACATACATGTCCCTTGCGGGGTAGACAGAGGAACCCACCACATGGCTTGGACATTACATACATGTCCCTTGCGGGGTAGACAGAGGAACCCACCACATGGCTTGGACATGACATACATGTCCCTTGCGGGGTAGACAGAGGAACCCACCACATGGCTTGGACATCACATACATGTCCCTTGCGGGGTAGACAGAGGAACCCACCACATGGTTTGGACATCACATACATGTCCCTTGCGGGGTAGACAGAGGAACCCACCACATGGCTTGGACATCACATACATGTCCCTTGCGGGGTAGACAGAGGAAACCGCCACATGGCTTGGACATCACATACATGTCCCTTGCGGGGTAGACAGAGGAACCCACCACATGGCTTGGACATGACATACATGTCCCTTGCGGGGTAGACAGAGGAACCCACCACATGGCTTGGACATGACATACATGTCCCTTGCGGGGTAGACAGAGGAAACCGCCACATGGCTCGGACCTCACATACATGTCCCTTGCGGGGTAGACAGAGGAACCCACCACATGGCTTGGACATGACATACATGTCCCTTGCGGGGTAGACAGAGGAACCCACCACATGGCTTGGACATGACATACATGCCCCTTGCGGGGTAGACAGAGGAACCCACCACATGCCTTGGACATGACATACATGCCCCTTGCGGGGTAGACAGAGGAACCCACCACATGGCTTGGACATGACATACATGTCCCTTGCGGGGTAGACAGAGGAACCCACCACATGGCTTGGACATGACATACATGTCCCTTGCGGGGTAGACAGAGGAACCCACCACATGGCTTGGACATGACATACATGTCCCTTGCGAGGTCGACAGAGGAAACCGCCACATGGCTCGGACCTGGCACACTGATGAGCCACAAAAATTAAGGATATCGGAATATAGTAACAGTGGATACCCATTATCCCTACTTTTTTTTTGTACCAGTAAGGTGGCAAACAAGCGTACGACCTGCCTAATGGTTAGCAGTTACTGTAGCCTATGGACATTTGTAACACCGGAGGTGTCACTCTTGTGTTGCCGACCCCGTGGACACTTTCTCACTCCTTTCTTGAAGAACCCCATGCTGTAGTACCGAGGAAAAACTTCGGCTGGGAGCTCATTCCACAACTTTAGAGTTTTCGGTAGACAACTTCTCTGAAACCGCACAGTACGACACAGACCATTGCGGCTCCAGTGTTTGAGGACGAACTCCCATCCGTCGGCGAGAGGTATGTATATATATTAATTTGCACAATACCTAGTCATATTAAACAAAGAGCAATATATATATATATATATTTATCAAGCCATGCACATAAACTATAAGTCATAAACATATTACATTAGTCAATAAAAGTTTTGTTTCTGATATAACAAAGTTATCTTTGGAAGTTTTATAACCCGTATTGTTATTATATTTTCATTGCCTTAGGCACGTATAGTGCGGATCCAGAGAGGTTTTCTATCATGAAGTTGTAGAACGAACCCCGTACCGAGGTTTAAAGAACTGCAATATAGGGAGGGACTACAAGATACGGCCCCGCACGAATGTGATAACAGTGGTTATTGTACGATCGGACTTAACACTTTACGGTAGAGATAGCCTAGTGGATAAAGAGCCATACTATTTACCGCCTGGTCCCTGGTTCGAAACCAGATGTTTGTTTTCGAATTGACAATTATTTCCTACAAAATAATAAACTTTAAATAAATTGATTGTAATGCATTACATTCTTACTATTTGCACGTTGTTTAATTTTCAAATACATTTATTCTATTTTTTGTAAACAGATAATTAGCAGTTATTTTATGAACGTATTGGGTATCGATACAAAAAATCTGAAGTAATGGCACGCAATAAAAACGTAGACGTCAGTTGCCGGATAAAAAACCAAAAACAAAATATTTATAAAATAATTTTCAACGATTATTATATTCAATAAACTAGCTTTTGCCCGCGGCTTCGCCCGCGTAGATTTTGGAATTTCGGCAGTTTTACATATTTTTATTTTACTTCTTATTTTTAAATACAGTCATCATTAGATAGTTAGTAAAAGTACCAAATATCCTTATTTGTGTAGTAATGAAGATATCACAATCTGTTCGATTTTCATTAACTATTTGATACTGACTGTATACAGTCAAAGCTCCTCTTTATACACAACATTGCCTATTATAAAATCATAAAAGTTTCAAGTCACTAACTTAAAAAAATATTTGACTGGGTTGGAATTCAATAAATCCTTTCTTATCTCTCATATGCATTACAAAAGGAACCTCTTGATGAGTCAGTGGATTAGTCAGGAACTCCATTTCTATTACTATATATATTAGTGTCTCGTCCAAACACAATTTCAACCCCCTTTTCATCTCGCCTCACCTCGCTGAGGGTGGGATTTTTGAAAATGACGATCAACGAAAATCACTGTTTATGGATTTTAATAGAGAGTATCTGTACAAAGTTTCAAGTAACCAACTTCTAAAAATATTTCTACTCCATACAAACTGTCAACCCCCTTTTGAAATTTTGAAAAACACTGAAATTACTGTTTTGACGTCTTGATTGAGAGTACATTTACAAAATGTAAAGTAGCTCACTTAAAAAAAAAATCTTAACACTTCAACTTTAAGTTCAAGAAATACTTTTCACCCCTTTAAGGGGTGGAATTATTAAAAATGCTGAAATTACTTATTTTGGATTCTAATAAAGAGTATCTGTACAAAGTTTCAAGTCACTGACTTTAAATAATATTTCTGCTGATACAAACTGTCAATTCTCTTTTCACCCCCTTAGGGATTGAATTTCCAAAAAATCTTTCTTATCTCTCGTAAGCATTACAAAAGTAAGCTGTATGCAAAATTTCAGCTATCTAGGTTCAAGGGTTTGGCCTGGGCGTTGAAGAGTCAGTGAATTAGTCAGGAACTCCATTTTTATATATATATAGATAACTGTAAGTTAAATCAGAAAGTGAAACATTGGTAACAGATTTAAGAAAGTACGGTGCTTCAAAGTAATCCCACAAAGGAAGTCTCCACCTACCAGAAATCCGTAGGCAAATAACATGTCCCTGGAGGCTTGTTGAGTTCCTGCGAGTAAGTTAGGTTACCAGTAAGCTCCCAAGGAGTTACTGTGTTAACGACAGGTGCCGACGTTGTATAAAAAAAAGAAGTCACTAACAGCATTTAACGTACGAACTACGATCTTTTTCCCAGCGCTATCCCGTATTCTAATCCACTAAGATTGGCGGGGTCCGTACCTAAGCCTAAGGATTTGGTGATACTGTTTAAACCTGTTTTAATTTGATCTACAGTACGTTATTTGCTTATCCCAATATTTCTTTCATGCAAAAAGTGCCGGCCGACTTTCGCATACTAATGATATTAGGTACATACCGCCGCTCAGCGTCTCTACGACGACTACGACCAGAGCCATCCGCAGAATAACATCCTACGAGTGACAAACGAGTCCGGTGGTGGAGTAGATTGTAATGTTACTTTGACAGCGAGGCTCATGGGTTCGAATCCCGCGCACGACAATCGTTCATGAACATGTCTTTGACTTGGTCTGGGTGTTTATAAGAGAGGTAAAACACAACAAAGCAGCACTTATCGGCTTACTGACAACATCTTTGTAAGTGGGGGGGATACATTCATGCGCAGTCGATTGGTTTATTGGTATATGCATCGCCCTCTATACTTATACTGTAAGACCCAACAAACATTATCCTACTCGAAAATGATAAAAAAATCGTAGGACCCTATTGCAGTGCCACCTACCGGGTTCAATTATGAATCTAAACGATCCAGGCACCCACACAAATACCTACATACGAGAAATTTCTTCGAAATTGGCCCAGCTATTTAAGAGAAGTACAGTGACATACATACGGGTAAAAATAGTTATGTATATAGACTAGTTTACTAGCCGCTGCCCGAGACTACGTCCGCGCGTGTCCTGGTGGAACAGCTTTTTCTACTTTTTCCTTTGCTACTGAGAGTAAGAAAAGCCTTCTAGCCTTCTAGGGTCGGAAACGCATGGGTGACAACCCTGGTGTTGCAAATGTCCATAGGCTACAGTGACTGTTTACGATCAGGCAGGCCGTATGCTTGATTGCCACCTTAGTGGATTAAAAAAACAAGCCTACTTCTTGCAAAAAATAGTTTTTTTTTAAATCCGACTGCCAGTTCCAGAGAATAGCGCGTTCAAACAAACAAACTCTTTCGCTTTATATGTATATCAGTATAGACATATATATATATATATATATATATATAGTATAGAAGAATAAGTACAATCGCGTGTAATAAACAATATGAACTATCTACTTACTCGTGAAGTCTGTACACCAGTAATCAATACGATGTTTTGAAACACTTATTTATATAAGTATATATGCAAATTAGCGTGACAATTTGATTATAAGTCACTTGTATAAATAAATGTATTGAAATTTCATTGTTATCATATGAAAATGAGGGATGTATGCCTGAAATGGATGAAGGTTTTTGGGCCCTGAGTGAACTGAAACAACCGGAGTGTGAATCCTCTCCGTCCTTAGACAACGAGCGCGGTGTCGCAGTGGTTAGTAACTCTACTTTAACACCAACGCTCGTGGCTTCGATTCCCACACAGGACAAACATTTGTGTGCATGAACAAGTCTGTTCGTCTTGGTCTGGGTGTTCTTAACAGAGGTAGGGCAGTGATAACAGTGATAACGTATTTTGTATGGCATCAAAGTGTACAATGCATTACCATCAGAAATAGCCCAGGTACCTGGGCGTCTCTCATCTTAGGCTCTTAAGGCACGAACCCGCGTGTTCGATTATTGTAGCTCCGCGACGCCATAAGCCGAGGTTCGCCCCTCTCGGGGGCCCTTATGCAGTCGCTTTTTGTTTTTTCAGGCTGTGGCGCTTCACGCCCGCCTCTTCCTTCCGGTGACGTAGTCACGGCCCACAGGGGCCAACTACATAGTCAGGTCAAAAAAAAACCTCAAGTAATTAGAGAAACGTCTTCTTTTAATAAATTTAAATGTACATTGTTTAATTGGCTCTTATGTAAATATTAACATCAGCGAAATATTGCAAAAAAAAAAATTGAGTGACAAGTAGGCGTAAATTGTGGGATGATACATTACTTGTAACGAAAGCACGCGATGAATACTATACATTTTTAATTTCAATTGTATAAGTTCAATATTTGTTAACTTCGATCTATAATCTATAACTTCACGCCAAATCCCTTGCGGGGTAGGCAGAGAGAACCGAGCGCCACGTGACTCGATCCTTACATATCTCACTCGCTTCTTTAACATTCATTGCTCTTCTCATGCACGCTCGCCGGTTTCTAGGGCTCCTGACATCACCTTCTGATAGAACACGACCAATTTGGTCATGGTAGGTAAGTCTTGGCCTTCCTCGGCTCCTACAACCTTCCACTTTTGCATTGTATATCTGCTTCGTCATTCTTTCATCTTGCATTCTTTCTACATGTCCGAACCATCGGAGCATGCCTCTTCTTATTTTAACACCGACGCTCTCTTTCAGACCAACTCTGTTTCTAACATCATCATTGCGAATACGGTCTACAAGCCTTACGCCACAAATTTTGCGTAGCGCTCGCATTTCGACCGCGTTTATTCTACTTTCATGCTCTTTCTGCCATACCCAGCTCTCGCTTCCATAAGTAAGCGTTGGAACCAACACTGCATTGTGTATAGCGAGTTGTGCCTTCTGGCTCAGGATTTTACTGCCAAGAAGTTTTCCCAACGCTCCATTCACACTATTCCCAGCACTCACTCGTCTTTCCACATCTGCGGTGTACCTTCCATCCCTGCTGAAAGCGCATCCAAGATATACAAACTCATCCACTTGTTCCAACACTTCATCATCAATCGTAATCCTTACATTAGTTCTGGATTCTTCTCTTTCAAATACCATTATCTTTGTTTTCTTCGCATTCAGTAGTAAGCCTTTCTTTATTTGTTAACTGATCTGACTTATTTTTAAAATTCATACGCCAATGATGGCAGAACATGTTTGCTCTATACACACACCTGTTACATCATGACTATATGTTATCACCATGTTCTAAGGAATAAATGATTCTTCTATTCTTATTCTATTAAAAGCAGCCCGTCTGTGGAAGTACCACCACCGCACAGAAAACAGCAGCTAAATAAAAACTTGCAGAGTCGTTGTGTTGAAAACATTCAGGTTTACTGTGTTTCATAAAACTCTAAAAGGATTTCTGTGTTGCATTTACAAAAAAAATGTATTTACGTATGTTTATCAGGTGTCTGGTGCCCATAACACAAGCTTCGCTTACTTTGAGGCTAGATGGCTCTGTGTAATTTGTCTGACAATATTTATTTATCACAAATATTCATTTGCATACGTACCCAGCTTTTGGTCCGGAGGGGTCGAATAAGATTTTTTTTTGTCGGATTCTATTAGCTTGCTTTGCTTTACACTCTAACGGATCTTTTCTCAACAACCGTACATGGCTATGTAAAATCCAGCTATTCAGCTACCTTCCTGAGTAGTACGTCTATGCAGATATCATTTGTCCATGATTAGACGTCCATTCAACCTCATATATAGACCGAATGCACCTTACTCTCACAGAAAAGCAGCAACCAAATAACGACTTCGTGGAGGGTGGTTGCGGTCCTGCGTGTGAGTCAGGTCACTAGTAAACTCCCAAGGAGTTGCTGTGTATAATACAGCAGTGTCTAATGTATTGAAAGCGTTCATAGGCTACATTAATCACTTTATATCAGTCGTACGACTGTACGTCAGAAGTGAAAATTAGTAAACATTATTTTTGGATTGTTAAATATAACAAGAAATAGTGAAACTTAAATATAAACAATGCATGATGAAAGAATGACGAAGCAGATATACAATGCAAAAGTGGAAGGATGTAGGAGCCGTGGAAGACCAAGACTTATCTACCATGACCAAATTGGTCGTGTTCTGTTAGAAGCCCCTAGAAACCGCCGAGCGTGCATGAGAAGAGCAATTGTTAGGTTCATTAAGTCTACTGTTGATATTTATATTAAGTCGCGTTCTTTTTAAGTCGTAATTTATGTGTCAAATGATTGCCTCTTATGAAGAATGTTATTTTGATAGTTTCAGTATAATTATTAAATATTTGAATGATGTGATTATAATTTAAGTATTTTTAAAATTCAATTTTTGATTTATGATTTATTTTTTATTTTGTCTCTTTTATTGGTTGGCGCCATTGAAACGGACCGGAAACCGCTTCAGTGGCGCCACCATAATAAGTTGGAAATGTAAAATGCAAAACAAAACACATTATTGGCGGGTAATCGAGTGAGTTGGACGTGGAACACGAATATTTTTTGTGAAAAGGATATCTAACTATTGAAATCACGGAGAAAATAAAGTGTATTAATTGGATTTGCAATTTTATTTGTTTGGCTTGACTAATAGTTCAGAAGCCGGGATGAACCAGGAATAAGTGACATTTTCCTGTGCGCCCACAATAGATAAAACGTAAGTACAGCACGTAACCATGTACGTTTATTTTTAATGAGGCCTCATTAAATGGCAAAGTATGATATTTATCATGCAGTTTGTTCCCCCCTTTTCATATTTTTATTTGATTTTACATCCATTTTTTTTTTAATAATGTTAATTAATATGGATGATAAGATCATTCGTGGATAGCTCTAAGCCAAAAAGGTTAGTCTCCATGCATTGGCGGCAGTACGTAAAGCAAATACATAACATAAATTTAATAGCTATGACCGGGTAAGCGGACCTAGAACATATGTGATTGACCACTCAGATCCCGTTATATACTTCCCGCCGTAACGCGCATGATTGATATCAGTCATTCGGGGCTTGAGGGGTGTACGTGTACAATGTATTGCGATATTATAAGTCATAATCCATTTTGTTCAAAGTCAATATTGCTAACAAATTCGTTAAAATCCTGGATGAGGGAAGATTGTTTCTAAAGCACACATGAGATAATGATGACCATTTATATACAATCGTTATTTTAATATAACGGACAGGAAAGATGATTACTATTGTATAAATATATTTAATGACCTCTTTATGATTGAGGCAGTGTTGATGATTTTTATTCTAATGGGGTTTTAAGCTATAATTTTTATGAGTTTCAGATCATTAACTGGTTAGTTGGAAAAAGGCGAGACTTACGTAACGAATTTCCTAGGAACAGGATATTCGAAAAAAAAAAAATGGATGATACGATCAGACGTGGACAGTCTTATCGTATCTCAAATGATCAAGGAGTACCCAGGTCGGACGGTAATGATCATCTTCAAAAGGGAAATGAATCGGCTGACCATGGAGGACCCAGGTCGGACGGTCGCGGTCATGCTGATATTAGGACTGAATCAGCCGATCGAGGAATACCTAGGTCAGACGGTAGTGATCGTGCTGAGGATGATAATTCGAGTCGCATCTTGCGCTGTATGAAAAGGAGGGAAAGGACAAAGGAACGGATTAAGGAAAGTCTAAGTAGCCAGTGGAAACATAGGAGACTATCGAGCAGTTCCGAGGATGTGGAGTACGAGCTAAATAGGAAGGAAATGACGAAACGAAATATGGCAACTAAACGAGGAGCATCGAAGCGGAAAAGGTACGAGGATACAAGCGAATCTGCAGGTGAACCATCTCAGGTTAGATTTAAAAAAGCGTATAGGTCTAGAAATACTGTTAATGATGCTAATTTACTATTAGATAAGTTTTTAAATGTGTTAAATGAGGTCAGGAGTTCGGACAAGCCTAAGTTAAATTTTAACTCTAATGTCATTCCTGAATTTGATCCGATGTCAAAAGAGCAGACAGTTTTGACGTGGATTACTAAAATAGAAGAATGCGCCGAGATATATGGTTGGGATGAGCGTGAAATAATTCACTATTCATTACCAAAACTATGCGGGGTTGCAAAATCGTGGTACCAGGGGTTGCCTACACTTTTGCATACGTGGGCGGAATGGAAAAAGAAACTAATCGAATCTTTTCCTTATCGCGAGGACTATGCCGAACTCCTCACCGAAATGTTGTCCAAACGTGTTAAATACGGAGAGTCATTGGAGCACTATTACTACGCGAAGGTTAACCTACTAAATCGATGTCATATTAGCGGAAAACGAGCTGTCGACTGTTTGCTCTACGGCGTAGAGGATAGGGCTATTAAAGTGGGTGCTCAGGCTGCACAATTCCAGGAGCCTGAGCAAGTACTCAAATATTTTAGAACAGTCAAAGTAGCTCAGAGTAGAGATAATCATGACTTGACTGTAAAGAAGAATGATAGGAAAATTCTCTTTACAAATTCGCGATCAGGGTTTACAAAACCAGGCACCGTTAACAACGCAATTCGTTGCTTTAATTGTGACGAAGTCGGTCATCCAAGTTTTAGATGTGGGAAGCCTCTCATCAAATGTAATAAATGCGAACGTATAGGGCATTCGTCGTCTAATTGTAAGAGCAGACCAGATAGCGTAATACCTGTTCAAAGTCAAAACGTTCCTAAAGATAAAAATGAGAAACAAGTAGCTGAGGTTAGCGTTCATGACAATTCTAATAGTAAATATATTATAGAAGCAAAAATTAACGGATGTACAACAGTGTGTCACATCGACTTGGGAAGCGAGTGCACATTGATAAGGGCCGATGATGCAAAAGACTTGGGTTTAAAAATTATTCCTGAAGCCAACTTGCCTGTACTTCGAGGCGTAGGAGCCAAATTGATTAATCCACTCGGTAAAGTAAATGCCACAATTGAAGTTCAGGGCATAGCAAAAACTATAGATGTGTATGTAGTCGAAAATTTTGTTATTAATTATCCGATATTGTTAGGACATTCGTTTACCGAACAATCAGACATAATTATTTTTAAAACACCATCTAAAATCATATTTCAAAAAATTCCAAAAGATAAAATCCACTTATCCACTGTAGATGCTGTAGATATTCCCTTTAGCACATTAAGAGCGATTCCAGTCAACGCAGATGGCGTAAATAACTGTAGTTTATATGTTAATGGCTCATTAAGAGGTGCTCCAGGCAAAGAATATTATCTTCTACCGGGAGTATATGAAATCAAGCAGGGACGAGGCGTGGTACTAATTCAAAACGTTTCGGAAGATACCATCAAACTAAATAAGGGTGTCTTATTAACTCGTGCCATTCTCAATTTCCCGGTCGACATAAAAAGTTGCTGTAGCGTTGCACTTAGTGAGAACGAAATCTGCAGTGATATTGACACTCACCTAGGTGAAGAGGAGCGTTTACTGTTGCAGCAACTACTTTCAAGGTACAGTGATTCCTTTTCTACCAGTCTAAGGGACCTGGGGTTTACCAATGTCACAGAAATGGTAATTGAATTAAATGACGAGACCCCTGTAGTCTATCGTCCATATCGAATGTCTTTCACTGAACGATCGCTGGTTAGAAATATGGTACAGGAGATGATCGATGGTGGCATTGCTCGAGAGTCATCATCGCCGTTCGCAAGTCCCATTGTGCTGGTGCAGAAGAAGACAGGTGAGAAACGATTATGCGTTGATTATCGAGCTCTAAACAGGAAAACGAAGAAAGAACATTACCCGCTGCCCCGGGTTGAAGATCAGCTGGACCAACTCGCAGGTAACACTATGTTCACATCATTAGATCTAGCATCTGGCTACTACCAGATCCCTATAGCGGAGGAGTCTAAATTTAAAACAGCATTCGTAACGCCCGATGGGCAGTATGAATATAATCGTATGCCATTTGGTCTGGTGAATGCGCCATCGGTTTTCCAACGGACCATAAACAAAATTTTGATGGAAGCCAAAATTAAATATGCCATAGTCTACATGGATGATGTTTTGATTCCATCCAAAGACTTTGCAGAAGGACTACACAGGCTGGAAGAGGTTTTACAATTACTACGAAAAGGCGGGCTTACATTAAAGTTAAATAAATGTAGTTTCTTCCAAAGAACTATAGATTTTCTTGGTTTCACAGTAAGCGCAGAGGGTATTAGGCCGGGTGGTAGAAAAACTGAAGCAGTTTCGAAATTTCCGAAACCCACTAACCAGCATAGTCTTCGCCAATTTTTAGGATTGTCAGGATTTTTTCGCAGATTCATTAAAGGTTACGCTCTTATTGCCTCGCCGCTTACAGATCTTTTAAAGAAGAACTCAAGTTGGTCATGGGAGGGAGAGCAGGAACAGGCGTTCACACGTATTAAGGAATTGCTGGTAACACGACCATTACTAGCTCTATATGATCATGAAGCAGAGACGCAACTGCACACTGACGCGAGCAAGGAGGGTGTTGCCGGCATACTCCTCCAACGGAACAATGAAGGTAATTTTCAGCCCGTTTCTTATTTTAGCCGCAAGACTAGCCCTGATGAGCGTAAGCTGCATTCTTTTGAGCTGGAAACCTTGGCTGTTATTGCTTCTTTGAGCCGATTCAGGGTCTACTTGATTGGGATCTCGTTCAAAATTTTAACAGACTGCAACGCACTCAGATCGACGCTCACGAAACGAGATCTCATTCCACGCATTGCTCGTTGGTGGGTCCAGCTACAAGAATACGACTGTACTATTGAGTATAGACCAGGCTCGCGCATGTCTCACGCTGACGCTCTAAGCCGTAATCCTGTTAATGACGACAGTAATAACGGTCATGAGGTAAATTTGCATGTTTTTGATATTTTATCTATGCAGCAAGCCTCTGAACAAGATTGGTTAGCTACTGTTCAGTCTACAGACGAGGAGGTAAAAAGAATTAAAGAAATCCTTAACGATCCTGATTCTGTCGAAGTAGCAGATATCCAGCAAAACTACAAGCTTAAAAATGATCGCGTATACCGGATCGTAGCGGGCGAACTAAAGTGGTTAGTACCCAAAGGCGTGCGATGGCAAATACTTAAGAAAAATCATGACGACATAGGTCATCTTGGTTTTGAAAAAACGTTACAGCGGATTCGGCAACACTATTGGTTTGCCAAAATGCGTCGCTTTGTAAAAAAATATGTGTCATCGTGCTTGGAATGCGCCCATCATAAGGCACCGGGAGGTAGGCAAGAGGGCGAACTTCACCCAATTGAGAAGGTTAATGTCCCGTTTCATACAGTACACGCTGACCATCTAGGTCCTTTCATTAAAAGTACAAAGGGAAACTGTTACCTTTTGGTATTAGTTGATGGCTTTACCAAATACATAAATATTAGTGCAGTTAAAAATACAAAATCCGTTACTACGGTTAAGGTAATAAAGGATCAAATTAAATTTTTCGGTGTACCGACGCGACTTATAACAGATAAGGGCTCAAGTTTCACTAGTAAAACGTTCAAAGATTTTGTTAATGTATACGGTATTAAACATGTCATAAACGCAGTGGCCACCCCCAGGGCCAACGGACAAGTTGAGCGCTTTAACAGAACTATTCTTGATGCATTGTCAACGTCTGCCCATGGGGGAGATGATAAATCTTGGGATGATCACATTATAGATATACAAATAGGCATTAATACGACTCAACACAAAACAACACAAAAGAGCCCGTCCGAGCTATTATTTGGGTTTAATATTACTAGTAGAACGGAAGGCATATTAGCATCTGTAATTAATGATACTTTAAATAAAACACCTGTTGAAGAATTGGAGAATGTTAGAATTGAGGCTGGTGAAAGAATCACGCAGCAGCAGGAAAAGGATAGAGACAGATTTAACAGACGTAGAAAACGTAGTAGTGAGTACAAGGAGGGTGATTTGGTGCGAGTAGAGCGACATGTTCCACATGACGGCAAGTCGCAAAAACTGGTTATGAAATATCAGGGGCCATATCGGGTAGTGAAGGTGCTCCCCAATGATAGATTCGTAATTAAGGATACTCCTATGACACGCAAAAATAGTAGGGCATACGAAGCTATAGTGGCTGTTGATAAAATACGTCCTTGGATGAGCTTTAATAGGGATATTGACAGTGAATCTGAAAATTCGGATTATCAAAAACAATGTATTAACAGTGATAATATATAATATCTAATTGTGTATATTTTGATAGCTTATAAAATAAATACAGATATGCTATGTATTGTACACACATGTACTAAATTACGTAAGTTAAATATATTAACGCTATTGTATAGACTTGAAACAACTATTGTTAATTCTTCATTAATTAGAAATTTTTAATTGTTTTCATGCGATTTATTTTTGTTACTTTATAAGCGAAGGGACTCGCTTTTTGCAGGACGGCCGAGCTGTTAGGTTCATTAAGTCTACTGTTGATATTTATATTAAGTCGCGTTCTTTTTAAGTCGTAATTTATGTGTCAAATGATTGCCTCTTATGAAGAATGTTATTTTGATAGTTTCAGTATAATTATTAAATATTTGAATGATGTGATTATAATTTAAGTATTTTTAAAATTCAATTTTTGATTTATGATTTATTTTTTATTTTGTCTCTTTTATTGGTTGGCGCCATTGAAACGGACCGGAAACCGCTTCAGTGGCGCCACCATAATAAGTTGGAAATGTAAAATGCAAAACAAAACACATTATTGGCGGGTAATCGAGTGAGTTGGACGTGGAACACGAATATTTTTTGTGAAAAGGATATCTAACTATTGAAATCACGGAGAAAATAAAGTGTATTAATTGGATTTGCAATTTTATTTGTTTGGCTTGACTAATACAATGAATGTTAAAGTAAAAGCGAGTAAAATATGTAAGGATCGAGTCACGTGGCGCTCGGCTCTCTCTGCCTACCCCACAAGGGTTTTGGCGTGAAGTTATAGTAGTTATAAATATAAAAAATATTTCTACACACACACATCTATATGTATCTCAGCTTAATAATCACGGCTTAATGGTGACCTCACTCATATGCAGGAACACAGTAACCCTCGAGGTACAGATCTCCAGCTCACAGAAAAACCGCATCCTAAATACAACTCGTATTTTGGATGCGGCTTTTCTGGGAGCTGGAGATACTTCCCCGACATTATTTTGATACGCCCTACCTCTCTGAATAATTTTAACGAGTTACATCAGTTAACAATGTCTGGGGGGCAACTCAATTTTGACTCCCTTATCATAAAGGGGACAGTTATGCGAAAATAAATTGTTAATATACCTAGTTTCATCATTTTCATAAAATATAAACATAGCAACTAAGATCGGCTGTTTTGTTTAAGCTATAACCAGCCAGTTCGCTGATTGAACACGTGTAAGAATGTTTTTCCTGCCTGTGGCAAGCATTAAAACTATTTTTCTTTTGTGTCTGTTCATGGCTGAACACTCTATTATACATTTATTACCATTTGCAGGAGTAATTTACACATTATCTTTTCACCTACAAACATATTACCTAACTATTTGATAATATTGCTAATTGCTAATGCAATTAAAATGCATAAATAAGATTGAGCTAACATCAAAAACTACTAGTAATACTTTAGTATTTTGCTAATCTTTTAATTGCAGATAGTATTACTAATGTGTAAATATGGCAACATAAAAGATTTTTTGGAAAAAATGAAATATTAATTACGAATTTTTCCAAAAGAGACTACAGTCTTTAACGAGACTGTGAAGTAAAGAGGTGTGTACAATGTCGGAGACGCGCGAGTGATCAACGTAGTGTTGCAAGTGTCCATAGTCAGTTAATAGATCTTCATCCATTGAACTATCATTGCTCTTAGACACCGATACAAACTATTAATCGATAAATATTTGTAATACAACTGTTAAGACAAATATTGTCTTAACAGGCACAGTTGTGGAATGAACTCCCAGTCGAGGTTTTCCGAAGGGACTACAACACAGGGTTCTTCAAGAAAGGCGTGAAGAGATTTTTAGAGGGTCGGCAACGCATGAGCTACGGTAACTGCTTACCATAAGGCAGTCCGTACGCTTGTTATCTTCAAGGTCCATAAGCTTTATTTGTTTGAGAAATTAATTCCATAGATTTACCGTAGAAAGAAAATGTTTAAAAAACGTAGCGTGGTGGATCGTCAACCATAAGATGGTATAGACGGAGTTTTAATTAATGGGTGCCGCCCAGCGCTAGTTCGCATAAACTTACTGGTGGCGGAAGTGTCAAGAAATATCAAATTGTCTGTAAATTACTTTCCCAAATTAATGAATTTGATAAAACATAAACTGCTCTGAAGTAATCAAAATTATTCTTTTACATACCCATAGGAGAGATTTAAAATATCCAATCTGAAAAATAAAACTCAGCCGTGTAACTAAGTATTTTAGCGCAACACTCAAGCACAAATTTAAATAAATTTAAAAGCTTTTTTTACACTACACATTTTTGTCCGGGAAAGGTAATATTTGCACGATTTGATTAGGTTTATTTTTATCTATTGTTATTGGTCATTGATATAACGCGTGTTGTGTGTAGCAATGTGACTCGACTCGTCATAAAGTGTTTTAAACCCTCATAGTCATTATTTAACTGATAGCGGAGGAATCGTGGTAATCACTTTATACAGGCCGCCACAGATAATAAAACTATTTCAGGTTTATTGACATCGTTTGTACGTAGTTAAGATTGAGGAAAATATTTAGTAAACAGTTTTCAAAAGTTTTATTATCAAAAGATCGGATGTTTTTTACAACTATTTACTTTCTCGAAGGTCCCCGTTCTCAAAGCCTGTCTAATCCCGTCTGTCAAGCTACTTAAAAACGGAGACAAAATAAGATTTTTATTACGGTGTGCAATTCACCTCTATGTCCAGTTATCGTATCCAATGAGTGACTGATAAAGCAATCAGATGATTGCGATTCCTCAAATTCCTAAGGCAGCAACTACTCAGAGCCTGCCTGGTCACTAAATCGACGGAACACGACAACACTCCGGAATTATCTAGCTAGGTGCCTTCCGGGAGAAATGTCACGAGGGAAACTGTTCCTTTTTATATTACGAAGATATCACACAAACGTATGGGCTGTCGGAAGGTTAGCTGATGTGCAGTTACTACGCTTCGCCGACTTCGTAAAATCCCTCCGCAGCGTTCTTTTAAGATGCTTCTGCTGTTGGCTCTTGGGAAAACCTCAGCAGGGAGTTCATTGAACAACACTGAAAGAAAACATACGGAATAGTACATGCTCATTGTTCGATTCAATATATGACGGTCAATTGCCAGGAAATGTTAATCGAACTGTGTTCTGTAGAACACAAGAAGGGATGCAGTATTACCCTACACTTCAGGTTACGTAGCAACTACTAATCTGCGCTTATAAAACCCTTAAAGGTAATAAGTTTCGGATCGTCTATAATTCTTATAGCTCGTGTCTGAACCGGATCACGGGTCCAAGTTGAATACTCCCGCGTCAGTGCACCGAAGTCTAAGCCGCTCGACATAGAGAGCACTAATTCCGCGAAGGGATATTCATGACCCTGTCAGTTACCAGTTACATATGCTCGAAGAAGCGAATTATGTTGACTATCTTTGCTGTGGGACTCTACTTTTGATTTATGCGTACTCACATACAGGTCTTCAAAACAGAATACGACAAAAGTGTGCTCGATTTAGTACCCAAAGTTTTTTGACTTCATTCTACTCATAGGAAGTAGGACGAACTGGTCATTTAAAAACAGAGGCCGTAGATATTAATTTACATTAGTAGTAGATAGTTCAGAGGATTCTTTAAACTGAATACAAAAAGGACAAAAGCAGTTGTGCGATTGTGCGATGTGTATCTGGCGCGGTCAATCAACCACCGATACATTCGCCAATGCTGCGACAGTCGAGATCTCCTTTTACAGTAGGACAGCTGCAACAAGAACTTTACACAAGTTAAGTGTTCAGGAGCCTTATTGACTTGCTAGCGGTTAATATTCAGTCATATCACAAGCCCTCTGCTAACGTCTCGCCCACACTGCCAACGACGGTTCGACATCAACCGGTCCTTCCTCGATCACCACAATGACTTCTCTACCGCTGGCGACCATTCTTATTTTCATGACAACAAACCTTCAAAGAAGCTAGTTGGCGGTTCTTTCCCAGTCGGATATTTCTTGAAGCGAGATATCTTACTAAAACATCAGTGTGAACGGACTTCTCGCGGGGTTCTACATCTTTCATTAAATATCACTTTGCTCTAATTCTTTCCCTCCTTCGCCTCAGCCTCGTTTGTAATCCGCCAGGTTTGTCATGCGCCACCTGCCGATATTTATACATGACGAGGCCAAACGAGCATGTGGATCATCCGTCAATCACTTACTATAAGTGATCACCGCTGTCGATAGACATAAGGAAAATAACGGCATCACCAGACCGTTGCTATTTTTGTCAAAACAAAGACTCTTAGCTTGAACCCATATTGTATATGACCATGAAGGAAATAATATATGGAGAACCGATGATACTATTTTGCAATAATAACTCAATTCACCGCTACTGGTCGGAGGGTAGAACGCGCAGCTCTGATTGGCTAATTCACGGATCGACTTCGCGTCACTTATCTCCTTATTGGTTTAAATATCCTCCTATTGGCGAGTAGTCTTGAATCGCTGAGATATTTATTTAGGCTCTACAGCACTAGGATTTTATGAATGAGTGTTTATGCGCTACTAAGAGGTTTATTCGTTTGTATAAATGCCCCAGGTACAAGTTGTTCCTTACATTGTACAAGACAAATGTCTATTATACACACGACATTAAGCCCTTAAGAATAAGGAAAAGCCTTGTATGTTCTTATGTTCTATAAAATTACAATGGATTGTATTCTGTGTTGTTCGATATGATGTCTTCCTTCAAGACTAAACGCTTTCTTGTTACCGCCAGGCGGGTCGTATACTTATTTGCCAAGTTAGTTTCGAAAAAAATAGTCCATGTACCAAAATTATAGATAGCCTACATGTACGGGTATGTCGCTGACGAATACCCGGTTTCATAGAATTTGAATAATTGAAAATGTAATAAGGAAGGTCACAATGATAACAAAATATCGGAAAAACAACTTTTATCTGTGGGGTAGCATTGGCCTGTCCTTGGACAAATTTTGCAGCAACATTGTAACATAATTTTACAGACAATAAATAGTCAAGTATTTTTTTATATACAACTTCTGACAGCATACAATCATACGGCTCACCCGATGTAAAGCAGTTACCGTGGCCTATGAACACTTGCAAATATTAAGTATCACTCGCGCGATGCAACCTCTGCTGTTAACACAGGTAATCCTTAGGAGCTTGCTGGTGACATCACCAACTCGCAGAAACACATTTTGGCTGCAATTTTCTACAAATGAGTCACCGTTGTACTACTCTGTGTAAAAAGTATCGGGAATATGTCAATAAAAAGACCCGCGTAAAAGAGGTCGTTCTAATTTTTTTACTGCATGTTGGTAGCACTGTACTGATTTAGCGCGCAAAATTTGAGCGGGATCTGTCATTTAATTTGTTTTAAACTACACTTTTTGTTGGTCATAGTTTTGAGTCCTCGGCGATTTTTACAATGGAAAATATTGTTGAACAAAGAGTGTGCCTTAAATTTTGTGTTTCAAATGATATTTCATGTGGTGAATCACTAAAAATGTTGCGAAATACCTACGGCGAATCGTGTATATCGAAAACAAGGGCTTATGAATGGTATAAGCCTTTTAAAGAAGGCCGAGAAGTAGTAGTAGACTTGCCTCGTTCTGGTAGACCTTCAACCGCTACGACCAGAGAAAACATCGACAGAATCAAGAAGCTAGTGCTCGAAAATCGACGTATGAGTCTGAGAGAGTTGGCTAGTGAGGTGAACATATCTTTTAAGTCCGTCCACAACATTCTCATTGACATTTTAGGCATGAAACGCGTCGCCGCTCGACTAGTTCCAAAAGAGCTCAATTTTGTTCAAAAAGCGCAGCGAAAGCATGTCGTTGAAGACATGGTTTCCCGAGCTTCTACGGATCCGACCTTTATGAAACGTATAATAACTGGCGACGAGACATGGGTTTATGAGTACGACATGCAAACAAGCCAACAGTCTTCAGAATGGCGTCTCGAAAACGAGCCGAAACCCAAAAAACCGCGGCAAAGTCGCTCCAAAATCAAGGTGATGCTGACAGTTTTTTTTGACTACCGTGGTGTGGTTCACTCCGAATTCCTTCCAGAGGGAGAAACAGTGAATAAAGAATATTATTTAGGCGTCATGAAGCGTTTGCGTGAGAGTATCCGCCGAAAACGTCCAGATTTGTGGCAACACAACTCATGGATGCTGCACCATGATAATGCACCATCACACACAGCCATTATAGTGAAAGAGTTTTTAGCGAAAAATTCAACAAAAGTTCTCGACCAAGCACCGTATTCACCTGATATGGCTCCGTCTGACTTTTTTTTATTTCCCAAGTTAAAATTACCACTTCGAGGAAAACGTTTTGAGTCGATAGAAGCCATAAAAGAAAATTCGCTGAATGAGCTAAAGGCCATACCGCAAATAGCCTATGAAAAATGTATGGAAGACTGGGTGAAGCGGTGGAGATGTTGTATTGCAAGCGATGGGGCCTACTTTGAAGGCGATAAAATAAATTTAGATGAATAATTTGTATTTTTTGTTTTATTGACAAATTCCCGATACTTAGTACACAGAATGTATATAGACTGGCTGACTTCTTACGTCTCCACGCAAAAAGTATCTTATATAGCACGTTGCCGCCCCGTCTAACGTCGAGCGAAAGCAACTATGGATATCAGCTAGGACCTAGTAATTCAGTTCAGTCAAGTGACAATTGTGGACGATCCCAAAGCTTTGACACACGGAGTTCTTAAGGTTGAGGAGAGAATTTACCTCTCTTTGTGTGTTCTGCCGACTGTATTGTATATGTGTTGTATTGTAGGTATGTTATTGATTGATTGATGAAGCAAATAGAAATGGTATGATGATTACCATTTCTCTTTCCTTTGCGACCGCTTGCCTTTAGGGAGTCCACCATCAACCATCAGAACCGCAATGTTCGCGTACTGTGCTGTTTCAGAGAAATTTTCTTCCGACAAACGAACTCCCTGCCGAAATTTTCCCAAGAGACATATGGTTCTTCAAAAAGAGCATGAAAGATTTTACCCGGCAATGCACGATATCTTTGCTCTTGCTAGTGTTCATGTGTACTATAACTGCTTACCATAAGATAAGTATGGTCGTTTCCCCTGCTAATAGCACAGTAGGTACGGAATCGGCCTATTGAGCAACAGGTCCCTGGTTCGAATCCTGACATGTACCACTAAATTCGTGTTTTCGGATTTATGTTCATATTTGTAATTATCACTTTCTCGGCGGTGAAGGAAAACATCGTGAGAAAACCCGCACGTCCAAGAAATTATATTTCGATAGATGTGTAACCTAACCTAAGAAAGGTCTGGTTTTCCTTCTGGGTTATGGAGGTTGAGTTTCTTCTGGGTTGCGTTTACGTCGGGAGGCATACGGTCCACCTGATGTAAAGCAGTTATCGTAGCCTATTAACGCTTGTAACATATATCACTCGCGCGATGCTACCTCTGCTGGTAACGTAGGAACACAACAACCCTCTAGAGAGTTGTTATTTGACTGCAGTTTTCTGTGAGGTAGAGGTACTTCGCCAGACGGGCTGCTTTGTTGAAGACATGTTCATGCACACAAATGTTTATCCTGTGTGGACATCGAACCCACGAACGTTGGTATCAAAGTAACGTAACTGCGCGTTTCATAACAGCGCCACCGAGCTCGTCAACATAACATTAACACTTTTAAAATAAAATTAGTGTAAATTAATTATTATTGCATAATGCAACTCGTTTAATTTAATATTTTCTTTCTGAAAGGAAAATTAGAGGGCCTCTGAGGGCCGCAAGTCAGATGTCGCCGACACGACCACGTTTCATCAAGCGCCGCCACTGACCTCAGTGAATAAAAAAGGACAAAAGCAGTTGTGCGATTATCTGGCGCGGTCAATCAACCACCGATACATTCGCCAATGCTGCGACAGTCGAGTTCATCTCCTTTTACAGTAGGACAGCTGCAACAAGGACTTTACACAAGTTAGGGGTTCAGGAGCCTTACTGACTTGCTAACGGTTAATATTCAGTCATTTCACAAGCCACATGTACACTTATACATGATCCCTGACGACATTGTCGACATTCCATTTTTGGGTAATGGTGTAAAAATATGGACGAACTAAGATACTGTCGTATAAAATAAATAATAATATTCAAATAGCACTATTTAATTGAGTTTTACAGGATTCGATAAGAATAACCTTTGGAAAGGACGCTGTAATCTAGGCAAGGGGAACAAATAAAACAAGGTTCTTTTTTTATGTATACAGAAAATGTAGTATTTTAATACATACTTTTTTATATAACGATTGTGAGACAAACACACAACAACCCTGATGTGCAAGCGGTTACCGTAGATGATATACGCGTTATATCCGCTGCTAACGAAGTACTCGTAATGTGATCTCTGGAATCACTAAATTGTTATTTGGTCGAGGTTTTCTCTAAAGTGATCGTACTTCTAATTTTCGGTTGTATCGGTTCCGTAATTCTGAAGTCACATCAAGCCATCGGTTCCGATCGTACCTAGTCGATAGATATCAGTTAAGCTAAGTCGTTAAGTACATTAGATTTTGACGAGCTCGGTGGCTCAATCGTGAATGACGGGACTTTGACACCAACGCTAGTGGGTTCGATTCCCACACAAGACAAACATTTGTGTGCATGAACATGTCTGTTTATCTTGGTCTGGGTGTTTAAAGAGAGGTAGGGCGCATCAAAGCAGCCTGTCTGGAAAAGTACCTACCTCCATCTCACAGAAAACCGCGGCCAAATCCTGCGTGTGAGCGAGGTCACCAGTAAGCTCCTAAGGAGTTGCTGAGTTAGCAGCAGAGGTGGCATCGCACGAGTGATACTTGTATGATGTATTGCAAGGGTTCATAGGTTACGGTAACCGCTTTGCATCATGTTTATGCCAAACCAGGTCAAGCTGTGCGACAGCTATACGCTCTTTATAAGTACATTGTACAACGCAAACCAGCTCACCACCGACTCTATACGGGGATACTCAAGATTCACAAAACCTCAGTAAACATTCTGGTCCATGGCCAGCTGTTTCTTCACGATATTACGGATTGATAAAGCTTAATCCGTACATCTTCTGCTGTTTCGAAATCCTGTACTTCCAAAAGTATTACATCGGATTTCATCCTCATTCTCCTTTCAATATTTTTTCCATACACATTAGCTGTTAAGCTGGTCAAACAAATGACCCTATACCTACTTGGCGCAATCCGTGCGTAATCCCTTACCTCTATACGAGGGTACAATGTCTGCACGTCTCTAATCCGTTGTTCAAACCAGAAGGGTCCCTTCTGGTTTTCCAGCATACATTTCTCAAAAAGCAGAAGGCGTCCCTAACGTAGATACTATCTAGTTTGATCAACTCTAACCATATCGATTCCCGTTAACTTTCATTATAGGTTATCCATTATGGATTCTGACCAATCACCTAATTAAAAGTAATTCTTTCACGCTTCACTTTCAGAAAGCTTTGGTTTCATTCTTAGACAGACGGTATAGTTATTTCTTGTTCTCTTTCATACTATCTCTCTGGTACAAAGATCACAAATAATCGAACCACGCTTTCCTATTTTTTACCACAGAGGTTCCATGCATCCACTTTCTTCTTTCGCACTATCCACCATAGTTTCTTTCAAAACTTTCCTACATTCGTCTACATCTGAGTCGGATTCGTCTTTCACTGACTAGACGTAGCCGAAGAGGTGGTTCAAAGTGCCGATTTTACTAAAACGCAACATTGCGCCAACACTATGAATGTCATATTTATTCAGCACGCTGGTCAAACTCCTGGGTCACCCTCCTTACAGCCTGGACCTAGCACCGTGTGACTGCTTTTAATTCCCGAAAATAAAAAATCAGCTCAAAGGGATACCTACAATTTTCGTCGCAATATCAATGCTGCGTTTGGACAGGAGACTGCTAATGAATGCACCGTGCGTTTTTGGTTTAAGCGCTTTCGGAAACTTCGACTTGAAGAACGAACTAAGTGAAAGATCGCCCACACAGGTGAATAACGCTGAATTGAAGGAGATGGTGGAAGCCGATCCGAGTCAAACTATCCAGGAATTAGCGGCATGGTTTGATGTTACCTTACCTACAATATTGACTCATTTGCATCACATCACTAAGATAAAAAAATATGAAAAACCTCGTGATTTGCCTGACTTGACTGATCTACAGAAAGAAACGCGCATTGAAACTTTTTGAATCGGTACAGAAATGAAGGAATATTGGATCGAACTGTGACATGTGACGAAAAGTGGATTACGATAACCGTAAGCGAAAAATGCAATAGCTGACCCCAGATCAAACGCCGCAACAGTGCCCTAAAGCAAAGCTTACCAATAAAAAGGTAATGGTAACAGTTTGGTGGTCTCATCACAAA
This sequence comes from Pyralis farinalis, assembly GCA_947507595.1. Taxonomy (NCBI): domain Eukaryota; kingdom Metazoa; phylum Arthropoda; class Insecta; order Lepidoptera; family Pyralidae; genus Pyralis; species Pyralis farinalis. The sequence goes on along the minus strand of OX382282.1, from coordinate 6,925,620 downwards.
AATATATCAATCAGGCAGTACAAAATACTTACACACAGTTTGTCGAATCTAGACCCCCAGAGTTCTATCGCAAAAGCATAAATAAACTTCCGATTAGATGGCAGCAATGTATAGATAATGAGGGTAAATATTTTGATTAAATAAATATGTTACATCTTAGAAAAAATAAGAGCTTTAATTTTTCAATACAAATCAGCAATTTCATACTTTAACGCCTAATATTTACCTATAGAACACTTTTTTTTATTTTCGCAATACTTTCCGAGTGTCCAACGTACAATAAACAATAAAAATATATAAGGAATGAAAAAATACTGATCAGGTTTAATAACAATTCTGTATGTTTTTTTTTTTAATTATTTTCTATATGTGTGAAATGAAACAATGTTATATAGTGCAGTCAAAAATAGGTCGATTATTAATTTTTTGTGAATAGCAACCGTTCAGGCTGAAACAAAATGCATTCGATGGGAAAAAATATCTAGACAAAGGACCCCAAATTATTTTTGTCCACAACTTACAACTAGGGAGTTTTCAGGGTCGCTGATCCCGTCAGATTTCCCAAATTCCCCTTCTCTAATTAACCCCCATGTGATGTACATACAGTATTTTTTGATAAAATCCATCAGAATTGGATGAAACGGTAGACTCGGGGGTTTTTGCGGTCGCTGATTACGATCCCGACTTCAGAATTCAAAAATACTCCACCCCCTCCTCTAATTAACCCCCATGCTGTTCATCCAGCATTTTTTGAAAAAAAACTCCCGAGTCCACCGTTTCATCAAACCCCGAAGTCCAAATAAGTTGTGGAAAAAAATAATTTGGGGTCCTTTTGTCTACATATTTTTCCCCATCGAATGCATCTTGTTTTAGCCTCATCGGTTGTTATTCAAAAAAATACCGTATTGACTCCACTAATACGTTTTGGGCATGATAGTAATCACTCTAATAAAAAATCTAATATTATTCAAGAGTACAAAGTGAGGATACTAGCGCTCTAAAACATACTTATATACCTTATTATGGATTCGGTGCCAAAAAATCTGTGATCCGTCGTACCTTTCAAACGTTTTTTGTGCACCAAATCAATTAACAACTTTCGAATAGATTTCTGTGTAGGTTTTATTTTGTAGGGATCGGCAATTTCTTTTGTAATAAAACACCAAATTAACCATTAGCAATTTTATTATTACGTCTACGTACAAATAGCTATTCGACTACTAAAGGAGAATGTCCACTCATGGTTTCAAGTTGTGCACAGATAAGATTAACATTAAAAATCAAAGTATTATTTTTCACTACGTATCCCAAAAATTGAACCTTGATTTCTCCGGAGAATAAATTACATAAAATTATAAAATATTTTGATATCAAACTCTTCATGTGTAGTTTCACTGCTAACGTGTATTTAAAATAAGAAGTTTAAAAATCTGTTATTGAACAACAAACTCGTTCGAATATGGCACATTGACGAGAAATGTAAAATATGTTTGATTGATGTTTTTGTTCTGTTGTATACGATAGTATAGGTACCTATAGTTCGTTTTGCCGATGTTTTCTTGATTTAAATCATTTCATATTTCCGGTCGTAATACGTCGACTTAAACTTCTCGAAATATAATGATAATATCAAATAATAATACGGCAATATTATATGGATAGGGTTGAAAACTGACGATGATTGTTGAAGATCCCGAAAAAAATTGAGCTGGTACTGGGAGCTACGTATATACTTGTAAGTACTATTCTATCCGTGCGAAGCCGAAGAAAAAAATATTTACTTATTTATGCCTCAAATACAATACATACCTTACCTATACTTTTAATCCAACTGAAAAATGTAAGTAGTTGATATTACGGGTCAAATAACCTAAACTGAAGAACTTTATTAGTGTTTTTCTAGTAAATACGGAGCTATTTATAAACATTCGATTACATAGCTGAAGCCCTACAGATTGCAGCCGGTTTCATTTGTGCACAATAAAAATAATTTTGAAACCAGACTCTATACAACAATAGGCATTCTCCTTTGTATTATTTTGAGTTGAATGATCAATGAATGAGTTTCTAATCCTCGACCAAATATTCGTCATTTTGACCTTTGTATGTTTCTCTCTGCAGCATAGTACTATCAAAAGGACAGGCCGCTTTCGATACAATTTTCATTGTTCTTGAGTCCATTTAATCGACATGATTCTTATACTATGTTTGGTAAAAATCGGGCCAAGCCATTCATTCTATAACAAGCGGGAAATTTGGAGCTTTTATTGATCAATAATATTTTTTTTTAACTATATGTTTGATTTAAAATTAGCAAAACATGCTGTCTCATTCCATCACTCATTGACAGATGTTCTCAGCGATTGATTGTCCACGGAATCAGATTCGAATCGAAAAGAAAGAAACTATAAAAACTGCACCCTAGCCACAAGAACCACAACGGTACGGGAAGTAAATAGAATTTAATTAATTCTATTTACTTATAAATAAAGGTGATTATTCCTACAACCAAATTCTATTTTTCGTTTAATCCGAACCGTGCCTGGTAAGAAGTTTAAAATCTCTATACAATACTTAATCACAGCTACGCGGTAACATTTAATCTTCAATAATCTTCTCCATTCGTCTGAGTGCAGGCGCATAACAACCGACACTAAGGCTGCTCCTATGTTATTCAGTGCGATTTTTTTCCTAGCCGCAGAAAATAGACCAGAAGATGACCAGGAGACGTCCTGAGAGCTGACTCACTTTATTTCCTACCGATAAATGGAACAAATGGCGTCTACAAGTTCGTTTATTAATGTTTATTGCGCTCTAGGAGATTTTAGAGCCAACGACCAGTGCAAAATAGCATTAATTGACTAGTGGAGAAAGAATCAGCCCATCTTTAAGAGAGGTAGGACGCATCAAAGCAGCCCGTCTGGGGAAGTACCTTCACCTCACAGAAAACCGCAGCCAAATAACAACTCAATTGTTGTATTTCCGCGTGTGAGTGAGGTCACCAGTAAGCTCCTAAGGAGTTGCTGTGTTAGCAGCAGAGGTGCCATCGCTCGAGTGATACTTAATGTATGTAGCGTTTATAGGCTACGGTAACCGCTTTACCTCAGGTGGGCCGTGTGCTTGTATGACTCCCGACGATGTACTCGTATATAAAAAAAAACCTTTTACTAGGCAAATAAAGTAAATATTTGGAATAACGCACATGTCCAATAAATTATATTTCGAAGTCGTGTGATATAGCCTAAGAAAGGTCTGGTTTTCCCGCTGGGTTGCGGAGGTCTGGCGGCAGTGGGCTCATATCAAAATCATTATCTTTGCCAAATCCTGAGTTATAGGCAGTGACCCTTGTCAATACCAATGGATTAAGAAACAGAAAGACGACATCTCCTCAAGGGTCCTACGTCATAGCCTTACCTTGCTATTGGCTTATCTTGTAATGACTAGAAATACCAGTACGTCTTATCTGTTCAGTTTTATCTTAGTGTTCAGTTTCTTTTCTTTTCTATGTAGTTTATCCAGTACCATTTAGAGCAAGCTCTGTAAAACATATCTATCACTGTGTAAGCTTCTTTTCCTCGCTGTGTTCCATTACGTGCAAACTTTTTTTTTTTAATATTAGTTCAGCATAGTGGCTCCTCTTTGCCTGATGGTAAGCGAAAGAGGAGCCCAAATCGCAACTGCAACTGACAAAATACTACACCGTATCCTGTCAGTTGACGCTGCCATGCTGACCCGCAAGATGCTTCTTCACGCTTCGTTTGAAGGATCCCATATTACAACTGCGTAAAATAGTTTTCTTCACTGTCCCGTTCCTCTCCTTCCCGTGTGATCTATCCAGAATCATTTACTATATAGTCTTTAAAACATATTTTCTTACACTGTGTCCAGCTGCCTTCTATTGCTGTGTGCCCCAGCAAGTTTCGTTGCGTGGAGACTACCTCAAAATATTTTCCTACACTGTCTGTGCAATCTCGCTAAATATCTTTTATTTCGCAGTATCTAGCTTTATTTTCATCTGAATCCTGAAGAGGAAGTTGACCCCCTCTTTTTATGTGTAGATCCTATCCAGCTCGATTCTGTGCAATTGCCCTAAAACGTGTTTTCTCTTACTATGCTTCCCTTTCTACTATCCCATTTCAATTCGACGAGCTCGGTGGCGCAGTGGTGACACGCGTTGTTACGCAACTTTGACACCAACGCTCGTGCGTTCGATTCCCACACAGTACAAACATTTGTGTGCATGTCTGTTTGTCTTGGTATGGGTATTTTCTATGTATAATAAGTATGTATTTACAAAAAAAAAATGTATTTACGTATGTTTATCAGTTGTCTAGTACCCATAACACAAGCTTCGCTTACTTTGGGGCTAGATGGCGCTGTGTAATTTGTCCGACAATATTTTTTTTTTTTAATAATTCTTCTTCTCAATCCAACTTAATCATACGGAATCCCTCTAAAGGATGTTATCTTTCGCTGTATCTAGCTTAATTTTCCTTCGAATGCCTTTGGAATGTGTCGTATGCAGTTATATTCAGTTTAAGCCAGCCCTGTAGCTTCCATTCTTCTTCACCCTTGAATCTCCTTTTAATCGTGTGGCTTATCCTTTTCCATACTGTGCAAACGTAACTAAAGACATGTTATTTCGGTCTAGATTGCAATATAGCTTGAAAATGATGTACGAAAAGATATTTATGCGGTCGGAATTCCTTTCCATTCCTTCCTTCAAGATTGTATGTTATGTAGACTTATCCTGCGCAAACGTCATTCAATGGACTATAGCTTTTTCCTGCCCTCTTTCTCCTGGAAATATCCCCCTGACCCTGGGACGAGTTTAACACTAGGTTTACTCTCTTTTCTCTCCTGAGGTGGTGATACAGAATGATCTGAAGTATCGGAGACTATTCCTTGAAGGCGACTCGTGTTAGTTTGACTTAATCTGTAAACATATTATGGCAAATTGGTCGTGTTTTATCAGATCATGTGAACAGGCGAGCGTGTATGAAAATAGCTATGAATATTAATGCAGCGAGCAAAGTCTAAAAATATAAAGATAAACATTCTTTATTTCTCATTGGGCCCTCGCGGGCACTTAGACACGTCTTACATTTTTTGAAATATAATCTTATTGTATCTTATTTAATTCTCTTATTTTACTTTTTTCTTTTTTTTAATCTACTAGCATTTCGGAAATGACCATTGGCGAAGAAGAAATGGCGAAAGAAACTTGCCAATATAGGTCTCTTTTAAAATTGGCAATTAGATATTACAAAATAAAATACATAAGCATATTGGTACAATAATCATATCAAATGGTCAAATTAAAGATTATTAAGGACAGGTAGTCTGTGCTGAACTATTTCCAGACATCTTTGTCAGTTACATATTCATCAATTCTATAATAAGCCCTTCCACAGAGAGTATGGTGTTGCAAATGTCCATAGGCTACAGTAACTGCTTACCATCAGGCAGGCCGTATGATTGTTTGCCACCTTAGTTGTATTAAAAAAGTATTTTTTATGATATATAGATAAACATTAGGGCCAATTAAAAATAAGTTCACCTAAATTTCATCTCTATATTCTCTTTGTATCATCTGGGACAGTGATAGTGATGATGAGGTAGTGGATCAACTAGCCTATTAACCTACTGATCATATCCTGATGTGGCCATGTACCACTAAATTCGAGTTTTTATATTTATACGTGCTTTGTAATTATCACTTGCTGAGCAGTTAAGGAAAAGATCATGAGGAAATCCGCACGTCCAAGAAATTATTTAGCTTTGTTTTGACGAGGCATACAAGCATACGGCCCACCTGTTGGAAAGCGGTTACCGTAGCCTACGAACGCTCGCTATACATTAAGTATCCACTCGCGTGATGCCACCTCTGCTGCTAGCACAGCAACTCCTTAGGCTTAGCTTACTGGTGGCCTCACTCACACGCCGGAACACAACAACTCTCCAGAGAGTTGTTATTTGGCTACAGTTTTCTGCGAGGTATTTCCCCGGAGAGCTGCTTTGATGCACCCTACATCTCTTAAAAACACCCAGACCAAGACAAACAGTCATGTTCATGCACACAAACGTTTGTCCTTGTGGGAATCGAACATCAACGCTCGTAGGTAACGTGCGTGCGTGCGCTTATGTGCGTTAATAGTGCTTTCGCCACTGCGCCACCGTGCTCGTCAAAATTTTATTTAGTTTATATTTAGAAAGTAACCTAAGAAAGGTCTGCTTTTCTCTCTGGGTTGTGGAGTACTGACGCTCGCTCTATGTAAAAATCAGTCTTCTTCCTTGTGTTATCCTGTTTCCTAATCTATTACGATTGGCGAGATCCGCTACCTAAGCCCAAGGATTTGGCGAAGACACTGATTTTTACATGGAGCGACTGCCGTCAGTCCTCGACACCCTTAGGGGGAAAACCAGACCTTTCTTAGGTCAGGTCACACGTTTTTGGAAATATATTTTCTTGGAAGTGTGGGTTTCCTCACGTTGTTTTCCCTTACCGCCGAGCAAGTTTTTTTATTTTTTGATGTGGCCTGTCAAAATGTCCCCATTCCGCCTGATGGAAAGCGTCAATGAGAACCAGATGTGAGAACAGCCATCACAGTGATTAGCGCTGTGCTGGCTGTCCCCCCCTTGACGGCCCGCTAAGGTGCCTCTTCACACCTCGTCTAAACGACCCGGGATTATAGCAAGTGGGGAACACATGCGCCGGAAGCGAATTCCACATTTTGATAGTCCGACAAAGAAATGAGTCGCCGAACTTCTTAGTACGGGAGGTAAGCAACCCAACTCTATGTGGATGTGATCTCAGTCCAGCGCGAGTGTTCCGGAGGAGAAAAGGAGGAGGGACGAGGTCAAAAAGCTCCTCAGAACATTCCCCATGATAGATACGGTAGAGAACACTCAAGCTTTCAAGACACATTTAAACCTTTTTTACTGACCTGACTTCTTCGACATCAGCCACTTTATCAATAAGACTTCTGATGATGCCCTCCTTGTGCTCGAGCGCTAAGGAGGCCCTTTCGAGCTCTCGCCTGTACTCAGCCTGGGCTATAGCAGCCCGGCGCTCCTGCTCCACTATGCGACGTTCTAGCTCTTCTAGCGACGTATAGGCCCGGGATTTTACAACCTACAAATAATAATTTTCATATCCACTGCATGTAAAACTATGCTATAAATATGCCTCAGATTCACTCTTACGTTACTTTCTTTACATACTTTTTTATACGACGTCGGGAGGCATACAAGCATACGGCCTACCTGATGTAAAGCGGTTATCGTAGCCTATAAACGCTTCCAATACATTAAGTATCAGTCGCGCAATGCCACCTCTGCTGGTAACACAGCATCTCCACAGGAGCTTACTGGAGACCTCATTCACACGCAGGAACACAACAACCCTCTAGGGAGTTGTTATTTAGCTGCGGGTTTCTGTGACGTGGAGCTGGACAATATGCGAATGCAAAATCAAGAGAGGTAGGGCGCATCTAAGCAGCCCGTCTGGGGAAATAGCTTCACGTCACAGAACCCCGCAGCTAAATAACAACTCCCTAGAGGGTTGTTGTGTACCTGCGTATGAGTGAGGTCTCCAGTAAGCTCCAACGGAGATGCTGTGTTACCAGCAGAGGTGGCATCGCGCGAGTGATACTCAATGTATTGCAAGTGTTTATAGGCTACTGTAACCGCTTTACATCAGGTGGGCCGAGTGCTGGTATGCCTCCCGACGTTGTGTAAGAAAAAAATGTTTTTATCCACCGACCTTAATTTCGTGTTTAATTCTCTCGAGCGCGTCCAGAGCATGTCTCAGCGGCTCCGAGTTGCTTCGCGCTTTGCGCGCACTTCTGCGGACGCGCGTCGCACGAGCTGTTGCCGCTTTAACTCGTTGGCGGAAGATTACAGCTGCTTTTCTGTATAACCTATAAAGTACATAATACTTTCTAAATGGGGTTCTTCGAGTAAAGATGTTTTTAGAGTCGGCAACGCACGAGTGACACCCCTGGTTTGGCAAATGTCCGTAGGCTACGGTGACTGTTTACTATCAGGTAGGTCGTATGCATGTTTGCCACCTTAGTGGTATAAAAATAAATAAATATATATATTTAAATGAAAATATACTGATAGCCCAGTGGATAAAGAACCAACTTATTAACCAACCGGTTTAAATCCTGGTATGTACCACTAAATTCATGTATTCGGTTTTATACCCGTATCCCATATCAACTCTTACTCATCCCACTGCAGGGATACGGGTCTCCCTTCAACCGAAGGACTTTAGAGCATACTCCACCACGCTTTTCAAAATGCGGATTGGCGGAGACCAGTGTTTTCAAGCCGTCCGAGGGCCACTGACTTAGCTTAACGATTGTCATCTATCGGCACCAGCTGGGACTGACGGCTTAACGTGCCCTCTGAACTCAGAGAAGCTCGATATATATAAACCCATCCATAGACAGGCTGCCGTCGACGTTACTTAAGCTGCGTATTCGGTAAGAATGACAAGCGCAACGATGCCATGGAGCTCTCTTTTTTCCATCCATCCCTTTTATACACATATTTGTAATTATCGCTTGCCCGGCGGCAAAGATAAATTATATTTGTATGCAATTTGATCTAACCTGCTTTGTGTGCTTCCGCCACCAATTAGTTCATGCGGATTCTGTTCCAGATGGCGGACGACCGCAGCAGCCGAGGCAGAGACTACCGGAGCAGCCATGGCAGCGTCGGCATGTAGCACGTACTAACAGTAGTGGGTGGGTGCCGGCCGGCGCTAGGCCGCATGAACTAATTGGTGGCGGAAGCACACAAAGCAGGTTAGATCAAATTGCATGTGAATTTGACTTTCACAAAATAACGCCTGAATCTATTAACTATGAAAAATTATATTTGGAAAGACGTGTGACCTAACATAAGAAAACCCTCTTGGCTGTGAAGGTCTGATGGCAGTCGTCAGTATCCTCGCCAAATCCTTCGTCTTAGGTACCGGACCCGGCCAACGTCAATGGATTAGGAGGCGGGATAGCGCTAGGAAGGAGACTCTGCATTTATCCATAGTCATACCTCACGTTCTTCAACGCGGCTTTCAACTCCTCTTTGACAACTTCATGCTCTTGACACACTTTATTGTACTTCTCTTCTAGGACCTTCATCTGCTCCTGTAACTTGGCCGTTTGCTCGGTCTTCCGTTCAGCCTCCATGCCGTACTGATGTTTCAGTTCTTCTAATAATCTGTTGCAAAATATACATCTTAAGGTTTATGCAAGGATTAGTAAGTATCATTTTTATACATTAAGTATCAACCTCAAACAATAAAGAAGTCAACAACCCTCCAATAGAGTTATTATTTGGCTGCGGTGCAGTTTTCTGTGAGGTTGTAGCACTTCCCCAGGCGGGCTACTTTGATGCACACAATCTCTCTTAAAAATCCCAAACCAACACAAACGGACAAGTTCATACACACAAACGTTTGTCCTGCGTAGGATTCAAACCCACAAGCGTCAGTGATAAAGTCGCGTTATTAACCGCTGCGCAAGCTCATCAAAATCGTCAAAATACTTTCTGTAGCACCAGTCCAACCCAATCTCCAGCACCGAACACTTGTCTCCAAATCCATTTTCCAAATATAACAAAGTGTATATAAAAATAATTAATTATGTATTCTATCTATCTATAACTTCACGCCAAATCCCTTGCGGGGTAGGCAGAGTGAACCGAGCACCACGTGACTCGATTCTTACATATCTCACTCGCTTATTTAACATTCATTGCTCTCCTGACATCACCTTCCAATAGAACACGACCAATTTGGTCATGGTAGGTAAGTCTTGGCCTTTCGCGGCTCCTACATCCTTCCACTTTTGCATTGTATATCTGCTTCGTCATTATTAATAATTATGTATTAATTATTTTAATTTTAGTTTTCATAAATCCCCTTTTTTAAATCAAATTTCACTTCGTAATTTGCCAAAGCTATAAAAACATCTCCACTCCTTTCATACTGAGTGACACATACCGCTTGCAGTGATCCAGCCTCCTTTCGTGCAGGTCAGCGGGCACTGTCCTCGCACGGAACACATCCAGGGCGGCCATCTTGCCCTCGGACGCCTCTAAAGCGCTCCGCACTGTGAAGTATTCACGGTGGACAGTTTCATAGTCTCGCATCATGGCTGCCACTGAGAACCGCAAACGTATACGTATGTATAACGAGCTCGGTGGGGGAGTGGTTAGTAACGCTACTTTGACACCAACGCTCGTGGGTTCGATTCCCACACAGGATAAACAGGAACATGGCTGTTTGTCTTGATCTGGTAAGAGAGGTAGGGCGCGTCACAGCAGGGGCGTCTGGGGAAGTAACTCCTCATAGAAAACCGCAGTCAAATAACAACTAAGCCAGTAAGGTCGTAAGGAGTTGCTGTATTAGCAGTAGAGGTATCGCACAAATGACACTTAATGTATTGCGAGCGTTCATAGGCTACGGTAACCGCTTTACATCAGGTGGGCAGTATGTTTGTACGCCTCCCGACGTCGGACATGAAAAAAATCTGGGATGATGTGTAGGATCTGATCACGACAAGGTTTTAAAAATGTAGACCACTTGAACAAGCACTCTGTATAAAAATATATCTATCTATAAATTCAAACCGAGTCCCTTGCGGGGTAGGCAGAGAGAACCGACCGCCCCATGACTCGCTCCTTACACACCTCACTCGCTTCTTTAACACTTATAGATCTTTTCATGCACGCTCGCCGGCTACTAGGACTGAGATCACCTTCTGACACACGACCAAATTGGTCATGAAAGGTGAGCCTTGGCCTTCCTCGGCTCCTACATCCTTTCACTTTACTATAAAAATACTAACTTTTATCTTCATAAAGCTCGTACACTTCTTTCAACTTAGACTCTGCCCTTTCCGCGCGCTCCACCAACGTCGCCTTCTCGATGTCCACTGTCTCTTTCTCCACCATTGTCTTCTTATAGCTCTGTCTCGTTTGCGCCAACTCCTCCTCTAGATTGCTAACCCGCTCGCTCAAACATTTGTTCTCAGAGACGATTTGTTTAGATTTCTTGTTGATATTTTCGAATTGTTTTTCATAGTCTAATATTAGACTGTCTTTTTCTTGTATATTTTCTTGGTATGCGTCGAACAATGGTGCTGGAAGAAACAAAGTAGTTTATTTCAGTTCGGTTTCCGTTTTTAGGGTTCCGTACCTCAAAAGGAAAAACGGAACCATTTTGGGTTCACTTTGTTGTTCATCAGTCTGTCTGTCCGTCTGTCAAATCCCTTTTTATCAGGGACGGGTGGAGCTATCAATCTGAAAATTAATATCAAATACCTACTCAAGTCTGTAACCCAGGGAGGGAATCGCAAGGGAATCAAAATGGGGTACTATGGGGTACTTCCCGTTGACCTAGAATGATAAAATTTGGTAAGAAGCAATATCATGTAGGACAAGTAAAGGAAAAAATCCGAAAACGTAAATTTGTAGTTACATCACAAAACTAAATATTTTTCGGACTCGCACTTGACGGTTTTTTTATAATTGCTGTATTATCTATCTATTTATGTCTTAACGTCAAGTTAATTACGTGACAGGGAAAGAGAACCAAGCGCCACAAGACACGATCCTTGCACAGATCACTCGCTTCTTTAACATACATTCATAGTTATCTTCATTCGTGCTCGCCGGTTCCTCAGCATCCAGATAAAACACCTGATGGCAACCACTCACACATACGCCAAAAAAGTATAATGCCTTTTTCTTCCTTTTTTATCCTCCTCCCATATGCCTACCTCACGAAGAACTTGTGGGGATAGGTTTTGATTGCAATTTCACTTATAAAAATGTAAAGTTTCGTTTGTACCCGCCCTTTGTACTGTAAGTTTTGCTCTCATTTATACGATTATTTTACAAAATATGTTACTTTAAAAAAAAATGGGGAGAAATCGTTTGTCAATTTGTTAATTATCATGCACCAAAGTTCGTAGTGAGTGGTGAAAAAGGCATAAACTACACTTCAGCGCTCTCTGTCTTTGCAATTTGTGGCCAAATAAATGTTAGTTGCATAATATTGAGATTAAATGTCTCATGCTATTGCCAAAATAAAATGTATAATAACTACTTGTATTGACAGACGTCATCTGTCACGATGTCTTTAGTATTTGTATTTGACATTTCTCTTGTGTGTAGTTACATTCCAATAAATATGGCAACTCCGTGAACGATCTTTTAATTTTAATCCAACAAAACTTCATCCATCTCTCCAAGTAATGCAATTATCGCCCATAAAAAATAGTTTGAAAAACAATAAACACATTATTTTGCTCTTAGCTTGTTTTATTTAGGAATTTATTAACCTTTTGTTGTGCTTTGCATATTACATAAGCTTACCTAATGCCTGTGCGCTTAGTAATCCGGAGAGATCCACAAGTCGCCCCGTGTGGATTTGTTCTTCGGCACTTTTGGAAGACTGTATGTCGTCGAGGTTGACAGTTGTATTTTCTGAAAAACATTAAAAATACATATTTAATACTATGGTAAGAGTCGTCATTTAATAAATAGAAATTATTTATTTTAGCCAATATTTAAATGCAATTTGATCTAACATGCTTTGTGAGCTTCCGCTACTAATTAATTAATGGAAACTAGCGTTGATCCGCACCCACCCACTACTGTTAGTAGATACATCGTGCTGTCACTATCGTAGCTGCCCAGGTCGTCTCTGTAGAGATAGCTATGGCAACAATCGTGGCTGGTGCATGCGGTTCCTGTTCCAGATGGCGGCAATCGCGGGGACGACCGCAGCAGCCGAGACAAAGACGACCGGAGCAGTCGTGGTAGCGACGGCATGATTGATGACGACATTTAGTAAGGGTAGTGGCCGGCGCTAATTTGTATGAACTAATTGGTGGCGGAAGCACAAAAAGCAGGTTAGATCATATTGCACGTAAATTTGGCATTCGCAAATCAATATTTAAATTATGTAGCGGGCTGGCGACTCGGTACGAAAGGTGCATGCTCGGCACTTTCGACACAGCGAGCCGGTTCCCACGCGCACGCGGCTCCAGTCGGCCCCTGTCGCCCGCTCGCGCTAGGTCACCAGTAATAGACCTAACAGTGGTAACCTTCGACATTGGGCAGTTGGGATTGTTAAAAATTTTTTTTCTAAGACCTTACAAATTACAACACTATTCAAAAATGGTATTTCGTAATCGTATTCGTAATACGTCAGTGCTATAATTGTGTTGGAGCGAGGTAGTTTAAATCTCTTGTTACAGACCTAAATATATGGGACCACGGTAGTAGGTAACCTACGAGCGAAACTTGACTTGTTTGAATCTCTTATTACAAACAAGGATATAAAGGGTAGTGTCTATATTTTATATAGTTGTTCTGAAAGAGAGCGTCGGTGTTAAAATAAAAAGAGGCATGCTCCGATGGTTCGGACATGTAGAAATAATGCAAGATGAAAAAATGACGAAGCACGAAGCATATACAATGCAAAAGTGGAAGGATGTAGGAGCCGGGGAAGGCCAAGACTTACCTACCATGACCAAATTGGTCGTGTTCTATCAGAAGGTGATGTCAGGAGCCCTAGAAACCGGCGAGTTTTTAAGTTTGTGGATGATTCATTGTCTGCTGTCCGGAATCCGGCGTCAGGGCCTGACGAAAAACAGCGTTAGTACACGGTCACCCGTGTATTCCAACATTATGGTGAGAAGGCTCCTTGTTGGCATTACGATACATATATTTTTGTATATTTTCACCAATTGTTCTGTTTCCTTTTTATTGTGTATATCAATGGTCTATAGTTCTATACCAATAAATATTTCTTTTTTCTTTCTTCTTTCTTACTCTTAGTTTTTAGTATATGTCCCCTACTAGTTACTCCAACTTAGATTAACAAATGTAATGATACTGACCTGAGTAGTATGTGTGGAGTTAGAATCATAATTGATAGGATAAGAAATAGCACGATACGAGAACTATGTTGAAAGATAGATGATGTAGAGACAAAATTTGAAAAGGGCATGTTGATATGATTCGGACATTTGGAATGTATGTGTATGGCAGAGAGTTACGAAAGAAGTATATCGAGCAAGAGTGAGTGGAGATATCGGCAAGGGCCGTCCTAAACGTATACATGTGGATCAAATACCTGATGTGCTGAAAAAGGGCCAAATCAAACGCACCCGAATCCGAAGAACATCCGAGAAGAGGTTGATGAGTGTGGAAGAGGCGAGAGAGGTATGTTTGGATCAGTGCACCTGGCGATCCATATTCTCTGCCTACCCCAATGGGAGACAGGCGTGATGATATGTATGTATGTATGTTTACAGACCTGCCCCTTTATATCCAAGACTGGCTGCAATAAGAGAATCTAGCACGTCCTGTTTATCTCCTGGTTTGTATACGGTGTCAGTCTTTTCCCCTGCCAGGATCGGGACGTTACTGCGAAGTTTCTCCTGGTACCGAGATAGCTGAACGTTTAATCTGAAACCATAAACGTAATCATAAGTAAACCCTTTTGACACCAAAGCACGTGGGTTCGATTTCCACACAGGGCAAACATTTGTGTGCATGAACATGTCTGTTTGTCTTTATTGTTTTATGTATCATAAGTATGTATATACAAAAAATGTATTTACGTATGTTTATCAGTTCACTAGTACCCATATCACAAGTTTGGTTTCTTTGGGGCTCCAGTGTAATTTATCTATCTATCTATAACTTCACGCCAAATCCCTTACGGCGTAGGCAGAGTACCGAGCGCCACGTGACACGTTCCTTACATATCTCACTCGCTTCTTTAACATTAATTGCTCTTTTCATGCACGCATGCGGTTTCTAGGGCTCCTAACATCGCCTTCTGATAGAACACGACCAATTTGGTCATGGTAGGTAAGTCTTGGCCTTCCACGGCTCCTACGTCCTTCCACTTTTGCAATGTACCTATATCTGCTTCGTCATTCTTTCATCCTGCATTATTTCTACATGTCCGAACCAACGGAGCATGTCTCTTCTTATTTTAACACCGACGCTCTCTTTCAGACCTACTCTGTTTCTAATGTAATTTATCTATCTATATATTTATTATAAACATAAAGGTAGCTATTAAATCTAATAGTAAACAGTTCAACTGGGAGAGTTGCTCCACTTTACAGAAGATTACATTGAAAACACATTTACTTGGAGGGTTATACGTTCCTGGAAGTGCGTAACGTCGCCACGAAGCAGGTTAGCAATCTTTACCTACCAGCGCGTGAATGTACCCCCTCCGGACTCGTTGTCCTCCCAGATTTTCTCCCCTGGGAAATCATTAGGATATTTCTAGTACTAGTGGCTCTAATAAAGATAGACCCTCTCGAAGACTGACAAGACGTGTGTCCTCGAAAACAGGTAAACTCCGAGTATATTATTTAACATCAGGGAAATAATATTTTGTCAGACACTACTTGTGTTGCAAGCAATCGAAGGCCGCATTAATTATCCACCCGAAGTGGAACGAAAAACGTCTGTTGTGACGACGCTGTCAAAAGCAGAGATAGAAAAACAGCGGTTTCGCTGGGGCTCTTATATTTTTATCTATACAATGTATGCGGGTGTATAATTAATTCATTTCATACACATACACTTTGTGTCATGTCATTCGTTGTCAACAATGTATTTGTGCAGGTGAATTTCCATTTTATTTATTTATTTAAACGTCGTCGAAATTTCAAATATCAGATGTTTGTTAGGTTTTTGACTACGACTTCGGGAGTCAAAGGTACATGCAAGCATACGGCCGTGGCTCGATGCCACCTCTGCTGCTAACATACCAACTCCTTAAGAGCATACAGGTGACCTCACTCACACACCACACCAGACCAAGACAAACAGTCATTTTAATGTACACAAATGTTTATCCCGTGTGGGAATTGAACCCACAAGCGTCGGTGTAAAAGTAACATAACAGCGCGTTTCACCACCGCGCTATTTAAAAATATCACGAAGGTGAAGTAAACATAGGGCCCGCCTGTTAACCATCAGGCATACCGTATGTTTGTTTTCCACATTAGTGGTATAAATAGGCCAACAACTAGTGATCGATGTTTACCTGTATAGGACATCTTTAAGCGCCTGCATGTCTTTCTGCAGTCGCATGTTCTGTTCCCGCGCTTGATTCAATATAATATGGCGACTGCTGCAGCTCATGCACACCTCCACTAGTGGGATAGCCGTAGGAGGCTCAGGATGCTCTGAAACACAACATAACACAAAATAAATATAACCCTGATTTTGAGGAAAACGATGACGTCGATATAATCGAACACACAAGTCCTGGAAGGTCGACCGCAACCTGAGTGACAGCCTATGGGTATTTACAATACCAGAGGTGTCACTCAGGTTGCGGTCACTGTGGTGCGGTGTGGTAACTGCTTGCCATCGAGCAAGCCATATGCATGTTTGCAACAAGGTGACAAAGCTCAGGGGTTAAGACACTACGATCGCGGTAGTGACAAGATTTTTCAATCGTTCAACATCAAATGAAAAAGAGAAATTGTCTCTCGCGTGTTGCTATCTCTGATGTTAACACAGCAACTCCCTAGGACCTTACTAGTGACCTAACTCACACGCTGGAACACAACAACCATCCAAAGAGTTGTTATTTCCCTGCGGATTTGTGTGAGGTGGAAGTACTCTTAATAAATATATATTATTTAATAATGTATATGTCGCATCCGGTCATGAGTATGGATGTTTAAAACGAAACAGAAGCGCGCGAACGGTGGCGCGCTTTGGCAGAATCAAGAGGTCGACACTGGAAGAAATGGAGAGTTAGTGCAAACGGCGGCAAGTGACGACGTCTTGGGACTGTCCTCTCGTTTCGTATTTTCCTGAACGTTGATTACAAGTGCTGATTTAAAATTATAGTGTGATACGAATTGCATTGGATTTCTCATTGCACAACTACCCACCGTACCCCCGCATAATATCCGATAGACCCAAAAATCCTACGAATACGACATATATATATGTACAGGAGATTTGGGAATATCTTCCGTGAGGTGGTACTTTCCCAGTGGGGCTGCTTTCATGCGCGCTACCTCACTTAGATTAGCTTAATGACTGTTATTTATCGAAAACAACGAGACCAGCGGTTTAATGCGCTATACAAATCACAGAGGAAGTCGAGACGATAAACCCACCCATACTCATGCTGACGAGCTCGTTGGCGCAGTGGTGAAACTGTTACGCTACTTTGAGACCAACATTCGTGGATTCGATTCCCACACATGACAAACATTTACGTGCATGTCTGTTTGTCTTAGTCTGGGTGTAAGAGAGGTAGGGCGCATCAAAGCAGGCTGTCTGGGGAAGTACCTCCATCTCACAGAATAACCGCAGGTAAATAACAACTACCTAGGGGTTTGTAGTGTTCCTACGTGTGAGTAAGGTCTCCAGTAATCTCCTAAAGAGTTGCTGTGTTAGCAGCAGAGGTGGCATCGCACGATAACACTTAATGTATTGCAAGCGTTTATAAACTACGGTGACCGCTTCACATCAGGTGGGCCGTATGTTTGTATGGCACGCGACGATGTATAAAAATATGCTGTGGTGGACACTGTTAAACTTGGGTGTTTAATTAGACTCACACTCGCCATCAATGCCAACGAACTCCTCAAAAACCTCAACACTGCATAAAAACTATCTTACCTCTATCGGGCACTTCATATTGTTTAATTCTCTCCCCTAATTGCTTTTTCCTCTCCTCTAGATCTTTATTTCTCTCCCTCTCCTCTTTTATCGCTCTCTTGCACTCTTCCACATACGTCACTAATGTTTCGTACTGTGATTTCAGTAGGTCGTTCTCTTCAGCGAAGAGTCTGTTGTATTCTAATACTGTTTTGAGCTTCTCTTTCAGCTTACTTATTTGGGAATCTTTTTCTGATATCTGTAATATGAGGAAATGGCAAAATACTGATAATTGCGAGTCGGATACACTGGATGATGGTGGAGTTGTACCAAGAATGGTTTAAGAATCAGCAAGGGTTAAATTCCCATAGGTACAGGACAAACATTTGTTGCATGGATATGTTTGTTTCTCTTGATCTGGGTGTTTTCATATTACAAACATGTATTTAGAAATGAAAGGTTTATAGTTATAGGTTATCATTTTCCTAATATCTACCCATAATACAAGTTTTGTTCACTTTGTGGCTATATCGCACTGAGTAATTTGTGCAGATATAAAAAAAAACGTATGATTCCTTACATACTTCGGACTGCATAAATATGCTTGTATGTACTGAATTTTGATGATTTAAGTCTTTTTATTGATACACCATGAATCTAAACCAGCTAAGATATACTCGTAAGAATACTGGCTTGAACTTGCATATTACAACGAAGCATATTAACAGTATTGGTAAATGCACAAATCACAATGTAAGCTGTATCAAAGCAAACTTCTTTTCCACTTTTCACTTAACATCAGTTGACATTGTTATTGTTGTTGTAATATCTTTATTGTATGTTTGATTCAAAATAAATTACAATAAAAATAAAGCTAGTGTTACAAAGGCGGACTTATCCCTAAAAGAGATCTCTTCCAGCCAACCTAGACATTGTCAATCCAAAGCCAGGAAAAAACTATTACAGAAACCTGCATGGCAAATAGCTGGCGTGACCGATTATTATTTAATGGTACAGAAACCTGTACGAACCTGCACAACATTCATTTCACATCTATCCATCAGAGAAGTGATCAATGTTTCATACTTCTTTGTGAGTTTCCTTTTCTGTTCCCGTAAAAGTGTCTTGTTCTCTTTACTGAGCCGAGGGGATGAGGTTACAGCTATACCTTGGATGTTACGCTTTCGAGGAGGTTTTGCTGGTTTATCACCTAGAAAATGTAATAGAGAACATACTTGTATTTTTATACTTTTCTATGTAACCTCACAGCGCTTTGAGTAATTAATGAAATATACCGATTACATCTTTTGGATCCTCATACAATGGATTCTCATCGATAAAACCTCTATCTTCGGCGTGCTCCATCATCTTGGACTCAGTCCTTTTCGTAACTACACTGAGAATATCCCGTTTCATACTGGCTCTGCTTTCTGGGGAGTTTATGTCAAAATGTTTTTCAGCACCGGTGAAGTTTCCAGAGAATGTCAACTTTGGAGGATTAGATCTTGTATGCCTTGATACTCTGCCGTGTTCTGGATTCTAAAGAAAATAACAAAAAAATTGCTTTACAACTACTATTGCAGTTCAAAATTAAATCTTTACATTATTTCCTTAAATTCCATCTTTTAAGTTTCAGGTTATCGGTCTTTGGAATACATTGTTTGTAGTCATCAGAATGTGTGAAGTCTATTCATATTTACATAAAACAAGTGAAAAAACATTTTCACGCTGTTTGATTATCTACAACTAATAAACTAACATTTATTATATATTGCATATTACTTGTATACTATATTTTTTGTTGTACGCAATTATATATTTATTAATTTATCAGTGATTATATCTGTATATATTTTTACATATCATATATGTCGTAATACTGGACTAATAATTTCCAGTAAACACCATGCTTAGAACCTCCTCCTGCAACTTATTTGTTTATTCAATCTTCTGTACAGAAATGTACAATGGCAGACTTAATGCGTGTGACCAATCCCTCTGTGTTATGGAGGTCTGACAAAATCAGTATCTTTACCAAATGCTAAGGATTTAGGTATTGAAGCTCACAAATCCTAAAAGATTAGGAAACAGCACAACGCCAGGAAAAAAAATTATTGAGTTGTAAACCAACATATTTTTAATTTCTATTGGGACTTTATAATTGGAACGTAACATACATAAATTTAATGCAAAACTAATAAAGTACAAGCAAGGAAGGAAATTCCCTTTCATCAAAAATTAGATCACCAATTTGGCCCTGGATGCCCCACGTCCCTATTCCCAACTTCTATCGTACCAATATAAAAAATTGACTTCATGGTTAAAGATTTTACTCAACGAAAAGGTGATAACTACGACAACATTTTCACCCTGACATTACTGACTTATCAAGCACCCTATGTACAAAAAAAAATAAACAGTAAATACCTTCCTTACCGAATATTGAAATTTAATAAAAAATCCATTCACCTCCATATGGTTCCATTTTCAACACTAAGAACACGTATACATTTATATACTTATTGATAATAATACTTTACAGATGAGAGCATTGCTCAAAATTTGTGGCATAACGCTTGCTGACCGTGTTCGTAATGAAGACGTGAGAGAAAGAGTTGGTCTAAAAGAGAGTGTCGGTGTTAAGATAAGAAAGGGCATGCTCCGTTGGTTCGGACATGTAGAAAGAATGCGGGACGAAAGAATGACGAAACAGATATACAATGCAAAAGTGGAAGGATGTAGAAGCCGAGGAAGGCCGAGACTAACCTACCATGACCAAATTGGTTGTGTTTTATCAGAAGGAGATGTCAGGAGCCCCAGGAACCGGCGAGCGTGCATGAAAAGAGCTATGAATGTCACAGAAGCGAGTGAAGTATGTAAGGACCGCGTCTTATGGCGCTCAGTTCTCTCTGCCTACCCCACAAGGGACTTGGCGTGAAGATATACATACAATACTTTACATAAAATTGGGAAAAGCCATATTCAAATCCCGACAAGTGTTACGACAAGCCAACATTATTTATTTACATAACATTGGCAACAGCGCCTTGTCTTGTCACCCACTTCACCGAGAACATGCAACGTGGCACGGCAGCGACACTGCACAATATGCAAATTTTTTATACTAAAGCTACTTTTCACATGCCAAGCCGTGTCGATGTTTCTCTTTCACACTCATAAAATTCAGTGCTAGGCGTTGTACTGAACTCTGTTTCATAGGAACACAATATATGGCGCTCCGCAATTATTACACAATGGCTCCGCTCTTTACTACTGGACACCAAATCTGTGTTACAGAACATTTCAACTTTGGTAAACTGCTATTATGAGTGTATAGCGTTATAAAAATTATAATAATGTATGTTCTTAATTATCTTGTGAAGATTAAAAATAGATTTTCATTATGTAATTATTGAGAAAGTACACTGCATCAGCACACTTTAGGACAAGCCGCCTGGTCCAGTGGGAACACAGTGTCGCTGTACAATTTTAGTAATGACAAAGACATTTATCAGTGACATATTATTATTCAATACTGAAATACCTAATTTGGCTATGGACCTAAATTATCGCTTATTACTTCCTGTGATACAGACATATAAAACAACCAAATGTAAAATGCAGAATCTTATATTTATGTGGATGGTTTAATGTTTAAAATAATATAAATTACCTTCAAGATATGAAGATTATAATCATCTCCCATCATCAACTACCCAATTTGCACCAGATCATTTCTATTTCTAGAAAATGAACAAAAACTTTAGTTTTGATGGTCCTAGTATCGAGACAAAGAGAACGGGTGCCATAAAATAAGCTTCCGTGACTAGCTACTGGGTCACATAACATAAAGATAGGTAAAGTAAGTAAGTTTTAAAAGTAGGTCATTAATACAGCACGATGATACACAGCACGGAAGTTATCATTACAAAATGTATTGACAAAACTTTGTGAAAATAATTGTATGCAAATATAATAGCTACCCAGCTATAATTCAACTTCGAAACTACATAACTTCGAATTATTATTCTTATATATTTCCTAGCAAAGTGCGAGTAAGGCACAGAAATGGAGAAAAGTATGAAAAACGTTGAAATTCTGTTGAAATGTAAACAAAATATGCTAAAGTTTGACAGTTTCGTTGCCATGGTAACTTGTTATTCTTTGTTTCATGTAAATATCAAGCATAGAAGCTGCCATCATACAGCCTTGTTTTTTTATTTTTTATTTTGTCGGGGGCGTCGGGGCTGTTCTTATGTTCCACTTGTGTAAAAAAAAACTAAAAGCTAATCTATACAGATAAATAAAATTGGAGTATCTGTTTGTAATATTAAAATAACCACTTTTTATTAAATGCACATGGATGTATACACGAAGCATATACCAAAATATTTATTTTACATTTTTTGTCTGTCTGTGTGTCTGTTTGTTGTGAGTATCACAATTAAGTAATACGTGCTTGAGAATGTATTGAGATGTCCAGGCTTTTTAATAGAAGCACCGAAATTCGGATATATGAGACCATTATCAGTCCAATTTTAATTTATGGCTGTACGGCATAGACGCTAACGGGAAAAGAAATAAAAGCACCTGGTTACGGAAATAAAAGTTCTCCGCAAAATAACGTATTCTGTGAGAGAAGTAAATGGTAACGGTCCAAAATAATTCCCAGTTTATTTAAATATCGTTGGACAAATTTAGCCCAAAAGTAAACGAAGTTAGGATTATGGGTACTGGGCAAGTGATAAACAAACGTATTTTTTTTTTTTTTTTGTAAATATGATCTTATGGTACATAGAAAACTGAGGGAATAAAGAATATCGATCTGTTCTCGTCATCTCCATACGGCTCTAATTTGTTGCACATTACATTTGACTGACTGTTGAGATAGAC
The DNA here is from genome assembly GCA_947507595.1 of Pyralis farinalis. Classification (NCBI taxonomy): domain Eukaryota; kingdom Metazoa; phylum Arthropoda; class Insecta; order Lepidoptera; family Pyralidae; genus Pyralis; species Pyralis farinalis. Next base: position 6,903,045 of record OX382282.1, on the reverse strand, counting down.
AAGTGGGTGATTTTAGAGTATATACTTGTTTAAAAAGGTTTTACCATCGCGACTGGTTTTACCCGCTCTGATGACGAAATAAAACGAAGAATAAAGTTTGTTATAAAATCACGATTTTTTAGCAAAGACCAAATCGAAGCCCGAAAGCATATCTTCTGGAGAGCCTGTCCGATTAGTAGTTATGGACATGTCATGGGCACAATATTATTTTATATTATGCAATAAATTAAATCACACTTATTTATTTATGTATGCATTATTAGGTCTTTGTACTTGTGTATTGTTAAGTGTATAGTAATTTCATTTTTATAAAAACCGCAATCGTGGTATTCTCTACTCCCATGTGGTTGACTAGAGAATTCACTGATACTTCAGGGTGATAATTCAATGTGTGTTCTTCATGATTTTGTTTTATTTGTTGGCAGAGCTGCGATAGCCAGCGGAACCACATTACCCTCAAAATTGCCGTTTAGGGTAGACTGATGTCATCCAGCTAGCGTTTAGACGGTAATAGTGAGAAACTCCAAAATCGACACACTAATAGCTAACATATTGTAGTTTTGTATCCTTAAATTTGAAATTTAAATGTTCGTTGGTGAGGAAGAACGGTCCAAAATCGTTCCAATTAGAAAAAAAAACATATGGGAAAACGTATGGCCGGCCACTCTGCAGTGCAGAGTCTGCACTGCACTCCCATCAACAGAAAAAGTAACAGCACTCGTCGCTAGATGTCGTACAGGGTTCCATATATTTTTAAAAAATTAAAAATAAAATATTTAAATATTTTTAAAATTTTAAAAATATCAGCTCTGCCTACACAGCTTGCTGTTATTTACTAGTAATCAGATTTAATCTTTGTGTCTAAAAAGTCTAAATCAAGAAAATATTGTCTGAAAATGTTATGTACAAACTATTTAATATTTATTGTGTTATAAATAAACAACTTACACGTAATCTATTTTAATTTGTTTAATATATAAGTATTCATAGTAATGTTCAGAGAAAAGCCATGATCGTTTGCCACCTACTATAATAAAATAAATCGTAAGCTTTAGGGTAAAGTTCATCACGCTATACATCTAGTGAGCGCCATTATTATACATGAGAGAAGGCATACGATCACTGCTATCCTCTGAACAACACTATGAGTTCCGTTAAACCACTTTCCGGGTGTATGTAGGAGCCGAGTAAAGCCAGAACTCACCATGACCAAATTGGTCGTGTTTTATCAGAAGTGATGTCAGGAGACCTAGAAACCGGCGAGCGCGTATGAGTAGAGCTACAGATGTTAAACAAGCGAGTGAAATGTCTAAGGAATGTGCCATGTGGAGCTTGGTTCTTTCTACCTACACCGCCAGTGCCTTGGCCTGAAGTAAATAAAATATTAAACCAACTCTAGGTAGTATATTATTATATTGTCATCTGGACTACAATCTGTCAAATTTCCTGATGATGAATCAACTTGAAGTAGTCGAAACTTTCTTCGACATTATTACCTATAAATACATCTAACTTTCACCATCATATCAGAAGACCTATTGACTAAGGTGAAGACTTTTTTGTTATGTTATGTGTATGTATGTTAACCTGGATTTAGCTAAATGGCAGTCTCCTTTTCTGGGAATAACGTTCGTGACAAAGTAGCGTTACTAACCAACCATTGTGCCACCGAGCTAGTCATTGCGCCACAGAGTTCTCCTTCAACTAAAGCGATAAGTAACCTAAACCGAAGAGCGATACTCGGAATCAAAAACTCGCAGTAGGCACATATACATCGATGCATACAATACTCAAAATGCCCATTTACAACAATGAAAATCGTGGAAATACAGTTTCTTAGATTTTATTACACAGTAAGTTAAGCATACATTAGTCAACTTAAGAACAACGTATTAAAATGTTTGCGCATGAAAGTAGTATATATAAACCGTAGTCTGACTGTCCGGTTACATCGGAACACTTGGAAGCCTGTTTTTGTGCCCTAGAAGAAATAGTCTACCTATCTATCTATAACTTCACGCTAAATCCCTTGCGGGGTAGGATTTTTTTTTTTTGCCCAATAAATTTGAAGACCCACAAAAGAAGACCAACCCACACCCGGGTGTGCATTGGTCATTCTTCTGTGAGGGGCACCCTCCGGAAAAAGGGAGGGAGGAGGTGAAATCTTTTAAAGATACCATTTCGTGCGAACGAACTGGTTATGTCAGATTTCCACTGACTAAAACACCCCCTGGGACTGCCTTTAGCCGGGAAGGCTATAAAGGCTTCATCTGAAGCGATCACCCCAGGGGAACGGGGTGACGCAAAGGGGTAGGAATAAATATACAAATATTTATACTAAGATGCGATTGCTAATTTTTTCGTTCTTTTATATGAAGCTGAATTTTTTTACACTAGCAATATTTATTCACGTGTGACCTTTTTATCAATGAACGTTATCAGGCCGTAGCAAATGAAATACCTCTTGACTAGTCATAAAAGTATCCGATAGATGGCAGAAGGCGTTGCAAGTTTAGTATTACCCCCAAGATTTTACAATAACATGCTTCAATGTTTATACCGTTAGTAGCAGGTTCTCCGTAATTTGGTAGAGTAATCATGTATGACATGCGCCGAAACAGCTGAGCGACGATGGCGGCACATCGCGGTCTCCTCGTGAACTACGAGACAACAGTCGCATCATGTCTGCCCGCCGGTTCGCAACTAGACGCTCGGCTTTTAATAAATAACCTATAACACTTTGTTGTCGGTCCATCTCTAAACTCTTGAGTTTCTTTTACAATAAATTAAGCGTTTTTTTTTAGTTTAATGCTACGACTTTGCCATTGTGCGAGTGCTAAATATCAGTGAGAAGTGTATATGCTTGGTTACGTACTTTGCTTTACTGTTGTCAGTACTAGTTTATCGATTTTCATTTTTACAATGAATGTAAAGTTTGTTTACCTTTTTGTGTTTAACTTTATCTAAGATTATGTTTATAATGTGCAATATTCGTTAGTGTTGTGCTGTGAGATTGATTCAAGTATGTGCGAAGGTACGCGCGAGACTTCGCGTTTTGGATGACAGAAACATGGAATTTGAAAACGATTTCAGCTTGAAGGAATGGGCGAAGCACAAACCTTTGTCCATTTTGCAACTGGACCCGGCCGATCGAGCAGTATTGAGGATAGCAGGTCAGTTTGAATTATGGGAAAACCGTTTTATAGCTTCCGAATATGGTAGCTAACACTTCGACAAATTTACCCCTATATGTCGTACTCATTTAATCGTGTCACACTATCGCTACGATGCGATAGCGTAGTTAAATATTTGCTATTGTATGTACAGATAAAAATGACGTATTGTTAGTTAATATTCACGAGTTTACACGCTCGAGTGTTTTATTTTTTTTTATTCGCGTGATTGCGGCCTTGCAAAGATTTTCACTTTCGTTCGGTGTAATGGGTATTCGATAATGAAAACACAAAAAATCGTTGCATCGGTAAGCAAGTTTTTCTCCTGTCTTTTGTTTATTCTAGGCAAGTTTAACCTTACAGGTGAAATTACCGATCGATGTATTCCCTCATTTCATGGAAATTTCCCATATCGTGTCGCCGCATTCTATTTTTCTTTTTGACGTTCTGGAAAATCGGACTTTTGCGGCTTCACCTCTTTCTGCCTGTTTGACCGTTCGTTTGAGGGTCCAAAGTTCCAAACAACGCATTTTGACAAATAAAGTTAGTTAAGTACTTTTGTAATGTAATTGTATAAGTTTGTTATCCAGTTGGGATTGGGAAAAGAGTCTTAAATTAACAACACAGGAAAGCCAGCCTTCTGTGAGGTGGAGATGGTGGATGCAAACATGCGGATAACGAAATTAATCTAACCTAGATAGATAGTATTTTTAAACTGATTCCATTTCTATCATAGATAACTAAAATAAGAATACGCATTCCGACAGCGAAATCTACTTTCTACTATTTTTTTATTTCTACCATAAATATACAATAACACTGTTTCCTTAGCACGAAAAGAAGGTCTAGATTGATACCGAAAACTAGATCGGATAAGAATGGGACTCGCGGTTCGAGACGGTTTCGTACTACGTACTTCACGATATAACTATTTATTTCTCTTGGACAACCCCGGTAGTTGAGTAGTTAACTGAGGACACTTTAACATCAAGGGTTTCGGCGTAGATTCCCGTGCAAGCCAAACATTTTTGCATGTGAAAATGTCTGTTTGTCTTTGCTGTGTTTCGTTCGTATTTAATTATCTAGAACTTATAGTACAAGTTTCTTTAGTTTGGGACTATGTAGCATTGCGTAATTTGTTTGCAAATGTTTGTTTATTTCTGTTACGTATTTGAAATAAAAAGTAGTTGGCCGATTCCAAGTCGGGCTCTCACTTAAAGGGCTCCGTTAAAAAACGCCGTAAATACCTTTTTTGTATGGGAATCCATTCAAGAAACGTATTTTTGCGGCGTTTGGACCCTTTAGTATTCACCTTTATTTTATTTTTATTATTTGGTGTTATAGCAGACATAGTAATACACACTCTGTTTGATTTCAAGTCTACTAATTACCGTTAGAAAGATGCAGCCCTGTGACAGACGATGGACGGACAGACAGCAAAGCCTTCGAAATAAAGCCTTAGTAAGAGAATTGCATACTTTGGTTATGGAACCCTTAATAAGGAGTAAACAAGACTTCAGTATAGGTTTATTATCTGTTAATATCTTCTATATACATATATATACTAGTGGACCCGACAGACGTTGCCTTGTCCGAAAATAAAAACATTAAGTCCTGTACCTAACACGATCGCAGCGCCACATACCGGGTCTAATTGTGAATCTAAACCATTCTCGAATCCATTTAAATACACACAAAAAAAAATCGTTAATAGATTCAGAGGTTATTTTGCGAAAGTCAAATTTACATGCAATTTGATTTAGTCTGCTTTGTGTACTTCTGCCGCCAATTAGTTCATACGGTCTAGCGCCGGCCGGCAGCCACAAACTACCGTTAGTAGATGCAACATGCCGACGTTTCCATGGCTGCTCCGGTAGTCTCTGCCTCCGCTGCTGCGATCGTCCGCCATTTGAAACAGAAACCGCATGCCCTCATCACCGTCGCTGCGACACGTGTTTCGCCTCTCCACGAGCCATTCTCAGGCGCTGTACAACACACAGGCACACAAAGAAGGTTGGATCAAAATGCATACAAAAAAAAAACATCAAAATCGGTTCGACCGTTTGAACCGATTATGATGTTTTTTTTTTGTATGTATTTTGGAGGAGGAGGAGTTTATAACATACATACGGTGTTCGCTACTTGAGCCTAAGGATTTGAAGATAATGATTTTAATACGAAGCGACTGCCGTCGGACCTCAGCTTATCAGGGAAATTGAATCTTTTTTAGGTTACACACGTCTTTCGAAATATAATTTCATGGACGTGCAGGTTTCCTCACGACGTTTTCCTTCATCGCCGAGCAAGTGACAATTATAAACATGTATATATAAGTCCGAAAACACGGATTTAGTGCTCACACCAGGATTTGAACCAACACCAGTCGGTTTATAACTGCTTCTTTATCCACTAGCTACGCTATCACTGCGTAAATATATGTATATGAATCATATATTTACAAATGAAAGAATGGATAACAAAAGAGTTACGAATGTAGTATATCGAGCAAGAGTGAGCGAGATATCGGCAGGCACCACCCTAGACGTATACACATGGATCAATCGGCCGAAAAGAAGAAACCGAAGAGCATGCGTGAAGTGGTTGACGAGTGTGGAAGAGGCGAGAGGGGTATCTTTGTATCGGTGCACCTGGCCTTCCATAGTCCTCTGCCTACCCCAATGGGAGACAGGCGTGATGATATGTAGGCAGATTCTACTAAAAAACTGCAACTGCACTGCAGCGCGGCGTGTCAAAATGCGTACATTTTGACGTTACGTTAGACGTCGCCGCTGTTAGATCGCTTACTGAATGTACTAGTATCGGCCTACTGTATGTATACCTAAATAGTGTATTATATTTTTGGTATTTGCCAACCTGGCTAATGTGTAAATAATCGGGTAGGTATACACGCAACGTCGGGAGGCAAGCATACGATTTACCTAATATGAAATGGTGACCGTAGCATACGATGCCGCCCCTTTAGCTCACGCAGAAACTCCTTAAGAGTTTATTGGTACCCACGTTCACTCGCAGATACTAAAAGAACGTCACAGAATTATAAAAATTACCCTCAATTCAGGTAAAATTCTTTGGTTGATGGTTGTTCATCGTATGGAAAGTAAACAAATAAAAGAATTAAAATTCCTTACTTATCTCAAAATAGAATTAGTTATCTTACTAGTAAATTATTGTATTCTACAATTGGCTATCATTCAAACATACACTAGGTACCTACATATTATATAATATAATTATGTTCTTTAGTTCTCCTCGCAATAATATACACCATACACTTTTTGCAACACGTTAAGTATCACTCGCGCGACGTCACCTCTGCTTCTAACACGGCAACTCTTTATTTAGCAGCTTACTGGTGACCTCACTTACACGCTGGAACCTTCTCGTGAGTTGTTATTTGGTTACGGTTTTTTTCTGAGGCAGAGGTAATTCCCCAGACAGAATAGTTTGATGTGCCCTATCTCTCTTGAAAATACCCAGACGGAGACAGTCAGACGTGTTCATGCACACAAATGTTTGTCCTGTGTGGGAATGGAATCCACGAGCGCCGGTGTCAAAGTAATGTAACAGCGCTTTTCACCACTACGCCACCGAGCTCGTTAAACTTTACCACAGTACATACAAAGTGACTATGAACTCATTTCATATAGTCCAATGTACGAGGACTTGGTGTCTGAAGTAGGTAGGGTAAGGTAAGAAAAAAGTGCATAGTGTCAAAATAATTTATTGTTTAATTTTCCTTATGTTTTAACACATATTTTTTATTGCTTAAATAATTGTACAGCATCATTACAGTCTATATAGTGGCTCTGGCAACCATCGATCTACGCAAAAAGCTTGCGATTCATCTTTTCACGAACACCGTTCCTATATGAAATCGATATGTTTGTCTGTGCGTTTTTTTCGAATTATCGAATTTTGACTTCAGATTCGGATTCAGCATAAAAAAGTAGAATAGGAATGTTCAGGAACACCGTTCCTATCTCTTAAGGAACATAGTCAAAATGGCCGACAAATAAAATAAAAAAAATTGAATTGTTATATAATTGACGAGCCAGGTGTTCCTCTGGCAATGCAAGCTTGCGCATTCTCAACTGGTTACACATGAGATATCAAATCATGGGAAATAAATTATTTTTGCGAACTCCATTTTTCTCGTAAAGTATAAAGTAGTAGTAGTAAGTATTTACCCGAAATAACGTACAATACTTTAATATAAAGCACAGACGGCAACTCCAGGAGCAGGTGAAGTAGGTATCTGTGATACAGATAACCTGATCCCCACCCTCGAACATTTAAAGTACCACATTATTTCATGATGGTATGAAAGAGAGCGTCGGTGTTAAAATAAGAAGAGGCATGCTCCGATGGTTCGGACATGTAGAAAGAATGCAGGATGAAAGAATGACGAAGCAGATATACAATGCAAAAGTGGAAGGATGTAGAAGCTGAAGGAGGCCAAGACTTACCTACCGTGATCAAATTGGTCGTGTTCTATCAGAAGGTGATGTCAGGAGCCCTAGAAACCGGCGAACGTGCATGAAGAGAGCAATGAATGTTAAAGAAGCGAGTGAGGTATGTAAGGATCGAGTCACATGGCGCTCGGTTCTCTCTGCCTACCCCGTAAGGGATTTGGCGTGAAGTTATAGATAGATAGACATTATTTCACTTGCATATGTGTACATCACTTATCAATCCATTACGATACACTCACTATATGGTTATACATTAATAAATTAATCTATAAAAATCTCGTGTCACGGTGTTTGTGGTCGTACTCCTCCGAAACAGCTAGACCGATTGTAGATTTTTATGTAGGTATATTTGGTAGGTATGAGAATAAGTCGTAAAGTATATTACATTAAAAAAAATAATTAGAAAAAAATAATTTATGTGGCAGAACAACGTCAACTGGTATTATATAATAAATTGGTGGACATGTAGGAATAATGCAGGAAGGAAACAATGAAGAAACAGATATACAACGCAAAAGTGGAAGGATGTAGGAGCCGAGGAAGACCAAGACTCACCAACCGTGACCAAATTGGTCGTGTTTTATCAGAAGGTGATGTCAGGAGCCAATAGAATTAGAAGCAGTGAATTTTAAAGAAGCGAGTGAAGTGTGTAAGTACCGCGTCTTATGACGCTCGGTTTTCTCTGTCTACACCGCAAGGGATCTGGTGTGAAGATATACATACATACAAGAGAAATACCTAGTTATATTTTATACTAGCTGCTGCCCGCGGCTCCGCCCGCATGGAGTCAAATAACGTAGCCTATGTGTTAATCCAGATCATAATCTACGTGCCAAATTTCATTCAAATCCGTTCAGCCGTTTAAGCGTGAAAGAGCAACAAACATCCATCCATACATACAAACTTTCGCATTTATAATATTAGTAGGATATTATAGGTAGTACAAGTTCAATCTAGGTATGCTGAATTCGTGTAGTTAACTGCTAAAAATACCATAGAGAACACGAATGGTGTTTATAGACTTTGAAGTAACTCTATACGCCCGCCCGACTTTCGCGTAATTTTGGCGTGTAAACATAATTAGTACAGTTAAGTGCACATCAAACTTTACACTTTGACCTTTGTGCGACTCTTATGTTGTACGTAAGAAGAGATAGCAGTATCGGAGTAATCTGGCTTCGCTTAATTTCGTGTAGAATCGCATTTTTTTCTGGAAAGACGACTATATAGATAAACTTAAAAAAACAAAACCATATCTTAATAACAAAACTGACCTCATTAGAGCCGTTTCCGCGATAGTAAAGGCGCTTGCGATATCGTCTTGCGCGTATCCCGATATCCCGCTGTAGCCGCTTCTTACTTTCTTTCTTTTTCCTCGGTTTCTAAGGATCATATCGTGATGGTAAATAGCCTATAACCTTCCTCAAGAACTGGCCCATCCAATGCCAAAATAATTTTCAAATCCGACCGGTAGCTTCGGAGATCAACGCGTTCAAACATACAAATAAACAAACTCTTCATCTTTATAATATTAGTATAGTATATCTATATAAGAATTGTTTGTTTAAATTTATAGGATAATTATAAAGCCGAGAGAGCCGAGCGCCACTAGACGCGATCCTCACACCTCGATCGCTTCTTTAACATTCATAGCTCTTTTTTTTAATACTACGTCGGAAGGCATACAAGCCCACGTGACACCACGGCCCACCTGATGTAAAGCGGGTACCGTAGCCTATTAACGCTTGCGATATATTAAGTATCACTCGCGCAATGCTTCCTCTGCTGCTTACACAGCAACTCCTTGGGAGCTGACTGGTGACCTCACTCACACGCAGGAACACAACAACCCTCCAGGGAGTTGTTATTTGGCTGCGGTTTTCTGTGAGGTGGAGGTACTTCCCCAGACGGGCTGGTTTGATGCGCCCTACCTCTCTTAAAATCTCTCTTTTCATGCACCCTCGGTTCCTGCCTCCTTCCACTGTCGCATTGTATACCTGCATTGTTCTTTCATGCTAAAATATGATCCATCTTTTAATGTATCAGTTGTGACAAGGCGATGTAAGCTTAATATAAACGATAATAAATAATAAACGATGCTCGTACTAGCATCAGAGTGCAGTATAATAATGCATACCGAATTCTGATGAGACAACCGAGATACTGTAGCGCATCGGGTATGTTTGCGAAGGCCGGAGTCCCAGATTACTTTGCAATCACAAGTCGCAGCATTTTGGACTCAGATCCGCAATTGGATTAACGAAATCCTCCGTACACTGAGCCAGTATCTGGATAGTCCCATTCTGAAATACTGGCTTTCCGTACACCGTGACAGCAATATGAAGTAACTTTCTGACGTACTGTATAAGTTTATTTTGTATATTTATTTTTGACATTCTCTTTGATTGTAATTTTATATGGGTTATACCTGAAATAAATACGTTATTATTATTATTTCCTTTATTATTATTAATATGCTATATATGGCGCAGCTTAGATCTACATGGAGAATTTCGGCGAAGTATTTTGTTAGGGTTGTTACATTAAGGTGGATAATAACCCCATATGGTAACTCGTATCAAATGCCACTCGCTTATAATATTTTATTGTTAAAATATTATTTTCTGAATGTTAATGAAGCTATTGAGGTGTGTAAGGACTGCGTCTTATGGCCTTCGGCTCTCTCTGCCTACCTTCCCAGGGACCCGGCGTAAAGCTATAATAAAATATACATATTTTTTTCTCGTTACGGTAAGTAAGCATATATAATTTAGGTTATTAACATTTAATTATTTGGATCATTAAAATGGAAAATGATGTAAATTCTATATATTAATATTGCAAGTTAGCAGAGTTAAGTTATGATGCGGGAACACCAAGCGCTCTGCTCTTTCTGCCTTCGAGACGTATGAACCGAGTATGTCGGCGGAGTACTCTGTTCGGTAAAGATAAAACCGAGTAATACTCGGTATTCGGTTACTCGGTAAATTGTGTACTCGGCGCATCGGGACGGGAGCCATACAAGCATATGGAATTCTCATCTGATGGAAAGTGGTTGCAGTAGTCTGTCTAGGTTGCAATACAGGAAATAACTGTCGCGCGTTGCAACACCTGCTGCTAACACAGAAACTCCTCAGGAGCTTACTGGTGACGCCACTCACTCACTCACAGGAGCACAACAACCCGGAAGTTGTTATTTCTGTGAGTGACTCAGACCAAGACAAACAGACATGTTCAAGCACACAAACATTTATCCTGTGTGGAACCCACGAGCGTTGATGTTAAAGCAGCATTGTTCGGGCTCGTCATTTGCTGTTAGATAATTAATAATAATAACAATAAAATACGTGAAGTCGTGGTCACAACCACGACACCCTTGTGTCCAAAACAGAACGAACTCTTATATTTGTTTGAAGATCGTCCTGCAATCAGCGTGCAATGGATTCTTCTTAGCGTTATCTCGTTTACTAGAATTGGCGGGGTCCGCTGCCTAAGCATAACGATTTGGCGAAGATACTGATTTTTATATAGAGCGACTGCCGTCAGACCTCCGCAACCCAGAGGGAAAACCAGATCATTCTTAGGAAAAATAAGAAATATAATTTCTTGTACGTCCGGGTTTCCTCACGATGTTTTCCTTCACCGCCGAGCGAGTGATCATTACAAATATGTACATAAATACGTGTTTTAGGATTTACCTAAAACACGAATTTAGTGATACATGCCAGGATTTAAACCGGGTACCTGTTGTTCACTTAGCCTGTTATGGGCTATTACTGCTGCATAAATTATATGGAACTAAATTCTAATTACTATATTATCATAAAACCAAGCATATCAAGTTTGTTTGGGTTCCTTTGTCCAATCAAGCTGTTTGATAAAACGACGTGTTTTTCTATGTTATAATTAACCTAAACTATTTTGCTTAATGATGGGTATTCATTCTGTACCAGCGTCTGAATCGGTACGGTACCTGCTTGGAGTGATGGTGCCTCGCGTGCATGTAATTACCCTGCCGTCTCTCATCAGCATTGGCGTTGTCTGAACAATCGTTTATTTTTTTTATTCCAGTCAGGAGGTCAACAAGATTAGAGCCCGCGAGGCCACATAATTACTTAAAATCCCAGACGTATGAAAGAGCATGAAAGTGGGATATACGCGGTGGAAATGCGAGCGTTGCGCAAAATTTGTGGCGTAACGCTTGTAGACCGTATTCGCAATGATGATGTTAGAAATAGAGTTGGCCTGAAAGGGAGCGTCGGTGTTAAAATAAGAAGAGGCATACTCCGTTGGTTCGGACATGTAGAAACAATGCAAATCGGCAAGCGCGCGTGTGAAGAGCAATTAATGTTAAAGAAGTGAGGCGGATGGTCCTCTCTGCCTACCCCCCAAGGGGTTTGGCGTTATAGATAGTTAAGTAAGTTATAGATATATAGATCACAAACGTCGTCTTAACTTCGTTTCTAGAAAATAGTTCGGGAAATATAAAGGAACATGGATCTAAGGCCATATGCTAAAACGAGGCCTGCCCCTCTGCTAAGGTCGACGAGAGGTTTTCACAGGGTCGGCAACGCGAGAGTGACACCCCTGGTGTTGCAAATGTGCATACACTACGGTAACTGCTTACCATCAGGCAGGCCGCATGCTTGTTTGCCACTTTAGTTGTATAAAAAAAAAGCTCCTATCCGTATTTAACTGGGAACTTGCTTTGAATAGTGTAGCGCGACGTGAATGTGTATGGTAGTGGGCGTTTCTTTGGAGTATCCTACTAATTTATATTTTAACTGTGGTGAATATAAAAGTAGTTCATAAAAACTAAAGTGACTGATATCTAAGCCCATATGCTAAAACAAGGCCCGCCCCTCTGTTAAGGCCGGCGAATTCTCCTACTCGACTGGGAACCCACTATGAAAATGTGGCGGCGCGTGAGTGTGTGTGCCATAGTAATGGCCTTTTGTTTAAACCCATGTATTGATTGATACTTTTACTGTGGTGAATCTATAAAAGTGTTTCGTAAAAACTAAAGTACCAATATCTAAGGCTATATGCTAAAACAAGGCCTAGCCCTCCGTTAAGGCCGGCGAGTACTTGTACCCGTATTTATCTGGGGACTTGTTTCGAATCGCGCGTGTGCGACAGTATCACTTGTTTCTTTGGCGTATTCCACTGATTTAATATTTTTATTATAGCGAAGTCCAGTGTTTTTTGTCGTCCGCTCACTGATTCTTATATTACTCACTGATTACCGATTCAATCACTGGGCCCGCTTGAATTGATTATCTACATTGTAAATAGAATGCCGGTGAAAGCAAGCCACGGTGTTTTAATGCAAAAAAACAGTAACCACTATGGGCAATGATCTTTTTATTAGGGATTCCATTGCGAATTGCGGTATTGACAAGTTCGGTCTGTTCCTATACCATCACATCGTCAAATTATTGATTTACAAAAGATACGTAAGAGCGATTTTATGCTTTGAATCGTGCATCCAAATATTTTTTTATGTCTTAAATAGCTGATAGCACTTTGAACAAGTCGGTTGCCAGATAGGAAGAACAAGATCTTCTTCCCAACTTTATCCTATTATTTGGATTGGCGGGATTCGCTACATAAACTTATGGATTTCACGAAGGTACTGATTTTTACATGAAACGACTGCTGTCATACCTCCGCAACCCAGAGGGAAAACGAGATCTTTCTTACGTTAGGTTAAAGTTCTTTCGAAAAATAAATTCCTTGGATGTGCAGGTTTCCTTCACCGCCAAATTTAGTGATACATGTTCACGCCAGGATTCGAACGGGGGGCCAGTTGATCAATAGGACGGTTCTTTATCCACTACTCATAGGAAGAAAAAGACATCTTCAGACATCAGACGGGTAAATTTCAAAACGTAGAAATTTTATGGTTATTATCGAGGCTGATAATTATTATAGAGCATCGTTTTAATTTTCGGACGGCAGCTTTCTATTTTCATGTCTTTTATTTTACTTGTTCAAAGTGCTATCAGCTATTTAAGACATAAAAAATATTGGATGCATGATTCAAAGCATAAAATTGTCTGCCCCTAAGCAAGATCGTGCTATCTTATGACTTTATTTATGCTCTAAATAAAGTCATAACACCATACAAGACAGATAATCACTTATAGATATTTATTTCAGTTCAGTGTCCTTTGACCAATATTCTTGCGAGATTCTGCTTCTCTTTTTTATTTACGCACTCGACGTAAATAAATGGCATGCTCCGGGAAGCGGGGGAGGTAAGTGGTGAACGCTCATCGACTTATGTATGATATAAGCAAATTAAAAATAAGCTATTACCACGGTGGTCGTTATGGAGACCGTATGGCCCGCTTGCAAGCGGCCGCCAACCGTCACCACAAGAATACCTTTGGTGACTGTAAGAGGATGCTTGGCATCGAGATCTCCAGTGAGTGCAATATCGAAGCCACCTGGAGGAGAAGGTCAATCTGACGTGCAAAAATCTTGGTGTACTCAACAGAGCAAAGAAGTACTTCAGCGCGGGGGAAAGACTTATGTTATATAAGTCTCAAGTCAGACCGCACTTGGAGTACTTCAGTCACCTTTGGACGGGAGCACCTGGATACCAGCTTGGACCATGTGATTCGATTTAGAGACGAGCTGTGTGAATTGTCGACAATCCTAAGCTTACACACGGTATTGAACCCTTAAGTTTAAGGAGAGATTTTGCCTCCCTTTGTGTGTTCTACCGATTGTACAACGGGTTGTGTTCTGAAGAATTGTTCGAAATGATGCCGACAGTTACTTTTTATAACCGCACCGCTCGCCGACGACGTGGAATTCACCCTTACACACTGGAACCGCAATGGTCGCGTACCGTATGGTTCCAGAGAATTTTTCTTCAGTGAACTCTCAAGCTGTAGAATGTGCTCCCAGCCGAAGCTTTTCCAAGGGACTACAGCATGGAATTCTTCAAGAAGGGGTTGGTAACTCATGAGTGACACCCCTGGTAATGCAAGTGCCCATAGGCTACGGTTTGATTGTGTCGACCATCGGACATTATTGCTCAAGGTGTGCCATTATGGAGTTAGAGATAAAGCCCAAAATTTGATCGCAACTTATTTAAGAATACAAACTGTTGTCATAAAGGGGGTCAAATCTAAAGGCACTAATATTAATATTGGGGTGCCCCAGGGCTCTATATTAGGACTCTTTTTATTTTTAGTATATGTAAATGATCTGACTTACGAGATGCAGAAAATAAAGTCGCTTCAAAATGTAGTGAAAATCTTAGAAGCAGGAATAGATTGCGTATATCGGCTTGCTAAGACGAGTAGATCTTAAAGAAATATTTTTTATCTTTATCTAAGAGCTCAGTACCGCAAGCTTGAGATCTTCAACAATTCTCACATCATGTAGACATAGAGTCCAAACTGGTTCGGCAAAGTGGTTAGAGTTAGGTCGGGCAAAGGTTAGTTTTTTTAAAAAAACGTCGTCGTATTACAAGCATCTGTATAATTTCTTAGTCCTGATTGTTATTTGGCCACGGTTTTCTGTGAAGTGGATCTACCTCTCCAGTCAGCCTGCTTGATGCGCTTTTCCTTTTAACAACAGCCAGACCAGCACAAACAGACTTGTTCATGCACAAATGTTTGCCCTGTGTGGCAATCGAATCCACGAACCTTGGTGTTAAAGTGACCACTGCCAACCACTCAACCACAGGGCTCGATCAAAAAAATTTGCTAATGAAGAAAATGTTTTGGTTGTTTGTTATTTGTTTTCATTGGTAATATATGATAACGGAATAAATTTTATTTTTCTTTCATTCGTACAAGAATCTAGTTTTTTTTATATCCGCCGGCATGGCGCCTCCAACGTGAACCAACGATCTGTGTCTGGGAAACACGCGAACAAACGCCATAGAGCAGTAATTGTTTTTTTTTAAACTTGTTTTGATACGACGCTTTTTTTTAATTTAGCGACTTTCTCGCAATGAATCTAGGTAATCCGTAAGCGAACGTTGGAAACACATTCACATAGTAGGGGATCGGACGACATATTATGTGACAAGGGATTCAAAATTAAATGCAACGAAAATGCGACAGTAAAATGAGATAACCACATACATCTATAGGATTTAACGTGCGAGAGAATGAGATATTTGTATTTATACGATTTGACGCGCGAGAGAATGAGATAGAAGTATCTATAAGATTTAACATATTTTTATACCTTTAAGGTGGCGAACAAGCGTACGGGCTGCCTGACGGTAAGCAGTAAAAAAAATATTCATGACAGATGAACAGATAAATATTTTTATACCTTTAGGGTGGCAAACAAGCGTACGGGCTGCCTGACGGTAAGCAGTAAAAAAATAATCATGACGGACGGACAGATAAATATATCGAGAATATAATGGTTACTTGTTCACCCATACTAAAGAAGGAATCGTAAAAGATATCTGCTATAAACCCCCTTCCTTAGCTTATCGCACTCCGAGAAGATTATTTTTTTTCATAATATGCTGGGGTCATACGCAGAGTAATAATATGCTGGGGTCATATGCAGAGACACTTCGTCTATTTGCTCTACTAAAATTTTACGACTATAACGAGGATGTGTGTAATAATGTAGTTCGTTGATCCCGTAAACAAACACGTGACATGCGTGGGAGTTTTTATCTAGAAATCGTGGTAATTTTATAATTGAGTCTCGGGTGAGGCTACTGCAGCTGAGGTAGAGACGACCAAAGCAGCCTTGGCAGCGACGGCAATCGTGATATGTGCCGGCCGGTGGTAGTTCGCCTAAATTAATAATGCAATGCATGTTAGATCAAATTGCATGCTATTTTATAAACGCAAAAGTGGAAGGATGTAGGAGCCGAGGAAGGCCAAGACTAACCTACCATGACCAAATTGGTCGTGTTTTATCAGAAGGTGATGTCAGAAGCCCCAGGAACCGGCGAGTGTGCATGAAAAGAGCTATGAATGTCACAGAAGCGAGTGAAGTATGCAAGGACCGCGTCTTATGGCGCTCGGTTCTCTCTGCCTACCCCCGCAAGGGACTTGGCGTGAAGATATACATACATACATTTATAAACGCCTGCAAATGTTTTTGCGGTTCTCCATCATTAGAGACAATGTCAATCTCGCCTACGTTTAGTGCACCCCGCCGATTAGTAAACGAGGCTCTAGCGATTTTTGAAGTTTACTACACAAAAACATGGTGTGGCACGATGCGAATATTCAAGGCGTAAATTACCGACGCGTTACAAATTCGCGGCGCTTAGCGTCTGGCTTCCATAGCTTCTATAGCTATGAAAATAAACAAGACGCTATATATAAATAGGTAAAGAGAGTTTTAGAAGGTAATCTCAATAAAATATTATTATAGTTAAATATTATTATATATTATAGTTTAAAAAATAAAATTAAAAAAAACACTTTCTTGAGTGTGTCCGCCATATTGAGTTCAGAGTGCGACATTTTATGTTTCCTATTCTTCGCAGCAAGCCCTTTCATTTAATACTCATATCAAGGGAGTGTAAAAATTGTTAGTTCGCCATCTTTAGGAGGTTGCCATATTGGATTTAGAATTATTAGAACGTGTATGCAACATTTCAGCTGAAACGGAAGCCAGGAAGTGAGTCAAATTTAATTTCTAAGATTTTTTTCATAGTTTCGTAGAGCACAGTTAATAAAAGTATGTTAATAAAATATACAACCTTGCCCGCGGCTTCGCCTGCCCCGTAGCGGGATGTTAAATAACAAACAACCTTCCTTAAGAATTGGACTATCAAACGCAAAAAGATTTTTCAAATCTGATTCAAACGTTCAAACAAACATACAATGTAACAAGCAAACTCCTCCTCTATATATATTATAGTAGATTTGTTTATATTTATGAAATATACATGTATGTATTTGTATAAATGTATATCTTCACGCCAGGTCCCTTGCGGGGTAGGCAGAGAGGACCGAGCGCCATAAGACGCGGTCCTTACACACTTCATTCGCTTCTCTAACATTCATAGCTCTTTTCATGCACGCTCGCCGGTTCCTGGGGCTCCTGACATCACCTCCTTATAAAACACTATTTAAAACAAACATTATTTTTGTATTGGAGATTTTATTCTATAAGCCGAATATGATCGATCATACCTTTTGAGCAACAGAGAATTGAGAAGAACAGATGTCATACTCAGTCTGGAGTTACGAAGAACTGAATATCTGGCATACCAAAGCATAACCGCGCTCTCGTTTCTTCCACACTCATCATCCTCTTCATGCATGCTCTTTAGTTTTGGGTGCTTTTGATTTAGCCCTTTTTGGTTAAAATTGAAGTCTGTAATAAGTCTTTTCCTGTAGAGAGAGTGAAGGCTGAATGTGTCCCACTAGTAGAATAATTGTTTAACCAAAGTTTAGCCGATTTACTCGTATTTACTTTTACCACTTTTACTGCACTTTCTGGTGATTTGGTTGTAACCGTGACGGATTGAGTGACAATCGGTGTGACTTGACAATTTGTACGTGACTTAGCTTGAACCGTAAATAAATAATTGGACATTGTTTAGAAACTACGAAATGGGAAATCGGACGATTATGTAAAATCTAACATTACATCTAACATTTGATATTAAAGAAAGTTTCTTCAAACAAGGAAGGCGTAAGATATTAAGACTGTTAGAGACATAGATATGCTATTATAACACGTCACGGAATCTATATATGCTCGTTAATAACCCATTCGTAAAAAGATTTTCTTTTTTTTTGTTGAGTAACTAAAGCTTTTATGTTTTTCTTAGCCTTATCACGTTTCCTTATCCATTATAATTGACGGAGATACTGATTTTTACAAAGCGTAGCATATGAAAACTTGCAATACATTACCACTCGCGCGATGCCACCTCTGCTGTTAACACAACAACTACTTAGGAGCTTATCGGTGACTTCACTTACCCGCATGAACACAACAAACTTTCAGGTAGTTGTTGTTTGGCTGCGATTTTCTGTAACATGGTGGTACTTGCCCAAACGGCTGATTTGATGCGCCCGTACCTCTTAAAAGCACCCAGACCAAGACGAACAGACGTGTTATGCACAAATTGATCTTGTGTGGGAATCGATCCCACAATCATTGGTGTCAAAGTAGTGTTATTAACCACTGCGCCACCGAGCTCGGTTGTGTTCACTTTGAGGAGTGGGAATTTAATTGTGACAGGACATACAAATAATTGCGACATTAATTAAAATACTATTAATTTTCTTAATAATTTTTTAATCTTAACACAATGGTGAAAATTAATAACTATTGGTATGCCTTGTGCATTTAATGGTGTAAGAATGACGAATTTATTTATTTATGTATACATTGTTACCATTAACGATGTTCTCGTGTAGGTGTTTTTTTTTTCTTTATGAGAATACATTTCTTTAAACCTATATTTTTAATATTAATTTAACGAACTCGGCGACTCGGATCAGCTTAATAAGTTCCATACTAATAACGCAATGCAATTCAAACTACACGTGCACGTCTATGGTATGGAATATTATTTGGCAAGAAAATTATAGGACAGAAAGGACAGAAATAAGCGTAGCAGTAATATAGCTAGACCCGACTCTATCTTGACGGTTTTTTTCTATACAACGTCAGGAGGCCTAGACCCACTGCTATTCAACTTGATGTAAGCCTACGAACGCGGTTAACGTAGCTTACGAACGCTTGCAATATATTAATTATCACTCTCGCGATGCCACTATGATATATATATACGAGTATTATGAGAATATAATGTATGCTCGTAAAAATATAGTCATTTTCAAAATTTTGTGAAAATCTTAGAAGCAGGAATAGGTTGCGTATGCCAGTACATCGGCTTGCTAAGACTAGTAGATCTTTTTTTGTAAATTGTATTCGATTCTATAATAAATTACCTGAAACAGTTCTATCCTTGCCTGACAATATGTTCAAAAGGTACATCAAAAATACTCTGTGCAAGAAGGATTATAGAATCGATGAATATCTAACTGACAGGAATGTTTGGAAATGATTCAGCACATGTATTATATCTTTAATTGTACCACTTGATTTCACTATATGTACACTCACATATATTTATTGTAATAGTATATATATTAACGATGAAAAAAAGACCCATATTGGCAAGTTTCTTTTGGCATTTCTTCTTCGCCAATGATCATTTTCGAAATGCTGGTAGATTAAAAAAGAGATATTAAAAGTAAAAAAAAAACTATGGAAAATTATTAAGATACAATATGATTTAATTTAAAAAATGCAAGACGTGTCTAATTGCCCGTAAGGGCCTGTTGGCAAATAAATCATTTTTATCTTTATTTCCACCCTTGCTGCTAATACAGCAACTCCTTTGGAGCGTACTGGTGAGCTCACACACAGGAACATAAAACCCTCGAGAGAGTTGTTACTAGGCTGCGGTTTTCTGTGAGGTGGAGGTACTTCCTCAGACAGGCTGCTTTGATGCTCTCTACCGCTCTTAAAATGTAAGTATTTAACACAAAAGTATTTGCTCTTACGTGTTTACTTATACACAACAGAATCCATGTTAAATAAATATGCTAACTACCATTGTTCAACGCGACTTATTTACACTCTACAGCCAACAAAGGACTAAGAGAGCTGATATTTTTATTTTTCTTCAAGGAATATATTTGACTCTTTGTTAAATAAATACTGTGTTATTCACTGTTTGTTCTACAAGCGGTAGTGTCTGACGTGTTTTGTGATTCATCCTGTTATATATTCAGGAACACCGTTCCTATATGAAATCTATATGTTTGTCTCATGACTGAAGACTCATTTTGTAAAAAGAGTGATACTCATAGCATAAATACTAGATATAAGCATAATCTTGTGTTACATGCAAGCCGTCTCCACAAAATAAGTAATACTTTTATGGGGCAATGTATACGGTTCTATAACAAACTTCCCAGCAATATAAGAGAATTGTCAATAAACAAATTTAAAACTACTATTAAAGCCAAATTGTGTAGCAGGGCATATTATAAAGTATCTGATTATATTAATGATAAAAATGCCTGGGAGTGAGTCGATCCAATTATAATGTAATTAATAAAATATGTAAATTTGTTTGGATACCAAAAGAGGGATGCCTGAGTTTTTTGGCAGTATTTTTATCAGTGCTCACCTAGTCATAAACTGCACGGTAGGGAAAAAAATTGTGACGATTCCAAACAAATGTAGCCATTTTTACGGAATAAAAAGATTTTGACTTTGACTTTGTCTCTGTGTGTGTCTCTGTCGCTTTTTTTCGAATATTCGAATATTGACTTCAGATTCGGATTCAGCATAAAAAAGTAGGATGGGAATATCTGAAAAACCAACCTCCTATCTCTTAAGGAACATGTTCAAAATGGACGACAAATTAAAAAAAAAATTGTTATATAATTGACGAGCCAGGTGTTCCTCTGGCAATGCAAGCTTGCGCATTCTCAACTGGTTTTTTATGAAACCAAATGGCATGTCGATAAAGAGTAAGTGGACGTCGGGTAGCATGCAAGCACTGCGGCACCTGATGTAAAGTCTAGCTAACTTTGCTGCTAACACAGCTACTCCGTTAATAGCTTACTGGTGACCTCACTCACTTGCGGGAACATAACAATCCTCCAAGGAGTTGTTATTTGGCTGCGATTTTCTATGAGGTGGAAGCTTCAAAGCGCCCTACCTCTCTTAAAGGCACCCAGAACAAGTCAGACATGTTCGTGTACACAAATGTTTGTCATGTGTTGGAATCGAAACCACGAGCACTGGTGTTAGTGTAGCACTGCTAATAACTACACCACCGGGCTCGTCAAAAAGGTTTTAACTTAATACAAATCTATGAGCACGGCAATGGTTGCCAACAATGGTCGGCGCGGCTGTTACCACGGAGGGACTATGCAAGGTGCAAGACTGATACCTCATCGCGTGTCAACGACCTTTGCGTGAGGTGTTTGGAATGAATAAAAAACAAATGGAAATGTGCTGTGCTTAGTTACAAACTGTTTCCTTGAGTTTCCTTGTCTATTTACCTTTAATTAGTAACTTTATGTAGGTAAGCACCGATAGCCTAGTGGATAAAGAACCAGCTATTTAATCGACTGATCTCTAGTTCGAATTCTGGTGTACGCGTGTACCTTGGGGAACTGTTCAAATAAATAAATAAATATCCTCCTTGTTACCTCTCGGTATGTTTATGAAAACATAACGTATGTACGTTAAAATATCAGTAAAAAGCTCTTAGAAGCAGAAATAGGTTAGAAATATTGGTAATTATCTTCTTCTTTTTGAAAACCTGGTAATTTAAAAAATGAAAGCCGAGAACTATGGTAAATTAATAAAATACAATAAGAGTTCGTTTAAAACTGTAACACGTGTCAAAGTGCCCGTGCCAAAAGCAAATATAGATATATTTTGCTACAAAATTTGTATTTTTATATTAAAATTTATCATATACATCACATATCTGTAATTATACTTGATCGGCGATGAAGGAACGTAACGTGAGGAAACCCACACGCTAGAAGTTATACTTCAGAAGGCCTGTGGCCTAGAAGGTCTATCATTTTTGTTTGCCACCCTGGGCAGGCAGTGGCTCGCCACTCACTGGATGGACCACCGAAATGTCAGGAAAAACCGGTCGAAAGGTCTGCTACGTTTTAAAACTTATATCATCATGAGTATCGCTGGGTTCTAACGACTTGGATTCGTGAGGACCTACCTTTCTGTATCTTCGCCCTCTTGGGAATCATTTGCCTGTCAATCTCCAAGTCACAGAATATCTCTGTACTTTGGTCATGATAAAGTGATAAGCAGAGTTAGATTTGCATTTATAATAGTGTGAATGCACTTTACCAGAAGATTTGTAATACTGTCTTATCATCATGAATGATAACACATAGCGCTACAAAATAATTTCCAAGTATTTGCGGACCGCCCACCCGTTGTCTGCAAGGCCCTGTATTGATCCAGTGTTCCTGGGTATTTATAGCCGGTCTGAAGGCTTGACCTCGGCTCAATGGAGTCCGCCTTAATTACGTATAACTTACAATTGATTTCTGTGCTTCTACGACCAACTATGGTGGCCTTCTACTGCACTATCAGCTGTCAGTATAAACCAGAGTTTTCCAATCATTTTTTGTTTCGTGGATCCCATATATTTTCTGCTCTCCGTAGACCCCCTGCCTAACTAATGTTTCAATCTGATGGACCCGGTACTTGTTGCAATCTACTCCATGGGGTTGATATAGACCACTTTGGAAGGCCCGGGAATAAATCGCGCCCCGTTAACCCAGTATTGAGCTTTTCCTTTGCTGCATAGGATGTACACGCTGAGGCAATGGTCGCGTACCGTGCGTTTCCAGAGATTTTTTCTACCGAGAACTCTTAAATTGTGGCATTAACTCCATACGAGGTTTTCCCAAGGTGATGAGGTTCTCCAAAAAAGCGTTAAGAGGTTTTTTAACAGGTATGGCAACGCACGATTGATACTCCTAGTATTGTAACTGTCCGAAGACTACGGTAACTGCTTATCATCAGACAGGCCGTATGCTTATTTGCCGCCTCAATGGGATGAATAAGAGGCTACAGCCCCGACAGACATTGTCCTGCCCGATTATAAAAAAAAATCAGATCGCAGCCCCACCTACTGGGTCCAATTGTGAATCTGAATCATACTTGAATTAATTTACACACGCAAAATACCATTACAATACACGTAGGTACGCTTACGTAGCGTGTAACCTACGTGTGTTGCAGTGGATGGATCACACATACTTTCATACAAATCGAAGCTAAGTCAACGTGCGGGGCGTTACCGTGCCGTGGAATAGCGCCTTTAAACCGAAGATTTACTAGATTGTCTCCAAAAGCAATGATTTTCCGATATTTTTTCCAACATATTGAATTATGATTTGCGCTAAAGAATATGTATTCAACAAAAACCATTACGATAAAAAAAAAAAAAAAAAGATTATTTGTGCGTTAAAAGGTTAACTTCTTGAACGGCAAAAAGACTAAAAGATTCCTTCTCGTAAGAACCCCAAGGTAATAAGGGTGTATAAATCGTGTAATTGTTCGTCCCTTGGGAGCATTCAAGCTGCCAGCACTCGCGCCACCCTCTGTAAGTGGGTTAACGAGGGTGTAAATGCGTTAGTGTTTTTTTTTTACTTATGCGCTTTTGCCTTTCAACCCCCTCTGGAGATGTAAAAATTTATGATTCAATGAAAAATTTCGATTTTTTTGCAATAATGATCAAATAGAAGCGAGTGAGGTGTGACCGCGTCTATAGCGCTCGGTTCTCTCTGCCTACCCCGCAAGGGACTTGCTTGTCGGTATTTCACAAAATTCACTTTGTTGAGTGTGTACACGAGCTTCATCACTTAATTCTATCGGAATACAAGACAAACTCCCGGGTTTACAATGCGAACGGCTAATCAAAATAGCTAAGGAGTGGAATGCCCTGTCCGCATCGGTGCTCCCTGAGAAATACAACCTGGGTCGCCGCTTTATGTCAATAGTGAATTGTCACATTCTGTGTAAGCGCGATCCATCGTAGGTCCCATCATAGCTTGGCTCGTCAGGTGACATGGGACCAATCGCAAACTCATACTAAAAATATATATACATACATCAAATGAATGACGTTATACTACGTGCAGGTGAGGTATTCCAAAATATAACCAGTTGAGAATGCGCAAGCTTGCATTGCCAGAGGAACACCTGGCTCGTCAATTATATAACAATTCAATTTTTTTTTTTATTTGTACCGCCTTTTTGATAACGTTCCTTAAGAGATAGGAACGGTGTTCCTGAACATTCCTATTCTACTTGTTTATGCTTAATCCGAATCTGAAGTCAAAATTCGAATATTGGGAAAAAACGCACACAGACAAACATATAGATTTCATATAGAACCGGTGTTCCTGAAAATGATGAAATTTCAAATAAAAATATATTTTTTCATCGAAATATCTCATATCTCGATTCAATTTTCATCTTTCATTTTATGATTCAATATTCTTCTTGTTATTTTTTATTCTTGGCAACCCTTGGCAACGGTCCTTTTTAATGCATTTTGCCAAAAACATTGATATTATCAAAGTTTTACAACGGTGATGGGTACATGCGGTTCACATTTCAGACAGTGAACACTCGCAGAGACAGTATTTTTTACAGACAAGTATTTTTTAATATCGTATAAGTTTGACGGCTATGTCTATACGTGTGTTCTTAGCCATGAATATCAAGGTCTGTGGATCCTGCAGATTACCTGCACCTTTCCATTAAATAATCCCGCTGAGGCTGTGAAATGGATATTTAAAACACCCACACTCGCCTCGTTTGATTGGATTCAAATTAGTTAGGTACACTGCCATATTGGCCGCTGCAATAATGTCTAAGAAAGCCCGTCTGGGCAAGTACTTCCACCTTACAGAAAACTGCAGCCAAATGACAACTCCGTGGAGGGGTGTTGTGTTGCTGCGAGTGAGTGGAGGTCACCAGAAAGCTCTTAAGAAGTAGCTGTATCTGTATGCTTGTATGACTCCCGACGTTATTAAAAAAAAACCGTTTTTATTCGATTAAAAAAAAACTAATTATAATAACATATATAATTATAATTAGTTTTGAACGCTAATTCATACCCGACATGTGCGCATATATATATATAGCTATAAAAAATGCTGTCTGAATTTGATAATAACAAAAGTAAAGTACCTGTTTCCGACTCGAAATATTTTCTTTGTGCATCATGTTAGCACTCATTACTCAGATGTGTAATCGAACTGAGTCAGTGTAAATGGAGGTCGCAGGTTCAAGGTCGACGTACGTCGGTATTTTCTCGACGGGTCTTGATATTTTTTCTGCTGCCTTGCGGCCATTATTCCATTTTTAAGAGCTCGATAGCGCAGTAACGTTTGACATCACCGCTCGTGGGTTCGATTCCGACATACGACAAATATTTGTGTACAAGAACATTGAAGCTATCTGTTTGTCTTGAATTAGGCGTTTTTAAGAGAGCTAGGGCGTATCAATTCTGCTCGTCTGGGGAAATACCTCACAGAAAACCGTAGCCAAATAACAAATCCCTTTAGGGTTGTTGTGTTCCTGCGCATGCGTGAAGACACCAATAAGGTCCTAAGGAGTTGCTGTGGCAACAGGAGACGTTGCTTCGCGCGAGTGAGTTTCATTAAGTATGAATTACAAGCGCTCATAGGCTACGATAATCACATTGCCTCAGGTGAGTCGTATGCTTGTATTCCCCCGACGTTGTATAAAATAATCCACGTTGCGATCGCAGTCATCAACCATTGCAACAGATTTTACACGTTTGAATATATATGTCTTAAAATCATAAATAAATAAATATTAAATATTGTCGGACAAATTACACAGCGCCACCTAGCCCCAAAGTAAGCGAAGCTTGTGTTATGGGTACTAGACAACTGGTAAACATACGTAAATACATTTTTTTTTTGTAAATACATACTTATTATACGTAGAAAGTACCCAGACCAATACAAACAGACATGTTCATGCACACAAATGTTTGTACTGTGTGGGAATCGAACCCACGAGCGTTGGTGTCAAAGTAGGCTAACAGCGCGTTTCACCACTCCGCCACCGAGCTCGTCATGTATATTCGCTTACTTTTTAATATATTATTAGCTACTTATATCACTTTTAAATTGGGGGACCCCCAATTGCCTGTCATAGCTTCTACCGTTAGAAGCTTCCGCCGTCCACAAGAGGTTGTTACTGCCCACTTTGAGAAACGCTGGATCCCTATCCAGTTTGCAGAGCGCTAAGTGATATAACAACAGCGTGCTAATTTCTCATTGCGTAAGGCACTTAGATAGGCAGTGTGATCGTATATGTTCCGGTGTGCTAGGTCATCTTATTTTATATACAACTTCGGGAGACATACAAGCATACGGCAAACCGCAGCCAATAACAACTCTTTGGAGGGTAGTTGTGTTCCTGAGCGTGAACGAGGTAACCAGTAAGCTCTTAAGGAGTTGCTGAGTTAGCAGCAGAGGTGGCATCGCGCATGATATACAATGTGTCACAAACGTTGATAGGCTACGGTAATCGCGTTACATCAGGTGGGCTGTATGCTTGCAAGCCTCCCAACGCGACGTTAAAAAAAAGCCGCACCCCTTTTTTAACCGATGTCAAAAAAGGATGAGGTTCTCAATTCGACTGTATGTTTGTTACGCGATCATTCCGCCAATTATGAATTGATTTCGATGTGTTTTTTTTTTGTTTGGTAGATCTGAATACTTCAAAGGTTGTCCCATATAAATTTTATCGAAATTATTGAGAAAATCAACAGAAACAAAAATATATACACAGATAATGTTTTGGTTTGTAGTTCCCTTCAGCAAAAGTTTTGATGAGGATTTTCAATCTCTGTTTTTTTATTTACACCACTAAAAAGCAATAAATTAATTGCCAGCCGCATAATATCAATTGATAATATCAGTATTCTGGCACCGACCCAAAAATCGTAAGTAATAGTGAACAATTATTTTTCGCTTTTTAGTTCCTGGGTGTATGTTAACCGCGGTTTTCTTTTAATAATTTATTTTTTGCTTTTTAGTGGTGAAAAAAAAAAGAACAGAGATTGAAAGTCAATAACAATAATGTATTTTTACCAGTGCTAGTTGTTAATCTTGTTGTCAGATTTAGTTATAATTAAAAATTGAACGGGGTTGCCTAATTTTTATGTGGTTGTGTAGATGAAACTCATGCCTACTAGTGCGATGAACTGTTCGGGCTTTAAATTTCGCACTCTAGTTCTACGAAATAGTTAAAAGAGTTAGGGTACATCAAACACCCCAACTGGAGAAGTACCTCCACCTCCCAGAAACCACAAACAAATAACTACTCTCTGAAGGGGTTGTTGTATTCTTGTGACTAAGTGAGGGTTACCACGCTCCTAAGGATTTGTTGAGTTGGTAGAAGGGGTGTAAACGTACAAACGATACTTTCTATATTGTGAGCGTTCATAGGCTACGATGATACATCAAATGACTGGTATATACTTATATGCCTTCCATATGTTGTATAAAAATGACATAAAAACTCACATTGTGAAAAAAGGCAAAAGTGCCAATTTTATACAGCCAATACATAAAAATGGGCACGAGACGCAGTTCGCAAACAGCCTTACGACTATTTTTTTTTCATTAAAAATCAAATAAACTAGGTATTGCGCCGCGACCTTGGTTGCCGTACTGAGTAGCACGACAGCTCTCCATTGTTATACAAATGCCTCTGAAACGAAGCCAAGTTTCAGTGCTGAAACATTCATGTGCATTTAAATGTATAATAGGGAAGTACAAAGGAATCTTGAATGCGCTGGAACGTACGCTTTGTTCGGCTAATTTTATATCTCTACCCATAATATAATCCAATCCAAAGTATAATATAATTATGTGTATGTATGTTTTTCACGCCAGGTCCCCTGTGGGGTAAGCAAGGAGAACCGAGCGCCATAAGGTTTACACACCTCGCTCGCTTCTTTAACATTCACATTTCTTTATATGCACGCTCGCCGGTTCCTAGGATCCGTGACATTATCTTCAGATGACTTACGACGAATTGGGTCATGGTGGGCGAGTCTCGGTCTTCCTTGGCTCCTACATCCTACATTACTTTCGCGTTATATCTCGTCATTCTTTCAAGATATCATTAAAAAAAATGTATTTGTATCAGTTTTCTACTACCCATAGAATACAGATCACGCTTAACATTCATAACATAAGTGTGTTTGTCAAAATGTAAAGCTGGCCGTACACTTAACTGTACTAAGCTTGTACAGTTAAGTGTAGTTTAGGACAGGAAATATATATTATTTTAATATTTCGAAGTGACCATTACACTGCGGCATCGCAGACTAATTAGTTATTTGTGCTCCAAGCATGGGAGCCTAACCTAACATAATAACATGATACCTAAGGTTACTAACTTAAGATAAAGATGATTCAGATAGGATTTTTGTTTCCGTATATCCGCACTTAATTTACGTAAGTGACAATAATTTTCAGTTCAGTCGGTACAACTCTTGGATCTGATCTGAAAATTTAGTGAAAATCTTAGAAGCAGGAATAGATTGCGTATGCCAGTACATCGGCTAGGTAAGACTAGTAGATCTTTTGTTGTAAATTGTATCCGATTTTATAATCAATTTACCTGAAACAGTTCTGTTCTGCCTGACAATATATTCAAAAGGTACATCAAAAATAATCTATGTAAGAAGGGTTATTACAGAATCGATGAATACCTGACTGATAGAGATGTCTGGATATGATTCAGTACATGTATTAATATATTGTTAACTGTACCACTTGACTCTATTATACACTGTCATAAATATATTGTAATAGAAATTGACGAGACGAGTGAGTGCAGGGAACAACGTGAGTGGAGCGTTAGGTAAACTTCTAGGCAGCCGAAATCTAAGCCAGAAGGCACAGCTCGCTGTACACAACGCGGTGCTAATCCCAACGCTAATTTACGGTGATGAGAGCTGGTTATGGCAGAGAGAGCATGAAAGTAGCATAAATACGGTCGAGATGCATTGCGCAAAATATGTGGCGGAACGCTTTCTGACCGCGTTCGTAATGATGCTATAAGAAAGAGAGTTGGTCTGAAAGAGAGTGTCGGTGTTAAAATCGGAAAAGGCATGCTCCGTTGGTTTGAACATGTAGGAAGAATGCAGGATGAAAGAATATCGAAACAGATATACAGTGCAAAAGTGGAAGTATGTTGGAACTGAGGAAGACCAAGACCAATATACCATGACCAAATTGGTTCTGTTTTATCAG
The DNA here is from genome assembly GCA_947507595.1 of Pyralis farinalis. Lineage (NCBI taxonomy): Eukaryota > Metazoa > Arthropoda > Insecta > Lepidoptera > Pyralidae > Pyralis > Pyralis farinalis. Next base: position 6,873,528 of record OX382282.1, on the reverse strand, counting down.
AAGGTAACGTCAAGAGTCCTAGAAACCGGCGAGCGTGCATGAAAAGAGTTATGGTTATGAATGTTAAAGAAGCAAGTGAAGTGTATAAAGACCGCGTCTTATGGCGCTCGGTTCTCTCTGCCTACCCAACAAGCGATTTGGCGTGAAGTTATAGATAGATAGAAATTGACGATTTGAAAATAGACCTATATCCATTTCTTCTTCGCCCATGGTCATTTTTGGAAATGCTGGTAGATTAAAAAAGATAAATTAAATAAATAAATAAAACTATGAAAAATTATAGGGGTCTTGTGGTAAATAATTATTTTTATCTTTATCTCTCGTCTTAACGGAAGACGGTCATTAACATAAACAGAAGTTGGATTTCCGGCATCAAACAATTCGATCTGAATTGTCATCAACTCAGTTGGTATCCCCCTGAACTCTGGAAGATCAAACTTATTCTTGCTTATTTTCGATCTTATCTCATGGGCGGTTATGTTCTGCTACACGATTCTGCAAGCAACATATGCAGTAGCCGTTCAGACTGGCTAACACGATTCACTATGTAATAATATGCTGCTCAGTCTGTCGCCATTACCAAGAATAATGACACGTCATTTAAGATGTATTGAAAAACGGGGCTAGAAAATCAAGGACGCCATTTGCAAACGTAAAGAATACGCGCGAAAATACCTGTACTAAAGCTCCGTGCACACGATCAGACTGTCGACTATCGCGGTAAACAACGGTAATTTGACTGGATGTGCTGAGCTCGTTCTACATGGAGCACTGCTTCAGATCAAGCTATACACAACCATTCGAAACTTACCTTTACTTCAACGACATAAGACACATAGGTATATATATATATATATATATTGATGTGTCACTGTGTTTACATATACTAACGAATTTTAATCCTATTTTTATAAATAACTATGAGGATTATATGGTAATAGGCATAAATTTTGTATCAAGGTGGAATAACCCATTGTCTTTGTGCGTCTTATCAAATATTAGCTCCCCGCGTTTCGCACGCGTGGAACTCACAAATTTTGCCTATATTAAAATACAGTAAACTCTAAATAAAAAATACACTATAGCACTCCGGGATAACATAGTTTCCTATTAGTGAAATATTTTTTGGAATCGGATCTGTAGTTTTAGAGATTACCACATTCAAACATACTTAACCTCATGTAAAAAAATATTTGATAAAACCTCTTTGTGAGCTTCCGACACCGATGAATAGATGCGACCCATCGCCGACCGACACCCACCCACTGTTATTAGTGGCTGCATGCCGTCGCTGCCATGGCTTCTCCGGTCGCCTCTGCCTTGGCTACTGTGGTCGCCGCCGCGATTGCATGGAACCGCATCCACCCGCCAACGTCGCTGTTCTGCCTGCTTTGATCGTTTCTGCGACACGTGTTTCACGTCACCATGAGGCACCATCAGGTGCTATAGATATGAGTTTCTTACTTTACTGGATCAGCTCTAAACAATGACACCTCACTTTGCTTGCTCGCCTTGCAGCAGATTTTTGGTCTCATGTGTGTTTATTTTAATAGAATTAAATAGTTTTTTTTTGGTAAATATTCTGTTTTGGGTCAACACTCGTTCTCACTATAGGTACGAAATTCTAAAAATGCTCATCTTTACTATGGATTGTTGTAAAAAAACCATACGACAATTTCTAGATTCTTCCAGCGCTTAAGTTTCATTTCAAACCTTAAGATCAAAGCCTTTGATGTAAGACGATGAGCTACAAACATGAGCCACGCATGACCTATATTCTCAGGGCAATGTGGAGCGAGCGGGCGGCGGATAGACTGGCGCCGGTTGACCCTGCCAGGGAGATGTCTACGAGAGGGCAATGTTTCCCGAGAATTTCTCAACGTTTTTAGCTAACTTGGTAACAGTTTACAGGCAATTTAATGTTGACATGAAGGACATATGGAGATCCAAGCAAGCCGATATTACATAGTAATAATGCTAGTAGATTAAAAAAAATAGTAAAACAAGATAATTAAATACGAATAAATAAATAAGAAGAGAGGTAGGGTGCATCAAACCAGCCCGTCTGGGGAAGTACTTCCACCTCACAGAAAACCGCAGCCAAATAACAACTCGCTAGAGGGTTGTTGTGTTCCTGCGTGTGAGTGAGGTCACCAGTAAGCTCCCAAGGAGTTGCTGTGTAAGCAGCAGAGAAGGCATCGCGCGAGTGATACTTAATATATCGCAAGTGTTAACAGGCTACTGTACCCGCTTTACATCAGGTGGGCCGTATGCTTGTATGCCTCCCGCCGTAGTATAAAAAAAATTAAAAATAAGATACAATAACATTATATTTCAAAAAATGTAAATGGCAAATAAAGAATTTTTATGTTATCTTTTATCTTAATACGCTACGAACATTCGTACGCAATATAATTAAGATGATCAAATCAATAAACCACTTGAATGCGCGTGAAGGCATTCCGTGCTCACAAAAATAGCGCCTAAATATCTCAGCAATTCGAGGCTACTAACCCATGGGAGAATATTAACCAATAAACCAATAAGTGCCGCCATGTTGATCCGCGAATTAGCCAATAAGAGCTCCGCTGCTTTACCCCCGACCCGTAGCGATGAATTTACTACGGGATATCGGTTCTTCATTATTTCCCTCAAGTTAAACCCCTTCAGCGCAGCCAAGAGTGAAGTACCGGTGTAACAGGACAGCATAAACAGTGCGATGTATGTACACAATGGTAATGGATAGTAACGTCGCGTTATGCTTCACTGTCTTGTTAAAACTAGCGTGATGCCAACGCCAGCCTGTTTGAACAACTGTCAGTGTGATGATAATAATAAATATTGTCGGACAAATTACACAGCGCCATCTAGCCCCAAAGTAAGCGAAGCTTGTGTTATGGGTACTAGACATCTGATAAACATACGTAAATACATTTTTTTTTTTGTAAATACATACTTATTATACATAGAAAATACCCAGACCAAGACAAACAGACATGTTCGTGCACACAAATGTTTGTATTGTGTGGGAATCGAACCCACGAGCGTTGGTGTCAAAGTAGCGTAACAACGCGTTTCACCACTGCGCCACCGAGCTCGTCGTGATAATACAATTGCCATGTAGGACTTGTGACTCTTATTATTTTAATCGACCAATTCTTATAGGTATAATTATAGATTCTTTATTGCACATTGATATACAGATTATTGTTACATAAATAGTGTACAGCGGTGAGCTTATCTCTACCAGAGATCTGTTCCAGCCAACCTCATAGATGGTTAAAGAAATCTTCAAAAGACGGGTGACAAAGTAACAGCTACAATGATAACAGTATTAAACTTAATATTTACAAAGTTGCCTCATAAACATTGAATATTACAAATCTTATATATACATACTAGCTGTGCCCGCGTCTTCGTCCGCGTGTAATAGTTATTTTTTATTATTTATTTATAGTAATAAAAATAAATAAAATTTCTAAAATAAAAGTAGCCTAAGTTACTCCTTATTACATCAGCTGTCTGCCAGTGAAAGTCCCGTCAAAATCGGTCCAGCCGTTTCAGAGATTAGCCGGAACAAACAGACAGACAGACAAAAATTGTAAAAATATTCATTTTGGTATATGTACCGTGTATACATCCATATGCATTTAGTAAAAAGCAGTTATTTAAATATTACAAACACACACTCCAATTTTATATGTCTGTATAGATAGGTATAACCTCTTCTTTGCGCTATCCCGTTTCCTAATCCATCAGGATAAGCGGGGTCCGCTACCTAAGTATAAGGTTTTGACTGCTGACTTTTACATGGAACCACTGCCATCAGATTTCCACAACCCATAGGGAAAATCAGAACTTTCTTGAGTTATACACGTCATTTGAAATATAATTTCTCGGCCGTGCGGGTTTTCTCACTGTGTTTTCCGTTGTGTTGTGTGTGTGGGTTTTTTTATACTACGTCGGGAGGCATATAAGCATACGGCCCACCTAATGTAAAGCGATTACCGTAGCCTTTAAACGCTTGTAAATAAGTATCACTCGCGCGATGCCACCTCTGTTGCTAATATATCTGTGGTAGCTTGTAATTGGCTTATATTCGTCAATTTAGACGTTCGTATTGTAACAATAGCTGTAAGCTTCGCTCAAAATAATAAAATAAATCCAACTTATACTATACTATAATACTATAATTAGTATAGTATAGTATTATATTATAAATGTGAATGTCCGTTTGTTTGTTACGCTTTCACGCGAAAACTACTGAACCGATCATCATGAAACTTGGTACACATATTCTTGGAGGTAGCAGAAGTAACATAGGATACTTTCTATTAAAAAAAAAAATATTTTTTATCAATGCGAGCGAAGCCGCGGGTAAAAGCTAGTAAATAAAATAGCAACTCGTTAGGAGCTTACTGGTGACCTCACTTACACGTAGGAACACAGCAACCATTTAGGGAGTTGGTATTTGACTACGGTTTTCTATGCGATGGGTGTACCTCAGACGAGCTCGTTTGATGCGCCCTACCACTCTTAACCTCACTCCATTAGGATCGGCGGGGTCCGCTACCTAAGCCTAAGAATTTGGCGAAGATACAGATTTTTACTTAGAGCGACTGCCATAAGATCTCCACAACACAAAACAGGGAACATCAGAACTTTCTTGCACACGTCATTCCAAGCATGATTTCTTCGACGTGCAAAAGGTTTCCTCGCGATGTATTCCATCACCGCCCAGCAAGAGATAATTGGAAATGTGTACATAAATTCGAAAAGACGAATTTAGTGGTACATGCCCACGTCCATTTCTTATGTAACTTTAAGGATCATATCAATTAATGTCATGATATGAATGTCATCATGTACTTTGACACTAACGCTCGTGGGTTCGATGTCGAATCTGTCTGTCTTGGTCTGGGTGTTTTAAGACAGGTAGGGCACATCAAAGCAGCCCGCCTGGGGAAGTATCTCCACCTCACAGAAAAACCCAATTAACAACTCCCTAGAGGGTTGTTGTGCTCCTTCGTCTGTGTGTGGTCTCCAGTAAGCTCCTAAAGAGTTGCTGTGTTAACAGTAGAGGTGGCATCGCGCGATTAATACACAATGTATTACAAGCGTTTATTGGCTACGGTAACAGCTTTATGCTGGACCGTATGCTTGTGTGCCTCCCGACGTAGTAAAAAAAACTCCTTTTCAACGGCTGGACGGATTTTGATGAATTTTTTGTGTGTATATTTGAGTATGTCTCTCGATAGTCGCCGCTACTATATAAATGTATTTTGTATATCTCGGAAACGGCTGTAACGATTTCGATCAAATTTTGTATTTACTTAGATAAGGTAAAGGGATTTATTTTTACTGTATCAATCATTCTCACTCCACACATACTCCTCAGCACTCTTATTTCTACGGCGTTCATCCTGCTTTCATGCTTCTTCTGCCATACCCATGTTCCACTGCCGTACATTAATGTTGTCGTTACGTCGAACCGGTGTGGGGGTTTGACGGAAGTCCCTCCATGTAAAAATCAGTGTCTTCGCTAAATCGGCATTGGGAAACGTTATAAGGGGACTAAGAAGAAGATTATAGAACACAAGCGGTCGAGCAATCAAGCGGTTTAAAAATGGTTGTTTTTTTTTTGTATAGGATAATCAGTTGACGGCATGCCCCTAATACCGTTCAAGCAGTATTCACTTGTGTTACGGTATTCACTATTAGGCTCGTTACAGACACTTGCTTTCTTGAAAAGTTCGAAAACAAAACACATTTCCACATCGAACAAACAAAACTCCTCGAACGGTCCCATACAAAGTGTGTATAATTATACCCGACCATTGACTGCATAAAAATGGACGAACTTGAGTATTTAAACAGATTCATTTGATTCCAATAAACGTCATTAGGCCAATCACGCATTGAGCATTATTTATTCCTTTCCACATTTAAGATAATCCGGTCCGGATAATATGTGTATCATAATATTTAAAATAAGTACGTTTTCTATTTACATCTTTACATTATTGCTCTTATTTATATATTTAGATCTTCACGCCAAGATCCTTGCGGAGAAGGTAGAGAGAACCGAGTACTGCATGATTCGGTCTTTACACTCCTCACTAGCTTCGTTAACAGTCATAGCTCGTTTCATACACATTCGCCGATTTCTTGGTCTCCCGACACCACTTTCACGCCCAAATTGGTCGTGGTAGGTGAATACTTCTTCCGTTCCTTGGTCCTTCTACTTTCGCATATTTTATTTCTTTATTTCTTGTATGCTTACTACACATCTGAACCAACGGAATATGTATCTACTTAACATCGATACTCTCTTTCTTACATCTTTGTTTAATATAAGAGTATGGAAATATTAATCAAAATAAGATAAAAAATTAGTTGTCTGTAAAGTCAGTTTACAGACGATAATTTTACGTGATAACGTCATAAGAAAACATTCAACAGTTCATGTGTAGGTTGTGTGCTGCCGCTGTCTCTCTTCTACTCGGACGCATCGGCCGATGGAGTGGAACAGAGATAGATGCGTCACAAGCCGAACACTTAGGCCGATCGTGCCTCTCTATCGCTTGTTCCGCGCTCTCACGTTCAAGCTGAACGTGACACATTTTCGTGCGTGCAGCCGGCGTTCATCGATTTATAAGGTGTTATCCCGTCAAAATAATTCCCATTTAGTACAATTTAAGTGAACGTGTAGTTCGGCCCGATTTGACCCCAATCGAAATCCTAAACTTCACTACGTTACGTACACTAATTGATCGAAGTTTTCTTCAGTGTCATGATACTCCCACTTGAACTGTTTCGCAATGTTTCTTTATTTATTTTAAGGTACTGAAATATTTAATATTTTCAATTCTTTAAAAATAAGTAAGGAAAAATGAAGCAAAAAGCGTTGTTCCAAGCAAGAAATTTTTCTCTATGTTTGACGAGTATCGATCTCTTATCAGCTCTGTAAAATATTGTTTCACTTTTCGTTATAATTATGTATTACTATTCCAACTGATTAAATAAACGAGTTATGTTTTTGTGATATCTTTTAATATGCATTTGTCCACCTCTGATAATAATAACCTTTTTATAAAATTTGCTGTAGGAGACACCGGAACTGTAATTATTTCAAGTGATATACTCATACATACATATACCCACTTGCAACCTGCTTTAGGAAACTGGGGAAAAACAACTTTTAATCGTTTTATCGTTGAATAAATCGTTTTGATCGAATAAAGTAAGCTTGACAGTGATAATTATTTGTCATTAAATTGTTATAAATGTTTTCATGTGACAACATATGACTCATAAATAAAGTTTTTGCCTTTGAACGTTGTTATTGCTTAAATAGACACTTCGTTCAGATCCCATTCCTATGCCGTCGTCTCTCGCAGCCTGCACAAATGCACAATAGGTCCCTCTCTAACAGTCAATCGTCTCAAAGTAAACCACGTACGTACAAACCTCACTCTATTTAGAGTATACACGGTCTATTTAATTTCATATGCCTATGGTATCGACATAGAAACCTCACCGCATGAGAACCGACTCAGCCGTGACCGACAACTGAACCACTTTCTTTTGTTAGAAAAAAAAATGTAACGTTTTACTGACTTGACCAGTGAAATGAAGACGCTTCTGTTTTTTTTATACAACCTCGGGAGGCATACAACCATACGGCCCGCCTGATGTAAAGCGGTTACCGTGGCCTATTAACGCTTGTAATATATTGAGTATCACTCGCGCGATGCCTCCTCTGCTGCTTACCAGCAACTCCTTAGGACTCACACGCAGGAACACAACCTTCCAGGGAGTTGTTATTTGGGTGCTGTTTTTCTGCAAGGTGAAGGTACTTCCCCAGACGGGCTGCTTTGATGCGCCCTACCTCTCTTAAAATATCTAGACCAAGACAAACAGACATATTCATGCACACAAAGATTTGCCTTGTGTGGGAATCGAACCCACGACCGTTGGTGTCAAAGTCGCGTCATTCACGACTGAGCCACCGAGCTCGTCAACATATTGGAGGACTAACAGATGGGCAATCTCAATAGTAAATTATATTATTAATTTCGTTTCTCTATCCCGTAGGTATGTTTTACAATGCTACTTGTTTTTGCGTCCGCGATTAGGTAAATACCGCATTCATTATTCAATTATTCATTGTTTCGCCAACACCTTCTAACGCGATGCATATTTATTTAGATATACCATGTTTATTTATATATATTTTAATATGATATGTATATTTTTGCCAATCCGCATTTGAGTAACGTGGTGGAGTATGAGACAGGCCCACCACTCATTCCCACCACTGTGTCTCCTGTGTAGCCAGAATTAACAGCGGCGACCACCAAAAAGGCAATGAACAGTGAAGTGCATTGATGTCTCGGGGGTTAAACTACAGCTGCCTTGGAACACACAACAAATTTTATCAGAAGAAATTTGTAAGAGTAGAAAGTTTTCAAATTGACTTGATGGTGGTGGTGGAGTATGCTTAAAACTTTTTCGGTTGAAGGGTGACCCGTATTCCTGCAATAGGATTAGCAAGGGTTGATGTGGATATATGGACGAGCTCGGTGGCTCACTCGTGAATGACACAACTTTGACACCAACGCTCGTGGGTCCGATTCCCACACTAGGCAAACATTTGTGTGCATGAACATGTCTGTTTGTCTTGGTCTGGATGTTTTAAGAGAGTTAGGGCGCATCAAAGCAGCCCGTCTGGGGAAGTATCTCCACCTCACAGGAAACCGCAGCCAAATAACAACTCCCTGGAGGGTTGTTGTGTTCCTGCGTGTGAGTGAGGTCACCAGTAACCTCCCAAGGAGTTGCTGTGTAAGCAGCAGAGGAGGCATCACGCGAGTGATACTAAATATATCGCAAGCGTTAACAGGCTAGGGTACCCGCTTTACATCAGGTGGACCGTATGCTTATATGCCTCCTGTCGTAGTATAAAAAATATATATAATATAATATACTCACCGTTCTACAAGTATTTCTATGTACAACAACAGTCTTATTCCTGAAAGCGAGCTTTTAAATGCAACTTTTAGGTTAAGGTAGATTTGTATGGAGTATATTTGAAATTTATTTAATGCGTGGTCCAGGTAAGACATATACCTACCATTAAATTCGTAAAAATCGGAAACCATCGTAAGGAGCACGCCCAAGAAATTATATTTCGAAAGCCGTGTGACATAACCCAGAGGAAAGGTCTGCTTTTCCTTGTAGGTTGAGGTGATCCGACGGCAGTCGCTCCATCTAAAAATCATCATCATATCCTAATACTTTAGGAAACGGAATAACGTTAGAAACAAGAGACCCTGCAAGAGACTTGACGTGAAAATATAGTATAGTCTTCTTCGCGTAATACGGTCCCCTAATGTAAATAAATAAATATAAATATTGTCGGACAAATTATACAGCGCCACCTAGCCCCAAAGTAAGCGAAGCTTGTGTTATGGGTACTAGACAACTGATAAACATACGTAAATACATTTTTTTTTGTAAATACATACTTATTATACATAGAAAATACCCAGACCAATACAAACAGACATGTTCATGCACACAAATGTTTGTACTGTGTGGGAATCGAACCCACGAGCGTTGGTGTCAAAGTAGCGTAACAGCGCGTTTCACCACTGCGCCACCGAGCTCGTCAAATTGGATTGGATCCATTAGGATTGGCGGAGTCCGCTACCTAAGCCTAAAGATTTGGCGAAGACACTGATTTTTACATAGAGCGACTGCCGTCAGACCTCTACAACCCAGTGGGGAAACCGGTTCTTAGGTTAGGTCACACGTCTTTTGAAATATAATTTCTTGGACGTGCGGGGTTTCCTCACGATGTTTTCCTTCACCGCCGAGCAGGTGATAAATATGTACACAAACCCGAAAATACGACTTTAGTGGTATACATGTCCCCGCTAGGATACGAACCGGTGGCTATGTGCTCGATGGGCCGGCTCCTTAACCACTGCTTCTGTGAAAATATAGTATAGTAGATTAACGACACGTAATTGATTTATAGGAATAATAGCGATTACGCCATACCCTCTCGATAGCCTATGACATCAATAAAGATTATATACTAGCCTCATATCATTTATATTACATAGTTGAGACCAAGGTTAATACAAAATCAAACAATCTCACATCACCTCCGCACGTTCTTATCTGACCAGATTAGTAGACGATAGAAGAGACTAGCGAATTTTAAAAGATAAACATTGTTTGCCATTCGACTCTCGCCGGCATTGCTTACTTACAGCTTCTCAAATATATAAGAAGCGGGTGCGTTATGTTTGAGGGCCATAGAATGATGTTGACTAGTGTTTTTGTCAATTCCAAAACTTCTCTCTCTGACATCACCTTCTTTTTCCATTTACCTCTACTATAAGATAAATGCAAAAATAGGCAGTCATGGTTCATGCTAAAGCCATGACTGCCTATTTTTGCATTTATCGTTGTCGTTTACGTGATCGTTCATTAGTATGTCGGTGACGCGAATTCATAATTTTCATCGATATAGTACTTGGAAGACATAGCTTTGCTCGGCGTTTTTGTTTTTTTTTGTAAATAAAGTCACGGTTACTCATGAAATACCCAAGTAATAGGAAAAAAATGTGCAAAGTGCAAGTAGTGCTGTTAGTGGGGCTCGCACCGTACCTTTGTGACGTAAGAGATAGATCTTTTTATTTATTTCAAAAAGTACAGTATTTTTAACAATTTTTATTATATCTACCGATTACAGCAAAACAGGTACTAACTGGTAATTGAAGCCTTCTGTTATTACCGAACTAGGCTAAGAATTAGCCTGTATTTCAGTCAATAGTGCTCTTCTGACAATACTGTACTAATAATTTGAAAGCATTATCGCGTACATACCATGGTTATAAATTTAAACTATAACAATAGACAGGAATAAAAATATATATTACTTAACTACATTGCAATAGAATACAAAATATAACTTATAGAGAAGAAAAAAGAAAATCTGTCTATTTTGTCCTCGAGTGAGTGAATGTATAAGAGGGTTTGTATAGATAAATATAACCAAATACGCAATAACATTAATGGCAAATAGCTTTAGTATTCGTGTTTAACGGTCCGCAGTTTGTAGGGTTCCGTACCCAAAGGGTAAAACGGACCCTGTTACTGAGACTCCGCTGTCCGTCTGTCACCAGGCTGTATCTCATGAACCGTGACAGTTGAAATTTTCACTGATGATGTATTTCTGTTGCCGCTATAATAACAAATACTAAAAAACAATAAAATAAATATTTTTTCTGCTCTGGTTTCTTCTCTTTCAAATACCATTTCATTATCTTTATTTTGTTGAATGTAGTAGAAAAATATGTTATGCCATTTTACACTGTCCAACATTATCACGGATAGTCGAGCCAAATTCAAACTTGTCTCTTGCTCAAAAACTTTCATATTTGTTTAGTTTAGATTAGGGCAACGATAAACTCTGCGTTTTTATCACAGGTTGTTTTTGGTTCATGTCTGTTTACTTGACTGATAACGTCGAGTCTGAACAGCATGAAATATACCTTTGTGCGGCAATGTGTACAAATGTGAATACGGCGGCATGTGTGAGCGATGCGTTCGTTTTTATCATGAAGGAAAAATAACCTATAAAAACCCAATGAAACTCGGTGCATGGGTCGAGGGTAATGTAGAACGCGCTGTTCTTATTGGCTAGTTCGCGGATTAACATCGCGTGACTTATCTGCTCATTGGTTCAAATGTTCTCTCATTGGTCAGTAGGCTCGTATCGTCGTCGACGTCGTCGACGACGTCGACGCGCTAAAACACTACGTTTTGGTGAGTGGGGGGTGTTTTCATGTGCAGTGATTTAGTAGTTTGTTTTCTCAATAAATTTTAGGAACAGTAACGTAGACTTAATTCCAGTTATCAAAAATAAAATTATGTTTATTTACAACAATGAATTAACTCAAATATAATTTGAGTTTTTTTTTAGTTTTATTAATTAATAATTTAAATAATTTATTTAATAATCTAATTTTAGTTTTCACCTCAATTCAAAATTTGATCGAAATCGTAGAGCCATTTTCGAGGTACATGAAATATTTTTTTATACCACTAACGTGCAAACAAGTATAGCGCTTGCCTTATTGTAAGCAGTTACCGTAGACTGTGCGTTGTTAAAACCTGCTCCTTGAAGAATCGAACGAAGTCGCGGGTTGGAGTTAGTTTCTTCATATATTTCATACATGCAGTGTACGTTCATGTAGTGTTATGGAACCGAGTATAGATAGTAAGAAATTGTATCAAAATTAGGTCAGCGATCGGAGCTGCTATTAAGAAATCATATATTTTTTATATATACAACGTCGAAAGACATACATGCATACGGCCCATCTGATGTAGATATGAGCGTAGCCTATAAACGCTTGCAACACACTAAGTATCATTCGTGCGATGTCACCTCTGCTCTTAACACATCAACTCCTTAGAAGCTTACTGGTGACCTCACTCGCTGGCAGGAACACAGCGACCCTCCAGGGAGTTGTTATATGGCTGCGGTTTTCTGTGAGGTGGAGGTACTTCCTCAGACGGAATGCTTTGTACCTGTTTTAAAACACCCAGACAATGGCAAACAGACATGTTCATGCATACAAATGTTTATCGTATGTGAGAATCGAACTCACTAGAGTTGGTATCAAAGTAGTATTACTAACCACTGCGCCACCGAGCTGGTCAATATTTAATTACATTAACTTACTTACTTACTTTTTTCCGCTCGTTTGTTGCTTCATATTAGAACATGTAACTTAGAAACGATATAGTATATATAGGTAGAGATAGAATTCAACTTTCCCCACGCAATGCAAATAATCGATATTGCAATTAAATCGATTAAAAAAACCCCAACCCGTTGACATTTCAAAATAGGAACGTACAATGTCAGGACCCTGACCGGACATTGGTCAGTTGTGCGGCGGAGGGCGATGACCCGCGAGTAAGAGCTAAAGATTGGTGGATTACGCGCATGCGCTGAGTCACGCGGGAAAACATCGCTCGAATTTCAAATTCGAACGTGATGTTTGTTAACTATACGTGGTCTAGTGTAGTGAAACTTGCGGATTATCGACAGTTGGCGATAAATATCAATAATTCCTATATATATAATGATACTAATAGTAATGGTAAGGGCAATGTTAATTAAGTACGTTATTTGATAAAAAATTTGTAATAATTGTAATTATATACTTTAATAACTATGAACTCAATCTATGTACAAGACCGTTGGAAATGAAATATGCCTACCAGTGCTAGGTAATAAAATCAGGTCAATGTAAACACATCTAGTATTAATTAAAATTTATTCATATTTCAAATTAATTTTACAGGTACAGGCGACCTTCTGAGTAAATGTATTTTTTTTTCAATGTCTTTATTTCCGTCGACGTGTATGAATGTGCAAGTCTTAGAACTCACTATCGATACTATACATTATATATAGATACTGTGAATCTGCTGAAATCGATCCTGTAAAAATGTAATTAAAAATGAAATGAGTAAATATCACATTATTATTAGATGACGAGCTCGGTGGCGCAGTGGTGGAACGCGCTGTTACGCTACTTTGACACCAACGCACGTGGGTTCGATTCCCACACAGGACAAAAATTTGTGTGCATGAACATGTCTGTTTCTCTTGGTCTGGGTATTTTCTATGTATAATAAGTACGTATTTACAAAAAAAAAAAAAAATTACATATGTTTATCAGTTGTCTAGTACCCATAACACAAGCTTCGCTTACTTTGGGGCTAGATGGCGCTGTGTAATTTGTCCGACAATATTTATTTTATTTATTTATCACCACAATATATGTCATACGATCCGAGAATTCTCATCATTCGTTGTGGGAAAAGGGAATGCGGAACTTAATACGATGCGATGTTGCTGCACAGCGGCGTGAGTGGCACTCGTGTTAAAAAAATCCCAGCTCGTGAATGATCGTTTTTGCAATAACGTGCGGTGGTAACACAACTAAACAACATTATCAACGTGACATAATAATACTTAAGTAGTCTCAATTGCCTGTAGAGAGCATATTTTACATTCTTGTTTCCTTCCATAAACTATGATTTTTCTAGCAACTGGGGCGCTATTTACTCTACTATTTACGCACATTATCTTACAAGCTACCTATTATGGGGAAGAAAAACTTTAAGAACTAGAAAAGTTTGCAATATTTATCGATATCTCTTAAAGTTAAATTTTACAGTATTAAAATAGTTTTAATGCGGGACGAAAGAATGACGAAACAGATACACAATGCAAAAGTGGAAGGATGTAGGAGCCGAGGGAGACCGAGGCTAACCTACCATGACCAAATTGGTCGTGTTTTATCAAAAGGTGATGTCAGGAGCCCCAGGAACCGGCAAGCGTGCATGAAAAGAGCTATGAATGTCACAGAAGCGAGTGAAGTATGTAAGGACCGCGTCTTATGGCGCTCGGTTCTCTCTGCCTACTGTGAAGATACATACATAATTTACAATGGTTAAAGTACTTCTTACTTAACCCCCAAAATGATAAACTGCCTAACTAACGATAATTAAGTCGTAGATTGTAAATTAAGAATAGTTGGCGCCAAAAGGAGCTAACGGGCTAAACATCTACAATATATTATGAAGAATAATTATTGTATGTGGTTATAATTATGCTTCGCAATAGCAATATCTTTTAAAAAACGTAAATTGTAAGTAAGAGAAATGTTTATTTATCATTGAGGTAGAAATTATTGGATATGTGCAAGCAATTTACGTGTTCCCTTTTGAACGTCGATTGGCGATTTTCCTCCATTTTTTCAACGTAATTCACAAAATCATCGCGAGGTACGACCAGGAGATTTGAGCACGTATCTTTGTAATGTAATCTTTATATCGGAGGTATCGAGTATCGGCGCTGATATTATATATGATTTAAAAATATGACAATCCTTGTGAATTTCAGCACGTTTCCTCGGCAGATAACCGCAAACATAAACTAAATAATTTTTCTCAGGCATGTTTATTTCTTTATATTCAAAACTTGAATGTTGTTGACTTCCTCGTCGTCTGTGACTGGAACTAGACTAATTTCATCTTCTCCGTTAGATGATTTTTCATTATTTTCATTTTAGTCAACTACTTGTATATGAAATTGGCGCCACAACTGAAGTAAAAGAACACGAAGATAATGCTGTGTTGATGATCTGTGTCCATGTACTCATTCCCGCGCGACTCATTTGTATAGTGCTATGTCATACTGTTGTGATAATCACGAAATAATTTTACGGAATGTGATTGATTGATTGAACAAGACGATTAATTTTTTGATCATTTTCGTATTTCATTTTGCATCTTCCATCCAAAGTCACATTTGATCTGAATACAAAATGAAACGAAATGGTCGAATGAATTAGTGAACCAATTGAACGATGTTGAATATTGGCATTTGGCGTCATTCACTCCTATTCGGAATGACCGAAATACGAACAGTTTGAACAAAGAAGAATGTTTACTCAATTGAATTCGGTCATTTTGTCTAGACTGTCTAGAGTCTACAGCGAAGGAGTCTCGTTCGTACCTGGGCGGAAGCATCAGTTTTCCAGGTTCAGCCCTCTGAGTTGGTTCAAAGTCCAGCTGTCATAAATGTTAACGATCCTAATCTTACACATGGTATTGAGCTCTTAAGTCTAAGGGGTCTTTCCTTTGGCTCTTTTTGTAAAATTTACCGTACACCACGACAACTCAAGCTATCTAAAATCATGCAAATCTCCCTTTTACCGCCACGAAATAATATTCTTGCTTGCTTGTCTCCTTTTCAATAAATTTAACAAGACACTAAACCTCTCATATCTGATTAATATTAACTCCCCTCAATCGATAGGATGTTGATCAGGTCTTAAATCGCAATCAGTTTATTACGGCATAACGGTAAAATGAATGGCGACATCCGGCTCTTTAATTGACTATGG
The DNA here is from genome assembly GCA_947507595.1 of Pyralis farinalis. NCBI lineage: Eukaryota > Metazoa > Arthropoda > Insecta > Lepidoptera > Pyralidae > Pyralis > Pyralis farinalis. The sequence goes on along the minus strand of OX382282.1, from coordinate 6,857,521 downwards.
GACGTCGGACGTTGGATAGAGAATATAAAATGGACGTTATGCATGTTGTGATTAAATTCTTGTTCAATAGGATTTATTAATTAAATAAAATTAATCTAATATGCACGCCGCTTCACATTGCCGCCTGCTATCTTAATTAAGAGAGGTAGGGCGTATCAAGAAGTCCGTCTGTCCTCCAGGTCAATGAAAACCACAGCCAAGTATCAACTGCCTGTGTTACTGTGTCCCTGTGAATGAGTGAGGTCACCAGTAAACTCCTATGGAGTAGCTGTGTTAGCAGCAGAGGTGGCATCGCGTGAGTGATACTTAATGTTGCCAGCGTTTGTAGGCTACGGTAATCGTCTTACCATTAGGTGGGCCATATGCCTATCTGATTCTCGATGTTGTATAAAAAAATCTGTTGCTATAAAGAAGTCTTCAGTTCTTATAAAGTCCGAAACGTTGGTTTCGAGCCAGGCTTGGGTAGCTCGTGCCTTGTGACCAGATTCAGAGTCCTTCTGGAAAGTCCACAGTTCATTTTTAAAAAGTGTATTGCTGAGAGGTTTCACAACACTATCTAAGACAGTCTCTTTATTCACTTTGGCTGGACTTGACGCAGGATAATGACCACGTTGTACCTTTTCGACCACTTGGGCGGCTTATTTAGAACTGTGTGCGTACACTTTGTCATTTTGCTTATTGTAATGCTCTTCAACCGTGAAATTTTCTTCATCATTAAAGAAGATATTTCTGTTCCTTTCACCTTTTTGCTTCCAAATGGGGTTTCGGCGAATTCTGGCTTTAACAGCCTTTGTAGTTCTAACAGCACGCGATCGCCCCGATCTTTTATGGTCTTCATCGGAGGAAGTGTTGGTATATCTGTGGATAGTACGATATACGATCATGCGGCTGATACCAAGCTTTTCTTGAATATGACCGACGGCTCCATACCCACTTTGTGCAAGGCAATCACTGCAATCCTATTTTCTTTAATATCCTATTCCATATTGTAATTTAATAATAAACACGAAAAGTATATGTTAAATGGCGGGAAATCGAAAAAAGTTTTTAACACAATAAACGCATTCCAAATTCAAAATAATTAAATAGATGAAAAAAAAAAGAAAATTTTCTATGTAACATTATTGTGTATTTATTGCCACACTAGTTATATTGCGTTTACCACAAAATTCCTGCTTGTGTGTGGATTTATTGAACGTATTTCTAGTTATCACTTGTTCGGTGGTGAGGGAAATCATCGTGAGTAAAACCGCACGTCCAAGAAATTATATTTGGCGAGGCGTTCGGCCTGACCTAAGAAAGGTCTGATTTTATCTCTAGATTGTGAAGGTCTGACGGCAGTCGATCGACTCCCCGTCAATCCTAAAAGGAGGTTAAGTAACGAGATAACGCTAGGAAGAATAATGTCAATATATTTTACGTATATCGAAACCGACTAACGATTAATACCAAATTTTGTATTTAGTTAAGGTTTTTAAATTTAGCTATGTAGTCTATCTTTTCTAAAAAAAACTTTCCTGATGAAAAAGTGTGAAATTCTGTTAATTTGTCTTCGTGAACTCACAAAATTTACCACCACACAGGTCCGAGAGCTTCACTCTCAAGATCTCTGTAAATTTCTGATGATATCGCATCTAATATTATTCAATTTCGTAGAACATAATCTGAAGGAAAAAATATAGTAAATATGATAATCTGTAACCTCATTCGAGGCCGTTGCGTAATCAGATTTAAAGAATCTCTTTATCTATGTCAGTGTATCAAACTGCATGAAAACATACGAAGGAATATTTTGCCCATTTCCGCCGAGCGCTATTATAACTTCTGAATTCGCTGGAGAGAATTACTTCTACTACATATTTTTTATTACTGACACGGATTCAGGCTTTGAAGGACAAACGGGGTAAGTATGACAAGAACTCACATCACGAGTTCGCTCCGGTTATTAAAAGCTCAGTTTGTAATTTAAAGCTGAAAAATAATAAAAATCAAATACCACTGATGTGTACTTTAAAAGAAATATCTCGAAAGCCTTTTCTGATATTCCTCCCCACCAAATCTAAAATTCTAGGACAACTTGAAGTACCGTAAATAAAAGGTTTTGATCACTAGTTAAATAAATTTCGCCAATGTCATTTTCGAAATGCAGGTAGATTAAAAAAGAGAAATTAAAGCTGTAGACAACTAAAACTATGAAGAAATAATAATTGATTTAAGAATGTAAAATGTGTCTTAATGACAGTTCCGTAGAAATGGTTTTTCTAATAATCGTTCTTTTACCTCGGCTTCCCTGAGTCGTATTGTGATGATGTTAAATAGACTATAAACCTTCCTCAGGTATTGGGCTCAAATGGATTTTTTTTTCAATTCCGACGGGTAGTTTCAGATATTAGCGCATTCAAACAAACAAACTTCTCCGCTTTATATAATAGTATAGAAGTATAGATAATTATAGGATAGTTTTATAGAGGCAACCCTAGAAAATAAGATATGTAGAATTTTTTTTTGTCCGTGAAGATGGCGATTGTGGCTTTCCTTAAACGCCGCGCCTCTGTACGTTCTGTGAACTCCGCGCTTGTGTGCGTGCGGAGGCCTACTCTAAGCACTAAGTTTCCGAACTGTAGTAAACTGAGGTAGTATTTAATGCTACGGCGACGGGTACAGGAAGTCACACCACCTTTGCAAAAACCTTGTGTACATAAAGTCTATTTATAGGAAATTAGAATTACACGTAACGCCGCGGACGTCCGTGAAACAATTACTAAGTTTTGAACTACGTTATGCACCATTGAACCTGCGAAGTGTAAAATGAGGCATTTTAAGTGGCTATCTGTGTTATAATATAAAAGTGGAAAAGTTTCCCATGTTATTAAACAAATGGTGGCGACTCGGCGTCGTATATTTAACTGAATTTCGGTTACTTAAACAACCTGTAGAAATAAATTAAGTTGAAATTAATTTGAGTTTGAGAGCTCGATTGCGTTAACACGCAGGTTAAGCGTCGTCCGACGCAGTCTGTCCATGGATGGGTTTAAGAATATCGAGCTTCTCCGTACTCGGAGGGCACGTTAATACGTCGTGCCTCGGTCCCGCTTGTTGGCGATAGATGACAGTCGTTAAGTGGCCTTCGGATGGCTTGAAAACACTGGCCTCCGCCAATCTGCAGTTGTGCAGCGTTTTTTTTATACTACTAAGGTGGCAAACAAGCATACGGCCTGCCTGATGATAAACAGTTACCGTAGCATATAGACATTTGCAACACCAGGGGTGTCACTCATGTGTTGCCGACCCTATGCCTAGCGTGGTGGAGTATGCTCTAAACCCCTTCAGTTAAGGGGAAACCCGAATCCCTGCAGTCGGATCAGTAAGGGTTGAAGTGGTAGTATAGTAGTCTATATGTAATGTCAAAATATCAGCTTTTTACTAAATGCATAGGAATGTATACACTTAAAATAAAAAATAAACATTTTTTTATGTCTGTCTGTTTAAGCCGGCTAATCTCAATAACGGCTCGTCCGTTTTTCACAGAACTACCGCTGACAGATAGCTGATCTTATAAGGACAAACACGGGCTACTTTTATTTTAGAAAAATAATTAGGGTTCTGTGGGAAAATAATAAAACCCATGAAATTGTGAGCAATTTTTTAATTCCATTCCGACGAAGTCGAAGGGAGGCCGCTAGTTTTAACTATATACGAGTACTTAAGGATGCTCTCTCAACTCCAAAAATAAAATAAACCAGTTGAGAATGCGCAAGCTTGCATTGCCAGAGGAACACCTGGCTCGTCAATTATATAACAATTCAATTTTTTTTTTTAATTTGTCGGCCATTTTCGCCATGTTCCTTAAGAGATAGGAACGGTGTTCCTAAACATTCCTATTCTACTTTTTTATGCTGAATCCGAATCTGAAGTCAAAATTCGAATATTCGACAAAAACGCACACACCGACAAACGCACAGGCAAACATATAGATTTCATATAGGAACGGTGTTCCTGAAGACACCCTAAATGATAACTGTGTAGGCTATCTGACGTAGCGATAGTGAGTAACACATACAAATTATGATTGCATTTGTTTCGCAAGAAGAATGAAACCGATTTTAACGATTTGTTCTTGGTATTCGAACCGAACTGCCTGGGAAATGAGTCGCTGCTTAAAGTCCCACGGCACGTCACGGTTCAGAATTGTAACATACGAATAATTAAACATTTAGGTATAAGCCATTAAAAAACTCTGGACCAAAAGTTGCCGTTTTCCTTGAAAGTTAAACCCCAAAGGGTTGGGAAAGCGGAAACTTTTCGGTGCGGTCGCTTTTTTGTGTGACAGGTTACATACAGATTCTACACCAACCCTAACTGATCCTGCTACAGGGATACCGGGCCTCCCTTCAACCGATGGGGTTTAGAGCATACTTCACCACGCTGCTCAACTGCGGATTGGCTGATACCAATTATCAAGCCGCTCGAAGGCCGCTTAGCTTAACGACCGTCATCTGTCGACCACAGACGGGACCGACGGCTTAACGTGCCCTCCGAAACACGAGAAGCCCGAGATAGATAAACTAATCTCTAGACAGACTGCGGTCGACGTCGCTTAACCTGCGTGTTCGATTAGAGTGACATTCGCAACTACGCCTCGAACTCAACCCGAATGTTGTAAATAAAACCCATCCTGGATCGCTGCCCCTTTCCCATTTTTCCGGCACTCTGGGTTTTGACTTTTAATGTTCTTGGTGATACAATGGTGTCAAATATTTTTTAAGTTAATAATTATTATGATTGTGAACTTTCCTTAAAATTGACTGAACATTTAACAGTCAAAATCGTTTGATTTCTCATATTTCCATACATCATTGATAAATTGATTCGCGTACCACCTACCTACATCTTGAGGTCACCACTACTTCCTAAGGAGTTGCAGTTGCAGCAGAGGTGGTAGGTATCGCAGGAGTAATACTTAATGTATTACAAGCATTCATATGCCACGATAACCGTTTTACATCAGGTGGGCTATACGCTTGTATGCCTCCCAAAGTTGTATAAAAAAAAACTTTACTTAAAATTTGACTTAACATTTAACGGGCGAAACCATCTAATTACGATAAATTGATTCGTGGGCCAGCAACGGTAATATTGTATTCGTGCCAATTTTGTCAAACAAACTATACAGATAGACATATAGACTGGATTATCTTTGCATTTATAATATTAATTTGGGCTTTGAATCTGCCTGCGGCTTGACCCGTTATTCCGTTAAAATGTCGCCAATCTTCTCTAGGTTTTGGACTAACTCTGTAGCTAAATTTTCAAATGATGCAGAGGTATAATCGGAAAAACGTAAGAAACGTGTCAACCTATGCATGATAAGCACATGGGCGTGCCCAAGGGGGGAGGGTGGCAGCTTTGAGAACCCAGGTTAAAAAAGTTCTTAGTTGGCCTCCCCTAGAGCAAAAGCCGGGTTCGTGTATAGGTAAACCATACTAAGTCGACGTATGGTATAATATTCCGTGTGTAATCAAACTTACATCACGATTAGCCTTGGCTTAACTACACAAATTATCATAATACAACACGACTGGGTTAACAACAAGTTTAAGTAGTCTAACTATAAATCTGTACATTGTATAATGGTCTTTACTACTGGTATTGGGCAATAAAACCGGATCTCGGTTACTTTTTATGACATAAAACTTGATTTTAGTGAGTTATCTTTTTTTTTTTCAGCAACTCGGCAGTTGTGTGAATTTGTGGATGTACTGGTTTTATTCTCAGAAACTAGTGTCGTGTGGTGATCTTAAAAATAATAGCTAGATATAATGTGAACGAATGTTTTTTAAGTAGGCCTTCGCCGCTGCCAAGTCGTCATACTGTCCGCACAAACGCTAGTACGTCTTTATGGCATATAGTGCAGTAGAACTACGATTTTGTGTTTAAAGAATTTTATCATCTCATAAAGAACAGAGTCCGCTCACATGAGATTAGGTTTAAATGTACATAAATGTTCTTAATTCTAATCTCGATATATTCTTGCTAGATTTCTGCAGAACCACTGGCAAAACATAATACGAGTAGTTTACGCTTGAACAAGTGTAGTGTTTTGCATTTTCGAATGTCATTAGGTAGTCTATTGAATAGTTGTGCTCCCTCGTATAGAAATTTCTTCTTACCGTAGTTTGTTTTTGTTCAAGGCGCTTGTAGTTGTAATGATTTTTCTCTTCGCAAATTGTATTTAGGTGTCGATGTGTTTGTAAAGGAGAGGTTAGAGTGTAAGGTTTTATTTAATATTTTCCATACAAGAATGCAGGTTTGATTTATTTTGAGTAAATTTGTTTTTTCGTATAGTGTCCTAATTAGCGTCAGATAGTCACAACAATAAAGAACCTTTATTACTTTGTTTTGAGCTCTTTGTAGTTTAGCTAAATTTGTTTCAGCTGCACAGCCCCACAATTCTATTGTGTATTAGATGTGATTTGACAAAACAATTATACAGTGTTAATCGAACCCTGTCTGGAACACAAGTCCCCATTCTACGCAAAGCACCTGTTAATGATTTTAGTTTATTTCGGACCTTGTCGAGATGTGATGTGTTAACCTGTCGTCCAAAATGAGACCTAGATATCTTTCTTCACGAGATTGATGTACGATCTGGTTATTGATTTTTAGTGGCGTGTATGCGGATATCTACTTTTTTTGGTAGCAAAAATCATGTATGAGGTTTTTTAGTAAGTTACACTTGCACCAGAAATTGAAAACATTAGGGTCAATTTGAGCCTCTGATCAGTTTTTTGACATCATCCCCACAGCAGAAAAGGCATACAAGCATAAAGTATCATCGGCATACAAGTCCCGTAAGGCCTATATTTGAGACGTTATTAACATAAATGAGACAAAGTAAAGAACCTATTATTGAGCCTTGGGGGATACCACAATGAATTTTTTGGGGTTTACTTTGACAGTTATTTATTTTAACTACCTGCTTTCTATCTGCCAATATAGGATTCTATCATACTGTACGCCAGACCAGTGATGCCAAGATTATTTGTTTTAAATAAAAATATTTTATAGCTTGTAGTGTCGAACGCCTTTTTTATGTCGATAAAAATGCTAAAATAAAAAAATGATAAAAAGCAAGTTTAGCTTTTTTTCAGTCAATATTAGTATTTATATTTGTCACGATATCTATGGCAGCCGTTAAGGCATTTGATTGAGGGCGAAAGCCGTATTGATGTTGAGTTAGAAAATTAATTTGAGTTAGGTGTTTGTTAATCCTGTTGTAGAGAACTTTTTCAAATATTTTAGAAATGACTGGTAGAACTGATATTGGTCTATAGTTTCAAGGATCTGTTTTGGGACCAGATTTATATATAGGACATACTTTGGCTATCTTGAGTCTATCCAGAAAAATGCCAAGACACAGGCATTTATTGATACAAGCAACAAGGTCGTCTATTATAAATTCTGTAGTACATTTAAGAGATTTAGTGCTTATACTTTGCTTGTATTAGACTACTTCGTTTATATATTTAGATACTTCTTCTCTTGTGCATGTTTCAAAATGTGTTAATTCTGTGTCAGATTTGTTGTTTGTGTATCTCAGTGCGTATGTGTGGTTATTATGGTATTTTGTAGGGATTTCATTTGTAAGTTTTAAGCCAATAGAAGAGAAAAATATCATTAAAGCACTCACAGAATTCGCTTTGGTCTGTTATATCCTTGGTGTCTACTATAATTTTGAAGGGAGTGCACCTATCCTTACATTTGTTGTTTGCTATTCTGTTCCTTAACTCCCACATCTTTCTGGGTTCGACTTTTCATATGTAATGAATGTATCATTAATTTGATCATGCTAGGTAAGTCTTGGCCTTTCTCGGCTCTTATATCCTTCTACTTTTGCTTTGTATATATGTTTCATAATTCTTTCTTTTTGCATTCTTTCCACATGTCCGAACCAACGGAGCATACCTCTTCTTATTTTAACACCGACCCTCTCTTTCAGACCAATTCTGTTTCTAACACCATCATTGCGAATACGGTCTACAAGCTTTACACCTTAAATTTTGAGCAACGCTCGCATTTAGCTATTATTTTTAAGCGGACTCCGGGTTCCGAAGGGAGAGCTTAAGACACAACCGGTACTAATGCTCGGATGATGATGATGCTCTAATTTCGACCGCGTTTATCCTACTTTCATGCTCTCTCTGCCACACCCAGCTCTCGCTTCCATAGTAAACGTTGGGACCAGCACTGCATTGTTAATGTTGTCATCTATATATATAAAACAAAGTCGTGTTAGTTACACCATTTATAACTCAAGAACGGCTGGACCGATTTTTATGATTTTTGTGTTTTTGGATTTGTCTTCGTCCGGAATAGGATAATAAGTATTAAAAGACCATCTAATAAGTTAACACACCATTTATTGATCCTGAGGCGGTACGAAGTTCGCCGGGTCAGCTAGTAAATTATAAATGTAAAAAAAAAATTGCAAGTATACTTAGTGGAAATTCTTTTTGATCTCCTATTCTCGTGGCAGTTATTGTAAATGACCCAAAAGTCGAAATTCAAATTTGGTTTATATGTATACGTCCAAGGTTTTTTGAACGGTTATACCATTTGTGGGAGGATGAGTAGCGTTTGTGAGATTTTGCGTGCGCACGCGATGCGTACCTACTTGCGTGTACAGTTCGTGAACACGAGAAGTTTGCACTCAATTTTCTCGCAAACCCTCTGAAGCCTTTGAGTTGATTGTTTTTATAGTGGTTATAATAAAATATTCTAGCATAATCAAAGTTGATAGACAAAATTCGCTAGCTTTTTCCTTACCTTATCTAACTTTTTATTGTGTTGTCAGGCTTTATCGAAATCAGGTATTTTTGGAAATTAATGGAGTTTTCGTGTGCTGATTTTTGGTGTACCATGGGACAGTAGAATTTTCTAGGGATTTTTTGTCTTCAAGAAGCGCGCTATTAAGAATACGATTCAATAGGAATAGGGTTGATCTTGTAACTAGATGATTTAACTTCGTAGTCTCAACAAGCAATTTAGCGCGAGACGTGTTAGCAAAATTATGCCAAAACGTCTCTCGCTAAAGAAATCGGTCTGTTAGGGAAACCTCATTTAGCAGTAGATACAATAGATAAATAAATAAATATTGTGGGACAAATTACACAGCGCCACCTAGCCCCAAAGTAAGCGAAGCTTGTGTTATGGGTACTAGACGACTGATAAACATACGTAAATACATTTTTTTTTGTAAATACATACTTATTATACATAGAAAATACCCAAACCCATACAAACAGACATGTTCATGCACACAAATGTTTGTACAGTGTGGGAATCGAACCCACGAGCGTTGGTGTCATAGTAGCGTAACAGCTCGTTTCACCACTGCGCCACCGAGCTCGTCAAATTGATGATGAGAAAGTAAACATCGAATTTAGCCCAAAAGAACCGCTCTATTGTTCAACTGGTCCACGGTTCGAATTTTGGCATGTACCACTAAATTTACGATTTCGGTTTTGCAAAAACATCGAGAGGAAATCCTCACGTCCAAGAAATTATATGTCTAAAGACGTGTGACTTAACCTGAGAAAGATCTGGTTTTCCTTTTAGATTGTAGAGGTCTGATGCCAGTCGCTCCATGTAAAAATCACTATCTTCGCCAATTTTTTGATCCTAATGAATAAGAAAGGAAACGGGATAAAGCTAAGAAGATGATGAGGAATTAAACGTCAATAAATAATAAATTAGTGATTGTTGTAAGTAAAATAAGCATCCATTTTATTAACATAATGCATAAAGTGCCCTGATGGCGCTGGGCTGAAGATACGTCACCCACCAGTCGGTTGTTAAAATAAAAAAAACATACTCCATTGGTTTTGACATAAAAGAATACAGAATATAAGAATGACGAAACTGGTATACAATGCGAAAGTGCAACGATGGAGCCCAGGAACAACAAGACCCACCTACCATGACCAAAATGGTCGTGTGTTAGGAACCCTAGGTCATTGCATGAAAAGAGCTGTAAATGTTAATGAAGCTAGTAAGATGTGTAATAATCGTGTCTTAGGCGCTCGGTCCTGTCCCCCCAAGGACCCTGGCGTGAAGATGTACTTACAACCACACACTTTTTTACCGTGACCGTATTTCTTACTCATTCTTTATACCACTTGGGTGGCAAAGACATAAAAGCCTATGGCCCGCTTGATAGACCGCAGTTACTGTTTTGCCTGTAAACACTTGCAACAAAAGTCGTGCATTGCTCCCGCCCATTTTGAAGAACATCATGCTGTTGAGTCTTGGGAGAACATCGACAATGAGTTCTCTTTAGGTAGTTGGTCTTTTCTAGTCCTACATACTGATGTATGTGTCTATATCTTCACGCCAGGTTCCTGTTCCTGTTCCTGTCCGGAGTATCCTTACATCACTTACCTTACACACATAGTTCTTTTCGTGCACACTCGCCGGTTTCTAGGGCTCCTGTCATCACCTTCTGGTAAACAAGACCAACGATTTGGTCATGGCAGGTTTTTTTTTTATACTACGTCGAGAGGTATACAAGCATACGGCCCACCTGTTGTAAAGTGGGTACCGTAGCCTATTAACGCTTGCGATATATTAAGTATCACTCGCGCGATGCCTCATCTGCTGCTTACACAGCAACTCCTTGGGAGCTTACTGGTGACCTCACTCACACGCAGGAACACAACAATCCTCTAGGGAGTTGTTATTTGGCTGCGGTTTTCTGTGTACTTCCCCAGACGGGCTGCTTTGATGCGCCCTACCTCTCTTAAAACATCCAGACCAAGACAAACAGACATGTTCATGCACACAAATGTTTGCCTTGTGTGGGAATCGAACCCACGAGCGTTGGTGTCAAAGTCGCGTCATTCACGACTGAGCCAACGAGCTGCCACATTCTGATCTTTATCATTAATATGAATTAGGCGTTTTTAGGGTTCCGTACCCAAAGGGTAAAACGGAACCCTATTACTGAGACTTCGCTGTCCGTCCGTCCGTCCGTCCGTCCGTCTGTCACCAGGCTGTATCTCACGAACCGTGACAGTTAGACAGTTGAAATTTTCACAAATGATGTATTTCTGTTGCCGCTATAACAACAAATACTAAAAAATAGAATAACATAAATATTTAAGGGGGCTCCCGTACAACAAACGTGATTTTTTTGCTCGTTTTTGCTCGATATTGATAACGGCAACAGGTAGACGCTTGAAATATTCACAGAATATTTAGTTATATATTCACTTTAAGAATAAATAATTAAATTAAAATAAAACAAATATTTAAGGGGGGCTCCCATACAACAAACGTGATTTTTTTGCCGTTTTTATAGATAGTGGTACGGAACCCTTCGTGCGCGAGTCCGACTCGCACTTGACCGATTTTTTTTAATTCTCCGTTTATAATCAACATCAACTACATGTGGATGAGATCAATTTGTATCGGTACCATCTGAATTAATTAGACTATAATGAAGCCAAACCGGAAATCAGTTTTATTAATGCGAGTACTTCAACGATTAAGGATTGGCATACACTAACGATCTACGAATTTATTAATGGAGACATTTTCTCTAATTTTTTTTTAAGTTCTTTAAAAGTTTTACGTGAATACGTCTTCGTAACGGTAAAATGGAAGTAAGTTATATTGAAACAAAATTATATGATGCAGCGAAATAATATCAAATTGGCGGCGCTTTCCCCCGCCACACACGATGCCTACAGTCACCACCACTCAACGCAGCGAATTCTTTGATTCTAGCAATTTTAAAGCGGTATTTACGTCATAAAATAAGATTGAAGATGAGTATTAAACTAAATGACGAGCTCGGTGGCGCAGTGGTGAAACGCGTTGTTACGCTACTTTGACACCAACGCTCGTGGGTTCGATTCCCACACAGTACAAACATTTGTGTGCATGAACATGTCTGTTTGTCTTGGTCTGGGTATTTTCTATGTATAATAAGTATGTATTTACAAAAAAAAATGTATTTACGTATGTTTATCAGTTGTCTAGTACCCATAACACAAGCTTCGCTTACTTTGGGGCTAGATAACGCTGTGTAATTGGTCCGACAATATTTATATTATTATTTATTTATAAATGAGTCACTAATTCATCAGCTCACTATTCAGTGACTCAAAGGATTCATTTAAAGTAGCTCACCAGTTTTTCTTTTACCTTTAGTCACGTTTACAGCCAAAGCAAGCCTTTAGAGAGAAGTGAGTGAAGTGTGTAAGGAACGCGTCTTATGACGCTCGGTTATCTCTGCCTACCCCGCAAGGGACCTGGCGTGAAGATATACATGCATACATACAGCCAAAGAAATTTTATTTTTATTTTATTGGCAATACAATATTACAATGTATATCGATTCTCAAAATTATATTACACTAAACGAGCAATTCTTGCATTTAAATATATTTCGAGAATCTCGGAAATGGCTTTAGATTTTAATCAAATTTTGTTTTTATATCAAGTTTTGCTTTTTACTAAAACACCGAGCTCGATCACCCAGGTATTAATAATAAAATAATAAGTCATTTCTAGGCTATGAATTGCTAGGTTTATTAATCCTTACTTGTATGATGCGCTCTCTGTCGAGCAGTCGGACTGGGGAATTCTTTCGCCTTACAGAACAATAGCAAAATAAAAAAGTATAATTATATTTTCGCGAGTGACTGTTTTCAGTAACTCTTGATGTCTTGTAAGATGATTCGTTAGCAGTAGTCTACGGCAACAGGTTCACATCTGGCGTCACACGTGCTTCTTTGACACCCGGCGTGGTATAAAATCATTACGAAGTTTTAAAAACTTTTAAAGCCGACTTCAAAGTATCTGATATTTATTTGGGTCCAATCTCTCGCTATGTGCTTCCATACAAAAAAGGATTTTTTCCCCAAAATTTGGCCAAAATATAAATGTAAAAAATATATCTTCACGCTAGGTTCCTTGCTAGGTAGGCAGAGAGAATCGAGCGCCATAAGATGCGATTCTTATACATCTCGCTCGCCAACAAAAATGTCAAGCGAATTAAGTACCTCTTTTTTTAAATCGATTAAAAAATTATCAATAATATGTAGTTAGTGTGCGTCGATCTTAACACGGTACGTTTGAGTGCACACGCGACAAGTGGCACTTGCTAACTATAATGATGTCACCGGGCGCGGCGCGGTTGTCGGCGACCTGTCGTTTCATTAGCAAACATACACGAACAAACGGAAGGTGAGGCCCGCTAGCAGACGAGCGACTTTGTCGCGTCGTTTATATAATATCTTTCACTTATCCGTCCTTAGACGAGCGTTGACTTGCAGTCACACCCTTTTGCATCCATTGACTTAGATGAGAAACTTAAGTATTTTTTATTGAATTCTGTCTAGCAACCAGATGAAAATACGATATTTTTCACACGCCTTAACTATGTCGACGTGCATTATAATGGAATCTAATAACATGTAGTTCGCGGATATATTTATGTCATTATTTAAGTTACCTATTGAGTTTAGTCCAAATAGCTGACCGTCCTTGAGCTGGCCTCAAGATGAAGGCCGGCAACATTGCATCAATGAAATAAAATCTTAGGACCTGAAATTCAATCATTTTTAACTGTTGCCATCGTGACGGTTTGCGGCAATTGAATGTATTATTGAAAAATAAATTTCTATAAGCAGTTATAAAATATAATTTCGAAAAACTCGTGAATTAGCAATTTAGTATCAGATGGCACGTTAACAACAATCTACTCGTAGTATAGCTATTCAACATCGACCCTGTTTTACCACTTTATGTTTTACTACCACCTGTATCTTCGCCCAAGTGGTCGCTTCGACAATGTTCATGCTTATCATTTTTTCACCACAACTGCAACGTCGCAATGCAAGTGAAGTTACAGATTCAAGAGTTAACACAATGATGGTTAGTGAAATAGTGCTACCTGGATAACCAAGCTTTACTCCAAAACGTGTTTGTTTCTTTAAGAAGAAAACATAAACATTTTATTTTTTCTGCAAACACATCTACAATTAAACACGTAAACTTAAAAATAACTAATTAAATTCAAAATTTGATCTAAAAGTTAGAGCCGCTTCCGCTATACACAAAAGATAACTTATAAATACAAGAATTACGTTTTTTTTTCCGGAAAAACATCTATATAGATAAACTTAAAAAACAGAACTTTATCGAAGTACCTACAAAATTTTATCTTACACGTATTACGAAAGATACTTATAAATACCAGAATTGCTTGCGTTAAAGTAATAGACTATAGATAAATTATAGTCGCTCACGATTTGTCAAAATTTTTGCATAGGTTAGTGGTTAATTGAAGCGTGTCGCAATGTCGCTAGTCTGTTGCATTGAAATTTAATATACGATATAATTGATTGACAGAATCAACGCATTCAATAGATGGAATCTATAGATACCTGTTTGATGTTTATCTTAATTTATGTTAAGTGCCTATACAAATAAATATAGCATAATGTGTAATCATTTTTTATGTGCAACGTCGGTAATACATTATGTATCACTCGGGCTATGTTACCTCTGCTGGTAACCCGAAGAAACATTCCTCCAGGGATTTTTATTTGGCTGCGGTTACTAACCGCCGCGCGGACGAGCTCGTCGAAATATCAAGCATTCATTCATCATTCTATCAGTCATTTTACGCATGACATTTACTAGATGACCCGTGCGAATACTTCGCACCGATAGTGGTTAGTTACGTAGTATAATAAAGTAGAAATAAATGTAAATATTTATTAATTTTATTAAAAAAAAAATAGTAACAGAATTAGTTTTATGTTAACATTATATGTAATATTATATATTTGCATTTATGAGTTTTCATTGAAATGAGAGCAATTCTTAGTGAACACTTTACATATAAATATACAAATATTGTAGCAAATATTTCGTAATAAAATTTTATTATGTTTTGTTATATAAATGTAATAAATATTTTACACACTATTCTTTATATTTATTAATTTATTAATTAAAAAAGCAATATTATTGAGGTTAGAATAGTACTCCATTTGCTGACTGATTACTAACTTATGGAAACAACCCCAAGGAGTTGCTGTGTAAGCAACTCCTTAGGATCTTACTGGTGACCTCACTCACGCGCAGGAACACAACAATCCTCTAGCGAGTTGTTATTTGGCTGCGATTTTCTGTGAGGTGAAGATACTTCCCCCGACGGGCTGCTTTGATGCGCCCTACCTCTCTTAAAACGTCTTTCGAAATATCATGGATGTGTGTGTTTCCTCACGATGTCTTCCATCACCGCCGAGCATGTGATAATTACAAATATAAAAATTCTAAGATTCGACCCGAGGACCGGTTGGGAATAGGACGGTTCTTTATCCACTGGGCTGTCACTGCTGTTTCAACACTACGTCATCAACCGGAATTCTAGAGTTCGTTGTAAATTTTACACTTTCAAATACCATTATCTACGCATGACTCTTTATAGATTATAAAGATATATTATACGTACTATGAACTTGATGATTTTATGAAATAAATTTAAATATGATGACATTGGCGTGATTGATGAATAATGACTAATATAACATGTTATGGTCATTTTTTATGAAGACTGAATACGGATACTAAACATATAGTATAATGACGAGCTCGCTGGCGCTTACTAACGCTATATTGACACCAACGCTCGTGGGTTCGTCGTACAGATCTGCTGTAATCGTCTGGCCAGATCTTAAGAAGCTGTAGTGTATGACAACAGCAATGGTCCACCAAACAAACAATAACTAGTACCTTTTTCTGAGTCATTTTTCGCTTATGACAGGATTTAGCCGGTTCTCCTGGGTTCAACCACTGTGATGAGCGTTTCCAATTGTCGTACAGGATCCATTTTTCATCACAAGTAACGATACTATTCAAAATTCCCTCGTTATTGTGACAGTTGAGTAATGTAACGCAGCAGTCAATGCGTGTTTGTTGGTGTGCTTCACTCAATTCATGCGGTGGTCGGTGCCCATTTCTCGAGCTTCTTCACTTTACCAATTTGTTTTAAGTGAATTAAAACTGTTTTGTCACTCACACCGAAGCCTGCAGCTAACTCTTGACGTGGTTTGCGATGGATCTGCTTCCACGATCACCTTTTATTCTTCGTTTCAACTAGGGTCTCCGGAAGTCCATGGGGTTTGTTCTGTAGGTCAAAATTTCCAGTAGGAAAACGTTGATACCAAAAGCGTACCGTGTTTTCTTTCCCATATACATCATTAATACTTCGAGCTGTTTCTGCAGCGTTCGTGCCACGGTGGAACTCCTATCTACCTTTTAATTCATTTTTATCCTATCCTACGATATTAATGAATTTTTAACTTTCCATATTATGAACAGACCGATGTTAAAGAAAAATTAAATGGCGTAAAGCAAATGAATCGCTACAACTCTTGATATACATTTACACAAGCCTGAATTTGAAATCAATTTGAATTTCTGACCAAACGCCAGATATTTGAGATCAAAGTTTGACAAAACGCCAATTTCATATGTAAGGACTTAATAACCTAATATTACTCAGCAGTGATAACCCAGTGGATAATGAATCGGTCTATTGACCAACTGTTCCCTGGTTCGAGTACTGACCGCTAAATTCGTGTTTTCCGATTTATGTACTTAGAAAAAGCTGCTCGACAGTGAAGGAAAACATTGTGAGGAAACCCAAGAAATTATATTTCGAAAGACGTTTGACAGGACCTATGAAAGGTCTGATTTAACTTCTCGGTTGTGGAGGTATGACTGGAGTAGCTTCATGTAAAAATCAGTATCTTTGCCAAATCCTTAAGCTATGATAGTGGAGCCCGCCGATCCTAATGGATTAGGAAAAGGGATAACGCTAAGAAGAAAGTCGATATGTTAGCATCAAAAACTACAATTTCATAGACAAACATTGTGAGACTATACTTTATCTACTTTAACACGTGGCGTATATATGAAACAGACATATTATTGACAGAGCAATTTATAAATTTATAACGATATTTGGGAAACAAATTTTAATTTGGAAAAATTGCCATCTTTATGTGACAAAATACAAAATTGTATATTTATGCGATTTGATAAGGAATGAAGTATTAATATTTGTTATTAAACGTATTATTTGTACAAGTGTTAGATTACTGTTTAAACACGTATTGAAATAAACATACACCGCAGTTGCCGTTCTGGGAAACCAGTTGAGTGGAATACTGTAATCGATTCGTACACTCAACTTGGTAACATTCACATCCAAACTGAAATGCGAAGGTATCATTGCCTGCCTGTTAATTTATTACCTTTTCCTTTCGCCCTTATTCAATCAAATTAAACCGATTTCCATGAAGTCGAATTCTATTCCGACATATTAGATTGTTTTTAACTTTACTGTTATCATTTTCAATCTCAGTCGATTGTGTTCCTTTATTAGTCAATTAATCAATCAGACGTACCATTTAACCACTGACCCGCCTGCGCAGATTTCCTGTTGCATGAGAACGAACTTCGAACCCGAATTTAAACCACTCGTAGAAAGTAATTCAAAAACTTTTCTTTTTTCACGTCTCCACACGAAAATGATCATTTCGATATCCTTTCAAGTTTAAGTTTACAAATCTAAGTGAAATCTTGTATAGAATTACTTTATAACATTATATGAGGGTAAAATACGAACGGGACGGGATTTTTGTGACATTTGTGTTTGTCGCTACCTGTCACACAAAAAGCGGACGCGATCCAGCGCGGTGAAAAGAAAACAAAACGTAAAATGACGTCATTTTGAATTTAATATGGCAGACGCCCCAAACAATCGACTTTTTTAGTTTTTTATATGTTTGTGTTATCTTCACACTCCCTTGCGGGGTAGGCCGAGAGAACCGAGCGCCATAACACGCCGTCCTTACATACCTCACTCGCTTCTTCAACATTCATATTCTTTTCATACACATTTGCTGGTTCCTAGGGCTCCTGACATTACCTTCTGATAAAACAATACACTAGTCTTGGTCTTCTTTAGTTTTATGAAGAGTAACATTTTTAATTATCCTGAAATATAAATGTGAATAGTCAGACAAAAGTGGTTTTGCTAGCTTGAGATAGCAACATCGTCAGGTTTATTTATGACTTGTTAGTGATTTAAAAGGTCTTGTAATTGTGGTATCTTACAACCAGTTAATAGGTACTAAATTGTTGTAGCAATTACGATTACATATCGTTGACTATCTAACATCTAGGATGGGTTATCTAGTAAAGGCTGGCGTCTTAAAGTAATTATGAGGAAGCTTTATCAATTTATGCTTCCCTAGTACTTAGCTGTCGGACGTAAATAACAAGACGGGTTCTCTATAAATTGGATCCTTTTTAAAACATATTTCATTATACTGGCTTCCAAACAGACTTGTACCAATCTCGTAAAGCGGTACACAGACGAATATCTATCCATATCTAGAACTTCGAGCCAAATCTCTTGCGGGGTAGGCAGAGATAACCGAACACCACATGACTCGGTCAATCTACACCTCACTCTCTTCTTTAACATTCATAGCCATGCCGGCTCACCGGTTTCTAGGGCTCCTGATGACATCTTGTGATAAAACACAATTAATTTTGTCATGGTAGGTAAGTCTTACCCTTCCTCGGCTCCTACATCCTTTTACTTTCGCGTTATGTTTGTTTTGTAATTCTTTCTTCCTGCATCCTGTCTACATATCGGAACCAATGAATATACAGAATAGTAATATGACGTATAATTTGCATTTTATGTCCGAACTATACTTTCCAGACGGCGAAATGAGTGAGCGAATAGAGTGTGAACAACGCGCTCACTTCTCTTGTCGCCTCGCCTCGCTTTGCGCTCACTCCGCTCGGCGCCAGTTCTTTGCCACGAGTCAAAGATAATATGAACGACAGGATAAATTGAGAGTTTGCACTCTCCGTTTGACATGGCTCATGCGTGTGCCTCCTTGAGACGCGTTCGCCGTTGTGTTTGTATAGGATCTGGCATTAAGGATGGATTTCTCTGTACCGGATTTGTCCTTGATACGTGCACCTTGCAGCAGACGTATTTGGGCGCATGTGCAACTGTGGTTGTGCATGGAATAATAGATCGTTATAACTTTAGTAGGGTTATATTGAGTATGAGTAACATTGAGATTGAGGTGGCTTTGTTTACATGATTGGTTGGAATAAAGGTTGAGTCGTAATTCGATGTCAGGCATGTTTTTGTAGATTAAATTAGATAATTTTGTCTTTTGTTGTATATAAAAGAGTTTCTAAACGAAAACTATATTTATTATGGGACAGTCAGAGTGGTTTTATTTCAAAGATTATGAACAACATGTTTGTACTTTATTTAATTGGGGCCATACCTAATGAGTTTATAAGCAATGACACTTCACAAACCAGGCGAAATACAAATATTATTGGAGTTCTTTCCACGTATGTAAGTACTAAAATAGTTTAGTTGAATTTCCATGTTGTTTATAACATTTAATTTGAGTGAACAGTCTAAGAATCAATATCAATGGCGAGTATATCACTCACCTTCGATTTGCCGATGATATAGTAATCATGGCAAAATCGATGGAGGACTTTAACACTATGCTTGGAGATCTCGACAGAGCACCCCAACGAGTGGGTCTTAAAATGAACATGGACAAAACGAAGATTATGTCGTATGTACATGTTGTACCCACTCCAGTTTCAGTTGGGAGCTCGGTTCTCGAAGTATGTCTACCTAGGATAAACAATCCAGCTAGGTAGGTCCAACTTTGAGAAAGAGGTCTCTCGTCGAATCCAATTCGGACGCTGCCCGCGTTTGGGAAATTGCGAAACATTTTCTCGTCCAAAATACCTCAAATGTCCCAACGCGAAAGTCTTCGACCAGTGTGTGTTGCCAGTGATGACTTGCGGCACAGAAACGTGGTCCCTTACTATGGGCCTCATACGAAACTCAAGGCTCAACAAGGTTGCACAGCGTGCGATGGAGAGAGCCATGCTCGGAGTTTCTCTGCGGGGATAGGCACAAAAATGACCACATCCGTAGCAGAACTGGAGTTACCGACGTGGCTCTAAGGATCAGCAAGCAGAAGTGGCAGTGGGCAGGCCACATAGCTCGGAGAACCGATGGCCGTTGGGGCAGAAAGGTTCTCGAATGGCGACAACCCAGCGTAGGACGGCCCCCCACACGATGGACAGACGATCTTGTGAAGATCGCAGGGAGCCGATGGATGCAAGCATCACAAGACCGATCGCTGTGGAACTCTAAGGGGGAGGCCTATGTTCAGCAGTGGATGTCTTTCGGCTGATATGATGAACAGTCTGAGTACATAAAATGTCTGACATTGGTCTAAATTACTTTTTGTGCCTCCGCCATCAAGTAGCTCATGTGAACTAGCGCCGACTGGGTCTCAAGTCTAAGAATCATCCAAGATATTATATTTTGAAAGACGTGTGACCTTATTTCAGAAAGATTCAATTCCCTCTTGGTATCAGAGGTCTGACGGCAGGCGCTCCATGTATAAATCAATATCTTAGCCAAATCCTTAGGATTAGGTAGTAGACCCTGCCAATGAATTAGCAGGTTAGAAAAAAGAAAAAGATCCATGGTGTTAGCACAAAGCTTGACACAGTCATAATCTTCAATAAGTTGAGTGCGAAGCTAATACACTAATCTCTAATAACGAATAGAAGCACTCGTTAGACGATTTCTAACCGTCGATAAGCCGCGCGTCTGGTCTGAATGGAAAGACGAAAATAAATTTTTCTTTTCGTACTTTCCTACAAGGAAAAGTGAAGTAAAGTGATAAATGATAATTGATAATTTCCTTGTGAGTGGTATTCGATTATAAATTACCTGAAACAGTTCTGTCCTTGCCTGACAATAATTCAAATAGTACATCAAAAATACTCTGTGTAATAAAGGTTATTACAGATTCGATAAATATCTAACTGACAGAGATGTTCGGAAATGATTCAGCACATGCATTAATATATCTTTAATAATTGTACCACTTGATATCACTATGTGTACGGTCACGTATATTTATTGTAATATATATTGATGATAAAAAAAGACTCATATTCGCAAGTTTCTTTTGGCATTTTTTCTTCGCAAATGGTAATTTTCGAAATGCTGGTGAATTAAAAAAGTGAGATTAAAACTACGAAAAATTAATAAAGATACAATATGAACTAATTTAAAGAATGTAAGACGTGTCTAAGTGCCCGTATGGAAATAAATGACTTTTATCTTATATCGAAATTGAAAGATGTAGAATCTACAAGCCTGTCGTCCTTCCATTTTGAAAGAGTATAATTATGTGAAGTTTCTATAATCGTATTGCGTCACATCAGGCAGGTCGCTGGATTCTTTACCACCCGATGCAATAAAAAAATACCGAGACACGATGCGACATAATGGTACGCAGATATAATATTCAAGAAAACGAAAGTATCTAGTAGAAACTAAGCTTAGACTTTTTTTACTATCACATTACATGGTAGTGTCGTTAGGGGGGAATTGAAGGAAAGTGCTCACTTTCCTTCAATACCCAACCGCACCCTGATACTCTGGCGAAGGATTGGACTGGCAGCATGAGAAAGTACCTTCAGTTCTACAGACAGCCGCATACATATAAGAATTGCCTCTTTTGTGTTCAACGTTGGGAGGCATACACGCATTAAGCGATTATCGTAGCCTATGAAAGCTACTAATACATTAAGTATCACTCGCACGACATGACATCTTCTTCTCTTAGCGTTATTCCGTTTTCCTAACCTAAGACTAGGTTTTCGTTAGGGTTTCCTAACCAAATTAGACCTTTCTTAACTTGGGTCACACGTATTTCGAAATATAATATCTTGGATGTGCGGGTTTTCTCACGACGTTTTCTTTCGCCGCCGAACAAGTGATAATTACAAATATGTATAGTTTGCGCCAAAATTCTAATTAACTGTGAACACAGCACGTTTCGTTCGCACAGTAGTAGTGAACGTACGGAGTGCAATTGCGCACAGCAACTTCAAAATTTACGCGATCTATACATAAGTCTGAACGTACGCTCGTGGGTTCGATACCCACACAGGGCAAACAATTGCGTGCGTGAACATGTCTATTTGTCTGGATCTGGATGTATTAAGACAGGTAGGGTGCATCGAAGCTGGGAGCATACAAGAAAAGGTATGCTCAATCGGTTCGTACATGTAGAAAGAATGCCAAAGGAAAGAATTATATATATATAATAATAGCAAACAGATATACCTACCGAACGGAAAAAGAACGAAGCTAACCTATATAAAGATGGTGTTAGCGAGCATGTATGAGCAGAACCGAGTTAGGTGGGTATGAACAGTTATCTGGCAGTCGGACCTCTGCCTACCCCGCAAAGGACTTGGCGTGAAAATATACATAGATGAGAATTCTTTACCCATATGTAAGATGTTTGTGTAATAAAGCACGCAACCCCACAGTTGGCCCGCCTCCTGGAACCGACTCCATAGTGAGCGGTGTCAAATATCACCAGTATTTATGGAGTGAACCAATTTAGGTTTCGTACGTGACCCAGCTTTAAAGGAGTTCTAAGAAGGACTGGGTACCTTTTACGTTGACACAGAAATTGAATGATTTATCTATATACATATATCTTGGTATATCCTCAAGCCAAGTTCCTGGCGGGGATGGCTCAGTCCTCATTTGGCACACTAACAATTTGATTTGAATAATATCTTTTTATTACTACTATTACTAACTTCACGTCAAATCCCTTTCCAACCCTAACAACACTACAATGTAATGCGATAGTAAAAAGTCTAAGCTTGGTTTCTACTACTTTCTTGAATATTATATCTGCTTACCATTATGTCGGATCGTGTCTTGTTTTTTTATTGCATCGGGTGGTAAGGTAATCAAGCCGCCTGCCCGCCTGAGTGACACGGTTACCATAATCACAAACGTTTGTATCTTTGAGTATTGGTAGCGCGTTGCCTCCTCATCTGCAATTGCCTTCCTGATGACACTCGCATCAACAAATGCGATGCCATAACAGCCCTCTAAGGAAGTGTTATTTGGCTGAGGTTTTCTTTGTAGATGTACTTCCTCATTTAAGCTGCTTTTGATAGCAATTCCTTCTGCCAGCGTGGTTGGTGAACGATCACTTCAAGCCGGGCTTATGTTTGTTTTTCGTCAAACCAAATATAAACCTCGCTTAAAGTGAGTTAGGCGAGTGAGTTACGTTACCCGATAAGCTCCTAAGGAGTGGGAGGAGGTGAAATCTTTCAAAGATACCATTTCGTACGAACGAACTGATTATGTCGGATTTCCACCGACTAAAACACCCCCTGGGACTGCCTCTAGCCGGGAAGGCTACAAAGGCTTCATCTGAAGCGATCACCCCAGGGGAACGGGGTGACGCAAGCGTCACTCTTATAAGAGCATACGCTTAGAGAAGGGTCGACTTCCTCCTGAGGACGCCGACCCTGGACCCTATAAGCGCCTAAACCGAGCGACCAGAAGGGTGCTCACATGGTGGAGGAGTGTTGCCCTAAGGAGGCTTCGGCCGCTGCATAGCGGTCCAAAGCTCTCGAAATTTTGTTAGGTTGATCTAAGAGGACACTACGTGGCCTGCGGTTTTGGTATTTGGATAAAGGAGGCTGTGGCGGGCTGTAGGACGCAGCCTGCTGGATGAGCGGGTTAGGATGGGTCTCAGCGGTTTCGAAGAAACGCTTTGACAGGAGTTGAAAGTGTTGTTGGATAGATGGGAGTTGGAGGTCACGGTGGAGTTCAGCATTACGCTGAGCCCACTGAGCATTGGTGGCTCGACGACAAAAGACGTTTTGGACGGTCTGCAGCCTGTTAATGGTTGCAGGACTGGCATGAGCGAACACCGGAGACGCGTACGACATCACCGGCCTTATACAAACCTTGTACAGGGTTCGCTTATTTCTGAGGGACATTTTACTGTGCCTTCCCAGCATAGGGCTGAGTCGGTTCAGGTAAAATCTGGCGGTACTAACTACCTTTCGAACGTGGGGGACAAAAGAGAGTCTGGAGTCTAGAGTGACTCCGAGATACTTCGCCGTGCGTTTCCAGGGGACTGACGCCCCCAGCATACGCAGTCGGCGAGTATTGTGTGGGAGTTTGCGTCTCGCACAGAAGTGAACTGCGGAGCTTTTCTCCGGGTTCACCTCTATGCGCCATTTTCGGAACCATCTTCCTAACTCAGTAACTGAGGTTTGAAGTTTGGCTAACGCAGATGACACCTGCACGCTCTTGGAATAGAGGGCTGTGTCGTCGGCGAAGAGCGAGAGCTCAACGCCTTTGGGAGGGGTGGGAATATCGTTGGTATACGATATATACAGCAGGGGTGCCAAGACAGAGCCCTGTGGGACCCCAGCCTTGAGTGGGCGTGGGGTTGAGAGCACTCCTTCGTGTCTAAAACGAAAGGAGCGATGTTTGAGGTAGGAGGCCACTAAGCGGACAAGTCGGTCTGGGAAGTTAAGCTTGTAAAGCTTGTAAATAAGTCCTCCATGCCAGACTTTATCAAAAGCCTTGGCAACGTCAAAGAAGACAGCTACAGTCTTTTGACGCTTTGGATAAAAACCGCTCGAGATATACTCGACTATGCGGTGGACTTGCTGTGGGCAAGAGTGTTGGGAGCGAAAGCCGAACTGGTTGTCTATTATGAGACCATTTGAGAAGAGATGCTCTCTCAGTCGAGCGAGCATTACTCTCTCAAGAAGTTTCCCCATCGCCTTAAGTAGGCTGATGGGGCGGTGGCTACTAGGGTTGTTGAGTGGTTTACCCGGTTTAGGTATACCAATGACCGTAGCATCTTTCCAGGCGGTTGGAAAGTGGCACAGGTCGAAGCAGGCGTTGAATATAAGGGCTAAGAGCGTCAGCACTTGGGCTGGGAAGTTCTTTAGCGCCTTATTTGAAATTCCATCAGCGCCTGGGGCTTTGTGGGGTTTTAGTCCTTTGATGAAAGAACTAATTTCATCATTGGACACTGTGATGGGGTCTGCAGTGAGAGGGAGTGAG
Organism: Pyralis farinalis; assembly: GCA_947507595.1. Lineage (NCBI taxonomy): Eukaryota > Metazoa > Arthropoda > Insecta > Lepidoptera > Pyralidae > Pyralis > Pyralis farinalis. The sequence goes on along the minus strand of OX382282.1, from coordinate 6,832,449 downwards.
CTCTTATGTAAGACCTCCTCCTCCACTGATTTGACGTGTGCAGCGTCGCATGGCTGCGTGCTGACAGAACATTGTGAAGCAATGCTGTCAGCGAAACATTCGGCTTTCTCTTCGTCCTCGAAGGCGATAGTGCCATCGGGACGGTGGAGTGGTGGGGTGTGAGTTATTACGTCACTACGCAGTGCTCTCGCTACTTTGTAGTACGCAACATGAGAGGGAGCTATATTCTCCATGAGGTCGCCCCATCGCTCTTCCCTCAAGTCGGAGAGAGAGGACCTCACTTGCCGCTGAAGGCGGTTCGCGAGCGTCCTGTTAGACGGGGTGGGATACAGCTTGGCTCTGCGGAGCGCTGCATTTTTGGCTTTAATCAGGTCCCTGACAGCCTGCGGTAGTTTTCGGCGGTTATCCACCTTCACCACCCGCGAGTTGTCCTGAACAGCTGATTGAACCAGTTTGGTTAGAGAATCCACCGCACTGTCAATCTTGTCCGGACTATCGAAGTAGTCGGACGTGAGAGCGTACGGTGAATCTGGGGCATCAAAGGCTGCCTCTAGGGTGGCCTTAAAACCTTTCCAGTTGGTGAAGGTCTTGTTGGTGGAGGAGGGGTGGGGATCCAACGGCCCCATTACCAGTGAGACTGGACGGTGATCAGAGCCCAGATCATCGAGAGGCTCGATTGATCTGAGCTGAAGCGACACTCCTTTGACTAGCGCAAAGTCTAGTACGTCAGGAGTGGCGTCCACCCGATCAGGGTAGTGTGTGGGCGAGAAAGGACACAGGACGTCCAGATCTAGGGCTTGGGTAATCTCCAGTAGCTTCCTGCCACTGGAGTTAGAAGACTGACAGGTCCAGTCTGTATGTTTGGAGTTAAAGTCTCCAAAGAGAATGACAGACTTGCCTACTCACTCCCAGGCATTTTTATCATTAATATAGTCAGATACTTTATAATATGCCCTGCTACACAATTTGGCTTTAATAGTAGTTTTAAATTTGTTTATTGACAATTCTCTTATATTGCTGGGAAGTTTGTTATAGAACCGTATACATTGCCCCATAAAAGAATTACTTATTTTGTGGAGACGGCTTGCATATAACACAAGATTATGCTAGGCTTTAGGTGAGTGAGCCGTTATGCCCAGTCAAGTGGTTTAGTTCGTGGTCCGTATGCCTTTCGGTGTTGTTTAAAAATATCTGAACGTGTAAAAAGCATCTCATTATTCAGATGCGAACGTAAGAGAATCTAGTTAACTTTCATTGGCGGGCACGCGAGCATCGTGCATGCATGACTGCATAGAAACAATACGACAGGTGACTTGGAAAGCCACCTGCAGCAGGTCACGTTCAGAGTTGTTGACTCCATAACGTCGTACGAGGATTTTGAATGGTTCATCGCTTTGAGTATTGCATTTGTTTTATAGCTGACTATTAAAAAGGAGGTATTATCATCTATAATATTTTTTAAGAGAGGTAATGCGCATCAAGGCAGCCGGTCTGGGGAAGTACCTCCGCCTCACAGAAAACCGCAGCCAAATAACAACTCCCTATAGGGTTGTTGTGTTCCTGCGTGTGAGTGAGGTCGCCAGTAAGCTCCCAAGGAGTAGCTGTGTAAGCAGCAGAGGAGGCATCGCGCGAGTGATAATTAATATATCGCTAGCGTTAATAGGCTACGCTACCCGCTTAAAAAAATATATGTATATTTTCACGCCAAGGTCCTTGCGGGGTAGGCAGAGAGCAACGATGACTTTTAGACGGGGTCCTTGCACACTTCACTTCAAAGTCGGACATAATCCCCTAATAATTAACTCCCAACCTAATTAAGTCCCAACGGTTACTTTTGGAAGCGAGAGCTGGGTATGGCAGTGAGAGCATGAAATTAGGATAAACGCGGTCGGAATGCGAGTGTTGCGCAAAATTTGTGGTGTAACGCTTGTAAACCGTATTCGCAATGGTGATGTAAGAAACACTGTTGGTCTGAAAGAGAGTGGCGGTGTTACAATAAGAAGAGGCATGCTCCGTTGGTTCGGACATGTAGAAGGAATTTCGGAGGAAAGAATAACGAAACAGATATACAACGCGAAAGTGGAAGGATGTAGGAGCCGAGGAAGGCCAAGACTCACCTACCGTGACCAATTTGATCGTTATTTATCATATCAGGAGCCTTAGAAACCGACGAGCATTATATAAAAAAAAACAATGAATGTTAAAGAAGCGAGTGGGGTATGTAAGGATCGAGTCATGTGGCACCCGGTTCTCTCTGCCCACCCCGCAAGGGATTTGGCGTGAAGGTAGATAGATTTAAATCTATACATTATCACACTTACATTTTTTTTTTTTTTTTTTTTAATTATTATGTCTGTCTATTGATCGTGTTATCATTTTGATTTGTCTTATACGGGTATCCTTCTTCTGATAATCGATGTCAAACATTTTTAATGAAGTTATTAGATAAAAATAAATTATTGAACAGACTTTTTGAATTTGATGTCGGTAAATATTCGTCGTTGATTTCAATTAAGTCTGTTTTTTTTATACTACGTCGGGAGGCATATACACATACGGCGCACCCGATGTAAAGCGGGTACCGTAGCCTATTAACGCTTGCGATATATTAAGTACGACTCGCGCGATGCCTCCTCTGCTGCTTACACAGCCACTCTTTCGGAGCTTACTAGTGACCTCACTTACACGCAGGAACACAACAACCCTCTAGGGAGTTGTTATTTGGCTGCGGTTTTCTGTGAGGTGGAGGTACTTCCCCCTCTACCTCTCTTAAAACTCTTAAAATGTTTCACTTATTTGAACCTTTGTATTGATTCCCGTGAATTCATTCATATAGGGTATCATCAGTAGGGAACTTCCTCCTGTTACTATTCGGGTACGATATGTAGATTACTTATGTATGTTATTACCTAGGTAGTAATGGGATTGTACTAGCTAATGAAGGCACTTTATTATGTATTTAAATATTAAGGGATGATGGCAAGGTGCCAGTAAGTAGATTACTTATTAAGTGACTGCCACAGACATGGATATCACAGGAATTCTTTTTTTTACACTACGTCGGGAGGCAAACGAGCATACGCCCTCTCCCTAATGTAAAGTGGTTACCGTAGCCTATGATCGTTTGCAATACAGGAAGTAATACGGGCGCGTTGCCACTCCATTGATAAGATAGCAACTTGTTGGAATTCTTTCTAGTAACCTCAGTTAGTCACCGGAACACAACAACCCTCCAAGGAGTAATTTCACTTCGGGGCATACACAGTAAGTATCACTCGCACTTTGCCACAACCTTGGAGTAACTTCTCCCACTCGCAGGGCACACAGCGTCCCATTTGGAATGGTTGTTTGCCTGCGGTTTTCTATATGGGGTACTTCACTGAGTCCTCACTGAGGATGTATCTGCTTTGATACGGCGTACCTGTATTAAAAAAACACTCCGACCAAGGCAAACAGCCATGTCCATACATAACCAGTTGAGAATGCGCAAGCTTGTATTGCCAGAGGAACACCTGGCTCGTCAATTATATAACAATTCATTTTTTTTTAAATTTGTTTTGTTAAGAGATAGGAACGGTGTTCCTGATCCCTATTCTACTATTTTATGCTGAATCCGAATCTGAAGTCAAAATTTGAATATTCGAAAAAAACGCACACACAGACAAACATATAGATTTCATATAGGAACGGTGTTCCTGAAGATGTTTCTCCTGTGTGGGAATAGTACCCAAAAAGTTAAGCAGCCATTGCTAAGAATTCCGCCGCGGGTCAAACTTCATGAATGCTGTCACAAATAGGCTCATAACGTCTCCTCGAAGAGTCGGTATTTGGAGAACCTGAAATTTATTTCGCGGAAGAGTGCACAATCATCTCGAAATAGCCGCAGTAACTCTAGACGCGGCTGCGGAGGGCTTAAGGCCGGGTGTACATCTAAAACACATGTTTTTTTTAACATGGAAAATATTACGATATCACATAGTATTTTTACGTCATTATTTATTTATTTATGATTTTTCCTTTATACTACGTCAGGAGGCATACAAGCATACGGTCCGCCTGATGTAAAGCAGTTACCGTAGGCTATTAACGCTTATCACTCGCGCGATGTCTCCTCTGATTACACAGCAACTCCTTAGGAGCTTACTGGTGACCTCACTCACACGCAGGAACACAACAACCGTCTAGGGAGTTGTTATTTGACTGCGGTTTTGCTGTGAGATGGAGGTACTTATGTTCATGCACACAAATGTTTGTCTTGTGTGGGAATCGAACCCACGAGCGTTGATGTCAAAGTCGCATCTTTCACGACTTCTTTCTCGTCAAAAATGCTCTGTTGGTTCGGACATAAAACAATGTAGGAGTGAAAGAATTACGAAACAGATATATAACGTGAAAGTGGAAGGATGTAGGAAGCGAGGAAGGAACACTTGCCACGATCAAATTTGTCGTGTTTTATCGGAAGGTAATATCAGGAGCCCTGGAATTCGGCGAGCATTATATGAGAAGAGCAATGAATGTTAAAGAAGCGAGTGAGGTGTGTAAGGATCGAGACATGTGTCGCTCGGTTCTGGGTTTGTCGACTATGGTAACCACTTTACATCAATTGGGTCGTATGCCTTTCGACGTAGTATAAAAATATGAACACAAAAATAAATCGACACAACAAGAGAAACTTTAATCATAAAAATTAATAAACCAACAAAAAATTATAATAACAATGAAACAAATAGCTACAAAAATGATTGATGACGTTTAGGGCAGTCCGATTGGGGGAGTCGTCTCTTTGCAGAATTTCGCCAAATAATAATAACCTGGAGATCTATTATCCTACAAGCGAGCTTCACATCAGTTCGAAAGCTTGTTTTCCACCCAACGTAATAAAAAATATCCGTATCCTCTATACAGTATGTACTCGTCATATAACCAGTACTGGCGTCTCGGTTCATCTGTTAACGGATACTTCGCGCGTACTGCATTCCAATATGGAGTTAATGTAATGTCTCATTTTTTGTTTCAGGTAATAACACAGACATGTTTTGTGAACGTTGCACTTTGGTTACTTGGAATATTGGAGGAGGTTTTCATAGAACGTAAGTACGGCACTAGTCTCCATTAACCGGCGTAAACTGGATGTGATGAGTTTCCAGCATCACACAGTAAAGGTAATATCGACTGTGTAAAAGTATGATGATGTTAGTAAAATTTTTGGACTAAGACCATTCCTTAGTTACATTTATATATTTTTTTAAACACTAGCGAATTTTCAGCGATTTTCTCCTTGATATGCTGATGACTGTAAGACCTATAGGTGCAAATTTGGATAATGCAAACGGTATTCTGATAAAGTAGATCCATATTTGGTAAATAACAAGTTATAAAAAACTTTCGAATAATTACTTTCTTGGATCCCTTTTAATCACAAAGTAATTGTAATTCGATTATGTTTTCTCATTCATGTATGTCTGTATATCTTCACGTCAGGTCCCTTTCGGGATAGGCAGAGAGAACCGAGCGCCATAAGATGCGGTCCTTACACACTTCACTCGCTTGTCTAACATTTCTCATTCGTAAGCGTGGTATATTTTTTTATACAACGTTGGGAGTCATACAAGTGTCAGGCCCAACTGATGTATAGTGGTTACCGTAGCCTATGAATGTTTACATTAAGTATCGCTCACGCGACATCATCTCGGCTGCTATCACAGTAACACCTTAGGAGCATACTGGTAACCGCCCTCACTTGCAGGAACACAACAACTCGACTGGGAGATGTTATTTAGCTGCGGTTTTCTGTGAGGTGAAGGTTCTTCCTCAGACGAACTGTTTTAATGCCTCTCTTAAAACCAGCAACATCAAGGCACACAGACATCTTCATGTAGACAAATATTTGTTCTGTGTGGGATCGAACCCACGAGCTTTGATGTCAAGCGTTACGAATCACTTCGCCACCGAGGTCGACAAAAAATTATTAATTATCTTTGTAATTTTGGTAAAGATTTGATGCATACATGATAAAGATTAGATAAACTAAAAAGTTATGAAATAGTCGATGCCAGTAAAAATAATACAAATGTGTGGTACACATTTGCATTTGTGTAGGCGTCTACTCCAAAATAGGTTTTACTTTATATTTAAAAGTGTTTATTTATTAATCTAATTATTATATTATTCTCTCTACCTACCACTCAAGGGACCTGCCGTGTAGATGTACATACGTGTTTGTTTTCTACTTATAACGAATAAAAATAGAAACATATAATAATAGGCACGAATTCCAACATAAATGTATGAATCGAACTGAAACCACTTTTACTTTCCGACTTCAGTACATTGAGTGAAAAAGTGCAATCATTCACAGCAGTATAATCACCTACTTGGTGAATGTGGTGTTTGTTTTATGAAAATATAATGTATGTTCTTATAAATAGAAGGTTGTTTTCAAAATTTTGTGAAATCTTAGAAGCAGAAATAATTTGGGTATGGGTAATAGGTACATCGGCATGCTAAGACTGCTTAATCTTTGTTGTAAATTGTTTTAGATACTGTAATAAATTGCCTGAAATAGTTCTGCCCTGTCCTGACAATGTCTTCAAAAGCACATATCAAAATACTCTTTGCAAAAGGGAGTATTACAAAGTTAATAGAGTCGGGCGTTATTTTGCGAAAATCAAATTTATAATTTGATCTATACCTCTTTGTGACCTTTCGCTACCAAGTAGTTCGGCGAACTAGCGCAGGCAGCGGGCAGGCACCCGTTACCGATACCTAAAATAGTTTCGCGATAAAAATTAGCCTTGTGTTCTCCCTCTCCCACCTTGTATATCAACAGCCATTTAAATGACACACAGAAAATCTCATGCGATAAGTGCGAATAAAAATACCAAATATAATGGTGAATCCGACATTATCAAAGATGACGGTACTTCTGTATGAGTAGAAACAATTGGGTGCACGTATTTAATGAAAGTTTGAAACCTTTTATTTTATTATAAGATGGTGTAGACAATATTACATGGGAATATCGTGGATCTACTTCTATCTATCTATAACTTCACGCTATATCTCTTGCGGGGCAGAGAGAACCGAGCGCCACATGACTCGGTACTTACACACGTCACTCGGTTCTCATGCACGCTCGCCCGTTTCTGAGGCTCCTACCTGGCACAGCGCGATATTAGACAGCACAGAAATTAGTGAAGCTGTTTCCGAGAAATCGGTAAACAGATGCAGTAGACTCGTGGTGATCCGACGAACGTTTTACAAGGCAGTGTCCGATTTTCTAAATTGCCGAATTATGGAGTCCTGCCACCGACCCCTTGTTTGAAAGGGAGTAGTACCGTGGGATTCGGCAAATTGTAAAAATGGTGGACTGTATCAACACTAAATATACTATAAGGAATTTACAAACAGAGATACGTCAAACCGCATGTAACAAATTAAACCGATAAAATTGGCCCAGGTAACCTAAATTCGCACAAATGTCAAGTGATTTTGCTCAAATTTGTCATTAAAATAAGTAAAATCGAAGAAATGTGAGGCGCCAATTGGAATTCGGAGGGTCCATGTAGCTCAGTTAGTGAAAAATCTCACAATCTGGCAACATTACCATTGATGAATGAACTTTGATGATTGCCGGAATGTATGTACACAATTCGGCGTGCATAGCAAGGGGCGCTGATTTCATCAGGGGCCAAATTACCGCGGTTCGACCATAAAAATATATGCGCCGAAAATAAAACCCCCGTTTCAAAGTCACGTTAAAAGAGTTTTCCTATCGCTAAGTAAAAAATATATCTACTTTTCGTAAGTTACAAAGGAAATAAAACTTTTCCGCTAATCTAATATTTAGAGCAATGGCAACATTACTTTGTATTTGTTAGAGGATCAATACAAGTTAGCTGGGAACCCTTTCCGTAGTTTACATGACCTTCATACTTTACCCTTAGTTTTATGGACCTTAATTTACTACCGGTTGGAAACCTTTGCTTCCCAGGAGTAACAAATTTCAAATAGAATTGATGTAGGCACATATTAACGCGTCTGTTTTATAATCTATGCTGTTGCGATAGGTCAGTGATATAAATTGTGATAGATTGGTGTTCGAAAAAGGAATTATGAATCTTAATTTTTAACTTTACCTTATAAAGAAAGAGCCTGTGAATGCCAGACTTTCGTTATTTACAAAAGCAAATATCGAGTCCCTGGCAATGGATGACGGGATTTTTATGCTAATTTCTGAAGGAAGTATAAAAAACGCTTTATACGTTGTCAATTCTGGGTAGCAATTTTATACACATTTGCAACCTATTATCTCCCATTATCTGCCAAACCCACGATGACCCAAACTTCATAGTAGCCCATCGTTACTACCTGTGCTGGGAGCATGCGTTGAGAAACTTTCAGCTTTTATAAAATAACGAAGAACGAAGGTCTGGTATACTGGCTCTTAGACTATTAGTTGTACGCAGGCTAATTATTTAATTACACGTCATCAGGTGCCACGCTTCTATACGTCCCATCTGATATGAAGCGGATATTGTAGCCTATGATCGCTTGCAATTCAAAGAGTGTCGCTCTAGCATAGCCACGCTCGTTCTCTCGCATAACTCACTCTCACGAACAGAATTATGCTCCAGGCAGCTATTATTTGATTATCGGTTTGCTATGCGTCTCTTTTTGCCAGGGCCCCGTTGGTTAGTCAGAAGCTAGCAGTATGCACTATGTGCATATCTTAACTGCAATGATGAGCCAAAATTATAAAAACTACATAAAATTTTTCAATGGAAATTATTTTAGATCCCCCTTATTGACCTGAATTTTGAGACACTGCTTCTATAGTGTGGAGGAATTCGGTGAATATAGGAATCGCTAAGCTCTTGATCTTGTATAAAATTGTTAATTTGTAATTTAATTTTTCTATTTATAATCTGTCTGTTGATTTCCGTAAGTGCATTAATTTAAAATTTGTACGCATGCGGACTGAATACAATGCACAACTTAATATGCATAAGACTTGTAACTTTTTATTGTATTCTACGACGAATCTAAGAAAGATTAAGCTTACTTCTCCTTCTCGCAGTCCGTCGATTGGACATTGGACCTGCATGCCAGCACCCACAAATTTCAAATGAACCGGTGCGAGGCGTAGGCACAAAACTTGAGACGAATAACACATCTGTTCTACCTTCATCACGTTGAGATAGGCCAGTGACACGAGTGGGCAGAGCATCGGTTTTTGTTCTATTAAAATTTAATTGGGTATTATGCAGTAACACTCACGATTTGTGACTACGACCGATAAGCAATTCTATCATTACCGCAATTAGATCGATATCACGTCAACATGTAGGATATGGTAACGGGGTCGTGTTTATTCAATTAATCAAACGATGATCTATATTTGGATACGCATTTTTGTTGATAGTTTTTCTGTACTACGACGGGTGGTAAACAAGAATACGGCCCGCCTGATGTGATGTTTTTATACCATTAAGGTGGCAAACAAGCATACGGCCTGCCTGATGGTACGCAGTTACCGCAGCCTATGAACATTTGATACACCAGGGGTGTCACTCTTGCCTTGCCGACCCTGTAAGAACATCTTCACGCCTCTCTTGAAGAACCCCATACCTTGGGAAAACCTCGGCAGGGAGCTCATTCCACAACTGTCTAATGTATGTGTGTGTATTGTTTATTATATTCCAGCAGTGATAAGGGACCTTCCCTTGGAGTTATTGCAATGGGTTATATATATGACTAGCTGAAGCCCGCGGCTTCGCACGCATGAGATTTGGGCTTTTAGTAGCCTTTATTTCTCTATAGACCTCAAAACCTTTCTGTTTAAAAAAAAACCAAGTTCCGGGTCGTAGATGCAACCATAGAGCGATTCATTTTTCATACAGCGCCATCTATTGACCTTTATGGGAGGCAACGTATATTTATTATATTTTTATTACATAAAAAATGCGTAGTTATATAAAAAATACGTATTCTATGAAAATAATAAAAATAAAATTGCAAAGTCCCCCGAAGGGGAAGACATTTCCCCCTAATTTTAACAGTTTTTAATTTTTTACGCAGGAACCCTAAATATTTACGGGATTAAAAGCACCCTATATTCTACTCTGAACAGTCCTCTATCTACCAGAGAAAGTCCCGTCAAAATCGGATCAGCCATTTCGATTAGCCCGGACAAACAAACAGACAGACAGACAGACAAAAAAGTTAAAAATGCGTATTTAGGCTTTGGTAACGTGAAAATAATAATATGAGCTTAAGATAAAGGCTTTAATTTGAAATCACAGACAGACACTTCAGTTTTATTTATATGTATAGATAAGCATAGCCATAAGCAGTGATAGCCCGTTGGATAAAGAACTGGCCTAGTGAACAATTGATCCCCAGTTCGAATCCTGGCGTGTACCACTAAATTCGTGTTTTCGGATTTATGTACATATTTGTAATTATCACTTGCTCCGCGGTGAAGGAAAACATCGTGAGGAAACCGGCACGTCCAAGAAATTATATTTCGAAAGACGTGTTCCCTTACCTAAGACTGATCTGGTTTTCCCTCTGGGATGCGAAGGTCTGACGGCAGTCGCTCCATGAAAGTATCAGTATCTTCGTCAAATCCTGAGGGTAAAAAAGCGGTCTTCGCCAATCCTAGTGGATTAGAAAACGGGATAACGCTAAGCAGAAGGAACTATTGCAATGGATTGCGCATGTGCGGATGGCGTCGTACAAGAGACACTATTGGCAACAAAAATGTCTTTATGTCCATACACACCACTGCCTCCAGTGCAGCCGGGTGGTGCCGCTTCGACCAGCACAGCGCTAATCGCCGTGATGGATGTTCTCACATCTGGTTCCCATTGACTCTTTCCATCAGGCGCAATGGAGACATTTTGACAGGCCACATAAAAAACACAACAGTAAACATATGTTTATTATATATTATATAATAAACATATGTTTACTGTTATGTTTCATCACTCAAGTATATAATATTTTTTTTTTTTTTTTTTTTTTAATTTTTTTTTTTAATTGTATTCTTGCAATCTGTTCCATGAGAACATTCAGCATATGGTTATGAAACTTATTATCTATCTTGGAGAGCTGTCAGTCCAGTGACATGCGCCCTTTATGCATAATATTCCCTATAAATCTTGAGGGGACTTCCTTTTTAGCCTTTTGAATCCTGAATTACTACTATTCATCAAGGTCGCAACCAATATGTTGGGATGATTGTCTAGTCTCTTTCTGTATGATTTCATTGAGTGTTTAATCTCTTCCTGGACTGTCCTTATTTCAAGATCGTGATGTAATTGTTTGTTTGTGACAAACCAAGGTGCGTCAGTGATTATTCTCAGCATTTTGGACTGAAATCTCTGAAGTATTTCTAGATTGGAGTTGGAGGCTGTTCCCCAGAGCTGAGTTCCGTAAGTCCAGATTGGTTTCAGGATGCATTTGTATAACAAAAGTTTGTTTTCCAGTGACAACTGTGATTTCCGCCCAAACAACCAGAACATCTTCCTCAGTTGTATCCCTAGTGCTTTTCTTTTAGTGAATATATGTCTTTTCCAAGTAAGTCGGCGGTCCAAGTAGAGTCCAAGGTATCTGGCTTCGTTTGCTTGTGGTATCTGCACTCCGTTGAGTGACACAGGGGGGCATGTTTCACGTCGCATTGTATAGGTAACCTGGACTGACTTTGTTTCATTTGCTTTTATTCGCCAGGTAGTTAGCCATTCTGTGATGTTGTCTAGCGAACATTGAAGCTTGTTGCTTGCCTGTATCGGTTCATCGTGGACAGTTAATGCTGCTGTGTCATCTGCAAATGTGCCGATCACTACACCATCCATCATGGGCAGGTCTGAAGTGAAAATCAGATAGAGGATCGGACCAAGCACGCTTCCCTGTGGCACGCCTGCATGTATCCTGTGTAGTTTGGTTATATCTTCCCCTTGCTTAACATAGAAAAATCTGTCGGCAAGGTATGATTTTAAGAAAATATAATAGTTTGTTGGCAGTTGCTTTTTTATTTTATACAATAAGCCATCGTGCCAAACTCTGTCAAAGGCTTGGGAAATATCTAGAAATGCCGCACAGCAATATTTCTTGTTTTCGAACGCTTTATTAATTTCTTCGACCAGTCTGTGTACCTGTTCTATCGTGCCATGTCTCTTTCTAAAACCGAATTGGTGATCAGGAACTATTTTGTTTTCTGTTATTACTTTGTTTAGTCGATTCAAAAAGAGTATTTCCATTACCTTCGACAGGATGGGTAGCAGACTGATTGGTCTGTAGGAAGACACATCCTCAGGAGCTTTACCAGGTTTAAGGATCATTTTAATTTGAGCTATCTTCCATTGAGGTGGAAAGATACCTCTGCTCAGTATGCAGTTAAATAATTGTCTCAGAAAGTGAATTGCTATTTCAGGCAATTCAAAGAGTATTTTTGCAGTTATTAAATCGTATCCTGGAGCTTTATGTTGATTCAATTTTCTTATTGTTTCTATGATCTCAGACTTCTTGATCTTTTTAATTGGCAGATCGAGTTGGTAGGGTTCATTAAGGGAGTTAATGACTTCTTTGCTGCTAGTATTCGATGCATTTTGTGCAATATTCGGTACGAAGACATCAGCTAGATGAGAGGCAAAAGCTTCGCCTTTTTCTATGTCGCTTTTTGCCCAGGACCCGTCTTTTCTGCGTATTGGCGGATTAGAAACAGGAGGGCTTTTTAGTTTTTTTATTGCTTTCCACAAGGAGTAGTCCCCAGCAGCCGTAGCATCAAGATTGCGTAGGTTGTTCTGTACATGTTCGTTCTTTTCAGTATGTAGCAGTTTTTTAAGTTTGGCTGTTAGGTAGTTTAATCGTGTTTTATCACCAGGGTATCTAGTACTTTGCCAGAGTTTACGGGCTTGTCTTTTTTCGGCCAATAGTTCACGAACGGACTTTGAACAGTCTGGCTCCGTATAGTTTTTGTCAGCAGGAGTGCTATCCCAAGCAGCATTTTGAACACATTCATTAAAGTGTTCGACCGCTGCAGTAATATCTTCTTCTGTTTTGAAAGGCAACTTAGTGTTAATTGTGGACTCCACTATGGAGCGGAATCCATCCCAGTTAGTCCTACGTTTGTGTAGCCTTGCTGTCGGTTTTACATATATGATTTCTTGAGCAACCTCAAGTACCACTACGCTATGGTCAGATGAGAGGTCTTGAAGGGAACCACATTTAAAACAATTAGTAGGAATCCCCTTAATAACACAGAAGTCTACCAAATCCGGGACCTTTTTAGGGTCTGTCGGCCAGTAAGTTGGTTCCCCACTCGATACTGTATCCAAGTGAAGATCATCTATTGCTGTTTGTAACTGACGCCCTTTGGGAGTAGTTAGGCGAGAGCCCCAGCGGGTATTTTTGGAGTTATAATCTCCACCTGCTATGAACCTTGGTCCTAGCGTTTTGAAGAAGTGGACATAATCTTCTTTTTTGATTGCATGTTTTGGAGGAGAATACAATGCGGTGACAGTCAAGCAACCCCTCCAATCCTCAATGACAAGACTTGTAGCTTGAATCTCAGGTGTTTTAAATGGCTCAGCCTCATGATGTTTTATATTATTCCTGATGAGGATCGCGGAGCCTCCATGGGCTGTACCGTCCGGGTGCATTGTTTGATAAAATTTATAGTTCGCTATTTGGAGGTAATTTTTCTTTGTAAAATGTGTTTCGGATAGCATCAAGATATCGATATTATTCGTTTTTAAGAAGGTCTCTACTTCTAGAATATGGTGTGTGAGCCCATTCGCATTCCAGAGGGCTATTTTTAATGAATAGAATGTGTTAATTTGGTCATGATTTCCATTAGGAGATTTGTCGTCGACGTTAATTGTTGCATTAGTAGTGTCATAGTATTCATAATTTCGGTCATGTTGTTTGTTTGGATTATTGGTAATTCATTTGGACTTTGATTATTAGCCGCAGCATGTTGGGGTTTATTGGACAATAATGCTTGCTTATATGATGGACGATCTTGTTGCTTGGTGCAGTCTTCATTGTGTGATTGGAGTCTGATATGCGATGTAGGTCGATGTTTTGCTGGCTGGGTAGGATATTTGATTTTCTGAAGCTCCTTATATATTGAGCAACCTTTATAGTTTGCAGGATGGTTGCCGTCGCAGAGTATACATTTAACTTTGTCAGACCGTTCTTTTCGTTCACATTTGTGAGAAGCATGATTACCAGCACATTTTATGCATTTGGGTTTTCTAAAGCAGTATTTTCGTGTGTGTCCGTATTGTTGGCAATTGCCGCATTGTGGGATTTCCCGTTTTGGTCTTGGTGGTTCAAAGATTACCCTACAGTGTAGAAGATTTTTGATTTCATAGATCTGTTTATTATTGTTGTTAGATTCTATTTCTACAAAGTGTATTGGTAGAGGTTTTTTAGTAATTCTTTGTTTGACATTCCAAATGTTAGTGACTTTATGTCCTTGCAGTTCTAATTCGGCTGTTATTTCTTCCACATCAGTGGAGGGGTGAATATTTTTGAGAACTACTTTAAAACCACGGTCTTGTTTGGGCCTGTAAGTATAAAATTCTGTATTTTTTTCTTGCAGATTTCTAACTATTTTTGTATACAATTCCGTTGATTTGGGCTGTATCCTGACTTGATCATTACGGAGTACTTTTATCTCATAGTTATCCGCAGCTACCTCGTCTAGTAACTTTAGGAGAGGTTGGATATTGTTGACACGGTCTACATATATGGGCGGAGCTTTAGCCGGTTTTTCAGCAAATTCATTAATCTGTGTGTCTTGCGTATCATTATCTAGCTCAGAGAATCTATTTGATAGTGTTGTTGGTTGACTCAGCCAGTAGGTGTCAAGCTTCTTTTGTTTTTGAGTTTTACCTGTTTCACTGTTTGTGACTTTATCAAAGCTTCTATTATGATCTCCAGTGGTATCGGTTGGTAGAATTGAAAAACTATTTTGTGTTTCTGTCATTTGCAATTGGGGCGGTGAGTCTGAAATTCTCTTGCGTTTATTGTTTGGCTCTGGGATTTTCTGCCAGTTTGGCTTAGTGGATGCATTAATTTTAATTTTAGGTGCTGTTTGAGTTGGGCTGTTGATGTTGTCCGTGTACTCCTGTGTAGTTAGACTTGGATTAGGAGCCACTTCTGTTTGTTTACTCGATGATGGAATACTTGTTAGCGAGCTACTACGTGGTCTTCTATAAAACATACTCCTGTGGAATGTCTGTTGTACAAGTCTTGATTCTGACGTCTGAGTATGCTCTTCCTGTGTCAAATCCACTTGTGGCAAAACTGTGCCCCCCCCAGAATACAAGGGGCTGCCTGAGCCAGACTCCAAGTCAGGCTCAGGGAGGGATTCTCCGGCATCGCCGGTACCCTCCTGGGGTAATAACTCTTTAGGTTTTGCTGCCATGGTTGTTTTTATTTTTACTTCAGGGTTTGTTTCCCCTAGCCAGTGTGTTCGGTTTAAGCGCCGAAGGCTCGCTTTTGCCCTTTACACTTTGCTACTACAATCCGGAGGTTAGAGAATAGGGGAGCTCCATCTGGAATGCAGCATTGCCCAGGGGAGACGACCACACGACTGTGGGTCCATTACTAGGTTACGGCGGCATCCCAGTAATGGCGTGGACGTGTGTAATTAGGACTTGTCAGTGTGCGACAAAAGTCTACTCCTACTAGACGTTTTCGCTTCTGGTATTCTCAGCATTTTATAGAAGTGCGTTCACTGGCATGAACACACCCCACTGAAACCAACACTAACCTCCCCCCCCAAAGTATATAATATATCTAACAAGAGTTCAATTAACCAATTAAAATAACAAATTGAACCCACCAATCAGGCAATCATCTCCTCGTTCTCCCAGCACCATCTACTCGTACATAATGGCGGGTGATAATTATAATTATTTCTAAAGCACAATTGCTAATTAAATGCGTATTTACGGAACAGCTAGGGTTGTCACTCGTGAGATATTTTCTTTATTACTCAACTGGCAAACTCGACCGACGAGCTCGTTGGTCCGGTGGTTAAGAGGGCGTATAAAGGTAAGTGGCGCCCTCGTTTTTATTAACAACGTTGAATTTAAGACCAATTTAAAAAAAATGTTCAATACTGGCACTGTAGAACTATATTTATGTTTTTTAAAACATATTCTGTATTTATTATTTATGTAGGCATTAAGTCATAATTTTGATTACTGCTGTAAGTGGCCACAATAAGCATTAATTAAAATATTGGTTACTTGTTCCTACGTAGTCAATAAATACATTATGTTTAAAAAAACATATATTTTTTGGAATTGATCTTAAATTTAGCGTTGTTGATAAAAACAAAATGAGGGCGCCACTTAGCTTTATACGCTCTCTTAATAACGCTACTTTTTTTCGTGGGTTCGATTTTCACACAGGACAAACATTTGTTTGCATGAACATGTCTGTTTGTTTAAGAGAGGTAGGCCGCATGTAAGCAGACCGTCTGATGAAGTGCCTCCACCTCACAGAAAACCGCAGTCAAATAATAACTCACGCGCAGGAACACAACAACCATCCAGGGAATTGTTATTTGGCTGTTTGGTTTTCTGTGAGGTGGCAGTACTTTTCCAGTCATGTTACTTTATTTAAAAACTAATAGTGAAATTTTGATTACATATTTACAGGCATTTGTTATGTACCCGACAGACCTTACGCGTCCTACTCAGTAACAGAGATTTCGACTACCTTAGAGACTATTTTATTAGTTTGTTCAATATTTTGGGAGAGCAGGAAGTTAGAATAAACGTGGTCGAGATGTGAGCATTGCGATGAAGTAAGAAAAAAGACTCGGTCCGAAAAATAGTATCGGTGTTAAGATAAGAAAGCATACTTGGTTTGTGGAATGTACAAATATAGCATGTAATAAGAATGATGAAACAGATATACAATGCGCAAGTGGAAGTATATAGTAGCCGAGAAAGGACAAGACTTCCCTAACACGACCAAATTGGTTGTGTTTTACCAAACAGTGATGTCAGGAGGAAAGTTATTAGAATACTGTAAGGACAGAATCATGTGGCGTTCGGTTCTCCTTGCCCATCCTACAAAGGAATTAGTCGAAGATATGTATAGATAGTTAGTAGAAGATATGTATACATAGTAATAATAGATAGTTGTATTTCAATTTAGAGTAGTGGTAGCTCGGTGGATAAACAACCGACCTATTATCCGACGACCTATTACCACTAAATTCGTGTTTTCGGATTTATGCGCGTATAATTATCACTTGCTCGGCGGTGATGGAAAACATCGCGAGGAAACCCGCTTGGCAAAGAAATTACATTTCAGTAGACGTGTGACCCAACGTGTGTGTGTGTGTGTGTGAAAGGTCAGGTCTTCCCTGTGGGTTGTGGAGACCTGACGGCAGTCTCTGTGTGTAAAAATCAGTATCTTCGCCCAATCCTTAGGCTTAAGTAGCGGACCCCGGCAATTCTAAAGGATTAGGAAACGTGATAACGCTACGAAGAATAAATTTGGTTTTTCAGTCTATCAACCCTATTTACCCTAGTAAATTACTATAATTTATTAAATTTATTGTTGTAAAGCGTGACAACCCTGGTCATGGTTGAGTGGCGCCCGCATCTCGTTGGGAAAGTGGCCGATACGGTGCACTGGTTGTAAGGTTTTTACGCAACATCTCAGAATCACGGTCTGACTTGAGCAGCGTGGTGCGGAGGACTGCCTCTGGATTCACTCCTTTAGTTTACACTGACGGACGGCAAGTGGTCCATACTCTTTTTTATACAAGCTCGCCTTTCACATAAAATGGTGCCGTAGCCTATAAACGCTTGCAGTACAGGAACTATCGCTCGCGCGTTGCAACATCTGCTGCTAACACAGCAACTCCTTAGAAGCATACTCTGGTGCGTATGGAAAATGGTCCATACCATTTTATTTATTTATTCAACGTCGGGAGGTACACAAGTATACTGATAAAATGTGGTTCCGTAACCTATGAACGATTGAACTGACTGTCGCTCTTTGCCACCTCTGCTGATAACACAGCAACTCCTTAGAACCTAACAATGGTCGGTATGGAAATTACTCAACGTCGGAAGGCATAACTACAAGCATACGGCCTATCTTATGTAAAGTGGTTACCGAAGCCTATGAAAGCTTGCTATACAGAATTCTCGCGAGTGTTGCTAACACAGCTACTTCTTTCAGAAGAAAGAGCTTGCTGGTAACCTCACTCACTCACAGAAACACAATGACCCTCCAGGGAGTTGTTTGGTTTTGGCTTGGTTATTTGGCTACGGTTTTCAGTGAGCTGGACGAACTTCCCCAGTCGGGCTGCTTTGATGCCCTGATGCAATGATCACTCCTGGCTACTCGTTCGTGTTCGTGAGATGAGAGATTTTCTAAATATGAGACTAAACTGGTAGGATTCTCGTAATAAGTACCTATGCGACTGAAATCAGAAGCGTGTCTGATTCAGATTACTGACTAATGTGCGAAATTTGCTATGGCGCAGTGGTGAAACGCGTTGTTACATTTCTTTGACACCAACGCTCATAGGTTCGATTCCCACACAGGACAAACATATGTGTGCATGAACATGTCTGTTTGTGTAGGTCTGGGTGTTTTTTTTAAGAGAGATATCATCAGAGCAGCCCGTCTAGTCTAGGGCAATACCTCCACCTAACAGAAACCCGCAGCAAAATAACAACTCCCTAAAGAATTGTTGTGTTCCCGTATGTGAACGAGATCACCAGCGTTCATAGGCTACGGTAGCCGCTTTACATCAGGTGGGCCGTATGCTTGTACACCTCCCGACGTTGTATAAAAAAATTCGGCCGAGTACGAGTCGGACTCGCGCACGAAGGGTTCCGTACCATTATCTATAAAATCAGCAAAAAAAATCCCGTTTGTTGTATGGGAGCCTCCCTTAAATATTTGTTTTATTTTAATTTAATTATTTATTCTTAAAGTGAATATATAACTAAATATTCTGTGAATATTTCAAGCGTCTACCTGTTGCCGTTATCAATATCAAGCAAAAATGAGCAAAAAAATCACGTTTGTTGTATGGGAGGCCCCTTAAATATTTATTTTATTTTATGTTTTAATATTTGTTGTTATAGCAGCAACAGAAATACATCATCTGTGAAAATTTCAACTGTCTAACTATCACGGTTCAAGAGATACAGCCTGGTGACAGACGGACGGACGGACAGCGGAGCCTCAGTAATAGAAAAAAATCAGCCAAGTGCGAGTCGGACTCGCGCACGAAGGGTTCCGTACCATTATCTATAAAAACGGCAAAAAAATCACGTTTGTTGTATGGGAGCCCCCTTAAATACTTATTTTATTCTATTTTTTAGTATTTGGTGTTATAGCGGCAACAGAAATGCATCATATGTGAAAATTTCAACTGTCTAACTATCACGGTTCATGAGATACAGCCTGGTGACAGACGGACGGACGGACGGACGGAAGGACGGACGGACAGCGGAGCCTCAGTAATAGGGTTCCGTTTTACCCTTTGGGTACGGAACCCTAAAAAACACTTTTTGTAGTAAATTATGCGGTACAATCTAACTTGTACGAATATAGTCAAATTTTGTTATCTATATATAGTGTAGCTGACAGATGTCTTAAAAATAAATCGTTGAACTGACTGCAGTGCCTTCTAACGGTCGAATTGTGAATTTAAACCATTCAGCGACCCACTCACATACAAAAATTATTAAAATCGGTCCACCTGTTTGTGAGGAGTTCACACAGAAAAAATATACTTATAGAGATAGGCGAAGCCCAACCAATTCAGTAGCGTTTTCTCCTCTGTTTGTCAACAATGCAATGGTGATCGTATGCAAATACATATATGTTTTCCTCAAATTTTCAGTAATTGTGTCATTGTGGCGTTCACTTTTGTCTTCCCCGTATGGTACTTAGCGTGAAGATATAAATAGATAGATTAGCGTTGAATGTCGACAATTTAAGCGGACACTAGTCATAATAATTTCATATTAGTATCTATCTGTCGTAGTTAGATCATTGAGTTGGCCGTTTCATGAAATGACTGGGCAGGGAAAATATTTTTGGTTAAATATTAATTGCTGTAGGTTTCATTAGGTATCTTTAGACACCATACTTAGAATAGTTTTATGGATATATATTTTTTTATACAACGTTGGGACACACAAGCATACAACCCACCTGTTGTAAAATGGTTGCCGTATCCTATAAACAGTTGTAATACATTATCACTCGCGCGATGCCACCTCTACTGCTAACACAGCAACTCTTTATGAGCTTACTGGGGAGCTCATTCACACACAGAAACACAATAACCCTCCAGAGCGTTACTTGGCTGCTGTTTTTATGCGCCCTACCCCTCTTAAAAACACCCAGACCAAAGCTAATAGACACGTTGCACAGAATGTTGTTCACGCAAATGTTTGTCATGTGTGGGAATCGAACCCACGAGCGTCGCTGTCAAAGTTGCATTAGCTACCTAACTCGTCGTTATTGATCGTCACACTCGTGCTACGTATGCTAAACTAGTCTCATATTTAACTATTTGCCCGGTCATTTCATGAAAACGATCTTACAACATATATTTTAAGAGAGGCAGGGCGCATCAAAGCAGCTCGTCTGGGGAAGTACCTCCACCTCAAAGAAAACCGCAGCCAAATAACAACTCCCTAGAGGGTTGTTGTTGTTGTGTTCCTGCGTGTGAGTGAGGTCACCAGTAAGTTCCTAAGGAGTTGCTGTGTAAGCAGCAGAGGAGGCATCGCGCGAATGATATATGTTACAAGCGTTAATAGGCTACGGTAACTGCTTTACATCAGGTGGACCGTATGCTTGTATGCCTCCCGACGATGTATAAAAATATGTATATATTTACCTACCTAATATGCAAATCGACTAATTTAGACAAACACCATTGTCTTGGTCTTTTATCGTATTATTTATGATGTATTGGATTTCAAATTTATATCTGTCTGCATTTAAAATTTATTCATAGCCTCAGGCTTACAGATTCAGATAGGAATATGAATGATGTTTGTCTGGATTGTTTATTATTTACGGAAAATGGATTTAAATAATAAACTATAAATATAAGAAATGGTAAGGAATCCATCGTAGTAGTTACTACGACCAAATTGGTCGTGTTTTTTTTAGGTGATGTCGGGAGCCCCAGGTGCCGGCGAGCGCGTTGAAAAGAGTTATGAATGTTAAAAAAGCGATCAATGTGTTCATTGACAAGTAATTATCGCTGTGAAGCTAGGAAAAATGTAAATCTTTTTGTAAATTTAATTTAATTTGATTGATGATTGATTATATAAGTGCGTTCGTTGGAAAGTACATCTACAGCGCCAGAGGTGCCGCGTTGAAGAGGTGAAACACGTGTCGCAGAGACGACCGGAGCAGCTAGGACAGCTACGGTGGCGGGTGCATGCGGTGCATGTTCCAGCATCTGTAGCAGCGGAAGCCGTGGCAGAGATTACCCGAGCAGCCATGGCAGCGACGGCATGTTGCATCTACTAGCGGTAGTGGGTGGGTGTCGGCCGGCGCTTGTTCGCATGAACTAATTGGCGTTAAAGTTGTTCTTATCTAGTCCTTGAAATCAAAATTACTGTGCATTGTGCGGTTATAAATTTGGTTATTTTCCTCTAACGCTTACGTGAACGATGAGGTTTTCCCAAAAGACTACAGCATGGGGCTTTTCAAGCCAGAGTCGGCAACATCTGATGTTGTAGACATCCATAGTCTACGGTAACTGCAAGCTGTGGTTGTATTACAATATTATGCAGTACTTTTAAAATACACAATAAAACTAAAACTAAATTACATCTAAAATTTAATAAATCTAAAATAATAATAATAATAACCTAAAATAAATCTAAAAAGTGTGGCCCCCGCGGCTTTGTGTCAACGATGCTGGCAGCATTCCCGCGCTGACTCGCAATACTAATGCGCTGAGCGAGAAAGCTACCAGCCATGCAAATCTCTAAGCGACTCGTAATGGCTGTGTGTGTCGCTGTGATCACAGATGTCACAGCTTTGACATCGTCTACTGCGATCACGGCTAAATTATTTGGTATTCTATAAGGCTGTAAGCGTACGCGAGGCTGTTTCCCTTGTAGAATTCCAATTCCAAACGCAGCCTTGCGGCGCTAGTGTCGCACAGCCATGAAAAGCGACACCAAAGAATTGCAATTTTGTGTTCAAGGCTGTAACAGCCGATGTTTCCGAGGATGTAAGTATGTTTGCTCTTACAGAATTGCATGGCAGCTCTTTGGTCGCCAGTGACGTCGATCAGACGTCTCGCTAGTTCTTGAAAAAGCGACTGCCCGCCTGGACCCCACGGACCAAGGGTCTCTACTCCGAAAGGAACAAACTTGTACTCGGAGCCAAGACACCTGTACTTATTAATTTACTTTTAAAATTAAATGTATTAATGTAAAAACATTACACTTTCTTCGACTACGCTCGTGCGTATCCCACTTTATTTGGAACTATTTGTTGTCAGTGATTCTTTAAAATAAAAGGCATATCTACTCACTGCAAATCGGCTATCTATAACTTCACGCCAAATACCTTTCGAGGTAGGTAGAGGGAACCGAGCGCCACATGACTCGATCCTTACACACCTCACTCGCGTCTTTACCATTCACTGTTCTTCTCATGCACGCTCGCCGGTTTCTAAGGCACCTGTCATCACCTTCTGATAAGAAACGATCAATTTGATCATGGTAGGTAAGTCTTGGCCTTCCTCGGCTTCTACATCCTTCTACATTGGCGTTGTATATCTATTTCGTAATTATTTCCTCCTGCATTCTTTTTGCATGTCCGAGCCAACGGAGCATGCCTCTTCTTATTTTAACACCGACGCTCTCTTTCAGATCATCATTGCGAATACGGTCTGCAAGCGTTACGCCACAAATTTTTGCAACACTCGCATTTCGACTGCGTTCGTCCTACTTTCATTGTCTCTCTGCCACACTCGGCTCTCACTCCCACAAGTAAGCGTCGAGACCAGCACTGCATTGTGTATAGCCAGCTGTGCCTTCTGGCTCAAGTTTTTACTATAGGAAAGCAAACTAGCTAATTCTTAATAAAATAGGATTTGCTTGAAAAACATATACAAAATTATATACCGACATATTATATGTGTTTTTATTTTAACATCAATTAGGGGTACGTTTTTAACACAAGTTGTGTTTCGATCATCGGTTTTATCCAAAACTTACGAGAATTTTCAGGAACACCGTTCCTATATGAAATCTATATTTTATTAATAGGTTTAATTTAAAAAATCCTAGTCAGTTTTTGATAATACAATTGCGTGAAGTTGTTAAAAAAAAGATTAATAGTTCCACTTAAGAGGCGTGGTTCAGTTGCCATCAGATCAACAATCTAAGTGATATATTTGGCTATAAAACTGGGTGACCTTACTATTTTGGCTAAGAACGGGGCTATCACAATGACATTATGCGATACCTACTTATCTTCTTAGTTTTGAGAGTGATATAAAGGATAAATGATATTTGCTATAATAAATAAATAATAAAAATAAATATTTCCGCTCAAATTACTCAGCAACTCCGCCGCTCAAATTACTTAGACAATTGATAAATATTCGTAAATATAGCAAGCAAGACGTTCATGCATACAAACTTGTATGTATGTATGTATATCGTCACCAAGTCGCTTGCGGGGTTGGCAGAGAGAACCGAGCGCCATAAGACGCGGTCCTTACATACTTCACTCGCTTCTGTGACATTCATAGCTCTTCATGCACGCTCGCCGGTTCCTGGGGCTCCTGTCATCACCTGATAAAACACGACCAATTTAGTCATGGTAGGTTAGTCTCGGTCTTCCTCGGCTCCTACATCCTTCTACATTTGCATTGTATATCTGTTTCGTCATTCTTTCGTCCCGCATTCTTTCTACATGTCCGAACCAACGGTGCATGCCTTTTCTTATCTTAACAAAAAAAAAATATAACAAATCGGTTATATTTTAAAATTAAATTTAAATCATAAACGACGAGAGATGCCGTTGCATAAGGAAGCTGTCGGCATTATATGGACCAAGAAAGGTTGTGTATGTAGGAGTAGAGCTAGCACAGTAAACTGGTCCCTGGTTCGGATCCTGCCATGTACTACTAAATGGGTGTTTTCGAATGCGTCTAATTATCACTTGCTCGGCGGTGAAGGAAAACATCGTGATCTGGTTTCCCTGCACGTCCAAGAAATTATATTTCGAAAGACGTGTTGCCTTATCTATGAAAGGTCTCGTTTTACCTCTGAGGTGTGGAGATCTGTCGGCAGTCGCTTCATGTAAAACTCAGTGTGTTCGTTAAACCCTATGGCTTATGTAGCGTACCCCGTCGATCCTAATAGATAACGGGATAAAGCTAAGAAGAACAAGAAGATCGGGCTCATGGGTTCCCCATGGGTTTATTTCCTTCATGTATCTGACAGACAACGGCGAGAGATGACGTTGCATATGGAAGCTGTAGGCATTATATCGACCAACAAAGGTGAACTCCTCGAAATAATCAACCTTTTGTACTTGTAGCAAATCACTTCTTAGACTTAAGGGTTATCAGGAACACCGTTCCTATATGAAATCTAGGTATATGTTTGTCTATGTGTTTGTCTGTCGCTTTTTTCGAATATTCGAATTTAGACTTCAGATTCGGATTCAGCATAAAAAAGTAGAATAGGAATGTTCAGGAACACCGTTCCTATCTCTTAAGCAACATGATCAAAATGGCCGACAAATTAAAAAAAAAAATTGAGTTGTTATATATTTGACGAGCCGGGTATTCCTCTGGCAATGCAAGCTTGCGCATTCTCAACTGGTTTCTCTATGTAAGCTTGGGTTGATCACTAATGAAGCGAATCAAAAGGTCCAAGCTTACTACAGTAGGTACTTTATGTGCGCTCTCATTTGAGATTTGAGCGTCCTGAGTTCGGAGCTGAACTTGCTGGAAGACCCGCAATTCTTTCTTATTAGTGCCAACCCTAGTTAGGTATTTGATATCCTTGGTCTAAAATCTATTGGCGCATAGATAAACCTTGACTATAGATAACGTTATCAAAAGGGCACCAGTGTAAACAGGTGATGTCATTCCACAGTCCACATTTTTTAACATTTGAAATTTATTTTTAGACTTCCGCATAACTCACGCTAGGTGTCGCCTGCGGCGTTGGCAGCGTCGACTTCGGTTTTTCAAATTTAACGCAGCAAATTTTAAGAGAGGTGGGGCGCATCAAATCTATCCACCTACCTCCATCACACAGAAAACCGGGGCATTAATGATGACTTGGAGTGAATATATACATAGATAGAACTACATTTATCCGCTATATTGGTGCAACTAATTCCCTCAAACTCAATATTTTTTAACCGGCTTCAGAAAAATGAGGAGGTTCTCAATTCGCTTCTATGTTTGAAACAACTAGATCATTTACGAACTGATTTGAAAAAAAAAAAATTCCGATTGAAAGTATATACTTTTAGATTTTGACGAGCTCGGTGCGCAGTGGTGAATGACGCGACCAACGCTTGTTGTGGGTTCGTTTCCCATACAGGACAAATATTTGTCTGCATCTGCATTGAACATATCTGTTTGTCTAGGTCGGGGTGTTTTTAAGAGAGGTAGGGCTCATCAAAGCAGCACGTCTGGGGAAGTACCTCCACCTCATAGAAAACCGCAGCCAAATAACAACTCCCTAGAGGGTTTTTGTGTTCCTACGTGTAAATGAGGTCACCAGTAAGCTCTAAAGGAGTTGCTTTGTTAGCAGCAGAGGTAGGATCCCGCGAGTGATATCTAATGTATTACAAGCGTTCACAGGCTGCGTAAACCGCTTTATATAATGTAAGCCCTATTGCTTAAGCTTGTATGCATCCCGACGTTGTATAATAAAAAGATTGGTCTCATAGAAATTTTATCAAAATCGGTTCAGCAATTTGGTTTTTAAATCAAAATAACTTGAAAAATATGTCGGTCAGTGGTGTCTATGGCCACTATTTTTTATACCACTCCAAAAATAACAGTAATTGTGTATTATTGTCTTAATAAATTGATTTTATTGTAACTAGTCTGAAACTGAAAATATATTTCTAATTTCTGTTTAAGTACAAATAAACACTGTTATATTTGTTTGTAATCATACCTATATGTAAATAAATAAGGCAGATGTTTGTGGTGTTGATGCGTCTTTTCTGTATTTTTAGGGTTCCGTACATCAATAGGGAAAACAGAACCATTATAGTATCACTATGTTGTCCGTCTTTCAAGACCCCTTCTCTTAGGGGCGGGTGGAGCAACCAAGCTGAAATTAATTTCAAATTCTCAGCCATCGAGCACTGAAAAATCAAACTTCTAAGTCAAAGAAATCAACAGATATGGCTGTTTATGTCTCGTTTATGCCGCATATTTTGACACTCGCAAGGGAATCAAAACCTATTGGGTACATCCTGTTGACCTAGAATCATGAAATTTCGTAAAAAGCAATATTATATTATTCGTGTTAGCCGTAAGAATAACATTCTCTTCTAAAAGTCGAGCGGCCACGTTTTTTAGAAGTCGATAAAAAATCTATAAATATTACCCATGAATAAAATGACATTAACTATGAATATTATTAGCATATAGTGTTACATTAACATAATTTCAACGAAATTTCGAAGAATTGTCATATACATCTTTCAAGACCATTCTGGTTTGCGTAAGCGACTTCATTAATTCATAATGTGTGCAGTCATGAGATTAAAATCAATAAAACTGCAGATAGCCAATAACCGGCGCCCGCCCACACTTATCACAAACTAACGATCTCTTGGTGAAAGACACAAGCGACTAGCGATTCGATATACTCGTATGTGTACCAAAATTAACCTATCACTATAGGAATTTTTTTTTTTTTTTTTTTGTTTTTCGCCCAAGAAAATTGTAGACCCACAAAAGAAGGACCAACCCACACATGCGGGTGTGCATTAGTCATTCTTCCGTGAGGGGCACCCTCCGGAAAACGGGAGGGAGGAGGTGAGATCTTGCATAAGATACTGTTTCGTGCGAACGAACTAGTGATGTCAGAACATTGCAGTTATTTATACAAATAGACTTAAGGTACATGTAGCCGTTGCAGATCGCTGGGTGGTATTATAAAAATAGCGTTTAAACTTGAAATATACTATAATAGAGCGAACAGATACAACTTATAAGAAAATCAATGAAATCTAATTCATATTCCGAAACAGAGACAAACGTCAGTACTAAAAAAGAAAACCAAAACAGTGACATATTAAAATAAATTAATATAATAACCAAAATCCTTAGAGGTAGCAGTGTGGCATCGCCAACAGTACATAAAACACGTAGGCGACATGATTTTACGTACCAACTCACCGCTACGGGTCGTGGTTAAAGTAGAACACGCAGCTGTTATTGGCTATATCACGAATACAAATCGCGTCACTTATCAGCTTATTGGTTAAAATATCTTCCCGTCGTGTAGTAGGGTCGATTTGCTGAGATATTTAGGCGCTACAACAACTATATTTTGGTGAGTGAGGGGCCCTTTAGGCTTCAAGTGGTTTATTAGTTTGCGAGGCAAAGTCTGTATAGAAAATTACTGTGTTAAAATAAGAATAAACATTCTCCGTTGGTTTGGGCATGTAGAAAGAATGCTGAAATAATTACGTAATAGATATACAACGCGAAAGTAGAAGAATGTCGGAGCCGAAGAAGGCCAAGACTTACCTACCATGATGAAATTGATCGTGTTTTATAAGACGGTTATGTCATGAGCCCTAGAAACCGGCGAGCGTGCATGAGAAGAGTTATGAATGTTAAAGAAGCGAGTGATGTGTGTAAGGACCGACTCATGTGGCGCTCGGTTCTCTCTAAGGAAATTAATCAAAAAGAACAAACGCTTGCTTCTGTCACATGGACCATGCGTTTAACTGCTTAATTGTAGCAGCAGGACAATTGGAAGTCTTACGAACATTTGCATTAATGTACTGATTCGGTGGCCAATGACCCCACGTATCAGTAACGTATTAAAGATGTCGCCAAATGAACCGGTTACCAACCGATACCGTGTTTTGTATTCCTTATCTGTTGTGGATTTATTGGAGGAGCGGGATGCATTGCCTTTCATGGCTTTTTTTTTAATAATTTTATTCTTGTGACCACGATACATATAAAATGGAGACGTTATTTACGTTAGGGGGGAAGTGTGCGGGAGTGTGAATGTTTGTGTGTTTTTAGTTATCTCTTAAACGGCTGGCGCGTTTTATATGTGGTATTGTGTATGATAATATTCAGAATGCGAGCGCTGCGCAAAATTTGTGGCGTAAGGCTTGTAGACCGTATTCGCAATGATGATGTTAGAAACAGAGTTGGTCTGAAAGAGAGCGTCGGTGTTAAAATAAGAAGAGGCATGCTCCGATGGTTCGGACATGTAGAAAGAATGCAAGATGAAAGAATGACGAAGCAGATATACAATGCAAAAGTGGAAGGATGTAGGAGCCGGGGAAGGCCAAGACTTGCCTACCATGACCAAATTGGTCGTGTTCTATCAGAAGGTGATGTCAGGAGCCCTAGAAACCGGCGTGCGTGCATGAGAAGAGCAATGAATGTTAAAGAAGCGAGTGAGATATGTAAGGATCGAGTCACGTGGCGCTCGGCGCTCGGGTCTCTCTGCCTACCCCGCAAGGGATTTGGCGTGAAGTTATAGATAGATAGATAATATTCAGAGCATGTTTATAGACTCTAATTTTAAGTACATAAATCGCCTAATGTTGATGTGCCCAGCGTCTCTGGAGCGGACGTCTATGACAGTTGGTTTAGCTTTCTCTAGATCAAGGGGTGCGAAAAATCTCTGGGAACCCTGAAATATCACTAACGTGCCAAGCGCACGGGGCCTCTGGCGACACCACGGGCAGACCCTACAGACTATAGACATCTTTACATTTGCTACCATAGTAAGTGGCAATTCAGAAAACTGATGATAACATAATCGGGGGATATAGTTCGGTGTTGTAGCTAGGGAGAATTACCAGGCGTTTAGGCGGTTCTGCAATCTATATTATTGGAATCGATGTGTTAGGTAACAACTCACAGTTTAGGTCCCAATAGTGTTCGATATTTGATAAACCGTGGTGCACGGCAGTTGGGCTTCACTTGACTTTTAAATGCCTTATTTGTCATGTTCCTGTCAAGTCAAGTCAACTTTGCCAAGAGGGGAAGACAATTCCAAAACTTCCTACTCCTACAAATTTCTTCCGATTAAATTCGTTGTGAGTTCCAAGTCCAAGGCAGCTGTAATTTAACCCCCGGGACAGCAATGGACTTCACTGTTCATTGCCTTTTTGGTGGTCGCCGCTGTTAATTCTGTCTACACAGGAGACACAGTGGTGGGTATGCGTGGTGGGCCTACACCACTTGAGATAGCTAAATAATCAAAGAATTGGTTACGTTGCTTCGCGCATCGCACGCGGCGGAGAAAAAAGGCCTTCATTTTGAGATCATTTCGTTGCATCATATAATTTCTTTTTAGTATAACTTACTCGTACTTCCATTTACCGTTATGAAGACGTATTTTTTTTTATACCACTAAGGTGGCAAACAAGCGTACGGTCTGCCTGATGGTAAGCAGTTACCGTAGCCTATGGGCATTTGCAACACCAGGGGTGTCACTTTTGCGTTGCCGACCCTGTAAGAACCTCTTCACGCCTTTGTTGAAGAACCCCATACTGTAGTCCCTTGGGAAAACCTCCGCAGGGAGCTCATTCCACAACTTAATAGTTCTCGGTATAAAACTTCTTGTGAACTGCACAGTGCGCGACCATTGCGGTTCCAGTGTATGAAGATGAACTCCCAGCCGTCGGCGAGCTGTGTGATTGTAAAACGAAGCTGTTGGCATGATGTCGAACAACTCCTCAGAACACATTCCATTATACAACCGGTAGAACACGCAAAGGGAGGCAAAATCTCTCCTTAAACTCAAGCGCTCAATAAAACTCACGGCCCTTGTTCAAGACACAACCACATGCCGGCTTCTGAAGAATCCCATGCTACTATTATAAGTTAATATGTGCTACATGATTGTTGCCACCCGACACTGCATGACAAGGTTCAAATTTTAACGTTCATGAACATGTCTGTTTGTATTGGTCTAGATGTTTTAAGAGACGTAGGGTGCGTCAAAGCAGTCCGTCTGGGGAAGTACCCCCACCACACAGAAAACCGCAGCCAAATAACAACTCCGTAGAGGGTTGTTGTGTTCCTGCGCGTGAGTGATGTCACCAGTAAGCTCCTAAAGAGTTGCTCTGTTAGCAGCAGAGAAGGCATCGCGCGAGTGACACTTAATTTATTACAAGCGTTCATGAGCTACGGTAAGCGCTTTACATCAGGTGGGCCGTATGCTTGTATGCATTCCGACGTTGTATAAAAAAACCGTAGCCAAGTAACAACTCCCTAGGGGGTTGTTATTTGGCTACGACCCTCCCTCCCTTTCTCTGCGTGTGAGTGATGTCTCCAGTAAACTCCTAAAGAGTTAGCAGCAGAGAAGGCATCGCGCGGCTGATACTTAATGTATTACAACCGTTCATCGGCTACGGTAATCGCTTTATAATAATAGCAGCGTAACAGCTGTAAGTGTTGTTAAGTCGTATAGCATCTATTGCAGAGCTAATTGTCCTGAAACTTCTTAAGCAACTTGTGTACTAATTGTGATAGTATTAGAACGACAAATATGTGATTCATCGCAGACATAGCTCATCACTCGTGTTAGATTATTACGCTGATTAGATTAACATCTACATATAACAGTTTTTGTTTATTGAATAGCCTTTGAAGAGTGCCGAAAAGGTATAGTTTTTATTATTATAAGTTTATAGTGCGGTTTATATAATAAAATGTATTTGGACCGGATGTGATATATTTTACCAGAGGGAGACTTTGTACAAAAGTCGTCTGCGTGGGTCTATGTTTATATATATCTGTGTTCCCTTTGAAGGGTGAGATATGGCAGAGAAATTATTGGGTACTGTAACGAAACATTCTTAGATCACAAGATTGGCACATACAGTAACATATTACTCGCGCGATGCCAATCTTGCGTGGTATTGCGAGCGTCAATAGGCTGCGGTGACCGCTTACCATCTAATGCGGGTCGCATGCTTGTTTGTCAATCTAGTTGTATAAAAAAATATATTGCAAGTTTAGGCCTAGAACATTTCTATTGTAATGCGTGAAGCGGAAGAGTTTATTTGTTTGTACGCGCTAATCTCTGGAAGTAGCAGTCGGATTTGAAAAAATATTTTCTCAATTGATAGTCCAATTCTTGAGGAAGGTTATAGGCTATTCAACATCACGATACGACCATTAGAAACAGAGGAAAAGTACAAAAAACTGTTGCACGGGATACACGCGGGCGAAGTAGCGAGCTGCAGCTAGTATGAATTTATGACGGTTATTGAAAATGCTCATGCATACCACATCGCCAAGGGAATGACGACGTCGGACTCCTGCTACAGTCAAAAGCGTCTACTGTTCTGGACAGACCTACCGGCTATAAACCCATCGGTTTTCCTTCTCGGCGCTTGTTGGCGGAGTCCGAAACCCCACCGGGGATTTCAAAGCCTGTGCCTTAAATAATCAACACGCAAGGGAAGAAATACTTCACACAAGCAACGTCTTGTTTGTATGAAGTTTGTAAGAAATAAATTGCCGACTTTCTATCATAATCATTATTGAAAATTACATTTGGGTATTCGGCAGCGATCTGGGGATCCGCTTGTCTATATGTGAATAAGATAAACTGTTTAGTACCATTTTCTCCTCTGTTTGTATTTGGATTTCTTTTTTCTTTAGTAGCTATAGAAGAGCTTTAAAGCTAAAATTGACAATAGATTCAAAGTCTAATTTACAGGCAATTTTCCGCTACCGAACCGCTACCGGTAGCGGAAGCACGCAAAGTTGTTTAGATCAAAATGCCTGTTAAAGCTAAAATTCACAGGAGCGGGGAAAGAGCGGCTGTGATCCCGGTACAGATGTTTAGAACCCGACTACAGCGTCACTCACCGAGTCCAATTATTAATCTTAACTCTCTCAAATATACGCAAACAATCATCGAAGTCGATCCAGCCGTTTAAGCAGAGTCTAGTGGCACATACAGAAGAATTATTTTAGATACGACGAAGAAAGCACGTTGTCTAAGACACACCGACACTTTAAAAGAGGTAGGGCGCATCAAAGCAGCCCGTCTGGGGAAGTACCTCCACCTCACAGAAAACCGTAGCCAAATAACAACTCCCTAGAGGATTGTTGTGGTCCTGCGTGTGAGTGAGGTCACCAGTAAGCTCCTAAGGAGTTGCTGTGTAAGCAGCAAAGGAGGCATCGCGCGAGTGATATATGTTACAAGTGTTAATAGGCTACGGTGACTGCTTTACATCAGGTGGACCGTATGCTTGTATGCCTCCCGACGTTGTATATAAAAAAAAAATATATAAATGTTTGTCATGTGGGGAATCGAACTCAAACTAAATTGACATTTCAAATATGTTGAGTTATCACCCTTCACCCATTAGCCTTCATAAAGCATTACCTATAATCATGTCGATACCAACTTGACCTTTTGTAATTCCATCATTACGATCATCACCATGATGTCACCTGTCAATATATACACACACAATATATACAGTATACAGTAATTTATACTTGAGTGTGTAAGCTAATGGTAAACAAATAAAGCTTCCAGTTAGGAAGGTCGACGTATAAAAATATATGTTCTGGAAATATGTTACGTACCATCTTCTTCTTCCTGGCGTTATACTGTTTACTATTCCATTAGGATCTGCGGGGTCGGCTATCTAAGCCTAAAGATTTGGCGAAGATACTGATTTTGCCATGGAGCGACGGCCATCCGACCTCCACAACCCAGAGGGATAACCAGCCATTCAATTCTCTAAGCGACTCGTAATGGCTGTGTGCGTCGCTGTGATCACAGATGTCACAGCTTTGACATCGTGTACTGCGATCACGGCTTTTTATTTGGTATTCTATAAGGCTGTAAGCGTACGCGAGGCTGTTTCCCTTGTAGAATTCCAATTCCAAACGCAGTGTCGCACAACCATGAAAAGCGACACTAAGGAATTGCAATTTTGTGTTCAAGGCTATAACAGCCGATGTTTCCGAGGATGTAAGGATGTTTGCTCTTACAGAATTGCATGGCTGACCTTTCTTGGGTTAGGTTGCACGTCTATCGAAATATAATTTCTTGGACGTGCCGGTTTCCTCACGATGTTTTCCTTCACCGCCGAGCAAGTGATAATTACAAATATGTACATAAATCCGAAAACACGAATTTAGTGGTACACGCTAGGATTCGAACCGGGGATCTGTTGCTCAATAGGCCGGTTCTTTTTCCACTGGGCTATCACTGCTCCCAATATGTTATCTACCATGTTTTTTTTAATCTGACCCCAATTTGTTAATGATTACTAAAATAACTGTGATGACGAGCTCGGTGGCGCAGTGGTGAAACGCGTTGTTACGCTAGTTTGACACCAACGCTCGTGGGTTCGATTCCCACACAGGACAAACATTTGTGTGCATGAACATGTCTGTTTGTCTTGGTCTGGGTATTTTCTATGTATAATATGTATTTACAAAAAAAAAATGTATTTACGTATGTTTATCAGTTGTCTAGTACCCATAACACAAGCTTCGCTTACTTTGGGGCTAGATGGCGCTGTGTAATTTGTCCGACAATATAACTATAACAGCAAACTTAACATTTGAAAAATATGTTGTTTCATACATTCCTAGTACAAATGTACACCAACCGGCGCTTTATCATGCCCTCCGACTACAAATTAATAAACTACTTGACTGCGCACGAAGGCTCTCACAAAAACGTTGTGTTTTACCGCATAAATATCTCAGTGTTTCGAACCTACTGACCAATGGGTAAATATTTTATAACCAATAAGTCGATAAGTGCCGCCATGTTGATCCGTCAACTAGCCAGTAACAGCTGCGCGTTTTACTTCACCCCTCAGACCCGTAGCGGTGAATTGAGTTACTACTTAATATCGATCTCATTGGTTCTTCATAGGTTAATTCCTACATGCCTCCGACGGACGATGTCGAGATGACTAAACCTATTTATACGCAGACCGCAGTCAATGCTGCTTATCTTACGTGTTCATTACGCTTACAAAGTAAAGCTCTTTGTATTCGAAGTTTTAGCATTAAGTAGCAAACAAGGCTTACAGATCCCCTGTTAGTAAACAATTACAGTAGCTTATAGATGCTTCCAACGCCAGGGTATCAGGAGTAAATGTGGTAGTAGCAGCAGTGAGATCAGCTGCCTGGACAGCGTCATTAAATCGAATAATGTGAGCTAGGGCGACCAGCTTAATGAAGTTAAATTCATCCAATTTATGATGACGACTGTTGTTTGTTGGCCCATGGAAAATGAAATCATATCTGGTTATATCACTCAGGTGGCAAACAAGCATATGGGATCCCAGATAAGCAGTTACTACACCCGTAGTATGTTGAGAAGGGCACAACATTCTAAAATATGTATTTATATATTTTTACGCCAAGTCCCTTGCGAAGTAGGCAGACAACCGAGCGCCATAAGATGCGTTCTTTACATACTTCACTCGCTTCTTAACATTTATAGCTCTTTTCATGCACGCTCGCCGGTCCCTAGGGCTTCTGTCATCACCTCCTGATACAAATTACCAATTTAGTCATAGAAGGTGAGCCTTGGCCTTCCTCGGCTCCTCCACATCATCATCCTTCCACTTTCGCATTGTATATCTGCTTCGTCATTATTTCATCCTGCATTCTTTCTACATGTCCGAACCAATGGAGCATGCCTTCTCTTATCTTAACGCCGGCAAACTTTATCAGATCAACTCTCTTTCTTAAATCATCATTGCGAACGCCGTCAGCAAGCTTTACGGCACAAATTTAGCGCAACGCTCTCGACAGCATTTATTCTACTTTCATGATTTCTGTGCGATACCCAGCTTTCCCTTCCGTAAATTATCGTTGGCATTACCACTTCGTTGTTCACAGCGAGATGTACCTTCTCTTAGATGTCGGTTGTCTAGAAGTACGAGTATGTCCAACGCTCGTACGTATTTATTTATTTATATGGCACAACAACAGAATATATACTTAAACATTTGCACATATTATACACCTATGGGCACGGCTAGTCTATAATCCAATTACAGTTATACACATCTTACCGCAATGATTAAAATTTATACAAACATTTATATAATTGTATGTACAGACAATTCCCTTCAAATAAAATTAACATCCAAAACCGCCGATAAACTTTATTATAAGAGAGACTATCTATTTCCTATGCGTCATACATTGAAATAGCGTGAATATTTATAGTAGATATATTCGATCATAGTTGTGAGAGTATGAGAAATGCTCTATAAATAGATAGGCAGGATAGTTCATTAAAATATAAAACGATAAACTTCAATGCATTTCTGTGTGTAAGCTTGATGTATAATGAAGATTTTTTCAGCTTTTAACATTTGTATCAGATAAATAATAATATTGTAAAGTTTATAAGTATTATTAGATAAAGATTGGTCGTGTTCTATCAGAAGGTAATGTCAGGAGCCCTATAAAACGGCGAGCGTGCATGAGAAGAGAATGAATGTTAAAGAAGCGAGTGAGGTATGTAAGGATCGAGTCACGTGGCGCTCGGTTCTCTCTGCCTACCCCGTTAGGGATTTGGCGGGAAGTTATAGATAGATAGATAGATTAGATAAAGAATAAAAAATATAGGTACTGATAAATTTTGCACGGTCTCTGATTATAGGAACTGCTATTATAGGCGTATATTATAGGCGTTACGTCTCAACTCTTTTATTGGTGACACCGAAGAAGATCGAAAGTCGATTTTACCGAACGTGGTCTCTGTTTCACATAAGTTATTGTTGATATAACTTGCCAAATATCAATTGGTAACAACTAAATTAAGTAGTTAATTCAAACAAGTTATAGTACGTAGCAAAATAATTTAAACAAATACATACAACCAGGGAGCTCCTGTGACGTTTCAGTGTTAGCAACGGGACTATTTGCGGATGATACTGTTAGGCTGAGTAACCGTTTTTCGTTAGGTGGGTCGTCAGGTTATTTGGCGTCACCACGATAATATAAAAAAATAAAGCGATTATTTTCAGGCATGAAAGTTTTTTAAAAGTTCGAAATGTCAATGGTGAATTTTTGTAAACCACTGAGGTTTGTAAAATTCATCTCTACAAAAAGCAGCTTACAACAATTTGCCGATAAATATATTTTATATACTAGCTTCAGTATATAAAATATATCTATCGGCAAAGCACGAGTCTTCGACCGCGGGCATCCCGTTAGCCGGAACAGCTTTTCTACTTTTCTTTCCTTTCTCTCAGCTTCTAAGGGTCGTATAGTGACGTTGCATAGCCTATAACCTTCCTCAAGAATTGGGCTAACAAATGCAAAAGGAATTTTTCAAATCCGACTAATAGTTCCAGAAAATAGTGTGTTCAAACAAACTCTTCCACTTTATATATATGTAAGTACTTGTATTTTATTCCAGCAAGTATATAATAAACGAGGTAAGTATGGTCAGTATCGGGACACTGAACCTACGCTTCATCACCATCATCCTAACCTTCGCGTTGTATAAAAAAATAGCGGAGCAAACCCATGTGCACTGGTCAGTGTTACAAAAAAAGCATTGTACACACTAGAGGAGCGTCGCGACCAAAATAGATCGCTTCCCGGTGTACACAGCTTGACAGCGTGGTATTTATGAAGTGCGCGCTGCGGTTTATTACCGTCGTACAGTTACGGGCACGTCAACCTGGACACTTGAACCATTTTAACACTTTGTTTACGATTTACAAACGATGCAAAGGGCAGTGTCGAGCGTGATTTGAATATATATTTTTTTTACTTTATTTATTTTAATAGTGACTATAGAGATGTAGGGCGCATCAAGAGAGCCCGACTGCGAAAGTATCTCTACTTGACAGAAAACCGCAGCCAAACAACAACTCCATGAAGAGTTTTTGGTTTCCTGCGAGTGAGTGCGGTTACGAGATTAACGAGAGGAGAGAGCAGAGGTAGCATCACACGAGCGATATTTAATGTATTGCAGCATGGTCTATGGTAACCACTTTACATCAGGTGGTCCGTATTCTAGCATGCCTACCGACGCCGTATAAAAAAAATCTTATACTACCCTGGTTGACAGCACGACACACATGATGTTGATGGGTACACAGGGAGTTAAGGCTCGAGTGTTGCCAGCGCCACTGCTATTGCAGCAAATCTTCGTCAGTTTACACACCAGCTTATGTATCAAACCTTCAGTGAATTATTAGCATGTGAAATAAAGGGAATTAGGGTACCGCAATATTTTTGCAACAATAAATGGTGGTTTGGTAATAGTACAAAATCTACATTATGATTCTCCACTTCTCCGCTTCTCGTATTCTATAACTTCACACCAAATCCCATGCGGGGTAGACAAAGAGAACCGAGCGCCACATGACTCGATCCTTACAAACCGCATTCGCTTCTTCGTTGTTTAAATACAGTATGCTATATGATATATAGCAAGTTAAGATTCCTATCTAACTAGTCTGGCCATAAATACAATATAGAAACTTTTCTTTTTTTCCATTCTTTAATTATTTTGAATTTGGAACGTGTTTATTATGTTAAAAACTTATTTCGATTTCCCACCGTTACACATATTTTTTTCGTATTTCATATCGAATTACAATGGAATGGGGTGTTAAAGAAAATAGGAACGCAGCATTGCACAATGTGGTATGGAGCCCTCGGTCATATTCAAGACACATCAAAAGCGTGGTATCAGCCGTATGTTCGTATATCGTACTATCGACAGATATACCAATACTTCTTCTGTTGTGAAGGCCATAAAAGATCGGGGCGACCGCGTACTGTTAGAACTACAAAGGCTGTTAATGCTGTTAAAGCCGAAACCCCATTAGGAAACAAAAAATCTTATCGCGAGAAATGAAGAATCCCGCTAGGACTCTGTCGTGTATATTAAAACAAGATCTGAAGCTCGATGCTTATCGTCGATATACAGGACATGCCCTAAATCAATCCGTTTAAGAGAGTAGATCGATCAAAACGCCTTCTGTCCCGATACGCAGGTAAAAGCAACAGAAATATTCTCTTTACTGATGAAAAAAAATTCACGATTGAAGAGCACTACAACAAGTAAAATGACAAAGTGTACGCACACAGTTCTAAAGAAGCCGCCCAAGTGGTCGGAAAGGTACAACGTGGTCATACTTCTGCGTCTGTAATGGTTTGGTGGGAGATGTTTTGTCAAGGAGTCACAAAGCTTCATTTTTGTGAAAAAGGAGTGAAGATTTCAGCCAAAGTGTATCAAGAGACTGTCTTGGATCGTGTTGTAAAACCTCTCAGCAATACACTTTATAAAAATGTACCGTGGAGTTTCCAGCAGGACTGCACCTGGTCACAACGTACGAACTACCCAAACTTGGCTCAAAATCAACGTTCCGGACTTTATAAGGGCTGAAGACTGGCCCTCGTCTAGTCCAGATCTGAACCCCTAAGGCTACAAATCATGGTCGATTTTAGAGGACATGACGTGCTCCAAACGACACACCGACATTGTGTCTTGAATCATTTTTAGGGTTCCGTACCCAAAGGGTAAAACGGAACCCTATTACTGAGACTCCGCTGTCCGTCCGTCCGTCCGTCTGTCACCAGGCTGTATCTCATGAACCGTGATAGTTAGGCAGTTGAAATTTTCACAGATGATGTATTTCTGTTGCGGCTATAACAACAAATACTAAAAAATGGAATAAAATAAATATTTAAGGGGGCTCCCATACAACAAACGTGATTTTTTTTGCTCGTTTTGGTATTGATAACGGCAACAGGTAGACGCTTGAAATATTCACAGAATATTTAGTTATATAATTCACTTTAGGAATAAATAATTAAATTAAAATAAAACAAATATTTATCTCCCATACAACAAACGTGATTTTTTTTCACCGTTTTTATAGATAATGGTATGGAACCCTTCGTGCGCGAGTCCGACTTGCACTTGGCCGATTTTTATTTTATTGCTGAGACTGCCATAATTATGGTCGATACAAACCACTTCACAGAAAATCGCAGCCAAACAACAACTCTGTAGAGGTTTGTTGCGTATGAGTGAGGTCATCAATAAGCTCTTAAGGAGTCG
Source organism: Pyralis farinalis (assembly GCA_947507595.1). Classification (NCBI taxonomy): domain Eukaryota; kingdom Metazoa; phylum Arthropoda; class Insecta; order Lepidoptera; family Pyralidae; genus Pyralis; species Pyralis farinalis. Next base: position 6,793,120 of record OX382282.1, on the reverse strand, counting down.
CTGTGTTAACAACGGTGGAGGCATCGCGCGAATGATACTTAGTGTATTATATAACGCTTTATATCAGGTGGGCCGTAGGCTTGTATGCCTTCCGACGTTTAAAAAAATGTAATAATGCTAGGTAATTTATTTAATTTTCTCTAATGTCCTCATTTCCCTGCGACATATAGTTATATTATTTGACTGCGGTTTTCTGTGAGGTGAAGGTATTTGCCCTGTGGTGCAGCTTTGATGCGCCCTACCTCTCTTAAAAATTACATTTATTTTGTGGTGGTAATGGTTGCATTGTCGCATATAAATTTAGTGCGTTCGATTTATCTGTCCAAACAGGAAACACGTGTATATATATGTAAGGCAGTGATATAATATAGTCAAGGTCAATCGAGAACGTCTATATATATATTTAAATTTATTTACGTCAACAACTTAGCAATACGTTCGCGACAAGTCCTTGCGGGGTAAGCAGAGACGACATAACGCTGCCTTTCTTTGCACAACTGACGCTGTATAACTATAGTCATATGATAAGACTAGATAGATAATACGATAAGAATTATCTATTTATATCTATAGATATAATAAAGTCGTAGCCGTGTCGAATTTATAGTCGTTGAATATGTAAGCAACATAGTTGTTTGGAAATGATTCAGCAATCGTACATTTTCCCCATTTGACACCACAAATACCTATATTATACCGATATACTCACATAATTTTGTCGTACTATGTATACAACCGATAATTAAAAAAAAAATCGTCAAGTCCGATTCGCAACAAAACATTTTTTTTGTGATATACCTAACTACAAATTTACGGTTTTTGGATTTTTTCCTTAACTTGTCATGCTTCTTGCTAAATTTCATGATTCTAGATTAACGGGAAGTACCCTATAGATTTTGATTCCCTTGCGAGTGATAAAATATGCGCATAAACGAGGCATTTGATTGCGTTGACTAAGAAGTTTGATTTTTTTCACTGCTCGAAGGGACTGCAGACTTGAGTACGCGATATTAATTTCAGCTTGGTAGCTCCACCCGTCGCCGAGAAAAAGGGTCTTGACAGACATACGGACAACAAAGTGATCCTGTGGGGGTTCCGTTTTGCCTTTTGAGTATGAATGAATAATAAATACTGTGTGAAGTGAAGAAATGGAGATGAGATTAAGCTCCCAAGAAGTTGGTGTGTAAGCAGCGGAGGAGGCATCGCGCTAGTGATACTTAATATGTCTCAAGCGTTAATAGGCTACGGTACCCGCTTTACATCAGGTGGGCCGTATGCTTGTATGCGTGCCGACGTAGTATAAAAAAAAGTACACATTACTTAACTGCCTGTTTAATGTTATATTTTTTTTCTTTATTCCTACAGGTTTATGTAGGGCAAAGACTGGGAGAGTCTAGAACAGTGACTGCCTAGTACACAAGGCATCGTCCTATTGACCGACTGGTCCTCGGTTCCAATCCTTGCAGAGGCATGTATAAATAAATAAATAAAATAAATATTGTCGGACAAATTACACAGCGCCCTCTAGCCCCAAAGTAAGCGAAGCTTGTGTTATGGGTACTAGACAACTGATAAACATACGTAAATACATTTTTTTTGTAAATATATACTTATTATACATAGAAAATACCCAGACCAATACAAACAGACATGTTCATGCACACAAATGTTTGTACTGTGTGGGAATCGAACCCACGAGTGTTGGTGTCAAAGTAGCGTAACAACGCGTTTCACCACTGCGCCACCGGGCTCGTCAAATTTGTATTTTCGGATTTATATTCTGAGGAAACCCGCACGTCCAAGAAATTATATTTCAAAAGACATGTGACATAACCTAAAAAAGGTTTGGTTTTCCCTCTGGGTCGCGGATGTCTGACGGCAGTCGCTCTATGTAAAAATCAGTATCTTCGGTAAATCCTAAGGAAACGGGATAACGCGAGGAAGAAGAAGACTGAAATAGAGAAAATACTATACAGTTACCAGAGGGAGACTTTGTACAAAAGTCGTCTGCGTGGGTACCTCTGTCTCACCTATTTCTACCGCCAACCAGCTATATTTATATAGCTGTGTTCCGGTTTGAAGAGTGAGATATGGCAGAAGAATTACTGGGTAGGTACTGTGACGAAACAGCCTTAGGTCACAAAATTGGCAGCGCGCCAGTAACATCCCCGTGGTGTTGCGAGTGTCAATAGACTGCGGTGACCGCTTACTATCTAATGCGGGCCGCATGTTTGCCAATATAGTTGTATAAAAAAAAACATGTCTTGCAAAAAAAAAACCTACCTTGTGGGGTATCGCTAGCATGATTTGAAGTATTTGAAACAATACCATACTATGCTAACTAAAAAGTATTAATACCAGAAAAATATCGAGTACCTATAAAAGTATCAGTATCGATAAGAAAAGTACTCGATATCAAAAAGTATGGATACTTTTCCGTGTCTCAGTAAGATTAGCAGTAAGCTCCTAAATACTCGTTGTGACTATGTTTAATGGACAATGCACTAGCGATGTTCCTTCTGTTGCAAACGTATTTAGACTACAGTAATGATATCTCGTCGGCTGAGCCGTATGTCTCCCGACGTTGTATAAAAAAGTTATAAAGTAGCTATTGATAAACTTAAAATGGCTTTAACTTGAATGAAGTCATTTCATTAATACGAGCACATCATAGTTATCTTTTGTTTCATTAAACTGCGGGTAACAGTTGACATATTCATTAAATTGTTATCAAAGGTCGAAAGGAGACTCATTAATATGATAATATTGTTATATTATATATAGTTTTAATGCACATTAGTGGCTCATGCGAGTGTTTTATTATGAACGTTATCATTATGAACCTACGTTTTTTTTAAATACTATCTCCTGCCCGCGGCTTCCCCTGTGTGGGCGTTATCTCGATAATTAGTAACATATGATCGTCTTCGGGTTCCTGGACTACCTCTTAACCAAATTTCATTACAATCCGTTTAAAGGGCTTGAAAAAAAACAGAGCCACTTATTCATTTATTCTAATAGTAAAATCATTTTTTTTTAATTAAGAAACATAGGCGCTGTCCTAGCGATACAGAATCTTTCTAGCTATATCTCCATGCCAAGATCCTTGCCTCTCATAACTCGGTACTTAGTCGGTCGCTTCTTTAACATCTGTGGCTTTTCATGTTATCTTAGTTTTTAGGGCTCCTGACATTTCATAAAGCACGACCAATGTGTACGTTACTCTTGACTCTATATTCTTCCACTTTCGCGTTGTATATCTGTTTCGTGGTTTTTTCCTCTTGGATTCTCTCTACACGCCCGAACCAACAGAGTATGCGTCTAAAAAGATAAGAATTCGTCACTCACTTTCAGACCAACTCTCTTACCATTATCATCGTTGCGTACGCGTTTTGTAAGCGTTACCCACAGATTTTGCGCAACGCAGCGTCTCGACTGTGATTATTTTATTTTCTTGTTCTTGCTTTCATATATTAGCTGATGTGTATAGCTGTGCCTTCTAGCTTAAGTTTCTACTGCCTAGAAGTTTTACCAACGCTTCGTTTACTCTAATCCCTACTTGTTCCAACTAGATCAGCAATTCTAATCTTTGCTTTCGTTTTGGTTTCCTCTCTTTCATTAGCTCTGTTTATGTATTCATCGAACTCAAACATAGAGTCAATCATAGAGTCCACACGTCTTAATGCGGGTTGAAATCACTAATCATAAATTTCTCTAAATAGTCCAGTGTGGTATTTGTCTCGAAGGTTTTCCTCAAGGTCCATCATAATTGCCATTGCAATGCCACGATTGCTGTTTCATTGTTATTCGTCCATTGCTGAACATAGGCTTCCTCTGTAGAGAGCAACTCGCCTCGATCCTGAGCCACCTGCATCCATCGACTCCCTAGAGAATTGTGAGATGGTCGCTGCATCTAGAAGGCGTCCCACACTATGCTTATCGGTACCGAGACGCAAGTCGAGAAACTTTTTTCCCCAGCGGTTCCCAATTCAGCTTGTTTATTGTTTGGACTATGTCAGTTACTTTAGTTCCACTGCGGATATCTTCATTTCTGATTCTATCACGCAGAGAAACCCCGAGCGTAGCCCTTTCCATATCACGCTGAGCGACCTTGAGCTTCCCCAATCGGCCCGCAGTGAAGGACCACGTCTCAGTTCTGTATGTCATCTGACAACACACACTCTTCGAAGACTTTAGACTACAGACGTTAAGGTATTATGACAAAAAGATGTGTCTATAAGAAGAAATTCTCAAGTTAGTCTGGTAATGTATGAAAAAATATGAAATTCTTCCTTAAGCGATAGTTATTGTTCAGGCACTTAGGTTCGGTGTTAATATTTTAATTGCCGTTTTATAATTAGTTGTTGTTTATAAATCGAGTTAAGTAGTTCCGATAAAATATTTTTAGCTACTTTAAAAAGGTTTTTATATGAGTTTGAAAGCATTTTGGTGTAATATGGATATAAAAGTATATTGTTCTATGTACGTACACAACAAGCATACAACCCGCCTGATTTGAATAGGATATCATAACTTACGTACCCTTAGTGGTATGTGATGTAGTGATATGTGTGGTTCTAGAATTAATTAATATGGTTCTAGACATACCATATGTTTTATATGTCCCTGATATTATAATATATCGGGGAAATATAAAAACAAATCGAAGTAAATTCCGTACCTACAATAATAATTTAGTCAATGTGCCTTAGCTCTCTTCACCAGAACATCGCCTGGGTTCACCTCGTGCAGACGTGATTAGATTTGGCTTTAAAAACAACGGTGATTCACTTACACCGTAAAAGTCGTGGAAATGCACCAGTATGACATGAATCAATGAACTATGAGTTATCGAAATGTATGAATGAATGAGTCATCATAATCATTCCGCTTATTCATTTCTCTAATCCGAATACAAAAGAACAAGCGGTCATTGTTGACAATAACTGTTACTCAGTAATTGTTTTGTAATTATAATTCCACACATTATGCACTTTGTCAATAGGAAGTACGAATTGAAAACGAAATTCGCAGGTTTGATTCCCAAGCGAGAGATATTTATGTGCATGAACAAGCCCGCTTATACTATGTCGGGAAGGGAGCACACAGCATTGATGTGAAGTGGTTACGGTTGCCTATGAATGAACGCAAGCATGAAATACAAGACGCTCGCGTGTTGCCACCCCTAAACACAAAACTAACTTCACTGTTTATCTTTTCACTATAGAGCCACCCCTAAGCACGTCTTGTCGTCTTAGCTTTTCATATTAGAAATATAAACTATATATCTGACGAGTTCGGTGGCTCAGTCGTGAATGACGCGACTTTGACACCGGCGCTCGTGGGTTCGATTCCCACACAAAGCAAACATTTGTGTGCATGAACATGTCTGTTTGTCTTGGTCTGGATGTTTTAAGAGGTAGGGCGCATCAAATCAGCCCGTCTGGGGAAGTACCTCCACCTCACAGAAAACCGCAGCCAAATAACAACTCCCTAGAGAGTTGTTGTATTCCTGCGTGTGAGTGAGGTTATATGCTTCCAAGGAATTGCTGTGTAAGCAGCAGAGCATCGCGCGAGTGATACTTAATATATCGCAAGTGTTAATAGGCTACGTTATCCACTTTACATAAGGTGGGCCGATTGCTTGTATACCTCCCGACATAGTATAAAAAAAACAGTATGGCAACTAGCACAATTAGCCCTTTTTAGGGTTCCGTACCCAAAGGGTAAAACGGAACCCTATTACTGAGGCTCCGCTGTCCGTCCGTCCGTCCGTCCGTCCGTCCGTCCGTCCGTCCGTCCGTCCGTCCGTCCGTCTGTCACCAGGCTGTATCTCATGAACCGTGATAGTTAGATAGTTGAAATTTTCACAGATGATGTATTTCTGTTGCCGCTATAACAACAAATACTAAAAAATAGAATAAAATAAATAGTTAAGGGGGCTCCCATACAACAAACGTGATTTTTTTGCCTTTTTTATAGATAATGGTACGGAACCCTTCGTGCGCGAGTCCGACTCGCACTTGGCCGATTTTTTCACATACGTACTATCATTCGGGTTAAAACGTTATTGTTGTATATATTCTATATTGCAAACAGTTAGCGGCACGCTAAACAGTTTGTAAAACGTGATTAGAGTTTAGAAGAACCAGCCACGACTGAACTGATTTTCAAATCGAATCGAATATTAGTTTTTTTTTGCCCAGGTAGGGGGGGGCGAACAAGCCTACGATCCACTTGATGTAAAATGGTTACCGTAGGGTAGGCGCTTGCAATACAAGAAGTAACGGTAGAGACGCCCGCATTCCCAACAATGCTGCTAACACACCAACTCCTTAGGAGCTTGCTGATAACCTCACTGGAACACGATAACCCTCCAGGGGATTGTTATTTATTAAAGTGGAAGTACTTCCCAGTCAGGCTGTTTTAATGCTTCCTATCTCTCTTAAACGCTCTGACTTAGACAACTGTCATGTTTATTCCCACAAATGTTTGTTCAGTGTGTCAATCGAACCCACTAACCTTACTAAAAGTAGCCATTACTAACCGCTTGAACACCGGACTCCTCAACTTATAATATCGGAATATAGATACATATATAAAATATGTATTATTATTTAAACATTGATAACCTGTTTACCCGGTTCTAATCCTGCCATGTACCACTAAATTGTATATATTTATAACTAGCTGCTGCCCGCGGCTCCGCCCGCGTGGAGTCAAATAACGTAGCCTATGTGTTAGTCCAGATCATAATCTATCTACGTGCCAAATTTCATTCAAATCCGTTCAGTCGTTTAAGCGTGAAAGAGAACAAACATCCATACATACAAACTTTCGCATTTATAATATTAGTAAGATTATCTTCACACAATCACTTGCTTGAACACGTCGCGAGGAAACCAGCCATGCAATTCTCTAAGCGACTCGTAATGGCTGTGTGCGTCGCTGTGATCACAGATGTCACAACTTTGACATCGTCTACTGCGATCACGGCTTTTTATTTGGTATTCTATAAGGCTGTAAGCGTACGCGAGGCTGTTTGCCTTGTAGAATTCCAATTCCAAACGCAGCCTTGCGGCGCTAGTGTCGCACAACCATGAAAAGCGACACCAAAGAATTGCAATTTTGTGATCAAGGCTGTAACAGCCGATGTTTCCGAGGATGTAAGGACGTTTGCTCTTACAGAATTGCATGGCTGCACGTCCAAGAAATTATATTTCGAAAGACGCGTGACCTAATCTAAGAAAGGTGTGATTTTCCCTCTTGAGTTGTGGAGGTCTGACAGTAGTCGCTCTATGTAAAATCAGTATCATCGCTAAATCCTTAGGCTTAGGTAGCGGACCCCGCTAATTAATTATGAATTAGAAAACGGTATAACGCTAAGAAGAATATAGATACATGTAAGCATAAAGACGGCAAGCAGACATCACCAATGGTTGGATATCTAACTTAAGACGTATTTTTGGACTGCTAATCGTCGTACGACAATTTGAATTTATCAAGAAATAAAATGAAGGAACGTTTTAAAAAGGATGGTATCAATTTGGTGGACGGTTGCGGAAACTAAAATTGTTGGCCGCACGAGTGGCCGCTTCCTATGGTGACCGTGTCCGGCGATGCGAGGCCGATGTCAACACCTTCCTGGCCACATCCACTTAAAGGCCTCCGCAGACGATGAACCAGACTATGGACTTTTGTCCCCGAAGCCCTAAAATCCCCGAACCGTAAAAAAAACGGGATGTTGCTGTGTCGTGTATCCGGTCGGGAGTTTAAAGTGAATACAGGAGTAATTTATACTAAAAGAAACTTATACTATATGATGCAGCGAAATGATTTCAACATGGCGGGCTTTCACCCCCGCCTTGCGCGATGCGTCACAGTCCTCACTCAACGTAACAAATTATTCGATTCTTTAGCTACCAAATGGTGTAATTATATTTTGGATGTAGACGATTGATATGTAGCTACAAATCGTACCCACATAAATGCGAAAACACGAATTTAGTGGTACATGCCAGGATTTGAACCGGAGATCTGTTGCTCAATAGGCCAGTTACTTATCCACTGATCTATCTCTGCTTTTTCTGATGCGCCGTAGCACGTTAGTTCTATTTATTTCGGGGACTCCCCCGTACTTTTGTACAGCCATGCAATTCTCTAAGCGACTCGTAATGGCTGTGTGCGTCGCTGTGATCACAGATGTCACAGCTTTGACATCGTCTACTGCGATCACGGCTAATTTATTTGGTATTCTATAAGGCTGTAAGAGTACGCGAGGCTGTTTGCCTTGTAGAATTCCAATTCCAAACGCAGCCTTGCGGCGCTAGTGTCGCACAACCATGAAAAGCGACACCAAAGAATTGCAATTTTGTATTCAAGGCTGTAACAGCCGATGTTTCCGAGGATGTAAGGATGTTTGCTCTTACAGAATTGCATGGCAGTTCGGTTTGTCAATGTCCGCGGATGTTCGGGGCCTTATTGTATGCGGATCTATTAGTCCCTCGTGTCATGCAACTCAGTTCTAAGTCGTCTAATTTGATAGACAAAAAAGTACCCCGAGAACTCTGGCTCGTCTGCGCCGGTCCTAAGTTTTCTTTTCATATACTACGACGGATACCACACAAGCATACGGTCCACTTGATGTAAAGCGGTTGACGTAGCCTATGAACGCTAGCAACAAAAATAATGTCGCTAGAGCGTTGCCACACACAGCAACTCCTCGTCTTCTGGTGAACTCACTCGTAGGAATACAACAAATCTCCAGGGAATTGTTATTTACCTGCCGTTTGTTATTTAGTACCTCCACCTCACAGAAAATCGCAGGCAAATATATAATAACTACAGGGTTGTGTCTTTCTGCAAGTTAGTGTAGTTATCTATGAGCTCCGGAGGGTATACGAAACTAAACTATTGCTACGGTAACCACTTTTTGGTTGGCCTTACTGGAGGAGTTAGTAAAAAAAATAAGTTAATTATAACAATAACGGTTATTCCGTGGGATTAAATCCAAGTTCACGCTACATCCCCCCCCCCCCCCCCCCCCCAATTAACACTACATTGTGCTATAATACTAAGCACTCGCGCGATGCTCACCGCGATGCTCACCGCGAAGCCCGCGGCACACACGTTCGTTTATTTGCATGTATGTTTTTGGCAATTAGCGATGTCGTGCGAACCGGTCATTGGTATTTCCTTGGTACATATGTTTTTTGTTACATTTTCGAGTTACCAGCTTCTGGTCGCACTCTGTACGACTGTGTAGCTTGTACGAACGAACATAAACAAATGATTGTTAATACGATTCAAGCGTTATTTTGCGAATGTCAAATGTGCAGGCAGCTTGCGATGGCTGCGCCGGCGCCGGCCCTCTCTGCCTCGGCTGAGGATGCTTCGTGGAGAGGCGAAACACGTGTCGCAGAGACGACCTGAGCAGCCAGGGCAGCAAGAGTGGCGGGTGCACGCGGTTCATGTTTCAGATGGCGAGCATTCGCACAGACGACCGGAGCAGTCATAGCAGCTGCGGCATGCATCTAATAACGGCGGGTGGTTGCCGGCCGGCAATGGTTCGCATGAACTAATCGGTAGCGGAAGCACGCAAAGTAGTTTATATCAAATTGCCTGAGGATGGAGTTTTATATGTACACACATCAAAAGTGTCTAGGGATCAACATATATTTTTGCAATAACTTTTCTCCTGATTGATATTAATTAAAATTTTCTTTAAGGATTCATCAAATAAAGTGTTTTCGTTTGTCTACAGTAACGATAAACCAAGTCACCTTTGCATTAATAAAGAAATTTGTCATTTTCATAATAAAGGGATTTTTGACATTTGAACCACTAACATTAAAGTTCGAAAAAAAGACTGAAATAACAGTTTTCTTTAAAATTTTATTGGGTAACTTAAACAATTAATAATCCGTGTTTCTACCGCGAACACTAACAACACAAGAACATCGGTTTGGCATACTCAAAATGAGTTCATCCAAATCACGCTGTGGAATGGCCGCCCATGTTCGTTGCAACAACAAAAAAAGGTCTTCTTGCGACTGGATACCCTCCATATTCGGCAGAGCTCTTCTCTGTAGCATATCCTATGCATGCTCAATCGGGTTCAAGTCTGGCGACTGAGCAGGCCAGGGCATGACATTGATGTTAGCTGCGGCGAGAGTCTGTCTTACAACTCTTGCGGTGTGCGGTCGTGCATTATCATGCTTTAACTGAAATAAGGGACCGATTTGCACTTGTAGAGGAACGATGACGTCTGATACAATTGTCTCAGCATAAATTTGAGCGTTGAGGTTGCCTCTGATCCAAATCAACTCAGTTCTTCCGCCGATCCAAATACCCGCCCATACCATGATGGTTCCACCACTATAAGGATGGACTTCCTGGCAGGATTTTAATCGCTGTTGGCGTCCAGGGGTTCTCCAATGTCGTATACGTCTTGTATCCGGTCTCATACCAAAACGAGACTCATCAGAAAAGCACACGAAACGCCATTGTTCTTCTGCCCAATTTCTGTGTTCAAGAGCCCATTGATATCGAATCCTGCGATTGTGCATTGCTATAGGTGGTACCCTTAGCGGTCTTCGGGAATGAAGGTTCACTTCATGCAAGCGGTTTCTGACTGTTTGGTCGCTAATTAAGTTCCCTGAAGAGTGATGAAGCGTCACGGCTAACATCATGGCGGTTATTGTTGGAGCTCTTCGAGTTGTGATTTGAATGTATCGGTCTTGTCTCCGTGTGGTGCAGCGATACCGTCCTCCATGGCGCTCAGCCACGGTACCAGTGCTTCGGTAACGTGTCCAAAGTCGACTGATAACACTCTGACTTGTATTCAGAGCTAAAGCCACAGTACTTTGCCGGGAACCAGCTTCTATCATTCCCACGGCTCTGAGCATTTCTTCCCTGCTTAAATGACGTCGCCGCTCCATAATAACGTTGGTTTTAATCAGTAGTAGGGAAACAGTAGCACTAATAATGTCTTCAATGCGTTGTATGTTTTTATAGGGAAAATATTGACAGCTGATTTTCATCTTTTACTCGAATTTGATTGACAGTTCCTGTTTCAAATTATGAAATGCACCAAAAAGGATCCATATAAATTTATAAAATCATAAATTTATTACAAAGCCACATCTCAATCTCAAGAAATCCGCATAAAAATGCTTGATCCCTAGACACTTTTGATGTGTGTATATATTTGAACAATATAGATACCTAGTATAGTGAGGATAGTTCAGATTCAATTGGGCCCGGTAGGTGGCGCTGCAATCGGGTTCTAGGATTTCCTTATTACATTCTGGCAGGACGAGGTCTGTTGGGTTAGCTAGTATAAATATTATCGGACAAATTAGATAGCGCCATCTAGTCGGAAACCAAGCAAAGTTTGTGCTGTGTTTACTAGTCAACTGATAAACATACATACCTAATATACTTTTCTTTTTGTAAATATATATTTTGGGCATGTTCATAGGCTACGGTAATTTACAGAGCTGTATAATGAGATGTTGTATAAAACAAAAGTTCCCGTGGGATATAAGCGAAAGAATCTAAATGGTAAATGTAATAAAAAAGTAAAAGTGTGTTCGAACATCTTTCAACAGCGTGTTTTTTTTAAGCAAATACATTTGTGTATGTTCAGTACCGGAACGGAACCGATAATCTTCGCTCACTTCTCTACTAATTCATTGGAACAAATTGATCGCATATTAACGCCGTTTATCTACCGCGCGGGAACCACGCGGCGCACAATATATGTATCGGGCAGTAAAGCGAAGCGAAACGAGCCGACTCTGGACTGCGAAGCGAAAGCGTAGGACGCGATCAGAAATAACGCTACGATGATGATAATAATGATAGTAAAGCGAAACGATAAATGCTTTTTATTACTAACGTTATCCCGTTTCCTGTTCCATTAAGATTCTGTTACCTAATCCTAAGGGGTTCTTTTTTCCTGTTACTTGCACCCCTGCCATGGGCAAGGCTCTTTTTAATACATATTTACTTTTTTTACAAATTTTTTTACAAAGGGTTTGGCGAAGACACTGAATTTGATATGGAGCGACAGCCGTGAAACCCTTCACAACCCACTGAGAAAACTAGACGTTTCTTAGGTTAGATCACACGACTAATGAAATAAATACGAGCAAGTGATAATTACAAGTATGTACATAAATCCGATGAAGTTAGTGGTGCATGCCGCCAGGATTGGAACCAAGGACCGTCAAGGAGGTTAATAGGCTGTAGGCCGATTCTACTAAAAAACTACAACTGCACTGCAGCGCGGCGTGTGTCAAAATACGCACATTTTGACGCTGCTGTTCGATAAACGTCGCTGCTGTCAGATCGCTTAACGCATCGTCAAAATGTACGCATTTTGACACACGCCGCGCTGCAGTGCAGTTGCAGTTTTTTAGTAGAATCGGCCTACTGGGTCTAGAAATCGTTATGAGTAGAGTACGTATCCCTTTTCTTAATACTGATGGTTGATAACTAATACTGATGGTTGATAACTAAGCAAGCTGATATGTTTTTAGGTTTTCCACGGATGGTGTCCCACAAGAAAGAAATAACCGCCTAATAAAAAAACGGAATTAGACCTCCAAAAAGCTATGAAAATAAATCATCGCCTTTTCCCGCGAATTTGTCCATTTAGATTTTTTTTTAATATTGTCGGACATTTTTAATATTACATAACGCCATCTAGCCCCAAAGTAAGCGAAGCTTGTGTTATAGGTACTTGACAACTGATAAACATACGTAAATACATACTTACTATACATAGAAAATACCAACACAAACAGACATGTTCATGCACACAAATGTTATCCTGTGTGGGAATCGAACCCCTTAAGCGTCGGTGTCAAAGTAGGGTAACACCGCGTTTCACCACTGCGCCACTGAGCTCGTCGAATTTAATAGTAATTTTTATAACGTACAGTAAATGGAATACCTAACCTTTAAAATTGAGGTCCTTTTGTAATAAGGTCATTTTTCATTGTTACTTTGTTTTGCTACCATGCCTATTTATACTATGGACATTTTTTCAATGTGGACATTTTGCCCTGAATACTACCTGCACCAATTATTTTTTTTAATTTATGAATACCTTAAAATGTCTAGGCAGTAAAAGCTTAGCACAGCTCGCTGTACACAACGCTAACTTGTTAAAACTATAGCTGCGTCTGGCAGAGAGACCATGAGAGTAAAATTTGTAGCTTAACGCTTGTAGATTAACGCTTGTAGAGCGCGCTCGCAATGATGATTAAAGAAACACAATTGTTCTGAAGGAGAGTGTCGGTGTTATGGTAAGAAGAGGCCACACGCCATTGGCTCATAAAAGTAAAAATAATGCAGGAGTAAAGAATCACGAAAGAGATATATATTACTAGTCGAAAAATGAAGAAGCCGAGGAAGACGATGGTTCACTACCATGATCAGCGAGTGAGATGAGCAAGAACAGTGGCATGTGGCGCCGGGTTCTCACTCCCTATCCCGCAAGGAGCTTTGCTTAGTGTGATATATACATAGATTGTTATACAATGAGAATTGTTATGTAATAAGAAAAGGTTTACTTACTGCGCGACAATGAGTAGAAACACGAACCATATGGAAACTATAATACTCGTAGTAAACAAAACACGCATGAATAGTAAACACGCATATTGTTTACTATTCTAGTGTGTGTGAAGTTGTCCTTACTGTTTTATTGTGTATGATGTCAATTATGGCTGGGATTGTAAACAATGATGCGCTGATTTGTGCTGTGCTGCGATGCGATGATTTGCTCTACAACCGTGAAAGTAATATCGGCGAGAAATTGATGCGCGTATACATTTTTGTATTATGTTGCGATTTTAGTAAGTTTTAGTACATATGTAAAAGTGTTTTAACGAACTCTTGTTTTGTTTAAATTGTTAAGTTATTAGTACGATGTAAGCAATGATGATGTAAGTAACAGAGTAAGAGAAAAAATTACTGCATCTATCTATCTATCTATAACTTCACGCCAAATCCCTTGCGGGGTAGGCAGATAGAACCGAGCGTCGCACGACTCGATCCTTACACACCTCACTCGCTTCTTTAACATTCATGGCCCTTCTCATGTATGCTCGCTTGTTAATTAACTGCTCCTCTAACTACATATACTTACAGGCAAACATTTTTAAACCCTCTACTTTTGGAGCCCGTCGAACGTGAGTCGGAACACAAATTGCAGTCAAATATCTCAACTCAACAGCATTCACACGGCCTGCAATGCACTGAATATAAACTGTTATATTAAATCAGGTCAGGGTTGTCAATCACTGCCAATAATGTTTAAGCAAAAGTCATATGTCTGACACTGTATAAAAGCAATGTAACAGTACTTCGTCTACTCTTCTGGGTCTTTTGTCGCTCTTTACATTCATTGACTATTCTCATCTTTCTCTTACATCATGCTATAATTATTTGGTATTATTGGCGCCAAGTAATAATATTTTTTATACAACCCATCTGATTTCTATCTATCCATAACTTCACGCCAAATCCCTTGCGGGGTAGGCCGAGAGAACCGAGCGCCACGTGACTCGAGCTTACTGGTGACCTCACTCACACGCAGGAACACAACAACCCTCTAGGGAGTTGTTATTTGGCTGCGGTTTTCTGCGAGGTGGAGGTACTTTGATGCGCCCTACCTCTCTTAAAACATCCAGACCAAGACAAACAGACATGTGCATGCACACAAATGTTTGGATTGTGTGGGAATCGAACCCACGAGCGTCGGTGTCAAAGTCGCGTCATTCACGACTGAGCCACCGAGCTCGTCGTTTTGCTCTTCAGACGTTGAGGTATTCTGGACAAGAAGATGTGTCCAAGTTTCCCGAGCATTCTCGAAACTGTAGACTATGAAGGCTTATAATATAATCTAAGAAAAAGCACTCGTCCGCAGAACTCCTCAGGAACTTTGTGGTAACCTCACTCGTTCACAAAAACGGTCCAGGCAGTTATTTGGCTGCGGTATTTCTCTTTTAATGCACGCTCGCTGCTTCCTAGCGCTCCTGACGGCATGAGAAATATTGCATATGCAAGAATTGCTTGTTCAAAGCAGTTGTTAAGAGATTTTTTTTTTTTTTTTTTTATAGTAGTTCAGCATAGTGGCCCCTCTTTGCTTGATGGTAAGCGAAAGAAGAGCCCAAATCGCAACTGCAACTGACAATATACTACATCCCGTATCCTGTCAGTTGACGCTGCCATGCTGACCCGCAAAATGCTTCTTCACGCTTCGTTTGAAGGATCCCATATTGTAGGAAGGAGGGAACACATGTGCAGGCAAGGCGTTCCACTTTTTTTATTAAAAGTACAATGAAAGTTTTTAACTATCGAGTGTTCGAGGATCATGAATATCAGAATCGTGATTTAAAATAAATTGTGTAGCGCAAACTACACGACTTTCTCTTGTCATAGCTGATCTTTTGATAGTTCCTTTCACAGCGTGAATTATATTCTTAACAGAAAATGTATACTGCGCATCATGGTTTTGCACGACAAAGGAAGCTATTGTTGGCAGGATCATAAGCGAAACTAAACTTCCCCTGTACCTTGTGGAGTAGGCACGCAGAGAGCTGACCGCCACATGGCTCGGTCCTTACACACCTCACTCGCTTCTTTAACATTTATAACTTTTTTCGAACACGCTCGCCGGTTCCTAGGACTTCTGACATCATCTTCTGACAACACACGATTTATTTGGTCGTGATAGGTAGGTCCAGTAACTACACCTCACAGAAAACTGCAGCAAAATAACAACTCCCTTGAGGTGTGAGTGAAGTCACCAGGAAGCTCCTAAGGAGTTGCTGTGTTAGTAGCAGAGGTGGTGTGGCGCGAGGATACTCTATGTATTATGCAAGCGTTTATAGGCTACGGTAACCACTCTTCAGGTGGACCGTATGCTTGTATGCCGCCCGACGTTGTAAAAAAATAAAACAATTTTGTCCAACGCTCGCATCTCAAAGGCGTTTATTCTATTTTCATGCTGTCTATACCAACCCAGCTCTCTCTACTATACAATAGCGTTGGGATCAACACCGCTTTGTGTGAATTTTTTTTATATATAATAAAAAAAATAAAAAAAATCTAGTTATAACCTAAAGTTTAAGAGAGGTATCAAAGCAGCCCGTCTGGGGAAGTACCTCTACCTCACAGAAAACCGCAGCCAAATAACAACTTCCTAGAGGGTTGTTGTGTTTCTGCGTGTGAGTGAGGTCACCAGTAAGCTCCCAAGGAGTTGCTGTGTAAGCAGCAGAGGAGGCATCGCGCGAGTGATACTTAATATATCTCAAGCGTTAATAGGCTACGGTACCCGCTTTACATCAGGTGGGCCGTTTGCCTCCCGTCGTAGTATAAAAAAAACCTTTTCAGTGTTCTACAACTGAGTTTTCTATTGAAAGAACGGTAAAGAAAAATATCATCTGGGACCAGTTCGAATCCTTTGTTTAAAAAATATTAGTGAATCTTTAAGTATATTTCTCGAAACTAGAATACATATACTAATTATTTTCATTTCGTCTGCGAAATTAATTTTTGTTACTGGGTATAAGCAAGAGAAAGTTGTGGAGTTTATTCTATACAATTTATTTCAATAATGTTATTGTGTTAAATATGTCATTAATTCTGATTTTTATTTATATGTTTAGACCCTGTCTTTATGTAGGAGTGGTCGCGGAATTTTGATCGCATTTATGTTAATATTTGACATTTAGAAGGTTGTAAACAAGGCAGTTAATTAGTAAAAAATGCGGCACGATGAATTGCCAAACTGATGAACTACGCAAGTCGAAGGTTCCAGGAACCGAGGAAGGCCAAGACTCGCCTACCGCGATTGGGAGCGTTTTATCAGAACTGATACCAGTGAAAGATGATGTAGTGGCAAAAATTTAAAAGGGTATGCTGAGATGGTTTGGTCATTTAGAAAGAATTAATGACAAAAGAGTTACGCCGCCCTATACGCGCACACATGTATATCAAATTGGTGATGTGTTGAAAAAGGGACAAATCAAAGGCACCCAAAACCGAAGAGCATGCATGAAGAGGTTGATGAGTGTGGAAGAAGTGAGAGGGGTATGTTTGGATCGGTGTACCTGGCGTTCCATAGTCTCTGCCTACCCAAATAAGGAGACAGGCGTGATAATATGTATGTATGATATCAGTAATCTAGGAACGTGTAAGAAGCGTACCTAGAAAATCTATGTGTGTTAAAGAAGCGAGTGTGATGTAAAAACTGGGTGTTTTTTTAGGTTTTTTATACAACGTATGTACAACTTTGGGAGGTATAGAAGCATACGGATCACCTGTGAGGGTATTCACATTGCTCATTGCATTGTTCGTCAAGTTATGTCTACCACCTCGCAAAGTAATTGGCGTTAACATATTTAGACATTTCAAATGCACTTTGACACTTTATCCTTTAACGTCGATAGCGATTTTGTTCGCCTTGAAGTTAGGCTTGCATACACGAAGGATACATACCCTATGGAGAGCCGATAAGCCCTATATTACGTAGTAACTGGTTGGGGTGTAAAGTGGAACGCGCAGCTCTTATTGGCTTGTGAGCCAAGAAGAATGAAAAATATTTTAACAAAGAAGTTTTATTCACCAGTGGAGGTCCAATGCGGGCGAATTTTTATTACCCTCTTAACAATTTAGTACTGCAGTAGAAAGAAAAGAGATCAAAGTATCTACTAGTATTATTACTGTTAGTAGGCTTACTCAAATAAAATATAAGCCTCTAGTATGCGTTCATAATGGAAACCCCTGTTCAAATAAGAACAAATTAAACTAATATACCTCTTGACTGCTGTGATAAAGCCTAGTAGAGATATTTCTGTAATTTTTCATATGTGATGTAGGTTTTTTTTATACCACTGAGGTGGTTAACAAGCGTACGTCCTGCCTCATATGGTAAGCAGTTACCGTATCCTATGGACATTTGCAATACCAGTGATGTCTCTTGCGTTACCGACCGTGTAAAAACCTCATCACGTCTTTCTTGAAGAACCTCATGCTGTAATTCATTCCACGGCTTGAGAGTTCTTGGAAGAAAGCTTCTCTGAAACCAACGCAACCATTACTGTTCTAGTGTGTAAGGGGGAATGAATTCCCCGTCGTTAGCGAGCGATGCGTATATGTTGAATTCTTGTTGTTTCATCATAGACCATTAAAAGCTACATGTGACATTGTTTATAAGACTACTAGCGCACTCTATTGTCGGTTACGTCAAACTGTTATAAAATTGAGCCTACTCGTAGGCGTTCTGTTCAACGCAAGCAAACGATATTTTGTACTTAGTTCTTATCGGTTACTGTAGATGGCGCCACGTGCATGGTAAATGCTAATGATGTTTTTTTTGTTTTTTCAGGTAAATTGATAATGTTGGATGATGAATGAAGCTTAAAATAGAAACCGACCGTTCTCATAACATTGAGGTAATGTTTATTAACGTTTTTATTAAAAAAGTTGCATAATGAATACGAGTTTGATGTATTTATTACTTGTTATATTGAGAAGGCCATTTGACCATCATAAATATGATATTTTTTTTATTATACATAATATCATTAAAATTCACAACATCTTAAGTTGGCCAGGAGGTATTTTTATGTATTTTTGTTTTCTGATCGTCTCTGGAAGTGATTTTCTGTTTTTTGACGAGCTTGAGTATCAATGAAACTTTTTTAGAAACAGTAAAAAAAAGTTGAAATTGTGCATTTTCGTTCTAAATTTCGCGACAAGTAAAGTGTTAAAGCACATTTATTTTATGTATTACGTAAATTAAAATAAATCGATCCCCCGCTTTTATAATTTGTTGTTAAGGTGGCAATAGTACTTTATACACTTATGGCAGACGGACACACAAACGGACAGACAGTGGAGTAGGGCTCAAAACAGGTAGGGTAACCCTCTTGACCCTCTTGGGGACGGAACCCTCAAAATCTATATTTATAGCGGCCATAAAAAAATATTTTGCGATTTTTTCTTCTTCCTAGACGTATTCCGTTTCCTAATATTTAACATAGACGCGGTCTGCTGCCTAAATTAAGGATTTGGCGAAGATACTGACTTTGACATGGAGCAAATGCCGTCAGACCCTTGCAACCCATTAGGAAAATCAGATTTTTAGGTCAGGTCAAGTATTTCGAAATATAATTTCTTGTACGCGCTGGTTTCCTCACGATGTTTACCTCCACCGCCGAGCAAGTGATAAGTAGGTAGAAATATGTATATAAATTAGGATTGCTCTCCAAAATCCCATCAAAACAACCCGACTGTGGAAGTACCTCCACCTCGTAGAAAACCGCAGCCAAACATCGAAGATGGTGTTCCTGCGAGCGGGCTAGCGTACCAGTAAACTATATAGACTCATTTTGTAAAAAGAGTGATACTCATAACATAAATACTAGATATAAGCACAATCTTGTGTTACATCCAAGCCGTCTCCACAAAATAAGTAATTCTTTTATGGGGCAATGTATACGGTTCTATAACAAACTTCCCAGCAATATAAGAGAATTGTCAATAAACATATTTAAAACTACCATTAAAGCCAAATTGTGTAGGGCATATTATAAAGTATCTGACTATATTAATGATAAAAATTCCTGGGATTGAGTCGATCCAATTATAATGTAATTAATACATTATGTAAATTTGTTTGGATACCAAAAGAGGGATGCCTGAGTTTTTTGGCAGTATTTTTATCAGTGCTCACCTAGTCATGAACTGCACGGTAGGGAAAAAAATTGTGACGATTCCAAACAACTGTAGCCATTTTTACGGAATAAAAAGATTTTGACTTTGACTTTGAACTACTAAGGAGTAGCAAGAGAGATAATATACCTGCAGAATGTACTTTTAAATATTTGCGCAGGCACAAGTCAATTATAGTTCTCTTATAATCAATAACCTTATCACATAATCGTAAATGATAACGCAATAACATGCATTATCTTAGTTCAACTGCAACAGTTGTTCGTACTACTTGATAAAATCAAATAATAAGAAAAGTGATAAAATTTTACAAATGTCGACGTATTCCACTAATATGTGCATTTAGTTCGAAATAAATAAATACAATGCGTACTGTAAAGTGTAATAAACAGGAATGTGTATTTAATAGGAATTAGTTTACATAATGAAAAGCCTCAAGGAAACGTGCAGTGTTGTACTCTTTTCATTCCTTTTAGTGTGTCATTGGCCGAACCATCGACAATGATGAACGAGACGACAGTGTAAGTTTTATATTTTTTGTATATAAATTGTTGATCTACTCGACTGCTACCGTATTTGTTTTCTTTCTTAGCCTTCCCGGTAAGATCTAGTGATACATTAGATGGTACTAGCGCGATGCCTTCTCTGCTGCTAACACAGCAACTCCCTAGGGCCTTACTGTTCACCTCACTCACACGCAGGAACACAACAACCCTCTAGGGATATTGTCTTAGGTTTTCGCGCAGGAAGACTTCCTGCGACCACGGACGCTGCAAAGCATTCGAAACGTCATTTTCAACAAACACGCGATACTTCCGTTAAAAATTGTTTAATTCAAACCCTCTAGGGAGTTGTTATTCGGTTGTGGTTTTCTGTGAGGTGGACTGGTGACTATTAAACAAGCTGTGTAGGCAGAGCTGATATTTTCTAAATTTAAAAAATATTTAAATATTTTATTTTTAATTTTTTAAAAATATATGGAACCCTGTACGACATCTAGCGACGAGTGCTGTTACTTTTTCTGTTGATGGGAGTGCAGTGCAGACTCTGCACTGCAGAGTGGCCGGCCATACGTTTTCCCATGTTTTTTTTCTAATTGGAACGATTTTGGACCGTTCTTCCTCACCAACGAACATTTAAATTTCAAATTAAAGGATACAAAACTACAATATGTTAGCTATTAGTGTGTCGATTTTGGAGTTTCTCACTATTACCGTCTAAACGCTAGCTGGATGACATCAGTCTACCCCAAACGGCAATTTTGACGGTAATGTGGCTCCGCTTGCTATCGCAGCTCTGCCAAATATCCATACCAAGAGAGACAGATATATAAATTTATATTATAAAATTTAAATTTATATAATATTGATGTATGATATATAGAATGTGTAAATATGAAAGCGTATCATGTGTATATACTCATATATGTATATATATATATACATGTCTATATATAATATATGTAGAGGAAATGGAGATATATAAGTTCATGTGATAATAAATTAATTAAATAGGTAAGTAATAAGTAAATACCGTAACCTTAAGCAAACATATCTATGGATGGATGGGTATGTGTATGTATTTAAGCATATTTGTGTAAATATATATGGTAAACATAAAAATGTTGTAAATAGCACCTAAGATAAATAATGTCTAGTACATAAGAAGATTATGTTTGTAAACAAAGAGCGGAGATTCCTAATACAGGCAATTTGTTTGCCTAAAAGGAAACTCCAAACAGCCATTTCTACATGACAAAACTTCTGATACTGCAAATAAACATTTTTTTTTTTATTATATAAAAGTTATATAAACCCATTTATTTTTCAATTTAATAGACCTCCAGTCGACTTCAATCATTATTCAACTATCCGTTTAAATTTTTATAGAACATCAGGTCTACGAGCATCAGGTTCACACGGGTGATCTTTTTTTTTTATATAACGTCAGGGGGCATACAAGCATAACAGCCCACCTGATGTAAATATATTAAGTTAAATTGTAATATATTAAGTATCATTCGCGCGGTGCCTCCTCTGCTGCTTACACAGCAACTCCTTAGGACTGGTGATCTCACTCACCCAACAACCCTCTAGGGAGTTGTTATTTGACTTCGGTTTTCTGTGAGGTGGAGGCACTTCCTCAGGCGGGCTGCTTTGATGCGCCCTACCTCTCTTAAAACATCCAGACCAAGACAAACAGACATGTTCATGCACTCAAATGTTTGTCTTGTGTGCGAATCGAACCCACGAGCGTTGGTGTCAAAGTCGCGTCTTCCACGACTGAGCCACCGAGCTCGTCAACTTTTAGTTATTAGGTATGAAATATTCTGGATGAGTTCTGTGTTTCCGTGATCTGAAAGTTCCGAATGAGGTGCTGGTTTTGCAGTGCGGTGGCCAACCGTGTATTAGGTACAAGCATCTATAGGTAATCGCTTTACATATACGACACTTTCCACTTGACGTGTATCTATCTAGGTATTATATAATTTATGTTGATTATTTATCAGTCGCATTATGTGACACTTATCACGCACGCTTTATTGCCTATGAAATTACTTTTAAGAGAGTTTGAGTACCTCGAATCAACCCGACTGGGAAGTCCCTCCTTATTCTTATTCCTAGCATTATTTCGTTATGATTAGCGGGGTCAGCTATATATGCCTAAGGATTTGGTGAAGGTACTGTCTTTGAGACAGAGCGATTGCCGTCAGAGCTCCACAACTCACGAGAAAATCAGACCTTTCTCAGGTTAGATGGAGATTACACGTTTTTCGAAATATAATTTCGTGGACATGCTGGATTCTTCACGATGTTTTCCTTCATCGCTGAGCAAGTGATAATTACGAAAATGTACATAAATCCGGAAACGCGAATTTAGTGGTACATGCCGGGATTCGAACTGGTGCCAATTGGTCACTGGGCCGGTTCTTCGTTCACTGGGCTACCACTGCTCCTAATTCAGTATAATAATCAAGTACCTAATTTAGTGTAGTACATAGTGTTGTAGAACAGAGATAGCTTGGCGGATGATGAACCCCACTTTCAACTAACTGGTCCCTGATTCAAATCATGGCGTGGGCATGTAGTACTAACTTCAAGAAGCACTTTTTTTTATTGGCAGAGCTGCGATAGCCAGCGGAGCCACATTACCCTCAAAATTGTCGTTTGGGGTAGACTGATGTCATCCAGCTAGCGTTTAGACGGTAATAGTGAGAAACTCCAAAATCGACACACTAATAGCTAACATATTGTAGTTTTGTATCCTTTAATTTGAAATTTAAATGTTCGTTGGTGAGGAAGAACGGTCCAAAATCGTTCCAATTAGAAAAAAAAACATATGGGAAAACGTATGGCCGGCCACTCTGCAGTGCAGAGTCTGCACTGCACTCCCATCAACAGAAAAAGTAACAGCACTCGTCGCTAGATGTCGTACAGGGTTCCATATATTTAAAAAAAATTAAAAATAAAATATTTAAATATTTTTAAAATTTAAAAAATATCAGCTCTGCCTACACAGCTTGCTGTTATTTACTAGTACTACGTCGGTTGGCATACAAGCATACGGCTCACCTGATGTAAAGCGGGTACCGTAGCCTATTAACGCTTGCGATATATTATCACTGGCGCGATGCTCCCCTGCTGCTTACACAGCAACTCCTTTGGGAGCTTACTGCTGACCGCACTCACGCAGGAACACAACAACCCTCTAGGGAGTTGTTATTTGGCTGCGGTTTTCTGTGAGGTGGAGGCACTTCCCCGGACGGGCTGCCTTGATGCGCCCTACCTCTCTTAAGAAATTATTTCGTGTGACGGGTGACCTTAGCTGGGAATGGTCTGGTTTTCCCTCTGGGTCGTGAATGTTTGACGGCAGTCGCTCCATGTAAAAACCAGTATCTTTGCCCAATCCTCCAGGCGCAGGTAGTGAACTCCGCCAAGTCTGACGGATTAGGAAATGCATAACGCTAAAAAGAAGATCTATGTATAATATATTGAATTAAACAATTTTTAACGGAACCTGACGTTTCGAACGCTTTGCAGCTTCCGTGGTCTTCTCCTTCTTTAAGACTTCTTCTTCTTCCTGCGACCACGGACGCTGCAAAGCGTTCGAAACGTCAGGTTCAACAAAATAAATAAAATACGCGATATTTCCGTTAAAAATTGTGTGACCAGTCAGAACCCGTTTTATATACGTTTTCCCATACATTTCGCGGTCATATACGACCACCCGGCAAACAATCGCGAAAATCTATGTATATGTTTGTGACAAGTCCCTTGCGGGTGAGGCAGAGAGTACCAAGCGCCACATGACTCACACGCCAATATTGCCTATTGTAATGCTATTCTTAGTTTTCCTGTATGATATTGTAAATGATATACAAGCCTTGACATAATTTGTCTTTCTGATTTATTATGCTCGGTGCAGCAAAATGACCGTTTCTACGGAATTCCAGTCACGTCATGTGGTTCGCTCTTGACCTATTTTGTAATCGTTTTTATGAGAATTATATGTTTATTTAGGTGATGTCAGGAGCCTTAGAAACCGGCGGGCGAGCATGCAAAAGAGCTGTGATTGTTAAAGAAGCGTGTGACGTGTGTAAAGATCTTATGGCGCTCGGTTGTCTCTGCCGACCCTGCAAGGGACTGGCGTGAACATATACATACATTGAACTTCTTCATATCACTCACGTGGCAAACGAGCGTATAGAGTGCCAGATGATAAGCAGTTACTATAGTTTATGAATACCATAGATATCTCTCGTTTCTTGCGAACCCGTAAAGATCACTTAACGCCTTTTTTCGAAGAACCCATCCTGTAGCCTTCTGAGAAAACTTCAGTGGGGTTGTGATGTCACAGGTTATAGTTTTTATTATACAACTTCGGGATGCATTTAAGCATACTGCCCACTAAGATGGAAAGCGGTTACCGTAGCCTATGAACGTTCGCAATACATTAAGTATCACTCGCGCGATACCTCTGCTGCTAGCACAGCACCTCCTTAGGTGCTTTCTGGTGACTTCCCTCACACGCTGGAACACAACAACCCTATTTTGCTGCGGGTTTCTGTGACGTGGAGGTACTTACCCGGCCGGCTAATTTGATGCGCCCTACCTCTCTTAGTTCATACTGCGTTAGGTTATAAATACTAATACGACCTGCCTGATATTAGACTATTGCTGTAACCTATGTTCGCTTGCACAACGAGCACATCAATATTTATTTATTTGTAGGAAAACAAACAGCTTTAAAGCCTACGGTTTTCACTTATAGTTGCTTGTTAAATTCAACATAAATTTACCGTTATTACCCATTAGTTTTGAGAATTGGTTTTGTAAATCGCCAATTTACTGTGAAAATAGTTAATAGATTAAGGTGTTTAGTTGCGAAAGGCTACAAGCCCCTTACAAATTGCATATAAATTTGAACTACAAGCATTTTAGCATGTTATTCTAACGACTAACATCTACAGCGCCCGAGGATGCCTTGTGGAGAGGCGTAACACGTGCCGCGACATCGACCAGGGCAGTCATGGATGGCAGCAACGGCGGCGGGTGCGTGCGGTTTCTATTCCAGAAGGCGGGCGATCGCGAGGACGACCGCAGCAGACGGGGCGGAGACTACCGGAGCAGCCATGGCAGCGACGGCATGTTGCCAGTAGTGGGTGGGTGCCGGCCGGCGCTAGTCCGCATGAACTAATTGGTGGCGGAAGCACACAAAACAGTTTCGTTCAGTTATGCCGATAAAATATAGGTTTCCTTCTGAATGAAATTGTTACATATAACTGATAATAGCTTTTTATGCATATGTTGTACAATAAGGGGTATTAAAACACGTGTGTGGGTTTATCACATGAAGCGCAGCCGAGTGTGACAATAGTAACACATGAGTGTTGCAATACCTAATTATGTACAGTTGCATACACAACATACGAGCGACAGTCTCGGTGGCGCGGTGGTGAAACGCGCTGTTACGTTACTTTGACACCGACGCTCGTGGGTTCGATTCCCACACACGACAAACATTTGTGGGCATGAACATGTCTGTTTGTCTTGCTCTGGGCGGTTTCAAGAGAAGTAGGACTCATTAAAGCAGCCCATCTAGGGAAGTACCTCACGGAAAACCGCTGGCAAATAACAACTCCCTAGAGGGTTGTTGTGTTCCTGCGTGTGAGTGAGGTCGCCAGTAAACCCCTTAGGAGTTGCTGTGTCAGCAGCAGAGGTGGCATCGTGCAATGTGTTGCAAGCGTTCTTTACATCAGGTGGGCAGTATGATTGTATGCCTCCGTAGGTTGTATAAAAAAAATACTTTATCTACACCCGTGACATACATCCTCTGCTGTTTTGTTGTGGTTCTGAAGCCGCGTGTCACGAGCACTATATTTATTAGAAGCAGTGTCGCAAGACCTTTGTATCCATTCTTGTAAAAGTTTAATTACTGGGTAATACAAAACTAAATAGAAAAATGTTCATACATACATACATATCATCACGCGTATCTCCTATTGGAGTAGGGAGAGACTAAGAAACGCCAGGTGCACCGATCTAAACATACCTCTCTTGCTTCTTCCCCACTCATCAACCTCTTCATGCAAGCTCTTCCGTTTTGGTTGTTTTAGATTTGGTCCTTTGGTCTACATGACGGAAGCGCCAAATCTGTAGGTACATCACCAATTTGATCTATATGTGTGCGTCTAGGGCGGCCTCTACCGATATCTTCATTCACTCTTACACGATACAATTCTTTCGTAACTCTTTTGTCATTCATTCTTTTTAAATATCTAAACTCGAAACTATTAAAAATGATTGTTTTCAATGATATATAATTATTTAGTGTTATAATTATGAGTGAGTGCAGGGAATAATGTGAATGGAGCGTTTAGAAAACTTCTTGACAGCAAAAACTTGAGCCAGAAGGCACAGCTACACAATGCAGTGCAAGTCCAACGCTTACTTATGGAAGCGAGAGCTGGGTATGGCAGAGAGAGCATGAAAGTAGGGTAGCGGTCGAAATGCGAGCGTCGCGTAACGCTTGTAGACCGTATTCGCAAGGACGACGTTAGAAACAAACTTGGTCTGAAAGAGAGCGTTGGTGTTAAAATAAGAAGATGCATGCTCCGTTAGTTCAGACTTGTGGAAAGAATGCAGGAAGAAAGAATTATGAAACAGATATGCAATGCAAAAGTAGAAGCATGTCTTAGCCGAGGATGGCCAAGACTAACCTACCACTAATACTTACCTACCGTGAGCAAATCGATCGGTTCTATCAGAACGATGTCAGGAGCCTTAGAAACAGGCGAGCGTATATAAGACGAGCAATGAATGTTAAAGAAGCGAGTGAGGTGTGTAAGGATCGAGACATGTGGCGCTCGGTTCTTTCTGCCTACCCCGCAAGCGATTATAGGGGCGTGAAGTTATAGATATGCTCATGAAAAATGGTGAAGAAAAAGGACAGCTCTACACTTTCATCTGTTATGGGTCTTTTCACCTGTTTCATCGTCCTCGACTTCAGCAGCGATACCATTAAGGACCTTTTGGTCCAATGTGTATATTAAAGGACCTTACCTGAATAGTATTGTCTTAGGTTTTCGCGATTGTTACACATTGAATTAAACAATTTTTAACGGAAGTATATTGAATAACTAATGTAAGACAAATATCACCTTAGTCTTCCTGCGACCACGGACGCTGCAAAGCGTTCGAAACGTCAGGTTCAACAAAATAAATAAAACACGCGATACTTCCGTTAAAAATTGTTTAATTCAACCTTACCTGAAGATACCTGAAACTTTTTATACAATATTGTGGTGACAAACACTTAATACATGTTATTTTATCCTAGCCGTAACAGGCAATTTAATCTTTTTCTTATACAACGTCGGAAGGCTTACAAGCATACGGCCTACCAGATGTAAAGCGGTTAACATAGCCTATGAACGCCTAGACATTTTATTTGCCTAGACATATATTCGCTGCAGTTTTCTGTGAGGTGAAGGTACTTCCCCAGATGGGCTGCTTTGATGCGCGCTACCTCTCTTAAAACATCCGGACAAAGACACTCTTTCCTGCTCGACAACAGACGTTATCTCTGAAGAACTGCAAGTGGTTGAATCCAGAAAGCGGAGAACGCATACAGTGTAAATCATTAGAGAAGTAGAGGGCAGTCCCAGGCTGCCAACCCTAAAAACCGCATTAAATTTTCCCCACGCATATGTAAACTACAAGGAGCACATAACTAGATGACGTTCTCTCTGGTTGATAACCTTAGATCAACTTTTACTGCCCAATACCGTTGTCAGAGCAAACATTTGACATTACTACCCACATTACGAGGGCAATGTCGTTTGAACACTGAGTCATGAATTACTGTGCTGGACGCTGACCAATGGTTTTTATTGACTGAGGAGTGTTTTAAAGAGATGTGTAAGGCTGCTTTTCCACCAGTGCTAAGCTAAGCTGTGTAGCTGTGAGAAAATACATATTGGACTTGGAGAAGCTGCCCATCATCATTTCAGCCTGTATTCGTCCACTGTTAAACATAGGCCTTCTAGAGTAGAGACCCCTCTTCTCAATCCTGTGCCACCTGCATTCATCAACTCCCTACAAACCTCTTGAGGTCGTCGCTCCATCTAGTGGGGGGTCGTCCCACACTGCGTGCAGCAGTACGGGGACGCCATTCGAGAACCTTTCTTCTCCAGCGGTTGTCGGTTGTACGAACTTTGTGGCCGGCCCACTGCCACTTCAGCTTACTTATCCTGTGGGCTTTTACGTTACCTTAGTTCTACTGCGGATATCCTCTTTTCTGATTCTATCACGCAGAGAAATCCCGAGCATAGCTCTTTCTATAGCACGCTGAGCATCTTGACCTTCCCCATACGGCCCGCAGTGAAGGGCCACGTCTCAGTCCCATATGTCATTACTGGCAACACACACTGTTCGAAGTCCTTGCTCTTCAGGCATTGAGGTATTTTGGACGAGAAGATATGTCGAAGTTTACCGGTTAGGTTCTTTCCTTCATACAGCTTTTCCCCTTTTCAGGAACACCGTTCCTATATGAAATCTATATGTTTGTCTGTGCGTTTACTGTGTGTGCGTTTTTTTTTTCGAATATTCGAATTTTGACCTCAGATTCGGATTCAGCATAAAAAAGTAGAATAGGAATGTTTAGGAACACCGTTCCTATATCTTAAAGAACATGGTCAAAATAGCCGACAAATTAAAAAAAAATATTGAATTGTTATATAATTGACGAGCATGGTGTTCCTCTGGCAATGCATGCTTTCGCATTCTCAACTGGTTTTTTTATTTCTCCCATTCTTGACGGAGTATCGTAGTGACCTCATTCACTCACAGGAACGCGACAACCCTCTGGGGAATTATAATTTAATGGCTGCGGCTGCTATAAGCCGCCATTTTTTCAATCTCGCTAACGATGTTTTTTATATTTCATAATATGTTCTATTGTATGTAATATATATACTCTAATAACGCTATTCCGCGTGATAATTACTTGTCATAACGACATAGTATAAATATTTAACAGTAGGTCTTTGAACAAGTTGATCAAGCATTTATAGCCTGTCTGATGGTAAGCGGTTACTAGCAACAACATTAGACGGTATTGCCAAGTCTGTAAAAACCTTGTACCTGTTATTAAGAACTACATTTTGCAGTCTCTTAAAAAAAATAGGCCGCGAGTTCATTTCATAAGTTAAGAGTTCTTAATTTTTTTGAAATTTTCGTCGCACTTACGCCCTTTTCGTCGTCATTATCAATTAGAATGTTACTGTTCAAGGTAACATATATTTTCTATAATGAGCAACGCATTAAATGTAATTTGAAACGTTTCTGCGGAGATACGAGTCTCCCTTCAACGGAAGGGATTTTAGAGCCGACTCCTCCATATAAGCAAACTTAAGCAGTGTTCTCAAGCCGCCACCCGCAGTAACGTCCGTTTGTCTTGGACTGTGTGTTTTGTGAGAGATATGGTGCACCAACGCAGGCCGTCCGTGGAAGTACCTCCACCTCACAGAGAACCGCAGCAAATAACAACTCCCTGGAGGGTTGTTGTGTTCCTGCGTGTAAGCGAGGTCACCAGTAAGCTCCTAAAGTTGCTGTGTCAGCAGTAGAGGTGGCATCACGCGAGTGATACTCAATGTATTACGTTGATAGGCTATGGTAACCACTTTACATGAAGTGGGACATATGCTTGTATAAAAAGAAAAGGTAACACAACAACCCTGTGAGGTATATTCAAAGTAGGGTTCTTCAATGCGCCTTACTCTGTCAGTGCTACGATTTCGAACGTTTGTATGAAGTTGTCGTACTGCTTACATGGCTCTGTACTGTACTGTGCATAACATAACACGCCCATAGTCCACGATGTAAATAATTATGTAATGTTTGCGATGACACCACACCATGGTCAGGGATATTTATAGAGCCATGCGATCGTTATTGGTAGTGTCAATGTATTTGCTGTTCCAATTTTAGTTAGTTATGTTATCTATCTATCTATCTATCTATTCTTCTTTTTCTATCTATTCTGACCAAATTTCAATGCAAAAAAACACTCACAGATTGGCTGGCAATATTGTCGTATGAAGAAACTGAAAATTTGCTTATTACAGTGAAATAATGTTCTCATTTCCGGTTATGTACATCTATGTGTATGAGTATATATGTGTCTGTGTTGCACGTGTGTGTTGTTTACGTGTTTATAAACATTTGTATGTTAAAAATTATTTTATTTAATAATTATTTTTTAAGAACATTACCTAACCTTGATTATACCCTTTTCAAACTTGTCGTTTAATTACCTTGCGTCTTTATATGTATCTCACAAACAGATGTCACGGTAACTTTTGAAATATTTCTATTAATAAGGCACAAACCGGGAGAGAGCTTGGAGATCTGTAATACAGGTTTTATACCTAGTACGGACTTCAGACTCTCACAAGGTTTTCTTTTAATTTCCTTGTGTATTTAGTACTTCTGTAATTTGTTAAAACCTTTGTGAGAAGAATAAAAGTTATTATTATCTATAACTTCACGCCAAATACCTAGCGCGGTAGGCAGAGTGAACCGAGCGCCACGTGACTCGATCCCTACACACCTCACTCGCTTCTTTAACGTTCATTGCTCTTCTTATGCAAGCTCGCCGGTTTCTAATAAAGGATAAAGAATTTAGATACACACTTACCTCCACCTCACAAAAAAACTGCAGCCAAATAACAACTCCCTAAAAGGATGTTGTGTTCCTGCGTGTGAGTGAGGTCTCCAGTAAGCTCCTAAGGAGTTGCTGTGTTAGCAGCAGAGGTGGCATCGCGCGAGTGATACTTAATGTATTACAAGCGTTTATAGGTTACGGTTACCTTTACATCAGGTGGGCCGTATACTTTTATGCCTTCCGACGTTGTATAAAAAAAAAGAATACCTGTCGCGTACGACTTAACGTGCGGAACCTCAGTACGCGAGGCCCCGATTATCTATAACTTGACGGTGTTTATTGAACAAATCTTGCTTGCATTGAATGTATTGAACTGCATAACAAGCCGCAGTCGGCAAGTGAACCAGGGTGGTCTTCTGGCCATATAAGGCAGCATGGCACAGCTTCACTCGCGTGGGTCGCAAGCATAACATTACCTCATCGTGCAATGTGTCATTTCGGTTATTTATGAAGTAGCCTGCTTATTGGTGATAAGGAGCCGATGGCATCATATTGTCATGACTTATTTGTTGGTGTTCTGTATTTTTTTTTTTATACTACGTCGGGAGGCATACAAGCATACGGTTCACCTGATATAGAGCGGGTACCGTAGCCTATTAAGGCTTGCGATATATTAAGTATCACTCGCGCGAAGCCTCCTCTGCTGCTTATACAGCAACTCCTTGGGAACTTACTGGTGACCTCACTCACACGCAGGAACACAACAACCCTCTAGGGAATTGTTGTTTGGCTACGGTTTTCTGTGAGGTGGAGGTACTTCCCTAGACGGGCTGCTTTGATGCGCCCTATCTCTCTTAAAACATCCAGACCAAGACAAACAGTCATGTCCATGAAGCACACAAATGTTTCCCTTGTGTGGGAGTCGAACCCATTTCCTAATTGCCGTATTAATGATATACTAATTAATAAAGTCTTCTTCTTCTTCTCAGGGTTATAACGTTTCCTTTTCCATTAGAACTGGCGATGATATTGATTTGTGGCCTTAGTGGTAAAAAAAACATAAAGGAAACAATAACCCATGGAGATCCAATGAATCATAAACTCCCAATGATTAATAGGCTCGAATTACTGAGATATTTAGATACGTAGTATTTTAGGCGCTAAAACGCAACGTTGGATTGAGTGGTGCCTTTGTGCAGCATCTAGCGCGTCAGCGTCAGCGAGTTCGCCATTATTCAACAATTAGATGTGGTTGAAATTTAGTTAAGTTAGAACTAAGGCACGTTTCAACCACGTAGCTTTAACCTTCCACCACCATCGTCTGATTAGATCAATGTTACCCATGTTACCACACTATTGTATTGTCGTCTGAAATATACTCGGTTAAGTACCTAATTTCCTAATGGTAGCCCAATTAGAAGCGGTTGAACTAACAAATGCGTGAGAAAATGGGCTACTTGGTTAACATTTGTATGAAACATTTCTATACTAATATATAAAGCGGAGGAGTTGGTTCGTTTGAACGTGATAATCTCTGGAACTACCAGTGAAATTTGAAAAAATTGCAACTGATAGCCTAATTCTAGGAAGGTTTATAAGCTATTAAACATCATAATACGACCTTTAGAAGCCAAGACGAAAGAAAAACGGTAAAAAAACCAGTTGAAATTTTTAAAATATTTCTGATCGGACTGGTAGTTTCAGATTTCAGCGCGTTTTTTTTTATACCACTAAGGAGTCAAACAAGCATACGGCCTTTTTTTTAATAGTATGGCTTTACGCTTGGTCCCAACTCACCTGATGGACCTACGATGGAGCGTGGTTTCCCAGAAATTGGCCATTCACCATTGACTTGAAGAGACCCAGGTTGTATTTCTCAGGCAACACCGAGGCGGGCAGGGCATGCCACTCCTTAGCCGTTCGTATTATATAAGAAGAAGCAAAGTGCGAATGTGTGGAATCTCAACGGCATAGGGGTGGAACCCGGGTGTTCATCTTGTATTCCGACAGTGAAAAGGGGAAGATGGAATTAAGTCATCGAGTGAATTCTGTAAAATACCAACAAGCAAGCCACCTTACGTCAGTGTTTCAGACTTTGAAACTTAGCCTTTGTTAGTGTTTGTTCACCTATCAATCTCATCGCGCGCCGAACAGAGTCGAGGGCAGCTATCTGATACTTACCAGATCCATCCCACAGATGGCTACTGTACTCCATGCAAGATCGAATTGGAGCTTGGTATAATTTGACAAGCTGTTCCGATGTGAAGTACCGATTCACCCTAAAGAGGATTCCAAGTTTCTTAGCTGCTGTTGCCGCTCTCGCCTCCATGGAGGTTGGACCGAAGTTGAGACTGGATGTTAAATCAAGGCCAAGCAGACCAAGACTGTCGGTTAATGGAATAGGTACACCCTGGAAAGTGGGAGCCAGATGAAAGGGACTCCGTTTGACACTGAAAAGACACGCCTCGACTTCTTTGGACGCATTGAGTCGCCCATTAGTTCATGCGGCCTAGCGGCGGCCGCGTACCTACCGACTACCGTTAGTAGATGCAACATGCCGACGCTGCCATGGCTGCTCCGGTAGTCTCTTCCTCAGCTGCTGCGGTCGTCCGCCTTCTGGAACAGAAACCGCATGCCCCCACCAGCGTCGCTGCCACGACTGGTCTACGGACATTTGCAATACCAGGGGTGTCAATCATGCGTTGCTGAACCTTTAAAAATCTCTTCACGCGCGACAGAGATCTATAACTTCACGCCGAATCCCTTACGGGGTAAGCAGAGAGAACCGAGCGCCACGTGACTCGATCCTTACATACCTCACTCGCTTCTTTAACATTCATTGCTCTTTTCATGCACGCTCGCCGGTTTCTAGGTCTCCTGACATCACCTTCTGATAGAACACGACCAATTTGATCATGGTAGGTAAGTCTTGGCCTTCCTCGGCTCCTACATCCTTCCACTTTTGCATTGTACATCTGCTTCGTCATTCTTGCATCCTGCATTCTTTCTACATGTCTGAACCAACGGAGCATGCCTCTTCTTATTTTTACACCGACTGCTTCTAACCTCATCATTGCGAATACGGTCTAGATACTTTCGTATAATTATAACCAAAAACACTTACGGTTAACACCAAAATGAGGTATTGTCAATTTCCAAAGTGGTCATTACCCGAATTGGCTGCCATAAAGTCATTGACCTGCCCACCTCCTATATTCTTTGACAAATATAGGCAAACTGCGGGCAAAACTGTTTGCATCGGTTTTAATTTTGGCCATAAAATAGATAATGTAGGTATTGGAGTTTGACCATGACCGTCAATAGGTCCTGGTCACACATATATCTCATCGAGGAAACCTGAAGGAAGGCGACACCAGAGGGAGACTTTGTGCAAAAGTCGTCTGCATGGGTACTCTGTCTCACCTATTTCTACCGCCAAGCAGCTATATTTATATAGCTGTGTTCCTGTCTGAAGGGTGAAATATGGCAGAGAAATTACTGGGGACTTTGACGAAACATCCTTAGGTCACAAGATTGGCAGCGCGCGAGTAACTTCCCCGTAGTGTTGCGTCAATAGGCTTACCGCTGCGGTGACCGCTTACCATCTGATGCGGGCCGCATGCTTGTTTGCCAATCTAGTTGTATAAAAAAAACCGATGTACAAAGCGAAAGTGGAAGGATGTAGGGGCCGAGGAAGGTTAAATCACGATGAAGTTGGTTGAATTTTATCAGAAAGCGATATCAGGAGGCATAGAGATCGACGAACGTGTATGAAAAGAGCTATGAATAATAAAGAAGCGAACGAGGAGTGTAAGGACCGCGTCTTATGGAGCTCGGTTCATTCTGCTTACCTGATACTTGTCATGAATAGATAGATATATAAAGGAAACCTGATTTTTTTAAACAAAATTAAGTTTGCATATATTTAATTGCCTTAGATGAGCGGAACCCAACCAGACTACTATCAATTTCCTAGAGGTTTCTTTCAGGTTGTATTGTATCCCCGCTGCTAACACAGCAACATCTTGGGAGCCTACTGGCGACCTCCCTCACACGCTGGAACGCAACAACCCCCCAGGGAGTTTATTTGGCTGCGGTTCATGATGTGGAGGTACTTTCCCAGCAGGGTTGCTTTGATGCGCCCTACCTCTTTTGAAAACACCAAGACCAATACCAACAGACATTTCACACAAATGTTTGTCTTGTGTGGGAACCGAACCCATGAACGTTGGGTGTAAATGTCGCGTTATTAAACGCGGCGTCACCGAGCTTGTCATTTCTCTTAAAAACTACCTTACCGCTGTTAATTGTGTTCTGTTGAAGCCGTTTTACATCAGGTGGATTGTGGACCAGTTTCTCATCCGAGTGGTGAAAAACGGGGAAAATTAAGTCAGGTTTGTTTATTCAAAATTGTATGCAAGAATTTCGCATTGTAAAATTGTTTGTCTGGAATCTCCACTGCTGAGTTTCATTTCAATGAAGCTGTAAATATTTGTCGTTCGTATGCAAAATAGTGTTAGCTTCGAGGACTGGATTGGATGGATTTGGATCTATAGGAAGAAATACGTTGTGTGGAAAGAATGTGTATGAGTTTAATGAAAGTCATATTTGGCGATCTGAATGATGGAGCAGATGGTTTATTTTTCGTTTAGAAAATTTTAATAAAAGCTTCCTTGGCTGAGATAATAATTGTCTCATTTTAACTATACGTAATCAAGGAAGGCATACGGCCCATCAGATGTGAAGTAGATAGCGTGACCTCTGCTTCTGGCACTCGCAATTCCTTAGTAGCTTCCTGGTAACTTCGCTCACTCTCAGGAACACAACAACCTTCCAGAGATTTGTTGTTTGACAGTGTTCTGTGAGGTTGAGGTACTTCCCCAGCCGGGCTATTACTTTGACGGCAATTACTTGTAACTAAAACAAAACATAAGTAAATATAATTACGAGCCCACAAATTCAGAAGGTAAAAAATTAATACTGAAAAGTCTTTTTTGAGAGGTGGGGCGCATCAAAGCAGCCCGTCTGGGGAAGTATCTCCACCTCACAGAAAACCGCAGCGAAATAATAACTCCCTATAGGGTTGTTGTGCTCCTGCGTGTGAGTGAGGTCACCAGTAAGCTGTGGAAGCAGCAAAGGAGACATCGCGCAAGTGATACTTAATATATCGCAAGCGTTAATAGGCTACGGTATGCGCTTTACATCAGGTGACCGTATGCTTGAATGCCTCCTGATGTTGTATAACAAAACATACAATGCCAAGGTTATAGTTATATTTAGATTATCGAATACGAGTCTATTTGCATGCAACCTTGGGTTGCACTTGAACCCTGCTGTGTGGAAGTGGAAAGTGCCAGTGAAATTGCATGCACCGTAATGGGCATATAGATTAGCTAGCATGTCAGTTCTCAGAGTATCGCATCGCACCCTGATATTATAAACGTGAAAGCAATGTCTGTCTGCCAGTATGCTCGTACTTTATAAAAATTTAACTATTCCGTTAAGACGACAATAAAGAGTCTTGCTATATTAAATATCTACAACTAAATTTTATAACGCTTTTAGATTATCTGTAATGATTTTTAAATCCATTATAAACCAGTTGAGAATGCGCAAGCTTGCTTTGCCAGAGGAACACCTGGCTCGTCAATTATATAACAACTCAATTTTTTTTTTTTTAGTAGGCCATTTTGACCATGTTCCTTAAGAGATAGGAACGGTGTTCCTGAACATTCCTATTCTACTTTTTTATGCTGAACCCGAATCTGAAGTCAAAATTAGAATATTCGAAAAAAAAGCGACAGACAAACGCACGGACAAACGCACAGACAAACATATAGAATTCATATAGCAACGGTGTTCCTGAATATCTCACAATATTCATTGCCTACAAATCTAATTTTTTAACAGTTCCAAACGTTCATAGACTACGGAAACCGCTTTACACCAGGTGGGGCCACGCGACACAATGCCTCCCGATGTTGTAGAAAAGAAGGCTTGTTGTGCAAAAAGTAGGCGCGAAATAAACAGATATATATATACATATATAACACATTGTTCACCGAGGGGAGAAAGTGACCGATTACCAACGAGGGCGAAGTTTTAGGAATGAATTCGCCCAAGTTGGGAATCGCACTTTCTCGCCGAGTGATACATAGTGCTTTATACTACACCTGCGAGTAAAGTATAAAACAAAATCTCTATTAATGGAAGTTTATATTAAAATTAATACAGTTATTGAAATTTAATTTAATACTTTTGTTAGGGAGATTAATATTGGTTTGAGACAATGTAGGTTATTCTTTTATGTAGTTGAATTAAAATAACATCATTTTTTTAATTTTAATATTGTCAAAATTAAAAAAGAAAACAACAGGTTAACAATGAATTTCCATATACTTTTTCTTCCCGCTTAGCACGTTAACAATGGATTTTCATACAGTTTTGCCGCCCGCATATTTGTAGGGCTATAAAGACGAACTTTCTGACCCATTCTTACGCAAGTAACAACCTACTTTCCGACCAGGTGTAGTATAAAGTATTTTCTTTCTCTTTGGTTTTTCTAGCAGCTTCGATGTCAGAGGAAGGTCGGCATTTACAAATATTTACCACTCACGCCCCTTATGAGTGTTAAGTCATCACGTAGGCGACCGGGGGCGTACGAGTACGGCCTATGGCCAAATATAACACTCGAATTTAAATGATGTCATCAATACTGAATAGCAAAACATGGTCATTTCTACCACCCATTCGCGGTTATGGAAGCCTGGCGCCGGCTTGTGATCAAGTCAGTAAAATGAAGCGTCTACTGCTTTCGAGACCACATCGAACTTACATTTGTAAATTAAACTTTAATTTTAGACAAAACGTGCTATATGGGATTTGCATATCACGCCAAATTGCATTTGTATTTATCATCGATTTCATTAAAGTTCGTTAGAAACTAAGTTTGAGGCTAGACGAAATGCGTGAAGAGATTTTTAGAGGGTCGGCAACGCATGAGTGACGCCCCTGGTGTTGCAAATGTCCATAGGCTACGGTGACTGTTTAACATCAGGCAGGCCGTATGCTTAATTGCCACCTTAGTGGTATAAAAAAAATAAAAAAAAAAGGATCTTGGTGACGCAGTGGTGGAACGCGCTGTTACGCTACTTTGACACCAACGCTCGTGGGTCGATTCCCACACAGTACAAACATTTGTGTGCATGAACACGTCTGTTTGTCTTGGTCTGGGTATTTTCTATGTATAATAAGTATATGTATTTATAAAATGTATTTACGTATGTTTATCAGTTGTCTAGTAGCCCCATAACACAAGCTTCGCACACTTTGGGGTTAGATGGCGCTGTGTAATTTGTGCGACAATATTTATGAAAAAAAAAAAATTAAGTTACATTAATAAAACGTTTTAATATGTAAAACCTTTGCTACGTTTGAGAGATCTTCAACAATCTTTGAAAAGTCTATATATCTATCTATAATTTCACGACAAATCCCTTGCAGGGTAGGCAGAGAGAACCGAGCGCCACGTGACTCGATCCTTACATATCTTACTCGCTTCTTTAACATTCATTGCTCTTTTCATGCACGCTCGCCGGTTTCTATGTCTCCTGATAGAACACGACCAATTTGATCATAGGTAAGGTAAATCTTGGCCTTCCTCGGCTTTTGCATCATTCCACTTTTGCGTTGTATATCTGCTTTGTCATTTTTCCATCCTGTATTTCAACATATCCGAACCAACGGAGCATGTCTCTTCTTATTTTAACACCGACGCTCTCTTTCAGATCAACTCTGTTTCTAACATCATTGCTAATACACACGTTACACCACAAATTTTGTGCAACGCTCGCATTTCGGCCGCGTGTATCCTACTGTCATGCTTTGCAAAATATGCTGATTTTTGACAGCTTTGGATAATTTAACTTTAGCCATTTTAGATTGGTTTATCATCATTTTATTTAGAAATTTTTGCGACCTTCCTAATCGTCGTAACTGACCGAGTTCAAAACGGCCTCGTAGAGAAGCTAATCTTCTCAACCAAGCTGGTTACGTGTCTTGGACCACGATGCGTGCTAAGAGGGATTCTATCATGAACCTTCCCTTAGGAACCGTGCTTTCTGGTCGCTCTTATAAGCAGTATTTCCAAACTTCTGTCGGCTGTTCACGCCACTTTTGCTAAAACAGGATTGCAGTTTGGCCTATTCTGCTTTAAAATACCCCGATTGATTGGGTAATGTCTTTGGTCCTCATAGGAGCTTGAATGACGAATGGCTGTGCCACCTACCATCTCGTAGTGCGGTAGCTCAATGCTGGAAGCCCAATCACTCAGCGAGGTACCCGGTGGGAGTTGCTCTTTATCGACATTTATAATTTGAGTGGGCCAGGCATACCGGCTCTAGGTTGCAGCTGTGTTCTCCCGAGTTCTATACTGACACGTCTTTTCGCAGCTTCGTACTCCACTGAACTAATCTCTATAGAGAGATGCTAGTGTGTACCCAGTGCCCAAAAAGGACGATGGATCAGTCTTACAAGCTTATCGCTATAACTTCACATATCTCTAAGAACGGATCATGTAGTCACCCAACTGACAAGAAAAAATAATAGGTAATAAAAGAGATTGCTAAATTTAAAGCTCAAAAATTGAGAACTCGATGGCGTCGTTGCGCGTGTCATTTTAACCGAATGTGCACGTTAAGCAACGTCGACCGCAGCCTATCTATAGGTGGATTTTTCTATCTCTAGTTTGTCCGTGCTTCGCAGGGCGCGTTAAGCCGTGTCGGTCACAGCCTATCCGCCCTTGAGCGCTGTTGTCGATAGATGACAGTCGTTAAGCTAAGTCAGTAGACCACGGGCGGCGGCTTGAAAACACTGGCCTCCTCCAATCCGTAACGGTGTAGATTATGGTCTAAACCCCTTCGGTTGAATGGAGACCCGTATTCCTGTAGTGTCATGAGTAACGCTTGATGTGGTGGTGGTGATGGCTAAATT
Organism: Pyralis farinalis; assembly: GCA_947507595.1. Classification (NCBI taxonomy): domain Eukaryota; kingdom Metazoa; phylum Arthropoda; class Insecta; order Lepidoptera; family Pyralidae; genus Pyralis; species Pyralis farinalis. The sequence goes on along the minus strand of OX382282.1, from coordinate 6,753,208 downwards.
CAAAAGTGCATATCCCGGACGTTGGATATGACTTGAGACTGACGAAAATATCCCTTGTATGGGGCGGTAGTATGTATGTATATCTTCACACCGATCCCTTGCGGGGTAGTCAGAGAGAACCGAGCGCCACATGACTCGTGACTATGTATAAGATAATTATAGTTAAAACACTGTGCTGCCAAAGAGATAAATTAACCATTCAAAGAAATCGAACCTCGATGGATTAACTGTTAACCGTTGAGATGTTCTTATGGACAGCCATGTCGTGTGTTAAGTTTTGGGCATTAAAAACGGAATACAGCCAAATATCTTTAATTTCATGTCAGTAAAAAAATACTATAACAAAGAAGATGCTACTAGAAGAATCGAGAGGTTTCGTTAAAAAGTCACCGCAATACCGCCACCGGGTTATGGCGCTCGGTTCTCTCTGCCTACCCCGCAAGGAATTTGGCCTGAAGATATACATACATAAATACGTACTACCGCCACCTCAACCCTTGCTCATTCCACTGCAGAGATGCTGGTCTCCCTTCAACCCAATGTTTTTGAGTATACTCCACACCGCCCTACCGTTTATTGGCGGATGACTTTTGAAGTTATACTTCTTTAAGCGCGTTATGAAAAAATCGGCCAAGTGCGAGTCGGACTCGCGCATGAAGGGTTCCGTACCATTAACTATAAAAACCCGGCTAAGTGCGAGTCGGACTCGCGCACGAAGGGTTCCGTACCATTATCCATATCGAGCAAAAAATTCACGTTTGTTGTATGGGAGCCCCCTTAAATATTTACTTATGTCTATTTTTTAGTATTTGTTGTAATAACGGCAACAGAAATACATCATCTGTGAAAATTTCAACTGTCTAACTATCACGGTTCATGAGATACAGCCTGGTGACAGACGGACGGACGGACGGACGGCGGAGCCTCAGTAATAGGGTTCCGTTTTACCCTTTGGGTGCGAAACCCTAAAAACGGCAAAAAAAATCGCATTTGTTGTATGGGAGCCCCCCTTAAATATTTGTTTTATTTTAATTTTATTATTTATTCTTAAAGTGAATATATAACTAAATATTCTGTGAATATTTCAAGCGTCTACCTATTACCGGTATCAATATCGAGCAAAAATATCACGTTTGTTGTATGGGAGCCTTAAATATTTATTTTATTCTATTTTTTAGTATTTGTTGTTATAGCGGCAATAGAAATACATCATCTGTGAAAATTTCAACTGTCTAACTATCACGGTTCATGAGATACAGCCTGGTGACAGACGGACGGACGGACGGACGGACAGCGAAGTCTCAGTAATAGGGTTCCGTTTTACCCTTTGGGTACGGAACCCTAAAAATGATGAGAGTGAAATTTTAAGATCATCACTGTAACACAAAAGTGCTGTTCTGCTGCTCGCTAAATGGCCAGAGTAGCCATGGCAACGGTGGCGGCATGCATCTACGTTTGTATCGGATTGTACCTAATCGGTACCGGAAGCGCACAAAGTACCTATGTAAATCAAGTGCTAATTTAAATTGAATATTTTGATTAATATTATTTACTATTCGTAAATATTAGTGAAAAAAATTGTGCTTATATAGTTTAGTAGTACTCTAATATAATTGAGGTTAACTATCCGTATTTATTATTTATTGATATAAATTAAAATATTATTATTTAATGATGCCAAAGAAGTATACCTAACTTCTCTTTAAGCTATTGCATAGCTTTTATCGCGGGCTTTGCGGCGACCGAATCAAGAAATTCCGTAACGAAAATAAAACCTAACACCTCCCACTCCGCCTACCGTGTAGCTCGTTTTTGTTTTTCATAATCATCAGATGATGATGATGATCCGTCGGGTTGCAAACAAGTGTTCAGCCTGCCTGATGTGAAACTGTTACACAGCCTATGGACACTTTTAAACTCCGTCGGGTGGCAAATTCGCTGGACAGATGTTGCGTTCATGCGAGTGAGTGACGTTACTACCTCACGAAAAATATGCTCCAAACTGCAGCCGAATAACAATTCCCTGGAGGATTGTTGTGTTCATGCGAGTGAGTGACATTACCACCTCACAGGCAACTGGAGCCAAATAACAATTCCCTGGACGGTTGTTGTGTTCAGGCGAGTGAGTGACGTTACTACCTCACGGAAAACTGCAGCCAAATAACAAATCCCTGGACGGTTGTTGTGTTCATGCGAGTGAGTGACGTTACCACCTCACAGGCAACTGCAGCCAAATAACAATTCCCTGGACGGTTGTTGCGAGGTAGTAAATAATTGTAAAAACTGCAGCCAAATAACAATTCGCTGGACAGATGTTGCGTTCATGCGAGTGAGTGACGTTACTACCTCACGGAAAACTGCAGCCAAATAACAAATCCCTGGACGGTTGTTGTGTTCATGCGAGTAAGTGACCTTACTACCTCACGAAAAATATGCTCAAAACTGCAGTCGAATAACAATTCCCTGGACGGTTGTTGTGTTCATGCGAGTGAGTGACGTTATCACCTCACAGGCAACTGCAGCCAAATAACAATTCCCTGGATGGTGGCTGCAGTTTTCCGTGAGGTAGTAACGTCACTCACTCGCCTGAACACAACAACCGTCCAGGGAATTGTTATTCGGCTGCAGTTTTGAGCATATTTTTCGTGAGGTAGTAACGTCACTCACTCGCATGAACACAACTTCCCTCCAGGGATTTGTTATTTAAAAAATAATTATAATTGCATAAGTTGATAAAAAAAATGCTATGCAATAGCTCTACCGCGGCAGTCCCCGAGTGCCACACGTTTTTTTTTTATATACAACTAGATTGGCAAGAAAGCATGCGGCCCGCATTAGATGGTAAGCGGTCACCACAGCCTATTGACGCTCGCAACACCACGGGAATGTTGCTCGCGCGCTGCCAATCTGTGTGCAGTATGTAGTGACCTAAGGATATTTCGTCACAGTACCTACCCAGTAATTTCTCAGCCATATCTCACCCTACAAACCGCATCACAGCTATATAGATGCAGGTGCTTGGCGGTAGAAATAAGTGAGACAGAGGTACCCACGCAGACGACTTTTGTACATAGTCTCCCTCTGTCGTAAAACTGTTTTTTTTTATTATACTCGGGAGGCATACAAGCATACGACTCACCTAATGTAAAGCGGTTACCGTAGCCAATGAACGCTTGTAATACTCGTACATTCAGTATCACACGCGCGATGCCTCTTCTGCTGGTAACACAGCCACTCCTTGGGAGCTTTCTGGTGACCTCGCTCACACGCAACAGCACAACAACCCTCTAGGGAGTTGTTATTTGGTTTTTCTGTGAGGTGTAGATACTTCCCCACGCGAGCTGCTTTGATGTGCCGTACCTCTCCTAAAACATCCAGACCAAGACAAACAGATATGTTCATGCACACAAATATTTGTCCTGTGTGGGAATCGAACCCACGAGCGTTGGTGTCAAAACCTCGTCATTCACGACTGCGCCACCGAGCTCGTCAAAATCTATTGGTCAGCTCAAAATGATGACTTCAACATTCACCTGATTGAAAAATTAGATCATCGATTCCTAAGGCACTGACGAGGTGATCTCTGAAATTACCAAATTGATTTTATTGTCATTTGCATTTGATATTGCTGATTGAGTGACATCATCTATAGTTGAAATTTAAAGTTCTTGGTAAGGTCACCATGTCTATATAGAAATCCTATGTAAATAGCATTTTTTTTATAAAACGTCGAGAGACAAGCATACAGCCCACCTGTTGTAATAAATGGCCAATGAACGCTTGCAATGAGTATACTTGCTGTACTGCGAGTGAATATAGCATAGGTGGCAACATGTGACCAATATCTGTATTCCAATTTAAAAAAGTAACGATTGCGCGTTGCCACCCCCACTGCTTACACAGCAAATTCTCAAGAGCTCATTGGTAAACAAACTCAATGGCAGAAATACAAAAACCCTTCTAAAGCTATTTGGACGCGGTCTTTGAAAGATCCACCTTGCCTCGTTTCTCCAATTGAGCTGATTTGATCTATCCCACCTTCTTTCGCCAGACTCCCCTTTGTTAATTACCACATAGCACCACGTGCAGGTGACGTCAGATTTATCTAAGATAGGAGCTAAGAGATCTTTGTCGTACTATTAAAAAGTGGAACGCCTTGCCTGCACATGTGTTCCCTCCTTCCTACAATATGGGATCCTTCAAGCGCATGGCAGCGTCAACTGACAGGATACTGTGTAGTCTTTTGTAAGTTGCAGTTGCGATTTGGGCTCCTCTTTCGCTTACCATCAGGCAAAGATTGCTGTGTTAGCACCTGTGGATGATACTTCCTATATAGCAAGCGTTCATAGGATACGGTAGCCACTTTACAACAGGTGTGTCTTATGCTCGTTTACCTTCCGACGTTGTATTAAAAAGACACACATGTGTTGCATCATATGGATAGGATACGAACTCACGACCCATGGTGCTAAAGTAGCTATCGCTAGCCACTCGACCATTAAGTTCGTCCATGAAGAAAATAATCTATGCAGAAGCGATGAGACCGATATGACATAGTGACTCAATTCACCGCTATGGGTCGGCGGTAAAGCAGAACATGCAGCTGTTATTAACTAGTTTGCGAATAAATACAGCGTAGCTTATCTAGGCGCTAAAACACAAGGTTTTGTGAGCGCAGGGTGCTTCATGCGAAGTCAAGTTCTTTATTGGTTTCTGGGCTCGTCAATTGAGCGCAGTGTAATAAAATGATTGATTTTATTATTCACTTGTTTACGCAAACTATTTTATCGTTTCGTTTTGTTCAGAATAGGACCGACAAAAAACCGCCGGCATAGCAAAAACCGTTCGCGACTTGTAAAAAGATCGCGACGTTAAAAAAAAGCATTCGTGCGAAAGATCCATTAATCGGTTTCGCTGCCGCAAAAGGAGGATTTGCTCCATAAAAAGTCCAAAAAAAGCCTCTTGTTCAGCGGGAGTCCCCAAGCCGTAATAAGCTAATTTTACACGCTATATGAAATCAAATGTAATTTTTAGAAAGATATGCGAGTACTCTACAGTTTGATGGTTTGGTTTGAAATAAAATATATTATGTCGCAGAAAAAAAAAAATCCCTGTATACAAATTCAATATGACGAGCTTGGTGGCGCAGTGGTGAAACGCGCTGTTACGCTACTTTGACACCAACGCTCGTGGGTTCGATTCCCACACAGTACAAACATTTGTGTGCATGAACATGTCTGTTTGTCTTGGTCTGGGTATTTTCTATGTATAATAAGTATGTATTTACAAAAAGAAAATGTATTTACGTATGTTTATCAGTTGTCTAGTACCCATAACACAAGCTTCGCTTACTTTGGGGCTAGATGGCGCTGTGTTAGTTGTCCGACAATATTTATTTATTTTATTTATTTATATATTTTTATCATAGTTTATTTACATTCGATATGTATCGGCTGCTCCGGAAGAGACGATCGGAGCACCCATGGCAGCGGCGGCATGCATCTACTAACGGTAGTGGATGGGTGCCGGCCGGCAGTAGTTCGTATATAAGGGAGCGGAAGCACACAAAGTAGTTTAGATCAAATTGCCTGTAAATTTGACTATCGCAAAGTAACGTCTGATTCTATTAAAGCACTGACTGTAACCATTTAGGAGTCGTTGTGGTCACCTCCATGGTCACCACCACTTTCATAACTACATCTGCTCAACGATAAAAGTCGTAAAATCATAAAGTTACTTTCGCGTATTGAATACAATCGTAAATTAACTAGTTTCTAATTGCGGCTTCCTCGGCTAACTATCTATCTTTATCCTCACGCCGGGGTCCTTGTGGAGTAGGCAGAGTGAACCAAGCGCTACATAACGCGGTCCTTAATATCGCGCGCTTCATTGATATTAATGAGCTCTTTTCATGTACGCGTTTTTTGTCAAGAGAAATAGGGCGCGTCAAATCACAGAAAACCGCAGCTAAATAACAACTCCCTGGAGAGTTGTTGTGTTCCTGCGTGTGTGAGGTCACCATTAAGGTCTTGAGGAGTTGTAGTGTTAGCAGCAGAGTTGTTACGAGTAGCTTTATATCAGGTATACATAAAAAAGTGTGTTTAAAAAAAACGCGCTCCGGTTTTTAGGGCTTCTGGCTGGGTAGGCACGCCTTCTGATAAATTTGATTACGATATATTAATCATGAAAAGGTAGCAAATACATGCAGCTTCATTTCAGTAATCGTGTGTGGTGGTGTTTAACCATTTTTATAAAAGTTTAGGAGTGACCTACCAGATACAAGCAAAATATCATCTCATATCCAAACACAGGTAATCGCCAAGTGACCTATTGTAGGTACCCAAATACCCACATCTTGGACCGTTACGCCCATTCACAAAACGAGTTCAGTACTTAATATTTTTTGCTAGCACAGCTGCCAATCCATATAAGGTTGTCAAAGTGTTGAGGGGGTAATGAAAAAAATACATTTAGTGAATCAATGTGTTTGTTTGTTAAAGTTGCTCATTGAAGTATTGGAATACCAAATGATATAGCATTTACTTTTGCTCTCTAATTTAAGATTTTTTGTTGTGAGTGTATACAGAGGTCATAGTTGTGCTCAATAATTGGACCAATCTACTTGAAATATTGTGACTGTAGTTCCACAGTGTAAGCACCGGTCATTGAGCAATGACATTGTCTTATGAAAGCCCTGCTCACTCACCAAAACGTAGTGTTCTAGTGCCTATATATCTCAGTGATTCGAGCATATGATGAGGCTGTAATACAGGCCTTTAATCTGTCAGTCTGGCCACAAATGTATGGATTTTCGCCTGCTTTTAATGGGAATTTAGCCACTGCTTGCTCCAGATATTTCTTAAGAGACACAATGTCGGTGTGTCGTTTCAAGCAGGCTATGTCCTCTAAAACTGACCATAATTTGTAGTCTAAGGGGTTCAGATCTTTTCTAGTCGACGGCAAGTCTTTCCAAAGTCCGGAACGTTGGTTTCAAGCCAGGCTTGGGTAGTTCGTGCCTTGCGACCAGGTGCAATCCTGCTGGAAAGTCCACGGTACATTTTTGAAAAGTGATTTGCTGAGTGGTTTTACAACATGATCCAAGACTGTCTCTTGATACACTTTGTCTGAAATCTTCACTACTTTTTCACAAAAATGAAGCTTTGTCACTCCTTGATAAGACACCCCCCACCAAACCATTACAGACGCAGGATGATGACCACGTGTAGCTTTCCGATCATTTGGCGGCTTTGTTATTTTGCTTGTTATAGTTGCTATTCAGTGGTGAATTTTTTTCATCAGTGAAGCGGATATTTCTGTGTCTTTTACCTGTGCATCGTAACAGCAGGCGTTTTGATCGATCCACTCTCTTCAACTGTAGGGATTGGTTTAGGGCATGTTCTGTATATCGACTATAAGTGTTTGTTTTATTATACGCGACAGAGTCCTAGCGGGAATCTTCATTTCTCACAATAAGATTTTTTTGTTTCCTAATGAGTTTCGAAGAGTTCTGACATTTACATCATTAACAGCCTTTGCAGTTCTAACAGCACGCGGTCGCCCCGATCTTTTATGGTCTTCAACAGAAGAAGTGTTGGTATATCTGTCGACATTACGATATACGAACATACAGCCAATCATCAATCAGGGGTTATTTTCAGAGAAGTTTTCTTCCGAGAACTCTCAAGTTGTGGAATGAACTTCCAGCCGAGGTTTTCCCAAGCGACTACAGCATGTGGCTCTTCAAGAAAGGCGCTAAGAGGTGTTTAGACGGTCGGTAACGCATAAGTGAAACTCCTGGTGTTGCAAATGTCCATAGGATACGGTGACTGTTTACCATCAGGCAGGCTGTATGCTTGTTTGACGAGATGTTGATCCGTGAACTAGCCAATAAGAGCTGCGCGTTCTACATTACCCCTTGACCCGTAGCGGTGAGTATTTTTACTAAGCAAAATAATTACATTGGGTAATATGTTATTTTCTTCATGGGTCACAAGAATACTCAATTGTTTGCTATTGTAATGAATTGCTATTGTAATAATACCGTGGGTTCGTAGTATCTGTATTTCTCTTTCTCCATTCTTATGTAGAGAGGTAGGGCGCATCAAAACCGCAGCCTAATAACAACTCCCTGGAAGGTTGTTGCGTTTCTGTGTGTGAGTGAGATCGCCTGGAAGCACCTAAGGTGTTGCTGTGTTAGCAGCCGATGTGGCGATTAACACTTGTAATATATTTAGTATCACTCGCGCGATGCCTCCTCAGCTGTTTACACAGCAACTCCTTAGGAGCTTACTGCTGACCTCACTCACACGCAGGAACACAACAATCTTCTAGGGAGTTGGTATTTGGCTGCGGTTTTCTGTGGTGGTGGAGGTACTTTTGAAGACAGGCTACTTTGATACGGCCTACCTCTCTTAATATTTTTTTATTAAGCTCTGTTAATATTTATTCAAAAGTTTTTATTTACAATCTGTTAAAATAATGGATATGAGAGGAGATGTACCTTCCGGCACGTGTCAGCGTATCAGATAATATGCGGGTGTAATCTCGAGGGCCCAGACACCGGATGGCGACCACGCCGCGGTTACATCTCGGGACTGGGTTACATCTGCAAATTATTTCATTTGCATGCATTTATTCGTGTCAGCGCTAAGTTATTCGCGCCATGACACTATGTTTACAATGCACGTGCAATAACAATGATATTAAACCGGTACAGTCAGAATCAAATGTGTTTCCTGTACTGCTCCCAATACCACATACACAGATAAATGTGTGTATGTAGTACGAAGCCCCGAAAACCTTTTGAATCGTCAAGAAACGAGAAACTACTTGAGTGCCAACGTATCCTTTACCAAACTTATAATGGGATTAGGGGCGCCCAGCAACTTCGTTTGCACGTAGTCCGTATCACGTAGGGTTCCCACACGGTTTTGTCTTACTTTCTTTCTCTTTTCTCAGCTTCTAAATGTCGTATCGTGATGTTGAATAGACTATAACCTTCTTCAAGTCAATTCCAAAACTTCCTACTCCTACAAATTTCTTCTGATTAAATTCGTTGTGAGTTCCAAGGCAGCTGTAGTTTAGCATCTGCTTAATCATACTAATATATAAAAAGGAAAAGTTTGTTTCAACGGGCAAATCTCTGGAACTACCAGTAGGATTTAAAAATGTTCTTGCATTTGATAGCCTAATTCTTGAGGAAGGTTATAATGGGACAGGTCCACCACTCATTCCCACCACTGTGTCTCCTGTGTACTGTACTGTCCAGAACTAATAGCGGCGACCACCAAAAAGGCAAGGAACAGTGAAGTCCATTGCTGTCCCGGTGGTTAAACTACAGTTGCCTTGGAACTCACAACGAATTTAAGAAGTGCTATGATGCAGTTTATAACTTACTTGCTTACCATCGGACGGGCCGTGAATGTATATATAATAAAGTGGTATAGAAAAAGAGGAACGTCTTTTCTACCACACTGTATCTGCCGTATATAAGTGCAGTGTACAGTGTACATTATATCTTGCTGCTTTGTTCAATAGATCGTTAGAAAACGAAACTAGAACTAGGTGACGTGTGGGTGATAGCTGATCTATGATTCTGACCTTTTTGTTGGTCATGAGTCTCCACTCAGGTTATTACGTAACACCACACGTGATCGTTTTAACTAGTCCATATCGCTTTTCTTTGTGAATGAAATTCTATCAATCTGTATAATCCGGTATTGTATACAATAGCTAGGCGTTCTATGGAATGGCTAAAACGTTCGGGTAATGTATGACATATCATTTATTTCATTTCATATTTTGGCCTAGGCATTGCCAATTATTCCTATTGCAAAGTCAGATAATGTGTAAAATCGACGAGACCGTGGTACACAACAGAAAACGTGGAAGCGTGATTTTTTACATTAAAAATGGCATTGGCATGGCAGATTTTATCACAGAATTGTTTCATGAATATAAAGATTTTTTGTATTCTGTATTAAGGGAATTTAGAATACAAAAAAAAATATTTGTTCTTTTTTCATAGAAAAGTCGACAGGGAAAATTATGAAAATTACAGACTTAATCTCTTTGGCTAGGGACTTGGCGTGACGTATAATCAAAGCTGCCTATCTGGGGAAGTATCTCCACCTCACTGAAAACCGCAGCCACAGCCCCCTAGAGGGTTGTTGTGTTCCTGCGTGTGAGTAAAGTAACCAGTAAGTTTGTAAGGAGTCGCTGTGTTAGCAGCAGAGGTGACAGCGTGCGAGTGTTAATGTACAGCAAGCGTTTATAAGCTACGGTAGGCGCTTTACACTATGTGGGCCGCATTTGTATGTCTACCGGTTTTATGTAAATAAAACAAAATTATATTTGAAGTTTTTTATGTTAAAACTAAGTTATAGTTAAGAAAAATAAGTTATTATTTGCCAGAATTTTTGTTTTTAGATACATCGTTTGACATATTTGGCCAGTAAGTACTACTAACCGGACTAATTGACATAAACCAGTTGAGAATGCGCAAGCTTGCATTGCCAGAGGAACACCGGGCTCAACTCACAGACAAACATATAGATTTCATATAGGAACGGTGTTCCTGAATACTGCTTTAGTACCTGGATCTGGAAAAAGACAATGAAAAGCAGAATCTTATTTAAACACAAAATTTAACCCATATTGACAAAGCAGTTTCCTAGATCCACAGTATATATATACAAGAGTTGCTGGTTTAAAGTTATAAGATAAATATAATTTAAACCAGTTGAGAATGCGCAAGCTTGCATTGCCAGAGGAACACCAGAGATTTTTTTTTAATTGCTGGCGATTTTGACCATATTCCTTAAAAGCTCCTCCTTTTTATGCTGAATCGGAATCCGAAGTCAAAATTCGAATATTCGAAAACACACACAGACAAACGCACAGACAAACATATAGATTTCATATAGGAACGGTGTTCCTGAAAATAGGAATTTTACCTGACGTAAAATGGTTTCCGTAGTTTCTGAACGCTTATGAAACAAGGAGAACGGCTTACCACCTTCGCTCCTGGCGCGGTAACTCCTCAGGAGTTTATTGGTAAACACACTGACTCGATGGAACCCGACGACCCTCCATACAGTTGGTATTTGGTTGCGGTTTTCGTACTTAACATGCTTAATGTACGCTCTCTCCACGACGTGACGAACTGGATATGACGAAATCCATTCATAGACGTAGGGTGCGGTCGACGTTGCTTAACTTGTGTGTCTATTACTCAGACGTGGAACGATGACATCGAACCCCTCAGTTGTCATGTCAGCATTCTTTTGCGAATGTTGTTTCAAGTGGTGAAACGAACAGCGTAAGAGCAAGTCATGTTTGACACTCAAATTGCAATTACAACTCTCATTGCGTACTGTTAGTGAGGTTCAATTAGTTGTTATGAAAAAACTGTTGTGTTGCACTGATTTCTGCCCGCCGCGCCGGTCTGGACAGTTAGCTAAGCTGACAGAATAAAGCCATTTAAAATCCTTGAGTTGGAGTCGCGAAATAGTGCGATAAACACAAAGTCATAACGTGTAAAAGTAGTGCGTGTGTGACTTGGGACTCTAAATAAAATATTTTTGAAGTGAAAACTTCTTTAGCGGCGTTGTAATCACGTTTTGGGATGAGTAAAAAATGTTAAACTCGCGTCAGGACACGTGACCCTGACCGTAATATTTTGGTGAGAATTAGAACTTAAGTTCGCTGCAGCGCTAAAACATTACTTACCTCTAATTAAACATCAGGATTCAAACGATATCCATCAGGCTACCAATGACATCACGACTAGAACACGTGTAGGACTTTTATAACCCTCAATAAATCATCCGAGTTCCTGTCGATCCGTCGACGTGAATGGGTCTCGATGCCAAAAAAGAGCATTGTTTGTGATAAGCCACAGTTGAGACGAGTGACACTTACATCGATGTCGTAATGTCGCCCACTCGCACGCCTACACACGTGGAAGAAAAGCTGAATCATTTCCAGACATCTTTGTCAGTTACATATTCATCAATACTATAATAATGCCCTTTTACAGAGAGTATTTTTGAAGTGCTGTTTAATACGCCCTACCTTTCTAAAATTTGAGTTTTATGAGTCGAAATAGATACGTTTTCTATAATATAAAGTGGTTAAGTCATCCTATAAGTCTACATTTAACAAAAGTTTTTCTACATTAGTACAGCTTCAGAAAAGCATTGTAAAGGTTCATTCACACTAATCTATTTGCGATACATACACACAAAGTCTATGCAGCATTTTACGATTCACTTGAACTCGGCTAAAAGTCTAGACAAATCTAACTAGAACCGCGAACTGTTAGATTTTAAACTGTATTCCATTGCAATAGGAGGTATGATGATACTGAATGATCGTGGTTAGGTTTAGCTTGGGCAAGTAAAATTTTATTAACAAGGAAGTTTAGGTTTCAAGAAATAGCCTTGGGCTAATAAGTTTTGTTTCCTGTTTTGTAGCTTTTTAACCAACTTTAATGAAGAAGGAGGTTCTAATTGAATTTTTTTAAATGATCAATTACTGTCAACAATTTTAATCGAATACACTTTTAAACATTTTTTTTTTACACAAGTCTTGAGACATGCTAGCATACAGCCTAATATAAAGCGGTCACTGTAACCCATAAGCGCTTTCAATACATTAAGTATCGTTTGCCTGAAGCTACTACTGTTGCTAACACAGCAACTCCTAGAAGCTTACTGGATACCAAGTAGGGAGTTGTTACTTGGCTTTGGTTTTCTTTGGTGCAGTGCTTTCCCAGACGGACTTTGATGCGTCCTATCTCTCTTAAAAAAGATCCAGACCAAGACAAACAGACATGTTTATGCACACAAATGTTTGTTCTTAGCGGGAATCGAACCCACGAGCATTGGTGTCAATGTAACGTAACTGCACGTTTCACTACTGCGCCACCGAGCTCGTCAAGATTCGCCTCAAAATGTATTATTTTGTACTTGTTTAATACTGTAAAGTATAGACATGCCAGAAAAGATTACAAATGGCGATCCGCACACACCTTTCGCTGGACATATCCTTTAAGACCCTAATACCGGGACGTCCCGCGTATTGCGGAACGGTTGAAAACCCTAATTGCACAACAAACAGGTGTGGTAGACTTGGAAGTATAGACATGCCAGAAAGCAGAAAACAGGACAAATGGCGATCCGCACACACCTTTCGCTGGACATATCCCTTAAGACCCTAAAACCGGGACGTCCCGCGTATTGCGGAACGGTTGACAACCCTAATTGCACAACAAACAGGTGTGGTAGACTTGGAAGTATAGACATGCCAGAAAGCAGAAAACAGGATAAATGGCGATCCGCACACACTATTCGCTGGACATATGGACATATCCCCTAAGACCCTAAAATCAGGACGTCCCGCGTATTGCGGAACGGTTGACAACCCTAATTGCACAACAAACAGGTGTGGTAGACTTGGACTCCCATCCTGCTTAGTCAATGCCTGTTTGATACCGGAAACGAATTTATAAAGGTGTCCGTATAATATAAACATTTTTTTTGTTTTTTTTTTATGCAACGTCGGGAAGCATACAAGCATACGGCCCACCTGATGTAACCTGGGTCCTGATTCACCTCCTGATAAAACACGACCAAATTGAACGTAGCAAGTGAGTGTTGGCCTTCCTCGGCTATTTAACGAGTGTTTTAATTACAGTTATAGTAAAACTTGTCTGTACGTCCGTACATTCACCTCGTTGATAAGACCGCTTCAATCAATGATGCTTATCTAACTGGGTAGCCTAGTTAGACGTCAGCGGTTTTCAACAGTGCCGCGAAATATCGGAGAAGTAAATAAATTAAGACATTTTTGTAGTAAACTGAGATATTTTTGAAAGTATTTTCTTGTGTTATTGAATAATATTTATCTTTGGGTAAATAATACTCAAGTTCACCCGCACCTGGTGTACCCACGAGAGATTATTAGAAAGAAGGTTATAAAGAATAGGAAACAAAGTGCATCACTGCTTCGCAATTAGCGAAATTATTAAAAATGATAATGTAAAAAGAGTGAATACGTTGTGTAAAGACCGAATCATGTGGTGGCCGGTTCTGTCTACTACATAGATTAGAGATTGTTAGAGAAATATGAACCTGTATCTTAAAGAAAACTTCACCCCAAAAAACCATGGAATTGAGTACTTGCGAGCGAATAAGATCATTATTAAATATACGGTAGCATTTTAAAGATTTTTAAAGTTAATGAGGAAAAGTCTAATTTGTAATGGCGTCGATCTCAAAGGAAACCAGCTATATCAATTCAGCGAAGTTGGTTTCCTGGTTTTATTAAAGTTATGGTATGTTTTGTTTTAAAACAACACGATTTTTCGTAACAAAAAACGACAAACAGCAAGCGACGTTTTTATATTTTTGTGGAAAATAGGTTTTTTTATACAACTTTTATACAAACCAGCATGCGGCCCGCATCATATGTAAGTGGTCACCGCAGCCTATTGACGCTCGCAACACCACAGGGATGTTACTCGCGCGCTGCCAATCTTGTGATCTACTGATGTGTCGTCACAGTATCCAGTTATTTCTCTGCCATATCTCACCCTTCAAACCGGAACACGGCGATATAAATATACCTGCTTGGCGGTAGAAATGGGTGAGACATAGGTACCCATGCAGACGACTTTTGTACAAAGTCTCCCTCAGGTAAAAGTGGTTTCTTTGCGAAATGCACCTATATAGTTGAACTTAAAATGCTAAACTTATATACTTGCAAAATGTGATCCAAATCGTTACAGTCCAAGATACACAAAATACATTTACTGCTTGTTGAAAGTATTAACATATTTTAGTATGCCAAGTTCTGTAATAATTCAGAGGCGGGCCATTATTTCATGTTGAATACAGGTTGAGAAGCGGTGTCTTCGTGTGTTTCATTAAACATTGGCAAGTTGCTAGAACTAAAGACATTAAAATAAGATTGAACAGCCAAAATATCACCATTAACATGCCTATATTAAGCTGGAAGCTAGGAACAGTCTTAATAGAATGTATAAGTTTGAGGAATGAACTTCATTACGAGGTTACCAGTAAGTGCCAAAGAAGTTGCTGGGGGGTGACATCGCGCGAGCAAATCTTCGGAAATTACAAGCGTTCACAGGCTACTGGACATGTGTGCATGAACATGTTTATTTTGGTCTGGACGTTTTCTATGCATAATAAATTAGTATTAGCGGTTAAAGTATGAAATTGCCGATTTATACTGAAAAATTAAAACTCGTTTTTTTCTAAGATGTAACATATTTATTTAATCAAGATATTTACCCTCATTATCTATACATTGCTGCCATCTAATCGGAAGTTTATTGATTGATGACGTATGGTTTCTAACTGCAGCTCGTGTAGAGTTACAGCGGTTTCTCGTGCAGTGTGAGGTCTTGCGTTATCATGGAGCAATGGTGAAGATCAATTCACGACTCGGGGCTGTTTCAATGCCAGTTTCGCCATCATTGTTCGAAGTTCGGCACAGTAAACATCTGCTATTATTGCTGGACCAGCCCTGAGAAAGCTATAGTGAATAACACCATGAAGAGACCACCAAACTGTTGCCATTACCTTTTTATTGGTAGGCTTTGCTTTAGGGCAGTGTTGCGGCGTTTGACCTGGGGTCAGCCATTGCATTTTTCGGTTACGGGTATTGTAAAGAATCCACTTTCCGTCACATGTCACAATTCGATCCAATATTCTTTCATTTTTGTACCGATTCAACAAGGCAACACAAGTTGCAACACACGTTTCTTTCTGCAGATCAGTCAAATCATTTTTCATATTTTTTATCTTATTGATTTGATGCAAATGAGTCAATATTGTAGGTAAGTTAACGTTAAACCATGCCGCTAATTCCTGGGTAGTTTGACTCGGATCGGCTTCCACCATCTCCTTCAATTCAGCGTTATTCACCTGTGTGCCCGGTCTTCCACGTGGTTCGTTCTTCAAGTCGAAGTTTCCATTACGAAATCGTTTAAACCAAAAACGCACGGTGCGTTCATTAGTCTCCTCTCCAAACGCAGCATTGATATTGCGAGCCGTTTCTGCCGCGTTAGTTCCGCGTCGGAACTCGTATTCAAAAATTGCTCGGATTTTCGAAGTATCCATCTTTCCCGTCTAAGCTGAATAAAAAAAAAACAATTGAAATTCGAAAATCATATGTTGCACATTTTTTAAAAGATAAACCTCGTAGGTATCATGTGAAAAAGTTTCACTCGAAAATCTTACACCATGAAGGTTTAATATCAATTCAAAGTATCTATTACTGTAAAACGGCAATTTCATTCTTTAACCTCTGTTATGTATTTACAAAAAACAAATGTATTTTCATATGTTTATCAGTTGTATAGTAGAAAACCGCAGCCAAATAACAACACCCTGAAGAGTTGTTGTGTTCTTAATGAGTGACACTTAATGTGTTGCAAGCGTTCATAGGCTACGGTGACCGCTTTATATCATGTGGGCCGTGTGTTTGTATGCCTCCTGACATTGATAAAGAAAAATATAGAATTTTAAATGTACAGAACCCAATAAAGCATGTTTGCATGATTGAGCTTAAAAATTATGAGCTGTAACAAGCTATAATTTATTATTGCAATCCTTTGAATTATCTCGCGTATTGCAAAGTGTCCGATGGCGAAAGTGCTAGTCTGTCAGCTAACGGGTTAAATTCCGGTATGTAAATCCAACGGATTTATTAGCGATTCAAGTTGATTTGTTGGCTGGTGTGGGTGACGACTGAATCCAAGTCTACTGGAGCCTGTTGGCCGGGATTTAAATACTTAGCCAGACGGCGGGCACGAAAATATGCTCGTAACTTGTACGAGTATATTGCTATTGTGGTTTCTCTAAGAGTGAGCCGCCCAAGGGTCGGCTGCGCGCCAGTGATACTCATACCATCATGCTACTTAATGGCAAACACTGGTTTTGACGAGCTCGGTGGCTCAGTCTTGAATGACGCGATGTTTTAAGAAAGGTAGGGCGCATCAAAGCAGCCCGTCTGGGGAAGTACCTCCACCTCACAGAAAGCCGCGGCCAAATAACAACTCCCTAGAGGGTTGTTGTGTACCTGCGTGTGAGTGAGGTCACCAGTAAGCTCCCAAGGAGTTGCTGTGTAAGCAGCAGAGGAGGCATCGCGCGAGTGATGCTTAATATATCGCTAGCATTAATAGACTACGGTTTCCGCTTTACATCAGGTGGGCCGTATGCTTGTATGCCTCCGGACGTAGTATATAAAAAAAAAGAGGTACACTTAGTATCCAAAACATAGAGTTTCAGCGCATAAATACCTCATCGGTATACGGTCCAATGCGAGTATTGAATGTTGACCAATAAACCGATAGGTGACACGATATAGATGTGCGTTCTCGCTACTTCACACCTTCACCGGTAGCGGTGAGTTGAGTTTCAAAGCAAAATCGTTCTATCGGTTCTCTATTGATTATTTCTCTCGTGCTCTGATGATGCCCCCCGATGGACCGATGATATAAAAAAGCGGCCGGAAGCGGCTGGATGCGGAAAGCGGAGGATCGCATATGGTGGATGACATTATTGGGGAAGGAAGGCCTATATCCAACAGTGGGTAGATACAGGCTGATGATGATGTGCTCTGATGTTTCTTGCTGACCATCGGGCTTTGGGAATGGGTTAATTCGGGTCATGAGCTTTACCTAAAAATATGTTATTTAAATATTTTCCCTTTATGATGAAGAAGATAATCCATACAGATAAATAAAAGTGGAGTATCTGTTTGTAATATTAAAATAACCGCTTTTTATGGATGTATACACGGTACATATACCAAAATATTTTTTTTACAATTTTTGTCTGTGTGTTTGTTCCGGGTAATCAAATAAATAAAGAGCTTGACTCGGCTTAATTGTATGTACATTTTTTATACAACGTCGGGAGGCATACAAGCATATGACCTACCTGATGTAAAGCGGTTTCCGTAGCGTATAAACGCTTGCATGTATTAAGTATTGCTCGCGCGATGCCACCTCTGCTGCTAACACAACGACTCCTTAGGAGCTTACTAGAGACCTTACTCACACGCAGGAAAACAACAACCTTTTTTTTTGTTTTTCGCCTATGAAAATGTAGACCCACAAAAGAAGGTCTAACCCACACCCGGGTGTGCGTTAGTCATTCTTCCGTGACCTCTAGTCTAGGGAGTTGTTATTCGGCTGCGGTTTTCTGTGAGGTGGAGGTACTTCCCCAGACGGGCTACTTTGATGCGCCCTACCTCTCTTATCATTGTCTTTTCTTCTTCAGTTACATTATCCTTGTGTTCCTTTTACGTTACGTATATTAAAACAGGTCATTTGATAGACGATAGGATATGGATCTAACGCGTATAGGCTACTTTGAGAAGATTAATGTTATGTAGTATATATATTATTATTGTATGAGTATTTTCGGACAAGATAAACAGCGCCGTCTAGTGAGTTAGAATACGGAATAACTGGTAAATAAATAAAAAAATAATCTATCTATATCTTCACGCCGAATCCCTTGCTGGGTAGGAAGAGACAACCGAGCGCCACTCGATCTTTACACACCTCACTCGCTTCTTTAACATTCATTGCTTTTCTCATGCACGCTCACCGGTTTCTAAGGCTCATGACATCACTTCCACCTGATAAAAAAAATGTGATCACTATTTGAAGATTCTATGTAAACGACAAAGATATTTAAGTGTATAAATGGTTTTTATTTATGATGTGCGGTACCCCAAAAACGTTAGCTGGTTTGTTGAATGACCCATTCATAATCACCCAAGGATTTCGAAAAGCTGGGCGATGCGAACACGTACATGAACGTCGAGGCCATCCGCCCTATGACGCACCCAAGCGTGGCTTAAGCCCAATACTCTTACATAATGAAATGCCTAAAAAGGACATATTTATGGCTTTCAGTGTTTATTATTGTATTACGAAAAATAATACATAAATCGGCTACTTTATTGAATCGTGCTAAGGAGAACTGCTGAGGAGAGCGGCTTGTTTCTTGTTTTGCATACATGAATGATTATACTCGTTGTCACTTCAACGCGGCAGCTTTCGATTTCAACTATAAAAGTTATCATATTGTGAGTAATTGTAAAGTGAGTGACACACTATCAATTTTAAAGCCAAAATGAATGCGCGTAGAGAGCGTACTTCGTATTTGCAATTAAGCGTTTGCCATTATTAACCAAACAAATAAATTAAAAACATATAATTTCTCAGTATTATTTATATACTTAAATTTTTAACCATTGATATAATTTTCTAATTCTTATTTTATTTTGATTAAGTGTACGACGTTGCCATATTTAGTTTAAGACTAACGTTGTGATTAACTACAAATTGTAAAGCATTGACTTTGAACGTTTGCATGCCAATTGTTAGCGCAACACTCTTGTTCAAATAAATTTAGACATATTCTTTGTCCTGACATGAATTTCTACCGTGTTTGCCTGCAAATAAATATATAATTCATTTCATTTCAAATAGCAGGAGGTTCTGTTTTTATCCCTTATGTTCCTTTTTAATGTGTATAGAGCAAGAGTGAGTGGAGATATCGGCAGGGGCCGCCCTGGACGCGCACACCTACATCAAATTGGTGATGGGCCAAATCAAAAGCACCCAAAACCAAAGAGCGTGCTCGAAGAGGTTGATAAGTGTGCGAGAAGCGAGAGAGGGTATGGTTTGGATTGATGCACCTGACGTTCCATAGTCACTGCCCACTCCAATGGGAGACAGGCGTGATGATATGTATGTATGTTTCTTTTTAATTATTTGCTTCTATATCTTGGGCTCCTCTATTTAATATTCCTTAGGCTTTTCCTTTGCGAGAAATAAAAAAATGTATAATGTAATGTAAAGCACAGAACCCACTAATCGCAAGTCTGTTTCCCACTTGACGGGTTTCATTATTACAAAATCAGTCGTAGCAGCAATGTTAATATCTAACCGTTCTAATGTATAATTACTACGCGTAGGGGTCAGACGACAGTTTTTCTGTTACTCATGATTTTTTTTGCCGTCGTCATGCAAGGTCCTGCATAGAAAATAATGTCAATCAACAATTCGTCTATAAACATACAAATTCCTTTTACCTCCATCCCACAGTGAGTAAGTACGCCCACGGCTGCTAATTATACTGTAATCAGTTAGTCAGCGGTGTCGTAAGCCCAGGGCGATTTATGTGCGAGTAGGCCTGCGATTATCGCGCTGCTTAACATTAGTTACATTTACGATATGGTTGTTCTGAATGGTGAAATTTTAGTACAGTGAAGAGCATAAATATTTTGAATATACGTTGAGTGGATTGAAGTGGATTGTATGACGAGCTCGGTGGTGGAGTGCTTGATGTGGGTATTTTTAAGAGAGCCAGAGCACAGCAATGCAGCCCGACTGGGGAAGTACTGCCACCTAACAGAAAAGCGCAGTCTAAAAACAAGTTTCTGTAGTGTTACTGCAAGTAACTGAGATTACTAGTAAGCTCCTAAGAGGAGTTGCGGTGTTAGCGGGTGGCAAAGCGCTAGCGATACGTCCCGTATTGCAAGCTTTTATAGGCTACGGTAATCGCTTTAAATCAAGTGGGCAGTATGCTTGCCTTAATAATAAGTATAATAATGCCTGCCAGGAGTAACATCAATTATGATACTCTTTTTTTTTATATTGGCTCAGCATAGTGGCTCCTCTTCGCCTGTTGGTAAGCGAAAAGCGGAGCCCAAATTGCAGCGGCAACTGACAAAGGACTACGGTGTCCTGTCAGTTGACGCTACCATGCTGGCCCGCAAGGTGCTTCTTCACGCTTCGTTTGAAGGATCCCATGTTATAGGAAGGAGGAAACACGTGTGCAGGCACGGCGTTCCACTTTTTAATAGTTCGACAGAGATAGGAGTTGCCGAACTTTTTAGTACGAGAAGAAATGTCCTCAACAGTGGAATGATGACATCGCAAGCCTGCACGTGTGGTTCTATGACGGAAGGGAGAGGGTGGGATAAGGGAAAATAGTTATAGACACTCGTAGTTATGGCAGGCGTTCGTCCCTTTTCTGCAATAGCCCAGTACTAATAATCCCTCCAGATCTCATTTTAATAGCCCACTTTTTTCCGACATATTTCCAATAGTCCCAATAATTGCCGTGACGTGTTCATTGGTACGAGTATATTGTCCCACTGATATACCCTGGAGCGGGTCGCGGCGGGTGTACAACATTACATACAGTCTTTCCTAAGGGGCCTCTACGCCTTGTGATCCTTATCCCCGCGCACGCCTATCAAATGTCCGGGATACCCGTGACTGCAAAGAATAATAAAGAGGTTTTTAATCGGTTGCAGTGGTTAAATATTCAAACAGCTTCACAAATCTTTCAGTTAGCAGTGTTAAGAAGGAAAACATCATGAGGAAATCAAGAAATTACGTTTTCGATAGACACGTGACCTAACGTGTGTCATAAAAACAAATGAGCTATGTATAGGAAATCTAATTGGAATGGCGTACAGTAATGAAGTGATTACCGGTTATAAATCAGCAGACTGTAGATTCCCTTGGGTCTTAATATGGTCGCGTCTCTGACCCAGAATTCCAGTACAATATGGTACAATGCTACATTATGGTAATATGTCTTGGAAGTTGAGCCATACATGTTAATGCTCATCGAGAGTTGCGAACTTCTAAATTGAAAATGAAATACTGGCAGGATCACTTCGTTTTTTTACATACAACATTGGGAGGTATACCTAATGTAAAGCGTTTACAGTAATCTATGAATGCTTACAACACATAAAGTATCATTCGCGCGATGCCACCTCTACTGCTAACATGGCTACACCTTAAGCGCTTATTGGTGGCTTCGTTAACTCGCAGGAACGCAACAACCGGCCAGTGAGTTGTTATTTGACTGCGGTTTATACATTGCGGTGCTAAAGTTCTATACCGTATGTTACCGTAATCTATGATTACTTGCAACACATTAAGTATCACTCGCGTGATGTCACCTCTACTGCTAACATAGCTACACCTTAAGCGCTTACTGGTGAACTCACTCACTCGCAGGAACACAGCAACCGGCCAGGAAGTTGTTATTTGGCTACGGTTTAAACATTACGGTGCTAAAGTTCTGTACCGTATGCTACCGTAAACTACGAATGCTTGCAACACATTAAGTATCACTCGCGCGATGACACCTCTACTGCTAACATAGTTGCAAGTTAAGCGCTTACTGGTGACCTCACTAACTCGCAGGAACACAACAACCGGCCAGGGAGTTGTTATTTGACAGCGGTTTATACATTGGGGTGCTAAAGTTCTATGATAAATGCACACAAAATTAGTCTCCTGTTACGGATATACAACGGGAAAGTAGAAGATTGCAGGAGTCAAGGAAGGCCAAGACTCACCTACCATGACCAAATTGACCATGTTTATAAGGTGATGTCAGGAGCCTTACAAACCGGCGAGCGTCCATGTGAAGACCAATGGATGTTATTGAAGCGAGTGAGGGTGTCTAAGGGCCGAGTCATGGCGATCGATTCTCTGTCTACCCCGCAAGGGATTTCGCGTGAAGTTTGAAGATCTCTTTTATTTATACACAGGTTAAACTTCTAAAAATCGTGTTCAAATACGTGTAGAGTAATATGCCACGTGGTCGTTCGTCGTAAATTATATTTTTTCTCAGAAAAGATGGCAGCTGTCTCCAGGGTCCTGAGGATCCTGACTAACATAGTATTATTGCCAGTCCTGACTCAGATGACCGGTGACATCTGCCGTTCTCGAAAATGGTGACATCACCCGTTTACCGAATATATTTAGCTATAGTTTCAATTCAAGGAAAATAACTAGATACGTTGTTTTGAAATACTACGTCAGTTAAGTGTCTGGCTCGTTTGTGTCTCTCCCGCCTGATGGGGTACGAGCGACCGAATTTCATTGTTTTGTATGTATGTATATCTTCACGCGAGGTCCCTTGCCATAAGATTCATAGCTCTTTTCATGCACGCTCGCCGTTCCTAGGACTCCTGACATCACCTTCAAATAAAACACGCCTATGAAAAAGAAAGAAAGAAAAGCGCTATGAATGTTACAGAAGCGAGTGAAGTAGGTATGTAAGGACAGCGTCTTATGGCGCTCAGTTCTCTCTGCCTACCTCGCAGGGGACCTAGCGTGAAGATATACATTCATTTTTTACCTTTTGTAAAGGCATGCAAAAAAGTTTTATACTATTACTACTTGTTAACAGATATCTTTAGAATTGTTATGTCCAATATATATCAAAAAAGTCATTGAAATATTCCTCAATGTCGTTAGAAGAACAAGCTACGGTTGGAGCTTACCGGTATCGGAAACGCACAATAGTTTAATTTGTCTGCAAATTTGATTTTCGCGAAATAACGCCGGAAAATATTAACTAAGTAAATAAATAGTTAAAAACCGAAATTATTATAGTATTAAATTAATATTTTAGACCTAATGAATAAACAGATATTTTGGTAATATAGACATATTAATACAGTAGACTTTATTAGTTTTATTATAAAGTTTAATACTTTGACATACGACCATATTAGCAAAATGTCTTCAATATTAATTTAATAGTATGGTAATTTATATGTATGTATATTTTTGTTATTTATACCAGTCTGGGTCTCCGGCTTTGATTGTAGAGACTAATTCCAACACCGATTTATCGAAATTGGGTTCCAGAGTAACCCGACGGGTCAAGAGTCTTTGTGTTGGTGACCTAGAGTGTCCTTCAGTGTAAATTATATTCGTCTACGGCCTAAATATTAACCATTTGAGTTTATTTTAGTAAATTTACTAAAATAAACTCAAATGGTTAATATTTTCCGACGTTATTTCATATATAAAGGATTTAAATAAACAACATTGGCTTGTAGAGATCTCTTATAGAGATAAGTCCGCTTTGTACATTTATAATTGTATTTTTATGTTTACTGTATTGTTGTTTACTATAAGTGTACAATAAAGAAATTACATACAAACAAACAACATTTGTTTGGTCAGTAGTGTGTAAAACGTAATGTTATTTTTTGTTTGCAGGTAATTAGTAATAAAGTTTGAAACCGAGGCACCATGGCACGATCTTTCAACGTAAATCTACGTGCACCAAAGAGTGAGTTCTCAGTTATGGTCTATGTAAAATAACATTTTTGTTTCTATAAGCCGGGAGACAAACAAGTATATCGCTCCCACCTAATGTGACACCTATCATCATCATCACCGCCATCATTTCGGCCCGTATGCGCCCACTGGCGAACATAGGCCTTGTAAGGTTACTGATTTAAAAAAAATGGCCAAGTGCGAGTCGGACTCGCGCACAAAGGGTTCCGTACCATTATAAAAACGGCAAAAAATTACGTCTGTTGTATGGGAGCCCCCCTTAAATATTTGTTTTATTTTAATTTAATTATTTATTTTTAAAGTGAATATATAACTAAATATTTTCTGAATATTTCAAGCGTCTACCTGTTGCCGTTATCAATATCGAGCAAAAACGAGCAAAAAAATTCACGTTTGTTGTATGGGAGCCCCCTTAAATATTTATCTTATTCTATTTTTTAGTATTTGTTGTTATAGCGGCAACAGAAATACATCATCTGTGAAAATTTCAACTGTCTAACTATCACATTTCAAGAGAAACAGCCTGGTGACAGACGGACGGGCGGACGGACGGACGGACGGACAGCGGAGCCTCAGTAATAGGGTTCCGTTTTACCCTTTGTGTACGGAACCCTAAAAACGGTCTACCAAAAAAAAAATACTAATTTATTAAAACTGATATTTACAAATAAGAATAAAAAAAAAATCGGCCAAGTGCGAGTCGGACTCGCGCACGAACGGTTCCGTACCATTATCTATAAAAAAAAATCACGTATGGGAGCCCCCCTTAAATATTTGTTTTATTTTAATTTAATTATTTATTCTTAAAGTGAATATATAAATAAATATTCTGTGAATATTTCAAGCGTCTACCTGTTGCCGTTATCAATATCGAGCAAAAATGAGCAAAAAAATCACGTTTGTTGTATGAGAGGCCCCTTAAATATTTATTTTATTCTATTTTTTAGTATTTGTTGTTATAGCGGCAACAGAAATACATCATCTGTGAAAATTTCAACTGTCTAGCTATCACGGTTCATGAGATACAGCCTGGTGACAGACGGACGGACGGACAGCGGAGCCTCAGTAATAGGGTTCCGTTTTACCCTTTGGGTACGGAACCCTAAAAAGACGTTCTAAAAGTTCGAACTAGTATGGTCTCATCGAGTATGTAACATCGTATGTAATACTCGATGTACTTACTGTCTTTAAGAACTTGCTTTGATGGATGTAACCAAAGTTCACTGAGGGCCCGGACAGAGGTGGCCGGCGTCACCCGGTCACGATCCCGACGGAGATGTAGGCCGCCGGCTGAAGAGTAGCTCCCCGCCGACCCCTACTTCAACTGCACCTGTGACCTCCGACGTCCGCGAGCCCCTCACGATCCTGCTCGTTGGCTGAGGTTCATAAATAATAAAATTTTCATTTATTGCGCTGTTTTGCATGAACAGTGTACAAACATATTTATAAATACATATCAATTTTATGAAACGATGTATAGTTTTTTTTATACAATATCGGGAGGCGTACAAGCATTGGGCCCACCTGATGTAAAGCGGTTACCGTAGCCTATAAACGCTTGTAATACATACGCAATGCCTCCTCTGCTGCTAACACAACAACTTACTGGTGACCCCACACACAATGGAACAACAAAGGAACACAACAACCCTTCAGAGAGTTGTTATTTGGCTGCGGTTTTCTGTGAGGTGGCGGTACATTCCCAGACGGGCTGTTTTGATGCGCCCTCTCTTAAATCAAGACAAGCAGACATATTAATGCACACAAATGTTTGCCCCGTGTGAGAATCGTACCCACGACCTTTGGTGTTAAAGTAGCGTTATTAACCCCTGCGTGTGGAAAAACCGGCCAAGTGAGAGTCGGACTCGCGCACTAAGGGTTCCGTACCATTATCTATAAAAACGGCAAAAAAAATCACGTTTGTTGTATGGGAGCCCCCTTAAATATTTATTTTATTCTGTTTTTTAGTATTTGTTGTTATAACGGCAACAGAAATACATCATCTTTGAAAATTTGAACTGTCTAACTATAACTGTTCATAAGATACAGCCTGGTGACAGACGGACGGACGGACAGTGGAGTCTCAGTAATAGGGTCCGTTTTACCCTTTGGGTACGGAACCCTAAAAACGTTAGAGACATGCCAATTCACATATGTTTTCCGAAATGATCAATAGTGATGAAGATTATGGTCGGATTTCTACCACTCGAAACAAATTCAAGTCGAACAAAACGTACTGCGTTGTATACTTGTTGTCACCGTTATTAATTCATTTTTGTTTTCAATTGCCTTTGAAAAGACCGTATATAATTTACACTGAAGGACACTCTAGGTCACCAACACGAAGACTCTTGACCCGTCGGGTTACTCTGGAACCCAATTTCGATAAATCGGTATTGGAATTAGTCTCTACAATCAAAGCCGGAGACCCAGACTGGTATAAATAACAAAAATATACATACATATAAATTACCATACTATTAAATTAGTATTGAAGACATTTTGCTAATATGGTCATATGTCAAAGTATTAAACTTTACACTTTACACTAAAGGATCAAACCCTTTCGGTTCATAAAGTCTACTGTTTTGAGCAGTCAGAACCCGTTATATACGTTTTCCCATACATTTCGCGGTCGTATTCGACCACCCGGGTTTCGAAGGGTTAATATGTCTATATTACCAAAATATCTGTTTATTCATTAGGTCTAAAATATTAATTGAATACTATAATAATTTCCTTTTTTAACTATTTATTTACATTATTGTTTTATTATTTTTTTACGCTTACATTGATATATATTGATACATTGACGATTTTAAACAGGTTATTATGAATAAATAGACATGTTCATACTATGGACGTTTTAATACTCTTATGAATCGTAAGGCTCAGGACGACCTTCCGCCGAAGGTGCAGGTTCCAATAGGACTTTTTGATGCTGAAAATCTAACTTCTGTTTATGTTAATGGCGATCGTTTTCAGCTAAGGTGAGAGGTCCTAAAGATACAGCTTTAGGACCTCTCGGCTCAGCTGAAAACGAACGACCGAAAAAAGATTATTATCACTTATCTAAACCGAAGTGTGTGTTGTTGTAATGACAGCACAAAGATCGTAGTCTCTAACTATTGACACCATAGGAAAGCACAGGGTTTCACGAGGTTGCGATGGAGAGAGCTAACCTCGAAGTTTCTCTGCATGCTATTCAGGAATGAGTACGTCCGTAGTAAAATTGGAGTTACTGATTTGTCGCTTTGGAGCAGTAAGCTGTAGTGGCAGTGTGCAAGCCAGATGGTTCCAAGAACCGATGGCCGCCGGGATCGAAAGGTTCTCAAGTGGCGACCACGAACCGGAACACTCAGAGTAGGACAAAATACTGTCATCCGTCGAAAACAGCCTGGACCGACCTTCCGAAACTCAAAAGTTGGGGCGACTAAATCGACCCATAGGTTGGTTGTGAGTTGTTCTCTCTCACAACCACGTCATGGAACTCCTAAAATAATGTACCTAATATAAATTATACCTACGACTAGATATTTATATATATATATATCCGAGAATGAGCGGTCCCTGCTTGTCCATACCCATACAAGGTGGTGCACGATACTGTTGGCAAGGCATGACCGGTTAATGTGATCCAATTAAGAAAGCTCGAATGGAATTACATTCCAGTCTTTGTCTATTATATATATACATATATCTATAGTAGAGATAAAGAAATCTAAATAGAAATAAAATAAATTTAATTGAAAACGAATAATTATTAATACTGATAAAAAAAAGACGTGGTTAGGACAGCAGCTAACCTTAAATTTTGCTGGTCACTTAAACGATAAAAGTAATCACTATCATTCATCATCAATTCAGCCAACTACCTAAGCCTAAGGATTTGGCAAAGATATTATTTTTTACCCGACTGCCGTCAGACCTCCGTGCCCAGACGGAAAACCAAACCTTTCTAAGGTCTTGCGAAATATACATTCTTGGACGCGCGGGTTTCCTCACGATGTTTTCCTTCATCGCCGAGCAAGCAATAATGACAAATATGTACTTGTACATATTGTATGTATGAATTTAATGGTACACATGCTACCATGATTTGAACCGGGGACCAATCGGTTAATAAGCTGGTTCGTTATCCACTAAGCTATTATTACTGCACATTTAATAATAACATATCTTTTTTTTTAATTCAGTTCAGTAATATACCTGTCAAAAGCGAATTAATAAAAAAAAACAAAAACCTTGACAGTCAGATAATTTGAAAATCAGGAATCAAAATGGTCAATATTGGTAGACGATTCTGATTCTGAACAACGGAGTAATTTTGTGAGAGATAAAATAAATTTGTCTGTCTAAGTCAGGAACCTGTACAAAGATGGCGCTAACACTAGAAATGTTACGTACGAATAATGAATAATGATTTATGCATTCGCTCGGAAGATTAATGATAGATGAGTATTTGATGGCTTTATGAATAAAATCGTTGACACCTCGCTTGGTTACGTACCAATTCATTTGTTTTTAAAGGTTCGTAACCGATGAAATCGCATTTTTTTTATGAGCCGATGCTTCTTCTTAAACGATCAAACACACTGGCTGTATTATTTGTGCAATGGTTCGTGCACGTACTCACTGTGTTGTCTTGTAATGTATGGAACTATCTCAGAATACAGAATAAACCAGAAACCGCAAACACGCCCAAAACTGAAGCCATACAAACTACTCTCAATGAGAGTAGTTTGACATTTGGACGACTAGTATATATTTGGCCACCGTGCCTATTACGCGTAAAAATTTCTCGATAGTTTTTATTAAATAATGCCGTCTTGTGCGGTTCTCACCTGCAAAAATGCAGTTAGAAGCATAAAAAAACAAGATGGGATCACATTTCATGTGTAACTAGCGCATTTACATCTCATTTTATTTAAATAATGAATTTCTTTTACTCGTTGATAGTGGTAAACAATTTGGGCGAGTCCATTTGGTTCATGTTGCTAGTTTTACTAGTTTCTTTTCCCTACTTTTTTATAAAGTTGACATTGATGAAATAAATAATAAATGCATGTTAAGTAACTAAAAAATTGATTGATTAAAATAAAATATGTAAATACATTTATTTAATTTTAAGGTATTTACGATATGATAATGTAAACATAGGCTTACATTATTTGAGATCTTTTAATATAAATATTGCCTGAAGTAAATAATAATTATTGACTTAATAATAATGATTGAAATACTAAACTAATGTTTTTGGTATATAGTCTGCATATGTGAAATTGTGTAAATAGTAGTTTTTTTACAAAAATGTTTTGTGTAAAACTATTCTAATTATTATATGTGGAATTTCAGTTCCCCACTGATAAAATTATAAAAGCAAAGAGCAAGACTTCTTCATTTGTCGAAACGTAAAAATGTATTGATTACCTCAGAATCAAAACGGCAATATTATTAGTACAACAAAATGTACCTAAGTAAAGACATATATTTGTAAATTACTTGTGTTTTATTTTACTAAAGCATTTTTTTATGCGTATACACGTACAGTATATTAATATAACATCTTTTATATTAATATAACACTTTTAATTTACCCTAAAAGAGGCGAAATCTCACTAAGCTAGCAATACTGTACGGGTGGGAAGTATGAGGAATGCGGGGGATTGCAAAATGTTTCTGGACACAGCGGACCGCATGTATTATCGGCTGTAGGCTCCTTCTGGTTTATTCTGTATTCTGAGGGAACTATACGTCTACGAGTACGAAACAGTGTTTTGGCCTTAAAGGTTTAATGATCCCCGTAATACATAACGATATTTTTTATTTTTTTATTTATAACTTCACGCCAAATCCCTTGCGGATTAGGCAGAGAGAACCGAGCGCCACGTGACTCGATCCTTACATATCACACTCGCTTAATAACGATAATAATAACGATATATTTTCGGTAAATATATATCGTTATATATTATACATAGATATTTTTATATAAGAAGAAATTATATTAAAAGTCAGGATTTCTTTAAGTTTTGCGACCCTTAAGGGGTCAATTAATAGCATTAATTATATATCGAAACATACATTTCCTCATTTACCTATTGGCAACAAAGTTAGTAAGTTTAATCTATACAGGACTTAATAAATTCCTACATGTTTATTACTCAGAAGCTTACTAATGTTTGTACATTCTCGAAGAGGTTGTTCAACTGCTTTTCAATTTTAAATGAAGTATTCTTATAATCGCCGACGCAAAGGGCAAGAAGGTTCAACAGCCACCCAGTATAACGATCTACCATCATTCCCATTAGAAAACTTTATAATAACTGGAAATAAACTGCTGATTACGAAAACATAGCTAAATAAATTTCGGGTTTCCTTCGACCTTGTCCGGAGATTAGAAATGATCGAATCGAAAGTACCAACCGAATAATAATTAAAAATTTTTTTTCTTCAACCTATTCAATACTGAGTCACAAATATGCATACTGTGGGACGCCGTCGAGTCGCCACCGCGTTTACCTTTTATCCATTCAAGCCTCCGTTCACCTACATGAGTACATGGACAGCACACACGCGCGCTATTCACCCACACCGATGGAATAGTTCAAGCCAGTTTGACAGTTCTCGCCACACAATCAGTTGGCCGATGCACGGCGTCGCGGTATCAACGTATATAGCCGCCATTTTGTGAATTCTCGGTCAGTTTATTGAAAAATAACCACGTAGTACGTGTCTACTTGTGATTAGTGTGTGTTTCAAAAAGTTCTTTCGGAGGTTTGAAAATTCAAATTTGGAAACGAATCTTTGTGTCACGAATGAGGATTTCGGTATTTCAAAGCGGTCGCCGTTTTTTTGAGGTTAAAAATGTATTCGCGGTTTTATCGAGATGTTTTTATTAGATGCCGTGAGACTACGTAATGTCGTCTATGATGTAAATTGCAAAATAATTATCGGCTATTTGCATAGTACTTACTAATGTGTCTCCAAGGCGGTACATGTACTTCGATGAATATATAGGAATTGTTGTCTATGCTGTTTATTTTTAAAATTGAGCAAATAGGGTATGGTTGACAGCCAAAATATAGGTTACAAAAACTTCAACGGTCATTAAAATTTGAACGGTAAACCTTAATTATAGAATAGATCAATGTTTGTTCAGCTTGTATTTTGTAATATTGTACAAATACGTGCATGAGTTATTTTATTACTTCATTAAAAAATGACGTTATCCGTTAATGATGTCATTTATTTGGAACTCTACAGAAAATATGAACTTTATAAAGTGGGTGTTGAGTTAATTTTTGTTATATAGTTATAGCCTCAGCGTTATACCTTGAACTTGACCTCAAAAACAGGAAAAAGCCATGAATATTCTTGTTATATGAATAAATACTATTATATATTATGAAATGCAATTTATGTTCGGTTTATTAATCATCGTATATGCGTGATGTTGTCATAACGGTCACCTATTTATTGTTATATTTTACAGTTTGATTGAAATTCTTCATAAATTTATATCGAAACTTTTGAATGCAATAAATTTTATATTAATGGTTGGAAATGAGTTATCGATCGCGATCGATTTTGTAAGTGATCAGATAATGACCTTAAATTTATGAGAATAAGTAAACGATTCAGATCATATCGAACAATTTGAACCAATCGATGATAATATGCGGCATTTTAAAGTAGTATTTAACTTAGTACTTCGCTTTAAGAACAAGGTTGTAAAATCGTCACTAGTCGACTTAGTTTTAAATGTAAATGTGATTGTCTTCGTGTCTGTGTATCTATGGAACATTAACATGCCTTTCATAATCAGTAAAGTCATTCCGGCATGTAATAATTCAAATTTTTATATAATTCTTAATATTTCAGCCACTTCTTTCCTTTATGCCCAAAACTTAACGGTCGTGCTCAATAATTATTGTATTGTGTAAGACCACAAAAAAGTTTCGCGTTTCGATATATCTTACTTGGCGATAATATCATACTTCAGTATTACCTTCAATACGGAGGTAAATCAGACTTATAAATTTAGTTATATGGAATTTATGTTAGTCTTCTTATGGGTAAACTAGTTTGTTATGTTTTTAGACGCTAAATCGATGTGTAAACAGGTCGACCATAATCTACAATCTTCCCTCGACGACTGTTGTTTTTTATTGTATCTACTGGCACCATCGCTTTAATTTTATTCTAATCTGATCCTGTGGTTTCGCAAAATAGGGTGATATTTCATTGACTAAGTCATTTCCTTAATAAATGGTTTGGTTCTCTTCATGTATTTTCCCTAATTTCCGATTAATTGCTCTGTGTCTCTAGATAGTGGATATAAGTTGATAAAATTCACTATAAATTTTTATGGTTTTACCCATGACCATGTGTAGGAAAGGAGCATCTTAAAATATGCAAGGAATATCTTCTTTGCATATTTAGAAATAATTTCCTCTTTTCTATTACCTAGATCAGGTTGACAACAACTGGTAATCGATAATGATTATTTTTCGTATTTTTATTCACCTTTCTCAATTTTTAATATAATTTAGAAAGAAATATAATATAAGACGTAGGAGCCGAGGAAGGCCAAGACTTTACCTACCATGACCAAATTGGTCGTCTTCTATCAGAAGGTGATGTCAGGAGCCCTAGAAACCGGCGAGCGTGCATCAGAATATCAATTAGTGTTAAAGAAGCGAGTGAGATATGTAAGGATCAAGTCACGTGGCGCTCGGTTCTCTCTGCCAAACCCGCAAGGGATTTTGCGTGAAGTTATAGATAGATAGATAGAAATACATTTATATATTTTAGATAAGATTCGATGTTAGAGATGTGATAAAGTATAACGTATACAAATGATATATATACAACACGGAGGTATAATAAAAAATGATATCTGTTGATATGAAACAATCTTTATGAATTTATCAACTATCTATCAAACATTATCGAAAACTAAAGACGTCATATTATTTTATATTGGATAATGTTCTTTTGAAGATGAAGGTATTACAATTGTCATCAAATTAAGTCATCAGTTTAACCGTTAAAAGTCTCTATAACTCACATTTCTTCAGCTGCACTCCTCAACATCCACCGCGACACGATGTTCACCTTTTCTTTTATATCGTCTATTAAATTCTTGTCGGTTTTCTTAATGTGTTGTCTAGTCGTAATTCTAAAATGTAGGTCACTTGCAATTTTGTCAAGGTCTGCTCCATTCAAACGGACTCGCAAACTACACTTTAACGAAACTTAAGGTCCTTCTTTCTTCTCACCGCCAAACTTCAGAACCCTTCCTCTTTCTTAATATAATATTTATTAATTATAATATGAATATACTCTCTGCCTACCCCGTAAGGGATTTGGCGTGAAGTTATAGATAGATAGATATACTCTTTGGTCTGAAAACTAAAATTCATTCAAATTACTATTTAGGTATTTTTTGCACAGATTATTTCTAAGTTTAACAAATTTCATTACTTTTTAAATTTCATTCATTAACTTTGCTATATGTAAGATTAACAGTACAATTAAATCTTAAACGAACACAGTTAATAGATATCCGTGCTTAAATCTTATGAGAAAAAAGTAATGAATAAAAGCGAATTATTAATTTATACTAATAATGTCGAATAATTAAAATGTTAATTTGTGAACGAGCTCGAAATATTTACCTACTTGCTTATTTCATTGGCTCGAAACCAAAGGGATCTTATCTTTTAAACAAGAGAGCATCACTTTTTCGAGCCTGAACACCATCTCGCCAGTCCCTGGCCACTAGCTTCCGCAGGTCTTCTGTTAGATCCTTTCTAATATTTCTGGAATGACACGACAGATGATTGTTTCAGACCAGTCTTACTTTTTGGTATTCACTTCACCCATTCTTTCCTACTGGCCAATTTGCGTCCGAGTCTCATCAATGATGTTCAGACAGCCTCGAGCATATGTATCGCTATGTCTAGTATTTAGGGGATAACTTTTCTTTCCGCCACCAAAGGTTTCTGCTCCTCTTTGGACGTTTAGGTGTTTTTGTTGTATATAATTTAGATGTCTGTTATAGTAGTCCTACCATATGCATTGATTTAGTTGACTGACTGACTTAGACTAATATATTGAGCCATCCTGTTGACGACAAAGAATTCTTTTAGTGTATACAAGCGCGAGTGATTCTCCTGACGTCAGAAATATTCAAACGCTACAGTGACTGCTTATTTTCAGGCAGACCGTATGCTTATTTGCTACCTCAGTAGTAAAAACGTCAATATTTCCAACATGCATACGTCTACTGCGTGTTCTTGAAAGCCGAATGTGCTAAGTAAATAAATACCACATCGCTAAAAATTAATGATGACTGTATACAAGTTAATAAAGATATCTTAAAATAGTTTTCCAATAGTGTACAGTATTAAGTAAAGGAATATAAAGCGTGATATAAATAATATAATACATGATGTTTATATTGTGACAGATAACGACACCAACAAGAAAGAACCTGCATCAGTAAGTAATATGAGCGAACTGTAACGACAATGCTCGCAGTTCTTGTGGAATGAAAGTTCACAACAACAAATGCTAAGCTCGGGCTTTCTAAAAGCTTCTCGTTGTTTTATTCTAGTTATCTTAACACGAGTATATTTAAACGACCGCAATGATGTCATGAAAGGAAATCTTATAATTCCTGGATTATACCACGTAACATTAGTAACCCGGGTTTATGAGCTTCGCACGGCGTTTCTTATGATTTTTATGAAATTTCGGGAAGACACCTATATAGATAAACTTAGTAAAACCTTATCTAAATACAGGATTTTATCTAAATCGTTAGAGCTGTTAACGAGATACACATACATATAAGTAGTCGCAAAAGAATATACGTTATTAATTTAGAAATAAAGTAACACGTAATAGCGCATTTGCGAACTTAGCACGTTAGAACTTATAGTAAGATAAACTTGAATTGTCTATGTTGTTAGAACTTCTAGTATCTTAGAAGGCTTCTAACACTTCTAACCCCAACTCCGCGATGA
This sequence comes from Pyralis farinalis, assembly GCA_947507595.1. Classification (NCBI taxonomy): domain Eukaryota; kingdom Metazoa; phylum Arthropoda; class Insecta; order Lepidoptera; family Pyralidae; genus Pyralis; species Pyralis farinalis. The sequence continues at coordinate 6,717,997 of OX382282.1, read as the reverse complement.
TCTACAACTTGTATTGGTCAAAGCCCTCACTTGCAATGAAAGGAAGTGCCAAGTTTTAATAATTAATTCTTTTGTTATGTAGAAATGCCGTCAACTGTCTCTGTACAGCAAACTGGTGTTTGTCATGACGTTATACTTGGCGAATTTCAACGTTAACTGGAAAATTTTGTCCATTTTTAAATTTTTAACGGTTTTAAATTACAATTGTTTAGTTTTATGCCTGAATTTGTATTTTTAAGCGTGGCCAACATGAAATGGTTCAATTATGTCTTTGACTGCTCCTTTTATTTAACAGAGTTTCTATTTTAGACTTCTCATTTTTCGTCTTAATGGGAGACGTTGATTAGTAATCTCACAGTTTATATTCTCTTACATTTGTACTGTGCTAGTTAGGTAACTTTTTACGCACTGTATTGCGTATTTCTAAATATCTGTTCTTAGCCCATCTATAAGAAAGGTACTTATGGAATATTTGCAAATTTTAAACTACGAAATGCAGCGGTCCATTAGGCATGGTACTAGGTATGGATTATTAATTACTCCACGCTTATATCCCACTATATACCACTTTGTCAGGTCGATCACTGTTTACCCTATTTCATAGATCAACGTTCACACTACACTTACTATTATTTTGTAGCGATTTTCACCTTTATGGGTTTAAAAATTAGTGTGCACTTTACAGTAAAGAATAGCACAGGAAAGTTCACGACCAGAGGAAAGTTTCTCACGATATTGCGTTTTGTTGTAAAACTGAGAGTTTAATATGATCTGTGAAAACTCTTTACCCAACAATTTAAGTTATAAACATGTCACATGTCACTTGTACACGTACAGCGAGTACGTGCCACCCCACCCCACTGCCACCCCACTGTTAGCGCAGCCACGCATCAGGAACTTATAGGTGTTAACTTAACCCGCTCGCAACATTAATAATAATAATAAATACAGAAAGTACTGTATTTATTATTATTATTAATTATTATTATTACTATTATTTATTATTATTACTGCCTACCCCGTAGGGGATTTGGCGTGAAGTTATAGATAGATAGATAGAAATACAGAAAGCAGTCCTCCTCAGCACGGCACGTATTGTGAGGAGGTTTCTGTCTCTGCGACCTTGACCATCGATAGTTTGGACCTTGTTCCCGCTATCGGAGGGATACTATTTTTTATATTTTTAAATGTATTTTTTTTATGCAATTATATATTTAAAAATGTAATTAATAAGAAAATAATGTAATAAATGAATAATAATAATATATTTATTTTTCTCTCTTCACAATCTTACTTATTTGGTAGGTATACAATGAAAATATAAATATGTTATACTAATTAAGATTGAGAGAGACTGGCGCCTGAACTAGGCCTGAGCCTGTGACTCTGGTCACCAGTACTCTCCCCACTTGACATGGACGGAAGGCGCATCTCAAAACACAAGAATATTCTTTTGAAAATGAAGGGGAATAAATAAAGAACAAAAATATTACATATATCAGAAACACGTCCGTTCCATCAGACATCCAGGGGGGAGAGAAGCTTACAACCCTCAAGTGGGTTATTTGGCTGCAGTATTATGTGAGGTGGAGGTACAACTTCCTCAGTTGGGCTGCTTTGACATCTCTTTTGCCAGAGATTCGTTGGTTAAATAACAGGGTGCACAACGTGAAGGACACGTTACTTGTAAGCATTAACTCGTAGTCTATCTGACATTTTGCGACCATAAGTGAATACCGATCATAATTTCAACAACACTAATGTCGCTGAACGTTTCCACATTCCAATTGAACCAATTTACCAAACAACCACAATACCATAGTCAGCAAAGATAACGATGCAGAATCTCAATCACGTGAACCTAAAACGGTATCAACAATCGACAACATCGGTAAACACAAAGTCAATAGCTCACTTTATGTCGAGACTTTCATAGCCCCGAGCGATAAACGAGCAATGGTTATCGAATACAGAAATGATGGTAAGGTGAAAGGCATGCTAGCAAAGAGCCATCTAATTGTACGAAGAACTGCGAAACAATTGATTGTAAAGTACTTAAATTTTATTGTATTGGATTACTTTTTAAGAGCACAGTCTAATCTATTTAGTGAAGAGATACTAACTGCAAACATTTGGAAGGTCGTTTTAGATAATAGTAATGTTCTCGAAACTCGGACTCGGACTGTGTGTAATATCATTATACAAATATTTTGATGCTGTAGACAAGATCTAATAGATCTTGTACAAAATATAAAACTAGTATTTGTCCCAATAGTCAAAATTCGACCATTATCTTTATTGAAAATTTGAGGAAATTTGCATGATCAGACTTTTGTTGGACTGTTTTCAAATATTTTTGTTAATAACACTAAAGCTCGTCAATTGCTAACAAACAGAAAAAATCTGTTGAGAAACAGAGACATAGGACTGAACTTTTTTGAGTTTAATTATATTGAATTGATAAAATCATAAATTATGAAAATCCGCTGACGGGACAGTTGTGAATACAGAATAAAAATTTCAAATGTGGAGGAAATATTATTGACTAGACTACTTTGAAAATGTGCGTATCTGTATCACTTCTTGCATCAAACGAATGAATGAAATATCACTGCTATTCTATTTCTTAACATATTCAATGCTTTTACATTTTGCAGTTAAATTCCTTTTATTGTTTTTTGACTTACTTATGCGAGGATAGTACGTTGAACCGTCTTATTTTTCTTATTCGTAGTTACATTGCAATTACAATTAGTAAATTTATAGAAACAAACGATGTTTGTAAATAGATTGTTTGCGAGATGATTGTATGCCAGAGTCGAAGTTCTAAAGTTTAAATTTTCTCATGAGAAATTCTTAAAAAAACGTCTCATAGAGTTTTTTAATAGATATGTCAAAATTTAAACAAAATTCCCATGCGATAGGGAACAGTCGAAAAAAACTGGTTTGCAACTCTCAGACAATAATGGCACCATAACACAATACGGCACCCTTGAACTTCTTTGCGAATATCAATTTGATTCTTTGATGTGAATGCACCCCTTAAATATTTGACGTGGATAGTACTGTTAAGTTCTATAAACTCGTAGAAGTTTTACAGTTTCGCCTTGTTAACTATGTTTGATATTATCTTTGGCTTGACGGTAGTAGTTTGCACGTCGCAAACGTAGTTTACAAAGTAATGCGACAAGCTGTGTTTATAAACTCAGTAAGATAAATATTGCTATAAAAATCTCCTTTTTTTTCCATCTATCTATATGTTCACGCGAAGTCTGCGAAGTCGGCATTTAGGGCATCTAAGACCACCTTGTGGTAAATCATAGCTAATTTGGTTATGATAGGTCGGTCTAGATTTTTGTTGATCTTTCCATTTTAAAGTCGTTTGCCTGGCTTGCCATTCATTCATTCTACATGTTTGCCATTTATTCTCATTGAGGCTGATTGGTTGACGGCTATTGTTGAATGGAGTCCCCTAATTGAAATTAAGAGATAACAATCAAAGAATGCACGTAACCCAAACAATGTAGTCGCTTCTAATTTGAAGCCACTTGACGAATTCAAACAATAAGTTGATAAAAAGCATGCAGTTAGATGCAATCACTTCATTTAAAACCAATAAAGGAATTACATCAGATACAGTAAAAAAATAAAGGTAACTAGCTTAAGATGGTCATCATTAATTTCGTTTAAACAACTCGCACTCAGGTCACGTAAAATGTACGTGTTTCTTGAATATGCTAGCAACTGGAGGCAAATGGAGGTAATGTCGTCTTAACAGCAGCGTCTGGAGCAATATATACATGTACACTATATGCACTAAGTGCAGTGATCTTAATTGTTTTAGCCTCTAATCATTTTCATAGATCGATGTCTTAGTAGATGAGTACAGTTTTTATTATAATGTATGACTTTCAAAGATAACTAAAATGAATTCCAAATTCAAAATGAAAATTTCAAATGTTTCAAACAAATTTGACGTGTTTCTCTCTGCGTCTCTACCCCGCAAGCGACATAGCGTGAAGGCATAGACTTTTTAAGATCGTTATTTATATAGCTCTATTATATCGGCCTAAGCAGGCTTGTTGTTATATTTTTTAAACATTACTCAACGTGTTTTCCGCAACTGGTTTTCTTAAAAAATGCGTGAAAATGAATGAAAAAGAAGGTTTTTACTTTTCTTTTTGTTTGCCATCTCGATGGTATAAAATTGTTTTGCTTATTTTGAAGGGTTACTTTCTTTACGGTTTATGTTTTAAAGTTGAATTTTACGGGGAAGATATTCGTATTTAAGATTGAGACTCATAATCGTTGTATCTTTTCTATAAATTGTAATAGATATTCACTGATAACTTGCGTATATTTTTTAATTTGTCTGTCAAAAGATATAACTTTTTTTTATACAACTGCAATCAAGCATACTATAAATACTATAACTATCTTTGACTAATCTTTTGATGATATTGTCGATCGTTTTGGGTTATAATTGTCTTGCTTTCATTTTCTGTAATTAAAGTAGATTTTTACAAATACGAACTGCTAGTCAATATCTTGCGTATATTTTTTAATTTGTCTGTCAAAAGATATAACTTTTTTTTATACAACTGCAATCAAGCATACTATAACTATCTTTGACTAATCTTTTGATGATATTGTCGATCGTTTTGGGTTATAATTGTCTTGCTTTCATTTTCTGTAATTAAAGTAGATTTTTACAAATACGAACTGCTAGTCAATTTAGTGTAAACTACTCTCTTTTCATCGGTAACTTGTAAATATTTTTTTTCTTTTGTGTCGATGCTATGAAATATCTCTTGATATAACACAAGTTAACTCTTATACCTCCCGTAATTTAAACATATAATTTAATATGTTTACAAATTTCTGAATCCGTGAAGTTCTCTGCATCTGGCAAAGCAAAAAAGTATATGTTTAAATATTATATATAAATGATCGAATTATAACTTTCTATTTAAATGTCACTAGCATCAGATCTTATTTCACGATAACCATTTTTAAGTAGTTTAGTATTCTCAATTTGTCAAAATGTTTGTAACTCCGCATGCATAATTGCTAAAACCGGACAGTCTGGCATGTAGTGGTAAGAGAAAGCCGATTTGCTGGGTAATCTCTTTGCATCTAACTCGAGAGACAGGGCAGCTGTACCACCTACCATCCCGTGGTGCGGTGGTAACTCATTACCAGAAATCTCAATCATCCAGCGAGATATCCGGCGGGCGATGCTCTCGACAGACCAGACAGCATATTGGCAATCGGCAGCGGTACTGAAGTTATGTCCTGTACTGATGCGCCTTTCTTAATCTATGGGGCAATCCCGTCTTCGTGGAAGACTGCCAATGTGCACACGGTACCCAAAAGGAGCAATAGATCAAATCATCGAATTACAAACCTAGCGCTGTGCCCTCCCTTTTTTCCAAGTTGATGAAGCGTGGGATGTACACGCGTCTCTTGGCATACCGAGAAGATCACGATTTGATCATACACACCACTGGGCTACGGCGATTGAGAATTAAGTTGAGGCATTGGCCATCATCCTAGATAATGCGAAGGCGTTCAATCGGGTCTAGCATCGTGGTCTTATGTATCAATGGCTATCGATAATTCGATATTGACATCTTCCTGGCTTCCTGAGTATTTGTGCAAATGTATTGCTAACTTCTTAACTAGCAGATGCATAAAAGTTAGACGGTAGATGTGGTAGACGGTAGTTGCTTCGATAGCATGGATATCAATACTGGAATCACACAGGGCACTGTACTGTCTCTGACAATGTAATTTAGCCAATTGTTTGCGTTCGGTGCTGTGCTGCCGTACGGGCAGCACCGGAAACAATTATTACATAGGCAACCCTCGTTCCGTTGTGGAGGAAAGCCGCGAAAAACTGTGATCTAATGTGAAGGATTTTCCCCTAACCCCAGCCAAAGTTTTCCCAAGGTTCTGCAGCAAGTGGTTCTTCAAAAAAGTTTTTACGGTGTTAGAAGGCACAAGTGATCCTGGTGTAACGAATATCAGTCAGGTAACTTCGGTAACTGCTGACTCTGTAACCTCTCCATTGTTCAATTCTTACATATCCAATTATCATAATGTATTCCCATGTTGTCTTCTATTAGATCTAATAAATCTACTGTTTTCAATCAGTAACTCTGCCGCATCAAATCACGCTTTCGTAGTGCTTTCGTACGTCAGTGCGGATCCCGTTACCTTGAACCGGTCGGGTGGCTTGCGTTCATAGCATTGTTTCGCTTAAACATTCCTTTTGTTTATTTTTGCTTTTCTTGTCTTTATCACAGGTCTTAGGACTTACTCGGCAATTACTGGCTGAAAGTAAATTATTTGGTCTTGTAAAAAGCTACTGATGAATTAATTTCTTGGAACACTGTTGTTATCAATTTATCGTCAATGCTGTCTTCTTCTTCCTAGCGTTATCCCGTTTACTAATCCCTTAAGATTGGCGGGGTCCGCTACCTAAGTCTAAGGAATTGGCGAAGATACTGATTTTGTCATGGAGCGACTGCCGTCAGACCTCCACATCTCACAGGGAAAATCGGATCTGACATTTCTTAGGTTAGGTCACACATCTAACAAAATATAATTTCTCGGATGTGCGGGCCTCTTCACGATGCATTTTTTCATCGCCGAGCAAGTCATAATTGCAAATGTGTATGGAAGTCCGAAAACACGTATTTAGTAGTACATGGACATCGTTATTACAACGAGGGACCAGTTGTTGTCACTGTATTTCTTTTCAGCAGTGCTTTTGTTTAATAGTAATTCCATAAAGAATACAGTTGAATGCGTTGCATTTATTTATCAAGTTATATGGATTACTTCCGTTATCTATTCTCGACAAATATAACTTTGAATTTGCTGTCACACAGTTGTCTAATAAAAATTATTTAATTCTGAATATGTTAATGAAACCATTTATTACTATCTATGTTAATATCTCTTGTGTTTTAGCAACACAATACAGCAATAAATTGTATTGTCTAGACGAAGTTTTTCAAAATGTGTGTATCTTTACATATTATCTATTATTTACGTGGTTATTAATGACATTCTCGGCGACTGGCAATATTAAATTAATTAATTTGAAACGGTTTGGTCCATCTTTTTAAGAGACGAAAGTTTTAATTTAAATTTTATTTATATGTTTACGTTAAAAACTAACAATCACTTACTACGACCAAAATGATCGTGTTTTATCACAAGCGAGGATATATACTAATATATAAAACGAAAGAGTTGGTATGTTTGAATGCGCCAATCTCTGGAACTACCATTTGAATTATTTTTTTTCGTAGTATGGCCCAATTCTCGAGGAAGGTTATATAAGGATAGGTATACAACATCACGATACGACCCTTAGAAGCCGAGGAAAAAAGAAATAAAGTAGAAAAAGTGCAGCTTGTATATATATGTAGGTATATATATTTATTGTAAGAATTATGTATATTGATTATGAAAAAAATTGGTACAAAGAAATGCAGGCCATCGTTTTTCGAGTATCAAATGTTTTTACTGTTTACCTAAACATTCCGGCTTCGTCAGTTTCCACAGTGAGATGCACAGACATGCAGGCAGATGCATTTAGTGATTACACGGTGTGACCTAACGGTGTGCCCGGTCAATGGTCACAAATTGGATCGTATGCTCTTCTTCTTTATTCCAAAACTGTATCTCTATCACGCACAATGGGCGATTCGTCTTGGGAAATTTAATTTGTTCGCACGAATTTTTTGGGAATCCGCAAGATTGGCTGCCTTTTTAACTGGCATGCGTGAAAACTGTTGGTAAAATGAAAAGTATATATATCACATACGATAGTGATGCATGGAAACGATGTATGTTTGTTTCCATGTATATTGTGGTATCCTCATTCACACTAGAATATTGTTCTGTTTCTGCATAACTCAACGAAATTAATCACGCCGAGAATAGTCTATCTATCTATAACTTCACGCCAAATCCCTTGCTGAGTAGGCAGATAGGACCGAGCGCCACGTGACTCGATCCTTACACACCTAACTTGCTTCTTTAACATTCATTGGTCATGCACGCTCGCCGGTTTCTAAGGCTCCTGATATCACCTTCAGATAGAACACAACCAATTTGAAATAGTCATAGAAAATAATACACGGGTTAATTCAAATTATTGCTACTAACATTTAAAAATATAAATAAACAAAACAACAAAAGAGTCTACTGTGATAGTTTTATAATCGATTAAAAATATCAAAATCGATTAAGAATTGCGACAGGTCGGATAACTCATAAAGGAACTGAATCAATCTAATTTCAGTGTAAAAATCTTGAGTAATATATTTCGTAATTTCGAATATACGGGTAGTTTTGACAATATCGTCAAAAGTGTTTAGTTCTGCAATCTGCCACCAGAATTTAATCCAATCTGTCACTACTATTGCTGTTTAAGAGTTTAATTCTAATTCAGATTGACTGTAATTTTCATTAATCGTGTACGATTGTACACTTTGGATTTGATTCGATTTGTAATTGATTTCTTAAGAAAATTACCAACACTCTCAAGCCACGTGTGCAATAATTTTACAAACGTAAGTTATAGCGTTCCATTTGGACCAATCCAATATATCCTCCAGTGTTACGTAGGACTATAGACAAAATGATTATTTTAAAAGTTTGCACCATCGGTAATGAATCTAACTTATGTATTCTTCTTTTTATGATGATACAAATCAAGTGTACTATATTTATGATGCTAATAAGTTATTGTATTCTTTGGAAACTTACAACGTTAGGCCATCGAGCGTTGTTCTATAAAAATCAAAAAGGCTGTATGGTGTAAAAAAAGATGAAGACAAATCTAATAGCAACTCGTGCCAGTTGGTTATTCAGCATCTACGGGTCCTCAAATCAATTCACTACATTTTTTTATAAAGCAAATCATTGATACATAAAACAATTTTAATTACAAATTTAATTGCTCGTTTTTATGTTCGCATGTGAACGAAACACTATACTCTTGAATAATAAACTCGCCGGCAGAGGTTTTTGATCCTGGCTCAGTTATGTTTTTATTATCAGTTTCAGTTACATTGAACTGTCCAATTAACATGTTTAAATATGGTTACTTGGTGACAAATGATGTCAACACAACCTTCGTTTTTTTCCTTCTGGTTATTACTTTTGCTTTTTAAGTCACTCGGATGGCCTATTTGATGTAAACTAGTTACTTGGACAGATTAGTACAATATGATTAGATAATCGAATATTTTATGTGGAGACTTTGAATTTATTTCTCTTTTTCAAAGTTTGTATATAGTAATTGCATATTTTTTGCAGTTAAACAATTGTAATTGATGTGCCAAAATTAGTTGGCACTGAGGACGCATGAGTGCGTCCTTAGTTGCAGTGTGTGCAGTAATTTTACAGAAGTAAGGCTTGGCGTTCCAATTGGACCAATCCAAAATGTATCTAATGATATGTTGCTTATGGAAATTATCAGTAAATATTTCTAAATTTATATACGAAACTGTATTACAATATTTTAATGTTTCCTTAACGCTTAGCGACAGAAGCTTTGAAGAGATACGATCTGACCCTTTTGACTGTTACTATAAAATACAGTGTAATTTAATGATATTTATGATATTACTGATAACCTTATCGGGACAATTTTCTGGTAATTTCTTGTTTAATTATTAAGAAATAACATCCGATATCTGCTCCAAATTAAAAAAAAAACTTTTGCAATGCAATAAACCTGACAATTGAACAGAAACCGTTTTGGAACGCCACGATAAAAATACAGATTCATTTACTCGAATAAAAATTCATTTACGAAGTGCACAATACGTTTTCCTGTGTTAAATTCCTTGCTATTAAAATTGATCGGCTGTGAATGGTATGATATGAGAAAGTTGCGTAGTTTACCCTACACAATTTATTATTACCTTCTTTGCAGTCACGGGTATTAATCCCGGTCATTTGATAGGCGTGCGCGGGGATAAGGATCCAACGCGTAGAGGCCCCTTAGGAAAGACTGTATGTAATGTTGTACACCCGCCGTGGCCCGCTCCAGAGTATATCAGTGGGACAATATACCAATGAACACGTCACGGCAGGTATTGGGACTATTGGAAATATGTCGGAAAAAAGTGGGCTATTAAAATGAGATCTGGAGGGATTATTAGTACCGGGCTATTGCAGAAGAGGGACGGTCGCCTGCCATAACTATCATATTTGATGTTACTCCGGGCGGGGGGGGGGGGGGGGGGGGGGCTCGTCACTCACTGTTATTATAACTAAATAAATAAATAAATAATAAATAAATATTGTCGGACAAATTACACAGCGCCATCTAGCCCCAAAGTAAGCGAAGCTTGTGTTATGGGTACTAGACAACTGATAAACATTTTTTTTTTTGTAAATACATACTTATTATACATAGAAAATACCCAGACCAAGACAAACATACATGTTCATGCACACAAATGTTTGTACAGTGTGGGAATCGAACCCACGAGCGTTGGTGTCAAAGTAGCGTTACAACGCGTTTCACCACTGCGCCACCGAGCTCGACAAAACTATGATTATCTTATTTGTCTTATGGTTATGCTGACTTTTCATTTTGTACAAAACGGGCGGTATATGCACTTACGATTTAACCAAAATTTTTGCTCAATGCTGTGCAAAAGCTTTGCCTACCTTTGTGTATCCTACTGATTGTATAACGAGTTGCGTACAGACCAGTTATTCGATGTCATGCCTACTATGATGTCAACAGCTTGCATTTACCATGGCATCGCTTACTAATAAAAGGAAAAGCGCACTATTATGACAGGATCATTAAAAGGAAAACCACCACGTGTGTCAGGTCATAATCCTCTACAGTGCGTCATAAAAAGGAAAATCACCTTTTTTCATGTCAAAATCCCGTACTGTGCGTCATTAAAAGGGAAAACAGGAAAATCTTCCTGTATCACGATCGGTGGCTCAGTCGCGAATGACGCGACTTTGACACCAACGCTCGTGGGTTCGATTCCCACACAGGACAAATATTTGTGTGCATGAACATGTCTGTTTGTCTTGGTCTGGATGTTTTAAGAGAGGTAGGGCGCATCAAAACAGCCCGTCTGGGGAAGTACCTCCACCTCACAGAAAAACGCAACCAAATAACAACTCCCTAGAGGGATGTTGTGTTCCTGCGTGTGAGTGCTGTGTAAGCAGCAGAGGAGGTATCGCGCGAGTGATAATTAATATATCGCAAGCGTTAATAGGCTACGGTACCCGCTTTACATCAGGTGGGTCGTATGCTTGTATGCCTCCCGACGTAGTATAAAAAAAAGTAATAGGCCAGTGGATAAGTAACTGACATATTGACCGCCTGGTCCCCAGTACGAATCCCCACGTCCAAGAAATTATATTTCAAAAGACGCGTGTTCTAACCTAAGAATTTTCATTTAAAAAATCAGTATCTTCGCCAAATCCTTAGGCTTAGGTAGAGGACCCCGCCGATCCTAATGGATAAGGAAGCGAAGGAAGGAGAAGAAGATCCTTTATCGTGATCCTGTACTGTGCGTTTCCATAGTGTTCAGATTGCGAATGATACCAAGTATCCGTATGTTTGTTTGGGACTTTAGTAGCATAAAAAAAACGGGTTGCACTCCGGGAGTGCCGGCAGAAGTGTAAACTTGAACATTAACGTTGTGCATTTTTGAATATTTTGACTTTGACTTTGAATAATTTCGCACGAATTGCTTTATTTATCAGTATAAAAGTACTATCATGTATGTGGTGAAATACACTATTCATTTATTGCGCTATCGTACACAAACATGACAATTTATATTACATTAAAAATTTAACACTTCAGAACTATTACAATTATTTTATATTAAAAAGTTTATCTCTCAGAAAAATCAACTTTCATCCATAATTTCAACGACTCTTTCACCATCATCATTACCAGCATCATCATCGCCAATCTCTAAAACTCAAACACACCCGCACACTCGCGCAAGCGTCCTGCGCCGCTTAAACCAAACAGCGATGTTGATAAACTACGTTGAACGAAACGCGTAAACGCCAACAATTTCATGACGCTTACAACGTTTTGGTCGCGAGAAAATAATGCCCTATGAACGATCTAGCGCTTCATGTTTTAATTGTTTAATTAGAGGTAACTAATGTTTTAGCGCTGCAGCGAATTTAAGTTCGACGCGAGTTTAACATTTTTTACTCATCCCAAAAAGTGCACAACGCCGCTAAAGAAGTCTTCACTTCAAAAATGTTTCGGAAACAGCTTGATTAAAATCAGACGCTTAAATTGAACAATTCTTCAGAAACAGGCGGTCAAGGTTTGTCTAGAATCTAGACTCAACCATTCACTAAACGATAAACTGAACAGGTATGTAGGTTACTGTAAATTGATCCAATGTTCACTTCTCAGAAACAATGGCCAATGTCAAATGAATAAAGACAAATGTCGGTGGTATCTTTAAGCTACCGTGATGGAGGCAAGTGGATCACATATCACTTTCATCTACAGAGGATTTGCTCGATCGTGATGCTATGCAAACTTGCCTACTCCCAATGATTCCGTCTGATTATATAGAGAGATAAATTCATAGCATCTTCTTAGCGTTGTTCCGTTTCCTAATCAATAAGTCCACTACCTAAGCCTAAAGATTTCGCGAAGATACTGATTTTGACATAGAACGACTGTCGTTAGACCTTCACAACGCATAGGGAAAACCAGATCCTGATTAGTTTAGGTCATACCTACGTCTTTCGAAATATAATTTCTTGGGCGTATGCGTTTCACCACGATGTATTTCATCATCGGCGATAAGTGTACAAATATGTACATAAATCCGATAACACAAATTAAGTGGTGTCAGGACCCGAACCGTGGACCATTTGGTCGATATTATCACCGCAGGGATTCCCAAACTATTTTGGGCAAGAGACCCCTTTTCCAAAATGAACTGATACCTCAGATCTCTAAGAAAATCCCATCTAGTTTTTTTTTAAGTACAACAATGATACTAAAATCCTACTGAAATATTAGTCGTTCTTATAACAAGTCGATGCACGTAACGCAACTTATACAGTCTCTGTTTTAAATAAGAATTTGTGTGTGTGTAAAAGGGGGTCGATTTTTAGACCTCGTCGACCGTCATAATCAGTTTTCGTTTATGTGGACTCGTGGGAAACTGATATCGAACCCAAGGGGTCGTTATCGGAAAGTGGTCCATATCGGCCACTTTGGGTATCGCTTGCACTAGGCTATCACCGTTCCTAACCTACCCTAACCGTCGCTGTTTATCCTAGACAGGAGATAACGGAAATGTGTTGAAAAAGGGCCAAATCAAAAGTACCCAAAACCGAAGAGCATGCATGTAGAGGTTGATGAGTGTGGAAGAAGCGAGAGAGGTATGTTTGGATCGGTGCACCTGGCGTTCTATAGTCTCTGCCTACTCCAATGGGAGATAGGCGTGATGATATGTATGTATGGATGGAGATAACGGTGGACGACTGCAGCCAGATAACAATTCCCTACAGCTTCGCCTGTTATGAACTGAGCGCACCAAACGTCTGGAGGCTTGCGTTAGCAGTGGGAATGTGCACGAAAAATCTAGTAATTCGCCACCAAACGACTAGGTAGTCACGCTCTTGATACTCCTTATATTACAACTATATACGTGGTATTAATATACTCGTACACTAATACCTAAACCACAAACCATTCAACCATTGACTGCCTTGAAGTACCTCCACCTCACAGAAAACCGGAGCCAAATAACATCTCCCTAGAGGGCTGTTGTTTTCCTGTGAGTGAGGTCACCAGTAAGTTCCTAAGGAGTCGCTGTGGAAACGGCAGAGGAGACATCGCGCGAATGATACTTAATATTATTACAAGTGTTAATAGGCCCTGGCCTGTGGCCCTGGCCCTGGTGTTGCAAATGTCCATAGGCTACGGTGACTGTTTAACATCAGGCACGCCGTATGCTTGATTGCCACCTTAGTGGTATAAACTGGTAGCATTACATAGCATTGATATGCAATATTGTACCCTACATACACTACTATTGATATTAGCAAAACATTTACATACACTATTACACTGGTCAAACATTACACACTTCATAAGGATTGGAAAATTACGTGCCGTGTCACATACATTGCCCGTCTTATGTGTTACGTCAATGGGTATTGCCATAACTAGTTCTCAATGAACGGCAAATACAATGTAAATAGCATCGATTGGCTTCACTCGCGTAACATTATATTACCAATGATGATTAGTCAACTAAGTAAGTATAAATTACTAATATTGCAACTGTATTTGTTGTAAAAATGCCCAACGACTGTTTAGATAGGTCATGAAGTAAATAACCTGTGGAGCACCAATGAGATCGATATTACATAGTAAGTCAATTCACCGCTACGAGGTGGGGAGCGGTAATGTAACAAGCAACAAACAACTTGACGAGCTCGGTGGCTCAGTCGTGATTGACACGACTTTGACACCAACGCTCGTGGGTTCGATTCCCACACAAGGAAAACATTTGTGTGCATGAACATGTCTGTTTGTCATAGTCTGGATGTTTTAAGAGAGGTAGGGCCCATCAAAGCAGCCCGTCTGGGGAAGTACGTCCACCTCACAGAAACCCGCAGCCAAATAACCACTCTCTAGAGGGTTGTTGTGTTCCTGCGTGTGAGTGAGGTCACCAGTAAGCTCCCTAGTAGTTGCTGTGTATGCAGCAGAGGAGGCATCGCGCGAGTGATATTTAATATATTACAAGCGTTAATAGGCTACGGTACCCGCTTTACACCAGGTGTGCTGTATGCTTGTATGCCTCCCGACGGAGTATTAAAAAAAAAACTATACAACGACGTAGAAAAGCAATCATACGACCCACCTATGGGATATACGGATGTAAAGTGTCCGTAGCAAAGGAAGGTCGCAGTACAGCTAAGTGCAGCTCAAGCTTTACACTTTGCCCTTTGTACCGATCTTATGCCGTTCGTAATAAGGGTTACAATCGCACTTCGATTGTTAAGCATGATCTGCTCTTGGCTGTACAAAGAGTATCGCATTGTCTCCTCCGTTACTAACACAACGATTCTACAGGAGCACACTCGCAAGCAGAAACTTTCTGTAGATGTTATTTGGCTGCGATCTTCTGGGAGGTCTTGCCCAGTTCCTATCGCTTTCACCAGAGCCTCATTTGTTCAATAGCAGGTTGCATTACGTGTAGGTTAATGTTAGCATTGACTCTAAATATGTTAGTGAGTCGTTCTTCTTCTTCGCGGTACCCCGTTTCCTAATCCACTAGGATTGGCGGGGTCCTCTACCTAAGCCTAAGGATTTTTATGTTTTATACAACGACGGGAGTCATGCAAGCATACGGTCCACCTGATGTAAAGCAGCTACCGTAGCCTATTAACGCGTGTAATATATCGAGTGTCACTCGCGCGATGCCTCCTCTGCTGCTTACACAGCAACTCCTTAGGAGCTTACTGGTGACCGCACTCACACACAGGAACACAACAACCCTCTAGGGAGTTGTTATTCGGCTGCGGTTTTCTGTGAGGTGGAGGTACTTCCCCATACGGGTTGCTTTGATGCGCCCTACCTCTCTTACTTTCTTAACCTCTCTTACTCTTCTTAAGGATTTGACGAAGATTCTGTTTTTTACACACACATCTTTCGAAACGAAACGCAATTTCCTGAACGTGTGGGTTTTATCAGGATGTTTTCCTCCACCGCCGAGCAAGTGATAAATATGTACATTAATCCGAAAATATGAATTCAGTGGTACAACCGCCGCATGTATTCGAACTGGGGATCAGTCGGTCATTAAGACAGTTCCTTATCCGCTGGACTATCACGGCTCTTATCTGCCATCCTCCCTGTTGTTACCTAACAATAAATAAAAAAAATCAGACTAGCTTTTCCCTCCCACTGTACGTGTTATTGGGTGGGCGTGTACGAATTAGTCGCCAATAGAATGCGCTGAACATAATTTTTCAATTTGGACCACTGTCTGTGCGCTGACGTAATTAGTGGGCTATTGGTCAATGGAAGAAAAACGTAAAATTGTTGCGTTTGTATGTAGGTCTTCATGAGCAGTAATCGTAGCCCAGTGGTCAAGGAACCGGCGTACTCGGAAGAAAACTTGGCAGGAGTCTTAACAATCGTCAAGGGTATAGAAGAAGTGCTATGAAGTCGATGGTGATGGTGTGAATGAGCCGAGTCCTGTGGTGCTTAGTTCTCTCTGCCTTCCTCGGAAGGAACACGGCGTGAAGACCTTGAGTGTTAAAGAATCATTGCTAACTCTCTTTTATCGGGCTCGTCACCCATTTAAGTGACTCTTGACTGCTGCAGATCCTCGAACTGCCATACATGGCAACTGTCCTCATCACCTTTGACCAGCACGGTGGCTCAGTCGGCAAGGCAAACATTTGTGTGCATGAACATGGCTGTTTGTCTTGGTCTGGATGTTTTAAGAGAGGTAGGGCGCATCAAAGCAGTCCGTCTGGGGAAGTACCTCCACCTCACAGAAAACCGCAGCCAAATAAGAACTCCCTAGAGGGTTGTTGTGTTCCTGCGTGTGAGGGAGGTCACCAGTAAGCTTCCAAGGAGTTGCTGTGTAAGCAGCAGAGGAAACATCGCGCAAGTGATACTTAATATATCGCAAACGTTAATAGGCTACGGTACCCGCTTTACATCAGGTGGGCTGTATGCTTGTATGCCACACGACGTAGTATGAAAAAAATAACGTTCAATAACATCATCAAAGTCAAAGTCAAAGTCAAAGTCAAAATCTTTTTATTCCGTAAAAATGGCTACATTTGTTTGGAATCGTCACAATTTTTTTCCCTACCGTGCAGTTTATGACTAGGTGAGCACTGATAAAAATACTGCCAAAAAACTCAGGCATCCCTCTTTTGGTGTCCAAACAAATTTACATATTTTATTAATTACATTATAATTGGATCGACTCACTCCCAGGCATTTTTATCATTAATATAGTCAGATACTTTATAATATGCCCTGCTACACAATTTGGCTTTAATAGTAGTTTTAAATTTGTTTATTGACAATTCTCTTATATTGCTGGGAAGTTTGTTATAGAACCGTATACATTGCCCCATAAAAGAATTACTTATTTTGTGGAGACGGCTTGCATGTAACACAAGATTATGCTTATATCTAGTATTTATGCTATGAGTATCACTCTTTTTACAAAATGAGTCTATGTTTTTATGGACATACAAAAGATTTTCATAGATATATTGCGATGCGACTGTTAGAATATTTATTTCTTTGAATTTTTCTCTAAGGCTCTCCCGGGGACCAAGTTTGTAGATAGCTCTTATGGCTCTCTTTTGCAATAAAAAGATGGTGTTAATGTCCGCGGAGTTACCCCAAAGAAGAATTCCATATGACATAATACTATGAAAGTAGCTGAAATAAACTATTCTAGCCGTATCAATATCAGTGAGCCGTCTAATAGTTTTCACTGCATAGGCTGCAGAACTTAGTTTTCCTGATAATTTTTCAATTTGTGGGCCCCATTGTAGTCTGGAGTCAATTGTTATACCCAAGAACACAGTTGTCTCCACAGGGGCTAAATTAGTTCCATTAACATGTACATTGGTAGCCACCTGTCTTACATTAGGTGTTGAGAACTTAATTACTTTAGTCTTTTTATCGTTTAAAAGCAGATTATTAACACTAAACCAATGAATAACTTTAGAGAGAGCATCGTTAACTTCGTCATAATTACCTAACTGTCTATTAATTTTGAATGTCAAAGAGGTATCATCCGCAAACAATACAATCTCATGTTTATCCCTTACATAATAAGGTAAGTCATTTATATAAACTAAAAATAAGAATGGACCTAGAATTGACCCCTGTGGGACTCCCATAACTACAGGGGACCCCGAAGATCTTTTACCATTAACATCGACCTTCTGTATCATCATCATCCAGTCTCAAGGTGTCCTAACTAATATTTTAACAGTTGTAACAAATATTACCATTTATGTTAACTGTTACGTAACTGCGGTTACTAACTCATTGGTATTTCTCACTGTTCACTGAGGAATTATTTACATTTACCGAGTTAGGTGTTTGCTAGGACTGTCTATGATAGTTTGTAGGTAATATTGATACATCGTGTAGCAAACTGGCGCACGGCCCGTCGTAGCCTATTAACTCAATGCTATACAAGGAGTGTCCCTCGAGTGTTGCCCCGCTGGTAATGTAGCGACCCATCGTCAACTTTCTGGTGAGAAATGGCTGCGTGTAATAGAAATGTAATTATTCACTCGCAGGAACAACACAACCCTGTATTAAATTATTCGACTTCGTTTTTAGGGTTCCGTATCCAAAGGGTAAAACGGAACCCTATTACTGAGACTCCGCTGTCCGTCCGTCTGTCTGTCACCAGGCTGTATCTCATGAACCGTGATAGTTAGACAGTTGAAATTTTCACAGATGATGTATTTCTGTTGCCGATATAACAACAAATAATAAAAAATAGAATAAAGTAAATATTTAAGGGGGCTCCCATACAACAAATGTGATTTGTTAGCTCGTTTTTGCTCGATATTGATAATGGCAACAGGTAGACGCTTTAAGAATAAATAATTAAATTAAAATAAAACAAATATTTATCTCCCATACAACAAACGTGATTTTTTTCACCGTTTTTATAGATAATGGTATGGAACCCTTCGTGCGCGAGTTCGACTCGCACTTGGCCGATTTTTTTGTATGGTTGTACTTTGATCAGGTAATTTCTTAACGAACACGTACCCCACCCGTTTTTAACCCTCAACCGGTAACAAAGAATACGAAGGCCTATTTAGCGAGAGCCTCGATTGCTCGTCGGCAGACGCAGTCATATGCAGTTGAGGTCGGCTTTGGCTCTGATTATGATGGTAAGCAGCCACCGCAGCTCTCTGACACATTAGATGCATACATCGATGTAATATTTAAGACAAGTTATTTTGCGAACAAATTAGAAATACATGGGCAATGGTGATAAACTCGTTAAGGGTTGGGTGCCATGCATTCGTCTATATTATTAACTTTAATATCTACAAAATTAGGGGTTTAACGGCGGACTTTGTATTTCCCAAAACAAAAATACTAGATACTATTCTACTAATATTGTAGGTAAATGCGAAAGTTTGTATGTATGGATGGATGTTTGTTGCTCTTTCACGCTTAAACGGCGGAACGGATTTGAATGAAATTTGGCACGTAGATAGATTATGATCTGGATTAACACATAGGCTACGTTATTTGACTCCACGCGGGCGGAGCCGCGGGCAGCAGCTAGTAATAAATATTTACATTCTTTGACCACCCATACACACTACGATTTCCCGGTACCTACGTTTGCGTAACAACAATTGTCCAAAAATTGTCTCAAACAGTTGGTAGCGCTTCAAAAATGAACAATGCCTCGTAATCCGGACCCTACCGTGTCATTGTGTGACCTTAATACGTGCGCGGACGAGAGTGAGCGATTTCATAAGCGG
The DNA here is from genome assembly GCA_947507595.1 of Pyralis farinalis. Classification (NCBI taxonomy): domain Eukaryota; kingdom Metazoa; phylum Arthropoda; class Insecta; order Lepidoptera; family Pyralidae; genus Pyralis; species Pyralis farinalis. Next base: position 6,698,431 of record OX382282.1, on the reverse strand, counting down.
AGAGCAATGCGTATTCGCAATGATGATGTTAGAAACAGAGTTGGTCTGAAAGAAAGCGTCGGTGTTAAAATAAGAAGAGGCATGCTCCGTTGGTTCGGACATGTAGGAAGAATGCAAGATGAAAAAATGACGAAGCAGATATACAATGCAAAAGTGGAAGGATGTAGGAGCCGTGGAAGGCCAAGATTTGCCTACCACGACCAAATTGGTCGTGTTCTATCAGAAGGTGATGTCAGGAGCCCTAGAAACCGGCGAGCGTGCATGAGAAGAGCAATTAATGTTAAAGAAGCGAGTGAGATATGTAAGGATCGAGTCGCGTGGCGCTCGGTTCTCTCTGCCTACCCCGCAAGGTATTTGGCGTGAAGTTATAGATAGATAGAGCAATGCGAAACTGTTACTTGCATACCGCTACTCACCTTTGTCTCTTACCACTTTTGTTTCATGAACTTATATGATGTTTCTATTGACATCATTATAGTAATCATTTGGAGTCAGTAATGTTGTCACAATGCAGATCATACGAGTGTTTTCTAAAATGGTTAATGAATGACAGGCGAACTCTGTTTTAAAAAAAATGTACTACAATCAAATGACAATACCCTAATTTTTGTTAAATCTCTGCGAATGTGCGTGGATCCTGGGAAGGTAATATGTTGACTGTAGAGATACTAATGGTCAATTTCACACTGAAAGAGCAACGGTGCGGCTGCACGCTGCCGCGCGGTACTTCCTTTTACTAGTACGATCGTGTAGCCTCACGGCTGCTCCTTGCGTGACGCTACCTATTCTATCGCATCAAATAAAATTGAACTTTTTCTTTAGTCAATAAGATTCAAAATACTCGGCAATTTTCGCACTAAAAAGTCCCTGCTATTTCAGTGGCAATTGACTCTTAATTTTGTTTGTCAATCTTGCGGAGTAAAAAAAATCCTCTTATAAGAGACCTATGAAACATCGCTCAAAATTAAGAAGATTATTCATAAATCGATTGTCATGTCGACAAGTGTCAAGACTGTCATATAATATAATCAAACACATTAATCGTACATATATTCTGTATCTGTTGTTTTTGTGCAATATTTTAATTAATTCCGCTTTGATAATCTGAGTCAATTCTATTCGTATAGGTACAAGTTGCATTGAGTTGCAGTATTTGTATATATTAATTTGGGACTTGACGTGAAGTTGAATAAAGAGTTTTGTAATATATAGTGCCCGGCAAATTACTTAAACATGCGCAGTAGCGATTGTTAGCTGTCCCATACAAATTTTATATGGAACCTGCGCAGAACGACGCCATCTTTGCTCAAGTCGTTTGCCGCGTTCTATACTTTATATCTAGGATAATTTGTGTATTTCCTAAATTAGTTTCAGATCTCCCTTTCCAATAGCTAAACGCTACTTTCAGTTATCTACTTACAATCATTCAACTGGTAGAGCTATAAAAATCTGCACACAATAAAGCAGCCACGTTGACCAGTCAGATTTTGACTGTACTGATAAACTTTAGTTATGATGTAAGACATGGACGAACGATTTTAACCAGAGAGGATATATCTAAGTTAAATGCAAACTCATCATGTGGTTTTGTCTTTGCCTTGCGCGGAGATTGTGCTAAGTAGGTAGCATAGAAATACTGGCCGCTGTAACTGGAGCTCCAACTTTACGATTGTTTCCTTGTTCCCACGGCGCGGCGCTGGTCAGTTCACAAGGTCGGGCGACCTTGGGCGATTTTGTCTGACGCCGGGACATTGCAATTTGGGGTACATGCCCGTATGTTATTCAAGCCGGTTTTACTCTGTAGATATTGTAACTTGTTGGTAGCCAGTTTTTTGTTTGTTTCTATTTTGTAGACGGATTTGCGAAAGTCAAATTAACAGTCAATTTGATCTAAACTACTTTGCGTTACTACCATGCCATTCCATGGCTGCTCCGAAATTTCGAAAAAAGAATCATGATTCGTAGTATGTTAATATAACGACTGCCTCGTGGAGAGGCCAAGTCGCAGGGACGACAGTAGCCTGCATGTACTACGTATTCTCTCTCCATTGGATGACGGAATCGGTTGCGCAGTGGTTAGTAACGCTACTTTGATACCAACGCTCGTGGGTTCTATTCCCACACAGGAAAAATATTTGTATGCATGAACATGTCTGTTTGTCTTGGTCTGGGTGTTATCTATGTATCATAAGCAAGTATTTACAAAAACAAAATATATTTACGTATGTGTATCAGCACCTAGCACCCACAACACAAAGTTCGCTTACTTTAGGGCTAGATGGCGTTGTGTAATTTGTGCGACAAAATTAATTTATTATTCATTGCGTAGAGCAAGCTGCCAGCTTCCTCTAAAGAGGTCAAGAACATACAAATAATTATTCCATTGCGGTTTGAATATGTAAAGGCTATTACCGTTCACAGACTATCTTGCCTTTTCTAGGAATTTCTATAAACCTCAATGCTTAGATTTTCTCCGCATTCGCTAGAAATCATTAACTAGGCAATAAATTATAGACAAGATTGATTATAGCTTCCTGCGCAGGCCTAGATAGACTGGACTGTACGCGGTATCGGTATTAAATATCTTAATATAGTCAAATTTATGTTGACCAGGAGAGTAATGAGCTCTTAGGTTTTAGCGATTGTTATACATTGAATTAAACAATTTTTAACGGAAGTATCGCGTGTTTTATTTATTTGTTTGCTTGCTTTGCGTTGCAAAGCGTTCGAAACGTCAGGTTCAACAAAATAAATAAAACACGCGATACTTCCGTTAAAAAATGTTTAATTCGGAGTAATGAGGTTTAGGCAATATAGAAATGCGAAAGCAGTCCACGATCTGTGCGTTTGTTGTCCTTTAACGATTAAAGGGATGAACGAAACGCAATAAAATTTTGTTCAGGGATAGACTTGGGTCCTGGAAAAGGAGGGTAATTTTGCGCCAATAATGAGGTCCGACTGGCCGACGAAGATTCAAGTTGTGGTATGCTTTGTCAGGTCACGTCTGATGGGAAGCAATTATAATACTTGACTGATGTGAAATGTGACTGATGCTCGGGTGCTGCGACACTGCTGCAAACTGCGGTATATATAAATTCAGTTCAAATTTTAATATAAATATGTACTTTTACCTTTACCAGAGGGATACTTTGTACAAAAGTGGTCTGCGGGGGTACCTCTGTCGCACCTATTTCTACCGCCAAGCAGCTATATTTAAATAGCTGTGTTCTAGTTTGAAGGGTGAGATATGGCAGGGATATTACTGGGTACTGTGACGATACATCCTTAGGTCACAAGATTGGCAGCGCGCGAGTATTATCCCAGTGGTATTGCGAGCGTCAGTAGGCTGGGGTGACCGCTTATTATCTGATGCGGGCTGCATGCTTGTTTGCCAATCTAGTTGTATAAAAAAACCTGTTTTTTAAGCCACTAAAGATATTGACAGAAGAGATCGAACAGTTCGATCTCTTACTGACCTGGTCACAATAAAGTCAAGTAACAAACTAGTTGAGAATGCGCAAGCTTGCATTGCAAGAGGATTTTTTTTTTTTCGCCCAAGATATTTGAAGACACACAAGAAGGAGCAACCCACACCCGGATGTGCATTGGTCATTCTTCCGTGAGGGGCACCCTCCGGAAAAGGGAGGGAGGAGGTGAAATCTTTCAAAGATACCATTTCGTGCGAACGAACTGGTTATGTCAGATTTCCATTGACTAAAACACCCCTTGACTGGACTGCCTTTAGCCGGGAAGGCTATAAAGGCTTCATCTGAAGCGATCACCCCAGGGGAACGGGGTAACGCAATCGTCACTCTAATAAGAGCACCTGGCTCGTCAATTATATACCAATTCATTTTTTTTTTTAATTAGTCGGCCATTTTGACCATTAGGGATTAAGAGATTTTTAAGAGATAGGAACGGTGTTCCTGAACATTCCTATTCTACTTTTATATACTGAATCCGAATCTGAGGTGAAAAAAAGCGACAGACTAACATATAGATTTCATATAGGAACGGTGTTCCTGATAAAAGAATGTAACAAGTTTAGTGTCAAAAGGCATTAAAGTACTTACGTGTAATTAGTGATTAATGTGCTTAGACATTTTTCTCACTATTACGAATCGCATCATTAGCATGCATTTTCATAAAATTATATATTACTATATATTACTATTCATTACTCATAATGTATATAAGTGTAATATTTGCACAGCTGGCAATTTGAAAATTCTATGCGAAAGGAAATAATTAATTGCTTGGAATTCAACGCAAAATGACCTAGAAGTTCCTCTGTGTTACGTTACCTATAGTAAAAATAATATCGTGGATTGTGTACACCATATTGCAGACTGAAGACAAATATCTCCCAGACGTATAGATCGGAATATCAAAAAATAAATAGTGGTTTGAAAGTTGAACTTAACCAATAAGAGAATCAGTAAGCTCCTAAGGAGTCGCTGTGTTAGCAGCAGGGGTGGCATCACGCTTGTAATACTTAATGTATTGCATGTGTTTATATTTATATGCTACGGTAACCGCTATACATCGGGTGGACCGTGTGCTTGTATGCCTCCCGACGTGTAAAAGAAAACTTTATATCAAAATAAAGGGTTTTGAGAGGTGATCTTAAAAAAAATAAATGCTTCACTTTTCAATTAAAAATAATATATTAAATTAATTTTTCATCAGTAATGCTGTACACTTATCAGTTTTGTACTTTTAGAAATAATGGCCGTGTTTCTTAACTACTTAGGTGCTTACTGGTGACCTTACTTACCCGCAGAAACATAACATACCTCTAGGAAGATCATATTTGACTACAGTTTTGTATTTTCTTTTTTCCATAGACGGGCTGCTTTAATAAATTGAATACGGTACAGACATGTTCGGGCACACAAATATTTTCCTCTGTGAGAATCGAACCTCAAGAGGCTTGATGTCGAAGTAGCATTGCTAACCACTCCGCCATCGGGCTAGTCAGAATTTAACGTCATCATACCTTAACTGCGTGCGAAACTGGATGAAAATTATGTGTCTTTTAGTAATCGATGTCACGGTCAACGGATATGGACTTCGAAGTGATTCATCTTGAGTTGCCCAGGGGCTTGCCCTTCTCTGTTTAAGATGGAGGAGATAGTGGCCCGACGTTGTCTTTAGAGTTATATTCAGCCTCGTCTGCACGTGGTGCATATCCTCCAGATTCGCGATACTGTTGGAATCCGGTAAAGTTTAAATGTATTATTGTCGGCTATGTACGAGTAATTTTTGCAAATGTCAATAGGCTCCGGTAAATGCTTACCGTAAGTTTATTTGCCATCTTGGTGGTATATAAAAAGCGGAGTAGGACACAGATATATTTAGTGCCAGAGGCTCTGCCCGCGTGTTTTTTTTTATATTTTTAAACATTTCCAACATAAAGTACGTCATACATTGACTAGTTATATCACCTTGTAAAATTATATCAAAATCAGTAGTGTTTGCGTGATCAGTGGTCACAGCCAGACAGACAGACAAAAAATTTTAAATCACTGATTAGGTTTCTGTATAGATAGTAGAGTCCAAAGCAGTTATAGCTGATAGCCTAGTAGACAAAGTACAAACTCTTCTTTGATGTACAAACGCAACCGACTACCATTTACTATTTTATTATATATATTTATACAACGTCGGGAAGCGTACACGCATATAACCCACCTTATGTAAAGCTTTACCATGCCTACGTATGCTTGCAATACATTAAGCATCACTCGCGCGATGCCACCTCAGCTGCTAACACAGCAACTCCGTAGGAGCTCACTGGTGACTTCACTCACACGCAGGAACTCAACAACCTTCCAGAGAGTTGTATTTGGCTGCGATTTTCTATGAGGTGGAGGTACTTCCTCCCTATTTCTCTTAACAACACCCAGACCAAGACAAACACATTGGTTGGTGACAAAGTCGCGGTAGTTAACCGCTGCGCCACCGAATTCGGCAGATTCTCTCCCTCTCTCTCTCTCTCTCTCTCTCTATATATATATATATATATATATATGTATATATATATATATAGAGAGAGAGAGAGAATATATATATATATATAAGCTACCCGACTGCGGTAACGCAACGGACGGCAATTTTCTGAAGGATTTCGTTATTAGCGTTATCAAAACTGATTAAATATTCTGCACCAATCAAATATCTTAAATCTGAATACGTTACTAATGGAGCGAATTCTGTTGAAACATCCTGCGCAGGTAACATTTGGGCCGAGATAGACTGGTAATACCAGTTTTATCTCAAAAACATTTAATATGTTATTTTTAACGTCTGTACGGGTATTTATATGTTATTTTATCTGCGTTGCGATCGTAAGCCGGCGATCCAAATCCCCAGCAATTAAGTTCAGAAGCCTATTCGCAATGTATAGTTTCATTGGACCTACAATATCTATAGCGCTTATTTCAAAATATTTATGTATATATTTTAAATGAGCGCAAAAAATTCCAAAAATTCTTATCGTAACCAAAATTGTAATTCTGATATTTCGGCAAATTATTGCTCGATTTAATTAGAATTCCTAGATATTTACGCGATATCAAAGTGACCGAAAATTATCTTTTTGAGACAAGGCCGCCAACATTACCGAAATCCTCGATCTCGTGGCCAATGGCAACATTTTACTGTCGTTCATTACCTACTCCTAAAGAACTTATGACTCATACAGTGAGGCAATTTGGACCTCGAAAAATAATATTTAAATTATCTCATTCTTTTGTCTCCACAGGTCGAGTTTCCGTCGTTTCGTTATTTGAACAAATGTGAACGAAACTACATGTGAAAACCCATAGAACAAACCGAGTGAGACATTCAAGTCGAGAGCGAAAACGAAACGAATTTAAACATTTTAATTAAGTAACACAAGCATTCCAAATTTAAAAATAACATAACACTAAATGTTGCCATATTAACAATAACATGCTTTTAAAAAACATAAAACATAGTGAGTAATTGCAAGTGAAAAAATTGTGTCAAGATCAATAAGTGTGTGTCAAGGGATTTACAACTTTCCTTTTGTAGAAACGTGCCTTGATGACATCGATCGCAATAAAATAGTGGTGAATCGTTTAAAAATAACCTTCGCGGTAATTGTGGAAGGATTTTGGCGTAACCCTTCGCGATTCGCAAGACGAAGTGCAGTGAAACGGAACGTGTCAAATAATGAGCAGTGCTAGTGCCTAATATGTCGACGCAAGCATATTACAAGGAGCGCCTCGGGTTCGACCCGCAGGAGGCGATGCAGGATGGCGTAAATGGGAACGCATATTACGATTCCCCACCGTCTCACCAGCCGAAAAGACACCGTGGCGAGCGGCATACAGCCGAGAGCCATGACCACGTGTATGAAGAGAATCTGTCCAAATTCAAAGGTACAACTTGTTGGGAGTTCTTTATACAACAGTCAGGTTCGTGGTGATGGGTTATAGAGAATGCGTGTGTTGTCGTTGTGTTGGCAACCCTGGCTAACTTTTTAATTGCGTTTGGATACATTCATCGTAACCCTTCTAACGTATACAGTTTTCTACAAATGTGAATCGTTTATTTTTTCTAGGTTGAGCTTTGTATCAATGACATTGTATTAAATATCATTGGTCAATTCAGTGATTACATCTAGTTTAAAAAAAGTTAGAAGTTTGATGTACAATTAGTTCAATCTTATTTTTTGTCAAAGCAATTGATGTTAAGTCTTTTGCGCATATTTTTCGTTGATCACTAATTAAGACGTCAATATATGGGATACAGTGTTATTTTCATTGATAAATACCACTTTACATTCAAATGCAAACAACATATTTCGCTTCTCGTTTCATACAAACAAGTTTTTATAATGTGTGGTATTTTGAAGACGTATTAAATTACGTTTTTCTTATTGATAAATATCATCGATATTTTATAAATAGCCAATTATTTATCATCCGAATGTCTTGCGTAGCATCATGAAGGCTTCGGTGTGGCATGCGGCGAGTAATCAGTTAGCGTATTGACAAGTTAAGTGTTGGCAATATTAAGTTTCATATCACTCAAATTTTAATTCGATTTTCGAGCCAATGGCAAAATTGGGATTTTGAGTACACGTATGCTTTCATATTTTATAGTATTGTATTTGAAAAATTTCCTTCACCCTTTTTTATTTTTATACTAAGAATAGGCTAAGAATTTGCAAACCCAGTAATGCTTCGGTCTGACATATAACTACGAGTAGTATTGAGTTGGCTACAATGCGCGCCATGTTTTCTTTATTGAGTGAGTGCTAGGATCGTTTGAGTATTTAACACTAGCGAACCGTGTAATGGCCTTGTATATATATTAAATTTTACGTAAGATGCAGTAATAATGGCCGATTAATAAATTGAGTTATATTTTTAGTTAAATACTAAGCTTAAAAGTATTAAGTTTAGGAGTAAGGAGGAGATGCGCGGATTAAACAAGGTTAAAGAAAAAAATCCACGAGAAGAATTGAACACCCAACAATTCCTTTGAGCAGTCAGAACCCGTTATATACGTTTTCCCATACATTTTGCGGTCGTATTCGACCACCCGGGTTTCGAAGGGTTAATGGAAAATGACTACATCTCGAACCAAACTGACCGCTACGAAATTTAGTGCAAGATGAAGAAAATATTCAGCAAGACATTTTTTTTTTACCACAGTAACAAACACCTAGCGACAGAAACATTTATTTATTAATATATTAAAAAAGAAACATGTACAAATGTCGGCTTTCAGAGATTCACTTATAAATCTTAAAGTTAGGTATGTATTTCTTCCTCTCTCATAGCTAACGAGAACACTCACAGCTGTATGTCAAGCTGGTGCCTAATGTAACATTTATTGACGTACATAGTAAATAATGACTGTGTGTGTGTGTAGATGCTTTTATTTCCACATTACTAACGTTACAGACGATGAAAAGTACGGAAGACTTGTCAATTTTGAAATTTAGGGGCTATCGCGCTTGCAGTATAGTACTTATCAGTAAATCAGACACGATCTAAATGTCCATTGTGCTTTTGACTGTACTAAAGCCTCGTTCATTATGATATATAAATCGGAAGAGTATATTTATTTGTTTGTTTGAAGCGCTAATCTCTGGTGGGATTTGAATAAATCTTGCATTTGATGGCCTATTTTTTGAGGAAGGTATAGGCTAATCAACATTTCGGTACGCCACTTAGAAGCAAAAAGAAAAAGAAAGAAAGCAGAAGAACGTTTCATACAGTTCACCGGGATACACGCGGACGGAGCCGCGGGGCAGATATATTCAAACCCTAAGGCTTCTATGCTCAATAAAGAGAGGTAGGGCGCATCAAAGCAGCTCGTCTGGGGAAGTACCACCGCACAGAAATCCGCAGCCAAATAACAACTCCCTAGAGGGTTGTTGTGTTCCTGCGTGTGAGTGAGGTCACCTGTAAGCTCCTAAGGAGTTGCTGTGTAATCAGCAGAGGAGGCATCGCGCGAGTGATACTTAATATATTACAAGTGTTAATAGGCCAACTGCTTTACATCAGGTTGGTCGTATGCTTGAATGCCTCCCGACGTTGTATAAAAAAAAGTAGTCAAAACAAGACCAAGTGCCAGTGCCAGCATAAGTGAGTCCCGTATATTAAATGCACCCCATAACTAAATTTATTTATGAAACTGTGTTAATTAGAAACGTTATATTTTAACTGGGATTTTATCGATCTCCAAATGTCCTCCTATCACCTGATAGGCGATGCTTGAATTGTGCTAAATAAAATATATTTTAATGCACCCGCGACTTGTTCGCACGTAACTGCCTTTCTTACTTTCTTCCTTTTTCAGTGTATTATATTAGCGTATAGTATAATTATACAATATTGTAATTAGTTACAAAATATCATATATATATTTTATTGAACCAGATGTACATCTCTAGAGTATATTATGTTTATAAACAAACTTTATGTTATTCGCGAGGTCAAGTACCAATGTCGTGATCTTTGCTCTCATCGGCCTAAATGTTATCTAATGTTAATTGCAAATTAATATTTAATTGTATATTTAATTATATATCGTCCATTAGTTCATATGTATTAGCATTGGTTTACATTATTGCGTATATAAAATTAATGTTCAGGAACACCGTTCCTATATGAAATCTATGTTTGTCTGTGTGTGCGTGTGTCTGTCGCTTTTTTTCGAATATTCGAATTTTGACTTCAGATTCGGATTCAGAATAAAAAAGTAGAATAGGAATATCTGAAAAACCAACCTCCTATCCTTAAGGAACATAGTCAAAATGGACGGAATGGAATGGACACGAGACGGCTTATTTAATTCTAGTCCAAATAACTCTAAAAATGTCCATTTAAATATATATCTTAGATTTAAGTTAGATAAATGGATAAATCGTTTATTTTCATTATCAGAAACGCACATAGAATTTAATTAATGGAATTGGTATCTTACAATTAAAGATCACACACACGATACTCTGCAACTTGTGTGTGTCGCAGTAATGGAAATAATGTCGGAAATAAAAATGTTCAGTGTATGTATCTTTGCTCATTGTGACTGAGCAAACACTGGTTTTCTGCCACTACCTTTAGGCCGACACCCAACTAATTGCTATTTAACAACTGTTTATAAAATAATTTAATAAATAAGCTGCATCTCATCATACGTATGATATCTGCAAATAAGCGCAAAAAGAAATTAAAATCACCACAAAGTAAAGAAGGAAATTTAACAATGACCCAGACACAAAAAAAAGAAATCTTTCACTTGTTTCAAGTATCAAATGAATGCAAACAAATTATTGAAAAATTAACCCGCCTACCCACCCGGTGATGTCAGCGAGGAGCCTTAGAAACCAGCGAACGTGCATCAGAGGAGCAATTAATGTTAAAGAAGCAAGTGAGGTGTGCTAGGATCGAGTCACGTGGCGCTCGGTCCTCTCTGCCTATACCGCAAGGGGTTTGGCGTGAAATTATAGATAGATAGAAAAAAAAATCGGCCTAGTGCGAGTCGGACTCGCGCACTAAGGGTTCCGTACCACTATCTATAAAACCGGCAAAAAAATCACGTTTATTGTATGGGAGCCCCCCTTAAATATTTGTTTTATTTTAATTTAATTATTTATTCTTAAAGTGAATATATAACTAAATATTCTGTGAATATTTCAAGCGTCTACCTGTTGCCGTTATCAATATCGAGCAAAAAAATCACGTTTGTTGTATGGGAGCCCCCTTAAATATTTATGTTATTCTATTTTTTAGTATTTGTTGTTATAGCGGCAACAGAAATACATCATCTGTGAAAATTTCAACTGTCTAACTATCACGGTTCGTGAGATACAGCCTGGTGACAGATAGACGGACGGACGGACAGCGAAGTCTCAGTAATAGGGTTCCGTTTTACCCTTTGGGTACGGAACCCTAAAAACCACACCAAATTCATGCCGACGACCACTGTAGTTATCGTTCATAGTTGCATGTTATAAGGAACCCTAAAACAAAGCTCTGTTTTTTTATGTTGTCATTAAAAGTAATGTCTGCATGACATAATGCATAAAGTATTGCAAAAGTATTGACGTAATCCGCCCACAACGTCATACTTGACGGCCATTATTTTTATCCATTCAAAACGGGAATTCATTCACTTTCATACAACTTATTTTGTATGTGGGCAGCGCAGGTGTACTTGTTTTTCATGAAGGTTGGATCGAACGAGCGCAGCTGCCTTTTATTCGGTAGATTTAGAATGTGATATACCAGATTTGGAAACATCTATGTCTACTTCGAAAAAGCTATGTATAGAATAGAATAGAAAAGAAGTTGTCACGAGCTCGGTGGCACAGGGACTGGTTACGCTACTTTTTTTTTTATGAAACTAGATTGGCAAACAAGCATGCGGCCCACATTAGATGGTGGTGAGCGGTCACCGCAGTCTATTGACGCTCGCAACACCACTGGTATGTTACTCGCGCGCTGCCAATCTTGTGACCTAAGGATGTTTCGTCACAGTACCCAGTAATTTATCTGCCATATCTCACCCTTCAAACCGGAATACAGCTATATAAATATAGCTGCTTGGCGGTAGAAATAGGTGAGACAGAGGTACCCACGCAGACGACTATTGTACAAAGTCTCCCTTTGGTATATACTTTGACACCGACGCTCATGGGTTCGATTCCCACTCACGGCGAACATTTTTGTGTACGAATAGGTCTGTTTGTCTTGGTTTGGGAAGGTATTGCGCATCAAAGCAGCTTTGGGAAGTACCTCCACCTGACATGAAGCCGTAGCTAAATAAGAACCGCGAGTGATTTACATTATGTCATTATGCACCACCTACCTTTGTAGGTATTGCGAGTGATACTCAATGTATTTCTATATATTACAAGCGTTCATAGGCTACGGTAACCGCTTTACATCAGGTGGGCCATATGCTTGCATGTCTACCGACGTTGTATAAAAAAAATGTAGGTTGAAACAAATCTTCCGGCACACTCCGCTCACCCAAAAAACGTGCTTATTCGCTATCATACTAATATATACATATAATGATAAGATTGTGTTATCTTTGTACTTGGTAGAGTATATTTACATACTCGTCCTTTGCCGGTCTGTGATGCCGTGATACATTAAACACACTGACCCATCTCTTGGCTATTAGCTTACGTTAGGCAACGCCAGATATCTTATACTGGTCGTTTTTATTAGGTTTAGTTAGTAGAGATAATATATATTTTTGGAGTTTACTCCTTATGAAACGATTTTGAGTTATAAGGCCCGGTACGGAAATTTTATGAGGAGTAAAATCAACTGAATGTGTTAACAAAAATGATGCCGTTACGCTCGTCCGTTTAAAAAGAGACAAACATACACATGTAAAGGATTTAACGTGCAAGAGAGTGAGATAGAATTATCTATAGGATTTAACTGAGATTTTTTTATACAACGTCGGAAGGTACACAAGCATACGGCCCACCTGATGTAAAGCGGTTATCGTAGCCTATAAATACTTGTAATATATTGAGTATCAGCCGCGCGATTCCACCTCTGCTGCTAATACAGTAACTGCTTAGGAGTTTACTAGCGATTTCAATCATACGTAGGAACACTACAACTCTTCAGAGAGTTGTTATTTGGCTGTGGATTTCTGAGAGGTGGAGGTATTTCCCCAGACGGACTACTTTGATGCACCCTACTAGTCGTAAAACACCCAGATATGTTAATGCACACAAATGTTTGTCTTGTGTAGGAATCGAATCCACGAGTGTTATTGTCAAAGTAGCGTTATTAACCACTATGCCACCGAGCTCGTCTTTTCCTGTAGGCTCGCCGGTTTGTAGGGCTCCTGTCACCGCCGCCATCTTAAATACACTGCCAATTTAGTTGTGCTTGATAATGTCCAGCAATATTATGATGTAAAGGATATAGTCACATAGATTGTGTTATCATATCACCATTGAGGATCACGCACGACCGACTGACTCCGTGACTCTGATACGTCATCCGCATAGTGTTGCCAGCATTACGGAAATATTTCGCAATAAAATAAATAAATATTGTCGGACAAACTACGCAGCGCCACTCGGCTCCAAAGTAAGCGAAGCTTGTGTTATGGGTACTAGACAACTGATAAACATACGTAAATACATTTTATTTTCGTAAATACATACTTATTTATACATAGAAAGTACCGAGACCAAGACAAACAGACATGTTCATGCACACAAATGTTTGTACTGTGTGGGAATCGAACCCACGAGCGTTGGTGTCAAAGTAGCATGACTGCGCGTTTCACCACTGCGCCACCGAGCTCGTCAATAAAATCCATGTTGTATAATATACCTGTCTAGATATATTTTGACAGATTTTTATATGGGGATCTTCATGTAACAGAATGTAATTAATCCATTTATTAAACTGTACCCTTGTTTTCCAAAGTGGATTTTGACGTGCTTGGTGACGCGCTGTTACGTTACTTTGACACCAACGCTCGTGGGTTCGATTCTCACACAGGACAAACATTAGTGTGTATGTACATGTCTCGTTTGTCTTGCTCTGGTTGTTTTTAATAGATGTAGACGCATCAAAGCAGCCCATCCAGGGAAGTACTTTTCCACCTCGCAGAAAACCGCAGCAACCAAATAACAACTCCCTACAATGTTGTTTTGTTAATCCTCCTAAGGAGTTGCTGTGTTAGCTGCAGAGATGGCATCACCGCTAGTGATACTTATTGCAAGCGTTCATAGGCTACGGTAACCACTTTATATAAATAAGGTGCCCGTATTGTATTCAATATTAAATAATAGTAATGTCACATAAGCGAGTGAAGTAAGTAAGGACCGCGTCTTATGGCGCTCGGTTCTCTCTGCCTACCCCGCAAGGGACTTGGCGTAAAGATATACATACATACATACTAAGTATATTTTTTTTTACAACGTCTGGAGGCATACAAGCATCCAGCCCACCTTATATAAAGTGGTTCCCGTAGCCTTTGAACGCTGGTAATATATTAAGTATCACTCTTACGATGCGATGTCTTACACAGCAACTCCTTAGCAGCTTTTTGGTGACCTCACTCACTCGCAGGAACACAACAACCCTCTATAGAGAATGTTATTCGACTGCGGCTTTCTGTGCGGCGGAGGTACTTCCTCAGACGGGCTACTTTGATGCGCCCTAGCTTTCTTATATACACAGCATGTTCTTTTTAATCATAAAAAAAGCATGTTCTTTTTAATGATAAATATTTTTTTAAGAATGACATGAAACGATAAACGGCATTACAGTGGATGTGATGAGATCAGCCGAGGGATTTAGTTGTCATCTCAAGCGAGAGATAACCTACATTTAGCTTTGGGCAAATGAACAAATTTTTTTCAACATCAAGCATTTTTTTTTTTTTTTTTATAGTAGTTCAGCATAGTGGCCCCTCTTTGCCTGATGGTAAGCGAAAGAGGAGCCCAAATCGCAACTGCAACTGACAATATACTACATCCCGTATCCTGTCAGTTGACGCTGCCATGCTGACCCGCAAAATGCTTCTTCACGCTTCGTTTGAAGGATCCCATATTGTAGGAAGGAGGGAACACATGTGCAGGCAAGGCGTTCCACTTTTTAATGGTACGACAAAGAGCAAGGCATACGGCCCACCTAATGTAAAGCGGTTACCGTAGCCTATGTACGCTTGTAATAAGTATCACTTGCGGGATGTCTCCTCTGCTGCTAGCACAGCATGTGGTTAGGTAGGAGCTTACTTGTTCCCTCACTCACACGTAGGAACACAACAACTCTCCAGGGAGTTGTTATTTGGCTGTAGTTTTCTGTGAGGTGAAGGTACTTCCCCTGACGGGTTGCTTTGATGCGCTTTACGCTTTTACGTCTCCCGATGATATATGTAAAAAAAATGCATTTGCGACGCCAGTGCTGTACATATGTATATATATTATTAGCGTAATTCAATAGTTTGATTTCATACATTATGTTCAGGAACACCGTTCCTATATGAAATCTATATGTTTGTTTGTACGTTTGTCTGTTAGTTTGTCTGTCGCTTTTTTTCGAATATTCGAATTTGACTTCAAATTTGGATTCAGCATAAAAAAGTATAATAGGAATGTTCAGGAACACCGTTCCTATCTCTTAAGGAACATGGTCAAAGAGGCCGACAAATTAAAAAAATAAAAAATAATTGTTATATAATTGACGAGGCACGTGTTCCTCGGCAATGCAAGCTTGCGCATTCTCAACTGGTTTTAGTTTGAAATCTTAGACACCTATTGTTCCAGTAGGTAATATGAATTTATGAAACAAAACTTTTTACAGGAAAAAAACGCATTTCGTGTAGCAACACTGAGTCTCCGATTTGCGGGAAGTACCGATAAATTTTATTATCGCTTTTTTTTTTGGTCAATGGGTAGTTGGTTGTTGCTATATAGATATATGTGATAGCCCAGTGGACATAGAACTGTTCTAGTGACAAACAAACAGGTCCCCTGTTCGAATCCTTGCATGTACAGCTAAGTGCAGCTCAAACTTTACACTATGACCTTTGTACCGTTCTTATTCCGTTTGCGATAAGAGTTACAAACGCACTTCGAGTGTTAAGCGTGATCTGCTCTTAGCTGTACCACTAAATTCGTGTTTTCGGATCTATGTACACATTTGTAATGATCACTTGCTCGACGATGAAGGAAAACATTCTGAAGAAACCCGCACGTCCAAGAAATTAAAGGCGTGTTACATTACCTAAGAATTATCTCGTTTTCCCTGAACTCCCAGCTGAGGTTTTCTCAAGGCGCTACAGTATGGGGTTTCTTCAAGAAAGGCCTTCAGATGTCATTACGAAGTGTCGACAACGCAACCCGCGTGTTGCAAATACCCATAGGCTACGGTAACTGCTTACCACCAGCCAGGCCGAACGCTTGTTTGTCACCTTGTGGTTGTGTGTTACAAAAAATTAACTGACTTTAATGCAATCAGTGAGTTTACAGTCTTTCCGTATGAATGTATATATTCGTTGGGCATGGGCACATGGGCTTTTCAATCCGAAATATATATACAGGGAACTGTTGAAAAGTTGTTAAAAGAGAAGCATAGGTACTCGAGTGAAAGAACACATTGCTGACATGAAGAATGGGCGTGATAAAAACTCTGCAGTATGTGAACATACGCTGGACCAGCCAAACCATTACATGCGGTTCGATAAACCACAAATCCTCGCCAAGGAGAATCGCTACTTGGCTAGAATATAGAAATAAGAAAACACCCCAATTTCAATACAGAAGATGGTTGGCAAGTACCACCTGCTTGGGATCCAGTTCTAAAAGTCACAAACCCAGAGATCTACTCAAAAACATTCGGGCACCGTGAGCGATTTTTATGTGACTTGGAACGTATATAGTTAATCCATCCATGTCGGTAGATGTAATAATTGAATAACTAATGTAAGACAAATGTCACCTTAGTCTTCCTACGACCACGGATGCTGTAAAGCATTCGAAACGTCAGGTTCAACAAAATAAATAAAACACGCGATACTTCCGTTAAAAATGGTTTTAATTCAACAGGGAACTATTATTTGGCTGCATGTAACGGAGGTCTTCCTCTGTTGTTTATATGAACTCTATCTATCTCTCTTAAACAATTAGTACCTTCATCGTATATAAAATTTAACGCAGCAACAAAACATGTAGTATTTATACATAGCGGCAAAGAAGCGTAAAACGTGCCTGATGGCCAGCAGTTTTTGTAGATTATAGACGCCTGTAACCTAGTTTTATCACACGTTGTCTATAAGAGAAAACTTAATATTTAAACCAACTTAATGTAAAACACATACTATTTATACATACAAAAATTATTGTATGTGTTATCCAAATCGAAAGACTTTACCTATAACTTGACTATACAAACCTCGGCAAAAATTCCAAGTATGAGAGGGAAAGAACCAGTTGACAAACATTTTAGGAGTATAAATACTATACAATGGTATATCTTAACGCCATAGAACCGAGCACCATAAGACGCGGTACTTACACACGTCATTTGCTTAAACATTTATAGCTGTTATCATTTTAAGGAGTGTGATGCCTATAGGATATCAAATCCAACGCCAACTATAAACAACTGTAACGTAATTTCACCGTGTCAATTAAAACATTAGGAGTACGGCCCTCGGGTGACCCCCGGCCGGCAGACCGCTACGGACCATCCCGACCTCGGACGTCGGAACAAATCGGTTAATTGGTACAATAAACCGCGAATTGCTATCGTTCCGCCAATAACTCATGACACTAAATGTGTACGTGCACCAGGGCGTAAACTAGCGTACTTAAGCCTTTTTGAAATTTCGCCCCAATAATAAAAATAAAACCATGATCAAAATTTCGGGATGACGTGTGCTGTTTCCATTTTCAGGAACACCGTTCCTATATGAAATCTATATGTTTGCCTGTGTGTGCTTTTGTCTGTGTGTGTGTCTGTCGCTTTTTTTCGAATTTTGACTTCATATTCAGCATAAAAAAGTAGAATAGGAATGTTCAGGAACACGGTTCCTATCTCTTAAGGAACATGGCCAAAATGCCCGACAAATTAAAAAAAAATTGAATTGTTATATAATTGACGAGCCAGGTGTTCCTCTGGCAATGCAAGCTTGCGTATTCTCAACTGGTTTTTATTGAGAACCCTAAAGCTCATACGTAGCCCAATAGCTACTAAATATAAAAATGTCGAAGGACGACGACTTCCACTACTTGGCCGTTCATATTAGAAACTAGGAAGCACGAGCTCGGTGGCTCAGTCGTGAATGACGCGACTTTGACACCAACGCTTATGGGTTCGATTCCCACACAAGGCAAACATTTGTGTGCATGAACATGGCTGTTTGGGTTGGTCTGGATGTTTTAAGAGAGGTAGGGCGCATCAAAGCACCCCATCTGGGGAAGCACCCTCCACTTCACAGAAAACCGCAGCCAAACAACAACTCCCTACAGGGTTGTTGTGTTCCTGCGTGCGAGTGAGGTCACCAGTAAGCTCCCAAGGAGTTGCTGTGTAAGCAGCAGAGGAGGCATCGCGCGAGTGATATTTAATATATCGCAAGCGGTAATAGGCTACGGTACCCGCTATACCCGCATCAGGTGGGCCGTATGCTTGTATGCTTCCCGATGTAGTATAAAAAAAAAGCAAAACGCTTAGTGCAGATAGGTGCGATGTCAATATTCTATGACATATTTTTTCATAGAAGAAAATACATTTTATAAGTTCGTCGACTATTACTCGTTAACCTGTAAAGCCTGCTTTGCCGTACGACGGTGGTGGTAGATTATCAACACCCGCTTGAAATTTTAACCTACAAAAAATTACGAGGGGTAACCGACACGTAACCACTCGTTTTGAGCTACCAGTGATGGTAATAAACTTCGCCTTAAATCGTATTGCGCGTAGCTGTGTGAGTGCGAGGATTTCATGTGTTTCTTTGAAGTTATCCTACTGTGTTCCATAAGTCTAGTATGGCGATCCGCTATTTTTAGGTGGCATGTTATTTTTAACATGTGAATGAAATGTAAAGAAAGCAATTTCAACCAATTGTAATTGTTGTAACATCGTGTAGCTTGCCAATTGGGTGTAACGCTATTGATAATACCAGCCAGGTGCATTTTACCTTAAATTCAATTATGTATCTATAATAACATCTACACTATATAAAGCTTTCGCTTTATATAGTGTAAACTCTTTCGAGTTTGTCTGTTTGAACGCGCTAATATCTGAAATTACCAGTTGGATTTAAAACCAGTTGAGAACGCGCAAGCTTGAATTGACAGAGGAACACCTGGCTCGTCAATTATATAACAATTCAAATTTTTTTTTTCATTTATTTGTCGGCCATTTTAACCATGGTCCTTAAGAGATAGGAACGGTGTTCCTGAACATTCCTATTCTACTTTTTTTATGCTGAATCCGAATCTGAAGTCAAAATTCGAATATTCGACAAAAAGCGACAGACAAACGCACAGACAAACATATAGAATTCATATAGGAACGGTGTTCCCGAAAATAATTTTGTATTTGATTTTTTTATTATTATTATTATTTTAAATATTTAACAATATTATATTTGCAATATTATACAAAACACTTAGGTACTTGTACTATAGTACAAGTATATACCTAGCTTGCCATAAATACTGAAACAAAGAAAAAAAAATTCTATTGCAAATAACATTTATTACTTTTACAGTGTGTTAGTTTAATACATAAATATAAAACAATTTAAAATATAAAAAGCTTATTCGAAGTGGTCTCCATTGGCTGCCATACAGTCCTTTAAACGTTGAGGCCAGTTATCAATAGAAGCACGCATTCTTTCCATGGGAAAATTCTTCACTGCCAATCGTACGGATTGTTTTAGGGACTCCAAATTATCATGGCGTTTAGAGCAAGCCGTACTCTCTAAAACTGATCATAAATCATAATCCAGTGAATTAAGATTGGGACTAGACGACGGCCAGTCTTCAGCTCTGATTAAGTCCGAAACGTTCGTTTCCAACCAAGACTGCGTAGACCGAGCTTTATGACCCGGCGCCGAGTCTTGCTGGAAAGTTATTCTTGGTTATTGAACACGGTGTTGTTAAGGGGCTTATCTACCTTCTCAAGAATGGTATCTTGATACACTTGTGCCAATGTTTTGATACCTTTTTCACAAAAGTATGGCTCAGTCTCTCCTTCATAGCTAATACCCCACCAAACCATCACTGAAGTCGGATAGTGCCCACGTTGCACTCTGTCGACTAATTGGGAAGCTTCCTTAGAGCTTTGAGCATAAATACGGTCATTTTGTTTGTTAAAATGTTGCTCAATTGTAAAAATATTCTCATCCGTAAACAAAATTTTTCTGTGACCTCCCTTTGCGTACCGCTTCAGTAGTTGTTTCGATTTTACCACCCTATTCTTTTTTAAATTATCAGTTAAGAAATGACCAGTACGTCTCTTATAGGCTGCAAGTCCTAAGTCATCTTTTAAAATACGCGACATGGTTCTAGGTGCTATCTTCATCTCCCGAGATAAAATCTTTTGCTTTCGGACAGGATTTCTTCGAATTCTTTCCCTTACTGCTTTGAGCACCTTTTTCGTACGAACACTACGTGGACGGCCAGATCTTTTTCTGTCACTAACAGAGGAGGTCTCATTGTACCTATTAATAGCCCGGTACATAAACATTTTACTAATACCAAGCGTATGGAGAGTTTTAAAAATTGCATTTGGCTCCATACCTACTTTGTGTAATGCAATCACAGCGATTCGGTTCTCTTTATCACCCCACTCCATTTTAATATCGCAAAATATTGTACAATGTATCGGCGCCAAAATGAGAAAACTCAATGAACAATCATATAAAAATGACAGATTCGAAATTCAAATGTAATATTTTGTTTATTTTTAATTGTAACAGTATTTATGACCAGACTAAGTATAGATACGTATATAAAATATGAGATATTCTGAACTGTACTTGTTTATTTTATTTTCTCCACAATCTTAAATACAAACTAAATATACAATATGCGGTATCATATGATTGTGTGATACTGGAGCCTCTGAACTAGGCCCGGGGGCCTACAACAATTACAATTTTTTCAAACAATAGATTGGAGAATTAAATCAACTATTACATTATACTAGGTACAATTACAATTATTTCTGGGATGGTTGTTCAATCGAGTGGTGGGTTATGGGTGAGACCGTATATGTGTAAACGGGAAGTGTTTATTTAATGTGTAAATATATGTTAACAAAAAAAAAACCCACATAAATACATGATCACATGTAAGTCTATATAATATTATAAGTGGTGTAGGGTATGACTAAGTGATAGCTGTACCCAAGTACCCATAAGTGGTAACTGTACCCAAATTCTGTGTCTGCACTTTCGATATTAAGGTCGATTTATAAAGATGTGGTCTCAAACCAGATTCATTACACCCCCCAATGTTTTCCATCACCATCCAGCAAATGATAATTATAAATATTCTACTAATATTATAAATGTGAATGTCCGTTTGTTTGTTACGCTTTCACGCGAAAGCTACTGAACCGATCATCATGAAACTTTGTACACATATTCTTGGAGGTATCAGAAGTAACATAGGATACTTTTTATTAAAAAATATATATATTTTTATTATCAATGCGGGTAAAAGCTAGTATATACATAAATCCGAAAACAGGAAGTTCATGGTACATGCCCCACACCAGAATTTGAACCAAGACCATCTAGCTATCACTACTCAGCCATCAGCCACAGTAGGAAATGTGTGTATGAATCTCCTCGTCAGCAGTAATCGACCTTGGCAGTTGCAAACTGCGCTCACCTGCATTGACCCACTTCCTTATCTATCAGCGTTTGGTTTGTTGCGTACCTTATGATGTTATGTATACGGTCTTTCGGTTTCCCTTGCTGAAGTGGAGTGGAGTTTCAAAATGTTGGCTTTGGCTTAACGAGACGTGTCTAATTGGATGGTTTTGAAGGGTGAAATCTTTTTTTTATATACAACGTCGGGAAGAATACAAGCATACGGCCCGCCTGATGTATGCCGGTTACCGTAGCCTAAAGGCTTGTAATACATTAAGTATCACACAGCAACTCCTTAGGAGCTTACTGGAGACTTCACGTGTGAGCAGGAACACGAAAATCCTCTAGGGAGTTGTTATTTAGTTGCGGTTTTTCTTGTGAGGTGTAGGTACTTCCCCAGACGGGATGCTTTGAAGCCCTACCTCTCTTAAAATAAATCTGACTTATACTATTCTAACTAATATTATAGATTATATATCTATAACTTCACGCCAAATCCCTTACGGGGTAGGCAGAGAGAACCGAGCGCCACGCGACTCGATCCTTACATACCTCACTCGCTTCTTTCACATTCATTGCTCTTTTCATGCACGCTCGCCGGTTTCTAGGGCTCCCGACATCACCTTCTGATAGAACACGACCAATTTGATCATGGTAGGTAAACTTGGCCTTCCGCGGCTCCTACATCCTTCCCTTTTGCATTGTATATCTGCTTCGTCATTCTTTCATCATGCATTCTTTCTACATGTATTATAGATTAGTTGTAATAATATTATAGATCTTAGTAATGTTATTTCTTCTTGCTTTCTTTCTACATGTCCGAAACAATGGAGCAAGCCGTCTTCTTATTTTTGTATGTATATCTTCACGCCTGGTCCCTTGCGAGGTAGGCAGAGAGAACCGAGCGCCATAAGACGCGGTCCTTGCACACTTCACTCGCACTTCTTTCACATTCATAGCTCTTTTCATGCACGCTCGCCGGTTCCTAAGGCTCCTGACATCTTATTCTAAGACCGACACATTACATATTCTTCCGCTATGCAATAAGCCTGCTTCTCACAAAATTATGTTTAATTAATTAATATGCTTAAAATTAATTATTCTCTGCCAATTAAAGTTGTTAAAGGCCTCGTTTGTGTTACAATGCACAGACAGTGCTCTAGTTCAGTGTGACGTAATGAGAAGAATGCGTCCGATGCGCGGGTGCATGCTGCAACTGCATCTATTGATCTAATTATGAACAACTCAGCTGATAATAAATAGGTGCTCTAATGTAGTAGTATGGGAAATGTGCGTTTGTGTGAAGTACGGGGTTCATTTTCAGAGCAGCTGTTTTTATTATGAAACTTTTTCTTTCAACTTTTTCTTTTTTTTATCTCGTAAAAAGATAAAAAATCTATATTTTCCATTGGGCCCTTGTGGCTTAGACACGTCTTACGTTTTTTGAAATATAAGTTGTATCGTATTCAATTATCGTATGTTACTATTTTTCTTTATTTAAGTTGACAGTTAACAACATTTTGGTCGCGAGAAAATAATGCCCTATGAACGGATCTAGCGCTTCATGTTTTAATTGTTTAATTAGAGGTAACTAATGTTTTAGCGCTGCAGCGAACTTAAGTTCTAATTCTCACCAAAATCTTACGGTCAGGGTCACGTCCTGACGCGAGTTTAACATTTTGTACTCATCCCAAAAAGTGCACAACGCCGCTAAAGAAGTTTTCAATTCAAAAAAGATCCTATGGTTGAAGCTGTGTTTCACTCGACGGCTCATTCTGACATCGTACGCTGCGCCGGCGCACGTCATAAAAACTCGAGTTAATCTAACTGTACGTGTAATTCTATCCGTTTGTGCGTGGGATAGCAAAAAGTGAAGCGTGAATCAATATTCTTGCACGTAGAGCATCGATAATGTTTTAACTTTATGAGACAAGTTCTCGAAATGGAGAAACGAAACACTTCCAAAAGAGCTTTTATGTTTTATATTCATACTTTTATGACACTGTCACTGTGCTGTTTACAAGTTTATAACTCGTAATCGAAATTATTATTATAGCCCTGAAATTTGGATATATGTATTGAGATTGCAGCATATTGACTCAAAATCGAACATTTATTAAATACTATATATTAGATAATACTATATCTTCAAGCCAACTTCCTTGCAGAGAGGCCCGAGCGCCATAAAACTCCATCCTTGCACACCTCACTTCCTTCTTTAACTATAATATAATAATAATAATATAATACATTACATCATTCTTTTAGAAGGGGCCTCTACGCGTTGGATTCATATCCCCGCGCACGCCTATCAAATGACCGGGATTAAAACCCGTGAAATAAGAGAATAATAATAATATTTCTTTATTTGCTCTCTTACAGTCTTTATAGATGGCTTAAACCTAGGTACATTATACAATAATAATATAAAGGCTGTGAGAGACTGGTGTCTGAACTAAGCTGAAGCCTGTGTCTCAGAACACCATCTCTCCCCACGAGATGAGACAGAGGTACAATTAAATAACGGGGACGTAAGGGATTAGCTTACTATATAAAAGCAAATGTTAATTAACTTAGATGATAGTATTAATATATTCGTGCAAATTTGGTAGTAATATATATAATATTTTACCTAATTCTAGCTGGGGCAGTCCATACGTTATCACTTGCCATTGACAAGTACGGTGACTGAGTTTCTCCATTCATTGGGATCTTTTCAAGCATAAATTGTACAGAAACCATAAATAGTTCCGGACGCAAGTGCCATCTAGTTTGATCTTCTCAGCTGCAATCTTATCTATTCCTGCTGGTTCTCCTTCTTTCAGGCGTTATATCAACCATTAAATCTCTTCTGCTTAGCGTTATCTAGTTTCCTAATCTATTAGTATTGACGGGGTCCCGCTACCTTAGCCTAAGGATTTGGCGAAGATACTGATTTTTTACTTGGAGCGACTGCCGTCAGATCTCTGCAACCCATGGGGAAAACTAGATCGTTCCTAGGTAAGGTCACACTTCTTTGGAAATATAATTTCATAAACGTGCGAGTTTCCTTACAATGTTTTCCTTCTCCGCAGAGCAAGCAATAATTACAAATATGTACATAAATCCGACAACACGAATTTAGTGATACATGCCAGGATTCGAACGGGGGACCTGTTAGTCCGGTTCTTTATCCACTAGGCTATCACTGCTCATAATCTCTTCGTAGTAATGTCCTCGTCAGGCAGGTAGACACCGCAGAGTCAGTCATTAGCCTCGCATAGTCAGCGTCCTGGACATTAGATATCCAGATAAGCAGAGTGGATACCATAGATAACAGAAACAACGGGTGGATACGTACATAGTACATGTACGTTTGAAAACTTTCATGGGAATTCGTAATTGGAATTGAGCAAATCTAACAAGTAACGCAATATCAAAATCCTATAAACAGCCGGGCCTTTCGTAATAATGAAATAAAACAAATGAAAGTAATTTAGCTGATATAACCAAAGTGCGGGTAACTTGTTAATAAAATTGCACTTAAGCCATAAAAGTGCAGCGAGTGAGGCGATGCAAGGCGCCGCTCAATTGTAAATGATGCCGATTGAGTTTTATGCACCGCATCGCGTTAAGAGGACGACCGCATCGCTACCATTTGCAAACACACTTTTCTTCAAAGTGTATTTTCTCCCAGGTTGATGAGTACAGTCGTGTGCATCGTAGTATTTCGAGTACTTTGTACTTTGAAAAAAAAAATACCCGTTCATTAACATGCTAGCACTTGCCCGCAATTTTGCTACAGAATAATAGACACTGTCGCGTTAATGTTGATACTTGCACTTGTACAGATTCCACTTCACAATTTTATTTAATAATTATTTTTACTGACTGGTTTCGCCTTTACGGCATTATCATTAATAATAATAGGCAGATAATGCCGTAAAGGCGAAACCGGTCGGTAAAAATAATTATTAAATAAAATTGTGAAGTGGAATCTGTACAAGTGCAAGTATTAACATTAACGCGATGTCTTCAAAATTCCACCAAGCGCCTACAGTCAACAGTATCAACATAATAGACACTGGTTTATAGAGGTCTGGCGACAGTAGCTTCATTTCAAAATCAGTATCTTCGCCAAGCCCTTAACCATTCCTAATGATGTACGAAACGGTATAATGCTAGGAAGAAGAAGAAGCTAATAATATGTCTTTTATGTTCATCCTTCTCCCTATTCGTTCTTTCTCCTTCTCTCCTATCCCCATTTATTCCATAGTGATGACGGATCAGAATTTTCCTATCACCGGTTTCCAAACGTACACTGTTGTAAAAGCCTAAAGAAAGGCTTGCTATGGATCTTGGCATCCCCTTGGATCCTAACTTTTATATATTCGATACTCTCAACCGCTGATGTCTTTTGTACACCGAACTTGGCGCCGTTTAGTAAAGTAAACTAGTCCTCATGTTTACGTGCCATTAAAGTGCCAGTTATACCGTATTTTCCCAGAATATGACATAAAAAGTACTAAAATAATACAAATGCAGTATTTCTAACTAGAATAGAAGTAGTATAATACCATGACTTCCATTGAAAAATGTTTTTCTCGGAATCCATTTGTTTTTTTATATTTATTTAGGAAATACAAATCGAAGTCTGCTTTTCTTTTTGGAAGTCGCAACTGAATAGCGATATTCATAATCCTTCAAGCTACCGTTGGCTACCGCAACAGCTACAGATCTATCGGACACATGCGTATGAGTCGCCAAAAATATAAACTACTAAGGAGCGTCCTCTTCTTTCTCGAATGTCCTCTTAATACTTTAGCACCAGATGATGTCCGCACTTCAGTTTTAAATAGTGATATATTGTTTTGAAATTGCGCGATGTGTTCACCTTTTTGTTTTACGACGAGATTCTCTTTAATTCAACTGTTTATCGTACTTCTCGCTCCAAATTAGGGCTGATGTATGATTTAATAAATAATACACGTGCAGAATATGTTATGATATCCTAGTTTATAGTTGTGTATGAGTATAGACAGGACAACGTATTTCGCCTCTATTGTTGCAATTAGACTTATATCTATAGGCACGGCCATATACAATACAATACAATATTCTTTATTGCACCACACAAAACAGTAAAATACATATACTAGATATATTAATTTTATTAAGTCGTCTTCAAAATTTGGCACATTAGTCGTACAAAGAATTAATTGATCTGTCTTCTGCTTAGAACTTTTTCGTTTAATCCTATTTTGTGTACCTAGTAGTTACTAGAAGGAATTTTCTCGTTTGATAGTAGGTATGTTTATACTTTCAAAGATTTCTATTATGCAGTAAGCAGCATTGAGGCATTAAAGCGAATAAATGAATGTACGAAGAATTTCCCTTTTGCCCGCTCTTAGAATTATAATTCCTTACTTGCCATGTTTCCCTGGTACGCAACACATTGTAATGAGTCGTTTTGGCTCTCTCTTTATGCCATTTTTGGGTAGCGGGTTCAATATGTGAAGTGAAAATTGTTACTTGTGGTCGTATTGAGACACCTAATACGATCACGAAATAGATTTGGTTTTACAGAAAACTAAAACATCTAAGCCAGAATTAGGTTAAAATCTAGACTTCCTTCTAATCTGTACGTAAGTACTAGGCCACTAAAGGCTAGATAGATACATCAGGTACATAATGTATAAATTTTATTACTTTAAATAATGTCTCGTATATATTTATATATAATTACTAGCTGACCCGGCAAACGTTGTTCTGCCATATAAATTATTACTTATTATCTTTTTTCTAACATTTTTTTTATGAAATATACTTTACGACCACCTACCAAAAATATACATAAAAAAATATTCATAAAACGCGACCACAAACACCACGGTGGTTGTGGTCGCACTCCTCTGTAACGGCGGAACACAAGATTTTTATATATAGATATAGATGTTCCGTGTATTTTAGAAACGGCTGTAACAATTTGGATCAAAATTTATATTTGAATAAGGTTTAGAGATAGAGTGTCGGTGTTAATTTAAGAAGAGGCATGCTTCGTTCATTCGGATATGTAGAAAGAATGCAGGAAGAAAGAATTACGAGACAGATATACAACGTGAAAGCACAAGGATGTGGTAGCCGAGGTAAGCTTAGACTTACCTACCTTGACTGAATTGGCCGTGTTTTATCAGAAGGTGATGACAGGAGCCCTAGAAATAGGCGAGCCTGCATGAGAAGAGCTATGAATGTTGTTGTTGCGACTGAGGTGTGTAAGGACCGGGTCATGTCGCGCTCGGTTCTCTCTGCCTACCCCGCAATGGATTTGGCGTGGAGTAAGAAATAGATAGATACGTTTTTCCTACTTATATGTATTTATACTAAAACTAGCTACAACCCCGACTTCGTCCGCGCCTATCCCGATATCCCGCCGGAATCTCCTTTTCAACTTTCTTTTTTTTTTCTGGGCTACTAAGAGTCATATCGTGATGTTGAATCGCCTTATAACCTTCCTCAAGAATTTGGCTATCTATTGCAAAAATATTTTTTGTAATCCGACCGCTAGTTCCAGTGAAGAGCGCGTTCAAACAAACAAACTCTTCGACTTTATGTACTCGTATTAGTATTTTATACTATAAACACCGAGCGAATTCTTTCATAATCTGACAAAAGTGGAAACGTTAAGAAATCAAATTCTCATGTTTATTTAACCATAAACTATAGGGTTTGAAATAGCTTTGCATGGAGAGAAAGGCCACAAACATCTGCTGTCTTCCTGGTACATAAAAGTGAATAAGTTTCTCCTAATTATAGAATTAAGTACTAATTCCTTACAAGTCATGACAGCCTGGTACGTGAAATATTTTAATGAACCATCTCGGGTCTTAATTAAGACGTATTGCGCATAATATATCTGTCCTTGTCTAGACTGGTATGCCAGATAAATCGACCTGAGTTCCTGTAATGGCGTGGGTCTAGATTTGTGTAATACTATATTTAATCTAGGTAATACCAGTATTACTGTTGCATTTAACAGCTCGGAGCATAATATTGATATAAAGAGTTGATAACGTATCTAGTTGATTATCCATTCCCATATATACAATTCTGTTTGATTAAACCCGATTAATAAAACTTTATACGTCACTTACGTAAAGTAAAAAAGTAATTATTTGATGCGAAAAAGTAATGGAGTAGTATATCTATGTGGAGTTAGTAATTATGAAAAGAAAGAAGAAGAAAGGTACGAACCACAAATTAATAAACCACTTAACTGCGCATTATATGTGTTTTAGCGCCTAAATATAATTAATTAATAATAAGTGTCGTGACGTTGATCCGCGAAACTAACCAATAAGAACTGCGCGTTCCGCTCCCACCAAGTAGTGATGAATTGAGTTACTACATCGTATCGGTATCATCTGCTCTACATAGATTATTTCCCTGTACTAACATTTCACCCATGTGAGGATCCTGCTATCGCGATTTTACGTAGTTTATCCCTCTTCCTGGTCTTTCCTTCTTCTTCTCCACTATTCTCATCTATTCAATGGTCGCCGCGTGGAGACAGGATGAGAAATTTAGTGACACCTGTTCTCAAACATCTCTGTGTTTAAACGATAGATTGTAAAATACGTCGTTTAAGAAAGTGCCATGGATCTTGGCATCCGTTTGGAACTCGACTTTTTTATGAGCGACACTGTCAACCACTGACGTCTTTTGTACCGAACTTGGCCCCATTTTCACACAAAACGCTGACAACAAAGTAGTCCCTTATGCTTTTGATAAAAGTGGCAGTAAATACACAATTTCCTAGGAAATCACATAAAAATAGGTACTAAAGTCATTTTAATGTTGGTATTTTATGCTGAGTTAGTAATCTTGAAAGACTGAATGTGGCTACCTACCCAGCTTGCCCTTATTTACACGGTTTCTCTTGGCTTGGTTGTTCTTCAACAAGAATATGAAGAAAATCACCAAAAAACCATCTCAAATGTTCGCATTCTGTAAGGTTTTATGTTTTGCTAAATGTCAGGTTCCATCTGGTTTCGTTTTAGTTTTCGTCTGCTAGCGCTCATATCCTGAAGAAAGATCACTCGTCTGTTCTTAAGAAGATCTTAACAGACTAATCATGTTATTTACGGTTCTAGAATATTAAACCGTGGTTCTTCAAAAAGAGTTATTATCCGTTGTTTCTGTTATCTATGGTTATTATAAAAGCTTGGAAGCATGCAAATCTGAATTCTAGTGTTCTAAGCGTACACGGTTCGGTGACTCGGTCCATCAAGCTGTACCGTATGCTTGTTTGGCACCCTAGTGCATAAAGATTTCATTGATGCCAACTGCGGTGTTATTAACCGACCGAATTAAATATTTATAAGGTGAACGAACTAGAGAATTGATCGATGACACTCTAATCCGGTCTATTAATACTGAAACTATTTTCGAGTACGTATAAACACAGACTGTTGCCAAAATATTCGCAGCGGAAGTATCTAATACTAGAGAAGTTCTTCCTCTTCGTTTATGTCGGCGTTAAGTTTTGCAACTTCCTAATGAGAGGTGTAAAAAACTGCCTGACTGGGGAAGTACCTCCATCTCACAGAAAACCGCTGTCAAATAAAAACTCCTGCGAGGGTTGTTTTGTTTGTGACCACTCACTGGTAATCTCCGAAGGAGTAGCTGTCTTAGCAGCAGATGTAGTATCGCGCAAATGATGTAACGACTTTACATCAGGTGAGCCGTATACTCGTATGCCTCCCGACGTTGGAAAAAAAGGATTTGTTTTAATAAATCTATTACAGCAGTTCGCCTAGAGGAGTTTGTTGTACCCATACAATCATAAACTTTTTTTTGTATATACTACGTCGGGAGGCATACAAGCATACGGCCCACCTGATGTAAAGCGGGTACCGTAGCCTATTAACGCTTGCGATATATTACTTATCACGCGATGCCTCCTCTGCAGCTCACATAGCAACTCCTTGGGAGCTTACTGGTGACCTCACTCACACGCAGGAACACAACAACCCTCTAGGGAGTTGGTATTTGGTTGCGGTTTTCTGTGAGGTGGAGGTACTTCACCAGACGGGCTGTTTTGACGCGCCCTACCTAAATGTTTGCCTTGTGTGGGAATCGGACCCACGAGCGTTGGCGTCAAAGTCGCGTCGTTCACGACTGAGCCATCGAGCTCGTCAAAAATGAATCCAGCAATATAACAATCATTTACGACAACTGCATGTGCAATTGTGCACTGATTATTGATAGCAATGGCGCAGGTCATCATCGAGGCATGCCTATTGTTCTGGACTTGTTTAAAGCAGTCAACTGATACCAAAGAAAATGACAATATTATCTTGTACAACGTCAGTAACGAGCTCGGTGGCGCAGTTGTTAGTAAAGCCACTTTGACACCAACGGTCGGTGGGTTCGATTCCCAAACAGGACAAACATTTGTGTGCATGAACATGTCTGTTTGTCTTGGTCTGGGTATTAGTATTTTCCTCCCCTTGGCGTTCTTCCGTTTCCTAATCCATAAGGATTGGCGGGGTCCGCTACCTACGCCTAAGGATTTGGCAAAGATACCGATTTTTACATAGAGCTCATCAAAAACGAATCCTGACGATTCTGAACTCCTCAAAATCAACTCATACTGATGCACGATCTTATATATAAAATATTAAGGTGTCATAATTATAACACCAGGAAGCATCTAGTGTTGTGAGTACTTTACAATTGAAGTAGTTGACGCAAATCATTCACTCCAATTGAATTATGTCACTCGATCTCGTAACGTACATTTAAATAGTCTAGTCTTGTTAAAATCTAGGCCGATACTTGCGCCAAGTGGGGCTGGCTATCGACCTGTCACCAATTTTCTGTATTTTGCAATCGCGATTGACTTTTAGACTTCAACAACGTAGGGTTCCGTACTCAAAAGGACGCTGTTACTGAGGAAAGCTACGATATCTGTCCGTCTGTCATAGGCGTGGAGGAAATAACCTCGGAGAACCAATGAGACCGATATTACATAGGAAGTCAATTCACCGCTACCCCCGTAGTAAGAGTAAAATGCGCGGCCCTTATTGGCTAGTTCGCTGATCAACATCGCGTCACTTATCGGCTTATTGGTTTAAATATCCTCCCATTGGTCAGTAGCCTCGAATCGCTGAGATATTTAGACGCTCAACGTTTTTGTGAGCGCGGGGTGCGTTCATGCGCATTCATGTGATTTATTGGCTTGTAGTTACAGGGCTGTAAAGGTAGACTTGAAATTTTCCCATAGTGTATAATTAAAATCCCCATACAAGAAGACTTTATTTCGGCGTGTTTTCTACACAGCGATACGGAATACGGAACCCTTCGTGTGCGAATCTGACTTGGAATGGATTATTTATGTCGGTTTATGTTTGGGTGGGAAACATTTGTCCAGCCTGGATCATTTACTTATATTATAATTTGACGAACTTATAATAAGAGAGCATCGTTAGTTTAGAAAATGATCCCTTTTTTTAACCCCCGACGCAAAAGAGGGGTGTTATAAGTTTGACGTGTGTATCTGTGTATCTGTCTGTGGCATCGTAGCTTCGAAATGGATTTGTTTTTTTTTGTTTAAAAGGGGACTCGAGAGTGTTTTTGTATATAACATATAAGTTATTTCTGCGTCGGGGGTTTTTTAAATAAATTTTGCTTGTTATACTACGTCGGGAGGCATACAAGCATACCGCCCTTCTGGTGTAAAGCGGTTACACAACACAAGCCATAAACCGCTAGACGGCGCATAATGGCACCCCTCACTCACCGCAACGTAGTGTTTTAGCGCCTAAATATCTCAGCGATTCCAGCATATTGACCAAAGGGAGGATATTTTAACCAATAAGCCAGTAAACTTGACCTGTAGTGGTGGATTGAGTTACAAAGCAAAATTATTAATCCTACGCACTAAATCCTAGAGGGTTGTTGTGTTCCTGCCTGTGAGTGAGGTCACCAGTTAGCCCCTAAGGAGTTGCTGTGTTAGCAGCAGAGGTGGCATCATCTCCTTAGAGGGTTGTTATGTTCCTAAGTATGAGTGAGGTCACCAGTAACCTACTATGGAGTTGCTGTGTTAGCAGCAGACGTAGTATCGCGCGAGTGATACTTAATGTATTACAAGCGTTTATAGGATACGGTAACCGCTTTACACCAGATGGGCGGTATGCTTGTATGCCTCCCGACGTAGTATAAAAAAAGGGATCATTGTCTAGATTACCTTCATGGGTCTGAACATAGGTCTTCTATTTTGGTCTCCTTTAAGTGTGCCTGTACCCTATTCACTTCACAAAATATATGTTAATAATGTTGTTTTCTCTTCCAGATGAACGAGATGCCATTCAGAAGAAGACGTTCACGAAATGGGTCAACAAACACCTGGTTAAGGTAAAAACTACTGTTTATCACTTTTTTTTTATTATGAGCTGTCACAATTTGTTGGTAGGTAGGTAAGACACGTCAGGACACGGATGTTCAGTTAGTCATGGCCAAAACTTTGAATGCGGGAGTCTAGTGGCCTATGTACTTTATTAGTTCTCATCTCATTTGTATAACAGCTTTATTACAAAATAAAAAAATCGGCCAAGTGCGAGTCGGACTCGCGCACTAAGGGTTCCGTACCATTATCTATAAAAATCGGCCAAGTGCGAGTCGGACTCGCGCACGAAGGGTTCCGTACCATTATCTATAAAAAATCGGTCAAGTGCGAGTCGGACTCGCGCATGAAGGGTTCCGTACCATTATCTATAAAAACGGCAAAAAAATCACCTTTGTTGTATGGGAGCCCCCTTAAATATTTATTTTATTCTAATTTTTAGTATTTGTTGTTATAGCGGCAACAGTAATACATCATCTGTGAAAATTTCAACTGTCTAACTATCACGGTTCATGAGATACAGCCTGGTGACAGACGGACGGACAGCGGAGCCTCAGTAATAGGGTTCCGTTTTACCCTTTGGGTACGGAACCCTAAAAACGGCAAAAAAAATCACGTTTGTTGTATGGGAGCCCCCTTAAATATTTATTTTATTCTATTTTTTAGTATTTGTTGTTATAGCGGCAACAGAAATACATCATCTGTGAAAATTTCAACTCTAACTATCACGGTTCATGAGATACAGCCTGGTGACAGACGGACGGACGGACGGACAGCGGAGCCTCAGTAATAGGGTTCCGTTTTACCCTTTGGGTACGGAACCCTTAAATATTTGTTTTATTTTAATTTAATTATTTATTCTTAAAGTGAATATATAACTAAATATTCTGTGAATATTTCAAGCGTCTACCTGTTGCCGTTATTAATATCGAGCAAAAAAATCACGTTTGTTGTATGGGAGCCCCCTTAAATATTTATTTTATTCTAGTTTTTAGTATTTGTTGTTATAGCGGCAATAGAAATACATCATCTGTGAAAATTTCAACTGTCTAACTATCACGGTTCATGAGATACAGCCTGGTGACAGACGGACGGACGGACGGACGGACAGCGGAGTCTCAGTAATAGGGTTCTGTTTTACCCTTTGGTACGGAACCCTAAAAAATGGGTGCGTGTACTTATGAACGCGCGTGAAAAGTTCTTTGGCGTCATTAAATAATTATATTTTAATTTATATCAATAAAATAATACACACGGATAGTTTAGCGCAATTATAAAATATTCAATTTAAATCACTACTGAATATAATTTATTAGTACTTGATTTAAAGTACTTTGTGCGCTTCCGGTACTGATTAGGTACAATCCGGTACGAACGTAGATGCATGCCGCCGCCATTGCCATGGTTATTCCGGCCGTCGCCATGGCTGCTCCGGCCGTTTAGCGGGCAACTTCAACCTGTAACTTTTGTGTTACAGTGATGCGCGCGCATCTTAAAATTTCACTCTCATCATTTTTAGGACCCCTATTACAGGCTCCGCTGTCCGTCCGTCCGTCCGTCTGTCACCAGGCTGTATCTCATGAACCGTGATAGTTAGACAGTTGAAATTTTCACAGATGATGTATTTCTGTTGCCGCTATAACAACAAATACTAAAAAATAGAATACAATCAATATTTAAGGGGGCTCCTATACAACAAACGTGATTTTTTTGCTCATTTTTGCTCGATATTGATAACGGCAACAGATAGACGCTTGAAATATTCACAAAATTTTTAGTTATATATTCACTTTATGAATAAATAATTAAATTAAAATAAAACAAATATTTAAGGGGGACTCCCATACAACAAACGTGATTATTTTGCCGTTTTTATAGATAATGGTACGGAACCCTACTTGTGCGAGTCCGACTCGCACTTGGCCGATTTTTTTATAACGCGACTAAAGAAGTGTAACTTCAAAAATGGTAATTGAAAATTTAACTATTTTCGGTGACTTATACGATAAGTGCTGTAACTGTATCGTATAGAAATTACCGCAATCCTTGATAAAGTATTCAATATAATAAACGGGAAGTTTTACGATAGTTCACCAAGTGCCTCTTAAAATAAACATAAAAGTGTATAAAGACGATAGACTGGCTTTATGAGATTGCACTAAGTCCAATTAAGGCTTGTTGAACCCTCATAAAAGTTCGAGGTTTATAAATGCCATTCAACCAAATTTTCCTTAATCTATCTATCTATAACTTCACGCCAAATCCCTTGCGGGGTAGACAGCGAGGACCGATCGTTACACGACTCGATCCTTACAAATCTCACTCGCTTCTTTAACGTTAATTGTTCGTCTCATACACGCTCGCCGTTTTCTAAAGTTCCTCACAACACCTGATAAAACACGATCAATTTTTAGAAGCTATGAATGAAAAGGTAAACAAATGTTTGTTTTCGCAAATTAACATTTGCCATAGCCTCGTATGTACACCTGTCTCCCTAACATCATCCCTCGTCTTTTGGCGCTCGGTTCTCTCTGCCTACCCAGCAAGGGACCTGGCGTGAACACATACAATACATAGCCTCGTAGTAAATTGAATTATCACTTCCAGCAGCGGTTAAACTTGTGTGTTGCTTTTAATCAGATATAAATAAAACCAGTTGAGAATGCGCAAGCTTGCATTGCCAGAGGAACACCTGGCTCGTCAATTATATAACAATATATATATTTTTTTTAATTTGTCGCCCATTTTGACCATGTTCCTTATGAGATAGGAACGGTGTTCCTGAACATTCCTATTTTACTTTTTTATGCTGAATCCGAATCTGAAGTCAAATATTCGAAAAAAAGCGACAGACACACGCACACACAGAGATAAACATATAGATTTCATATAGGAACGGTGTTCCTGAATACTTTGATCAGGCATAGACAAATATTTTTAATCGACATCAGGCATAAAAATATATATATTTTTTTAGTTGGTATACGCAAAAACTGTTATTTGAAGGACCTTCCAAGAACTTTAATGCACTTCCGATAGAAATTGACTTAGATAAGATTACAGAGATATATACGGGTAACCAATACAAAGCGATCATTGACCTGTATTTTTTTAGCTTATGGTATATTAAATAGGCATATGGCCCCGCTTACATAACCGATAATAAAAAAATACTCATTTTTTATGTCAGTTCTGTAAGCCCACCTGATGTGAATTGATTATCGATATAAATTATTGTAGTAAAAGAAGTATACGCTGTAGGTTTTGCACAACGCTCGCATTTTGACAGCGTTTACTTTGCTTCCATAAGTTAGGTTAAGAGTTCGCGTGATAGTCAAAATTGTTCACTTCAATTATATAAATGCATAACTTTTTATTATATATACAACGTCGGCTGGCACACAAGCGTACGGCCCCTGTGTATAGCAGTTACCGTAGCCTATGAACGCTTGCAACACAAGTATCAATCGCGCGATGCCGCCTCTGCTGCTAAAACAGCTATTTCATAGGAGTTTACTGGTGACTTCACTCATTCGCAGGAGCCCACCAACCCTCCGGGGATTATTTGGCTGCGGTTTTCTGTAAGGTGGAGCTACTTCCCTAGACGGGCTGTTTTAATGTACCCTACCTGCATACATATCTGTCTGTCTCCCATTGGGGTAGGCAGACTATGAAACGCCAGGTGCACCAATCCAAACAAACCTCTCTCGCCTCTTCCACCCATTAACCTCTCATGCCCTTCGGTTTCTTTTGATTTTGCTTTTGCACCCTATCCCAAATGTTTGTCCTGTTCGGGAATCGAAACCCCGAGCTTTGGTGTCAAACTAGCGTTACTTACCACTGCGCCACCGAGTTCATCACTATCATTCTGTACTTATGAGTTTATTTGTAAACATAAATACCACAGTCATTATTCATTATGGCCATGCATTTACGTGACGATCGCGATGCATCCGTCAATGTAGTTTATTGACGGATAGACACGGACGTGACCGGACGACACTGTACTCCAAACAATCACACATATCGTACGTATGCACTATGGACGAAGTCGTGATTAATTTTTATGACAAAAGTCCTGAATCCTACAGATTTCTACAGGCTCTCAAATGTGTTGGGGTCTGTATCCATTGGAATAACGTATGTACGGAAAGATCTGCTTTCATGCGTTTGACAGTTGGTTTTACCAACAAACCACTCGACTGCGCATGAAGGCAATTAACCAATAAGCCGATAAGTGCCGCCATGTTGATCCATCAACTCGACTAGCCAGTTCATTACCGTTCCGATGCTGACGCAGCAAAGACTCGCAAGATTCCTAATGATCCTACTATCTCGTTGGAACAACAACCTTCCAGAGATTTTCAAAAGTGTTGACGCTATTGACTGTTGGCATTTTGAGAACGTTTCCATATTATTAGTAAAATTACTTGTACAGCTAAGTGCACGTAATTTTACTAATAATACAGCACAGCTTTACCTTCGTACCGTGGTTGGATTTTAGGTTGGTTTTACCCCCCTTAATGGATCAAATGTAAGAAAAAGCTCATATATGTTTCAAGTTGCACACTACTCACTAGGAAGCGTATTTACTTTCAGTAGCTCATAAAGTGACATATGAAAATACTCGTATCTAGAAAATATAATAATTATGTGTTAAAATTCATCCAAATTTCTACAGCCGTTTTTGCGTGAAAGGTTAACAATTATCATAGATTTTCACATTTATAATATTAAAGAGATAGACGACTGTGAAGGGTATGATGCGAGAAAGTTACACCCTTAGCCTGTGGACGCATGCGTTGCTACCACGGTTGCTAGTGCAGCACCTTATCGGGGTCTCCCTGTGTAGACTCGCAGGAAAACAACAACCCTCCAATGCGTCGATATGCTGTGATCTTCACATCAAGCGCAACGTATGCTTGTTTGCCTTCCGACGTCAACGAAAATGAACGTACACGTTACTAGGACAAGTCTGTAGTTAATTTGCTTGAATGTAGTTATATTGAGATTGAGCACATCTAATGGCATACTGCACCTACTGTTGTTTAACGTGCGCATTCCATCCATTGTCAAAACGAAGTCATTCAGGTCAAAGACATAACAAATATTGCCAGTTCAGGATAAAACCTTCCCATCGTAAACATGGATCCTTCGTCGAAATTGTAACCTCAACAAAGGATGTTCGTATCAAATTAAAGTTTTGTTTGTCTGTCAATGTGTCGGCGTATCGTAAATAACCTTGTTTGCATCCCACACATTATGTTACTTTGTACAGGTTACTAACTGCAGCCCGGGTCCTCGTTCACGCGCATCTCAGTATCCCCTGATAACCGCTTTTTGGTACTTTTATTTTCTCGGCTTCTAAGGATCGTATCCTGATGTTGAATAGCCTATAACCTTCCTCAAGAATTGGCCTATCAAATGCAACAAAGTTTTTTTTTAATCCGACTGTTAGTTCTAGATATTAGCGCGTCCGAACAAACTATTTCGCTTTTTATATTAGTGTAGCGTAGATATGCTTTGATGAAAGAATACTATGGTACCGCGTCTTATGGCGTGAAGATATATATACAACGAATACTAATCGTTTTTCGGTTAAAATGTAACCTAAATGTTGATCGGGGTTGTAAGCAATGATAAATTTCATGAGGATCCTTTCAGTAGCAAACGTGATGCACCCACGTCAGTGAACAAACAGACAAAAAGAAATTATGTCCAACTATATTTTCATACGTTCTCTCTGTCTACCCTGCAAGGGACGTGGCGTGAAGATAAACGTACATATTTTCATACAAAACCAGTTGAGAATGCGCAAGCTTGCATTGCCAGAGGAACACCTGGCTCGTCAATTATATAACAATTCAAAATTTTTTATTTTTTATTTTTCGGCCATTTTGACCATGTTCCTTAAGAGATAGAAACGGTGATCCTTAACATTCCTATTCTACTTTTTTATGCTGAATCCGAATCTGAAATCAAAATTCGAATATTCGAAAAAATTGCACACACAGACAAACATATATATTTCATATAGGAACGGTGTTCCTGAATATGATTTGTTTTTTATATACAACGTCTGGAGTCATACATGCATACATCCAACCTCGTGTAAAGTGGTTACTGTAGCCTCTGAACGCTTGCAATACGTTAATTATCGCTCATGGGATACCCCCTTTGCTGCTAACACAACGACTTCTTAGGAGGTTACTGGTAGTTCTGCGAGTGCCTCCATTTCACGGAAAACCATAACATGTATATAATGAGCCTATTCGCAACACAACAACCCTCCAAGGAGTTGTTATTTGGCTGCGGTTTTCTGTGAGATGAGGTACTTCCCCAGACGAACTGCTTAGACGCGTCCTACTTCTCTTAAATTATGAAACATCGCTTTGCACTAAATATTTATTGTAATTCGTCAGTTCATTTATTAATTAATCTTTATGTATACAGATAAATAAAATTGGAGTGTCTGTTTGTAATATTGAAATAACCGCTTTTTACTAAATGCATATGGATGTATACACGGTGCATATAACAAAATGAATATTTTTACAATTTTTGTCTGTCTGTCTGTTTGTTCCGGCTAATCTCAGAAACGGCTGGACCGATTTTGACGGGACTTTCACTGGCAGATAGCTGATGTAATATGGAGTAACTTAGGCTACTTTTATTTTAGATTTTTTTTTTTTAAATATAAATAAATAATATTCCACGCGGACGAAGTCGCGGTCACAGCTAGTTGTAGAATATAATTAGTACGCAACAGCTTGTCTTTGGTTATGAATAAATTGAAACATTTAAGAGTTTATCTGGCTTTAACTGAGATGCTATCATCCAATAACAAGGCACAAAGCGTGACTCACAGACGGACAGACATGCCTCTATATGTGAAAGTGTTACGGACATGTGCAAAAAGGATACATTATATCCGATATCTTGTCTTGTATTCGTGAGAGTGACTCGTTGTTGAGTTTAAAATGTTGCGGGGTTAATTAGTAAGTGAATTTGCATTCCTTAAGTCAGTTCTTATAGCCGGTTACTGAGCAGTTTTTTTTCTATACAACGTCGGGACGCATACAAGCATACGGCCCACCTTTACCGTAGCCTATAAACGTTTGCAATACATTAAGTATTACTCGCGCAAATGCCACCACTGCAGCTAACACAGCAAATCCTCAGGAACTTACTGGAGACCTCCCTCACACGCAGGAACACAACAACCCTTTAGGGAGTTGTTATTTGGCTATGGTTTTCTGTGCGGTGGAGGTACATCCATAGACAACAGACATGTTCAGGCACACAATGTTTGTCCTGTCGAACGAATCGAACCCACGAGCGTTTGTCTCAAAGTTGCGTAATAGCGCGTTGTTGGTGTCAAAGTAGCGTAACAGCGAGCTAGGTGGCGGAGATATCTTCCACGTACCTACTCATTACCTATCATTTTAACCTCCTCAATAAAAGGGGGTGCTTTTGACATTACCTGTGTCATCATAGTTCCCAAATGTATGGACTAACTCTTAATATCTTTTCATGGAGACGAGTAGAACTTTTTATATACCACCAAAGCAGCAAACAAGCATACGATTGGCCTAATGGTAAGCTGTTCATGTAGCCTATGGATACTTGAAACACCAGAAGTGTCTATCGTGCGTCGCCGACCCTGTAAAAACTTCTTCTGGCGTTTTTAAAGAACTACAATGTTGTAGTCCTTTGGTAAAAAGTGAGAGCGCGTTTCACAATTGAAGAGATGAAAACATCTTTAAAACCGCACAGTACGCGACCTTTGCAACTCCAGCGTACAAGGACGGATTCCCTGCCTGTGGCGAGTGGTGCGGTTATAGAAGAGAACAGTTGGCATCATATCGGACTCTCAGAACACAATCCATGTTTTTAATACAACTTATAACAATAGGTTCCAGGAACAAAGGCCGATGTCATAGCTTATAATTAGTGAGTCATTGAACAAGCTCGCGAGTGAACTGACCCCCCCTCATACATACTTAGTCATCGGATATGAACTATTTTAGTTCAAGTAAACTCATTTCATAAGAAAATAGTTTGAGTAACGTCCAGGATACAATATACTAAACCTAAGGGTTAGGCGAAGTCCAAACCCTTAGACATAAATAGAGGGCCCCGCGAATACTACTATTTAACCCCCGTCACAAAAAAGGGGGTGTTATATTGCAAGTTTGACCGCTATGTGTGTTGTGTCTGTCTATAGCACTGTAACTCTTAAACGGGTAAACCGATTTGGATGCGGGTTTTCAGGAACACCGTTCCTACATGAAATCTATATTTTTGTCTGTGCGTTTTTTTCGAATATTCGAGATTTGACTTCAGATTCGGATTCAGTATAAAAAAGTAGAATAGGAATGTTCAGGAACACCGTTCCTATCTCTTAAGGAACATGGTCAAATGGCCGATATATATTGAAAAAAAAAAATATTGAATTGTTATATAATTGACGAGCCAGATGTTCCTCTGGCAATGCAAGCTTGCGCATTCCCAACTGGTTTTAGTTGAAAGCAGATTTAACCGGTTCTGGTTTCTCATAAAAGAAGTTGTATATAAAAATGTTATCAATCGCAAACCTTGTCTATGCAAGTAAGGGAATCCCCGTATCGGTTCCCTTCAAATACCGTGATCGACAGAGTTATCAACCATTGTAAATGGCCGTTACGACTAATTCTGATAATTTTATCATTTGTCTCACAGCTCCTTATAAAGTAGACCAAAAAATCGAACCATCGATGACGTGATCGGTGGGTGGTGAGATGTTTATGACCACCAGTGGTCATGCCATATGTACTCATATGGATGTATCCAGTGACGACCGCCCACTGTTGGGCCGTTGGTACCACTGCCCACTTCTAAATCGAACATGTTCGAGTGTCATCGGCCGATGTCATAAAGTTTAATAGACTTGTTTTTGGAATTGCTCTCATATTTGTTGTATGGTGAGGTATATGGAGATATTATGCAAGAGTTCAAACAAGTAAAACAAGTTATAATAGTCACAATGGTGATGTAAGCAGTAAGATAACTTCAAACAAAGCTTTGCCGAAGTATCGGATTGCGCGTTCAGTGCTATTTCATCCTAAAATTTTTTAGGCACGTTGGGCATTTTGGCTTTGGGAATAAGCACTGAATTTGTGTGACATTCAGACTAACGTAAGGCTTCACGCTCTTATTTAGCAACCCAAATATAATGTTTACAAGTTTGTGAAGCTAAGAAGTTTTCACTTCTGACGTGCTCTCGTACGACTGTATTTTCAGGAACACCGTTCCTATATGAAATCTATATGTTTGTCTGTGCGTGTGCCTGTGTGTGCGTTTTTTTTTCGAAAATTCGATTTTTGACTTCAGTTTCGGATTCAGCATAAAAAAGTAGAATAGGAATGCTCAGGAACACCGTTCCTATCTCCAGAACAAATTGGCTGACATTATATAAAAAAAAATGAATTGTTATATAATTGACGAGCCAGGTGTTCCTCTGGCAATGCAAGCTTGCGCATTCTCAATTGATTGTATTATTACACGTCTGTAGGCATACAAGAATACCGTTCTGATGTAAAGTGGTTTTTTCGAGTTTTTTCGAACCCTAGGTAACGATATATGATTTATCACTCGCGCGCTGCCACCCGTGCTGCTTATA
Organism: Pyralis farinalis; assembly: GCA_947507595.1. Lineage (NCBI taxonomy): Eukaryota > Metazoa > Arthropoda > Insecta > Lepidoptera > Pyralidae > Pyralis > Pyralis farinalis. The sequence goes on along the minus strand of OX382282.1, from coordinate 6,655,523 downwards.
TAGCTACACTACTAAACTCTCCAGGGAGTTGTCATTTGGCCGCGGGCTTCTGTGAGGTGGAGACACATTTATATTTCCGGCGTCCTACCTATTTTGAAACACCTAGACCAATACAAATAGACGTGTTTATGCAAATGTTTGTCATATTTGTCGTTGCCTCCCCTGCTGCTAACATAGTAACTCCTTAGGAGCTTAGTGTTAAGCTCACTTTGTCGCAGGGACACAACAAGTGAGGACAATCAAGTGAGTCCAGTGAGTTATTTCGTTGTTATTTGGCTGCCGTTTTCTGTAAAGTGGAGGTACTTTTCCAGTCGGGTTACTTTGATACAAGTAAGTTTGATATAAGAAAGTTATTTCTCAAATCCAAATTTAATTTGATTTATCTTAGTAGTCAAGTCAGTCGCGATTGGTTTTGTAACTATTTATTAGTTCATTGATTCATTGATAGTTCTTTTTATCCCCGAGGGGAAAGGCAAAGGGATCTAGCCCATACAGCCAAGTCATCAGTTTAGAACCATTTGTAAATCTTAATTCTATGTTCCAGCTTCAAGATGTGTTGGTAGTGTTACTTTATCACCAAATTTTTTTTCCCTAAAACGCAAACAGACCACCCAAATGTTGTAAGGCGAGCGTTGGTGATTATTTTAAACAGGCCTAAGTGCCTACTGTTTATACCTCTATACTGTGTAAGAGTTTTTTCGAACTGTAACAATCCGCTATTATAGCCCTACTTACTATAAACATTAAGCTGATTATCTGTATTACTATAAAGCTAATTAAATGTCATCGTTACTTAACCCGGGAGTCACGTTTAGGAACGTGTTTGAGGTCGAATATTCCCGAAGTAGTTACTTTGTTAATATATATTTTTTTTATATACGAATAGATCTGTTTTATGATCATTGAAAAGAAAAGCACTATCTGTCGGACTAGGGCTAAAACATTTGCATTAACATTTGCACCCTTTGACGACGGAATATTAAAAATATATTGATTAATTCATTGATTGATTAATTGACCTCCTCGTGCCTCTCAGTCTACTTTTGCGTAAGACGTAACGTGAAGTAAGGTATGCGACCTCTTGCAGTTTGTCTGCTATTAGACCCTATCACATCCAGGTAGGGCGCATCAAATCATCCGTCTGGGGAAGTACTTCTACGTCACAGAAAAACTCAGCCAAATAACAACTCGTTGAAGAGTTGTTGTGCTTCTGCGAGTGGGTGAGGTTACCAGTAAGCTCCTAAGGAGTTGCTGTGTTAACAGCAGGGGTGGCTACGCGCGAGTGTTACTTCCTGTAAGCGTTCATAGTCTACAGTAACTACTTTACATCAGGTGGGCCATATGCAAACCAATAAACCCCTATGACCTCGCATAAAGGCCTCCGTCACTTACCAAAACTTAGTGTTTTAGCGCCTAAAAATCTCAGCGATTCGAGCCCACTGACCAATACGAGGATATTTTAATCAATAAGCCGATAAGTGACACGATGTTGATCCGCGAACTAGCTAGAAATAGTTGAAGAGAAGTAGGGGCCAGATAGAGGTCGTGCTATCATCCACTCCCTCCGATTTTTATCTGTTGCGGCAGGACATAGCATGTCTTCTTGCTCAAATATCCGTATGGTAAGTACCTCCTTACAGAATACCGCAGCTAAAAACAAAAAAAACAACTCCGGAAGGATCGTTGTGTTACTGTGCGTGAGTAAGGTCGCCAGCTAACTGAGAAGTCGTTGTGCGGATAGCGGGAGGACCTGCGGATGTCGAACCACCACTAGCAGTGTGGGCGCGGCAGGCTGGCGCGGCGGTCAGGGAGTTGACCGCTGCCCGCCCACAGTTTAGTAGGGTTCCCGAATCCGAGAATACTTAATCTCCGCTCCCAGAGGCTGAACCGCCAGCCTGTGTAAAGTCCCTGTTGCAGTGGTCGTGCTGGAGAAGGAGACCGGTGTGGACCCGGCTGCTGTAGCTGCTAAAAAGCTGCCGTTGTTTAATCGGCATTGTAGGAAAGCCAATCTTCTAATGTCTCTGTTTTGAAGCGCAAAATGCTGCCTCGAGGGGCCAGGCAGGTAAAAGGCTTGTTGCTAGAGTAAAATTCGATTTCGTCAGTAGAGTTGGTGAGCGGCATGCGAGCCTTCTCTCTGGAAGCCGTGCTTTATGGTCGCCCGCTAAAGCTGCTGAGGGAAATTTCTGTCAACCGTCCATGCCACTACTGCAAAAACCGGATGGCTGTTTGGCCCATAGCGCCAAGGAGAAAGCCGATTTACTCGCTAATCTCTTTGCGTCTAATTCGAATATGAATGAAATGAAGGTATAATGAATGTGGCAACTGTGCCACCCACTATCCCGTGGTGCGGTCGGTGCCGGAAATCTCCATTAACCAGCGAGATGTCTGGCAGGCATTACTCTCTCTCGACATTCATAAATTGAGTGGGCCAGATGGTATACCGGCAGTTATGCTAAAGCTGTGTGCTCCTGAGTTGTGTTCTGTTGTCGCTGTTTCTGCTGCATATCAATGATATGTTGTCAATTGATGACATTCATTGTTATGCGGACGACAGTACCGGGGACTTGTTATACAGGTCGTGCTAGCATCCCTCATTCCCTCGTGTCGTGATAAACCTGTGTCTGAAATGGATGGTACTTTGGCTAAAGTATCTGACTGGTGTTGTACAGGAATCTATTTCACGAAATAAAACAACGATGGCACTGATTGACTTCGATTTAGTATTTTTAAAGTACCGTTCTAGTCTACGTCTCGTGGCCAAGTGAGAAGTCTATTCGCTATATCTCAGTGTTGCCAGACTACTGAATCACTTGAGTAAATCACTAGTACGACACCTGTTCCGAAATATCGCGTACGACAAATACTTGCCATAGATAATTAATACACCAACAGTAATAACAGTAAGTGATGGCCCAAAGGAATCTTACAACTCGGCCATCCTATCAGAAGTGAGTCCTCTCACTTGGGAACTAGAGGATTAAAAATACAATTTTTACTTCATCAAGGCACATAAATTACATTAATTTCTTGTTTAAATATTAACTGTCTTGCACAGTCTGCTACGATCTACAACCATCTGTGCGATATCAATTGCTTGATATCATTCACTATCTGCACTGATTGCTCGTAGCCCATGCTCTAACAACAAAATATAATCTTATACTATCTTGCAATCATCTATGCAACATCAATTGCTCAATGTTATTCGGTATCTGCACTGATTGCTCATTATATACGCTCTTACTATCTTACATGATCTGCAATCATCTGTACCTGTGCGGATGTCACTTGCTATCTGTACTGATTGCTCATGTTTCTATTTTATTACAACCATCTGCGCGGAACTGGTAATACAGCTCATTTCGCTATCTGCGCTGGTTCTGTAATTCTAATCAATTCACATTCATGTCAGTTTTCATCATTAATAATAACGCATCTTAATTTAATCAACAACTCGAATACCATCAAATAAGAATTCAAATACATTATGTATTCTACAACATCTACCAGTTACAGGTTGTCAAACAATTATTAATACAATTACCAATCGCTCATTACTAACAATACACAATGATATTATTAATAAAGTGTTATCAAAATTCATGAAGTTAATCACGATTACTCTCGTTTCTTATTCATTATCTCATATAACTATCAGCTCTAAATGTCATTTTCGCTACCATCACTGGAATAGTCATTAAAATTGAGCCATGGATGAATTTTATCTATCGCTATTACATTTTCATATTTCTTGTTTCCTTTTTTAGTTAGTGGAGTATCTTCAACTAAAAACCTATCATTTGGTAGGATCTTTATAATACGATATGGACCATTAAATTTTGATATCAATTTTTTTGATTTACCCAAATGTTCTTTATCTATGATTGTTCTTTCAATTCGAACGAGATCACCCACTTTATAAGTCGTCGAAGGTTTTCTGTTTCTATCAAATCTTTTCTTAGAGATTTCCTGATCCTTGTCAATCTTTTCTTTAGCATAAGATCTCATCTGCATCAAGTTATCGCCACTTACTAGTTGCGATGTTTCTGTAATAATGTCTCCTAACATATTTTCTGATACGGTAACTAATTTACATCCAAATAATAATTCTGAGGGGCTCTTTCCAGTTGTTTTGTTCACTGTAGTATTAATACCTATCTGTATATCGCCTACGTAATCATCCCAAGTATTCTCATTCTTGCCGTGACACTTAGTGCTTAAGGCATCTAATATAGTACGATTAAATCGCTCGACCTGTCCGTTGGCCCTGGGTGTTGAGACTGCATTTAAAATATGCTTTATATTTAATTTATTCACGAATTCCTGGAATTTTGCACTGGTAAAGCATGTGCCTCGATCGGTTATTAATCGCGAGGGAGTACCAAAATAACTAAAATATTTTTTAAATTCTTTTATCGCAGTCGCGGTTTTCGTGTCTCTGACAGCACGTATATCGATAAACTTGGTAAATGCGTCAACGATTACGAGTATATATATATTATGCCTTTTAGAGCGAACGAACGGGCCAAGATGATCCGCGTGTATTGTATGGAAGGGCATTTCTATTTTGGGTATGGGATGGAGCAAACCCTCTTTACGTCCAGATGGTGCTTTGTGGTGCGCGCACTCTAAACATGAAGAAACGTATTTCTTCGTAAAACGGCGCATCTTTGGGAACCAAAACGTTCCTTTTAATCGGCTCAGAGTTTTGTCATAACCGAAATGCCCTACATCGTCATGGTTCATGCGCAATACCTGCCAGCGTATACCACGCGGTACCACCCAACGAATGCCATCGTCTAAAATACGATACACATGTTCTCCTTTCAGTTGATAGTTTTTGCGCACGTCGGCAACAAATTTGGTATCGTTATCCAGTAAAATATCTCTAATTCGTTTTATATCATCATCATTACTTTGGACCGTAGCAATCCAATTCTTAACTTCTAATTGCAGAACATCTATCACATGTATATCAGATCGCGATGTGGTATCGGCTACTGGGGCACGACTTAATGCATCCACATGGGCCATGCGAGCACCGGGACGATATTCAATACTACAGTCATACTCCTGCAACTGTACCCACCAACGTGCTATTCTTGGGATAAGGTCCCGTTTCGTCAGAGTAGTACGCAAAGCATTACAGTCTGTTACTATTTTAAATTTCAGACCAAGTAAGTACACACGGAAACGACTCAATGACGCAATGACTGCTAGAGTTTCAAGCTCAAATGAGTGAAACTTTTGCTCATCTGCGGATGTTTTGCGACTATAATACGCTACCGGCCTAAACTGACTATCAATTCCTCGTTGCATAAGTATGCCTGCGATTCCTATTTTTGACGCATCTGTGTGCAATTCGGTTTCTAATTTACCATCAAACAAAGAGAGTATCGGTCGCTCCATTAACTTTTGCTTTAATATATTAAAAACCTGTGTATGGTCATCAGTCCATTTCCATTCGAATTTTGTACTCAGAAGATTTGTTAAAGGACATGATATTAATGCGAAATTCTTCACAAATCTTCGGAAAAAACTCGTAAGCCCTACAAATCGCCTCAAATCATGTATGTTTTTAGGTACAGGAAAATTTGAAATAGCAAGTGTCTTACGTAAACCTGGCCGTATTCCTTCACCAGAAACATGAAATCCTAAAAAGTCGAGTTCTTTTTGAAAGAAGTAGCATTTTTTTAATTTCAATGTCAGACCCGCTTCGAGTAAAAGTTTAAGAACTTCTTCCAGTCGTAATAGCCCTTCATCAAATGAACAAGCAGGAATCAGAATATCGTCCATGTAAATGACTACATATTTAAGGCTGGAAAGTACTCTGTTCATGGTTCTTTGGAAAACAGAGGGTGCATTCGCCAGCCCAAATGGCATTCTTTTGTACTGATATTGCCCATCGGGCGTAACAAATGCTGTTTTTTCCTGGGAGCTCTCTGAAATTGGAATCTGGTAGTACCCAGATGCAAGATCAAGGCTAATGAACAAAGAATTACCAGATAACCTATCCAATTGGTCATCGATCAAAGGCAAAGGGTAATGTTCCTTACGAGTCTTATTGTTTAAAGCTCTGTAGTCAACACAGAGTCGTTTTTCGCCTGTCTTCTTTTTTACTAGAAGAATAGGACTAGCATATGGGGAATTGGACTCGCATACTATATCGGCATCGATCATCTCTTGTACCATTGAACGTACCAATTCACGTTCTGTGTGCGAAAGTCTGTATGGACGATAAACGACCGGCCGTGTATCATCCAGTTCAATATCCATTTCGACTACATTAGTGTAACCTAAGTCCCTTAGATTGCACGAAAAACAACTTTCATATCTTTTTAACAGATCCTTAAGTTTAGTGACTTCATTGTCATTTAAATGTTTACCACAGTTCAGATCTGATATAGTTTCTTGGTCATTAAAATTTAAAGTATTTATATTAAACGCATTTCTAGTACTGAAAACTCTAGTAATTAAGGCATGTTTGTGTAAGGTTAACAAATTATCGCTTAAATTTTGCACTAATAAAGCTCCAACTCCAGATTCTAGATCATATTCGCCGGGTAAAATATAAAATTCCTTATTTGGTTCACCACGTAGAGATCCTCTTACATATACACCTCCGGAGTAATTAATATTTGAATAAATCCGTATAATCAACATTTGTCTTGCAGGAACCTGAACGCTTTCTTTTAAAAATAAATGTAGTTTTAATAGATCCTTTCGTTCAAAAACTAAGGAATCTGCTGTTTTTGTCATGATTATGCCAGGGCTTTCGGTAAAACTGTGGCCAACCAACACAGGATAATTCATGACGCAATCTTCGACAACATAGGCATCAAGTTTTTCTGCAATACTGTGAATCTCAATTTCGACACACGCTATGCCTACCGGGACAACTATATTATTACCTAATCCTCTCATAACCGGTAATTTATCGACGCGCCAATTTACACCTAAACGTTTTGCTTCGCTGTGTTGGATCAACGTACATTGACTGCCTAGATCAATATACCCTTGAGTTGTAACACCATTTACTTTTATTGACATTACAAATTTATCATTAGCAGATTTTTCCAAATTAACCTGCATCACAGACTTTTCATTAGTATTAATAATTGAATCTTTGTTAGAATCGTTCGGTAATCTAGGACAATTAATAGTTAAATGACCTAATCTGTTACATACAGTGCATTTCATTATCTTTTTAGGACACTTAAAACTAAAATGACCTATTTCGTTACAATTGTAACAAATTACAGATGACTGATGCTTTGATACTTTTTGTTCATTACTACTGTGATGCTTAATATTTGCTGTAGTATTAAATGAAGAAAAGGGCCTTTTATCTTGAATAGTTTTAGGCCGCTCAAATTCACGACCTTGCTGTTTAATCGATTGAAAGTAATTCAACACCTGTTCTGGCTCTTGACATTTTGCGGCTTTAGCCCCTAGTCTTAAGGAGCGGTCCTCGATCCCATAAAGCAAACAATCCACTGCCCGTTTTCCAAAAATTTCACAACGATTTAATAAATTAATCTTTTCGTAATAATATAATTCTAATGATTCGTTATATTTCACACGTTTAGATAACATTTCATTTAATAATTCAGCGTAATCATCACAGCTAGGGAACGAATCAATTAATTTATTTTTCCATTCAGGCCACGAAAATGACATTGTAGGTAAGGCTTGATACCATGTTCGTGCGACACCTGACAATCTTGGCAATGCATAGTGTATAATTTGGTCATCACCCCAATTGTAAAGTCTCGCACATTCATCTACTTTATTCGTCCACATTTGTATAGTTTGACCTTTGACCATAGGGTCAAATTCAGGTATTACATTACCTAACATTGGAAATTTATTGCCTCCCGATCTAATATTTGTCAACGATTTTACTAAATCACATAAAAACAGCCGCGTTTCATTATTTGTTATAGCAGAATTAATAGTGTTCGTACCTTGGGGAGGCTGCAACTTTGACGCACTTTTATAACTACTTGGAGACCTGCTGCTGGATTCGGATGCTGTGCGATTGTGCCTTGATCTTCGGTTTTTGTGAAGCTTCCTCTCCATGCTACGACTTGGTCGATGCTCGTGTTCACGCCTTCGGCTGCGTTTCCTCATTCTGCTACGTTTACCTTCAGTAACCGTTTTTGAACGGCTCCTTTGTTCATCTTCGTTCGGTGACGAACTGCGCCTGCTTTCATGCCTTCTACGACGTTTTGATTTGTTCGATCTGTCATCGCTGCGCTCATCATCACGACGGCTTCTGCGTTTCGGCTTTACGATATCTGGAGTATACCGTGCACGGCTCTCTCGGCAACGAACATCGTTAATGTCTTGATGGTTATTCATGACAAAAAAAAATTAATAATACCAAATTCGTGAAATTGTGAGTGTATAATGTTCATACCACTTCTGAAATGTTGTACAGGAATCTATTTCACGAAATAAAACAACGATGGCACTGATTGACTTCGATTTAGTATTTTTAAAGTACCGTTCTAGTCTACGTCTCGTGGCCAAGTGAGAAGTCTATTCGCTATATCTCAGTGTTGCCAGACTACTGAATCACTTGAGTAAATCACTAGTACGACACCTGTTCCGAAATATCGCGTACGACAAATACTTGCCATAGATAATTAATACACCAACAGTAATAACAGTAAGTGATGGCCCAAAGGAATCTTACACTGGTGTGGCGAGAACTTTCAAGCTGTGTAATGAACTCCCGGCCGAGGTTTTTCCAAGGGACTATAACCTCAGAATACAGAATTCTGTATTCTGAGACTATAACATGGAATTCTTCAAGAAATGTGTGAAGAGGTTTTTAGTGGGTCGGCAACGCATGAGAGACACCCCTGTTGTCGCAAATGTCCATAGGCTACGGTGACTATTTACCATCAGGCAGACCGTATGCCTGATTGCCACCTTAGTGATTTAAAAAAAAAATAGCTAATAAGAGCAGCGCGTTTCATTTTCTCCCCCGTCCTGTAGTGAGTGAGTAGATTTGCTAAGCAATTTCGTTTCATCGGTTCTCTATTTGTTATTCATGGCCGTATGCTTGAATACCTCTCGACGTTGTATAAAAAAGGGACATTACTGCTTAGGTAACATGATTCACGGCGCATTCTTCGTGAGAATGACGTCAGTAGATGACCAAACGGCGGCATGTCGTCATGGGTATGCAAAGCACAGTTTCGTAACATCCTTATCGGGAATTCTTTCGGACGGATCTTACGTTACCTACGGTTTACAACCACCCTGCCCTACTTTAATTAGGTCACTTGTACAATACTTCACAACTATCACCGTGTATATCTAATATATGAAGCGAAAGTGTATGTTTGCGCTAATCTCGGGGACCATTAGGCGGATTTGAAAAATTCTTTTTGCATTTGATAGTTCAGTTCTCGAGGAAGGTTTTAAGCTATTGAACATCACGATACGACTCTCAGAGGCCGAGATAAAATAAAGAAAGTAAGGAAAACCACAACCTTACAGTCACTCTTAATTTCACCTCCACCGCACCACTACCACAGCAAATCTTACTCATTCTATTTTTTTTATGTATAATATGGGTCACGTGTATGTACGTTACAACGTCGGGAGACATACAAGCATACGGCCCACCTTATGTAGAGCGGTTATTGTAACATATGAACGCTTGCAAGACATTAAGTATCACTCGCGCGACGCCTCCTCTGCTGCTAACAGAGCAAGCTGGTGCTTACTTATGACCTCATTCATACGCAGAAACGGAACAGGCAGTTTGAGAGAATCAAAAATGAAGCCTCATTTAAAAATACCTAGATCAAGACAGACAAATTCATGCACACAAAACGTTTGTCCTGTGTGGGAATAGAACTCACGAGTGTTGGTGTCAAAGCAGCGTTACTAACTACTGCGCCACTTAGCTCGTCAAGTAATAAGACTTTTCCTTTCCATTTTGTTTACCCTTTAGGTTAGTGATGAGTCATATTAACACCACCCCGCTAAATACAATGAAGTATAAGTTATAAACAAAGGAAATGTGCACATTTCTCAATGCCATATTTGCTTTGCATATGTACCGGAATGTTTATCAAATCGGGGTCCAGCCTGATTGAAAGCAAATGTTCTCTGAAAGGAATCTGAGTCATGAGAGTGATTAATAATGCCGCGGTAAGATGTGCAATCTCATTTGGAACGTTTAAGATGTAGCATTTGGTAGACTCGCTTCTCGGAATCTGATTGGATACGGAAGGATTAGACGCGAAATTGATGTTCGTTGAACGAGATGGCAAAACGATTGGAGATCGTACGTTGAACTACAGGCGTACTTTCTGCCAGTGTCTGTCAATCTTATGTCTTGTCGATTCGCAGTACATTTTAATATCCGTGGTATTGTGGATTTACCTGAGGGAGACTTTGTACAAGAGTCGTCTTGGCGCTAGAAATAGGTGAGACAGAGGTACCCATGATGCTACTTCTGTCACACCTATTTCTACCGCCAAGCAGCTATATTTACATAAATGTGTTCCGGTTTCAAGGGTGAGATTAAAGCCGAGAAATTACTGGGTACTGTGACGAAACATCCTTAGGTTACAAGATTGGCAGCGCGCGTGTAACATCCCCGTGGTGTTGCGAGCGTCAATAAGATGCGGTGACCGCTTACCATCTGATGCGGGCCATAAATGACAACTCCCTAGTTCCTGCGTGTCAATCAGGTCACCAGGAAGCTCCTAAGCAGTTGCTGTGTTAACAGTAGAGGTAGCATCACGCGAGTGATACTTAATGTATGATAAGCGTTCATAGGTTACGGTAACCGCTTTACATCAGGTGTACCGTATGCTTGCATATGTCCCGACGATGTATAAAAAAAAAACTTTCTTTCTATCTATCTATAACTTCACGCCAAATCCCTTGCGGGGTAGGCACAGAGAACCGAGCGCCACGTGACTCGATCCTTACATATCTCACTCGCTTCTTTAACATTCATTGCTCTTCTCATGCACGCTCGCCGGTTTCTAGGGCTCCTGACATCACCTTCTGATAGAACACGACCAATTTGGTCATGGTAGGTAAGTCTTGGCCTTCCCCGGCTCCTACATCCTTCCACTTTTGCATTGTATATCTGCTTCGTCATTCTTTCATCTTGCATTCTTTCTACATGTCCGAACCATCGGAGCATGCCTCTTCTTATTTTAACACCGACGCTCTCTTTCAGACCAACTCTGTTTCTAACATCATCATTGCGAATACGGTCTACAAGCCTTACGCCACAAATTTTGCGCAGCGCTCGCATTTCGACCGCGTTTATTCTACTTTCATGCTCTTTCTGCCATACCCAGCTCTCGCTTCCATAAGTTAGCGTTGGGACCAACACTGCATTGTGTATAGCGAGTTGTGCCTTCTGGCACAGGATTTTACTGCCAAGAAGTTTTCCCAACGCTCCATTCACACTATTCCCAGCACTCACTCGTCTTTCCATATCTGCGGTGTACCTTCCATCCCTGCTGAAAGCGCATCCAAGATATACAAACTCATCCACTTGTTCTAACCCTTCATCATCAATCGTAATGCTTACATTAGTTCTGGATTCTTCTGAAAAAAATCTTTATGTATATAATTCTTCTGTCCGTGTGTATGTCATGAACTTTTCCTAAATGGCTGGACCGATTGTGGTGAATTTTTTTGTGTGTATTTAAATGGATTCGACAATGGTTTAGTTTTGCAATTGGACCCGATAGGTGGTGCTGCGATTGGGTTACATGACTTATTGTTTTTATTTTAGGACAGGGCAACGTCTGTCGCGTCCGGTTTTTGAGTAATGACCAGAATAGTGTTCACGAAACACTGTTTGAGTTATAGTTATTTAATTGTTTAACTTCACCCTCATTTGAATTTGAATTTAAGCGACCGTGCCAATTTAAACAATTTTTTTTTGAATAATGTCACGCACATATAATTATAAAATTATATTATTTTCCACAACTAACTTTAATTGTGTGTGTGTATACTGTGAGTTGTATGAATGAATGAATATGAACAAGATTTATTGCAATAAATGTGGTTGATTATTACAGGTGATGAATATATACATTTTGACTCACACATTTAGTCTTAGGAGACATGCAACAGACATATAAAGTCACTACCTCATAAAATCAGAGCGTAAATTAAATTATGAACATTAATTGAGATTGTGCTAGTCTGTACATAATAATCATTAAAATTTCAAACATGCATTACAATTCAATTTCATTCAAAAATGAAAAGTGTAATGACAGTGTATTATATTAGAGAATTTTGTATTGAATAACAAGCAATAGAATAGTGTTCACAATATTAAATTCATGTTGAAAAGAAAATTTTAAATCGTGACAGCTCAATAATTTAATACAAATATTTTTTTAGCAAAATTTTTCACTCACCATCTAGTAAATTTTATCGATCGCTTCAATTTTGTATAACCTTTTTCGTGTTAAACAGCGAATATACAATAGCATACAAATTTTAATTAAGTACGTGTATGCAAAGCAATACAAAGGTACCACATATTTTTGATGAGTGAAATAATTTTGGTAAAAACAATTTTGTGAATGCGAACAGGCAAACTTATGTACTCATATTAATAGAAATTTGTGTATATGTCTGATTTTTCATCGCTTTTCACTCGGAATGGAGCAGCACTGGAAATACCTCAAGGTTTGTATTATACACTGCTGGTTTTTTTTTATCATACCGTACACTTTCATAGCTAGCTGTTATTGTAGTTTTATCAATAGTTTGTTCGTTTTCACAATAAAGTAAACATTTTAAAAATGATTTGATGCACATCACTATCGATTGAATCAATAACTTCACTTCGTCACTTATTCATACATCGTCACGTCATATTTATAGATTTATTTTGTCACAACGGATTTTGTTGTAAAGATCATTGCTTCAAAAAATATTTTACTGGTCATAGAATACAAAATCAGTAGAGAGCGCTTGTTTTTTTGGTAAATAATACCACGAAGGTATGAGGATTATCAGAAGTTAGTTATAGTTTGTTTCATAGCCCATTTCGTAGTTACGTGTACTTTAATTATAATAGTAAATAATAAACAAAATAGAAAATTTTGTCAAAATATAAAAGTTCATGAAATATTTCCCCGATTTTTTAAGTTTTATATTTTACTGCGAAATCAGAACTGCCAGTGATCTGTAGCAACTTCCCCAGTGAGTTAAGGTGCTCTCCACTGATTCTGTTCTCCGAGTTGTTGCTACAGAAATAAAAGAATACAAAGTGTTTGGTTCATGGTGAGAATGGCCTTCAAGATGCGGTGAGGGGCAGGCCAATTCCCCTTTCCTCTCGCGTCTACGCCCATAGTATATATGTACATATAGTATATATATATATATATATATATATACTATATAACTTTGACAATATTCCTGGCAGCCTAGGGCGATAGATAGATAGAGCCTGTGATAAACACACCTAGCATACCAAGAGAATCACGACTTGATCAGTGACCGTCAATACAGCTTCCATTACGGTCGCTCGACTGGTGATTCGCTAGTGTATCTAACACACCGCTAGGCTTCGGCGACTGAGAGTCCAGCCATGCAATTCTCTAAGCGACTCGTAATGGCTGTGTGCGTCGCTGTGATCACAGATGTCACAGCTTTGACATTGTCTACTGCGATCACGGCTAAATTATTTGATATTCTATAAGGCTGTAAGCGTACGCGAGGATGTTTGCCTTGTAGAATTCCAATTCCAAACGCAGCCTTGCGGCGCTAGTGTCGCACAACCATGAAAAGCGACACCAAAGAATTGCAATTTTGTGTTCAAGGCTGTAACAGCCGATGTTTCCGAGGATGTAAGGACGTTTGCTCTTACAGAATTGCATGGCTGGTGAGGCAGTCAGCCGAGATATAGGGAAGGCGTGCGATCGGATCTTGTATCGGGGTCTACTATCGAAGTTACCATCTTACGGGCTGCCCGAGGGTTTGTGCAAATGGGTTGCAAGCTTCTTATCCAACACATGTATGAAAGCCGTGGTTGACGGTGACTGTTTCGATAGTATATAGATATGTTGTCAATTGATGGCATTCATTGTTATGCGGACGACAGCACCGCGTACACTTATTATAATTTATTGTCTGACATGTCACATGTCTGACAACGCGATAAACTTGTGTCTGACATTGAGGGTACTTTTATATCTGACTGGGGGCGACTGTACTTGGTCCAATTCAACCCCATAAAGACACAAGTTTGCGCGTTCACCGCTAAGAAAACTCCATTTGCTGTGGTTCCTCCATTCTTCCGACAACACTCAAGTTGTGGAATGAACTCCCAGCCGAGGTTTTCCCAGGGGACTACAGCATGGGTTTCTTCAAGAAATGCGTGAAGAGGTTTTTACAGCATCGGTAACGCATGAGTGACACCCCTGGTGTCGCAAATGTCCATAGGCTGCGGTAACTGTTTACCATCAGGCAGACCGTATGCTTGATTGACCTTAGTGGTATAAAAAGGCCTCATTGTTTTTTGACTAGAAAAGTAAACGACGAGGATTATTTATTATACTTAGATACAGGCATACATACATTAGCAGGAAATTCATTAATGATTAGTTTTAGTTGTATGTAGTACAGTTGCTAATATTCACGACAAACATAACTCTTCAGCTACCTTGTATCTTGTAGACGCCCTATAGTATTTCTGATAGCCGACAAATCTCACAGGTGCTAACGTATTTTCTCCCCACGCTGCTCGGACAGACGTACACACGTCTCCATGTATGTGAAGTTGTCAACAACCAGCCGTGTTGTCCTCCGCAACAAGTAAGTTGTAGGCATGTAGGATTTTATGTTGTGAAGTGTTGTGAAGATATCCCTAGAGCTTGCTAGAATGCATATAATATAATAATGTAGTATGATACATCAAAATTCAAGAAACTTATCAGAAAGTATGCTGCAAAACTGTCTATCCGCGTCGAATTTGAAGACTATGCGTTTGACAACTTGGACATTTGGCACAACTTCGTATTATTGAATAAACCATTAGTCCATTTTGTTTCAATTCTGATGCCTCATCGCAAGCACTAGGGGGTGTTCTATTTGTTATTAGTAGATTTGGCTCGAATGCGCTTTCAAATAGGCTTTGTTAACTAGTTTTAATTTATTTTCCATAGCATTTTTACTCGTCTCTATAGAACGTTTAAAGTTTAGAGCTAAAATTCCTTCTTAATTCTTATTGTTGTATCTTTAAAACTTCTACATCTTGAAAACTTCAACCTTAATTCAAATTATCCTGATTAAACTTGATTCCTGAAGAAAGTTGAATATTGAGAAAAATCTACGTATATTAGAATCATTTCAGAAGTTTTGTCTTAAACAAATAATAATCAGACAAGCAGTAAGCTTTATCATTAAACTTTAGGGTGAATTAGAACTTTAAATATCCAAAAAATATACCGATACCGCCCTTCGTTTTCACAATCGAACGGGATCGTTTTCAATCGGCGACTCGATCGAAACTCTTTGGATTAATAGTAAATTTATTATTTTTAATTGCAACCAAAAAATGTCTGCTACTTTCTAGGTTTAGTAGGTCAAATTGTAGAGCCAACTTTCCTCTACGGCGATTCCAGACGAACGTGGCGGCTTACGAAAAGCTTTTCTGCATATGCTTTCAAAGTTGGCAACAGAATGTTGATGGGTTTGCTAATCCCTATGGACGGCAGTGGCCACTAATCATCGACTGACCCATATGATCGTTTGTCCCCTTCTTATAATATATATAAATATAAATTATAAATAAATCCTTTTAGAGTTGGCGCAAGTGCATTATCAAAATAATTTGCAATTTATCATTTCAAACTAACTTTGTTTAATTTCATCATGCAGTGCATGATAATTGCACGCAGCTACTCACAAAAAAGAAAACTTTTGTTTTGTCATTTTCAAGCTTACTTCAAGGTTTTTTTTTTCTTTTAGTTTTTTCTATTTGCGGAAACGTTTGTTAGGAGCTCAATGAATTTATTCCATTGTTTTCCTCATCGTTACATCACGTCGATTCGTTACGGCTTTTAACTGAAATGGCTTCTTCTTACTCATCACCCGTTGTTTTATAATTTTTGTTTTTTATTTTGCTGTTGTTATCAATTACTATGATTGTTGTGGTTGTGTTATTTAAATCGTTGTTCACATTGAAATTAACTTGTTCCGTGTTTTTTTCATTTATAACCAATAAGTAGGTACATGCAAGTTACGTGCAGTTTTAGAGCAAAAAATAATAATGTATAAAAGATTTGTTTGTAAATTTCTTGATTTCTTTTTGAGAAAACTGTATTTTGATCATGCTTTAGTTACAATGAAACATTAATTTTATATTTATCATAGGTCTTTTTCAGAGTATTAGTATCAATCAGTATATTTATTACCTTTATACCTTAGTATACTGGCATAATATTAGTTTCTACCGTAATGTCATTAATTTTATCTTCATTATCAACATCACTCTCGGCTGTATTATGTTATTTAACACAAGTGTACGTTGTGTACAGGTGAACCGCCTTGTGAACGACCTATTTGAAGATCTGCGCGATGGACTCAACCTCATATCGCTGCTGGAGGTGCTTTCTGGCGAACACCTTGTAAGTATACATATCTTCTATTTATACACGAATTTTATGGAAGTTTGTGATTCTTTTCTGTGATGGAAAGAGTTGCTCATCCACTATTCTATCTTTACTAAATCTACTGTTATGGTAAATGAAAGACACGAATTTCTACGCCCATAAAGCTGTTACCCTAATGGACTAAGTGCATATTGGTAAGGAAACTACCTGCTTGTTAATCGCCTGGTTCCTGGCCTGACGGCAGTCGCTCCATGTCAAAATCAGTATCTTCCACATCCAAATGTTAGGCTTAGTAAATTGGTAGTACACCCCGTCTATCCTGATAAATCAGGAAACTTGGTAATGCTAGGAAAATGCGGTTAGTGACGAACCCAATGGCAGCGGACTGGTTAGCAATGCTACTTTAACACCTAAAGCTTGTGGGTTCGATACCCACACAGGACAAACATTCGTGTGTATGAACTAGTCTGTTAATCCCGGCCTGGGTGTTTTAAGAGAGGTACGGCTCATCAAAGCAGTCCGACTGGGGAACCTCCGCGTCATAGAAAACCACAGCTAAATAACAACTCCTTTGAGGGTTGTTGTGTTCCTGCAAGTGAGTGGGGTTACCAGTTTGCTCCTAACTATTTACTGCGTTAGCAGCAGGGGTGGCAACACGCGAGTATTGCGAGTGTTCATACGCTGCGGTGGCCACTTTACATCAACTCGACCGTATGCTTGTATGCACCCTGACATGTATAAAAAAATTCAAGTATACATTACGCGCTTCTTCTTTCGGTCGCGGTTGCTGTCAATAGATTACAGCCGTTAAGCTTGTGGCCTTCGAGTGGCTTGAAAACACTCGCCTCCGTCAATCCGTGGTTGAGCAGCGTGGTGGAGTATACTCTGTTTTCCCAACGCAACATTCACACTATTCCCAGCTCTTACTCGTCTTTCCACATCAGCGGTACACCTTCCTTCCCGGCTGATAACACATCCTAGAAAAGGGTGTAAACTAAAAAATCACTAAAAAATCCCTGACCAGATTTCAATCTATATTATTGGAATCGATGTGTTAGGTAACAACTCACAATTTAGGTCCCAATAGTGTTAGATATTTGATAAACCGTGGTGCACGGCAATTGAGCTTCACCTGACTAGCCATCTCTTTGAGGTTTTTTAATGCCTTATTTGTCATATTGCTGTCTCTCACTTTGCCAGGAGGGGAAGTCAATTCGAAAAGTTCCTACTCTTACCAATTTCTTCTGATTAAATTCGTTGTGAGTTCCAAGTCAGCTGTAATTTAAACCCCGGGACAGCAATGGACTCCACTGTTCATTACCTTTTTCGTGGTCGCCGCTGTTAATTCTGGCTACACAGGAGACACAGTGGTGGGCCTGTCCCATAAAAAATGACCAGATTTCACTTCATTTTTTGCTGGATCTGTTTGATAACGCACCAAGTACCTACTGGATATCTGACATAATTTTTGTAATAAAATTATAAAAAATGACGTAGGTATGTTACGCTTTGATATCATTAATAATTACAATCGTCAAGTTCACGGCTCTCGAATAATTAATCATTCCATTACGATGATAATTAATTTTGGAGTCGTTTACATTAATTAATAGCTGATCTTGGCCACGGGTGATTCTTTTTTCTTGTTGACCTTTAAATTTAAATTTTATACGTTTAACTGCGTTTTAGTTGTGAGGGAAGTTATTTTTACGTATTTGATTTAAATAATATTTGATAGTCAGGGTCGTATCGTGATCCAGCAGTTACTTCGTCTAAAATAGTGTGTTTTTTTAATACAACGTCGGAAGGCATACCAGCATACGGCCCACCTGATGTAAAGCGGGTACCGTAGCCTATTAACGCTTGCGATATATTAAATATCACTCGCGCGTTGCTACCTCTGCTGCTAACACGTCAATTCCTTTGGAGCTTACTGGTGACTTAACGCACACGCAGGAGTACACCTACCCCCTCTAGGGAGTTGTTATTTGGCTGCGGTTTTTTGTGAGGTGGAGGTGCTTCCCCAGACGGGCTGCTTTGACGCACCCTACCTCTCTTAAATGTATTTGTCTGCTTGGGGCAAAAGATTAATAATTGTAGAGACGAAACTTTGCTATTCTGGGTGGTAAACAAGCATTCGATGTACCTGATGTGCAGCAATTACCGTAGGTTATAAGTGCAATACGCATAAAGGGAATAACGAATGAAGAACATATGAAACGATATTGCTTTGTAACTCAGACTTTTAAGAGAGGTAGGGCTCATCAAAGCAGCCCGTCTGGGGAAGTACCTCCACCTCACAGAAAACCACAGCCAAATAACAACTCCCTAGAGGGTTGTTGTATTCCTGCGAGTGAGTGAGGTTACCAGTAAGTAAGGAGTTGTTGTGCAAACAGCAGAGGAGGCATCGCGAGAGTGATAATTAATATATCACAAGCGTTAATAGGCTACGGTACCCGCTTTACATCAGGTGGGCCGTATGCATGTATGCCAATACGTGACGTGAGAGTTTTTAATTAAAATTGTTTCTTAAAACTTTATTTCATAGATTTTATTGAAGTTCAGATCGCTAAAAGTTTAGGCAACGTTGTGCGCGAACGCTTCAATGTTCACCAAATATTATTTACAATTACTAAGGGATCATCAAAGAGTATAAGAAATGAAAAAGAATAATGAAACTTTGTAAGACTAATAAAAATCCAGTCATATGCAAAGCAAACAAAGAAATTCGTTCACTGTAACATTTTGTGACATAACCTGTTCTACTAATCATAAAATCATCAATAAACTGTATAAACCTTGGAAAACATGTTTCGATAACCACTATGACCTACGGCTTAAATAGCTATTGCGAATATAGAAGGTGTTCCAGGCTATTGAATTCGAGATGTGAGTTAATACAGAAGAAATATGCGCTATGAATACGTGGCCATCTTTTTTTTTCCAAGTACTCTATAAGAATCTATTTAACTATATCTTCACGTTGAGTCCTTTACGAGCAGACATAGAGAATTGAACACCACATAACTAGATTATTACATAGTTATCTAATAGATTCAGGCGTTATTTTGCTAAAGTCAAATTTACACGCAATTTGATCTAAACTGTTTTGTGTGCTTGCGCTACCAATTAGTTCATGCGGCCTAGCGCCGGCCGGCACCCACCCACTACCGTTTGTAGATGCAACATGCCGACGTTTCCATGGCTGCTGCGGTCGTCCGCCATCTGGAACAGAAACCGCATGCCCCCACCACCGTCGCTGCCACGACTGGCCTGATCGTCGCTGCGACACGTGTTTCGCCTCTCCACACTAGGCATCCTAAGGCGTCTGCGGAGTGTCGCAGCGACGACCAGGCCAGTCGTGGCAGCGACGGTGGTGGGGGCATGCGGTTTCTGTTCCAGATGGCGGACGACCGCAGCAGCCGAGGCAGAGACTACCGGAGCAGCCATGGCAGCGTCGGCATGTTGCATCTACAAACGGTAGTGGGTGGCCGCTACCGTTTGTAGATGCCGGCCGGCGCTAGGCCGCATGAACTAATTGGTGGCGGAAGCACACAAAGCAGGTTAGATCAAATTGCATATAGATTATTACACATTCATAGCTGTTTTATGGATGCACGTCGGTTCCTAAAAGGGCACTAAAACACTTTTAATTTGATAGTAGTAGGTAAGTCTTGGTCGGCTGCCGGATACTTAGAACCCCTTGTTCGTCGTTCTGTCATCCAGCAGTCTCTTTACATGCTGGAGACAACGACGTATTCCTCTTCTTACTTTAACACCTCTTTAAGACCAACTCTTACATCACCGCTAAAGTAAAGAACTTATCAATCTGATATCACTTTTCCAATTTTTTAAATTTTAGTTTCTTTTTCATGACCAAATAGGTGGTGTTTTATCAGAAGATAGGAGTGGTAGAAACTGGTGAGGGTACATGAGAATGAATGTTAAAGAAGCGAGTGAGTTGTGTAAGGAACGCGGTTTGCGGCGCCCGGTTTTCTAGTTTTATCTGAAGGTGGCGTGGAAATCGGCGAGCGTGCATAAAACAGCTATGTATGTTATAGAGTTAGTTGTGGAAGAACCGCAACTAGTGGTGCTCGGTTTTGTCTGCCTACCTCACTCTCTGCTTGATACGTTTTAGTTATTAAACCGCCGAAAGAAACGGTAACGAAATATTTCACAAAGTTAGTCCAGAGAAGTGCTCAGCCTGTTTATTATCACGTAACATGAGCCCGCACGCGAAAGACGGGCCGCGCGGCCGCTGAGCCACGGACATAAACTAGTGTATCTATAAAAGTTGGCTTTATGCGATGTTTGCGTGTAAATCGAGTCATTCGCCAAAACAAAGTTTTTTAGAATGGGAAGACGGCTAGTTTTGACGAGCTCGGTGGCTCAGTCGTGAATAACTTGGACACCAACGCTCGTGGTTTCGATTCCCACACAAGGCAAACATTTGTGTGCATGAACATGGCTGTTTGTCTTGGTCTGGATGTTTTAAGAAAGGTAGGTGCCTCCACCTCACAGAAAACCGCAGCCAAATAACAACTCCCTAGAGGGTTGTGTTCCTGCGTGTGAGTGAGGTCACCAGTAAGCTCCCAAGGAGTTGCTGTGTAAGCAGCAGAGGAGGTATCGCGCGAGTGATAATTAACATATCGCAAGCTTTAATAACGCTACGGTACCCTCTTTACATCAGGTGGGCCGTATGTTTGTATGTCTCGCGACGTAGTGTAAGAAAAAATAGTATTAAAGCCAAAACACACGCGGGCGGGAAAAGCGGGAAAGCGGAAGCAATCTGGGACGGAATTTTTGGTAACATTCGTGTTTGTATGCAACTTGTCACACAAAATGCGGGCGCGATACGGGGCGGTCTTCCGCTTTTCCCGCCCCTGTCAGTTTTCGCTTTTAGACTAGACTTTTGTTTTACCTTAGCCTATGAACGCTTGTTATATATTAAGTATCATTCGCGCGATGCCACCTCTTCTGTTAACACAGCAACCTCCTGGTGACCTCACTCACACAGAAACACAACCACCCAAGTGAATTAAATAAATAAATAAATATTGTCGGACAAATTACACAGCGCCATCTAGACCCAAAGTAAGCGAAGCTTGTGTTATGGGTACTAGACAACTGATAAACATACGTAAATACATTTTTTTTTGTAAATACATACTTATTATACATAGAAAATACCCAGACCAAGACAGACATGTTCATGCACACAAATGTTTGTCCTGTGTAGGAATCGAACCCACGAGCGTCGGTGTCAAAGTAGCGTAACAGCGCGTTCCACTACTACGCCACTGACCTCGTCAGAATTGTTATTTGGCTGCGGTTTTCTATGAGGTGGAGGTACTTCCCCCGCCGGGCTGCTTTGGTGCACCCTACCTCTCTTCAAAACATCCAGACTAAGACAAACAGACATGTTCATTCACACAAATGTTTGTCCTGTATGGGAATCGAACCCAAGGGCCTCTGTGTAGCTTTGCCGAAAAGTTTATCAAAAATTGTAACTCTTATTACGTACGCCATAAGAACGGTACAAAGGTCAAAGTGTAAAAAAATACGTACACTTAACTGTACCACGTGGTGTTCTCAATAAGATACTTTCGATCAAGTTGTAAGCAATATTGTTCGCTATTAGTGACTATTAATTGGCCAGTAATGTTGAGTTCGCGTGCTTTATACACATGAACAAACAAATTACGGAAAACTTCATCAATTTGTAATAATTCTGTTCATAACTCTTTAATTGTACAGTTTGACGTGCTCGGCGGCGTGGCGGTTAAAAACGCGACTTCGACATCAACGCTCGTGGGTTCGATACCCACACAGGACAGAAACATTTCTGCGCATGAACATGTCTGTTTGTATTGGTCTGGGTGTTTTCGTGCGAGTTAGGGCGCATCGAAGCAGCGCGCACGGGGAAGTACCTACCAAATTACAACTCCCTAAAGGGTTGTTGTGTTCCTGCGTGTGTAAGGTCGTAAGGAGTAGATGCGTCAGCAGCAGAGGTGGCATCGCGCGAGTGATACCCAATGTGTTACCGGCGTTCATAGGCTACTGTAACCACTTTACATCAGGTGGTTGCATGCCTCCTGACGTTGCTTAAAAAAAAATACAAGCATATCTACTACAGCAAACCTTACTCATTCCACTGCAAGGATACGGGTCTTTACCCGAAGGAGTTTAGAGCATACTCCTCGACGCTGCTCAACTGCGGATTGGCGGAGGCCAGTGTTTTCAACGTCACCTGTCGACAACAGTCGAGACTGATCTGGCTTAACTAACCCTCGGCCCACGGAGACACTTTAGTTAGATAAGCCCATCCGTACATAGGCTGCAGTTGACGTTGCTTAACCTGCGTGTTCTGTTAGAGTGACATGATTATTTATAGCATTATAGTATGTTTTAATGTCATCGTTAGGAGGCATACAAGCATACGGCCCACCTGATGTAAAGCCTAAGCAATCGCAGGAACACAACAACAGTCCAGGTAGTTGTTATTTGGCTGCGATGAAGGTAGGGGTAGGTACTTCCCCAATCGCTGCTTTGATGCACCTTATTTTTTTCAAAACGCTCACACCAAAATAAACATGTTCATCTATCTATCTATAACTTCACGCCAAATCCATTGCGGGGTAGGCAGAGAGAACCGAGCGCCACATGACTCGATCCTTAAACACCTCACTCGCTTCTTTAACATTCATTGCTCTTCTTAGGTACGCTCTCCGGTTTCTAAGGCTCCTGACATCGCCTTTTGATAAAACACGATCAATTTGGTAGATAAGTCTTGTACATGTACACAACTATTTGTCTTCAGTGGGAATCGAACCCACAATCTTTTGTGTTAAAGTAACAATTGTTAACCACTCGAGCACCAGGCTCTTCAATGGCATTGCCAAGTCGTTTAATGGAAAATGTTCAGGTAATTGGTATTAGCAGTATAACAGCGTCGTATTCAAATATTTAACGATGTCGCAGTACGATTGTTGAATAAGACAGATCGTGATTAGCCTCGGCTTTTCGTGATCCGTTACCATTCTATGATGTGACCGATTGTGTATACGATCTAATGTCTATGTGACTAATAGTCAATCAGCCCAATGAGAGAATCTTTTTTCTATAACGTCCGGGGACATACAAGCATACGGCCCACTTAATGTAAAGCGGTCGCCGTAGCCTATGAACGCTTACAATATATTAAGTATCATTCGCGCGATGCCACTACCGCTGCTAATACAGCAACTCCTTAGAAACTTGTTGGTGATCTCACTTTCAGAAGTTGTTATTTGGCTGCGGTTTTCTATGATGTGGAGGTATCTCCAGACTGCTTTGATGCGCCCTACCTCTCTTAATTTTTTTTAATAGTTACGATTACGGGAATATTTTTTTATGTTTTAATCATTATTGCTTCTCCTTTCTGCGGAATTCAACAAATATACCACATATGCATGCTTTGGTGACTTAACTATCTGAATCTTCACACCAAGTGGCTTACGGGGTAGACAGAGGGAAGCGAGCGCCACATGACTCGGTGCTTACATATCTTGCTCGCTTCATTAACATTCAAAGCTCTTTTCATGTACGCTCGCCAGTTTCTAAGGCTTCTGCCACCACCAATAACATACGTACGTACGTAAGTCTTGGCCTATCTCGGTTCCTACATCCATCTATTCCTTGCATTCGTTCTCAGTTTCCGAACCAACGGAACATGCCTTTTCTTATCATTACACTGAAACATTTAAGAGAGGTAGGGCGCATCAAAGCAGCCCGTCTGGGGAAATACCTCCACCTCACAGAAAACCGCAGCCAAATAACTACTCCCTAGAGGGTTGTTGTGTTTCTGCGTGTGAGTGAGGTCACCAGTAAGCTCCCAAGGAGTTGCTGCGTAAGCAGCAGAGGAGGCATCGCGCGAGTGATAATTAATATATCGCAAGCGTTAATAAGTTACGGTACCCGCTTTACATCAGGTGGGCCGTATGATTGTATGCCTCCCGACGTAGTATAAAAAAACCCTCTCGAACTCGATGTACCAGCCTCGATGCTAATATTGAAAATGGTTTTGTAATGTTGCAAAAATACCAATTTTACATTTAATCAGCTCCAATCACCCGAATACGTAGGAGGTGCGGCCGCGGATACGAACCCACTACCCCGCCCCTTCTATTTAGGTCAATGTAAACCGAGCTACCCGGCTTTAGGGTAGGTTTACTGCCGTAAGACATGCTTAGATTTTAGGCAAATATTAGTACTACCTATATATATATACGAGTATATATATACAACGCAAAAGTGGAAGGATGTAGGACCCGAGGAAGGTCAAGACTTACCTACCATGACCAAATCGATCGTGTTTATAGCAGTATAACAGGAGCACTGGAAACCGACGAGAGTGTATGAAAAGTTAAAGCTATGAATGTTAAAGAATCGAGTGAGCGTAAGGACCGAGTCGTGCGAATTTCTCCTTCATGTATGTATGTATGTATATCTTCACGCTAAGTCCCTTGCGGGGTAGGCAGAAAGAACCGAGCGCCATAAGACGCGGTCCTTGCATACTTCACTCGCTTCTGTGACATTCATAGCTCTTTTCATGCACGCTCGCCGGTTCCTGGGGCTTCTGACATCACCTTCTGATAAAACACGACCAATTTGGTCATGGTAGGTTAGTCTCGGCCTACCTCGGCTCCTACATCCTTCCACTTTTGCATTGTATATCTGTTTCGTCATTCTCCTTCATGCGCAGTCAAATTTATTGGTTCTTGCTCAAGCGTGATATGTTGGCGTTTACACATTTTTTTTTATACTACTTCGGGAGGCATACAAGCTTACGGCCCACCTGATGTGAAGCGGATACCGTAGCCTATTAACACTTGAGATAAGTATCACTTGCGCGATGCTTACACAGCAACTCTTTGGGAGCTTACTGGTGACCTCACTCACACGCAGGAACACAACAACCCTCTACGGTGTTGTTATTTGGCTGCTGTTTTCTGTGAGGTGGTGGTACTTCCCCAGACGGGCTGTTTGATGCGCCCTACCTCTCTTAAAATGATCTTCCATAATCTAAAGATAGAAACCAAATTTATCTTACCTTCGATACTTTAAAGATGAAAACAATGTCTATAACTCTTAAAACATCGAGACCAAGACAAACAGACATGTTCATGCACACAAACGTTTGCCTTGTGTGGGAATCGAACCCACGAGCGTTGGTGTCAAAGCCGCGTCATTCACGTCTGAGCCACCGAGCTCGTCAGTACACATTCCTCTGAAGCATCATATTCAAATCGAAACTGAATAGTTTTCTGTCAATATGTAAGACTTTCGAATACGTTTCGATGGCTTTTTGCTACCATGTGAATACACCCCCCGCTTTTAGCTGTACGACGACATTGGCAGTGTGTAGAGTGCCTATTTCGTTTTATGAAATGAAATTTAGCGTGATTATGATTATTATCCCCCGCCCACCTGGTTATCTGTGATGACTTTCATAACGCTGGCGTGATAGGTACGTCCATTTTTGCATTGTAACCCGCAATTAATTTATTAGTTGGTAAACTATCTCAAATAGATACACAACGCGAAAGTATAATGATGTACGAGCTGAGGAATACCGACATTCACCTACTTACAAATGGGTCGTGTGTTATCAGAAGGTGGTGTTAGGAGCCCTTGGAATCGGCGAGCGTGTATGAAAAGGGCTCTGAATGTTAAAGAAGCGAGTGAGGTGTGTAAGGACCGCGTCTTATGGCGCTCGGTTTCCTTCTGCCTACCCCGCAATGGACCTGGCGTGAAGCTATACATACATGCTTCCGGACGTGATTATTGAATTATTCCATTAGTGTATAGTAGTCAGTATCGAGTTAGTGCTAGTGTATAAGGGCTATGAATGTTAAAGAAGCGAGTGAGGTGTAAAGACCGCATCGTATGGCGGTCTGTTCTCTCTGCCTAGCCCGCAAGGGACCAGGCTTGAACTTACTTATACATACATACATGCCAGATCAACCCTTATACGTCCCGCTGCAGGGATACGGGTCTCCCTTCAACCGAAGGGGTTTAGAGCATACTCCACCACGCTACTCAAATGCGGATTGGCGGAGGCCAGTGTTTTCAAGCCGCCCGAGGGCCACTGACTTAGCTTAACGACTGTCATCTATCGACAACAGCCGGGACCGACGGCTTAGCGTGCCTGCATATTTACAAACATACATATTTACAAAAAAAGGTTATCACGTTTTCTAGTACAAGCTTTGCTTAGTTTGGAACTAGATGGCGCTGTGTAATCGAAATCAATTCTATCTTTTTTATACTACGTCGGGTTCGCTTACGACTCTCCTGATGTAAACTGGTTACCGTAGCCTGTGAATACTTGCAATAGTTTAAGTATTACTTGCATGATGCCACCTCTGCTGCTGACACAGCAACTCTTAGAAGCTTTCTGGTGACCTCATTTACATTATTTGGCTATGGTTTTGCCGTGTGAGGTGGAGGTACTTCCCCAGACGGACTGATTTGATGCATCCTACCCCTCTTAAAATGATCTTCCATAATATAAGATAGAAATCAAATTTACCTTACCTTGGATACTTTAAACTTTAAAGATGAAAACAATGTCTATGACCCATTTGATAGGTTAATTAGAAACAAACCAAAATAACCTCTTTCATTTTAAACTTTAATTTTTATTTATACTATGTCGAGGCATACGGCGCACCTGATGTAAAGCGGGTACCGTAGCCTATTAACACTTGCGATATATTAAGTATCACTCGCGCGATGTCTCCTCTGCTGCTTACACAGCAACTCCTTGGGAGGTCTGGTGACGTCACTCACACGCAGCCAAACAACAACCCTCTAGAGAGTTGTTATTTGGCTGTGGTTTTCTGTGAGGTGGAGGTACTTCCCCAGACGGGCTGCTTTGATGCGCCCTACCTCTCTTAAAACATCCAGAACAAGACAAACAGCCATGTTCATGCACACAAATGTTCCTTGTGTGGGAATCGAGCCCACGAGCGTTGGTGTCAAAGTCGCGTCATTCACGACTGAGCCACCGAGCTCGAATTAGACCCAGATATCTTCTATTCTCGATACTTCAAAGACTAACGTTGAACCTCTCACAATTTCCAGCCGCGCGAACGAGGTCACATGCGATTCCACATGCTGCAAAACGTCCAGATGGCATTGGACTTCCTCAGATACAAGAAAATCAAGCTGGTCAACATCAGAGCCGAGGACATCGTCGACGGGAACCCCAAGCTGACGCTAGGACTAATATGGACCATCATCCTGCACTTCCAAGTAAGTTTGTCTATTTATTTGAAATGGAATTTGAATGATTTATAAACGTACATTCTTTTCGATCGCTTTTTCTTACTTTTTTTGATCTGTACATAAAAATATGAAATACGGAACGCGATTAGTGTCAGATGTTTGTCTGTCAAGACCTTTTCTCCAATGCGGGTAGTGATACCAAGCTGAAATGTATATTAAACTAGCCGATACCCGCGAATTAGTCCGGGTTTTTTTTTCTTTTTAAATCTTTCCGGCATTTATTTTTGGTATTGAATATATAGAAAAGAATATACATGTCGGTTGAGCCATTTTAGACTTAGCGCGACTAACGGTGATTGATTTTTTATTATATAGATAGGTATTTTTATATTTTATAGTGCTAGTAAAGGAAAAAAGTTTTGTGTGTTTTGTTTTTCTTGTTAATCCGAAGCTTTATAATTTGTTTTGAAAATTATTTTTAATAGTTTCATAATTCCATTTCATGTAAATTGACTGTGTTTATTTACTTTTTGTTTGACAGGATCCAGGTTAAGCGACTGTTTTCAGTTACAACTTATTGTGTGGTACTTATTAATGTTGTATACACGTGGTATGTTCATATCCACTATCTTTGTTTATACAAGAAAATGTGTATCTAACGTTAACGAAGATATAATGTTAAAAATAGGACACCCTTTTTTTAGTTACGAAAGGAAAAACAATAGTAGAGATTTTTATATATAGGGTTTAAGTTGGTATAAATGAATCTAAACTTGACTTCGAAATAACACATACTTCTTTGTTCTCTCAAGGAAGACAAGTCTTTCGCCTCTGAGAAATCATTGTAACGACAAATTTCATATAAAGAAGAGTAATTATTAATTATTATTTTTGATGTGCTATCTTCTTATCGGAGGGTAAACCGCGTCGTTACGTAATGCGTTACGGCGCCAGTCTGTCTGGCTTCCCTTTCTCTCACGCATACGGCGGCGAATTAAGTTATCACTTCTGTCGGTTGTCCCGAGACGCGCATGTTTTTTTTAATCGGCTTTGGGCCCTCGCCGGCATTTAGACACCGTGTCTTATAGTTCTTGAATAATATTTATTCTTAAAATTTTCCCCTTTTTATTTACCAGCATTCCAAAAATAACCATTGGCTTAAAAGAAACGCCGAAAGGAACTTACCGATATAGGAATTGCTGATATTTGAAATCGTCAATGCTTTTACTATACAACAAATTTATATCAGTATAAATATATAATGAAACTTTAAGGTATACTAATAAATATGCTGAATCACTTCCGATCGTGTTTTATCAGAAGTTGATGTCAGGAGCCTTAGGTACCGGTGAGCGTGCATGAAAAGAGGTATGAACGTTAAAGAAGCGAGTTAATCGAGATCGCGTCTTATGGCGCTCGGTTCTCTCTGCCTACCATTGCGGTGGGACCTGGCGTGAAGATATACATACATGCTTCCGGACGTAATTATTGAATTATTCCATTAGTGTATAGTAGTTAGTATCGAGTTAGTGCTAGGGCATGCTTAAAGCTAGTTGAAAGTATATTGTTATAGTTTCATAAATATTCGATATTACATTAATCTACTTCCTCCTGGCGTTATCCCGTTTCCTAATCCATTAGGATCGGCGGGGTCCGCTACCTAAGCCTAAAGATTTGGCGAAGATACTGATTTTGACATGAAGCTACTGCCGTCCGACCTCCGCAACCCAAAGGGAAAACCAGACCGTTCTTAGGTAAGGTCACACGTCTATCGAAATATAATTTCTTGGACATGCTGGTTTCCTCACGATGTTTTCCTTCACCGCCGATCAAGTGATAATTACAAATATGTACATAAACCCGAAAACACGAATTTAGTGGTACACGCCAGTATTCGAATCGGAGACCTGTTGCTCAATAGGCGGGTTCCTTACCCACTGAGCTATCACTGCCTACTACATTAATCTACTATTACTATTAAAAGTCTGTTATGTATCTACTATTAAAACCTGTAATATTAGGTTTTTAATAGTAGATATTTCACTTTAGAGGAAACCATAGCCAAATAATAACTCCCTAGAGGGTGGTTGTGCTCCTGTAAGCGAGTGAGATACCAGATTGTTAATTTATGCTTAACTAGCTGCTGCCCGCGGCTCCGCCCGCATGAAGTCAAATAACGTAGCCTATGTGTTAATCTAGATCATAATCTATCTACGTGCCAAGTTTCATTCAAATCCGTTCAGCCGTTTAAGCGTGAAAGAGCAACAAACATCCATCCATACATACAAACTTTCGCATTTATAATATTAGTAGGATTAAATCTCAAGCCTGTTTCGTACAACGATGTGCTTGGAAACAATTAAGACATGTTGTTTTTTTAGAGGGTCGGTCGGTCAACGGTGACTGTTTACTATCAGGCGGGCCGTATGCTTGATTGCCACCGTAGTGGTATAAAAAAATGTAGATATTTAAATACGTTTTATCTTTATCGTCGACTGTGTAACCAACACATTCGTTTTATGATATGATATATTATCATATAACAAGTATTCAGATAGAAGTTATGGATAGCAATAAATTACCTAAGGACAAAAATAGAAAAAACACCTACGCTCGTGGGTTCGATTCTCACACAGGAGAAACATGTGTGTGTGCATAAATATGACTGTTTGTCTTGGTATGGGTGTTTTTAAGAGAGGTAGGGTGCCTTAAAGCAAACCGTCGGGGGAAGTACCTTTCCCTCACAGAAAACCGCGGCCAAGTAAAAACTCCTCGGAGGGTTGTTGTGTCCCTGCGTGTGAATGAGGTTACCGGTAAGCTCCTAAGGAGTTGTTGTGCTAGCAGCGGAGGTGGCATCGCGCGAGTGATACTTAACGTGTTGCGAGTATTCGTAAGCTACGGTATCCGCTTTCCATCAGGCGGGTCGTATGCTTACGCATTGTAATAGAAATTGCCGTCGATTTTTTTATATCACCAAAGTGGTGAAAAAGAACACTACAAAGGCGGATTTGTCGTTCAATTAACATTAAAGTACCCTACAGTATTTGTTAATTTGTTTCAATTTGTTATGACCTGAGTTTTTTTATACGTCGTGGGTAGACAAACAAGTACACGACCCACCTTATGTAAAGCGATTACCGTGGCCTATGAACGTTTGCAATACATTAAGTATCACTCGCGCGATGCCACCCCTGCTGTTAACGCAGCAACTCCTTAGGAGCTTACTGATCACCTCATTTATACGCAAGGATACAACAACCCATTAGGGAGTTGTTATCTTCTGCTTGTTGCTATACACCTCTTAAAAAACACCCAGACCGAGACAAACAGACATGTTCATGCACACAAATGTTTGTACTGTGTGGAATCGAACCCACGAGCGTTTGTGTCAAAGTAACGTAACAGTGTGTTTCACCAGTGCGCCACCGAGCTCGTCAAAATATGTCCTATGGATATTGTTAACGGTTGTTTCAATTCGTCACGACCAGAGAGATAGGTCTTTTTAGGGTTCCGTACCCAAAGGGTAAAACGGAACCCTATTACTGAGACTCCGCTGTCCGTCCGTCCGTCCGTCCGTCTGTCACCAGGCTGTATCTCATGAACCGTGATAATTAGACAGTTGAAATTTTCACAGATGATGTATTTCTGTTGCCGCTATAACAACAAATACTAAAAAATAGAATAACAGCAACAGGTAGACGCTTGAAATATTCACAAAATATTTAGTTATATATTCACTTTAAGAATAAATAATTAAATTAAAATAAAACAAATATTTAAGGGGGGCTCCCATACAACAAACATGATTGTTTTGCCGTTTTTATAGATAATGGTACGGAACCCTTCGTGCGCGAATCCGACTCGCACGTGGCCGATTTTTTTTATTTTACAACGACGTATGCTCACGTCCCAGCTGATTTAAAGCGGCTACCACTACCACACCACTGCACCACCGAGCTCGTTGACATTGGCTTTAGGTCATATTAAAAACTTGTTATTGTAATTACAATCGGCTTTAATTGAATAGTTAACAGCAATTTGATTTCGAATAGGTAGTGAAACTTGTCTCTAAATTGAGCAACATTAATCCGTGGACGACCTTTAGTTTGAAAGAATTGATTGAAATCACAGCTTGATTTGACATTAAATGTTGTCTATTGTATAGCGATTTGGTCTCCAATTGGCTTTTTATAATCCTCGTAGAGATGCGCCCACACAATTTACCGAATACCGAGCATTACTTGGTTTTATCTTTACCGAGCCACGTACTCGGCCAAGTTACTCGGTTCGTGCATCTCGAAGCCAGAAAGTGCAGCAGGCCAATTCTACTAAAAAACTGCAACAGCACTGCAGCGCGGCGTGTGTCATAAATGCGTACATTTTGACGTTTCGTTATTCTGCTAAGCGATCTGACAGCAGCGACGTGGCAGCAACGCTGCAGTAAATGACACGTTATTCTGTTGAAAAACCTACACTGCACCAGCCATGCAATTCTCTAAGCGACTCGTAATGGCTGTGTGCGTCGCTGTGATCACAGATGTCACAGCTTTGACATTGTCTACTGCGATCACGGCTAAATTATTTGATATTCTATAAGGCTGTAAGCGTACGCGAGGCTGTTTGCCTTGTAGAATTCCAATTCCAAACGCAGCCTTGCGGCGCTAGTGTCGCACAACCATGAAAAGCGACACCAAAGAATTGCAATTTTGTGTTCAAGGCTGTAACAGCCGATGTTTCCGAGGATGTAAGGACGTTTGCTCTTACAGAATTGCATGGCTGCACGTTTCCTGCAATATAATCGTATTCTGATAAATTGTTTTGACATTTGTATAGCGGTGACGGTGACCGAAGTTTTGAAGGAGTTTGTGTGCAGTTCTGCTAACGTTAGTCTCGGGCAACTTTTGGGAAAAGAAATTAATAATTGAAGCGATTTATATTTGTTCTGTTTTGGGAGATGTTTATGGGAATCTATGATTAAGTAAAGCTTCTTTTCAGTTAGAAATACCTCCACGCCGGCAACCAAGGGCAATGGGGTGTGAAACTATAGGAGTCAATATTAAGTAAAAATCCAATTTATTAGATTGAAATATGGTAACATGATACAAAACCAAATATAAAACGAAAGAGATTGTTTATATGAATGCGCTAATTCTGCAACTAGTAGTCGGATATGAGAAAAATCTGTCTGCATTTGATAGCCCAATTCCTGAGGAAGGTTATAGGATATTCAACATCAGTATATGACCCTTACAAGCCGATGAAAAAGATAGGAAGCAGAAAAAAGCCGGTTCTTAGTTATACCGCACATACGGATGGACGAAGTCGCGGGGTGCAGCTATCATATTGATATGCTCTATCTATCTCTATCTATAACTTCACGCCAAATTCCTTACGGGGTAGGCAGAGAGAACGGAGCGCCACGCGACTCGATCCTTACGGCTCCTGACATCATCTTCTCATAGAATTGAGCATATTTCAAGAATTGTATATTTATATATCTGATTTAAAGTAATAAGGTTTCCTCTTTTCTTTCTAGAAAGTACGTAAATACATTTTTTTATACCACTAAGGTGGGAAACAAGCATACGGCCTGCCTGATGGTAAGCAGTTACCGTAGCCTATAGGCATTTGCAACACCAGGGGTGTCACTCTTGCGTTGCCGACGGCTGGGAGTTCATCCTCATACACTGGAACCGCAATGGTCGCGTACTGTGCGGTTCACGAGAAGTTTACTACCGCGAAGTACTCCCCGCCGAGGTTTTGCGAGGTGCGAGGCTGAGGCTGTTGCTATAATGTCTAGACTGTTGGTAATGTACATTTTGTATGATCAGTTCAAAAAACTGGCCAAGTGCCAGTCGGACTCGCGCAAAGGGTTCCGTACCATTATCTAATAAATATCGCGCAAAAAATCACGTTTGTTGTATGGGAGTCCCCTTAAATATTAATTTTATTCTGTTTTTAGTATTTGTTGTTATAGCGGCAACAAAAATACATCATCTGTGAAAATTTCAGCTGTCTATCTATCACGGTTCATGAGATACAGGTGGCGACAGACGGACGGACAGCGGAGTCTCAGTAATGGATCCTATTACCCTTTGGGTACGGAACCCTAACAAAAAACAATTTTTTTTTTATATACAACGTCGGGAGTCACGCAAGCATACGGTCCACCTGATGTAAAGCAGTTACCGTACCCTATTAACGCGTGTTATATATTGAGTATCACTCGCGCGATGCCTCCTCTGCTGCTTACACAGCAACTCCTTGGGAGCATACTGGTGACCTCACTCACACACAGGAACACAACAACCCACTAGGGAGTTGTTATTTGGCTGCGGTTTTCTGTGAGGTGGAGGTACTTCCCCAGACGGGCTGTTTTGATGCGCCCTACCTCTCTTAAAACAACCAGACCAAGACAAACAGACATGTTCATGCCGAGCCGTTGGTGTCAAAGTCGCGTCTTTCAAGACTGAGCCACCGAGCTCGTCAAAAGGTGGTTATACCAAAAATGTCCTTGTCATTGAACGAAAGCGAAATCCCAGCGAGATGAGACAACTGCATGTTGCGCAATATAAATGAAAGAGAAAGCGAACCGTCATTCTTTTGAAGTTGAAAGGCAGGAGGTGACATTTGGAGACCAGTACATAGATATCATGTTTGTGCGCCGCGTTTTTGACTCTGTTGTAATCGATTCAATGAATTGTTCAATTGCTTCTTCAAATCGATCAATCGAACAGCTGTCGGGGAAATTGCAACAGGATTTGCCCCTGCCTGTTAAGAGGGTGCACAAAGCTAAGTGGCGCCCTCATTTTGTTTTTATTAATAACGCTGAATTTAAGACCAATTCTAAAAAAAAACGCTCTATAGTGCACTGAAGAATCATATTTACGTTTTTTCTAAACATATCTTGTATTTATTATCTATGACAAGTAACCAAAATTTTAATTATTGCTTATTGTGGCCACTTATAGCAATAATCAAAAGTATGACTAATTCTACATAAATAATGAAAACAGAATATGTCTCAAAAAACATAAATATGGTTCTTCAGTGCCCTATAGAGCGTTTTTTTTTTAATTGTTCTTAAATACAGCGTTATTAATAAAAACAAAATGAGGGCGCCACTTAGCTTTGTGCACCCTCTTAATTTAATTTGCTAACATGTGGCATCACGTTCTAGGCTTAACTACCTAGATAGGCATGAGAGTACGACTGCCTGGAGGGTTGTTGTGTTCGTGCGTGTGAGTCAGATCACTGGTAAGCTCCTAAGGTGTTGCTGTGTTAGCTGCAGTGGCGTCGCGCGAGTGATACTTAGTGTATTACAACCGTTCATAGGCTACGGTAACCGTTTTACGTCATGTGGGTGGGATGTTAGCATGTCTCCCGATGTTGTATAAAAAAACGCAGACAACCGAGTTTCGCGTTTTCGAGTTTTTTCTTTTTGCAAAATCGGGTTATTTTAGGAAAGACACCTAAAGGTATAGATATATTTATCGTTAGGAAATCTGCACGGCCAAGAAATTATATTTCGAGATACGTATCACCTAACTTAATAAAGGTCTGGTTTTCCCTCTGGACTGTGGAGTCAGTATCTTCGCCAAATCCTTAGGCTTAGGTAGCGGAACCCGCCTATCCTAATAGTTTAGGGAAACGGAATAACGCGTAAAAGAATAAAGTATGCCTTGAATTGGCATACAGTGATAGATCGCCTTCGATGGAGCTGAATGTAGATCCATCCAGAATCCAAGATACCTTCGTAAATTTGCGTACAATGTCCAACCTTGATGATAATTTTATAGATATTTTATGAAGCGAAAGTGAAGCGCCAGCGAACAATGCGATTGCATCACCAACCATTAGTCATCTGATGCATCATGCAAATGTGATTGATGTGATTGAATGTACCGTCCCCTTTGATAATCCTCTTTGTACAGCCTCGAGCTGTGGTGAATTTCGGAATCGGCTGTGGGCAAATATTTAATTTTTGTTATTTATTTGGTCAATCAAAGTAAGTTAAAAGCATGCAGTTTGATCTATCCTGGTTTATGTGCTTACCCCACCAACGCTTGATGGCAGAATTACACAAAGCAGATTACTTCAAATTGCATGTAAATTTGTCTGTCGCAAAATAACGCCTGAATCTATTAACTAATAAAGATTTTAAGAGAGGTAGGGCGCATCAAAGCAGCCCGTCCGGGGAAGTAGCTCTACCTCACAGAAAACCGTAGCCAATTAACAACACCTTAGAGGGTTGTTGTGTTCCTGCGTGTGAGTGAGGTCACCAGTAAGCTCCCAAGGAGTTGCTGTGTAAGCAGCAGAGGAGGCATCGCACGAGTAATACTTATCTCAAGTGTTAATAGGCTACGGTGCCCGCTTTACATCAGGTGGGCCGTATGCTTGTATCCCTCCCGACGTAGTATATAAAAAAAACATAAAGTCATCTCTCACTCACCAGAACGTAGTGTTTTAGCGCCTAAATATCTCGGCCATTGAAAAAAACTGTCCAGTGGGAGGATTCTTATCTTAACCAATAAGGAACGCGATGTTGATCCGTGAACTAGCCAATAAGAGCTGCGCGTTCTACTTCACCCCCAGCCCGTACCGGCGAGTTGAGTTACTACACAAAATCGTTTCATCGGTTATAAGTTATTTCTATCATGCTTTAAGTTCATACATCGATGAAAAGAATAACCTCAAAAATAGTCTTAACCTCAACTTGCAAAACAAAAAAGAAATCCACGTAGGTAATTGTCCCCTGGAGTAACTCAGGATGTGAACTGGTTGAAAGAAACGGCGCCACGCCCTGATGCAACACGCACTCGAGCGGTTGACCGGCCACCATTCACCACTCCAAGACTGCCTCTCGAATCAGCGACACGAAATTATTGTTTCGTATATCTTAAAGAATATATTATTTGTACATAAGGTAGCTTTTTATCCGGTTTACGACCTGCGTGCATGAGTAGAGTTTTGAATGTTAAAGAAGCGAGTGAGGTGTGTAGAACCGAATCATGTGGCGTAGGGTATTCTCTGCCTACCCCGCAGGGGATTTCGCGTGAAGTTATAGATAGATAAGGTACTTTTAAATGACTAAATTTTAGTTGTATTATAGGAATTGTTCGAAAAAAAATCTTTGAAATGTAACAAACAGGGTTTTGATTGTTTACTTAGTTTCTTATACGTCGGGAGGCATGCTAGCTTACGGTCCACCTGATGTAAGATGGCTAGGATTGCATGCAATACATGAAGTATCACTCGCCCGATGCGTTGTTGTCGTAACGTTGCGTTGCTGATAACACATCAAATTCTTAGGTACTTACGAGGTTGACTCACTTATTCGTATGAACAGAACAACCCTTCTGTGAGTTGTTATTTGGCTGCGCTTTTCTGTGGGATAAAGACCGAACCGTTGTCTTCTTATCGGAACACCGATACTGTCTTTCCGACCAACTTTCTTACTTACCTGCATTAAATCTGAATTAAATCTTCTAGTGTTCCGCCTTAAATATAGGAAAGATACTAAAAATAATGTAACCATACCAAACAGGACGACAAATATGTAAATGAAAAATTAAATAATAACAATAAATAATTGTTGTCGGACTAAACGCACAGCGCCATCTAGCCACAAAGTAAGCTAAGCTTGTGTTGTGGATACTAGACAAATGATAAACAGACGTAAATACATTTTTTTTTTGTAAATACATACTTATTGTACATAGAAAATACCCAGACCAAGAGAAACAGACATATTCATGCACATGAATGTTTGTCCTCTGTGGGAATCGAACCCATGAGCGTTGTCAAAGTAGCCTTATTAACCAGTGCGCCACCGAGCTCTTCAAATATATAGAATTTGTTATGTTTAGTTTTTTGTAATATTAGTGCAGATGATCCGAGCTGAATGTGAGACACTGGCGCCAAGGGGGGCAAGGTTGCGGTCGGACACGACTTTAATCTTTAATTTTTACGAGATTGTTATACAGAACCACTGATAGATGGCGCTGATGTACATAAACCAGAAATTAATATTTTCACCAGTTATTTGGCATATTTAATATTGCACTATATTTATGTTTTTAAATCCGGAATTTACTCCTCTTTCATTTTCCTACTTGATATGATAAAAGTAATAGAAAATTCAGGGAACCTTCTTTTGTTAATGTGACAGGCGCCATATTGATTTTTGTTAGTATTAATGTATCCTAACGTCACTTAGACGATAATAAAAAAATCGTCCGAGTCGCTACTGTGGAGCATACGACACAAACACATAATCTGCCAAAATCATAACCGTGCCCATAGTTATTAATCTATGCTATGGAGCTTTCTTTATATCGAGGTGACTTCGCATCTTTCTCAAAAAGAATAATAGGCCGTAGAGGCAGTTCATTTTTTAAGAGAGGTAGAGCGCATCAAAGCAGACCCTATGGGGAACGTACCTCGACCTCGCACAAAACCATAGCCAAATAACAACTCCCTAATAGGTTGTTCCTGCGTGTGAGTGAGGTCCATCAGTAAGCTCCTAAGTAGTTGCTTTGTTAGCAGCAGACGTGGCATCATGCAAGTAATATTTAATGTATTGCAAACGTTTACATCAGGTGGGCAGTATGCTTGTATGCCTCCCGACGTAGTATAAAAAAAAGCTCACCATTTTTATTACATACGAGGCATAGACAAGCAAATTCCCGAGAATCCGGAACCGAGGTTAAGTTGAGGCTCGGAGGCTGCGCGTGCGACGGACAGTTACGCAGGTCGGGGTCAACGTCCGTCCGCCATTGTGACCGACTGCACGCAATGTACACTGTTTAATTTTTAGGATTTAGGACCATTTTTATGATGTGCCGGCCGGTTTGCACGACCTCTGAATGCGTGCAATACAAGAAGTATCATTTGACTCGCTCGCTGAAAGACAACGCCCCACCAGAGATTTATTATTTGGCCTCACAGAACCTATAAAGAACTACTTTGTCGTCCTTCTGTCTGAGATGTTTGTCAGAACGGCTAGTGACTATAATATATAGTTGAATTTATATCAAGTAGTACATTTTGTAGTTTTCTAAAAATTAAAGTTTGTAAATCATTTAAAAAAATGGGTGCGTGTTCTTATGTACGCGCGTGAGAAGTTATACTTCTCTGGCATCATTAAATAAATATTTAACATTAATAACTTAAATTAAAAAACGTCTATCAAGTAGTAGCGGCGATGTTTATGGAATGTATACTATTACATACAAGTCAAATGTTAAATACAAATGTTATACATTTTTAACTATAGCGCCATCTACCGGTAATACCGTGAAACATTTAACAGTTTTAACCTACTGCACATTTTTAACTACAGCGCCATCTACCGGTAATATCGTGAAACATTTAGCAGCTTCAACCTGTACTTTTGTGTTCGAGTGCCACGCATTCACTCTCGCTCTGTCTCTTTCTATTCCCCCTCCATGGTAGCGTTAAACGTTTAACGCAACCTTTTTGCAAGTCGCATTAGAAGTATAACTTCAATAAAAAATAGTGACTAAACACCTAAAGTATTGTTATTTTAGAACTTCGACACTTTCTCAAAATCTATAGAGTACCTTTATTTATGCGATGCTAATAAAACATTAAAATATTGAGCATTATTTGAAGGTTTATATATATATAATATATATATATATATACCTATATAATTGTTTTTCTCTGGGTTTAAAATCGTTTTGACCTCTGACATAAATGGTTGATGTATTAAATTACGATAATAATCGTAATTATTTTGAAGGTATTCATATGGCGTATATTTATTTTTATTTATTTTTTATATTTTCACGTTCGTCTTCTGCCCAACGTTACCACATTTCCTAATCTGCAATTTTCTTCCGAAAACTCTCAAATTGGAGAATGAACTCTCCCAGCCGAGGTTTTCCTAAGGTACTAAAGCATGGAATTCTCCAAGAAAGGCGTGAAGAGGTTTTTGAGGGGTCGGCAACGCATGCGTCACGGTTCGTAGGCTACGATGACTCGCTTGTTTGCCACCACAGTGGTTACAAAAAATATGTCCGTCTGTCTGTCGCACAGCTGGTATGTTTTAGAACGTAATTTCACAGAGTGTATGATTATGGCTGACTGATTCTGTAATTTTTATAAAGTATGAGGGTAGTATTATGTGTACGGAGGCACGGAACCCTTGGAGTTCAACTCGCTAGTTTTTACTTATTATCATTCTCCCTGCTTTAGTATTTCGATATTTACATACGAATCGATTATTACAACTCGATTAATACTGCTGGTCTGAAAGAGAGCGTCGGTGTTAAAATAAGAAGAGGCATGCTCCGTTGGTTCGGACATGTTGAAAGATTGCAGGATGAAAAAATGACGAAGCAGATATACAATGCAAAAGTGGAAGGATGTAGGAGCCGAGGAAGGCCAAGACTTACCTACTCGTACTTGACCAAATTGGTCGTGTTCTATCAGAAGGTGATGTCAGGAGCCCTAGAAACCGGCGAGCGTGCATGAGAAGAGCAATGAATGTTAAAGAAGCGAGTGAGATATGTAAGGATCGAGTCACGTGGCGCTCGGTTCTCTCTGCCTACCCGCAACGCATTTGGCGTGAAGTTATAGATAGATTAATAGCTCAATGCAAATCAAGTAGCTCATGTCCATTTCCAGTTGTATCTGGCACGTTCCGGGCTGTACAGTCAACGCCTCACATTGTAGGATGATTTATAACCCTGTAATTGCTACTGCAGCTTACTTGTAATGAATAGGGTATCGAGAGATTTATGTAGGTTAGGTATTTATATATTTTTTTATACTACGTCGGAAGGCATACAAGTACGCGGTGCACTTGCTGTAAACCGGTTACCGTAGCCTATGAACGCTTGTAATACGTTAAGGATCACTCGCGCGAAGCCTCTGCTGCGAGCTTACTGTTATATTTTAACCAATAAGCCGATAAGTGCCGCAATGTTGATTCGCGAACTAGCCAAAGAGAGTTGAGCGTTCTTCTTTACCCCCCAACCCGTAGCGGTGAATTGAGTTACTACCAAATAACGGTCTCATCGGTTCTTCATAGTTTATTACCTTCATGGTCTAATCGGACACGGAGGTTAAGCAAGTTCGACCGAAGTCTCGCTATGGATGGGTTTATCTATCTTCGGAAGGCACGCCAAACCGTTTCGGCCCGGGCTGTAGTGTAGTCGATAAAGACTGCCTTTAAGTTAAAATCCGCATTCATTTCTCGGCATTGTAAATTGAGCCTAAGAGAGTAACGGAGCCCTAAGTCGGGCCCGGCTCGCACTTGACCGATTTCTATTAATACAGACTGCCTAATCATTTTGGTATTGCCTTACTTCGGCACCATTGATCATACACTTTCAAAAATACGCGGTCTGTAATTAAACTTCTTTTTTATTCCCGGCGGCCATCCAATCGCCGTTGGCAAATGATAATGACTTCGACCTTGACATTGACCAACGAGATTATTACTCTGTGGGCATGATGTTATGTTTTTTAACCGAATTAAAAAAAAATCTGGATGTTCTGTGTTCGAGGCGTATGTCTTTTTTAAACATGTTTGGCGATGTCTCAGAGAGGGTTGTACGGATTTGGATGAAACTAATTGTATTGTGTTAAAATACATCCTCTGTGAAGATTCGATTAGTTAAAAAAACGAGTGTGCTTTAGACCACACGACTGAAGTAAAACGTCGTTAGCTCCATCTATAGGCCTGCACTTTGTCTTAGATATACAAAACGCAACTGGCTATGAGAGAAAGAAAATGTATGCTCGCACCTCTCTCTCTTGCCCCTAGAGTAATATACGAAACGTAACTCTCTCTCTCTCTCTCTCTCTCTTTCTATATTCACTAACTTATATCTCACTCTCAACTTCCGTTCGCCTCGCCCGATCACACTTTTTGTAACATTCTCGTCACGCATTTATCGTCGTCACCAATTTACCCAAGTCAAGCGGGCGTAAAGAAGTTTTACTTCAAAATCTTTCACATACTAATATATATTAATCTACCGATATCTTCAAACCTGCACTCTTCAGGGGTAGGCATTGATAATCGAGCGCGACAAGACGCTCTCCTTATACCCCTATATAATCTATAGTCTATACTAATGTATATAGCGGAAGAGTTTGTTGGTTTGAACGCGCTAGTCTCTAGAACTACCTGTCGGAGTTATAAAATTCTTTATGCATTTGATAGCCCTATTCTTGAAGAAGGTGATAGGCTATTCACGTAGAAGAGGAGAAGAAATATAGTAAGAAAAGGCGGTTCCCACGGGATATTTTTGACCAATACTTTCTAGACATAATTTTATCCGCGCAAAACAAAATAGCAACTTTTTTAATTTTTAATATTGTTTGCGCCATCTGTTTCTGAGAATGCGAACTAAAACGCCACTTTCTCTTTTTGTTGTGGCTCTAAGTAAGGGCTTTTCCACTGAGTCCACTGGCTCCACTTACGAAAAAGAAAAACTCCGTCATAGACTGCGTGCTAGAAAACTTACACTTAAATTTGAAGCTCTTGATTCTTTTGGTGTCCAAAGACTGTTTTGAACTCGTTTTGTTTTGTATCTACATTAAAAAGCTGCTATTTACTTAGAGTTTATTAAATAATTATGTGACTCCATTTATGTTTGTGTGCATACGAATTATATTTTTTTATATGTATGGGCCTGACGTCACAACAACGAGGGCAAGTCTTTATTCGTTGAACATTGTTATGA
Organism: Pyralis farinalis; assembly: GCA_947507595.1. NCBI lineage: Eukaryota > Metazoa > Arthropoda > Insecta > Lepidoptera > Pyralidae > Pyralis > Pyralis farinalis. The sequence goes on along the minus strand of OX382282.1, from coordinate 6,612,898 downwards.
TACGCAACAATAATTAGACAGAATAAATAATACAAGAACTTTCAAAGATATCACTTACGAAACACTAGCGCCCCCGCGTGCCTCAAATGGTATCAGGGCTGCATTTTTAAGGCTAGTGACGTCATCAATTAATATTGAAATGTTCCGTGGCCTATAGACCATAGGGTCTGATGTAGGTCGAGACGAAGGCCGCAGACCAGATGGTAGCGCCCACGCGCCGCCCTCGCACCCTGTTGCGAAACACTTTTACATTTTTATGTTATCCTGGTGCACGTGGCCATTGGTATAATTAAAAACAACGATTACATACAATATTTTGGTATTTACAAAAAATTGTAAGACGAAGAATTAGAGTAGCTCCAGTAATTCATAAGTTCAGAAGGCGATGATGATTTGTATGGTTCGGTCACGTTATGGAAAAATATGAAAGCCATGTAACGTAGCGAGTGTCTAATTTGAATGTGAATTGATAAAAGTATGGAAGGCAAGAGGTGTTAAAGATATAGTGGCAAATGATAGAAAAATAGCTGGAGTGATTGTTGAGATAAATGCATGTAGAACATGTAGGGGTAAACTCTGACACCAAACAAGTTATAAAGTACAGAAAGAGACGATTGATTCATCATGACCTTTTTCTATTACTTCTGAACATTTTACATATAATCGAGGCGGCAGTTACATTAATTAAACAAAGCAGTGTCGCGTGCTAGCTGAATCGTCTCGATTGTTTTTGTAAACTGTTATATATTTCGTCACGTGAATATTCATCCTGCTGAGGTACGAATCTCTTGACCTAAAGGGGATTTAGAGCATTCCACTGCGCTGATTAATTACAAATTGGCGAAAGACAGCAGATGTAATGACATTCCTTAATACTTCTGATCAAGCATAAATCTTAACTAGCACTATCGCACTGGAATAAATGTATTTTCTATTTCTATTATATTTCACTAATTTATGAATTCCTAAACGAGGTTCTAGTCCCTTTTATTGATCAATATTAGCCATTTAACCTGGTTGCCAGAATCGAGAAAACTTCCTCTATAATCAGATCAAACAATGCAGATTAGCGGCCACTAAAATGACTTTCGAAACTTTATATTGAGAGCCGTTTTTTCTATGGACTTTATTAGCGTTTAACTTCGATCTAACATCTTGATCTAACACGTAAATATTACGTCAGACTTTACATTACGTCAATCATCACCGGAATGTAGTTTTAGCCAATTAGCATACAATATGTCGGCTAAGTGGCAATACAGTTTAGCTCTCCTCGCGATAATTTGTTTAAGACGTTGAGCTGCCCGTTTGTTTGTTGATATGTCTTGTTAAGCCTCTATTATAATATATATATAGTTTCTCAAGTAAAGGTCGTAGTAACCAGTCGGATATTCTGATCTGATTATGGTCAGGAATGCGATGGTAAGCGTTTCCGAACGCTTGCAATATCTGGCCTTAACTATTTTATCAGAATGCTGAGAACCCTCAACGTTTACAGGATGAATTCTCACTGTCGCATTATTGGTGTTTTTTTCAACCGTGACGTCCGCTTCTTACTCCCATGTAAATTTTATATCAAGAATTTGTAAATTTCTGAAAATGAATTTAGAATCTTTTTCTTTTAACTTTATTGAAAGGAACACGCTTAGGAAAGCTAAGTTTCTTGGATTAGTCGTTGAGACAGTACGTTGATTTATCGGTCGGGACCTCTATGGAATATCTATATATGGACGTAGGTACTATGAGTATCATTTCAGCTTATATGCAATAAAAACCATATTGATAGTAGTATTTGATATTAACTGTCCGAAATCTGGAAATCGTATTGCCGTTTATTTAAAAATAATATGATATCCCTTCATTGAAATCAGCTGAGATCAAATAATACACGAAATAAATAATAAGATAAACAGAAAAAAACACACTCACACTCAACATGACAAATACAACCCTTGAGACCCTTTGAGACCCTTTAGCCTGTAAAGAGTATTCAGGTTAATAGCATTTACGCTTACGTCCTTTTCGCTTTCCGGTGATAGAGGCAATAACGTGCCTGGAATTTTCTCTATATCTGGATAATCGACAGGATAGATACTCTATTAAGCGATTTGAAAGTGTTGGCTATGTCCGGATTAGTTTGTTCATTTAAACTTATTTGATCTAATGATATAAATTAAATAAATTTAAATGAGGCTCTTTCGTTCTATAAAAATGGTTGGACTTATTTATTTGATCTTTGTAATAAGAAAAGCTGCCCATGTTTTGTTAAGTATATATGTGCTTATGCACTGATTTTGCTATAATTTGAACAATTTTGAGATACGGTTATCGCCCCCTTTCAACAGCCGTTCAAACCTTTACAGCTTATGTTTTCGTACAACTAAAACAACTATTCCTGAGATTGTGGTTTTAGTTAGCCTTTGGGAGTTAGACCCCAATTCCTAACCAATCATTAGAAGTAACAGCTAACTAATGGAGATTATTTTTATTATTTTCTATTTGGTTTACGTAACAATTAATTACACAATTCTTGAAGCTCTTAGATAAATAAAAGGCAAAGTTATTCGCAAACGAAGGATAAGTCAAGGTTGATCTCATACGCATCATCTTTTAGACTGATGTAATACTAAGTTATGACTATTTTACCATCGCTATATTAAGAATTATATTTGAGTTCCAATTTGAGGCAAAATAGTTTTTTTCCTACATGCGAATGTACTATCAAAAAAATTGCAGCTTCAATAACATTTCTATTAATTCGTTCGATACGAACCCACTTTACATATTTTGTGGAAATATATTTACTTATTTTATTTGTACATGCAATCCTCTGGCAGGCCAATATGGTAAGTTCAGAGCGAAAAGCGCAAAAGGCTTGCTTGCTTTGCGCTTAATACGATAGATGGCGCTGTACATTATTTATAAAGAAGCAGAGGTTCGTATCTATGCTTAGCTGTGCTTTGATGGCGTTGGATAGGTGGCGCTACACTTATTGTTTAATGGAAAGTTTACGGAAATTCAGCCAATGTATCATCGATTATTGATAAATTTATCTTAACAGATATTAAAATTTTGGCAATGTTATTTTTGTGTGAGTTGATTTGCATACAGGAAAAATTGTAACATGTTACAGGTGCGACAAATAACATTCCCACCCACAGCCATATGCATACTTCCATACATAACTAGTTCATTTAGTTCTTGCATAATGGGTTGATTAATTGGACATAGTGTGGGCATAAGTTACATTCTTTGTTCCATGGTCTTCCTTTGTTCCATATGATATGTCCGAATTCCATTGCTGATATTCAGGGGCTATCAAACAATGGAATAGAACAACTCTGATAATATTAATGAAGTTAAATTTGCACATTTAAAACTATTACAGTATAGGGCTCGCGTTAAAATGTCACAAAATATGTGTTATTATATATGAAAATGAATATCTAAGTGTTCCATTCGCATAGAAAGATAAAAATAATCTCGACCTGTGTCAAGGGGCGAGTGGGTACGCCGAAAAGGGGCGAATGGACACTAACGGGCGAAAACAGGAGGTGAACGGGTGCGAGACCGAGAAAACATGTTGTTTTTAGGGTTCCGTACCCAAAGGGTAAAACGGAACCCTATTACTGAGACTCCGCTGTCCGTCCTAGCGTCCGTCCGTCCGTCTGTCACCAGGCTGTATCTCACGAACCGTGATAGTTAGACAGTTGAAATTTTCACAGATGATGTATTTCTGTTGCCGCTATAACAACAAATACTAAAAAATATAATAACATAAATATTTAAGGGGGCTCCCATACAACAAACGTGGTTTTTTAGCTCATTTTTGCTTGATATTGATAACGGCAACAGGTAGACGCTTGAAGTATTCACAGAATATTTAGTTATATATATATTCACTTTAAGAATAAATAATTAAATTAAAATAAAACAAATATTTAAGGGGGACTCCCATACAACAAACGTGGTTTTTTTTTTGCCGTTTTTATAGATAGTGGTACGGAACCCTTCGTGCGCGAGTCCGACTCGCACTTGACCGATTTTTTATGTTTATTGTTTTCTTAACTGTTAAATTCGGTGTGAATATAGTGCATACCTTAAGTACAATAATAGAAACGGTTAAGTGTGAGTCGGGCTTAGAGTTTGTACTCATATATTGTAGGAAACTATTGAATTTCGAGAGCAACATTCTTAATTTTTCTTAGGCTTGCTTGAGATGCAAATAGGAAACGTATTGGACTTATATAGTGGTGTACCTAGTACGGAACCTTCGCAATTTGCCATTTTTTTACTTAGTGCAAAAAGCCACAAATCTAAGAGTTTGTTTGTTTGAATGCAAATTTCTGAAACTACCATTCGGATTTGAAACAACGTTTTCATCTAATAGTCCAATTCTGGTGGAAGGTTATAGACTGTTCAACATCACTGTACGACCCCTACAAGCCGAGCAAAAGAGAGAAAGTGAGAAAAAGGGGTTTCCACGGAACACTGCGTTACGTGGGGACGAAGTCACGGGTTTTCAGCTATACTGAGCTATATTTGGTAACGAATGTTACAAAATTGGTTATTACGAATGGGATTAATATAGTTATTACGAATATTAGTTATTCATTTCTTTTTCTCGTCAATTTGCGTGCGCCAAGTTTACTTCTCGCACTCAAATGGAGTGTGCTTTACTTAAAACTCATGTTGTAATTTTAAAATGGGCAAATAGCGACTTATCACCCGTAACAACGGGCCAAACATATTACTTATCCCGCATGAGTAATAAAAAATTGGTAATTAACGAACAAAATAAGGCTTGTATTTCCAAATAAGCTTTAAACAGTAGTCAAACGAACCCAAATTTGATGATGGATTTGTTTTTAAGGATTCTTCCGACACCGCTGACATCAGTAGGTATCTACCAGATTGGTGTCGTCAGAGTTACCATCACTTGCAAAGTTCCATGGTGTCACAATAACTATATTTATTTTATATAACGTCGTAAGGCATCCAAGCACACGGTCCTCATGATGATGTTTTTTTTTATTTTCCTGACCGTAGTTGGCCACTGTGGGCCATTCTACATGGTCAGTGAGGCGCACGTGAGGTGCCATAGCCTGAAAAAACAAAAAATCGGCCAAGTGCGAGTCGGACTCGCGCACGAAGGGTTCCGTACCACTATCTATAAAAACGGCAAAAAAAACACGTTTGTTGTATGGGAGCCCCCCTTAAATATTTGTTTTATTTTAATTTAATGCCGTTATAAATATCGAGCAAAAACGAGCAAAAAAAATCACGTTTGTTGTATGGAAGCCCCCTTAAATATTTATGTTATTCCATTTTTTAGTATTTGTTGTTATAGCGGCAACAGAAATACATCATCTGTGAAAATTTCAACTGTCTAACTATCACGGTTCGTGAGATACAGCCTGGTGACAGACGGACGGACGGACGGACAGCGAAGTCTCAGTAATAGGGTTCCGTTTCCGGAACCCTAAAAACGACTGCCTAAAAGCCCCCGAGAGAAGTCGAACCTAGGCTTAGGGCCTCGCGGAGCTAAACAATCGAACTCGCAGGTTCATGTTTGTTTAGCCTGCATATGTATACATATACCTAGCCTGAATTTATTTTTGTGCAACATCCGGAGGCATACGGCCCAACTGATGTAGAGTGGTCACTATAGCCTAAGAACACTTGCATTAACAGAGAGTATCGCTCGCGCGTTGCCGCTTGCTTCAGCTGACACAGCAACTCTCTAGGATCTTACTTTGTTAACCCTACCCACTCGCAGGAACACAACAACTCACCAGGGAGTTCATATTTGCATTTTTCTTCGTGGTTGAGGTACATTCCCGATCGGGCTGCTTTGATGCATCGTACCTCTTAACATCCAGACCAAGACAAACATACATGTTCATACACATACCTAAATGTTTGTGTGGTGGGAATTCATTTCCATAGTTCCATACGCGGTGCCCTAATAAAAGCGTGTAAAAAACGAACGAGCTCGGTGGCGCAGCGGGTAATAACGCGACTTTGTCACCGACGCTCGTGTGTTCGATTCCCACACTCTTTGTCTTGGCCTAGGTGTTTTTAAGAGAGGTAGGGCGCATCAAAGCAGCCCGTCTGGGGAAGTACCTCCACCTCACAGAAAACAGCAAATAACAACTTCCTGAAGAGTTGTTCTGCTCTTGCAAACGAATGGAGTTACCTAGTAAGCTTCTAAGGTGTTGTTGTGTTAGCAGCAGAGGTGGCATCGCGCGAATGATACTTTATGTATTTCAAGCGTTCATGGGTACGCTTGTTTGCCTCTGGACGTTGTAAAAAAAAATACGACAGACGTCTGACTATACATTCTCTGTCGTTGCAGATCTCATTGCAGGTCAATTAAAAAAAAAATGATTAGCATTAATCGTAAATATTATCCCACGTAGAACGCTTTATGCCTCTATAATGCCCGTCATGCGTAGTTTGACAGCTGCGCCGGCGCACCATCGCCCGCAGTCACCTGTTACCACTCTAAGTAGCCGCTCGCGCCGTACACGCTCTAAATTTCACAAAAATTTTCGAACAACGAACCCACTAATAACGAGCAATCCGAACAGTGTTTCGAAAATCCAACGTGGTGTGTTGTGTTTCGTTTTTGAATTTTGTGTAGTGTTGTGACCTATATCGATTCGACGCGCCTATTTTACCGATACCGGCGACAGTAACGGTCGATACATTGTTTTTGTTGTGCTGGGAAGTTATCGAGGCTTACGTTGATTGAATTATAAATCCATCTATTTTGTATCATTGCTTGTAAAATATTGAAAACTTAAAATAATATCGGTGGATAGATAGATAATGTGCACTGATGATGGAGCCTTTTTAATTATGTGTTTGCGTTATATTAAATAGATAAATGGTAGTGATTTAAGGTTTTCCAAGTTTGTAGGACATTCCTAATGTAACTGCGATGTTGGAAATATATTACTACAAAAATATTTTAATATAAGTATCTAAATAGTGCTTTTTAAATGAAATCACTTCAAATATGTTAGGTATTCTATCTATATGTTCACGCCAGTTTCCTTGCGGGATAGGTAGAGTGTACCGAGCGTAGACACAAACCTTACACCCCTCACTCGCTTCTTGTGTTTTTGTATGGAAATTGATTTGTTTGATTCGACTTCGTTTTCTATTAGTATATATCTAGGTACCTAATGGATAATAATATCAAAGGGCCAACCCTTGAGGATACTCATAAAGTAATCATCAAAATTTGATCCTATACGGTGGTATTTCTCCTAAATAAATACAAAGTCGATCCCTACTTTGTATTTATTTAGGAGAAATACCACTGTATAGGATCATCTACCTCAATGGAAACACCATTCAATATATCCAAAGGTTTAGAATATTGCTGAGATATTATCGGTGATTGTCAAATAAATGTATAAAAAAAAACTTGCGCTGTGGATAGTAGACCACTGATAAACATACGCAAATATATATATATATATACATATATATATATAATATATATTTGTAAATACGTACTTATCATACATGTTCATGCATTCAAATATTTTGCATTGTGTGGGAATCGAACCCACAACGCTGTCGAAGTACATCGTTAACCACTCTACCCCCAGTCATTGATTAAAATGATCTTTCTTCAACGATTAAATTCTCTAAAGATTAGGTGCTTAATTGATTAAATCAGGGATTTCCAATTATTTTTGTCCAAAGTCAAAGTCAAAATCTTTTTATTCCGTAAAATGGCTACATTTGTTTGGAATCAATCCAGTCCCGCAGACCCCTTGCCTATATATTGTCTGCTCCCCGTAGACCCCTGTCTGACTAATGTTTGAATCTGATGGACACCTTACTTGTTGCAATCGACCCCACGGGATCGATATAGACCACTTTGGGATGCACGAGATTAAATTATTTTGATTAAATGGTTATGATTAAATGAAAAATCTTACGTATTGAATACAGGTCCTCTTCGCTTTGAACTCTGTTAAAAACAGCATTGTTAGAGGTTATATCTCACGAATTGTTAATTGTGGTTAATTTTTATTACTTAACTGCAACAAGGATTCCATTGTACTCACTCGCAACACTAATAAAAAACCTATTCGAGAATGTATGAAGAAATAACTTGCAATAACTTCATGTTGCAAGCAATCGGTAGTTTTTCCAGAACGCGAGTAAATATGTTTTGTTTCTTAACGTAGGGCATGCAAGCATACGGCTCACCTGATGTGAAGAGGTTGACGAAGCCCATGAACGATTATAATACAGGAAGCCACGTTACCATTCGCGCTGCTAACATAGCAACTCCTTAGGAGCTTACTGGTAACCTCACTCGCTGAAACACAAATATCCTCCATGGAGTAGTAATTTGGCTGGGGTTTTCTGTGAGGTGGAGGTTACTACTTCGGGAGTCATGCAAGCATGCGGCCCACCTGATGTAAATCGGTTACCGTAGCTTATGAACGCTTGCAATACAAAAGGAATCATTAGCGCGATACCTCTGCTCCTAACACGGCAACTGCTTAGGAGCTTACTGGTGACCTCACACGCAGGAACACAACAACGCTATAGGGAGTTGTTATTTGGCAGCGGTTTTCTGTGAGGTGGAGGTTACTTCCCCGGACGGGCTGTTTTCATACACTCTTCCTCTCTTAAAAATACCCAGATCAATACAAACAGACATGTTCATGGCCACAAATTTTAAATGAGTATCTTGGCCACCTCTCTTGTTACACAAAAGTTTGTCCTGTGTGGGAATCGAATCCATTCATTGGTGGTTAAAGTAGCGTAACAACGCATATGAATAGTCGTAATTTGCAATTGATTTCAAGACCGACATAGCGGCAAGAAGCGAACACATCAAGGTTTTATTAATTCTCAATTTATGATCACTCAAACTGTCTGTGACCATATAAACTGTGCGACAAAGAATCAATGCAGCCCCTACGATAATTCAAATCGACCATTAAAACTGAACCGACAATTACAATCGGTATGCCCGCCATATAAGGTTCACAAGGCGAGCTGTAGGCGGCACCATTGAGCGGCGGCCGACGCAAAAAAAAAACATCTTGTCACCCACACACACACAGATTACATAAATAATATTATATATCATAGATATATATATCATAGATCTATGTTTATATATATAATTCTTTTGTCCGCGTGGATGTCACTGAACTCCTCCTAAACGCCATAATTTTTTTTCGGGTATTGTTTTGCGTTTTTCCCCATTTTATAACAAAACTTTAAAATGTACAAATTTCTTCGTTTTTTAGGGTTCCGTACCTCAAAAGGGAAAACGGAACTCTTATAGGATCACTTTGTTTTTCGTCTGTCTGTCTGTAAAGACACTTTTTCTCAGGGACGGGCGGAGTTATCAAGCTGAAATTAATATCGCGTACTCAGGTCTGCAGTCCCTTCGAGCAGTGAAAAAATCAAACTTCTAAGTCAACGAAATCAAAGATACGACTGTTTATGCCTCGTTTAAGCGCATATTTTGACACTCGTAATCGTAATCAAAATCTATAGGGTACTTCCTGTTGACTTAGAATCATGAAATTTGGTAAGAAGCAATGTCATGTAGCACAAGTTAAAATCGTAAATATGTAGTTATAACACATAAACTATATGTTTATTGCGAAAATAAATTTCAAAAATATGATCTTACGGAACCCTTGGAGAGCGAGCCGGACTCGAACATGACGACTTTTTTTGTAGGTTATGTCCTGGTAACAAAGACCTTTAAGCCATATCTTTGTTTTTCATAAGTTTCATTCCATCCCACACTCGTAAAACGATCGTGAATTTTACAAGATTTTCTTCATAGACTTAATCAGGTCTTCCAAAAAGTGCATACACGTGTTATATTTGGGTTTTTTAATTACTGTATAAGTTCACTAGCACTTATGTTACAGAATACTATGAAAATTGTCACATTAAACTAATTTTATACTAAGTCGTAGAAATTCCAACTATAACAACAGTGTCACTCGTCAAAAGTGCGGGAAGAAGTCCCAATTTCTTCGTTAGTTTCACTCATTTTGACGGACAAAAACAATGAAAAAGGCGGGAGAAAGGTTTTCTGTTTTTTAAATGTTATCCGTTGAATGGTATCAAAACCAGCCAGATAGTTTGTATCTGGTCTATATTGAGTTTTGATACCAACCAACGCACGAAAGAGATTTTACTGCAACATTTTACTTATAAAATTCGAAAAACTTTTTCCCCGTCCTATTAATATGAACTAAGCACCAACCAGTGATTCTCAAATTTTGACATTCGCACTCTTGTGTCCTTGATTTACTGTAAATTATTATAATCGTCCGGGTAATGATTTATTTCAACCATGATAATTTAAAAAGTGGGTGTTCACATTAACAAATGTTATGGCCTCTAGATTCTTGTCTGCCCACGTATGGGCTACGAGGGCGTATTCTTGTGAGAAAAAATGGATTATCCTTGTTTTGAGATCGTTTTACTGACATTATGTTTTGTGAAAATTGATCACCTGGATTGTTTACGCATGAAATAGTCAGCGAATCTACATGAAAAGAGCGAAGAATGTTAAAGAAGTACCCACCCCGATTAAAGTAAGAACATGAATAGATGGATAATTGAAACAATACTTTTAACTACAAATAAAAAATCGGCCAAGTGCGAGTCGGACTCGCGCACGAAGGGTTCCGTACTATTATCTATAAAAACGGCAAAAAAATCACGTTTGTTGTATGGGAGCCCCCCTTAAATATTTGTTTTATTTTAATTTAATTATTTATTCTTAAAGTGAATATATAACTAAATATTCTGTGAATATTTCAAGCGTCCTGTTGCCGTTATCAATATCGAGCAAAAATGAGCAAAAAAATCACGTTTGTTGTATGGGAGCCCCCTTAAATATTTATTTTATTCTATTTTTTAGTATTTGTTGTTATAGCGGCAACAGAAATACATCATCTGTGAAAATTTCAACTGTCTAACTATCACGGTTCATGAGATACAGCCTGGTGACAGACGGACGTACGGACAGCGGAGCCTCAGTAATAGGGTTCCGTTTTACCCTTTGGGTACGGAACCCTAAAAAGATTCTTCTTGCATTTAGTAACCCAAACCTTGAAGGTTATGGTCTATTCAACACCACAATACGATTTTTAGAAGCCGCTCATACATAAAGAAAGTAAGAAAGAGCAGTTTTCCACGGTATACCGAGATACGTGCGAAGGAAGTCGCGGGTGCCAGCTATTCTGATAAATACCTATATACCTTGCTTCTTACCAAATTTCAAGAACCTAGGTCAACAGCATATTATTTCTCGACAGACAGACAGATTACTACAAAATGCCACATTTTGCATTATCCCCTGCACATTTTCATAACTGTAGGTCAACTGCTGGTTTTAATTTACATATTATTTCTTAAAAACCGATATTACTGTACACAGTTATTTGTCCAAACGTTGTCACCCACCGAATTATTGGGGCGTCTTTACGTTTACAGACAAATAATAAGATACAATACTTTGGATAGAATGTGCCAATAATTGGATTTTAGCATGTGGATGGATACCTTAAACCTTTTTTCTATATTATCTATGCATTAAGATTAAAAGAAACGTATTGATGAAAAGTTTGAGAGACTTATCCACATTCATTGTAAGTAATTTTAATCGTATTAGATTCCATTTGACATATGCCTAAAGAGCCGATAATTGGGTGGATTGCCCTCTATAAAAACAAATTGGCTATTATATATTTTTTCCTGTACTGATATTATGAGACATTGCTTCTTGCAAATTTCATGGTCATAATGCATCTGCATGTAATCTGTAAGTGGTAATTTATAGTTTCCTGACACATAGGTAAGAATGACAGGAAAGTGATCCTATTAGAGAACTTTTGTCTTATGATTTAGGGATAAAAGACATAAATGCTTTAGACATACTGCATATGTCTCTCAACTGTGACATAAGTATGTTCGCCGCCTATACGCAGGCCACGTTTGGCTATAACGCCTGTAGCATAAGAAGTGTTATTACAAAACAAGTCAATACTAAGTGAGAACATCACTTCACAAGCAGATTACGCAACAAAATGTACTAAGGCCTTCTTGGGCATGAATCGTAATTAACACATATTGCGCGGTATGTGCCTCCTCTTGTCAACCCTTTGGGGTATGGACATAGGGTCTATTTTACAATAGACAGGAATAGATTGAAAAGCGATGTGTACGAGTAGATTTATTTGCTGGAAACATGGACGAATTAAAAGGAGACGTGTAGCATAAGCATCTTCTTAATCTTTTACTTTGATTACAGCTTATCGGGTTTTTATCAACCTCTCTTATTTTAAGTAGTCTCAGGCATGTAGTCTGCTTATTCGTTTACTTGATTGCTTTGTATTACAAATTATATGCATAAATTTAAGTAGTATTTTGTAGGTTTATTATACCTTAGCCGTCAAGGATGAGGTACAATAAAATAAATTAATTGTTTTAAAATAAAATATAAAAATCTATCTCGGTTCTTCAAATTCTGTATTTTCTTATCAACAAAACAACCAATTTGCCACAATCAATTTAAAGATTACAGCTAAAGATTTCTCCTCTTGAACGAAACTTGTTCTTTTGTTAACAAGTAAATTTTAAAATCACCTAAATCTACGAAATAGCGACTTCTCAAACAGTATTCAATCCGACTATAACGTACTACATATGCGTGCTAAATATACAATATATAATGATATTCGTAATTCCAATATTCTAGATGTCTCATTTCGCACGCACGAACCATTCAATTGAACATTTCATCATTCAGTACAATACTGATTTATATAAAACAGTATTATCCATATTTATGAGTAATATTGTAGTCACCCACGGCATAAACTTGATCTTGAGTTTAATAGTCATTCAGTGAGTACAAAATATTGTTTACTTAGGAATGTCGGTCAAGGATTACAACAAATTATTTACATCTAGATTTTCTTTTGTATTCAATCCACCTGTTTCCCTACTAGAATCTCTTTCAGTTTATTTTATATCAGTATTACACTCGAGTATAATTTCTTTAGATTCTATTATAGATTTCATTCTTTGCTTTAAAAGTTCCCTAGCATATTGTTGTGACGTCCGGCGGAAGGGTCTCGCCATATATGTCGCCTTTACCTCCCACATATGGCGTCAAGAACGCTCCTAATCCGTCCATGCTTAGCATACCGAGTTTCATTTTAAATCCCCTGTAAAACCTCGATTCACTTTCGAAGCTACGTGATATTTTACATTTGTCTCTTTTATTCTAATAAGAAACAGATTAGACTCTCTTAATTCGGGTTGTTGTCGCCGGTGTCAGTAACTGTACATCCTCGGAACGCGTCTCGAATTGGTAATAGATCACGCTAATGTGATTCCAGGGCGTCTTTGTTGCGAGAACGTTATTATGTTCCACACCGGCCTTTGAAGGCCGAAGACGAATCCACAATGTCAATGTACAGATTCGTAAAAGAGGGCAACAGCAAGCGTCTCTTTGTACAAGGCACGCTTGAGAGCGACGATTCTAAGCCATTGAAATCGAGCTTGAAGAAACCTTCGCAATCTCCCGTCGGTTCCCCGATTACGACGAGTTTGAACCTGGCTTCTGTTCCGAGAAGTTTAAGGGAAGGTTTAACGAGACACGAGACAGTTTACGATGGTAACTACCCAGGAATGGAGAGGAGAGAGAGTTATCGATCTGGGTCGTACCGAGAGGAGAATTACAATGGCAGAATCGTTCACGATGGAAACCAGACGCATTTCGAATACGACGGCGGCGAGAGTGCATTAGCTGTGCCTGCTTCGGCAGGTGGCAGAGGTATATCAGAGCTACAGGCGATTCATACGAACAAGAGGATGTCGACCGAGGTCCTAGGCTCTTCATTAGAGTCGACGAAGATCTCGAAGAAAGACGACAGCGGGCAGAGACGCATCACGACGAGAATCGTGAGGAAAGTGACCACGTTGACGCGTGGCGATGAGAAGGCGTCTGCTGAGGACCTGGCGAGAGGCGGTCGCGAGGTTCACAGATCTGCTGAACATTACCGACATGTGGAGATGGAAGCCACGCATCCTAGAAAAGTAAAGGTACCTTTTTCAATGCACTAACAAGCTCGGCTTTTTAAACCGAATTGGTTATTTTTTTTCATACGACTCTAATTAAATACATTAATAGTTTCGGCATTGTGTAACACAAGGTTAATGTTGATTGTGTTAATTACTGCAGATACCCTGACATCTTATAAATATTGTCATGGATTTATATTTCGCGACGTCTAATTTTATTCTAATGATAATTGATGCGTATTTACCAAATCTACCGTGTAAAAATACGTTAATTGCAGCCTGTCAGACTAACTAATGACTAAAGTTAACGATTAAATTACAGAGTATCACGTTCTATAGCAGTAATTGCTACGTAGATTTGTTTAGAACTTTGTATCTCAAAAAATAGATATGATGTCCATTTATTTGTTTTAACTTTTTATACTGTTGTGTATCCATCCCGTTGTTAATCAAAGTATACTATAGTTGAGCGAAAAATGGTTTTAAATTTTTCAATATACGTTTTAGAAACCATGTTAGAAATGTCTGAAGTTTCTCAGTTTTACAAAGAAGGTAAAAAGTGTGATTTTATAAAAAGAAAACTCTATACAATAAACTAGTTTTTTGTCTAAAATTTTGTCAATACATATACTCGTACATATTATGTGACAAGTTTCTTTCTCAATTGCGTTTTCGTTGCATCTGTCTGTTGTCAATCAATCACTTATATGATATATTATTCTAATTGAAACAATAGTCACTTTTTTAGAAATTACACGCTTGTTTTCTACCAGACTTTAGTCTGAACTCTGATTCGTATAAAGACGACTAAGTTACTAAAGGCGACTAACGACCTATACACAATTGTTTCACCATTGTCACCGTCTTTACCTGTCACTAATGAGGTTGCCTAATATAGTCTAAGATTTATCGTTGTTTCAGACCTAAATCGCAATAGCATTCAGTTCAAAGATTTTGATTGGCCAACTTAATGTATACGGACGATGGGCGAAAGGACGTCCCATATGGCGGTCTTAACATCTCGTTTTGAAAGAGAGATCAGTTCGTTTGATTCTGTTTAAGTCGTGATCGACTAAGGATCGTGTTTCGTCATTCAGTCAGGCGGGTGTTCTAATATGTTTCGTGATCCTTTCATTTCTGATTGAATCTATGAGCGGGTAATTTTATTTTTGTCAGTCGTATTAATGACTCGGGCGGTTCCATAGATTTACAAAAATAATTATCACAGTAGGGTATAATGCGTAGTAGATTCAATCAATATATTAGATGATAATTTTATTTTTACCACTCACATTACTGACATTAGCTGTTTTTGCAATTACTAAAATAATTATCACAGTATTGATACGTAATGAGTAGTAGCCCAGTGGATAAGGAACTGACCAACTGGTCACCGGTTCGATTCCTGAATGTAGTAAATTCGAGATTTCGGTTTTATGTATTTATTTGTAATTATCATTGGCTCGGCGATGATGGGAAACAATTTCGAAAGATGTGTGACCTAATTTAAGAAAAGCCTGGTTATTCCTGAGTTTTGGCGGTGTCAACGCAGTCGCTTTCTGTCAAAAACAGTATTTTCGCCAAATCTTTATTACGTAGCGGGCCCCGCCATTCTTAACACTGGGGAGAAGAAGATTCAATCTAAGAGCTGTTAAATTTATATTTTCCCAGTCGCATCATCGTTTTAGCAGTTCTTTCCAATGATAATTATTACATCAGTCTTACTGCTGTCGTTCGAATTTTCATCTTTTTTTTATAGCCAAGTTACAATAGTTTTTTTATACCACTAAGGTGGCAATCAAGCATACGGCCTGCCTGATGTTAAACAGTCACCGTAGCCTATGGACATTTGCAACACCAGGGGCGTCACTCATGCATTGCCGACCCTAAAGTACACTGTATTGCCTTTCTGCAGATATAATATTGCAACACACATCATCAAGGCAATAGCCACTGAGGGAACACGTTAGCTAATCCTTGAATACTAAACCTCTTGCAAAATCTTCAAGGAAAAAGGTGCATTTAGCAAAAACAGACTAACTGTAGTTGCGACCAGAATACTTGTCTCTTATTAGATGCCCACGAGGAATCTTAACTAGTCAGTATCCAGTTAATTGGTGGGCAGCCTAATACGTTGGTTAATTGATGTCATCTTGGACTATTGTATCCCGTTAAGTCTAATCAAATTAATAAGGGATTACTAGTATTAACAGACAGACGGTTTTTTTTATACTACGTCGGGAGTGATACAAGCATACGGCCCACCTGATCTAAAGCGGGTACCGTAGCCTATTAACACTTGAGATAACTATCACTCGTACGATATACCTCCTCTGCTGCTTTCACAGCAACTCCTTGGGAGCTTACCGGTGATCTCACTTACACGCAGGAACATAACAACCCTCTAGGGAGTTGTTTTTTGGCTGCGTTTTTCTGTGAGGTGGAGGTACTTCCCCAGACGGGCTGCTTTGATGCGCCCTACCTCTCTTAAACATCCAGACCAAGACAAACAGACATGTTCATGCACACAAATGTTTGCCTTGTGTGGGAATCGAACCCACGAGCTTTGGCGTCAAAGTCGCGTCATTCACGGCTGAGCCACCGAGCTCGTCATCAGTCATATATGGACATAGCGGTGATAATGATAATGCAAACCGTATTCCGAAGACGTGTACATTACCGGGTTGTCATTTTGAAACGCCTTGAGAAACGACCATACATTTATTATAATGCAGTATATGGGCGAACTTTCGCTTTTATTTTGTATTATTTTTTTGTGTAAAATTGTATTTTTCGTGAAATATACCCATATTCTATCCATCTTTAACTTCGCGATAAATCCCTTGCGCGATAGGCAGAGGGCTTCCAAGGTAAATGATATATGTATATTTTGTATAGGATGATATACCCTTTCAAACCTTTTTTTGTGTAGAAATGATACTTCTTGATGTTACTATTACGAAGATAACGTTCAGTTGGCAATTAAACATACGGAGCACCTGATTTTAATATAAAAAAAAAAACATAAAAACCAGTTGAGAATGCGCAAGCTTGCATTGCCAGAGGTACACCTGGCTCGTCAATTATATAACAATACAAATTTCTTTTTTTTAATTTGTCGGCCATTTTGATCATGTTCCTTAAGAAATATGATATTGGTTTTTAAGACATTCCTATTCTACTTTTTTATGCTGAATCCGAATCTGAAGTCATAATTCGAATATTCGAAAAATAGCGACAGACACACACACAGACAAACGCACACACATGTTTGCTGTGTGTGCGTTTGTCTCTGTGTGTGTCTGTCGCTATTTTTCGAATATTCGAATTTTGACTTCAGATTCGGAGATTTCATATAGGAACGGTGTTTCTGAAAACGTAAAAAAACAGGTTTAGTAGGTACTCACAATTTATAAACGCATCATAGTATTTCTAGGATAATCTTGATTCTAAGAAATTAGGATTAACTTCGATACACCTATAGTGGGAGAAATAATAGAATTTTGCTCTATAAAAATAATAAAGAATAATCATAAGTATTATTAGTTTTATCCCATTTCCAAATCCATAGAATGGATAGGCTGGGTCCGCTACCTAAGCCCAAGGATTTGGCGAAGATACTGATTTTTATATAGAGCGACTGCCATCAGACCTCCGCAACCGAGAGAGAAACCCATACCTTTCTTTGGTCAGTACACACGTCTTCCGAAATATAATTTCTTGGACGTGCGGGTTTCCTCAAGATGTTTTCCCTCACCGCCGAGCAAGTGATTAGAAATGTGTACATAAATACTGATGTGGGCATTTACATGGTCATTTACCACTAAATTCGAAAACGAATTTAGTGGTAAATGACCACATTAGGATTCGAACCACGGACCGTAGGATATTAGGTTGGTCCTTTATCCACTGGGCTATCACTGCTCATAATAGTAATAATCGTAACTTTCTCTGGCATTTCGGGGGTCCACCCAGTGAGTGGCGAGCCACCGCCTGCCAAAAGTAACAGTCAGATATGATAGTTATGGCAGGTGTCCGTCCCTCTTCTGCAATAACCCAGTACCAATAGTCCCTCCAGACCTCATTATAATAGACTAATCATTTCCTACACATTCGCAATAGTCCCAATACCTGCAGTGATCTGCTCATAGATATATGGTTCTATCGATATTTTTAGGAGCGGGTCTCGGCGAGTGTACATCATAGCATGAATTTTCTCAAAAGCGCCTCTACGCGTTGGATCCATATCCCCGCGCACGCCAATCAAATGGCCGGGATAATACCCGTGAATAAAAAAAATAATCATAATATTATACATTAAGAGAAACTGTACAAATAACAAGTTTAGAAATGTACAGTTTAGATAGCTCAAATTGTGGTTAATCAGAAAGTAGATCTCAATTCATTAGTATTCTAGATTCGTCTGCAACATTAGTATGTAAATGTCGAGAACTGCGCACGAGTATATGACCTGCGCAGCCTTGGTGACGTCACCGCTGATTATTGATAACTTTACATAACGACATGCCACCGACACACGCGAATGGTGCATTCAAACTGTATTCTCTCCAAAATAATGACAAGGCTGTACAGTGTCATATGTAATACATAAATGCTACTTGCAATGTGCGTTGGAAGGATTAGCGACAGGAAAATATTTTAATTATTTATTTAATTATTTTCGGCGGGAATAGCGACGTGTGGCAGTTTGTGTCTTTTTTTTATAAACCACTAAGGTAAGTAATACGAGTAGTAGAATAATATGACGAGCTCGGTGGCGCAGTGGTGAAACGCGCTGTTACGCTACTTTGACACCAACGCTCGTGGGTTCGATTCCCACACAGTACAAACATTTGTGTGCATGAACATGTCTGTTTGTCTTGGCCTGGGTATTTTCTATGTATAATAAGTATGTATTTACAAAAAAAAATGTATTTACGTATGTTTATCAGTTGTCTAGTACCCATAACACAAGCTTCGCTTACTTTGGTGCTAGATAGGCGCTGTGTAATTTGTCCAACAATATTTATTTATTTAATAAGCGTAACCTGAATATGGGGATGGGTTACGGGGTGCAAATGAGGGGTGTCGACACTATTGTGATAATTTCCCTGCCATCGGCGAGTCTGTTAGTCTTTGAGTATTGTAGCTATTTCGCAGTGTCGATTCTGTTGTTGGTAAAAGTAATAGCTTAGGTACTCGTTTAAATTACACGGTAATTTGAGTCAAGTTCGCTTAATGGCGGTCCTTTTAACGGTGTCTTCAAATTATCTTTGCTTCGAAGATTTTGTTTAAAGTTATACTTCTTTTGGCGCATTAGGGGAAAATGATGAGAGTGAATTTTTACGACACCGAAATTTGTGGTGTCCGAAATGGACACCTCAAAGTTGGTTGTCTCTCAAGTTTATCAAGTTTTTTCGTGACTATATTCAAGGTAGTTATTCAAATACACGCGGGATGCTTTTTTTGAAGTTATTTCTAGCTTTGTTACGCAAAAGAAGTATAACTTTTTACGTGCGTGCATAAGTAAGTACACACACGCGTTTTTTTTCCATTACAGTCTTTTTCGTGGTGTTTTGTATAAAGGTATACCTCTATATACTTGATAACGGCAAAAGTCGCATTCGAACGAGGACCAATCGCGAATATTGAATGAAACAAAAATGTTATACACAAGGTTAGTTTTCTTTTCTTAATATGTAAGTTTTGATTTTTCTTTGTAGATTTGAACTTGTGTTCTGTGCGTTATCAGAGTGTGGTGTCAGGAGCCCAATGAATCGGCGAGCGTGCGTGTAGAGAACTATGAATGTTAAAGAAACGAGCGAGGTATGTAAGGAACTTTTAATGGTGAACTGACAGAGATTGCAACAGCCTCTAAAATTATTATTCCTAATTCCGATGTTGCTCTTTTAACTACTGCTACACCAACCCTAACTAATCCTACTACAGGGATACGGAAAGTCTCCCTTCAACCGAGAAGGGGTTCAAGGTATACTCCGTCATCAGTCCAGCGTTTTCAAGGCGCTCGAAGGCAACTGACTTAACTTAGCAACTGCCACCTATCGAAACCGCCAGGACCACCGGCTGATCGTACCCTCCGAACCGAGAAGCTCGAGATAGATAAATCCATCCATAAACAGTCTGCTGCCGTTGCTTAACCTGTGTGCTCGACGACTTCGAGCTCTCTTTACAACACTAGAGGTTTTTAACAGTATGACTCAAAAACTCGGAATGTTAATGGTGAGTTACTTAGTTATTTTCAAACGCAATTGGGTATGAATAAGTAATGTATTAAAAAATCGCAAGTCGTTAAAGCAGTTGGTTTTAACGTAACTATAAACTGTTTTGTTGGAGGAGGAGGAGTTGATAGTTCCAATTGACTTACGAAAACATGATGTCATTTCCTAGTCTACACAAATAATGTGCGCTAATTAAATATAGTGAAATGTATTTGTCGTAGACACTGTTTGTGCGACAAGTCGTAGATTCTATAAGTGGCATATAGCTATACGACTCTACCCTCTGGCTTTCGATGTCACGCGTTTATTTGTGGTATTTTTTTTTAATTCTCTCTAATACATAAAGGCGAAGAAGTTTGTTCTCTCGCTCTTGAAGTAGCGGTCGTATTTGATAATCCAATTCTTGAGGAAGTTTATAGGCTTTTCAACATCACGATACAATCCTTAGAAGACGAGGAAGAAGAAAGAAAGTAAGAAAAAGCGGTTCCCACGGGTTTTTTTTTATACTCGTCGGGAGGCATACAAGCATACGGCCCACCTGATGTAAAGCGGCTACCGTAGCCTATTAACGCTTGCGATATATTAGGTAAGTATCACTCGCGCGATGCCTCCTCTGATGCTTACACAGCAACTCCTTGGGAGCTCACTGGTGATCTCACTCACACGCAGGAACACAACAACCCCCTAGGGAGTTGTTATTTGGCTGCGGTTTTTCTTGTGAGGTGGAGGTACTTCCCCAGAAGGGCTGCTTTGATGCGCCCTACCTCTCTTAAAACATCCAGACCAAAACAAACAGACATTCTCATTGCAGTGTAACAGTCGTCGATCCAGAGAGAGGATGTAAACGGCCAGAATACATCCTTGATCAATTTGCCAATCAAGGCAGTAACCATAAAACGATAAAATAGTTAATAGTAACTAATAGCAGTTATTTGCAAATAAATAAACATTTCGTTAACGACTTATCGATCAAAAGTGGCCTTAAGTGACCATTAGAATTTGTTATTGAATGGGATATGTATGTAAATTCATATTTAATTAACAATTGTCAAGGATGAAACGTTGCTAAAATTATAAGACTTATGTATGTATATAAATTCTTGTATTTCCATTTCCGACATTATATAAATCAAATTAGTTAATAGATACGACGAATTACACGCGATATAATTTGGCTAATAATATATAATGGTTTAATTATTATATTATTAGGCGATATATATACATGGTGAGCTCGGTGGCGCAGCAGTTAATAACACGTCTTTGTCACCGACGCTCGTGGGTTCCATTTCCACACTGGACTAACAGCTGCTACGCTGTGTACGCAGCAGAGGAGGCATCGCGCGAGTTATACTTAATATATCGTAAGCGTTACTAGGCTACGGTACCCGCTTTACATCAGGTGGGCCGTATGCTTGTATGTCTCCCGACGTAGTATAAAACAAACCCGTGGGAACCGCTTTTTCTTACTTTCTTTCTTCTTCCTCGTCTTCTAAGGATTGTATCGTGATGTTGAAAAGCCTACAAACTTCCTCAAGAATTGGATTATCAAATGCAAAAGAGAATAATTGTAAGATATTTACAAAAACTTACATATTTTTAGTCCTTTATAAAATTTCTATCTATCTATAACTTCACGCCAAATCCCTAGCGGAATAGGCAGAAGGTAGGTACTCACATGACTCGGTCCTTACACACCTCGCTCGCTTTTTTAACATTCGTAGCTCTTCCCATGCACACGCTTCTGATGAAACATAATCAATTTGGTCGTGGTAGGTAAGTCTTGAACTTCCTCGTCTCCTACATCCTTCTATTTTCGCATTGTTTATCAATTTCTTTATGAAGTTAGTGGAATATGGGTATTTATGTTTGACGCTGCAAATTATAACCTAAATTTTATTTCAGTGTACGTAATAACCCCTGTGATGCAGTAATAGTGCTTACGGTGTACTAGCACGTTGGTAGTACGGCAGACGTCCTGCTCGAATATGAAATACATAATCGTAGTACCCGATTGCAGCGCCACCTACTGGGTCCAATTGTACGAATCTAAACCCACTAGGGACCTCCTCAAAACACACACGCACAAAACAATTATATATATGTGTATATGAAAATGTTCATGCAATTTGATCTAACCTGCTTTGTGTGCTTCCGCCACCAATTAGTTCATGCGGCCTAGCGCCGGCCGGCACCCACCCACTACTGTTAGTAAGTGCAACATGCCGACACAGCCATGGCACTAATTGGTGGCGGAAGCACACAAAGCAGGTTAGATCAAATTGCATGTAAATTTGACTTTCGCAAAATAACGCCTGAATCTATTAACTATATATATATGAAAATGATCATCATCTTTATTTAGAATCGTAGTGTATGTGTGTGTGTGTGTGTGTAGCATTGTATTTTAGATCTTAAACATCAATTTA
The DNA here is from genome assembly GCA_947507595.1 of Pyralis farinalis. Classification (NCBI taxonomy): domain Eukaryota; kingdom Metazoa; phylum Arthropoda; class Insecta; order Lepidoptera; family Pyralidae; genus Pyralis; species Pyralis farinalis. The sequence goes on along the minus strand of OX382282.1, from coordinate 6,590,124 downwards.
CCTGCGCCGCAAGGGACCTGGACGTGAATATATATATAAACACCAATCTAAAACAAGTAAACTTTAAAACTGCTGTTGTTGGAGCTTGAAGGATTATTCAACGTAATCAAAGATGTCATGAAAAAAGAGCTATGACTGTCACATGTGCGAGTGAAGTATGTAAGGACCGCGTCTTATGGCGTTCGGTTCTCTCTGCCTACCCCGCAAGGGACTTGGCGTGAAGATATACATACATAAAGTCAAAGAAAGTGAATTTTGACTTGTTCATTTTCAATCTCACCCGTTAAATTTCACAATACATTGATGCTTTCTCGAAATTATAACACACGGAAGTTATGTCTATAGGAATAATTAATATTATCATTCTAATACTTTTTTATGTGTTACTTAATATATGCTTGCTTAACATCAGGTGGGCCGTGTGCTTGTACGCCTCCCGACGTTGTGAAAAAAAATCTTGTTTTTCTCACGATGTTTACCTTCACCGTCGAACTAGTGATCATTACAAATACGTACATTAATCCGAATACACGAATTTAGTGGTAGATGCTAGGATTAGAACTGAGGACCAGTAGATCAACAGGCCAGTTCTTTATCCACTGAGCTGTCACTTCCGTACAAATACCAATAGTGAGCTATTTACTCAATGTCACTCAGAAGCCATCATTTTGTTTAAACTTGATACCTTGATATTTGCTTAAAGAGAAACTTGTGCTTGGTATTTCAGCATTCTCAGTAACCTTTAGTACTTAAAATGTTTATGGACTTTCAGGTCTAAATCGTGATGCCACTTTCATAGTGGGACACGACTCCTTGCCTCTTACATTGTACAGGCTTATATCTGTTGAGGTGCTAGTCACGGTACCCACTGCAATGTCGTTTAGGAATTTGTTTACTGGTCTTTCGATACAAACTTATAGTAAATAATCTCATTGTTTTTTTTTTTGACGCGCCCGGAGGCTGGTCGTTTTTTTATATATGACGTTGGGAGGCATACAAACACCCAGACCAAAACAAACAGACATGTTCATTCATATAAATGTTTGTCCTGTGTGGGAATCGTACCCACGGTGCGACGGTGTCGAAGTCGCGTTATTACCGCCACGCCACCGAGCTCGTCGTAGCTCGTTTAGCTACCTTCACACCAATGACTGTTAAAGAAGCGAATGAAGGGTGTAAAGATTGTGTCACGTGGCGCTCGGTTCTCTCTGCCTACCCCGTAAGCGATTTGGCGTGAAGTCCAAGTGTTACGTTTTTATTTACAAACTGTTTTTTAATCTTTTGGTTACCATCAGGTCACTATGATCATCTTTACAATTAGCACTTGATAAAGGCATGGCTGGAAATATTTTTATTATGTTGAGCTGCCCGCGTAGATTTCGGCTCCTCTAGTTTTTCGCAGGAGCCCTAAATATTTTAGTATAAAAAGCAGCCTAGTGTTAATCCAAAACTGACTTCCCTTCTACGCTAAATTTCATCGAAAACTGGATATTTTTGGCTTCCAATGCTCTTAGAAAGACCCCTCATATTATTTTTTCTTAAATAATCCTGTATCGGTCATATGCAATTTTGTTATATATATATAAACAGGTTTTTGCTTTGTCACTACCGCCAAATGCCCATGAAATGTAAATAGGATCGCTCAACAAATCATGCTCATTATTTCAAACAGAATGATCAATATTCGTTTAGCAAGTTACCGTAAATTGATATTTGTACTATAACTCTATGTTAATTAACACAATATTGAGTGGCGCAGGCAATCTGTACTTTCCTAGCGTCGTTCTAGTTATTTATAACGTTGAACTTTAACTGAGACGCGTTCATCTATTATTGTTGTTCTATCTGCTACTTTCTATCTCTTAACATTTTGTAGGTACAACATTACTTTCAACCGATCAATTTGGTTCATATCTAACACCATCGTTTTGTCAATTTTTTATTATTTTCATTATTAAATATGTATAGGAAGGTACCTACTGTTTTTATTTATATAGTTGGTAAGCCACTTTGAGATCTATCACTTTTTTTTTATCATTTGGTGCTTTTTGAGTATTGGTACTGGTACTCTCTTAATCACGGGCGGTAACCCCGGTCCTTTGATAGGCATGCGCGGGGATACGGATCCGACGCGTTGAGTACCCTTAGTAAAGATTGATGTAATGTATTATTATGCCCGCTGTGACCTGCTCCAGGGGATATCAATGGTTTTTATTTATGTATGTAGGGCATTATTATGATGCTCCTTGCATCTCGAGTATTAAACCCAGTCATTTGATAGGCGTGCGCGGGGATATCTAGATATAACGCCTAGTGGAGGCCTTGTCGAGATAATTGATGTAATCTAAAGTTGCTGAGACTCGCTCCAAGGGACAACAACGGAACATTATATTATTTCATAGGTACTTATTTTTCATGACTTGTTTCTAAAGAAGCAAATATTTTTATGTTTAGGTATATATTTACCTCCTACTGTATAACGAACATATAATAATAATTTATTATTGCCTCGATTTAGTATAGTTCATCAAGAGTGCTAGCCCAGTGGATAAGGTACCGGACTAGTAACCAACTGTAGTTCTTCTAACTAGTCACTGGTTCGAATCCTGGCATGTACTACTAAATTTGTGTTTTCGGTTTTATGTACGTGTTTGTAATTATCACTTGCATGGCGGTGAACGAAAACATCGTGAGGAAGCTCGCACGTCTTAGAAATAATATTTAAAAAAGACCTAAACTAAGAAAGATCTGGTTTTTCTCTCAGAGTTTTGGAGGTCTGACGGCAGTGGTTTCATGTAAAAATTTGTATCTTCGCCACATCCTTATACTTAGGCAGCGGACCCTGCCGTTCCTAATGGATTAGGAAACGGGATAACGCAAGAAGAAAGTTTATTGTATTATAGTCCAGTATGTTGCCTAGAAATATGTTCATAGTTACATCGTAGTCAAGCTAACCGGTACATAGATGAAGGTATTGGCTACACGACCATCGACTAACAATCAGTCAATTAATCAAATTAAGAAAGTTGTAAAGATCGCTTCTTCGTCAGTATGGTATATAATAAACATTGCAAAGCATGAAGATGGTTAACTAATTGGAGCAGTTGGCCCGATGGGCGTTCTTGTACAGAAAGAATGCGCAGTGTGCTCAATTGGGCGTGAGATAAACGCATGCATCTGCTGCGGCAAGCATGCAAATGCTGTTTTTTTTTCCATTAAATCTAGTAAGTAAAATTGTAGCTACGTAGCAACTGTCGATATATCAGAAATTAGTAGAAAGGTTGGAGATTAGATTTCCCATCTTGGCAATTTCTAAGTGTCAGGTCAGGAAAGCAATGGGATAACATGTGACCGATAATACATTATCGTAATAATGTCATTTCATCCCTGTCATTTGCAAAAATGTGGATGAACAAAAAGGCCATGATGACTGGCCTGAATCGAAAGTGATGTCACTTTCTATTCAAGACTTAAGTGTCCGTAATTTTATTAAAGATGTACATCAGTAAGTTCTGAAAAGATTCATAAATAATGTGAAACAACATAGCAACGTTACAAAATTTGAGATACCCTGATGGATTTTCTTTATTAAGAGCGACTGACATATTAGAGCTCTTTCTAACTGCAGTATCCTGAGCTCTTCGTTACTACTCATTTCATTACCTCTATCAAGAAATGGTTTAAACAAAGACATGCCCTATTTTCTAAACCAATTACATATGGTTAAAGGAGCTCACAATCGTAGATGCAGCTTGTCTTGGTTGGATTTATTTGTCTAGAGCTCATCCAAAACTGTTGTCGATAGATGATTGTGAAGTCAAATTCATGAATATAATCCGCAATCCGCAAACGTTTGGTTTGAGCTAATAAATCCCTTCTATTTTCTAATCCGTATCGCATCAGAGGGATAAGTCTGGAATGATCTGATCTACCAGTTAGTCGCCGTAAACGATGTACACAAGGCACATCATTTACTTTCCTACATTCTCATTCGTATGATAAGCAGTCTTTTTGTTACTCGCCGTTACATGTTAAGTGAAGCGAACGTCGGTGTTTTTGCGTTATAACAAATAGTAATTTGCATTACTCCCTCATTTTGAACGCATCTAGGTGAGAAATCGTTTCTTTTATGGGCTTGTTGTCGGCGGGATATTCAGTTAATGCGAGATATTTGTTTAAACAAATAGAGATTTCAAGGTACTTTGCGAGCGAATATATATTATCTTGAAAATCAGTTTAACTCGAGCACTTTATGTGAGTTCTATTTGCATTAGATTTCGTTGAGATGTTTTCTTTTTCGCATAGCTCTAGAAATACAGACGCAGCCATTGCTTTAGTACCGATTATTACTATATCCTGGTATAAATAAACTATCTACTGATTTAAGCATTTCAAGGATTCCATTTTATTTGTTAGCCTAGTTATCAATAATCTTAATCCTCTGTCTCTAGTTCTATTTTATAGATGCACTAAAATGCTGGTATTTGGTAATGTTTCTGTAATGATTCGCACTTTTTATATTTGACTCTATCTACAACGTTCTCAAGAATATATAGATAATCTGAGAATATCTGATAGGCTTAATCAACGCAAGTATTTCGAGTTCCCACATTTATTGCGATCACAATAATGCTGAATCTAGAAATTAACATAATGTACTAGAATATACTGTGAAGATTAATTCGCGATCTCTATCTCGACATGATCCGCGTGCAGTACTATGAATAATGTAAATCATGCTCGCATTAATCCGAAGAATCTACAAAATTTCAGTTTAAACAGACAAATAAATATAAGAGAACGCAAGGCCTGCTCTTTTCAAACAAAGAAACAGAAAATATTTCTTGCAATCTAAAATGTAAAGCTCTAGATAGTATGCTAATTAAGTCTGTTTATTTCATTAAAATGTATGTGATGTTCTTTAACGCTACAATAGCAATATTATATTCATTCCGATGAGTAAGATGCGATGAGTTATATCTACATTGCAGTATTATTAATTTCTACAAATATTCATTTAATGTGAACCTATACTACGCCAATGTCAATACTGAATATTTAATTTAAATTGACCTAAGTAACTACGTTTAGAAACTTCTTATTTATTATCTTGAGTAAATTTCTTAAAAACAGAGAATAAAAACATTTTTAACTAGTTCAGTACCACAGAATAATTAATAATGATCAATTTAAAATATATTGCATACAGCGTATGGTGGAGTCATATAGAATACACTGTTCTTCCGCTACCACGTCTGGTAACACATAAATTAAATTAATTAAAAATCGTGAAAATTTGTAAATAAGAATAAAAAAAATGTCTCTTCCCCTTAATCGACGCGTCAGATATTGGCGAAGTTAATCGTGAAGTTGACGAAGAAGAACTTACCGTCATTGCTCGTACTCGGCAGAAGTTGCTAATTATATAGTGAAATAGATTAAAGAAGTAACGTTTCACCATGACTCCATAAATGAAAATAGTGTAGTGTACCAGAATTTCATATTATTATAGAAATGAACAGTATTCGGATTAAGAATTATGTTGTAGCAAAGATTATTTCTTAGATCGGTCACGGTTTCGTCCATCCAGCATCATAAATCACGACTGCGGAGATTCGCGCCGCTGCGTGCGATTGTCGAAACACTCATTGTTACGTTAATGGTGTGTCTGAGAATTTGCTTGGCAGATAGCCTAGGTTTAAGTTTCAGTATCAAAGGTTTCTCTTTTAAAAATGTTTTCAACTTATCTCCATTAGATGTTGTGGTATCGTTTCACAAGCAACACAGTTCTGTTAATACAATTTTATCAATTTGTATTACTTCTACTGCAGTTTGAATACTTACGTTTACTATCTAAACTTCATGGACGTCTCCAGCGTCAATTGTATTACAGCTATCGGGTTTATTCAGACTAGTATGTGCATAGAAGACGTCCGATTTGTTCTTTTTGACGGCAGCAAATTTGATACTGTCAAATTTAATCAGTACGAAGAAAGGTTTCGGTCCCATCTGGTAGATAGCGTTGGCTCAATATGGTTTCAAAAGAGTAAAAAATCGGAAGAACATTCAAACCTGATGCAAGATGGCGGACAGGAAGCTCATACAGGTGCGCCGCGCCGTGCGGCACATGACACTGGCGCGTGCCCAGCGATGCGTTAACATTGTGGACTTACCACCGACGCTCTATGGTTCTTGTATTTTTTATTCGTAGCGCACAAGTGTAATTTTAACCAATCAAACAAATTGGTTTATCTAAACCAGTAGTTCTTGTACCACCGATGGTCGGCACGAGCAAAAATGATTTAATATTTTAAAAGTATTATTCGTTTTAAATACTCGTATTATTTATTTAAAATTTTACATCCAAACAGAATTTACTTACAAGAATGTTATATTTGCGATTATATGAGTAATTTTTAAGTTTAGTATTGCAACCACGGGTTTATAAAAATATTAAAAACACATATAGTTTACTTTACCGTTGAAGGAGTTTTTGGAAGTTTGTGGTCAAAAGTCAAAGTGACCACTTCGATTCCTGAACAATAAAAAATTGGGGATCCCTGATCTAAACTGTGTAATTATATTTTTTTAGGCTGAGTATAGTTTTTCACATGGAATTTGTAAATGAAACTGTCCCTTATAAAGCGACTAAACGCAACCTGTCGATTATAATATATATATATTTTTATACAACTAGATTGGCAAACAAGCATGCGGCCCGTAGTAGATGATAAGCGATCACCGCAGCCTATTGACGCTCGCAACACCACGGGGATGTTAATCGCGCGCTGCCAATCTTGTGACCTAAGGCTGTTTCGTCACAGTACCCAGTAATTTCTCTGCAATATCTCACCCTTCAAACCGGAACACAGCTATATAAATATGGATGCTTGGCGGTAGAAATAGGACTTAGAGTATTATTTGTAGTCAAACTGCTCCTAATTGAGAGAAAGTTATATCTCTTAAGACTACGGTAGTTTTTTTTTCATATTGAGAACAACGTCTTCTTTAATTATCACAGTTCATTACATTAATTAGCTAATTAACATTCTCTAGGTCAGATCGTGGATGTAGTATGTTCACTATCGTCACTAACTATATGAAGTAAACAAGACGTTAGTCTATTGCATGTCCAATTGAATATGTTTCTTCTTATTCCATTTCGTGATTCAATTGGCTGGATACGTTACCTAAGCCTAAAGATTTGACAAACATTTAGATTTTGACATGGAGCGACTACCGTTAGACCTCCACAATCAAGGGGAGAAAACCTTTCTTAGGCTACGTGATCTGACTTTATTGAAATAATCAACAATTTTAGGATTGACAATGCGCGAGTTTTGCCCTGGGTGTTACAATTATCCGTGACTAATTAATCCATGATGACTAGTTGCAATCATACAGGTCGCACGGTCACTCGCCACCTTGGCTGTATAAAAAAAAATTACTCTATCAACTTCAGTAATAATAAATGATCAGTAATAATACACAATGTTTTCAACGTAACAAATGCGTTGAAAATTACCAATTTCACGGTGTTTTTATTCTTGTCTCTGGTTATAACGACAATGGATTATGAATGGTGTATCAACCTTTATTATAACTTTGTCATTGTCTTATCTGTCACTTTGACATTTGTAATATTTCATGAAGAGAGAGAGTCGGCGACTGTCTCATCGACGTACACGTTAATGACGTAAGCAACACGTTTTTTTTTACGCCCTACCAAAATGTCAACGCTCAAAAGAAGGATTGAGATACTACCATTTACCATAGTATAATACGTACCATAGTTATTCTTCTGAGAGTCACCGTCCTGGATCCGATGGGAGATGTGGTGAACTCTCATTGGGTACCCTTACGGGTCGGCCATTAAGGGTTATGTCCGACTTTTATTGACAAAACACTACCGAAGCGATCGCCCCAGGGATAGATAGCAAGTCAAAATTAGAATAGCCTGTCCCTTTTATACATTAAATAAGCAGTAAGTTATGCATTTTGGTATCTGTAAAGTGTACCTAAAATTTGAGATGAAAGCTTGTGTGGAGTTTTTTTTTATGTATTACTTAGCACAATCTATAATACAAATAATGAAATACATATTTGACTTTTTAAGATTCTGTACCCGAAAAGTGCCAAATAACCCTATTATTAAAACTCCGCTGTTCGTCCGTCTATGTACCTACCTGTTTGTCTGTCACGGTACCTTATGAACCTTAATAGATAGAGATTTGAATTTTTCACATGTGTACTATGGCAGCTATAAAAACAGATAACAAAAATAACTTCACAAAATTAATGTTAACATACAAGAAATGTGTTTTATGTTTCGGCTTTGTTTCACATCGATGGGGTTTTTATCATTTTCCTTAGTATGTATGTATATCTTCACGCCAGCCCTCTTGCGGGGTAGACAGAGACAACGGAGCGCCATGCGGTCCTTACACAGCTCATTCACTCATTCATAGTTCTTTTCATGCACGCTCGCTGGTCCCTAGGGCTCCTGACTTCACTTTCTGATAAAAAAACGACCAATTTGGTCATGGTATGTGAGTCTTTGAGTCTTATCTTAGTTTTCGGCTCCTACATCGTTCATCTTTCGCATTGTATGTCTGTTTGTCATACTTTCATCCTCCATTTTTTCCACATGTTTAAACCAACGAAGCAAGCCTTTCTTATCTTTTTTTATGTACTACGTTGGTAAGCATACGGCCCACCTGATGTAAAGCAGTTGCCGTAGCCTATTAACGCTTGTAATTATATTAAGTATCACTTGCGCGATGCCTCCTCTGCTGCGTTTCCACAGCAACTCCTCAGGAGCTTACTGGTGACCTCACTCACTCCCACGCAGGAACGAAACAACCCTCTAGGGAGTTGTTATTTGGCTGCGGTTTTCTGTGAGGTGGAGGTACTTCCCCAAACGGGCTGCTTTGATGCGCCCCTATCTCTCTTAAATATCTTAACGCTGACACTCGCTTCCAGACCATCTCTCTTTCTTACATCATCATTGCGAACAGCACATCATCGAGAACAGGTCAGCAATCGTCACAAATTTTGCGCAATGCTCGCATCTTATACGCGCTCTCTGCCGTTTTGCTTAGTTCTTCTACTGTCTAGGTGCACCAACCGATCAGCTATTAGCAGATGATTACCTTTAATGATGATCTTAAACTTGCGTAGTTACAAATTACTGTCATCACCTTCAGTTTGCGTCAGTATTACTTGTTTATGGTGTATAATATATATAATCATGGTATTCAATGTTGAGTTGTTTAGATGGTACATTGGCTTTGGTGTCGGAGTTTGTTGTGTACAATTTTAATGGCAAAAAATATATGTATGTGTATCTTAACGCGAGGTCCCTTGCGGGCTAGGCAGAGAGAACCGAGGGCCATAAAACGCGGTACTTACACAACTCGCTCTTTCACATGACAAAACGTATAATATTTATTTATTTCAAATTAGCGAAATCCTATTACTTAAACGGATTATTCTTGTATATATGTAAAAATATGTTTCGTTCATCTTTACGTGTGTCTACCCAGGAAATCTCGATTATCCTACTAATATTATAAATGCGAAAGTTTGTATGTATGGATGTTTGTTGCTCTTTCACGCTTAAACGACTGAACGGATTTGAATGAAATTTGGCACGTAGATAGATTATGATCTGGATTAACACGTTATTTGACTCCACGCGGGCGGAGCCGCGGGCAGCAGCTAGTACGCCATAAAGCTCAATAGTCCAGAGTACTTGCTGTTTCAATATTCCATTTGCTAATTTAATTTCTTAATTTAATGTATATTATTATATAATAGTTTGAAACGAAAAAAAAAGCATTTTGTTTCTTTTTACTTGACACCTCTTTGCATGGAATTTGAATACCATACAAGTATAACTACTTAAATTAAAACCAACGAGTGCTTTAGTGCCACACGACTGAAGTAAAACTTCTTTTGCTCCATAGTGTGATACAGACAATAGGCCTGCACTGTGAAACTTGACTCGCTATGAGAGAAAGAAAATGTGTGCTCACACCTCTCTCTCTTGCCCCTACAGTAATATACGAAACGTAACACTCTCTCTTTTTCTATCTTCACTAACTTATATCTCCCTTTCAACTTCCGTTCCCCTCGCCCGATGACACTTTTCGTAACGCTCTCGTCACGCATTCACCAGCTTACTCCCCAAGTCCAGCGTGCATAAAGAAGTTTTTTTTTCAAACCAGTTGAGAATGCGCAAGCATTTTTTTTTTAATTTATCGGCCATTCTGACTATGTTCCCTAAGAACAGGAACAGTGTTCCTGAACATTCCTATTCTACTTTTTTATGCTGAATCCGAATCTGAAGTCAAAATTCGAATATTCGAAAAAAACGCACACACAGACAAACATATAGATTTCACATAGGAACGGTGTTCCTGAAAAGACGAACTGTTACTCCAGTGGGGGTTATGAAGCTATTTACAAGCCGGCTAAATTCAAAATTGTTAATATTAATTACGTTTAGTTTTTGAACACCGGTCGTAAATATATTAATATGTAAATTTGTTCGCAAGTCACAGAAGAAGAAGTTGCAACAGGCTATCGTATGTCAGATTATCAAGCTATGCTTTTCCAATTAGAGCGAGCCCTTTTGCTTTCTCCGTGTGCCGCCGGCTCGCGGTTATCAGTGCGGAACTGACACTTTCGATTACCAAGTTCCTTCTGTTAGGTCTAAGCCTTAGGCCGAAGACGGTTACTAAGGTTGTATACAATGTTTGCAACATCCAATCGTATTGTAGAGGTGGATATTTACACAAATTAAAGTGATGCATTCACTCGCATGTAAATTTCATGTAGTAGAAATAATTTTTGGTTTTCTTTTACACTTTCGGCATCATATGTCAGCCTATGTTCATTTCAGTTGTAACTTTTTTTAGCAAGCTTGAGATATTTTAAATGAAATTTTCGTAGAAATATTTTATTTCATATATATGTATATCTTAGAGCAGTGATACCCCAGTAGATAAGGAACCGGCTAGTTGATCAACTGGTCCACGGTTCAATCTGAAAGAATTTAATGATATATGCCAGGATTTGAACAGGGGACCCGTTGGTCCACGGTTCAATCCGAAAGAATTTATCATTAAATTCTTTCGGATTGAACCGTGGACCAGTTGATCAACTAGTCGGTTCCTTATCTACTGGGGTATCTCAGTTCCTTATCCACTGGACTATTACTGCTATAAAATTTTCAAATTATTATAGATATGTATTTTAGTGCATTTTGACTGATCAAATGACATGAAGTGATTTGCACTTCCGGTTATTGTTACAATATGGGGCACGAAGAATAATAATGAGAAGGAAGTGCCCTTATCAGTCGTTATTGACGGCTAACAAAGATGGCTAATCATAGGACGGGATTTGTGTCCTGTTTTAACAAGTAGAACCTCCCTACGAATTTTACCGTAGAATTTAATGTCAACCTGTCAGATTTGACCACTCGCTTTAATGCAGTGTACTCTCCCGCAGATTTAAAATTATATCCATATATTATATATATATATATATATATATATATATATATATATATATAAAATAAAATAAAATATAATATAATATAAAATGCATGGATGATATTAAAACTACTGTATAACATTTAACAGAAAAATTTTGAAATGTGTAAAAATTATAAAAAATAAAAATCGGCCAAGTGCGAGTCGGACTCGCGCACGAAGGGTTCCGTACCATTATCTATAAAAACGGCAAAAAAATCACCTTTGTTGTATGGGAGCCCCCTTAAATATTTATTTTATTCTATTTTTTAGTATTTGTTGTTATAGCGGCAACAGAAATACATCATCTGTGAAAATTTCAACTGTCTAACTATCACGGTTTATGAGATACAGCCTGGTGACAGACGGACGGACGGACGGACAGCGGAGCCTCAGTAATAGGGTTCCGTTTTACCCTTTGGGTACGGAACCCTAATTAGCTATTCAATATTATTTTTAATTCTATCCGTAATTAAAAAAAAATATATAGGCGCTTATTCCTTTCTTACTCAACGTAACTAATTTGTTTGATTCGTTAGCTATCAAGTGGTGTAATTAAATTACCGACCTAAACGATAGAAATGTAGCTACAACACCAGACTGCATCCCCTTATTTTGTTATCATCAGTTATCGGAATTGCCTTCCACTATGAGCAAATTTAAACACGTATTCTCATCATACACTAAGTCTACTAAATCGTAAATACAATTTTTTCCCGTAATCTTTTACTTTTCCTTTTATCGACGTCCAGGTTTTTTAGTGTGATAAAAGTGAGAAAACTAAATACTTTTAATTGTGAAACCTCGGTATAGTCTTCACTCCTTTGCCACAAAACTGAAGCTTTGTGACTCCTTGATAAGACACCCCCCACTAAACCATTACAGACGCAGGATGATGACCACGTGGTACCTTTCCGACCATTTGGGCGGCTTCTTTAGAACTGTATGCGTACACTTTGACATTTTGCTTGTTGTAGTGCTCTTCAACCGTGATTTTTTTTATCAGTAAAGAGGATATTTCTGTGCCTTTCACCTGCGTATCGTAACAGCTGGCGTTTTGATCGATCCACTCTCTTTAACTTTAGGGATTGATTTAGGGCATGTCCTGCATATCGACGATAAGCGCCCGAGTTTCAGGTCTTGTTTTATCAGGTCAGGGATTTCGGCCAATTCTGGCTTTAACAGCAATAGCAGCCTTTGTAGTACAGCACGCAGTCGCCCCGATCTTTTATGGTTTTCAACAGAGGAAGTGTCGGTATATCTGTTGATAGTACGGTATACGAACATGCGGCTGGTACCAAGAGTCTTGAATATCACCGACGGCTCCATACCCACTTTGTTCAAGGCAATCAATCCTATTTTCTTTAACACCCCATTTCACATTGTAATTTGATAATAAACAAGAAAAAAATATGTAAAACGGCGCGAATTCGAAAGAAGTTTTTAATGTTACAAACGCGTTCCAAATTCAAAATGATTAAAGAGTTGAAAAAAAAAAATAGTTTCTATGTTACAGTATTTATGGCCAGACTAGTTACATAGCTCTTAGCACAGATGTCACTCTGAGCTTAGACTTTCTCTTCGTCAACTTAAATTGTACTTTTCCATCATATGTTTTTGTATTCAATGTTAATCAAGTTGAGTGCAGCCTTGCTACTAGACCTGATCGGTTCCAACTAGGGTTGCCAACATTTCTTCTGCGAAATATAGTATTTCAAAAAAATATAGTATTTAATGGAAAAATCAACAAATAGACAATTCGTTCATAAATTTTAAAAATAAGGATTTGTTTGTTAGATTTCGGTGTTGAAAATATAGTATTTTTGCGTACTATATAGTACTTCAACAGTATATAGTACGCAGACCCGAAATATAGTACAACACTATATATTATAGTACGGTTGGCAACCCTAGTTGGCGAGATTTCACATAAGCCCTGTTGCAGTTTCTAGATTACTTACACTGTCGACTCTTTTTTATGGAAACTAGTTTAATATGTATGTACAACTTCACGTCATATTCCTTGCGGGGTAGGCAGAGTTCATCTGATGTAAATTGGTTACCTTAAGCCCATGGACGTTTGTCATACATATTATATCGGCTGCAATCTTTCGTGAGGTTTTTTTTCGTGCGGTCTTCCCCAGTTGACTTTTCAGATGATATAGTGAACCACTTCTACCCCAAAGTTACGTAAAAATATATATTTCGTGTACCAATCTACTGTAAGTCGGCGGTGTTATTAATTGTCACGCCATTTAATTGCCGCCGCAATCTGTCAGCTGAGGAGAATGCATAACCAATTGAAGACATTTCTTAATTAGATGATAAGAGCAATGTGTATGTATAGTATATCTATACTAATATATAAAGCGGAACAGTTTGTTTGCTTGATCTTGATCGCGTTATTCTCTAGCTTTCAAAACCTGTCGGATTTGAAAAAAAAAAAATGCATTTGATAGCCCAAATCTTGAGGAAAGTTATTTAACATCACGATTCGATCCTTAAAAGCCGATAAGAAAGTAGAAAAACGGTATATACGGGTACCGGGATACGCGCGGATGAAGTCCGCGGGGTACATCTAGTATACTATATAGCCCTGCTTTTTTTTATACTACGTCGGGAGGCATACAAGCGTACGGCCCACCTGATGTAAAGCGGGTACCGAAGCCTATTAGCGCTTGTAATATATTAAGTATCACTCGTGCGATGCCTCCTCTGCCGCTTACACAGCAACTCCTTGGGAGCTTACTGGTGACCTCACTCACACGCAGGAACACAGCAACCCTCTAGGGCGTTGTTATTTGTCTGCGGTTCTCTGTGAGATGGAGGTACCTCCCCAGACGGGCCGCTTTGATGCGCCCTACCTCACTTAAAACTTCCTAACCAAGGCAAACAGACATGTTCATGCACACAAATGTTTCCCTTGTGTAGGAATCGAACGCTCGTGGCGTTGGTGTCAAAGTCGCGTCATTCACGACTGAGCCACCGAGCTCGTCATAACGGGGTACATCTAGTGTACTATAAATCCCTGCTTTTTTAATGTACAAAGTGTAAATATGACGAAGAAACATTCACTCATGCCAGCCCGCCAGACGGTCTCGCGTCGGATTGTTACACGGCGATTCATTCGACAGGGCTGCGCTTTTTTTACTCGTAACTGCATTGTTATGTCGAAAGTATTTTACTGCCTATTTCGTTCAAGTAGTCACACAGTATATTTTTAACAAGCATGTACTCTTTCTTTTTGGTTATATACATATTATATACATTTACGTTTTAAAAATCCGGTTTAACAATTTTCAAGTACCAGGTCACCATAAACGACTGTTGTTATAAATTGTCTTCCCACTCGGTTTACTGCTATGATCCGTTAACTTGTTAACTATGCTCGCAAATAAATTGTGTTGTCCTTTTTTAGTTTATTGTTAGAATATGTTAATATAGTTTTTTTATACAACGTCAGGAGGCATGCAAGTTTACGGCCCACTTGGTGTAAAGCGGATACCGTAGTGAACGCGTGTAATACATTAAGTTTCTTTCGCGCGATGCCACCTCTGCTGTTAACACAGCAACTCCTTATCCTTACTGGTGACCTCACTCACACACAGTAACATAACTACCTACAACAGGAGTTGTTATTTGGCTGCGGTTTTCTGTGAGATTAAGATAGGTACTTCTCCAGACGGGCTGCTGTGATGCGCCCTACCCTCTTTTACTAAGGTGAGAAACATACGTACGGTCTGTCTGATGGTAAGCAGATGGTAAAACACGCCGTGTAAAACACTCTTATTTGTCCTCGTTTGCATTGACCTAACAAAAATCTACTAAAAAGTTCACAAGATAGGTACCTACTCCCTTTGAGGTGAGTTTTTACTATAGAGATTATTCCATCAAAAATCCAATCGGTTATTTTAAAGAACGTTTAAACTGTTTTAAAACAGTAGTTAAAAACTGTTAAGTATCAGTTAAATAACAAATTCACTGTTAAATAACAGTAGAGCTGTCAAAGTTACTCTATTTATTGTCATTTTATATAGTTAACGGTTGTCAGCGGATATCCGATAGACACATGCTTAAGCGGCGTAGTTTTTGTACGGCATAAGAATACATTTAATTTACTGATAGCTGTTTACAATTGTCCATAATCGAAATTTATTCAATAAGCTTTATGGCGCCAATCGCGCGGAGTTGACAGAAACCCGTTTGAACTGACGCATAGAGATTTCTATAGGAAGGTGAATGAGAAACGGCGCTCTGTGAAGAGAAAATAAACCTGTACGGACAAGAGACTAGCGGTATCCCTGTCTTTTTTACCTTTTTCATACGGAACCTTAAAACTAGAACAATGCCAAAAATATACATAAAATTCAGTGCTGTTGATAACATATTAGGCTGTGGAGGTAGATGGCTGGCATCTTTAGGGTGAAAGCAAGCCGGATACGCGTGGTGTATCCTGCCGATTAGCTAACGAGAGCTTAGGTCGATAACACATGTAGAGGACTATACGTAACTACACCGTTTGCTTTTCAAAATTTGAGGGCATGTAGAACTCTAGTGGATCTCCTGTGCAGCCATCCTTTCAAGACACAAGGTTCTCGGCCCCACAACAATCGCGTAATTACCGTGTACACGCGTCGGCAGATCGTCGGCCGATACACTGGGAACTGCATTGTGGGCCGAGAGTCGCGCGATTGTTGCCTTATCGTATGACATATCTTTGCTGAGACTGGATCTTAGACTATGTACATGTATTTTTTTACTCTTTTTTTATGCTGCTAAGGTGGAAAATAAGCGTACAGCTTGCTGCATGGTAAGCAGTTACCGTAGCCTATGGACATTTGCAACACGAGGCATGTCACTGCGTTGTCGACTCTGCAAGAACCTCTTCACGCCTTTCTTGAAGAACGCCATGCTGTAGTTCTTAGCGAAAGCCTCGATTGGGAGTTCCTTCCACAAATTTAAGTGTTGTCGAACGAACACTTTGACACTGCACAGTACGCGACCATTGAGGTTGCAGTATGTGGAATGAATTTCCTGCCGTCGCCGAACGGTATGATTGTAAATCGAAGCTGTGGTTTGATATTACGAGTATTTCACGATGAATTCATATAAAACACGTGATCCCAGCCGCCCATACCACAAACAGACATGTTTGTCATGTGCTTGAGGCTTGAACCGAGCGCGAGATCCATGGTGTTAATCGCTAGTCACTGGACTACCGGGCTGATTAAATTCTTTTCTTTTTTATTCATTCAATTGATTAAATTCTTCCTTCTTTTGGTCGCAATTCAATCATAGTTAAAATTGTAAGGTACTTACAAAGTTCTATGTGCTTCAAAGAAAAGACTAAATATTATGTTTCAAACAAAAGACCAAACATTATGTTTCAAACAAAAGACCGAACATTTTATTGCCAACATCTAAACAGTTCTGACGATCTCGGTGGCGCAGTGACGAAACGCGGTGTTAAGTTACATTGACATCAACGCTCGTGGGTTCGAATCCCTCACAGGGCAAACATTTATGTGCATGTATATGTCTTGGTCTGGGTATTTTAAGAGAGGTAGGGAGTATTAAAGCAGCCCGTCTGGGGAGGTACCTCCACCTCATAACCGCAGCCAAATAACAATGGGGGTTGTTGTGTTCCTGCTTGTGACCAGTAAATTCCTATGGAGTTGCTGTGTTAGCAGCAGAGGTGGTATCGTGCGAGTGATATTTAATATATTGCAAGTGTTTATAGGCTACGGTAATCGCTTTACGGCCGTGTGCTTGTATGCCTCCCAAAGTTGTATAAAAAGAACTACGATAAAAAGTCTACGATAATTCGAGCTAGCCCGTTAAAGTGAAATTAAAAGGCGCGAACACACTATGTTTGACTCGATGGTCAGCTCTGTCCATTCCCAAACTTTTTCCATTGGTGAATAACGTGATAATATAAGTTCTTCCTTTAACCATTCTAGACCATATTGATGTACGAATTTATCACAATCTCCCATATGTTTCTACTTTTGTATGCAATTTGAAGAAGCTGTTCCTTTTAATTACCTCTTGCCTACTTTCCAATGCCTTCACGCGAACGCTCTCTTACTCAACAACCGCCATGCGGCCCCTTTTCCTTCTTCTTCTCACTGTAGAAGAAGGAAATGATTACTCTGTTCATGAAATTCTTCATTAGTTAGTGGATAACGTAGTTTACGACAAAAAAATGCCATAATCCGCAAACATATGAAACCATTTTCAATGTTAATATATTCATTGCGAGTATATATAAAAGATTAAAATAAATATCATAAATTTAACAAACACATTCATGCATAATAACGTAGTATACTTATTTATTAAATGATTAAATATAAATACAGATGAGATCACTGTTCCGTTGACATCATTACCGTATATGGTCATCGATGATCAAGGCCGCATTGTAGATCATTCGACCATAGATCATAACTTTTTTTGTCCCACTGACGGAGGATGTTTTCAAGTGCAGATATATATGTATTCGCTTGTTTCTTGTAGCCTAAACAACTTAAGCAACTTTCAAAATGTCAGGTTTCCTTAAATTCATCTTTATATTTGGAATGCAGTCTATAACGTTATACGCATCAAACTGAAATGGCGCGGTCCAAAATTGTGAACACGGTGTGTTTTACCGTCTGCTTACCAACAGGCTGTCCATACGTACCTATGTTTCCCAATTTAGGAGGGTAGAGCGCATCAAAGCAGCCCGTCTATCAAAGTACCTCCACCTCACAGAAAACCGCACAACTTCTTGGAGGATTGTTATGTTCCTGCGAGTGAGTGAGGTCACCAGTAAGCTCGTGAGGAGTAGCAGCTGTGTTAGCAAACAGAGATGGCATCGCGCGAGTGTTACCTTATCTGTTGCAAGCGTTCATAAGCTACGATAACAACTATACATCAGGTGGGCCATATGCGCATGTGTCTTCGGACGTTGTATAAAAAACGCGTCTTTCTCTACCTTGACATTGGCATACTGATTGTTAAAGAAACAAAGATATTGCCCCACAATTAAAATTAAGAAGAAGAATTTCGAGTCCACGTCGAGTTTTGACATGACAGGGATTCATATTTCACTATGCTCTAGAAACGTTCACCGTTATTTGCACAAAAGGTGATCAAGCGAGGTCGTGTCTCGACGATCTGATGATCATGGTGTACCGCACGATTCTGTTAGTATAAACCAAGTCTACTTGGTTTATACTAACAGAATCGACAGATCTATCTGTGGGGACATTGTCTCGGAAAGTCATATTCGAATCGGGATCGAAAAGTCATCTATCAAAATGTACGGAATCTGAGTGAAAACTTTTCGAATCCGTTTCGAATATGGCTTTCTGAGGCTATGTGAATAGCCCCACTGGTGTCGGTCAAGGCAGATATCGCTTTTATTAATGGATGATCTGGCTAATGTCTGAAAACCGGTGCATGTGGGAGTCGGTCTCGTAGACGAAGGGATCCGTACCTTCGTACAATATTGATTAATATGTATTTGTTTTAATTGGTTTAGTAAAAAGCAAATTAGTTTGTTTAGGTTTAGTAAAGTGCAAATTGGATTCGCACATGAATTTTCAGCGTTTCTAATTTTGAACATTTTTTTGTGTACCATCGGGAGGCATACAAGCATACGGCCCATCTGATGTAAAGCGGTTGCCGTAGCCTATGAACTGCTAACACAGCTACTCATTAGGAGCTTACTGATGACCACACTCACTCGCAGGAACACAACAGCTCTCCAGGTAGTTGTTATTTGGTTGTAGTTTACTACGAAGTGTAGATACTTCCCCAGTTGGGCTGCTTTGATGCTCATGCTCATGCACACACAAGTTTTTCTTGCGTGGGAATCGAAGCCACGAGTCTTTATGTTAAAGTGGTAGGTATTGCCAACTATTCCACCACCGAGCTAGTCGGGTTGTACTTTTATCAATTTATTTTGTACAACGTCAGGATGTGTTCAAACATAAGACCCACCTGATGCGGTTACCGTAGCCTATGAACGCTTGCAACACTTAAGCAACATTCGCGCGATGCCGCCTCTGCTGCTAACACAGCTACTCCTTAGGAGCCAACTCAACCTCACTCGCTCGCAGGAACACAATAATCCTCTAGAAAGTTGTTATTTGACTGTGATTTTCTATGTGGTTAAGGTACTTCCCAGGACAGGCTGCTTTGATGCGCCCTACCTCTCTTAAAAACCCCCAGAACAAGACAAACTGACATGTTTATCCTGCGCCGGAATCCAACCCAGCGTTGGTATCAAAGTAGCGTTACTAACCACTGCGCCGCCAAGCTCGTCAAAATGTATTATATCATAGGAAAGAAAAGAAGCACAAAGTCATAAAATACAAAAAGTTGACCTCTGGTGTTGCAAGCGTTAACAGCGTACCCTATGGTTATGCTTCCATCACAACTTATCATCAGGCAGACTATGTTTTTATATTTTTAAGGTGTAAAACAAACCTTGCTCGCCTGATGGTAACCAGTTACCGTAGCCGACCCAGCATGGTAAAAACCAGTACAAAAATAATTAAACCGAATGCTCGATTGCCACTTTAGTAGTATATAAATGTATTGAAGCATAAACTGCCGATACTGAAGAGTCATCCGGTACAGCGGTCTATAAATATAGGTAATTCTCGATGATTGATGAACGAACGGACAGACAAATCTGGATCAGCATTGAACTTCAAGTATCGGGGTCGGCGAACTGGTGGTTATTCCGATACACGTTTCACTCGTGTAACGAATTAATTGCATTATTTTTATTTGTACGTCTTTGAGGGTTCCCTACCTCAAAAGGAAAAATCGGCCAAGTGCGAGTCGGACTCGCGCACCAAGGGTTCCGTACCATTATCTATAAAAACGGCAAAAAAATCCCGTTTGTTGTATGGGAGCCCCCCTTAAATATTTGTTTTATTTTAATTTAATTATTTATTCTTAAAGTGAATATATAACTAAATATTCTGTCAATATTTCAAGCGCCTACCTGTTGCCGTTATCAATATCGAGCAAAAAAATCACGTTTGTTGTATGGGAGCCCCCTTAAATATTTATTTTATTCTATTTTTTAGTATTTGTTGTTATAGCGGCAACAGAAATACATCATCTGTGAAAATTTCAACTGTCTAACTATCACGGTTCATGAGATACAGCCTGGTGACAGACGGACGGACGGACGGACGGACGGACGGACAGCGGAGCCTCAGTAATAGGGTTCCGTTTTACCCTTTAGGTACGGAACCCTAAAAACGGAGCCCTTATAGAATCACTTTGTTGTCTGTCTGTCAAGACCCTTTTTCTCGGGGACAGGAACAGCTCTGCAATCCCTTCGAGTAGTGAAAAAATCGGCCAAGTGCGAGTGGGACTCGCGCACGAAGGGTTCCGTACCATTATCTATAAAAAAGGCAATAAAATCACGTTTGTTGTATGGGAGCCCCCTTAAATATTTATTTTTTTCTATTTTTTAGTATTTGTTGTTATAGCGGCAACAGAAATACATCATCTGTGAAAATTTCAACTGTCTAACTATCACGGTTCATGAGATACAGCCTGGTGACAGACGGACGGACGGACGGACGGACGGACGGACGGACGGACAGCGGAGCCTCAGTAATAGGGTTCCGTTTTACCCTTTGGGTACGGAACCCTAAAAATCAAACTTCAAGACAAGTCAACGCATTCAAAAGATACGGCTGTTTATGCCTAATTTATGCGCATATTTTGAGACTCGCAAGGGAATCAACACTTATAGGGTTACTTCCTGTTGACCTAGAATCATGAAATATGCTAAAAAGCAATGTTATGTAGCACAAGTAAAGGACAAAATCCGATAACCGTAAATTTCTAGTTCTATCAAAAAAAAAAAAAAAAATTGCAAATATAATTTGCGAAAAGATCTTCTACGGGACCCTCAGTGCGCGAGTCGGACACACACTTGACCACTTTTATTTTTATATATCTTCACGCCACATTGCTTACGGCATAGTACTCGGCTTGCTACGACTGATAAATCTTTTCTTGTAAATTGTATTCGATTCTATAATACGTTGCCTGAAACAGTTCTGTCCTTTCCTGACAATGTGTTCAAAATGCACATGAAAAATTCTCTCTGTAAAAAGGCTTATTATAGAATAGATGAATATATAACTGTTAAAGATGATGTATGGAAATAATTCAGCACAGACAACCTTTTCTTTAATTCTACCATTTGATATCATTACTGTACCAATATGCTGAATTATTGTAATATGTATCTAATTGACAATTTGAAAAGTGACATGTAATGGCAAGGTTCTTTCGGCATTTTTTCTTCGCCAATGGCCATTTCCGAAATGATAGCAAACTAAAAAAGAAAAATTGTAAGTAACATTGAATTGAATAATTTATTGTATTTCAAAAATGTAAAACGTGTCTAAGTGCATCTGAGGGCCCAATGGCAAATAAAGAAATTTTATCTTTATATTTATTCATAGATATAGGTTTGTAGTTGCTTTATATTCGTTCACTTGTGTTTTTAATCGAATTCAAAAAATAGATTCTCATTCGATGCGTATTTTTTTGTGGTAATTATAAATAGGTACATAAAACGAAAACACAAATTTAGTGGTACATGCCAGGATTCGAAGCCGGTCAGTTAATATAACTATCACTGCTTATCTTTTTTGCTTTATTTTTATAACCGGATTCATCAAAAATGTCTCACCAACTATTGAGGTTAAATTTGTAATTTCAAGTAATATGTGTTCAAAAATTCCTAACGTAGTTTTTGGCTTTCTCGCATGACATCAGTTCATTCGTATTTACATAAATTATCTAAAGAAACCTAAGAATATATCTGTAAGTCTAGCTTAAAAGATTTTATGGTACATAGGTTACTTTATATAGCAGACTCTATGCTTCTTTGAATTAGATGGAACGCGCTGTGCAAACACTGCAGCTTAACTCTATCTATCTACCTACCTATATCACACTAAGTGTCTTGCGGGGTAGGCAGAGACAACCGAGCGTCACATCCCTCGGTTCTTAGACACCCTCACTTGCTTCTTTAACATTCATAGCCTTTTTTTTTATACTATGTCGGGAAGCATACAAGCATACGGCCCACTTGATGTAGAGCGGGTACCGTAGCCAATTGACGCTTGCGACATATTAAGTATCACTCGCGTGTGCCTCTTCTGCTGCTTACACAGCAACTCCTTGGGAGCTCACTGGTGACCTCACTCATACGCAGGAACACAACAACCCTCTAGGGAGTTGTTATTTGGCTGCGGTTTTCTGTGAGGTGGAGGTACTTCCCCAGACGGGCTGCTTTGATGCGCCCTACCTCTCTTAAAAACCTTCGCCTTTTTCACGCACGCTCGCCGGTTCCTAAGGCTCCTGATGGTGTGGCCATCTGAAAACACTGTACCAATTTGATCATAGTAGGTGAGTCTTGGCCTTCCACGGCTTCCACGTCCTTCTACTTTCGTGTCGTATATCTGCTTCGTCATTCTTGCGTTTTTTCTCCGAACCAACGGAGAATACCTATTCTTTACACCCGTACTATCAGACCAACTCCCATTCTTGTATCTATATGCTACTAAACATTGTTATTCTGCTAAAGAATAGTGATGATTAGTAGCATAAAGAAGCGAAAGGAAAACAAGCATGAAGGAAATATCCTGCGGATGTACTATGTACCCAAATCACGCACTTTTGCATATTATAAAATCATCGCTACGGGTCGGGGGTAAAGTTGAGCGCAAAGCTCTTATTGGCTAGTTCAACGATCAACATCGCGTCACTTTTCGTCTTATTGGTTAAAATCATCCTCTCATTGGTCAGTAGGCTCGAATCCCTGAGATGCGAGGCGCTGCTTAGACGCTGATACACTACGGTTTGCTGAGTGAGGGGCGAGGGGGAGTCGAGAGGTCTATTTGATTGTGAATACAAGCAGTCCATTCAACGCCCCGTATTTATCTATGTATCCTATGCGTACATCGAGTGCACAGCAAGGTTTATAGACAATTTATATTCCGGAGGAGAACTCTATACAATAACTATACGAATGTATAATAAAAAGTTATCAACGCCGATTGTCGTTTTAAAGATAGACAAAAAATTAATTCGTGTGGTGCTAAAGTATTATAAATAAAAAAAACATAATACAGGTCAAACGCATGTCGGATTCGTGGACATTAGTTCCGCACGTTCCTTGGACCAAAGAATATGTAACAAATTTTATATTTATAGAATTATTAAAAAAAAAGAAATATATGTAGGTGTCGAGGAAGGCTCTATCAAGTCACCTACCACGATCAGATAGGCCGTGTGTCAGAAGGTGGCAGCAGGAGCTCTAGGAATGCACGAATGGAGCTAATGAATGTTTGAGAAGCTGATGACGTGTGTAAGGACCACACACCAATAAACCACTTGACTGCGCAAGAAGGCAAAAATATCTCAGCTATTGAAGCCTGCTAACCAATGGATAAATATTTTAACCAATAAGCGGATAAGTGCTGCGATGTTCATCCGCGAAATAGCCAATAAGAGCTCTTCTTTACCTGCCGATCCGTAGCGGTGAATTGAGTCCCTGCGTAATATGGGTCTCATTAGCTCTCCATAGGTTATTTCAACATTAAGGACCGACTCATGTGGCGCTCGGTACTATGTGCCGCAAGGAAATTTACGTGAAGTTATGGATAGATATATCTTCAAGCCAAGTCCCTTGCGGGGTAGACAGAGAGAACCGAGCGCCATAAGACGCGGTCCTTACCATGACCTAATTGGTCGTGTTTTATCAGAAGGTTATGGCAGGAGCCCCAGAAACCGGCGCGCGTGCATGAAAATAGCTATGAATAGATAGATCTATTTCTTTAAAAACTGTCCTAGTTTACCATATTATCAATCGTATTTACATAGATTTTTCGCTTCGGATATATCTATCTGTCACACCAGAAGGGATTCTTTTCTTCGGTTTCGAACCATAAAACTAACTCAACACAAAATAAACATTCGGCAAATAAAAGAAACGAAATCGATTCAGAAATACGTGGATCATTTGAGTGTAACTCTTCACAATCGAAGATAGTGACCGACAAAAAACAAATGGAGCAATCCAACCAGCACATAAAGTGAGCATTCCATTTGAAGACGTAATCAGAGCTGTATAGGCGCCGATGCCTTTTATAGAAAGGAGAATTGGTCACGAATTCATTGATGATCTGACTTTATTTGTTGTGCATACAATTTGAAATACACAGCTTAAGCTACACAACATTAGAGCTTCAATCGAAATGGGGTCGGTACCGAATCATTCATTCGATTGTTTTCCCAAAATTATTAGTACTTAATATGTATGTAATAGACGCGTAAGTTTGTGTCCTGTTTCGTGGCTAACTAGACAGTAATAAAAGATTATGGTGCCGTTTCTGGGTCTCGGGGGAAGTCGAATTTCAACGTTGGGGAAATTATCCCCGACGGGATGCTTTCCCCGACGCTGAAAGCGCGGATGCGGGAGCGGAAGCGGCGCTACAATCTCAATCTGTTTCAGTTAGTATGGAATCGAGTGAAAATATTCTGCGAAGCGGCTGTGCTTCTATAGTGTTACTCTGGATATGCATTTGTACGCATTTTCGCACCCCCGCTTTCCATCCTAAGGGTGAAATTTAAGGTCAATTTACTAAATTATTTTTCAATTTTCTCAATTCGAGCGGAATTGCGTGAAATGAAAAAAAATTGAGTAAATTTAGGTGGGGAAAAATGGGACATGAAACTATGAAAGTTCATGAGTGAATTTGGAAATGTGAGGAATGGTCTATAGTTGAAAATATAAGTTTAGTGTAGACTCTTAACTCTTTACTGAAATGTGTATCCTAAGGGGGTAAAAAAGGGAATGAAAGTTTGTTAATAAATAATGTAAACCGTTCAATTCAAGTGTCTTTGTAACTTTGTATGCCGTTGTATATCTATAAAACAGTATTATGGCTGTCTTATTGACTAATAGACTGTGCACAGTCTAAACTAGTATTGGACAGGACTCGAGTTCTTTGAGTCCTAATTTAGGGACTGGACTCGTAAACGAGAGCTCAAGCCTTTTTATAAGTGTCAATACTCACGAGTCCTCACAATATGACTCGAGAATTCGAGTCTTTTTACAATAATATATTTAAAAAGACTTTTGAGACTCGAGTTCATTACTAGTTCCGAAGTCTTTTCGAAAAAAAAATGTCTTCCATTCTGTTGATTTAAATTTCTAGGCTATATAGTGTTATACAATTAGGCGTCCGTCACCCCACGAGCGAGTCAAATGCGACGAATGCACCCATATATATTAAGAATATCGCCGCGCTGAAACCGCAGTGAAGATTGATTCAAAGAATTACTATTAAATTTTGATGGGACGACAAGAATATCACCGCTATATACTCGCCTAAGGAGGTGCCGCCATAGCAAATTAAAAAAAAATATTTGATAATTGAAACATATAATAATGATGATTTATCAAAAACGGCAAAAATAAGAAGACTCAAGTCTTTTTGAGGTATTCATATTCTCCAATAATACTTAAGTTTTTTTTGAAGAACTTGCGTTCCATAACAAAAACTTAGTTCTATGAATCAAGTCTTTTTGCGTTAGGACTTTACGGAAGGACTCAAGACTCAGGGCTCATTGCAGTAGGCGTCTTGTGAGTTCTACCAAAATGAGTCTAGTCCCTAAATGAGCACTTAAAGAACTCCAGTCCTGTCCTTCACTAGTCGAAACCGCTGGATCTACAGAATAAAAAGGTTTAGAGAGAATGTTCCTACCCTCATACACAAATACACTCTGTGTGCACAAAGGAAGTTTTGAAAATACTCACGAGAATGGTGTCGTAAATAAATGAAATAAATAAATCTCGATTTTTTTTTGAATTTGTTACTTCAATTGGAACACTGACCCCTAAATCGGTAACAAAAGATGGCGGTGTATAAGAATTGAATAACGCTTTAATTTAATAACGGGTTACAATTTCCGATGACAGAAATGTTGTCTTTTTTTTCGTCTTTTTAATATTCTTGTCCGTGTATCTTAATGCCGCCACTTTATTAATCATCTCACTCAATATTAGTGAGTAATGGGAAGATAAATCCTGTAGGTATGTTGTATGATTGTTCTTTTGTTTGCCTATTTGTTGTCTCTGAAATGTAGACCAATGTTAATCTTAATTTCTTTGATCACTACAGTTTCTTTGTAGCACTAATGACTTTAATCACAGTTTTTGAAGCTTTACGTTTTAATGTAGGCACCCGAAGAGTTCTGAAAGGTACATGTAATTGGATTTATATTATGTTGTTTGCTTCCCCCAATGGTTCATGCAAGTTTTTGATGAAATTGCTCGTTAATTTTAATATCTAATCTCGCAACTAGTTTAACATTGTTAAAATATCGTTGCTTGTCTTCTTGATAGCGTTCTCCCGTTTCCTAATCCATTATGACTGGCGGGGTCCGCTGTCTAAGCCTTTGAGGATTTGGCGAAGAAATTGATTTTGACATGGAGCGACTGCCGTCAGATCTCCACCACCCAGAGGGAGAATCAGACCTATCTTATATTAGGTCACACGTCTATCAAAAAATAATTTCGATATGCGGGTTTTCTCACTATGTTTTCCCTCACCGCGCGCTGAACAAGTTATAATTACAAGCGTGTACATAAATCCGAATAGGTACACGAATTTAGTGGTACACGCCAGGATTCGAACCTGTTGGGCAATAGGACGGTTCCTTAACCACTGAGCTATCACCGCCCTATTTCATTGGTTATGTTAATTTTAATTCATAGTACGGACTTGACGTTGATAAAAATGAAACTCAGTCCTCGTGGTAAATATTTCAAACGGTAGTAACGTTTTCTTAAAGTAATACAAAAATATTGCACACATAACTTGAACTAGAAACACTCCAAAACACCACAGAGCCATTCCAAGACCAACGACTTCGAATAAAAAGCGTTTAAAAAACTGCCGTCCATATTTCACCAACAATTCTATGCTCTTTTAAATTACAACCGCAAAACCACGTCCACCATATCTGGTCGTGAATATGACGGAATTGCATCCTTGTGTCTTAGGTTAACAAGACATTGCAAGTTGGAAATCAGCAAATATAACTTTGTTGCCTCTCGGAGCATGACCGTACCATTTCATTCTTTTTGATGGCCGATAATCGGAAGCTTTTATGTTAGAATGTTTTAGCTATGTATATTAATAGCTCGATATGATCTTTTAAGTCATTTAAATTAGAATGGGGTAATTAAAACTACATCGTGTTCATCTTTTGTTGGTAGTAATAGACAAAAACTATCATTTTTACTTTTTTGTTTTTAGGGTTCCGTACCCAAAGGGTAAAACGGAACCCTATTACTGAGGCTCCGCTGTCCGTCCGTCCGTCTGTCACCAGGCTGTATCTCATGAACCGTGATAGTTAGACAGTTGAAATTTTCACAGATGATGCATTTCTGTTGCCGCTATAACAACAAATACTAAAAAATAGAATAAAATAAATATTTATGGGGGCTCCCATACAACAAACGTGATTTTTTTTGCCGTTTTTATAGATAATGGTACGGAACCCTTCGTGCGCGAGTCCAACTCGCACTTGGCCGATTTTTTTTTTTCATTAAGAGTGTCATGATGATATTTATTGCAATAAACAACCATTCCCCATTACTTTGTGTTTTCTGATATAGTGTTACTTTATATATATACGTGGTGTGTGTGTGTGTGTATAGTGTTAGATTTCAATAAAACTCATATTCTACCTAGACAAATGTATTAAAAAACATTTAGTAGCTTTATTGACAAGAAAATTATAATTATAGTTTTATCAATTAATACCATTTTCGAATTATTAAAATACTTAATGCCTATACAGCAGGGTCTCTATAATTCAAACGCTTCACTCATGCACTTCATTTATTTTTCGTCACTCGTTTCCGCCATTTTGTATTGCAATTCCGTCGCTAGTACATTTCGACAGTATTTTGTGGATTTAAAGTCATGGCTTCGACATCAAAAAAGGAAACGAGAGACACTGATAATTTCTCAGAAATGCGAGATTTGAGATCAACTAAAATACGGTGTTTCATTTGATTATCTTGCGCAGAAAATCTACCATTTTTGATATTAAGTGCAAGGAAGACAAGATTCGTTCTTATGTTGTGAGAATGGAATCTTATACATACATTCTATGATAATACGAACGATCCACGAACCCTAACAGGGGGTAATTTTTGATTGTTCGGATTTAAGAGGTCCTGCTGTATTTGTCTTCGAAAGAAAAGGCGCCACGGTCTGTCAATCTTTACGCACTTGTGTATGTGATGTTACAAGTCGTCCGCTTTGTTTAATTGTTATAAACTATAGTCGCGATCGCGACGCGAGAGCGCGCCCAACTGAATGCGAGTTGGGCAATTACCTTACTTTCGTATCGCCATTCTAGAGCGTGTACGACGTATCTATAACTATAAAAACATCTTAGGCTATCACATGCAAAATAATTTTTCAAGTCTCAAACCGGTAGTTACAGGATTAGCGTGTTCAAACAAACAAACAAACAAACTCTCCCGCATTATATATTAGTGTACATACAGGTCAATTTTTTTAGGATTTGCATTTTTGGTTTTATTTACCGAAGATTTTACTTCGACGACACCGTTCCATATCAAGTTTCTCGTCCAATTCAGCTATTTAAATTAAGTGTAAGAGAGGTAGGGCGAAAGCAACCCGTCTGGGGAAGTACCTCCACCTCACGGAAAACCGCAGCAAAATAACACTCCCTAGAGGGTTGTTGTGTTCCTGTGTGTTAGTGAGGCACCAGTAGTTGCTCCCAAGGAGTTGCTGTGTAAGCAGCAGAGGAAGCATCGCGCGAGTGACACTTAATGTACCTCAAGCGTTAATAGGCTACGGTACCCGCTTTACATCAGGAGGGCCGTACGCTTATATGCCGCCTCCCGACGTAGTATAAAAGAAAAATTAAGGCACCGTTGCACGTCAAGTTTCTCGTCCAATTCAGCTGTTTAAATTAAATGTATCGTTCTCAAAAATACCCGTATTCCAATTCAGGTCACTTATATCGGTGTGTCGGTCTCTGCTCGCAGTAAAATAATGAACTGATACAGTTTGCAGAAACCAGTGATGAACTCCGCTTTGAAGTTGTGCTCCAATTGGAGCTCTTATTCCTGAACATGCACATTATTAACACTAAATGGTATTTATTTCGCGTTCCAGATGCATTTCTTAAGCCCAATAACAAGCCCATAAACATGCTGGGCAATCACGCAAGGTTCTTGTCACTTCTGGCATGTGAAATCGTATCCAATTTTTATACTACTTCGGGAGGCATACAAGCATACGGCCCCCCTGATGTAAAGCGGGTACCGTAGCCTATTGACGCTTGAGGTACATTAAGTATCAGTCGCGCGATGCCTCCTCTGCTGCATACGCAGCAACTCCTCGGGAGCTTACTGGTGACCTCACTCACTCGCAGGAACACAACAACCCTCTAGGGAGTTGTTATTTGGCTGCGGTTTTCTGTGAGGTGGAGTTACTTCCCCAGACGGGCTGCTTTGATTCGCCCTACCTCTCTTAAAATTATAATGTAGTACACGAGATTCGGATTTTTAAATTGGATTTTCTTAGAAAAGAAGAAGAGAAGCAAATCTATCTAACTTTACGCCAAATCCCTTGCGGGGTAGGCAGAGATAACAGAGCGCCACGCGACTCGATCCTTACATACCTCACTCGCTTTTTCAATTCATTGCTCTTTTCATGCACGCTCGCCGGTTTCTAGGGCTCCTGACATCACCTTCTGATAGAACACGACCAATTTGATCATGGTAGGTAAGTCTTGGCCTTCCTCGGCTGCTACATCCTTCCACTTTTGCATTATATATCTGCTTCGTCATTCTTTCATCAAAAAAGAAGCAAACCCTTATCTGAATACCAAATTTGATTCAAATCGCTCCCAAAGAGACGCGCAATATCTATCTATATATATAACTTTACGTCAAATCCCTTGCAGAGTGAGTCGACATATTATGACTCGGTCCTTACACACCTCGCTCCCTTCTTTAACATTCATAGCTCTTCTCAGGCACGCTCGTAAGTTTCTAAGGCTTCTGACGTCACCTTCTGATAAAACACGATCAATTTGGACATGGTACGTTAGTCTTGGCCTTCCGCGGCTCCTACATCCTTTAACTTTCTCATATTATATATATTTATATACATGTATGTATATACAAGAACACCTCATTTAAAATAATGAACTAATCTTCTCTGTATGCCTTCTTTTTTAATATTTTTATACAACGTCAGAAGGCGAACAAGCATGCGGCTCACCTGAGGTAAAGTGGGTACCGTATCCGTATCTTACTGATTAACTCGCTCACTCGCAGATACACAACAACACTCAGGAAGTTGTTATTTGGCTGCGGTTTTCTGTGGAGTGGAGGTAGGTATCCTAAACTGCTTGCGATGTATGATGTGCCATACCTTTCTTAAAATCACTCAGACCAAGCCAAACGGACATGTTCATGCATACAAATGTTTGTCCTGCGTGGGAATTGAACTTCGAGCCTTAATGTTAAAGTAGCATTGCTAACCTCTTCACCATTGTACTCGTCAGAAGATTTGCGAAAATATCAACGAATATCGCGCGAGTGATACTTAAATATATTGCAAGCGTTCACAGGCTACTGTAAACGCTTTACATCAGGTGGACCGTATGCTTGTATACATCCCGACGTTGTATAAAAAAATCTTTGTTTTAAAACTGGCGATACTAAAGAACTACCGATTCAAAAGATACAAATCTCCACTCCATTCGTGGTTGACGTCATCATGCTTGAACAAAATTTATTGTATGTTGATTCAAAATGGACCCCTGTATTCGCGTTTTAATATTCAACGGCCGGTTCCGTTACGAATTGGGTAAGTGTGAATCATCTTTTGAGATCACCATTTTAAGTTGAAACTGGTTGTGTTAAGTTATTGCGAAGATGTAAATGTTAAACTTGAACCGTTGCAGTGCGGTCCGCCATCGACCGTGCTACCAATGATGTTGAGAGATGAATGATTGAAAGAAACAGTGTGAATGGAGCGTTGGGAATACTTAGGCCGAGTTGTGCCTTTGTTTCCGCCTTCGAAAGGTACAGAACCCTGTACACAAAGTGCTTCTCACTCCAACACTTCTACAGAAGTATCACCTATCCACCTACCGCTTATAGAAAGCTTACAAGTTTCTATAAGCGGTAGGTTGATGTGATACACACAGTCCATGAAAATAGAATTGTCGCGGTAGATATTTTTTATTTTTACACCAATAAGGTGCTAAATAAGCGCACGTCCTGCCTGATGGTAAGCAGTTACCGTAGCCTATGACCTACGCCAGGTCAACTCTTGCGTTGCCGATCCTAAATAAGGTAAGTAATAATAGATAAGTAATTACCGTAAATTTTATGTAATAGCTTTGTATAATAAGCATAAGTAATCATATGCATAGATAGATGTGGATATTGTATGTGTATATGCTTAAATATATGTATATAAATATATATGGTAAACATAAAAATGTTGTTAATAACATAAAAATGTCTAGTACATATGAAGATTATGATCGTAAACGAAGAGCGGAGATTCCTAATACAGGCAATTTGTTTGCCTAAAAGGCTACAAAGATACTACAAATAGACATTTTACCAGAGGGAGACATTGCACAAAAGTCATCTGCGTGGGTACCTCTGTCTCACCTATTTCTACCGCCAAGCAGATATATTTATATAGCTGTGTTTTGGTTTGAAGGGTGAGATATGGCAGAGAAATTACAGTGTACTGTGACGAAACAGCCTTAGGTCACAAGATTGGCAGCGCGCGACTAACATCCCCGTGATGTTGCGAGCGTCAATAGGATGCGGTCACTTTACCATCTCATGTGGACCGCATGCTTGTTTACCAATCTAGTTGTATAAACAAATTTTTTTTTAGCTAATGCTGTAATCATGTTAGCGGAAATACCATAAATAAACTAGAAGATATTGTTGTTGTACAGCCATTCCCAGCGGTTTGAAATATCGAAATAAACTGATGAATGTACGCATAAAAATATTAATGTCCTTTGCAATATAAATTTGAATGAAAAACAAAACGGAATAGGTAATAAAATCAACATTCAAGTGTCGGCCAAGTAAGGCCCTGACACGGCATGACATCATTGCAACCTCGACATAGCACGCCTACGCACTGGCAACTCCTTGCACAGGTTTACTTACTCTGTCCAGCCGTTTTCGAGTCCATAGAGGATGAACATACATGTATGGATTTTTTTTATATAGTACGTACGTAAATCCTTTTTATTTATCTGACGAGCTCGGTGGTTCAGTCGTGAATGACGCGATTTTAACGCTCGTGGGTTCGATTCCCACACAATTGTGTGCGTAAACATGTCTGTTTGTCTTCGCGCGAGTGATATTTAATATATCGCATGCGTTAATAGGCTACAGTACCCGCTTTACATACATAGCATACATACATACATACATAGCATACGGTCCACCTGATAGGTGGACCGTATGCTTGTATGCTTTCCGACGTAGTATAAAAAAAAATATATACACTGAAAACAAAGAATGCTAAAAGAGTATCTACTATTGTAAGGTTATGAGGATTATAAGCGTGCAGTGTATAATTCTAAATCGCAGTATGCCAGTAGCGTTCACACGTCTGCTCGAAGAGCGAAAGTGGCATAAACAAATAAACTATGATTATGCATGTGGGCTTCATGGACTGATTCCGCGGACACCACATTTGCTATGCTTTCGTTTGATTATGATTTGATATTGCTTCTTTCTTAATTACCTTGGAAACTGTTCGTTCAAGCGTTCTCCTTTCATCATCAGCAATCAACTTCAGCTCGCAAATATGAAGCGTAGAGTGACGAAGGTTTTCTTGGCCAGAGGGTTACCGGTACTGTTACACGAAATAACATTCTATATGGGCAGTGGGTACTTTGAAGCGATCCTCTTTGCTTGGATTTAGTCTTTTCTGTTTTTTGGCTGTTAAGTCTTTTGGATTTTTCCTAACTATACAGCGATACATAGTTAATAACGAATAGTAGTGATAGCCAAGTAGATAAAGAACCTGTGCTCGTCGGTCTCTGGTTCGATTCTGCCGTGTACCACGAAATACGTAGTTTTGAATTTATGTACATATTTGTTATTATCACTTGCTCGTTGGTGAAGGAAAACAAGAAATTGAATTTCAAAAAGACGTGTGACCTAACCTAAGGAAGGTCTGATCCTGTTCCAGGGACGTAGAGGTCTAACGACAGTCGCTCCATGTCAAAAATCTGTGTATGATACGTAGAAAAATATCCAGATTTAGACAAAAATTTGATGCCAGTTAAAACTACCGTTTAAATTAATAAAGTTTACTTGTTCAACACTAAAGAAAACACTTTGCCAGAGTGGACTTTGTACAAAAGTCTTTGTATTGGGTTCTGCCTCACCTATTTCTACTGCCAAGCAGATATATAGAGATATATTTATATAGCTGTGTTCCGGTTTGAAGGGTGAGATATGGCAGAGAAATTACTGGGTACCGTGAGGAAACATCCTTAGGTCACAAGATTGGCAGCGCGCGAGTAACATCCCCGTGGTGTTGCGAGCGTCAATAGGCTGAGGTGACCGCCTACCATCTAATGCGGGCCGCATGCTTGTTTGCCAATCTAGTTTCATAAAAAAAAAACACAGCGAGGCGTCAAATTGCTAATTGTTTCTTTGATAACTGCAGTTAACGTGCTTGTTTGAGTGGGAGTATCAACTTTGTACTGCTGATTATTTATCCGATGTGACGTTATCAGTGAAGCCCTGTTATTGGTACCTGCTATATTAATATCCTACCAAATTTACTTATTTCCGCTGTTGGTTTTCGATAAATAAATATTTGATTACGTACATTACCATTTCTTAGCATGTTACTTCAATATTAAATTTGTTACCACCCGATCGATTTGGGTCTCTTATTCCATCAATATTCAATTACTGTGTAGTCTACGAGTAGGTTCTCATTATTTTTGTTTGTATTATCATTATTGACTCATAGACATTGTCCCAGTCTAAATTTGGATATCTGATTTATTACGCTTTTCATGTCCAACGGCAGTATGTATATGTTCAGTGTCTTCATTGATATGATATGGCAATCTGGTATCATTAATCGTTCCATAAATTATTCTCTTCGTGTTCTGTAATCCTATGTCATTAAATGTGATTGCTTTTGAGTTTGCAGCGATTCTTCTTGAGTTGTAATGTACCTACCTAATTACAGCTGCAGGCAATACATTTGCCTGCAGTCAGATTGTGATCATATGTTTTAAGCTCTTATATCCTGTTCCTTACTGTCATATCCTATTACACTTGTCTTTAAATAAGAGATTTTTGTTTGTATATACTAGCTGCAGCCCGTGACTTCGTCCGCGCGTAATCGGTTATTTGGTGGGAACCGTTATTTGTTATTTTTTTCTTTTTGCTCAGCTTCTAAGGGTCTTATCGTGATGTTGAATAGCCTTTAACCTTCCTCAAGAAGTAGGCTGTCAAATTCAAAAATATTTATCAAATTCGACTGATAGTTTCAGAGATTAGCGCATCAAACAAACTCTTCTGTTTTATTGTTTTAGGATAAATTTCGTGTATCTTGGAAACGGCGCTGATGATTTGGATCAAATTTTGCATTTAGATCAGGTGGTGCTCTTTAAGTTCTATCTATATAGATGCCTTTTGTATAAAAACGTAATATTACAAAAAAAAAAACATGAAAAACTCCGAAACAAGTCTGTCGGTCACAGGTAGTAGTAGTTTTATATATCAGAGAGTAGTAGTAGAGTAGTTTTATATATTAGACATACTCGTATGTGTAACATGTTGGCCTCATATATGTATTAATAACTGTGTACTTATAAATCCCATACAAATCTCCTTTTTGGAATGACATTGCGACAAAACGTGAACATGTCCTAACTTTTTTGCTATCTTTTACAAGTCAAAGTACGCTGTATGAATGTATATTGCTGGAGTGGCATATAAATATCTAACTGTTAAATTCACATTGCGAAATTTCGCATACGTGTGCCCGTTGGCCTTGCATTTAATTCTTCTAAACGACATACGGTCAGACAATCATTGTGCTGCGTTTTATATGTAAAACATAATTTGACGTATAACGCCTGCTTCTTTCGCGCTTTTACAGCCCGTGTCAAAGATATATCTTGGTATATACGTTTAACAGTTCAGTTTAAATTGCGTTCTACTTATCTTTTGAGATATAATCTGAACTGTTGTGGTATTTTTGAGCGAACTTAAAAATATCCGGTGATAATTTTAGGGTTTTTTTTTTTTGTAAAATGTAACTTGCGAAAGCAAATTTCAAGCAATTCAGTTCAGTTTCAGGAAACAGGTCACCAGTAAGCTTAACTTAATTGAGAATATGAGAGTATCTGTGAAGATTACAACTTACTTATCCCACTGCAGGGATACGGGTCTTCCTTCCACAAGTCCCTTTAACAGAAGGGGTTTAGAGCATACTCCACCATACTGCTCAACTGCGGATTGGCGGAGATCAGTGTTCAAGCCGCCCGAACGCCACTGACTTAGCTTAACAGCCGCGACCGACGGCTTAACGCGCCCTCCGAAGCACGGCGATAGATAAACCCAGACAGACTGCGGTAGACGTTACTTAACCCGTGTGTTAGGTTACTACATTTAGCCTTCGTTCAATGTCAGTGTCAATGTAAACAGTTCGTTGTCGAATAATATGGCTTTTCAATTCACCGAAGGTCAAATTCCGGAGATGGTTCCATTACGTCGAGGAATGTAATGCCGGTATGATGACTTGCCATAAAAGAATAATTACTTTTATTTTTTTATTGTACTACGACGGATTTTTATTACACTGCGGGCCGTATGGGGTCGCTCAGCGTGCTTTTTTTTTTATACAACGTCGGGAGGCAATCAAGCATACTGCCCACCTGATGTAAAGGAGTTACCGTAGCCTATCAACACTTGTAATATATTTAGTATCACTCGCGCGATGCCTCCTCTGCTGCATGCACAGCAACTCCTTAGGAGCTTACTGGTGACCTCACTCACACACAGGAACACAACAACCCTCTAGGCTAGGGAGTTGTTATTTGGCTGTGGTTTTCTGTGAGGTGGAGGTACTTCCCCAACATTTATGTGCATGAACATGTCTGTTTGTGTTGGTCTGGATGTTTTTTTATGTGCATGAACATGTCTGTTTGTCTTGGTCTGGATGTTTTAAGAGAGGTAGGGCGCATCAAAGCCTACTTCATGCACATAAATGTTTGTCTTGTGTGGGAATCGAACCCACGAGCATTGGTGTCAAAGTCGCGTCATTCACGACTAAGCCACTGAGCTCGTCAGCGCTACGGAAAGAGCTATGCTCGGGGTTTCTTTGCGTGATAGAATAAGAAATGAGGATATCCGCAGTAGAACTAAGGTAACCGACATAGCACACAGGATAAGCAAGCTGAAGTGGCAGTGGGCCGGTCACAAAGTTCGTACAACCGACAACCGCTGAAGAAGAAAGGTTCTCGAATGGCGTCCCCGTACTGGTATACGCAGTGTGGGACGATCCCTCTCCACTAGTTGGAGCGGCAACCTCAAGAGGATTGCAGGGAGTCGATGGATGCAGGTGGCACAGGATCGAGACGAGGGGAACTCTAGAGGGGAGGCCTGTGTTCAGCAGTGGACGAATACAGGCTAAAATGGTGATGATGATGACGACATAATGTAGCAAACAAGCATACGGTACGCCTGATGTAAGCGGTTACCGTAGCCTATGACCGCTAGCTACAAAAAGAATGTCGCTAGCGCGTCGCCACCCCCACTGTCAACACAGCAACTCCCCATCTTCTGGTGACCGCACTCACCGCAGGAACACGACAACCCTCCAGGGAGTTGTTATTTGGCTGCCAGCTTAAGTTAGTCCACCCACACGTCCAAGTAAGTAATTGTACTCCAAAAAACGTGTGAACTAACCTGAGAAAGGTCTAATTTTCCTTTGGGTTATGAATATCTGATGGCAATCGCTTCATGTCAAAATTAGTGTCTTCGCCAAATCCTTCTGCTTAGGTAGCGAACACCGCCAATCCTAATTGATTAGGAAACGGGATAATGGTAGGAAGAAAAAAAGTTTCTTGACGAAGATCTTATGATTACTTAGATAGCTTACTCGTGGTTTCCATGTTTATTTGTAAAGATTCACTTTGTGCTTCATACATATTTAAAATGAAATGATTTATTAAGTCGTGATGCTCATTAAGTCTCATCATTAAAAATTATGGCTGAACAAAAATTTCCTTCGAAATTCTCATTAATTTATAAAACGCGAATGCGTGCAGAAATATGCAAGTTCTTCAAGTTTACAAAGATTGGTGCTATCTGATTGACCTACCTTGACGATGGAAGTCGGCCGTGGTCGCAAGGACTCCAGCAAGATAGTTTAGTTTCGTTAGAATTGGCTCTATGACCAAATTGATCGTGTTTTATCAGAAGGTGATATCAGGAGCCTTAGAAACCAATGAAATCCAAGAAGAGCTTTGAAAGTTAAAGAAGCGAGTGAGGTGTGTAACGATCGAGTCCAAATGACTCGGTCCTCTCTGCCTACCCTAGGCTTGGCGTGAAATTATAGATAGATAGATAAAAAAAAAAATTCTAACATATCTAACTTTCAAATTGCTTTAATATGTTATTTAATTCTATTAGTTCAATCTAACATGTAAGTCAAGCAAAGCCCAATGGAAGATAACGTATGATCCAATGAAGGCTAATCTAAAATTTCTGAAGTCTAGGTATCGAAAGCAATAGTGCTGAAGCTCAACGAATTGATTTCATTGATAGATCGACAGGTCGTTGACTCAAACGACAAATTCTATGTTTTCATATTGTACGACGAACTAACTGTTGGCGACATAACGGAGGTTTCAGTCTTTCGTTGCCAATTGTGGAAATGGACCATGAATTTGTTCATTGAATTGAATGACATTTTTTCAGGAGAGAACACAATTGGTTCGGGCGTTTAAAATGTGATTATGTATTGGAGATAAAACGTTTTATGTCTCACTTTTTCACTCTTTAAGTATACAATGATCGCGTAGGATTTTAGCCAGGAATCATTACAACTATAAAGTACTGATTTTGTTTATAAATTTTCTACTGCTGATATTTCCTGGTCTATGGTATTAGGTTTAACATTATTTATATCTTTTCAAATCGGACCTAATATTAATCTCAGTAAAAGTAACATAGTATGTATACAATTATACACATTTAGACACTATTTTGACTACTACAGAGGATACAATACAATGCAGTACAATATTCTTTATTGCCCCACATAAAACAGTACAATAACACAAAATGAACTTATAATTAAAGTAGAAAAGACGGTCTTAAATGAATTACTTCCATACAACCTTAAAGTAGAAGAGTAATTTTTTAGTATTTCTTGTCATAGTCATGAGTAAAAATATGAACGTTTGTTCAAATTTTTTCTTTCACTGAATGAAGACTTAAATTTTTAGTGGATGATTTTAAACTTTTACAGTTGTTTAAACTATTAATGTAGGTACGGGAATTACCGCGTTTTGTTTTTATAATTCCTCGATATTTCAACGACGTCGCAGACGCCGTGGACACGGGATGACTCGAGTTATCCCCATCCGCACTTTCATTAATTAAATTTTTAGTTTATTAGGTTTTTTAAAGGTTTGTTTAATTTGGATTTTTACCAGTCAACTCTCGTAATAACTATACCTACATACATTCAATATGTATGTACACAGAGACGAATAATTAAACAGAAATACTATATGGCTAACATTATAATGTCATTAGCGTTATACGATCAGCTTTCTTATGTGGTTTATTACAGTTTTTGTATAACCGTATGTAGAGTTCATCGTTGAACCTTAATCCGATTATAATTTTCCGATTCAAATTGATACAACTGTTTAATAAGATGGATTACTTAATTGCTGTTTGGAATCCGTGATTTATTAATATTTCGGAATCATCAATTATAATTAATCTCACGCAAGAAAGCTGGTTAATTAGAATGATCTTTATACGTTACGATTTTGAAAATTTGAACTTAATGCTATTAATATGTCGATCATGTTCAAAATACTCCGTAAACTATGACGACATGATCAAAGACCATGACTAATACCAGTTTAAAGTAACACTTATAATTTTACAACATGAAAGTAAATAACTTCAAGTAAACTATTTTCATGAAAACAAACTCAATGAGTTTGGTGAAAATCATCCAGCCTGTATGTATATATAAATATTTCAACATCAGAATGTATATATAAATATTTCAACATCATTTTCCTAAATATCAGCAAAGGCATTGCATCTGAATTCTTTAAGTTCGATTGCAGATCCTTACTTCGAGTTCTTCTAAAATTTTGCGGTCCTTAGAAGAATATAATAAAGATAGGATATTCCATAATTTCCTTTTTCTATTCATTTTCGCAACATTTACAATTTTATTTTTCTAGTCTAGTTTTTCGAACCGTATTTTCCAATGCGTCAACTGCTTAAAAAAGTTTGACAGAGTCGTTCGTTCCAATACTAAAATTTTTACTACTAACCCGTATTACAGCTGCATTTCCTCATAGCTCTAGGCTATTATTGATCCTGGATGGTAGCCAGGGCTGTGCAATGACCTGTACGTTATTTTTAACTATGTGATTACTTTTAAAAATGGGCTATATTATGTACTTTGCTTTAGATGTGTTGACGTCCTACACACATTTTGGAATCTATAACCTTAAGTTATTACCTAATACTTTGGTCCACACATTGGAATATGTTTCTTTGCCCAAGTCATGCTCGGCTTCCCTTGACCAGTCATAACTTAGGCTCGTTGTATTTAATACATAGCTATCTCTTATTTTGCCAAGGCTGAAACCAAATCCAAACCTTAATGTTTATACTATTTTCTTGTCATTAAACTCGCCGTCACTTCCAAGGCAAGCGTAGTGTTATCTCTTGCAGGGCATGTTATTTGATATCTTTCTCATTAATTAACAATAGACTACTATTTATCACACGTTCAATCATTGTTGATATTCATATTTTACTCTTAAAATATTAAGAGTTTAATTCACTTTAAGCCACAACATTTACTAAGAAATTCCTAATCTTTTTCTAAGCGACATTAGTCTGCAATTTCGCGCCTTCTAAGACAATATACTCTTATTTTTAATATTTATTACGGCTTTAGATACCATCAATTTGGCCATACGTGGTTATTACCTATTGTTAGTTATTACTTAATTGGATTCTTTCTCAGCTCCTAAATTCGATAACATCACGTAATTGAGATATTCGTTGCCAACGGTTCATTATTGTAATGATGCAAACGTGTGTGTCAGTGGGAATGGTTTTTGATGGTTAGTTTATGGATTTAAAAGAGGAACAATTTCTTTTTATGGTATTGCAGTTTCTACATTTATTTTCTTTTTTGTTTGTAATAGAAAATTTGATTATAATCAATCAGTATATAAACACTGACTCAATTAATCATCAATACTTTCTTATAACACGGTTAGTCATTGTATGATGGTATTTGGTGTGAATTGACGTGGAAATTACACAGATACAGTTTGCAAAAGATTAATAGCTTTGTTTTTGCTTTGTAACGACGAGTTAGAGACGAAAAAGTTGTGGCCAGAAGACACCCATCATTGTTTACCACGGCTTTGTTTGTACGAACCTGAGGATCTTGGGTAATTCAATTGACATAAATCGCGCATTTATTATCCGAAAAAAAGTTTGTGTGTGCATATATATGAAGCTAAACATCTGAAGTCCTGTAGACCTTTATTTAAAAATTAGTTATTTCAGCTTTACCAGCTATGTACATTTTTGACATATGTAGATTTGTAAAGAAATAATTTTTCACATTGAATACCAGATACCCAATTGTTTAGATGAACTATAGTTTAGTTTAGTTATACTAAGACCACGTGTTTTGCAAGAAATAGTTACAATATGTCCATCAAATTAATTAAAATGTTACCGCAGCAGTTGCCCGTGAATACCTACCACAAGACATTGTATAAGCTACTCAGTAGGTAACTGAATTTGAGATGTTAATGAATTCGCAAAAATTAAATTATATAAAGAACCAACCAATTTATTTGGATTTATATTAATTTGAATACAATTAGACTAATTTTGTTACAATCGACTACACGACGTTGTTATATTATTATTTTTAATTATTTGCAAATATATTTTTTTTCATGCCAATTGTTGCCGCACCATGCTCGATCAATTTTATTACTTAGATAAAAACTGTATATGTAATGTACATTACGGTAATTGCCTGCGAATAAATGATTTTTATAAATAAATTGATTTGATTTGGTGATTGGCCTGTTGTTTTCATAGGTAAACAGACATTTTAGAAGGGGCAAAAACAGACAATTGATAGGAACTAATATGAAATATTAATAATAACGTACTATAACAATGAATAACTTGCAAAAGTAACACTAACGTGCCAAAGTAACACTAAGCCCATCTCTGCCTTTTGCTAAGGGAAACTCAATGGCAAAATTGCAATCTGGTATTGTTGTGCTAATTTCTCCCCCAAGTTATTAATTTTAACATATGTAGAAGTACCTCACAATGAGTTCTATTGTAACATTCTTAATACAAACATTTCAAAGATTACCGTTTCATGTGTTCAGCATTTAAACTAAAAGTTTTTTTTCAGATCACCGACATTGTTATGGGGCAAGAAGCGAATATGACAGCGAGAGAGGCACTGCTGAGCTGGGCTCGGCGCTCCACTGCCAAATACCCTGGCGTCAGGGTGGCAGACTTCACGTCCTCGTGGCGCGACGGTCTGGCCTTCAACGCGCTCATACACAGGAATCGTCCTGATCTGATAGACTGGCGTAATATCAGGTAATTTAATTATAAATTAACATATGTGATTGTAGTCGCTGGAAAACATGCATTCTTGTTTTCATTGACTCGGTGGCACAGTGGTAAAACGCGCTGTTGCACTACTTTGACACCAACGCTCGTGGGTTCGATTCCCACACGGGATAGCATTTGCGTGCGTGAACATGTCTGTTCGTTTTGGTCTGGGTGTTTTAAAGAGAGGTAGGGCGCATCAAAGCAGCCCGTCTGGCGAAGTACCTCCTCACTGAAAACCGCAGCCAAATAATAACTCCCTAGAGAGTTGTTGATGTATTTCAAGCGTTCATAGGCTACGGTAGTCGCTTTCTGTCAGATAGGCCGTATGCTTGTATCCCTCGCGAGATTGTACATAAAAAACAACACATCTGCATTTCATCAACTGGCTAATTAGAAAAAAAACGTAATCTGGCAAAAGACAACATCGATAAATAGCCTATTTGAAAAAGGACTGATTATTAATATTTTTGACATTAATTATAGTATATAATGTCCATATTTTTTATTGTTTTTTTATACAAGCATACGGCCCACCTAATATAGTGATTACAAGTAGCCTATGAACGTTTGCAATACACGAAGTATCGTTCGCTCATTACCACCTATGCTGCTAAAACGGCAACTCCTTAAGAGCTTACTGGTAACTCATGCATTCGCAAGGACACAACAACCCTCAAGGCAGTTGTTATTTCGCTGCGCTATTCAAGAAGTTTATTAGAAAGAAGATTTTGCTAATTATTTTACGAAGGAAAACTTCATAAACAAACCTATGTTTCGAATTTGAAACATACGTTTCAAGGACCATGGGGAATGTTTTATTAAGTTTTCCGTCAAAAAAAGTAGAAATTTTTACTGATATAATATTTCGGAATCTGACTGATTATAAATTATTTTTAAACAAAAAAAAAACCGCCTTCAAAATACATCCAGGTACTAAAAAGCGAAAAATAATTGGTCACAATTACTTAGGATTTTGGAGTCGCGCCTGATTTCCGCTGAAGTAGGCAGATACTATTGGACGCCAGGTGCACCTATCCGTACATATCTCACTCGCGTCTTCCACATTCATCAACCTCTTCGTTTACCATGGTCTTTGGTTTTAGGTGCTTTTAATTTGTCCCTTTTTCAACACATCTAAAATTTGTTCTACATGTGTGTGTCTAGGAAGGCCCCTGCCGATATCTGCAGTCACTCTTATACACTTCTTTCGTTACTCTTTTGTCATTCATTCTTTCTAAATGTCCAAACAATATCAAGATTAGAAATTGCTTTACAATTTTTTTTATACCACGTCGGGTAACATACAAGCATACGGCCCACCTGATGTAAAGCGGGTACCGTGGCCTATTAACGCTTTCGATACATTAATTATCACTCGCGCGATACCTCCTCTGCTGCTTACGCAGCAACTCCTTGGGAGCTTACTGGTGACCTCACTCATACGCAGGAACACAACAACGCTCTAGGGAGTTGTTATTTGGCTGCGGTTTTCTGGGAGGTGGAGGTATTTCCCATTTTTCCAGGGCTGCTTTGATTCGCCCTACAAGTCTTAAAACATCCAGACCAAGACAAACAGACATGTTCATGTACACAAATGTTTTAATTTGAAGATTTATAAATATTATTGTTGTCAGTTGTAATTAAGTGATCTACGAGTATTATAACTATATGTTATGTGTTATGTTTTGTAACAATGCTAAGGTGTTATTTGCAGTAACGGCTACGAAATCCCCGCCTTTTTACATTTTTGCGTCGTACTAAAAAAATGATTCATTTGTTATAGGTCAAGACATGTTCGCGAGCGTCTGGAGACAGCCTTCCACGTCGTTGAAAAAGAATAC
The DNA here is from genome assembly GCA_947507595.1 of Pyralis farinalis. NCBI lineage: Eukaryota > Metazoa > Arthropoda > Insecta > Lepidoptera > Pyralidae > Pyralis > Pyralis farinalis. Next base: position 6,545,689 of record OX382282.1, on the reverse strand, counting down.
GGAGTTACCAGGCTACTTGACCCCGAAGGTGAGAGGCATTCATTGCGTGTTTGTGAATTTGGAGTACGTAAGTGCGTCTACGCGTAGTCCCGTACAAGCACGGTCGTTTCGTGCCTAAAGCAAATTGGAAGTACTTGACTCTACATCATGATATCATAACAGAATGATACCCATATAACCATATATTATGTTTTCCTAGAACACAACCTTATTTGCAGTAATCTCTTCAGTAATCTTTGCAGTAAAATCTCCAGACGTTTAGGCGGTTCTGCAATCTATATTATTGAAATCGATGTGTTAGGTAACAACTCACAGTTTAGGTCCCAATAGTGTTAGATATTTGATAAACCGTGGTGCACGGCAGTTGAGCTTCACTTGACTAGCCATTTCTTTGAGGTTTTTAAATGCCTTATTTGTCATATTGCTGTCTCTCACTTTGCCAAGAGGGGAAGTCGATTACAAAACCTACTCCTACAAATTTCTTCTGATTAAATTCGTTGTAATTTCCAAGCCAGCTGTAGTTTAACCCCCGGGACAGCATTGAACTTCACTGTTCATTGCTTTTTTGGTTAATTCTGGCTACACAGGAGATACGCTGGTGGGTATGAGTGGTGAGCCTGTCCCCTTTAAAAAGTAATGTCTACCCAGGGGTCAAGAAAAGACTAAAATAAAATCGGCTTTCACTGGGATAAAAACCCGAACCTTTTTTGAAATTATACTTCTTTAGACGTGTTATGAAAAAAAAACCGGCCAAGTGCGAGTCGGACTCGCACACTTAGGGTTACGTACCATTATCTATAAAAACGGCAAAGAAACATGCCTGTTGTATGGGAGCACCACTTAAATATTTATTTATTCCGTTTTTTAGTATTCGTTGTTATAGCGGCAACATAAATACATCATCTGTGAAAGTTTCAACTGTCTAACTATCACGGTTCATGAGATACAGCCTGGTGACAGACGGACGGACAGTGGAGTCTCAGTAATAGGGTCCGTTTTACCCTTTGCGTACGAGACCCTAAAAATGATGAGAGTGAAAATTTAAGATGCGCGCGCATCACTGTAACACAAAAGTAACAGGTTGAAGCTGCCCGCTAAACCTCTCTTCAAACACTATAGCGAAGCATGCTTTTGTTGTGTATACAATATATAATACAAATATTGTTGTGCTTTAAGTTTGTAGGTCGCAGATGTGATCGTTAAGTAACTGAATAGTTTTGTAACAGATGGCGCTTTACTTACGCGCTACACATGTAAACCCTTGGAGTAAATTGGAAATGCTTGGTATAAAATGAAAATTTATAATAGGTAACCTCTTTATTTAATGATGCCAAAGAAGTATAACTTCTCACGCGCGTACATAAGTACACGCACCCATTTTTGTTTTTCAATATCGGGATTTCGAGCATAAGGAACATTGACATTGAGAGTCCAAATCTTTCCAAAATTTGGATTTTCAAGAATTGTTAAGCGCCTATATACGAATCAGAAAAAGTGAAAAACTGCATTGAAGTGTTAAATGTTTGCTCTTTATTTATTTAAGGCAATAATATACTAATTTAAAGGGGGGTTATTAATAAAGTCCAAACAAATCTTTTATCAAAGTTACAAACACTAAACTAATTGATTTTTCGATATCAATCCGATGTAACTGGAACGCTTTTACTCAAGCTCTAATTTGATCTTTCTAGAAACACTTTCCAAGGAATTTGCTAAGATTACTCCAGTTAATCCTCCTACTGTAAAAAGAAATACAACCCTTAAACTTCATAATACAGAAGGACTATAATTAATTTGAGTTAGACTTTCGTACGCAACACACAGCTCACTCAATCGGTTGGAGCCATCACACTCGGCTGCCTAACGCAAAGCTAGAGTGAAATACTTGAGTGTATGCGAGTCGATCTCGAAAATCCCAGAACCGAGAGTTATAAATCTCAAAATTTTGATCCACTTGTGAAGTATCTGCACTTGTGAAGTATCTGCACTTGTGAAGTATCTGCACTTGTGAAGTATCTGCACTTGTGAAGTATCTGCACTTGTGAAGTATATCACTTGCAATACATGAAGTATCGCTTGCGCGTTGCCATTCTCGCTGCTACCACAGCAGATTCTTAGGAACTGGTAACTCACCCACTCCCAGGACAAAAAATCCTCCATATAGTTTTTATTGGACTGCGATTTTCTGTGAGATGGAGGTACTTTCACAGTCGGGGTGCTTTAATGCGCTATACCTCCTATAAAAATTCTGAGACCAAGGCAAATAGACATGTTCATGTACATAAATGTTTGTCCAGTGGGGGTTAACCAGATATCAGAATACCTTTCGGGATACTGTGATTCCTGGATTATATTCTCTGCTATAGAATTTGAAGAGTCTGTATTTATTGTGTGTCTATATCATAAATTGATCCATGAGTGTGACGTCACACCTGTTGCTATGGCTAGCCAAGCGGTAACAATGCCTCGTAAACAGTATGGGACCTGTTCACCTGCCGTATTAGATGTTATTGTTTTATAATGTCGAGAGACAAACATTTATGCATCAGTGACTTCAATCAATATATCAGGTGTGGTGTGGCTCAGATACGATACTTGAATGAATAAACTATTGAATCGTAGTATGGCTAGTTACCTTAGTCTTTTATTTTATGTCACGTCGAGTGGCAAGCAAGCGTAAACCGCCTGGTATATGGGTTTAGTACACCAGATGGCTTACGTTTGCTTTGCACTTGCTTTAGGGATATAAGAGAGGTACGGCGCATCAAAGCAACCTGTCTAGGAAAGTGGAAGGTTGTTGGGTTCCGACGAGTGAGTGAGGTCACCAGTAAGCTCGTAAGGAATTGCTGTGCTAGCATCAGAGGTGGCATCGCGCGAGTGGTACTTGAAGTGTTGCAAGGGTTCTTAGGCTACAGTAACCGCTTTACATCAGGTTGGCCGTGACTCCTCTCGACTTTGTATGAAAAAAGAAAAAAACATGTATCTTCCTGATTCTATAGGCTCAGGTTTTATATATATCTTACTACCTAGTTCCATATTATGAACAACAACAAATATTTTTTATTTATTAAATACTGGCTGCATCCCGCGACGTTGTCCGCGTATCCCGGTATCCCGTGGAAGCAGCTTTTTCTTATTTTCTTTCTTTTTCCTCGGCTTCTAAAGGTCATGTAGTGATGTTGAATGACCTATAACATTCCTCAAGAAGTGGGCTATCAAATGCAAAAAGATTTTTTTCAAATGTGACTGGCAGTTCGAGAGATTATTGCGTATCAATCAAACAAACTTTTCCGCTTTATACATTAGTATAGATTAAGCGTCTGAGAAGCTACCTGCATCTTACAGGAGACCGTAGCATATTAAAACTATTGTCATCTATCACGGCATTCCCGCATTGCTATTTTCCCGAACATCTACTGGACCTCTGAAACTCGTACCCTGTGCCCACTCGACCCCTGTAATATTTCCGGTGCCTCGTCCCCTCCCGCAGAGTACAATCAGTCTACAATCGTCTCGCGTACTAAAGGTAAAAATAAAATTCATAAAATTGTACAAATATCACGTTTATTAAAAGTCACAGTTAATTACGATATAAAAATCAGTATTGAAATAATGATTATAAATCACAAATTAATTAAAATCATTAACAATAACAAATAATCAACTCACTCGATTCTCAAAGCAGCATCAGCGCGATCTTCGCGAATCCATATGATTTGATTAATTATTACTATGAATACAGGCACACAATTTTGTTTATGACTGTACTATCTCAACACTTTTTTATCTATAATTTATAAAGGGACGAATGGGTACCTTAAAAATTAATTAATATTGACTGGTCTCCTATCAGGACCAATGGGCACCTGAATTGGTGACGAATCTACAACTTTTATTCCGGGGTACGAGTTTCAGAGGTCCAGTGGGTCGCGAGTCACGATTTCATTCCCGCATGGCTCTTTTTTCCGTATGATCTCATCCCGCATTAATCTTTTTCTCGAATGATCCCATCGCGTCATTACCGTTATCCTAAATGACCCATTCCTGCATTGCCCGTTTCCCGCGTGGTCTTGTTTCTGAATGATCCCACTGAATACACAATTGGTCCTGGCTAACTACTATTTCGTAAGGACGTTATTAATTATTTTACTTAAATACAATTATGTCACACTTAAGCATAAAAAACAATTCCACTAAATGCTAAAGCTTGGCGTGAATAATAACAATAATCTCGGAGTGGCTCAAGCTTTAAATACAGTTGCCTACAAAAGTGACTTAGCATTAAATTTGTTAGTCTTGTTCAAATAAACAAAACACACATATATGTAAAAATATGTTAAGTTTTCCTTGGTTTTCTACACGTTTTTCTTCCTTTAGCAAAACTGAAATAATCATTTGGTCATTTCAGTAAAAAGTTATCCTAAAAGAAACGTACAAATATTTAAAGTATAGCAAGTACTATCTATGAGTACACACACTTCAAGTTAGGCTGTTTGGCCTTTGTACTGTTCTTATGGCGCACGAAATAAGAGTAGCTACTGTATAACTTGTCACTGTATGTACTTTCTTGTCTACGAAAAATAAAATGGCAATTTAACAAGAATGGTTAATCGCAATACGAGCCATTCGCAAATTGTCTTTACTGTCCGTAACTACTACTACGTACTAATGACGTAACGACGTGATGTCCCATTTCTATCACGAAATATCTTATTATGAAACCTTCATGTGTATATTCGAGAAAACAAATACTTGTTGACTATTTTTGCCACGATGAAACTTACGTAGAAATTAATTGCTAATCATTTAACTATTTGTACGTTTCTTCAGTTTTTGTACGTGGTTATGTTAGAAGAAACTAAAATATTTTTACATGCAATTTGATCCAACCTGCTGTGTTTGCCATCATGTTGTTGTCCGCCATCATTGGTGGCGGAAGCACACAAAGCAGGTTAGATCAAATTGCATATAAATTTGACTTTCGCAAAATAACGCCTCAATCAATTAACCAAACATTTTTGTCACTTTCGTAAACGAGTGTACAATAGATGTATGGAGATAAGCGTCGGTGATTACAGTAATTCGTGTGTCTGGGCTGCGTCTCACAAATGATCATGACCTTACTGTATGCAGTTCACTGTCTCGTATATACATGGATTCTTATATAAGACGTGCATATATTTGAAGTATGTAAAAAAGGTTTTGTTTCAAAAGATTTTCTGTACAATTCAAATATATGTTTAATAAGTTATGACTTCTATATGTAATTTAGATTCGCTTACAATTCGACATAATAAGTATGTAAATATATATCAGCAAATACAAATTTATAGCATCGTTGCTTTCTAATCGAACCTGAACATTAAGCAATGGCGACCGTAGCCTGTATATGAATATAAAAAATAAATAAATAAAAAATCATTTATTCACTTCTCACAAGGGTACAGTACAAGTCACTTAAGCAATGTTAAATTAATTTATGTTTAACATACCTTGTGAGAGTCTGGAGCCTATGCTAGGCTTGTAGCCTGTATTACAGAGCTCCAGGCTCCCTCTCGGTTTATGCACTATGTTATATAGTTTCTAAGGCAATGAATGAGTTTAATTGTCTCGTGTTTGTACGTTATGCCGTCGGTCTCGGCGATAAGTGTTGTTAAGCTAGATCAGTGGTCTTCAGACGGTTTGAAAATACTGACCTCTGGTAATTCGCATTAAGTAAGGGCTTGTTTGTCAATCTAATTGTATAAAAAGAAAGTAACTTAACTTATTTCACTTTCTATTTTAATTTATTGTATATCTCCTACAGATGTGGACACCCACGAGCCCGATGAGAAGTCCCTCATCACGTATATCTCGTCCCTTTACGAGACATTCCCGGAGCCCCCGGCAGTGCACCCGCTGTTCGATGCGGAGTCCCAACGCCGCGCTGCGGCCTACACTGACCTGGCGGCGCAGCACCGCGCATGGCTTCACGAGAAATGCGCGCTTATGCAGGTGAGACTACAAAGCTAACATATACACTTTGATCTTAAAGCTCAACGAATTAGAAAGCTAAGGAACTCTCATTCCGCTCTAGAAATGGTCCATGCAAACAATAATCACGTAGGCAAGGCTAAAAAACAGCAGTCTATCTGCCAGTTAGTCATTGATCAGCTCTCACGTATTAACAGGCGCTTGTTGATGATTGTTAACGCCAAAACCTCGATGTAATTTAAATTGAGCTCTAGTGATGACATGAAGCCAGTACAAAAGTAAAGGGGGTAACATGTAGGTACCTGTCTAAGTACAATAGTTTTGCATCTGCACGAAACTGAGAGTGAATATCCTAGACTGTATATTGCTAACAATCGATACTTTAATATCATTATATATGGAGGATATTTTGGAGCGTTAGGTTAAAATGATGAGAGTGAATTTTCACCATCGACATCTAATTTTAAGAGAGGTAGGGCGCATCAAAGCAGCCCGTCTGGGGAAGTATCTCCACCTCACAGAAAACCGCAGCCAAATAACAACTCCCTAGAGGGTTGTTGTGTTCCTGCGCGTGAGTGAGGTCACCAGTAAGCCCCCCAAGGAGTTGCTGTGTAAGCAGCAGAGCAGGCATCGCGCGAGTGATATTTAATATGTCGTAAGCGTTAATAGGCTACGGTACACGCTTTACATCAGATGCGTCGTATCTTTGTATGCCTCCCGACGTAGTATAAAAAAAATACTAAAATCAACAGCACGAAGTTGGTTGATAAATGTCCCTCAAGTTTTGTTCGTGACTACATTAAAGGTAGTTATTCAAATACTTATGTATGAAACTACAACACGTGTTTTATATGTATATTGGCCTATATATATTAGAACGGATAAACCATATTTATATGTAAATATATATGTGTGTTTGTTCTTAAATAAAATACTGTGATTAGAATGATATTAATTGATAATTTATAATATTATCGTTTCATTTTACAAACGTAGATTTTTTTTTATACAACTTCGGAAGGCATGCAAGCATACGGACCACCTGATGTAAAGCAGTTACCATAGCCTATAAGCGTTGATAGGCTACGGTAACTGCTACTAATACATTAAGTATCACTCGCGCGATGCCTCCTTTGCTGCTAACACAGCAACTCCTTAGGAGCTTACTGGTGACCACACTCCACGCAGGAACACAACAACCCTCTAGGGAGTTGTTATTTGGCTGCGTTTTTCTGTGAGGTGGAGGTACTTCGCCAGATGGGCTGCTTTGATGCGCTAGGGCCTCTCTTAAAAAAGAATAACGGTACGCGCAATGAAATAATTGGAGTTATTTCTATTTTGTTACGCGATAAGTACACACACACACTTTTTGTATTTTTGTAGATGTTGTCATGTGTTGTGAACATTGAACACACGCTTGGTTAATTTTTGACAGGACCGTGCTTTCCCGTCAACTTTGATCGAAATGAAGAAGCTGTTAAGTGAGAGCACGCGTTTCCGCAACGAAGAGGTCCCGCTGCGACAGAGGGAGAAACAGAAGCTTTTCCACCACTACAGGGAACTAGAGGTAAGATTGATCGTTTAAAAGAAGAAAGTGTAAGTACCTATCTACTAAATAAGGACAGAAGAGGTGCGTATAATTGATGAAAATGATGAAGGGAGGCAATTAATGCCTTAGTATATTGACATACGCTCTATCCTTCGAAGGAGAACTAGCAAGTATCGTTACACCAAGGGGTGAAATAATACAAGCCAAAAAAAATGGTAAATCCTGGGGCGCGAAGGATCATCGAGGATATCGATTATGATATTTTACACAAGCGAAAACGGATACAAGCACTGTAGGAATTTGGGAATAGTAAAACTATAACTACCATAAAGATAACGTGGGTATAACGTATAAATTGTATGTATGTATGTATATCTTCACGCCAAGTCCCTTGCGGGGTAGGCAGAGAGAACCGAGCGCCATAAGACGCGGTCCGTACATACTTCACTCGCTTCTGTGACATTCATAGCTCTTTTCATGCACGCTTGCCGGTTCCTGGGATATACGTATAAATTGAAGGGTTTTAATTGGAGTACCGCTAGCAACTCGAAGAGTAATTAACCCAGTAGGAAGAAAGTAGAATGAGCAAAGTAATAAATTCTTCGAAATGGGGTAAAACATTGATGATCATTGGTGAATATTATAATATTAGGTTCAACGGACGGATATGATGAGATTCGCAAATGGTAATTTCCGAAATGCTAGCAGCTTAAAATAGAATAACATAAGAGAATTGAATAAGATACAATATGATTGATATCCCAATGGCAAATAAGGAATTTTTGCATTTATCTTACCATATCTATTAAAAAGTTGCGTCAGAAGCCGAAACAGAATTTCTGTTTGAAGATTTAGTTACATTTATTTCGCAGGGGATTAGAAACGAGTTATTTATCTTTATACATTATCTAAGGAAAACATATAAATATATTGAAAAATAATAAAGAATAGATTTTTGTAAAAAAAAATAGATAAGATCTTTTCTTAGCTTGACGACGTATTTCTTAGGAACATGATTTTATATTTTAGAAATATTTCGAATCGGTGGGCGAGTGCGACATCGAGCCGACGCTACGACCTGAAGCCCTGGAGCAGTCGTGGTCCCGGCTGCTCATCGCGCACCAGGAGCGGGAGCGGGACCTCACTGACGAGATAAGGAGGCTCGAGCGGCTGCAACGGATCGCTGAGAAACTTCACAGGTGGGTGACAAGTCCTCTTGAAATTTAATAGGTGAAATTAGATTACTTAATAAATTAGTGGGATGATCTTGAGTTTGTATAATTTATATAAATTTCTTTTTTAGAGCGGGCTTATATTAATGTATATATACTTGGATTATATATTTACATATTTTTCCTTTGATTCTATTTATTTGGCGAAGATACTGATTTTTACATGGAGGGACTGCCTTTAGACCTCCGCAACCCAAAGAGTAAACCAGATTATTTATAGGTAAGGTCATGCGTCATTCGAAATATAATTTCTTGAACGCGCGGGTTTCCTCACGATGTTTCCCTTCACCGCCGAGCGATGTAATTATCGGTGAAGGAAAATATCCTGAGGAAAGTCGCACTTCTAAGAAATTGTATTTTCGAATGACGTGTGACCTTACACCTAAGAATGATCTGGTTTCCCTTTGGGTTGCGGAGACGGCAGTCGCTCCATGTAAAAATCAGTATCTTCGTCAAATCCTTACGCTTGGTTAGTGGATCCCATTAATCCTTATAGATTAGGAAATGTAATAACGCTTAGAAGAAGAAAGAGACAAATTTTGAACTTTTCTAATATTACGTGAGATTTTTTAGTTATGTAAAAAAAAACTCCAATTTGTCTTAAATCATTTTTTTTCAACAGAGACATAAAACAAGTGGAAGGTGGTCTCGACAACGTGGAGAGACACATCGAGAGCGAGATCCGCCGCGTCGAGCGCGGTGTGCACCCGGCCGAGGCCAAGATGGCCGCCGAACAAATAGAACAGGAGCTCAGGGCTATGGAGCACACGATTCAGGAGATGTTCCAGGACTCGAACACCCTGAGAGAGGGACGGTATCCGCAGGCCAATGATTTACATAGACGGTATGTTATAGTATATTGAATATTAAGGGCGGTAAACGAGCAATTGTTAACTAGTGCCCGAATTGAATCTATCTATCTATAACTTCACGCCAAATCCCGGCAGGGTAGGCAGAGAGGCAATGAGCACATCACTCGCTTTAACTGCTATACCGGCTCTAGTTTACAATTGCGTATACCTCTCGCTTTACATGCAATATTTATGTCACTCTACTGTCTGCTCGTACGTCTGTCAGTATGTCACAGACTTTTATACACTGTCAGCTGTAAACAAACGTGTAACCGCCTGATGTGAAGCGGCAATGCGCCATCATGTCGGTCTCGGCTGTTTTCGATGAATGACAGTCATAATGACTGTCACCACACAGAAAGTCGCAACCAATTAACAATAGGCTTGTTGTGTTCCTGCGCGTGAGTGAGTTTACTCCCTTACTGTTACTTAGTGTTCTCCTGAGGAGTCGCTGTGCTAGTTGCGAGGGTGGCATCGCGCGGGCGATGCTTTGTTTATTGCAAGTATTCATAAGCCACGGTAAACACTTTAAATTAGATGGACTGTATGCTTATATGCCTCCCGACATTGTATATTCACACTAAGGCGTGTAGGTCCGATTCCCACACAGAACTGCGCGTGAGTGAGTTTACCAGTGGAACTCTTAAGGAGCTGCTGTTTGGCAACGATTCATGGAATAAGGTGACCACTTTTCATCAGATAGCTCCCGAGGTTCTATGAAAAAAAAAAGTTTATTGCTTTAAAGTATATTTATAAGAATGTGTCGTTTCCAGCGTTCAACAAATCCACGACCGTTGGCTGAACGCGCGGCAGTCGTTCACCGGACGCCTGCTGCCGAGGCTCTCGTCAGTCCGGATGCCGGTCCAGCAGACCACCGTCCGAAGGGAGACCCGCACTGTCACCGAGATGAGGGTGCTGGACGCCGACCCCAAGTTCCAGCAGCTGCACGAAGCCATCAGATGGTGCAAAGAAAGATTGGTAAGCTGACACGTGTTTGATACATGTTCCATCTTTGTTAGCAAAATTTTATTTAGGATCGGCAACCCTTGGTGTTGCAAATGTTCGTCGGCTAAGGTGACTGCTCACCATCAGGCGAGCCGAGCCATCTTAGTGGTATAAATAAATTAATCCCCTTTTAGCTGGTCGATTTAATCTAAACCTAATCCTAATCTAATGAAAAACTTGGCAATTTGAGTATAGTTTAGTTGACCATACCTCAACCCGTTGAGGCCCAGACGGTTGAATTCCGCCATGCTCGTTATTACAACAAGTATATAATGGGCTTCAATGAATTAATATGGTATCGTCGAGTTGTCAGGAGGGGAAGGCATCCTCTACTCCACTTCCTATGAAATGACATGGTAAGATGTGGACCTCAGTGTCCAAAGCATACAATAGTTCTTCAATCATACAGTGTATTATTGGTTTGTGTACTTTAGCTAGTTTTATATATGTTTTTTATGCAATTTTCTTCTTCTTAGCGTTATCCCGCCTCCTAATCTATTTGGATTGTCGGGGTCCGTTACCTAAGCCTAAGGATTTGTCGAAGACAGTGATTTTTACATGGAGCGACTGCCGTCAGATCTTTCTTCGATGTCGTACGATGTCACACGTCCATTGAAATATAATTTCTTGGAACGTGCGGGTTTCCTCAATTTGTTTTTCCTTCACCACCGACAGTGACAGTTAGAAATATGTACGTGAATCCGAATCCCGAACACGGATTTTTAAGAGAAGTAGGACGCATCAAAGCTTCTGACCATTTGGGGAATTACCTCCATCTCTCAGAAAACTGCAGCAAATAACTCCCTAGAGGGTTGTTCTGTTCCTGCATGTGAGTGTGGTCACCAGTAAGCTCCTAAGGAGTAGCTGTGTTAGCAGCAGAGGTGGCATCGCGCGAGTGATACACAATGTATTGCAAACGTTCATAGGCTATGGTAACCACGTAACATCAGGTTATGCTTGTCTGCCTCCAGTAGTTGTATAAAAAAAAAATTGCGGTACGTGCCGGTATGCGACCAGGGGATCAGTTGGTCGATAGACCGGCTTGTGTTTTTATTTATAACTAGCTATCCGCCCCGGCTACGCACGGGTGATATGATCGCTACCAAACTTCACAGGATCACCTGCTGGGCTAACCTGAAGATTTACTGAAAATTTCATCAAAATCTGCCCAGTCGTTTTTGAGTCCATAGAGGACATACAGACAAACATTCAGTTTTATATATATAGATTGGAGTTGTTAATGAATATTTGTCATGCTTTACAGAAGAAACTACACGAATCAGAATATGGGTCCGACCTAGCGTCGGTGCAGCACGAGCTGGACAAACACCAGCGAGAACACAAGCAGATCGATCAGTTCCATTCCAAGGTACGTTTATTTTAACACTCTCGTACTAAATTTTCAAAAAAAATACCACTAGGAATTATGTAATGTAAAAAACTACAATTTTTGCTTCAAAAACCTAGAAGCAAAAAAATCACTGTTTGTTTATTTGAATCGCTCTCTAGTAGTGTTAAACGGTTTTTTTTTTAATTTTTGAAACAAGTGAAGTCACCGCCGTGCTAGCGATAATTACAAATATGTATATAAATCCACATGTACAGGATTCGACCGAGGTAGACCAAGACTAACCTACCACGACCAAATTGGTCGTGTATTATCAGAAGGTGATGTCAGGAGCCTTAGGAACCGGCGAGCGTGCAAGAAAAGAGGTATGAATGTGATAAAAGCGAGTGAAGTATATCCGCCGCGTCTTATGGCGCTCGGTTCTCTCTGCCTACCCCGCAAGGGACCTGGCGTGAAGATATACTACATGTCAGTATTTGAATGAACCGGCGGCCAGTAGTGTATTAATTAGACTTGTTCTTTATAAACTGGGCTATCACTGCTACTAATTTGTCACTGCAACTAAGGTTTTTTTAACTAGGATAATCACATTGTTGTTTAAATATGTCTGTAAATTGTCAAACGTGGAAATTAAAAATATTTCTCTGCTATTTCAACGTAACGTTACGAATTTGTCTATTTCCCATAATGCCCTTTAAAGCTTTGTTAATTTGTTTATTTTTAATACGTCTTTCGGCCGATAATCTTCAATTCCTAATATGGGCATTATTGCACGAAACAGACGTAATGCATAAACATGTCTGTTTGCTTGTGAATTTATTATATATAACAGGTATTTACAAATGTTATTCACCATAACCAATATAAAAAAAACAATGTTTAGCTTCGGGCAAGATGATGCTGTGTAAATCTTCCAGAATGTTTGTTCATTATCTTTTGTCATATATATAGTGGAATTTAGATAACATAGACTTAATGTTATGTATGCACACAAACTTATTTTTTGTGCCGGATATATTCAACAAATAGGCGCGTTCCGGTCAAACACTGAATTGGTTTTATCACAATGTTAGCGCAGCTTATATTTGTCTATCGGCGGAAAGATTATTTTGCTTAAATTCTTTTTGTATTTTAAACAAATTAGGCACCAAATATATATAAGTACCATATAATTATTTTTATTCTTATCCGTGTACTAGCGTTGATATTTTCGGTTTTTGTTTCTACATCCTTTATACAATGACTATAATGTATACGGTGAATAAAATGAGAAAATTAACCGAAAACCAAATTAACCGAAGCTTGTGCAGTGGGGTCTAGACAATTGATAAACAAACGTAAATACATTTTTATTAAACATAATCATGGGACATAGAAAACACCTAGTCCAAGACAAATAGACATGTTCATGAACGCAAATGTTTATGTATGGGAATCGATCCCACAAGCCTTCTTGTTTAAGTAGTCATAGCTAATGGCCAGACCACCGTGTTTAATTTGACAAACATATTAACAGGTTTTTTTTTTTTGATTCACTTTTATTGAACTGTTTAATCATTATGATTGTAGGTGGAGCAGTGCGTCCACAATCGGTCCAACTTCACCGGCGAGGAACTAAACCTGTACAACCAGCATCTCAGCCAACTGCAGAAGCTGTACGCGGACCTGCTCTCCACCAGCACTAAACGGTAAACACTGCCGCACCAGCATTATTTTAATTTATTCGTGTCTATTGACGCCTTGAGGCCCGTTATGTACTTGGCGCCGTAACGCGCACGGCGGTACATGCCGGGCTTGATTCAAATCTTTTGGAATTGGTTCGTTAGTAAATAAAGGACTCTACGGGAACATTGGTTTTGAATTCACAATCGAGTAACACGTGTCGTTGGTGGTCAGGACATATCAGTGCCAAAGCAGAGAAGTAATTCATATTGGTGAATACCCGAATGTTTCGATAAGCGAATTATTCATGTGGGTATCAACAGTAAATGGTAATTTTACCTCTTCGGAAAAAAATACCTACAGAAGCTCTCGTAAAGGCCATAAAGCTAAGCTAGAATTCCTCTTGTCCCCAGCATGTCAGACCTAGACGCACTGCAAGACTTCCTGCAATCCGCGACGGCTGAGCTGAACTGGCTCAACGAGAAGGAACAAGTGGAACTGTCCAGAGACTGGGCGGACCCTCACATCAACTTGCCCGCCGTCCAGCATTACTACGAGGTAAGATTTCATAAACAATAATAGTTTATTCACCATGCACTGTTGCGTCATCAATTCACCTATATCATCAGAGCATTGCAAGAGGGGGGAAAGTTTGGCAAACGTACTAAATTACAAATTAAATCGCAAGGAACTAACGGATTTAATACTTTTACGACGAAATACAAATACATACATACATACAAATTTATGCACAAGAAAGAGAGAGAGGGATTATAAGTTTTCATCCGTTTAATGTTTCTTATACGTTTGACATTCTTTTTGAAGAATGAATATGTTAGTCTTATCTCACGGGGAAATTACCTGTTATAAAGTACATTTAAACAATAATTTGAAAATTAACTGCTCTTTATTTGAGAATATTTGAACCAATTTGACCAAAGAAAAAATTGAGACAGGATGACTGGAAAGTTAAAGAAAAAATGAATGTAATTTTCTATTTTTGTATGAACCCATTTATTGTTTGAACAGAGTAACGTTTGACCAATTATCTAATCTCAAATGAAATTTCGCCCTTTTACACCAAAGCTTGTTATCTATCACCCTACAACAATCTTAGTTGCATGTCCACGAAATGACAAATGTCAAATGGAGTTGTCAAATGATATCGTACTTTTTATATCACTGTACAACGGTGTACTTTACTTATTACAGTTATTTTATAGGCACGTGAAGAAATAACAATATTGTCAAATGAAATCACTTGCGTTTGACAATCGCCCACGCTTTTTTGTGTCGCCCGCACTTAAACTGTTGTCATTTCAAATTGTTTAAATTTTGATTTTGTCTGTGCAAGCATTCATTTGGAGACGATCAAGAGGTTTGTTTATTTACACTAGAATTTTTATTTTGTTTTATGTTTTTAATTTGCGTTTAATTTTTAAATGTGCTCTGTTTTCCTTTTATATAACCGAGATATAACCTCTAAAGCGTTTTGTATTTAAAATGTAATTAAAATTTTATTACAAAACTATTATATTTTTATCTATGATATATGCCCCATGTCTCCATTAATAAATACATTAATATTGTATTTTCACAAAGGGATTTAATTTCCTTATTATAAGAATGTGTTACATATTGTTTCCGTTATAATCTTTTAATGCCTTTTTGTCTAATGGGTATATTTTTATTGGGAGTTAATAATATGTTTTAATAAAGCTAAATATACAGTCATTACGTACGTAGTTATAAACACAAGCGGGAACGAAACCTGTTTATTCGCTCCCGCCATATTTTTCTAACAATGAAAATATATTGCTTCTACAGTTGTAACTTCTGAAAGTACTGTGTGATGTGAATGGCGCCAAATGCGGAACAATTTGTCTTTTTTTAAGATATGGAGCTTTTTGCAAGTTTAAATTAAGACAATATTGTAATGGGAAGATAATAAAAGTTATAGTAGACCTTATTTATTTATTTATTACTCACAATGAGTGAAACATAAAAAGATACCTACTGCAGCTTCTAACTCAGCAACTCTTCAAAGGTTATTGGTGACCCTTCTATAGACTCTACCTCTCTTTTTAGCCAGGACCTCTCATGATAATTAGTAGGGAGCACAACGTGCAGGTGAGGTTGGCATTGACTCTAACGATGATAGCTTGACCCGTTGAGTGCCGAGCGGTTTGATCAAACCTTGCGCGTTACGGCAACAAGTATATAACGGCATTTGACGGGACTCCAATCTTCTTCTTCCCAGCATTATCCCGTATTATTATCATTATCCATTAGGCGGCGGGACCCGCTACCTAAGCCTAAGCTAAAGGATTTGGCGGAGATACTGATTTTTGTTGTCGCTTTATTTTAAATACTAGTGTTCTGCATGTGAGTGAGTTCACCAGAAAGCTCCTAAGAAATTGCTGTGTAAACAGCAAAGGTGGCATCTTTCGAGTGATACTTAATGTATTGCAAGCATTCATAGCCTATGGTAATCGCTTTACATTACAACAGGTGGGTCGTAAGCTTGTTTACCCCCCGACGTTGTATAAATCATCATCACAAATCCTGGTAAAGATTAAGCGTATGGTAAATAAAATTTTATTAAATAAATAATTAAGTACATTTTTTTTACAGCAACTAATGTCGTCGCTGGAAAAGAGAGAGCTTCAGTTCAGCAACGTGATCGACCGAGGAGAAGCGCTCATCGCCCAGCACCACCCCGCCACCAAGACCATCGAAACACATCTGCAGGTACGAATAATATTGAACTTTGTTCATAATGTCTTTAAGAGGGCGCACAAAGCTACGCAACGCAAATGCTACAGAGCACGCCCTCAATTTGTTTTTATTAATAACGCTGAATTTAAGATCAATTCCTAAAAACGCTCAATACAGCCACTATAGAACCATATTTATATTTTTTGAGACGTATCCTGTTTTTATTATTTATGTACAATTAGTCATAATTTTGATTATTGCTAAGTGGCCACAATAAGCAATAATTAATTTTGGTTACTTGTACACAGATAATAAATACAATATTTTTGTTTCAAAAAAACATAAAAATGATTCCACAGTGCCTGTATTGAGCGTTTTTTTCTGATTCTGATTTCAAAATGAAATCTTAATTCTTTTATGAGTTCATCCTCTGCGTCTGCGTAAGTTTAATCTATATACTATATAGGTATCTATACAAATTAATAAAGTTTGTGTTTTTACTAAATGCTATACACGGTACCTACACCATAAAATGAATTTTAAAACATTTTGTCTATCTGGCCCGGTTAATCTCCCAATACGACTGGACCAATTTTGGCAGATAGCTGCTGATATAAGAAGTAACTTATATTTTAGGAAAACAGGGTGGGTTCCGCTGGAAAAAATATCATGAAATATATATCGCACCCTTAGAATTATAGTGACCTATTTAAAAAATATAAATTGTTGGGAATCGTTGCATAAAGTTTTGTGCATTTGTTACTCTTGTAAAATATGCGGTTATTTATACGAAATTTCATAAAACTCGTATATATTATAGGTTCATTTGATTTTTAACATATTTATCCACATGTACTATGAGAAATTAGTATAAAAAATGTTAATATAATATTTTTTATAATTTTTCAAAAAAAGGCGTCGGAATTAGGTCTTTGTAAGATTAAAGCCTTAGTTTTTTTTAAAGACTCTTTGTTACATAGGTCTCTCTATTTCTAAATATTCGGTCATAATCTCGTATTATCCGTAAATCGGTCACTCAACCAATAAATTTTAGATGATATTTTTGGTTTTGCGTTAATACAAAAACTATAAAATATAGAAAAATAAGGTTTTATTAGAAAAAAAAATGAGTTAATATTCAACATCACAGGTTATAAAGGAATTAAAAAAGAAATATTTCTAAAATTAACATAACTTAGCTAAGCTTCCAGCCTTTATAATTGCTTACAATCAAATCACGTTATTAGTTGTACTTAAATTCTAAAGTATTCAGTACTCAGTTTTTAGAACAGTCTTAATAAAATTATATATATTAATTTATTGTGAGTTATATTTAAATTTGTAATAGTTACGCACAGTGTCAATAGTTAGGATAAAATCGTATACAAAATAAAAAAATAAGTATCTCCTAAAACAAAACTTTGAAAAAAATAATAAGAAGGCAAGTAATTAAATAATTGAGTTATAAAAATCGGTATAATAACTGGGAATTAAGTTTTTATTAATGAGATCGCGTAAATCAGTTTTCTTACGTTCACTTAATTCTAGTCTTTATGAGTATGCTTTGGTCACCGTAATGTCTTCTATTCTGTCCATTTGTTTCTCCTTAATATGAGATTTAATATGGTTAATACCATACTAAATTCTCTTTGAAAATATATGTTTTATAGAAAAATACGGAAGGTTCCGCTTTACAAAATTTTAGAACTCTGATATTATTCCACGAGACATTGTGTTTGTTTTCATCTTCATTAAAATTATAACCCCATTTATCTTGTAAAATCTTTAAATCTATAAAAAAATCATATGTTAACTCGTTCACATTAAAAGGCGAATTGCGGGAGTTCTTTATTAAGGTGACATATTGATAGGGTGCGTATATATGCCCAGAAATCTTATTTATTTAATCTCCTTTTCAATTACACTATGGACATTATCTCTCTTATTCTGCGTATGGCCCTTTACAAAATATTTGTGAGTAATACTGTTAATATTTACGAATTTACATACAGCATAAGAATATAATTGGAGTAATATACTTATTTTTATTTTGTCCACAACAATTATCAGAAAAAAGTAATGTGAAGTGTTTTGTTAGAATTATGCTTGTTTAAATGTTGTAAAGTTTAGTTAGCACCTCTGTTACCTTGAACCTCATCTCAGAAATAGCTATCAACATTATCATAAGCACCTATCTCATTGACATTTATTTATCGTTCTTTTTACGCTTTTTTACTTCTTCTGATTTCTTCATCATTTACAGTGGTAAAATTTAGGCAGTTCAATTTAGACTTGTAAGAAAATGATGACGTATCTCCAGTGGGACACTGCATAATAGCCTGCAAATCATAGACCGCACAAATAATTGTCACGTCAATATTTTGACGATCTAAACGCTTTTCTTGGTGACATAAATCTTTTTCTTAGAGATGATCATCATATTTTTCTTGAATTTCTTTTTTCTAGTGGGGTTTGCTAATTCATAATCTAAACAGAGATCAGTACAGTAAGTAATATAGGAAAAATCCTATATTACTTACTGTACTGTACTTATATTTAGGACAAACTTCCACCATACAAGATCTGATATAATATCTCTGCAAATTAATATTGCCTTTAGACCAATATCTCTCAAATAATTTATGTCTGTCTGTGTCATTTATGTTCTCTGAACATTTAAGTCTGCACTTACATGGTTCTGTAAGGCAACGGGCTGGTACTTCTTTTTTAGTCGTAGATGAATTTTCGCTACATTTTGCTTCCATTTTGATGGATCTCAAGTACGTTTTCTGGACCTCCTCGTAGATTGAGATAGAGTATTAACAGAGTTAGAATTCATAGGATATTCATTGTTAGAAGAAAGCGAAGAAGTGGATGCTGACAAACAAGTATTCTTTATAATATGTGATCGAGATCTGTCGGCTGTATAAGTAGGGTCGTTGTCCCTTAAATCTACATCACTTTCATTTGAGTTAATTGGTGACTGATAATAATTATTTAGTAGTACATTCGATTTGCCCTTCTTACGTGAGAGGTGCTGCCGGAGGAAGACGATTATGTTGATGATGATCTGGTGGAAGAAGAACTGCTGCTACTGTAGGTGCAGCTTCTGGTCTCTCTTGCTAGAATTGCTTGCTGAGAAGTCCCTGGTTCTTGTATTAATTTCTCGGGCGTTATTCAAAGTTTTACCCAAAATATAGGTAATAAAATTAGTTTGCAATGAATTATGGATTATTAAAGTTAATCAATTAATGGATAAGATTGTAACTAACTCAGTCACGCTTTTATTGAATAAAGGTAACGTCTTCAGATCAAAATTTGGAATGGATGCATTAGGAGAGTTCTCTATAACTGAAGAATTTGTTGAGAAGTTACTTTGGTTTTCTAGCGTATCTTCATAATTACATGGCACAATATTTTCTTTGTAGTGTTATTGTGATTTTTAGTGTCGATCTTTAGTTTCTCCAAAATATAATCAGCTCCTTTCTTCATTTTGCTATTTTATTTCTCCCCTAATTGAATAGTGACGGCTGCAAATGTGGAATTGAATAAAAAATACATTAGACTTCTCTAGTCATAATTAGAAAATCATCAAAATAATTTCATACTTAGACAGACCCATATCTAAAATAGTCAGTAAATAATAAATATATATATTACAAGAGAGACATAATAAATAAAAATTTTTAATCATTATCATAACTTTCATAAATAAAAAGCCTGATTTAGAAATGGGTCTTTAATAACTACTATTTTTCAATCAAATAGCGGCTCAATAACAAAAAGGTCACAAAAGACTCACTAAAGTTTAGTATGATATAGACTCAATTATAAATAAGGTCTTTATTAAATTAAAAAGTTTAACTTTTACTTACCTTGACATTTAATCCCTTACGGGCCTATTTCGGATTAGGTCACTATGAAACTAAGCGCGCAGCGACCTGTACTGGACATTCGCGGCACGTTATTGCTTGCGTCCCTCTCAAACCGAACAACCGCGTCAAGCGGAGGGGAGTAAAAGAGACCCAAGTATACGTTATGTAGCTTTCTACGCCAAAATCGGTCTGTGTTTTATTAGGAAATGATAAAGATAGTCTTTTTGGGTCGTTCCCTGACATAAAGTCAAATTCATGATTTTTTGAATTAGGTCCCTATAATTCTAAAGGTGCGATATATATATATATGTACTAACGGACCCGGCATACGTCGTCGTGCCCGGAAAAGCACCGCCATATAAAATTCAGTCTCAAGATCAAATCAGAAGACATACCGACCTCAACGCCACCTACGGGGTCCAATTGTGTTTTCAAACCATCAAGGAACCTATTGAAATACACACACAAAATTTCTTCCAAATCAGTCGAGCCGTTTAGGAAGAGTTAGGTGGCAAACACACGTACAGAAGAATTAAGATATATGTAAATACTAGCTATCCGCCCCGGCTTCGCACCGGTGATATGATCGCTACCAAACTTCACAGGATCACCTGCTGGGCTATTCTGAAGATTCACTGAAAATTTCATCAAAATCTGCCCAGCCGTTTTCGAGTCCATAGAGGACATACAGACAAACATTCATTTTTATATATATACATAATACTTACGTCATTTTCACGTAACAGGTGATGCAGTCACAGTGGGCGTGGGTGCTGCAACTAACGCTCTGTCTTGAAACACACCTGAAGCACACCACGCAGTACCATAACTTCTTCGAAGAGGTGAAGGAGGCAGACAAATGGATACAAAAGTAAGTTTGAATCAAATTCGTGGAGTAAATATGGAGCCTGAGTAACACGTGAAAAATATGTAAATTAGCTTCCTAAAGGGAGGAAGGAGGAAGGGAGTCGATACTTCGATATCAGCTGCGGTGGCATCATTCTCACTTCCTTTTTGAGTTGCACGCAGCTGTAAGCTTTATACATCAGGCGTTAGGTATGCTATGCTTGTTTTCTACTCGTAAAACGTACAAAAATAAAAGTTTAATTTAGTGTGTTGGTGATAAGGTAAGAGAAGGGATGCTCCGTTGGTTGGAACATGTGGAAAGATTGTAAGACGAAAGAATGACGAAACAGTTATACAAGGTGAAAGTGGAAGGATGTAGGAGCCATGCTAGGTAAAGACCACCTGCCACGACCTAATTGGTCGTGTTTTATCAGAAGGTGTCTGAAGCTCTATGAACCGGCGGACGTGTATGAAAAGAGCTATTACTGTTAAAGAAGCGAGGGAGGTATGTAAGGACCGCGTGTTACGGCACTCGGTTCTATCTCCCTACCCCGCGAGGAACCTGGCGCGAAATATACACAGAAGTTTAATTTCATATTATTAGCTTCATTCAATGCTAAAATCTATGAGTGATCAAATGCTACATTTCCTTCAACAGACGCGAAGAAGCCCTAAACACAACATTCTCTCAATCCGAGTTCACCCTGGACCAAGGAGAGCGCCTCCTCAAAGGCATGCAAGAGCTACGCGAAGAGTTAAACTCCCACGGTGGAGTAGTCTCCAGGCTGGTGGAGGCAGCCCAGGAGATCAGACCTATCAAACAGAGGAAGGCGCCAGTCACCAGGCCCTTGAGAGCTGAGACTGTGTGCGCTTATAAGCATGCTAATGTAAGTAATTAATTTACTGTGTGTGACATCTAAGAAAATTACCTTTAAAATCATTCGAAATTTTTAACATTTCCATACATATTATGTTCATTGACTAATCAGTTTCGTATGGCGATGACGAATTATTTATAATTTTATTTTTAATTTTAATTTTATTATAACTTTGATATATTCCCACCCTATACGTATTATTCATGAGAGGTGAAAATTCAAAAGGTAACTCTGAGCCATAACTATAAAGTGAAATTTTGCCTGTATCGTTGAACTGTGATATTTGTTGTCCCAAAACATATTTATATGTTGACGAGCCCGGTGGTGGAGTGGTGGCGGCAGCAATGCTACTTTAGCATCAAGGCTCGTCGATTCCTACACAAGATAAACATTCATGTGCATAAACATGTCCGTTTGTCTTGAACTCCGGTACCCGTAAAACTACGATAGGTAACAACTTTACAATCGGGTGGGCCCAATTCTCGTGTAATTCCCAACGTTCTATAAAAAAAAATTGGTTGTCTGTAACGTCGGTTTACGGACGATAATTTTACGTGATAATGTCATAAGAAAACATTCAATAGTTGACAAAACAGTTCACGTGTAGGCAGTGGCGTGCACTCCATATAGACAAAAAGACATTGCCTACCCTATCAATTTGATAAATACCATCCGATGTTTCATTCTTAAACATAGTTTTTAACTAATATTTCGTATCAAAAACAAAAAAAAGCTCCATCTATCGGTATCGGTAAGTTATTAAAATCATCGCTAGTCATATTGAAATCGCAGCTAGGCGCTACGCTACACCAGCGCCGCATTGGCAGCTTTTAACGGCGAAAGACACTAACTATTTCTGTCTAAATTTACGTATGTGTGCCGTGTTGTTAATACAAATACTGTAGTGTGCATTCCTGTAATTACATTGCCCACAATAACACAAATAACGCACACTATCGCGTATTATAGACAATGTCTTTTCAGCTGAACTATAACGTAAATTACCTAAAGTGTCGCGAGCGTTGCTACGTAACTATTTTAAAAAGTAGTTTGCTGCATATAATTGTAGTGAAAGATATTGCCATTTCTTTTTTTCGTATAAAATTGATGTTAATTTTATTTTGATTTTAAGACGGCAGCCATTGTTTTTGTTTTGAATCGATTGACTGGTAGCAGACGAAATAAGATTTTAAAGTTAATAAATATGGATGATATTCACTGCGAAAGTTATTCATGTGGTGTGTGTAGTGTTCGGTGAATAAAAACAAGTGATCACATACATCATTATTTCCACAAGACTGGGTAACCAAAATCAACATTCTGTATTTTTTGGTAAGTTAAATAGCTTTAAAAAAAATCTGCCTACCCTGTCAAAAATCTCTGTGCACGCCACTGCGTGTAGGTTGTGTGCTGCCGCTGTCTCTCTTCTACTCGGACGCATCGGCCGATGGAGTGGAAGAGAGATAGATGCGTCACAAGCCGAACGCTTAGGCCGATCGTGCCTCTCTATCGGTTGTTCCGCGCTCTCGCTTGCACGCTCGTCTCAGGCGGAACGTGACACTTTTTCGTGCGTGCAGCCGGTGTTCATCGATTTATAAGACGTTATCACGTCAAAAAAGCACCTTGATTTACAGCGAAACCAATAGAGCAACAGGTGATCGATAACATTATACAAATTGATTGATTGAAATTAATCATAATACCTACTTTTTTATTACATAAACCTTTATGTGCCTAAAACTATGTTTTAAACTATGTTAGGTTTTTTATTTAAAAATACCGCGTAAATGGCACATTGATCTCGGAACGTGTGACGTCATTTGTAAGTAAACAAACTACCAGCCGTGAAAGCTATTATTGCAATCGATTGACATAACAAACAAAATAAGTTACAAACAACTAGTTAAGCGCTACATATTTTCAAATAGATTTAATATCAGGAATAAAATAATTGTTTTTACGGCTTGTAGTTTGATTACATATAAATAGACGCGTGTTTTTTACGCGGCATTATGAAATAAATAATCGCTAGACATAGTTTCGGGTCATTTAAAGGTATAATTATTTCAAATTATATTTAAATGGTGATAAATATCCATTATGATTAATTTGAATCACTTTTTGAAATGTTGCCCGATTCCCTGTTTTACTGCTGTTTTGGGCGGTAAAGGTTTCATTCATGTTATATATTCTATTTATCTGTGACATCATTATACATTACTTTTAAGAAGGAACTTTTTAAACAGTATATTAAAAAGTGAATACTAAAACACAACTTCACTCGTAGAATTCCCATTAGCCTAAAAAAATTTAGTGGTGTAAGCAGCTTACTATCATGTTTAGTGCCAAAGCCAACCTCACATGCACGTGGTGTGCTCCCGTATTAATAAACAAACGGGGCTTCCGCGAAAGAAAGATGAGGTACATCGAAGCAGCCCGACTGAGGAACTAACCTTCATCTCACGGAAGACCATAGCGAAATAACTACTCCCTGGAGTTCTGTTGTGTACTGCGGGTCACCTGTAAAGTTCCTGAGGCGTTGCAATGTTATCGGCGGGGGTGGCAATACACGTGTGATTACTTTGCCTATTGTGCAATTAATTCCGAGTCATGTGGCACTCGGTACTCTCTGCCTACCCCGCAAGGGACTTCTCGTGAAATTATAGATACATGTACAGAAGTCAGTTCTTCACAATTTTTTATTATATAATAGGTTGCCATAGAGAAAGGCTCAGCAGTGACAGTTGTGGACAATTCTGGCCGAAGCCGTTGGCGCGTCCGACTGGGAGGCGCCGGAACTGAAGTCCAGCTGCCTGGTGCCGTGGTAGCCCTGCCACCACCGTGCCAGGAGGCGCTCGACACCGCGTCCAGATTACGAAACGCTTACGATAGGGTAAGTTGAAGAGAGTAATTAATTCTGGTGACACGCGTGCGTATATTATGCCGGAATGTATACATTTGTACAATGCTATGTATATTACGCCAAAAAGGTATGCAGTAAGTATGCTGGGGGATCAGCGTAATATTTAATTAAGAAAATCCTTTAGCTCAATATATAGATATGCAAAGCGAAAATACAAGGACGCAGGCTCCGAGGAAGTTCTACCAGCTACCACGATCAAATTGGTCGTATCAAAAGGTGATGTCAGGAGTCCTGGAAACCGGCAAGCGTGCATGGATTTTATTGAAAAAAAAACTATGAATGTTAAAGATGCGATTGAGGTTTTTGACAAGCTCGGTGGTTCAGTCGTGAATGACGCGACTTTAACACCAACGCTCGTGGGTTCAATTCCCACACAAGACAGATATTTGTGCGTATGAACATACCTTTTTTACTTGGTCTGGATGTTTTAAGAGAAGTAGGGCGCATCCAAGTAGTCCGTCTGGGCAAACACCTCCACCTCACAGAAAACCGCAACCAAAATAACAACTCCCTAGAGGGTTGTTGTGTTCCTGCGTGTGAGTGAGGTCACCAGTAAGTTCCTAAAGAGTTGCTGTGTCAGCAGCAGAGGAGACATCGCGCGAGTGATACTTTACATAATACAAGCGTTAATAGGCTACAGTAACTGTTTTACATCAGGTGGGCCGTATGCTTGTATGCCTCCCGACGTAGTATAAGAAAAAGGTGCGTAAGTAGTACATCTTTTGGCACTCGGTTTTCTCTGGATATGCCGCAAGGGATTAGACGCGAGAATATAGATAGATACATATTATTATTACTAACGAGAGTGTATCAAGTCATTATGTCATCAATAATTATGTCAATCAATATTTACATAATCCAAGTGTAGTGTTATCAGTTGACAACAAAGCAATGTACGCGCTGGACTTGTTCTACAGTATAGCGTCTTTCTTGTTTGTTGTTACGTTCTATTGGTTGTTCAAGGTGATACAACTATGGCAGAGGAAACAACTACGGATGAGACAAAATATGATCTTCGCCACCATCAAAGTGGTGAAAGGCTGGGACTTCCCTCAGGTGAGTGTACAATAAATACTCTATTGGTAGTGATAGGAAATTCTATGTGAGGAAGGGCGCATTAAAGTGTAAACCACAGCTAAATAACAAACTCCTGTAGGGTTGTTCCTGCGTGTGAGTGAGGACAAGCTCGTACGGAGTCCCACACAAGACAAACATTTGTGTGCATGAACATGTCTGTTTGTCTTGGTCTGGGTGTTTTTATGAGAGGTAGGGGGTATCAAAGCAACCAAATAACAATTCACTTGAGTTTGGGTTGTGTTCTTGCGCGTGAGTGAGGTCACCAGTCAGCTCTTAAGGAGTTCCTGTGTTAGCAGCAGAGGTGTCATCGCACGAGTGATACTTAGTGCATGACCAGCGTTCATAAGCTGTGGTAATCACTTTACATCAGGTAGATCTTATGCTTGAATGCCTCGTGAGGATGAATAAAAAAAAAGTAATACATACACTTTTGGCTTTATATATCGACAATTTCGTATGCTGTCGCCATCAGTTAGTTCACGCGAACTAGCTCCGGCCGACACCCACTCACTATTATGTTACCGTTTGTGCGATATAAACTAATCGGTAGCGTCAGCACTTATAGTAGCGAGGATTAAATTGCCAGTTAATAAAAAAAATTGTTGACAGTTTGTTGCGATGGGCGCTGACCAACGCCAAGCGATCCGGCGGGCGTTGAACGAGGACGCAGAGAAGTTGCTGGCCGAAGGGGACCCGGCGGACCCCCAGCTGCGGCGTCTGCGCAGGGAGATCGACGAGGTCAACAGACTGTTCGACGAGTTCGAGCGGCGGGCGAGGGCTGAGGGTGAGATATTCAAATTATTGTAACATTAAGTAAAGCAATTTTACTACGAACTACCGCTGGCCGGCGCCCGCCGACTACCGTTAGTGGTGCAACATGCCGTCGCATCCCTGGGTGCTCCGGTAGTCTCTGCCTCGTCTGCTGCGGTCGTCCTCGCGATTGCCCGCCATCTGGAACATGAACTGCATGCTCGCACACTCCGGTTGTCTCTGCGTCACGTGTATCGCCTCTCCACGAGCCATCCTCAGACGCTGTAGATGTTAATCGTTAAAATAGCACGCTACAAGTTTGTAGCATAGTTTGTAGGTTAGATCAAATTGCATGTAAAGTTGATTTTCGCAAAATAGTGAATCTATTAACTATTAAGTAAAGGATTTTCGGCTGGGCGGTAAAAAAAATAACTTAAGTTATAAAGTTATCAACTACATGGTACCTATAGAATAGTTCAAACGAAGCGTGATGAAGCATCTTGCGGGCCAGCATGGTGGCATCAGCTGCCAGGACACTGTAGTCCTTTGTCAGTTGCCGCTGCTATTTGGGCTCCTCTTTTCGCTTACCAACAAGCGAAGGGGACCCACTATGCTGAGCTAATATAAAAAAAAAACAATCTATACAAACAATATTGCTCCTCGAATACCGCAGCGCGGAACGCGGTCGTCTTTCTCACAGATATACAAGCATACGGCCCACCTGATGTAAAACGGTTACTTATGAACACTTGCGGTACATTTAGTATCACTCGCGTGATGCCACTTCAACTGCTAACACAGCAACATCTCAGGAGCTTACCAGTGAGCTCACACGTAGTATCACAACTACCCTCTAGCTAGGGAGTTGTTATTTTGCTGCGGTTCTCTGTAAGGTGGAGGTTCTTCCCTAGACGAGCTGCTTTGCGGCCCAATTTCCTTTAAAAACACCCAAACCAGGACAGACATGTTTGTGCATTTCCTGTGTGTCTGTGCTGCCAACACAGCAACACCTTAAGAACTTACTGGTGACTTCACACACATGCAGGAACACCGATAACCCTTCAAGGAGTTGTTACTTGGCTGCGGTTTCCTGTGAAATGGACGTAATTCACTCTCTTAAAGATCGAAAACAATTCAAGAAAAAGTCCCACCAGTCCTAGCGAGCCAATGTACAGACGTTCGTAACTTATTAGCTATATTTTCTCGCGTGTAGGTACAGGGTCAGACTACAAGGAGGTAGTGCAATTATATTTGATGACACCATCTGTGGCCTATATCGTCCGTCGCTGCAATCTTCCAATTAGCTCAATCGAATAGTGTATTGTGTAGAATGACTTGATTGCTCCAATAGTCTTTTTTAGAGTTTTACGAGACGCCAATTGTAATTATTTTAAATCTTTGAATGTCGTTAAAAGTTTTTATAACATATGGTTATAGTACATATAAAGTTTGGTAAATAATGGTACCTCGGCGTTTCGGCGTTTTTTTTTCTGTTACTTTTTGCGTAAAGTTTTCGTTCCTTTTTCAAAAATTACACCTATGTAGTTAAACTTAAAAACAAAGCCTTAGTTCCGTTACGCTACCTCAAAAATACTCCACTTTTGACGAGCGCGGTGCCAGAGTGGTTAGTAATGCTACTTTGACACCAGGGCTTGGCTTGTTGTTGTGTGCAGGGCAGGGATTCGATTCCCACACAAAACAAATATTTGTGTGTAATATGTGATAAATAATCATGTATGTCTGTCTTGGGCTGGGTGTTTTTAAAAGAGGTGGGGTACATCAAAACAACCCGTATGGGGAAGTCTTGCAGTTAAATAACAACTCCGGAGGGTTGTTGTGTTCCTATGAGTGAGTTGTTCCCGTGCAGATGTCGCAACGCGCGAGAGATACTTCCTGTATTGCATACGTTTCTAGACTACAGCATCAACTTTATATCAAGTGGGCCGTTTGTTTGTATGCCTCCGTACGTTGTATAAAAAACTAGCCTTTATTACCCTTTCGCTATAGCCTTGTCTGCTAATCGGCAAGGTGCACAACGTGCAAACGTGGTGAGCTTTAGCTGATTGAGTAATGAGACAATGCATCCCTATATACAATCCATATCCTTGTCGTTGATACTTGTAGCGGTGTGTAACAGAAATTAAATTGACAGAAAAAAACATCTACTTGAACTGGTTATAATGTGGGCTATCCTATACCTATTTACGTAGTCGCATTTGAAATGCCTTTAATTTAATAATCCATTGCCATATCTCAAACTTAATGACTTAAAAATTAGTCGTGCTTTATGACATAAGGCAGTAAAAATAACTCAATGGTTGTTTGTCAGTCTGTGTTGTACAGTCGTCGGCATAAGTTGATACTTGGATGCTTGTCGCAAAGTGACGGTTTGATAGATGTAATTTATAGAGTGGGTGTACGTTGCATTGCGTATCAAATATACTTGGAAGACGCGATTTTGATACTAAAAGAATTAGTATTTCATAATTGATGGTATAGTGGAGACTAGTCACTAATTTCGATTACTCAACGTATTTTCAATTTAAAATAAATGCAGTCTATGCAAATCTATGTATGTATATATCTCCATATCCCCACGTCAGGTCGTTTGGGTAGGTAGAGAAAACAGCACGTCACAAAACGCGATCCTTATACACCTCACTTGCTTCTTTAATGTTCATAGCTCTATTCATGCACGATCGTTGGTTTTCAGGGCTCCTAACATTACCTTATATAACATTACCCTATACCATCAAATTGATCACTTAATTTTTTTTTAATTTGTGTAACATTATCTCATTTTCTTATTTGTTACGCATTACGTTTATTACCGGTTACGTAACCGTTTACCTAGTACTTTTTGAGACAAATGACTGTTTCAGACTGACGCACAGATAAGTGTGATCTGATAAAGGTGCTAATTTTACTTTTGCGTACTAATGAACGGTATATAATATAAATTTATATTAAAAGTGTCAGGAACCCTAGGACTAGGAGATGAATACGAATCGAGGTCATGTGGCGCTCGGTTCTCTTTGTCTACCCCGTAAGAGACGTGGCATGAACATGTAGATGAAATACCTATTACTTATCACAAAACATACACACAAAATGTCGAGTGAAATCAATGAGTAATCAAGAAAATGTCACAAATTCGTAAAGTATCAAAACCGTTTCTTCGTTGTATGAGTGGACGGAGATGGTCACATCTTGACGGCTAAGGACACCTTAGTGTATCGACATCCCACGGGATCACTCGGTCGCAATTACACGAGTAGCGTACTCTCGTACTACTCTTGCTACCTTACTACGCTCTCCCGAGTGTGTAGTGTTTAGTGAGAAATAGTGTTGTTTTGTATTCGAGTTACAAGTATCCAAGTATCGAAATCGTATCGAAGTATATTTTCCGCACTTGTAAATTTATTTGTGAAATAAATAATACCATAACAATATTTATTTATGTGACTTTAATGGGCAAATATACCAGTATCAAAATCGTTTTGAATGAGTCTTTTTCATATTAAAAATGTGTAGGAATGTATTAGTGCATGATTTTCATTAGGAAATAATAATACATCAAAATTAAAATTCAGCACATTAAATATATTTGTAAATCGTTTTTTTAGTTATTGTTATAAATTGTTAATTGCCTTTTTTATATGTAATATTTTTTTGTCATATTGCTACAAGTACAATAAACCCTACTAAATCACTACCATGACCTTACAGACAAACATAATAAATTTTGTTCATATAGATCTCGTACCTGAGTGATCGGGATTGACCGAGCGGTTTTTATGCATAAAATAGAACGACACCTATATATAAACATGAAAGCAAAACCCTATCTAAACACAAAATTTGATCCAAATCGTGACAGCCGTTTCCGAGATACACGAATACTAGAAATGCTCCTTTTCAACTAATAGAATAATAATACATAGTAATAGTATGGCTGCGGTTAAATCTATCCTCAACAGTCTAGACCGCTTCAATGTGTTATATTTTGGTTAGGCCATTTACCATTTCCGTGTAGCCTACCTGTGCGTAAAATAGGGCTTTATCACCCATTTTGTGGTACACTGCTCCATGTTTCATGCACTTTAAACTATTATTTTCTTCAATGAATAGAATATAGCAAATTATGTAAATATATATCTAATTTCATTGCTTATTAATATATAAACTGTGAAATGAGTTAAATGTATTGTAAAAGTGGACTCGTTGGTGTTGCGATAACGTCCAATTTTGTGTAGCGAACGATGAAGAAAATTAAAAGGATATTTTCAAAAGGAAAAGGGGGTAATGTATTGTTTTTTCATAATAATAGTCTAGGAATCAACGAGCGTGTATGAAAAGAGCTATATATGGTGAAGGAGTGAGTGAGGTGTGTATGTACCGCTTCTTACGGCGCTCGCCTGTCTCTGCCTACCCCGCAAAGGGTCTGGCCTGAAGATAATAAAAAAAAGCGGGTTCCACTCCGGGAGTGCCGGCAGAAGTGAAAACTTGAACATGCGGACCAAACAGCGATGTTCGTAAACTATGTTGAACGAAACGCGTAAGCGCCAAAAATTTAATTGCACTTATAACGTTTTGGTCGCGAGAAAATAATGCCCTATGAACGATCTAGCGCTTCATGTTTTAATTATTTAATAACATAACATAACATTTTTTACTCATCCCAAAAAGTGCACAACGCCGCTAAAGAAGTTTTCACTTCGATAACGTTATATGCACGCTTATATGTTGACGAGCTCGGTGGTACAGCGGTTAGCAATAACTACTTTAAAACGTTTTAGAAACAGAGTCGTGGGTTCGATTCCCGCACAAGACAAATATTTGTGAGTATGTATGTTTATCTTAACCTATATTTATATAAAAAATATTTATGTATGGTTATCAGTTGTCTAGAATCCATAACATACCTAACCTTCGTTTGTTTTAGGACTAGACGGCGTTGTATATTATGCCGAGCGCATGTAAGACCCGAATATTATTTTTGAGTTCTATAGCACTCAAAAGAGTTATATTCTTTTAAAATGAGTAACAGTTTAAGAGTGGTAGGTGCTTCAATGCAGCCCGCCTGTGGAAGTATCTTAATCTCACAGAAAACCGCAGCAAAGTACAACAAACTGGAGAGTTAATGTGTCCCTGCGAGGGAATGAGGTTACTAGAAAGCTCCTGAGGAGTTGCTCTGTTAGCAGATGGGCAGCTACTGGCGAGCGATATGTCCTGTATTGCAAACACTCAAAGACTACGGTACGGTAACCATTTTACATCAGGCAGACCGTATGGTTGAAAAGTAAACATTTCAAAATTAATTGCAGTGCATTACTCTCGCATTAACTCGATATTGGCTCAAAATGACTAAAAAAAATGCATGCGAAGTCACCGGTATCAGTTACCTCTTGAACCTTTGCTGTTTGCTGTGTTAGCAGCAAGGATGGTAATGCGCAAGCGATACTTTCTGTATTATTATTCGCGCGATCCCACCTCTGATGCTAACACCAACTCTTTAGATTTAGCTTACGGGTGACCTCACTCACACAAGAACTTGCCAGGGAGTTGTTATTTGGCTGTGGTTTTCTATAAGGTGGCGGTACTTTCTCAGTCGAGCTTCATTTGATGCACCCTAACTCTATTAAAAACTCCCAGAGCAAGACAAACAGACATGTTGATGCTAACACATATGTTTGTCTTATGTGAGAATCGAACCCACGAGCGATGGTGTCAAAGTAGCGTTACAAGCCACCGAACTTGTCATATTGAAGCGATCCCCGAGAAAAATTGTAAGTAGGTACTATTATAGGGTTTGGATGTAAACAGATGTCCTTGATCAATTGACACCTAGACTGGGCACTAAATCGTACTATTAAAATGTCGTTACATTGACATTAATGACTATCTCTCATAAACACTGCATAATTTGTAACTTCCTACGCTTGTAATGAATGTAGTGTGCAGGGCTGAGGAGACAATATAGGTATATATACCTAAGCATGTAATAGATTGATCTTTACTGTTGATACAGAAACTGTATATCTATACATCTTCCTAGCGTTATCCCGTTGCCTAATCTATCAGGCATACAAGCATACGGCCCACCTGATGTAAAGCGGGTACCGTAGCCTATTAACGCTTGAAATATATTAAGTAGTACTCGCACGATGCCTCCTCTGCTGCTTACACAGCAACTCCTTGGGAGCTTACTGGTGACTTCACTCACACACAGGAACACAACAACCCTCTAGGGAGTTGTTATTTGGCTGCGGTTTTCTGTGAGGTGGAGGTACTTCCCCAGACGGGCTGCTTTGATGCGCCCTACCTCTCTTAAAACATCCAGACCAAGACAGACATGTTCATGCACACAAATGTTTCCCTTGTGTGGAAATCGAACCCACGAGCGTTGGTGTCAAAGTCTCGTCATTCACTACTGAGCCACCGAGCTGGTCAAAGTCAAAGGATCAGCGGGATCCG
Source organism: Pyralis farinalis (assembly GCA_947507595.1). Lineage (NCBI taxonomy): Eukaryota > Metazoa > Arthropoda > Insecta > Lepidoptera > Pyralidae > Pyralis > Pyralis farinalis. The sequence goes on along the minus strand of OX382282.1, from coordinate 6,512,525 downwards.
CTACCTGAGCCTAAGTATTTGGCGAAGATGCTAATTTTGATATGGAGCGACTGCTAACAGACCTCCACAAACCAGAGGGGAAATCAAACATTGCTTCGGTTACGGAACATGTCTTTCGAAATATAATTTCTTGGACATGCAGATTTCCTCACGGTGGAGTCCATGTCAACATGAATTTAATGGTACATGCCCACACCAGGAGATGATCCCGGGACCGTTAGATAATAGTACACACTGCTTAGAAACCGTATATCTTATACATATAATAGAATTGTTGACTTAATGTTAATAAAAAAAAATGTGAAATATTAATGCCCCTCCGGCTTTCCTGTCGATACAGAAACCCAAAGAGTCACATTTTATTTTATTCATGTATTGAATAGAAATAGGTAATTATTTGTTATGCTATGCTATGTAACAAGGAAAACTCAACAATGGAATTTTGTGATAGGTATTCACAGGAGCTGTATGTAGGTGACTACAGTTTTTAAATTTTTGCATGGCAGTAGATGGATTATTTTACTGAGCAGTAATAACGCAGTGGATAAAGTACTAGTCTTAATAACCTACCGGACCACAGTTCGAACCCTCATGTAGTAACTAGAAATCACCCGTGTGGAGTTTAAAAAGTAGCCTTTGCATATTTCCCAAAGTTTGGTTGTCATTACCAAGCTGCAACAATAAGACATACGGTTTATATTTTATAACCGGCTCTTGCTCGTAAAAAGCGCTACAAGGGTCGTCTATGCCATTCTGCAGGCCCTTCACTAGCCTCTATACCAGGGTTTCCCAACCTTTCTTCTGTTGAGCCTCCCTGGACTATAAATAATGCTTTCACGCCCCACTTTTTAAATTTTTTTAATCATATAAAATTCTTCTTGAACTTCTTGTAATTTTGAAACAATTTACAAAACATGGATTTCTGGTCATGTGCCATATAGGAGACTATGAATTAATGTCTTAATAGTATCGGCGAAATTCGTCTTCCAGCGATTGCAAATGAGTTTCTATATCAGCTTTCAAATCCAATTGTCCAGTTTGTTATTTTTAATTGCTTTGAATAGTCGAGAAAAAGATATTCCGTCCATCTTGATATCTCCCCACGCCTCCCTAGGGGGGCTAGCTCTATACCAATAATAATATTTTTTATTTGGTTTGGTTAGTTAAATGGTTTAACCGTGAAGTTCAAACATACAGACAGATTTAGTCACGGATTTATAATATAAGTGCAATATAGATGAGTAATATATTTATAGGATTATGATAGTCACGATAAACTATTAGTAAAGATTACAAATGATGTAAAAAAGGCTGCATTGTTCAGTAAATCCGTATCAGTATATCAGCTTGTCTTAAGGTGGACCTTCCCTGTGAATGCTTCCATCATATTTTTATATCAATGCTTCCAATAGATATCTATGATATGATAACATACCAAATTTTAAAGTTTTGATCTTGAAATATTTATTGTATTGTTTATTGCACATTAACACACAGAATGATGTCATGAGCCCTAGAGACCGGCGAGCGTGCATGAAAAGAGCTATGAATGTTAAAGAAGCGAGTGAAGTGTGTAAGGACCGCGTCTTATGGCGCTCGGTTCTCTCTGCCTACCCCGCAAGGGACCTGGCGTGAAGATATACATACGGCACACAGAATATTGTTACATTAAAGGTGTGCAAAAGTGGCTGGTAAAAGGAATTCAATAAACCCTCAAATATGGTGTAAATTTTATTCGATTATATAATAACTTATCTGAAATAGTCCCATTTTTTCGTTGAATATAGTTCAAGAATCACTTTAATAATTATCTTACCAAAAGGCTTATGTAATCAATGAATATCTGGAAATGATTTAGCAAATGTAAATGAGTATTTATAGGTATGTATTATTGTTAACATGCATGTCGGTACAATAATACATAATATCTAATTTACAATGATTGATTGATATGAAAATAATAAAAAAAATCTCATTTTAAAACTTTATTTCTATAATAATATATGGAATATGGTTTACGAGCCCACAGGAATCCAATGGCATAATAAAAATATATTTAAAAAACATATCACTATAATCGAAGCATATGTTATGCAAATTCTGTTTGCCCAAAATTTCCTTATAAATTTATTAGAGAGTAGCTGTGCCCGCGACTTCGTCCGCGTGGAATATTATTTATTTATATTAATAAAAATAAATAAAATTTCTAAAATAAAAGTAGCCTAAGTTACTCCTTATTACATCAGCTATCTGCCAGTGAAAGTACCGTCAAAATCGGTCCAGCCTTTTCAGAGATTAGCCGGAACAAACAGACAGACAGACAAAAATTGAAAAAATATTCATTTTGTTATATGTACCGTGTATACATCCATATGCATTTAGTAAAAAAGCGGTTATTTTAATATTACAAACAGACACTCCAATTTTATTTATCTGTATAGATTTTCAAAACATGTACATATTTGATTTTTTTTTTTTTGTGGACACACTCAACATATTCCCTTCCTGTGACGTAGTCACGGTCCACAGGGGCCAACTACATAGTCAGCTCAAAAAACAAAAAGCGGTATTAGATACGCGGTGAACGAATCGTACAGGGTCAGGCTGGAGTGAGATGGGGCACAGAACAAAATTAGTCTCCTTCCTTGCTACGACAAGCTTTAGCATTGTTGACGTCAGCTGGAAGGTCCCGCTTAAATTTATTTCTGCCATAAAAACTACTCCAAAACAAATGAGAGACTGGTGACCCTATTACCTGGTGATATCATTCGTATATGTCATTGTTAAATGCAAGGGCGATATTTGGGTGACCCTGACGCCTTGGGCATGTCTTGAATTAGAGGTCGCCCACTGGCCGGCCGCGGTGTGCGTAATATATTTGAATTGTTGAATTACGTCCTGTTGTTAATTGATTTTTTTGTTGTTTTGAATTAATTCGGACACTGAAATAATTACAATGACAAAAATGAGGTGTCTAAGGACTGGATCATGTGGAGCTAGGTTATTTCTGACATAGATTGATAAATAAAAATGATGAGCAGTGATACCGTAATGGATAAAGAACCAGTCTATTAACTGAATGGAATGATGAACTGATGTGTGGTGAACACATTATTGGTTAAAAAAATGGTTGTCTGTAAAGACGATAATGTTACATGATAACGTCATAAGAAAACATTCAACAGTTGACAAAACAGTTCACGTGTAGGTTGTGTGCTGCCGCTGTCTCTCTTCTACTCGGACGCATCGGCCGATGGAGTGGAAGAGAGATAGATGCGTCACAAGCCGAACGCTTAGGCCGATCGTGCCTCTCTATCGCTTGTTCCGCGCTCTCGCTTGCAAAGGCGGAACGTGAACTTTCGTGCGTGCAGACGGCGTTCATTGAATTATAAGACATTATCAGATCAAAAATCCGGGCCGTAGGCTCGAATCAGTTACATGTTGAGGCGCAAAAAGCATTAAGTTTTGTTAAGTAAGTGGTACCGTCATGCGCCATCAAGTGGTTTATTGTTGTTTGGATGTAGCCCGCGAAGGCCATGATTCATCTATCACAACCAAGATGGTCGGGTTTTATTAGGTGATGTCAGGAGTCTTTAAGTACCTACCGGCCCGTGAGATTGAAAGGAGGTATTTTATTGGTAAAGAAACGAGGGCAGTGTGTCAGACCACAGGACACCGAGTCATATGGGACTTGGTTCTCTCTACTCTTTCATTCATGTTGTATGAGTCCACAGGCAATAGTAATTTTTCCTCGCCAACGTTGGGAGGCAATCAAGCATATTTCACACTTGATGTAAATTGGTTACCGTAAAATAAATAAATAAATATTGTCGGACAAATTACACAGCGCCATCTAGCCCCAAAGTAAGCGAAGCTTGTGTTATGGGTACTAAACAACTATACTGCATACTTTTGTATTGCATCTATATTGTTAAGATAAATTGTATAATTGTATAAGGTTCTTTTACTTTGTCATTATGCGCCACCTACCTTTACTTTCGTCAATTTCTCCTTTAAGTTAAGGTTGCCTGGAAGAAATTGCATTAGCGATAAGGCCGCCTATTGTACTTTCCTATATAGACTATGTATATTTGTATATTTTATTGGTGCAATAAAGAGTTTTGTATTGTATTGTATTGTAAACAACTGATAAACATACGTAAATACATTTTTTTTTGTAAATACATACTTATTATACATAGAAAATACCCAGACCAATACAAACAGACATGTTCATGCACACAAATGTTTGTACTGTGTGGGAATCGAACCCACGAGCGTTGGTGTCAAAGTAGTGAAACAACGCGTTTCACCACTGCGCCACCGAGCTCGTCAAACCGTAGCTTCCGAATGATTATAATACAACGCCCACCTTACTACTTAAGAGTTGGACGAATGACCAAAACTATCGATATAGTGGCAGCAAGTCAAAATGCCATTAAATGTGGTATTCATATCTGTCTGCTTAGCCTTTCTAGCATCATTCCATTTCCTAATCCATTAGCGGAGTCTGCTATCTAAGATTTGACGAATATACGGATTTAGATATGGTGCGACTACCGTCAGACCACCATTAGACCTACCTAAACCAGATGGACAACCAGGCATTTCTTATGTTAAGTAACACATTTTTCGAAATATAATTTCTTGGGCATGTAACGATGTATTCCTTCACCGCTGTGTTCGTTCGTAGAAAGAATGCAGGATGAAAGAATGGCGAAGCAGATATACAATGCAAAAGTGGATGGACGTAGGGCCCGAGGAAGACCAAAACTTACCTACCATGATCAAATTGGTCGTGTTCTATCAGAAGGTGATGTCAGAAGCCCTAGAAACCGGCGAGCGGGCATGAAAAGAGCAATGAATGTTAAAGAAGCGAGTGAGGTATGAAGGATCGATACACGTGGCGCTCAGGTCTGCCTACCCCGTAAGGGATTTGGCGTGAAGTTATGGATAGATAGATATTAGCAACATGTCCACATCAGGATTCGAACTCAGGGCCAGCTTGTTAATGGACTTGTTCTTTATCCACTAAGCTAATATAAAGTACTTGCTAAGTCAGGGTCGTGGAGAGGATAGTTCTAAAATGATGAATGGATGGATTGTTCTAGAACTTATACCGGACAACGCGTTGGGCACCCTTCTAGATAAACTGACGTAATACATACAATCATAGTAACATTTCGAAACAAACAATCCAATTAATTTCAACCAATCATAAATACCGACCGTTTGCACCATGTGTACACAGCTAGCGCTGCCAGACGTCATCAATTGAAGTATACCTAAATCTGATTGACCTTGCGACCTTGCGGTTTCATAACCACATTGACAACGTTACTGCAATTTCTAATAAAGCACAGTGGGTGTCATGTCACAGTGTAAGAAGATGAGTGCGATCACTTGCTTCCTCTAAATGAAAGGAAGGTAAGGAGTGAGATGAACAATAGCATCATCATCGTGAAATTTGAGAGCTACACACTTTTCGGTGGAGATTATTTCCATTTTTCTTCCTTTTGTTTATACCACTAAGGCGGAAATCAAGCATACGGCCTGTCTGATGGTAAACAATCGCCGTCGCGTATGGACATTTGCAATACCAGGAGTATCACTCATGTGTTGCTGACCCTCTAAAAACCTCTTTACGCATTTCTTGAAGAATTCCATGCTGTAGTCCATGTTTCTTTCCCTTTTATTCTTGATTCGACATTACTTTCAGTTTTTCCTTTTTTTGAGAGTAATGAGTAGACAGAAGCAGCAGTTTGTTACTTTAGCTCAGGAATTTTCCATCACCTGTATTCTTTTTTTTTCTATACAACGTCGAGAGGCATATAAGCATACGGCCCACCTGATGTAATGTGGATACCGTAGCGTATGAACGTTTCCAATACCTGAAGCATTGCTAGCGCGACCCTCCTCCTCTAAAGAGTTACTTGGCTTCGGTCTTCTATGAGGTGAAGGTACTTTCCCATTAGGGGTGGCTTTGATACGTTAATGAAATTTACGGACCACTTTGGGAATATATATTAAGATTGAGATGTAGGGGTAAGTGGCTTACCATCATCTTACGAGCCAGAGCCACCAAACTGCACGTGGTGTATTCTGCCGATGAGCAAACTAAAGGGCGATATTTACTAAGAAGTACCCCGTATGCGAAAATAGGTTTTACTTTACAGAAGACAGGAATCAAATAACAACTCTTATCAGGTCAGGGTTATTGTGTTCCTGTGACTATGTCATCAGGAATGTCGCTGACACCGCGGCGAGAAATACTCGTAGTGTTTCTGAAGGAATGTGCGGAATTTATTGTACGCAGTTTTTATTATTTGTACATTACAACATCATAATTTTAATATTAATGTCAAACAATGTGACAGACATAATAGAGATTAAGATACCATAAAAACCTTTTTGGTTTCAACAGTTTCAAGTGTCCATAGGGTGCAGTATCCCCTGCATACTAGGCAGATTAGGCTAGAAGATCTTAACACTCATATAAATCGCATTTTCACAGCTTTCTCTTATCGACAATGCAAACTTTCTGGCAACAACTCAATGAAACTTATTACTAAATAGTCATTACATACCGGACATAATCGGTCAATCAAGCGTTCATAATTACAATTGGTCATCTGATTTTATTTATGCTATTGCCGCGCTGGAAATCCAGATCTCAATTTTTCAGTTACTACACTTTATCTCAGACAGTCCAGATGTTGTATGTCTATGTGTCTCAGTTTTATTAAACTTTGTTAAATGTCGCTGAAGATTTTGTTGATATTAAAGGAAAGAATCATTGAGAAGACATACGTCTATTGGGATTTATCAGGTGTTATTTTTAAGGTGTTCATATTGCGATTGTGTGTTCTAATGTATATGTTTTATTTTGTATAAAAAATGTCTTTCTGTTATACCAGTTGCAGCCCCCAACTTCATTCGTTCGCATCTCGTTATCCCGTGGGAACAGCTTTTTCTTACTATTTTTTTTCTTTCCTCGTTTTCTAACGGCTGTATCGTAATATTCAATAGCCTATATAATATAACATACCTCAAGAATTGGACAATTAAATGCATAAATATTTTTTCAAATCCTACTAGATGATCCAGAGATTAGAGCGTTCGAATAATGCGGTTTTCTGTGAGGTGGAGGTACTTCCCCAGACGGTCACTTTGATGCGCCTTACCTCTTAAAAAAAAGTAAAAGACACCCTACCAACCTTATAGACTAAATCATTTTTACCTGAACCTGGCTGTGTTTAGCAGCTTTCTGATGACGTTACCGGTCTGTACGATCATAACAATTCTCCAGAAAATTATTACTTACCTGGCCTTCTACAAAGTAGAGCTTTTTCTGTGGGCTGTTTCACCTTCGACTGCTACTTTTCATGTAGCTGCGCCCCACCTTCCTGTCGCCGGAGCTACTATTTGGTAGAGACAAGTTTTCCAATTAGCGGGGTGCACCACATGTCATCGCACGTTCCGAAATATGTTAGAACAACTTTACAATTATGAATAAAAAAAAAATTTCTTTTTCCTTTCTTCAGAGGAATCCAAGAATGCAGCGAGAATATTCACCGAACAGTCATCGCACCTCCTTGAACGGCTGGAGGTGTTAGAACGACAGTTACACGAGAGGATTGCCAGCCACATCCCTCGAGACCTGGACTCTTTGGAGCACCTGGTCCTACAGCATAAGGACTGGGAGAGCAGTCTGTTGACGCTGTCAAATGATGTTGAAGAAGTACAGGCCACGTTCAGAGGTGAGTTGACAGATTGGAGTAAGTATAATAAGATGTATAAGGGCACCAGATAAATAATCGTGTAAGCGAGATAAATGATCATATAAGTAAGGGAGTCTGAGCAAGAAATATAATCGGGGTGAGAGAACAGTTTTCTCTCAAATAAAAATGTATTATAATATAATAATTACAAACATTAAAAAAATATAAGTCCGCTTGTAACTCTAATAATTCATATTGCAGAAAAAATGTATGTAGAGAATATGGAAAATAAGATCTCTACTTCTTTAATCTGCCAGTAACTAGAGGCATACTACAAGGTTCGGTGTTTAGCCCACTCCACTTCATTTTGCATAGTGCAAACTTAATAACATTCAACACTGAACCTTACATTTGTTTGCAGATGATCAACCTGGTGAAACACCAGCTGTCAACAAAATTATTGATGATCAGAATGGTATAGTCTCATGGGCAAATAATAATTGTGTTATGCTTAATTCAAGTAATTCAGAATTCACGGGGCTTGGTTCAGGGAGTTTGGGTATCCACGCATCGGACATGCAACCATGGGTAGTTGTTGATGTGGAGCCAATTGAGCTTGTTAATAAGGCAAGGAAGTTAAGTTTGGTTATGGACACGGATGTAATTTTCTTTTCACACAATGTCGGGAAATGGAACGCATTATATGAAGTGGTTATCTCAGTGTATGAACGCTTACAGTCCAAAGTTACACTCGCACGTTAGCACACTCGCTGCAAACACTTATGAACTTGGTGGTAATTTCACTATTGGTTTGAACTACGTATTTATTTATTTTTACACTTTATTGCACCAAAATAAATACATTTGACAGACACAACATAAAAAGTGTGCAATAGGCGGTCTTATCGCTAAAACGATCTTTTCCAGACAACGATACAAGGAAGTGAAATAATGCTTAAAAACAAATAATCTACCTATTTATGATAATAAACATATTTATACACAATGCCGTATACACAAATACACACATAAAACATACATTCTTTTTAAATGACTTTGATGAGCAAGACCATTGACATAATGGTCAGCAACAGGTAGCAATACCGACGTAAGATTATGATAAATATACACATATGTAATATCTTAAATATACATAAACATATAATAGCTAGATAGAGAGAAAGTGAGACTTAATAAGATTTTTAAAGAAGTCTAAATATTGTGCACAGCGGATAGAAATAGGCAAAGCATTCCATAATTGAACAGCTCGTACCGAGAACGACTTAGCGTACTATTACGAAGAGTGAAATGGCGTTAATAGACGGAGGGAAAGAGTACTGCGTTACTGCGATCGCGACGATCCCGTACCTCACTGAGATAAATAAAACGTTCCTTCCAAGTAGCTGGGAGAAGTATGATTGAGGAGAATAGAGTAAAGAAGAGTGAGAATGTGTCAGTTGCGACATAACGTTTAGAGCGCCAATGCTTTCTAAACTAAAATAGTTTAACCAAAAATAATCTTCAGTTTTATTTATCTTACAGTTCGATTTATTTCCAACATTATCTAATAGTACACAAAATGTCATAACGGTTGATAATAAACTGAAACATCACCGGAATGGCATGTTCGGGTGGTTTTGTTTATAATTTTGCGGTATTATTATAGATATTTAGCATAGAAAGAGTACTGTATTTGTAAAACACGTAATACATTGCATTTCCATTTGTTTTGTTTAGTATTATTTGTTTTATTTTTCTTAAATCTCAGTTTGCCAGATGTTTATTTTTATGTTATGTTATGTTGTTATTTGTTCGTTATTTAATTGTACTTATCGGTATTATCTTACATTGAAAATTAACGTTAGAGCCGCTCTGATCCGAGGTGGTCTACACTCAGGGTTTAATCTCCTGAGTTTAGATCAAGGTTGTGATTTCATACTGTATCTATACAATTACGATTATTTTGTTTTGTGTTTCTTTGTTTGTGCTATTCAGTTTTGTATTTATGTCCACCCGGGGTTTCGTGTCAGCAGGATTGTGTGTGTATCAATTTGCATGTAGCCATCGGTGGTAGTCGAAGCGTTTGCGACGGTGATAAGGCGTGTACTCACGAACGAACAAATTTGTTGCTTTGAACATCGAACACTGTGTTCGTAAAGAATGTTCGTAGCGATCCAAATGGACGTTTTGTATGGATATTCTTTACTTAGCTAATTTGTGTTCATATGTATGAACTTAATGTGCGTGTTCAATGTTTGTTCTTGCGTATACCGCCTTACGGTGATCGGAGTCCGTGAAAGCCAGCTTCGGACAGCGGCAGCAAGGGTAGTCAAGGGCGTGTACGGTTTAGTAATAAATGAATTGGGGTGTATGACTGCACAATTTGTAAGAGCACCTGAACTAAACGCATTTTTTCATATGATGCGCTAACATAGGGAGTCTTAAGCCCTTATGGATGTTTAATACATTTCGACAGAACATTTATGCCGTATATTTACGTGTCTACTTAGGAAGAGAATCTTGGTGGCATTTAGCAAGTTATTTCAATCTGCCATTCTATTGAGAGTAGAAAGTCTTCTAAATAGTTAATATAACTACGAGTAACATCCAATTAGAGCAAAACTAAGTGTTTTATGAGTGAATGTTGATGCGACGTGGTGGGCTTAAGAATAAACTATTTACCGCAGCTTGTGGTCGCTTACAACACCAGGAGTATCACTGCGCGTACGCACTGTATTGTTGGTGATTTTGGTACACTACTGACATATTAAAAATGTATTTTTGTAATATTGACTCTTCGTTTGCAGGCATCGCGCTGAAGACTCCCGCCATGAAGAAGAACCTGGACAAGGTGATGGGCAAATGGAACGACATGCAGTCCAAGAGCCAACTGTTTGTCGAAAGGTGTGCTGAGATATTGATTATTGTGCAATGTGTAATATTGGAGGATCTCGATAGCGTCGTTACTCTTGTCGTGTACATTAAAAACGAAGGTTAAGTCGACCACAGCTTGTCTATGGATTTATTTACGTATCTCGGGCTTCTCCATACGCGGAGAACACGTTAAGCCATCGGTCCCGACTGTTGTCGATAGACGACTGTCGTTAAGCTTAGTCAGTGGCCTTCACGGCTTAAAAATACTGGCCTCTGCATATACGCAGTTGAGCAGTCCTTCAGTTGAAGAGAGACTCAGAGCAGTGGAAGGGGTAAGTATTGACATGTGTATTATAGATACATAAACCGAACTAGCCGAATTTCCAAAATATTTTCTCGGTAATGTACTACTGTGCTGTCATATTATTTACAAATGAAGTATAGTATTGATAAAGGATAAACGCGGTCGAAATGCGAGCCTTGCGCAAAATTTGTGGCGTAACGCTGGTAGACCGTATTCGCAATGATGATGTTAGAAACAGAGTTGATCTGAAAGAGAGCGGCGGTGTTACAATAAGAAGAGGCATGCCCCGTTGGTTCGAAAGAATTATGAAACAAATATACAACGCAAAAGTGGAAGAATTAAGGAGCCGAGGAGGGACAAGACTTACCTACCATGACCAAATTGATCGTGTTTTATCAGAAGGTGATGTCAGGAGGAACCGTTGAGCGTGCATGAAAAGAACTATGCATGTTACAGAAGCGAGTGAAGTATGTAAGGACCGAATCTTATGGCGCTCGGATCTCTCTGCCTACCCCGCAACGGACCTGGCGTGAAGATTATACATACATATTGTACACTTTGTACATTCAGAGTATTATTAGGGACATTAGTCGCTGGATGGAGTTTAAATATTCTTACTAAGATAAAAACAAAATGTGTATTTGATGCAACAATTTTTTTTTAATACTAATTATACTATTGGTAACAGTGGCGTTATAACTATGTTTTCTAGATTGAAGTTCGTCGAGATCGTGGTGAACAGCATGGAGGAGAACCACCAGACCATCTCCGAATTTGAAATCAAACTGGCCCAGTTCAACGACCTGCCCAACGACGTGGAACTGCTTAAAGACGTAAGTACACTGAACTAAAGAGGACAGAGACGAGGGGAAGGAGAGAGTGCTAAATAGAACTAGTCAAGAAGTTAATGACTTGTGCCTAAACTTTTTTTTTTAATATCAGCAAGGTCGTAAAGAAGCAAGCTGCCGGCGTAGTGAGCGGTTGCCCTATTTACAACTGTTCTGTAGTTTAAAATTATCTGCCTACTCAAAAGAAATGGGCAAGACTTCTAAGTAGTCACGTTATTTATTATTTAACGTGACGTAACGTAATTGATAAGCAAAAAATAATGTGTGCCGTTCACACGCGATAGAAATGAAACCTACAGAAATGTAAACATAATAATCACGACAATATTCTGCATTCGTTTTCGGCATATTTGTAATTTTTATTAAAATAATGACATTTATGTAAACAATACACCACTGTTGTTATGACGCCTTATCCCAAGCTTCGTAATACGCAGGCGCGCACCCTGTAATAAACACTGTATAATGCCTTCCATCTCAATTTCTCGCTTGTTAAATCCTGTAGATACTTTTGTTCATTCTCTCTTACATTAATTCCTATAGATGTATGTGATTGTCTCCTTTTACTGTAACTTTTTCGTTTCATCAAGTTTCAAATCACAACGATGCTAAAGTAGTTTTTACTTCAAAAGTACATATAATATTGGCATCGCGCGAGTGATACTTAATGTGTTGCAAGCGTTCATAGGCTACGACACCGCTTTACATAAGGTGGGCCGTATGTTTATATGGCACCCGACGTATAAAAAACGTCTGTTACACATCACACACAGACCACTCGAAAGTTGAGTTTTGTCACTGCGAATCAATTGACGTTTTCATTATGGCGGCTGTAGTTCCTATTTTCACAGCTTCAATGTAATAAATCCGAAAAGGATAACCCTTATAAAAATAACCTGAAGCACAGAATATAATTATATAACTTTCCACAGATGCACGAAGATCTTCTTCGCATGCAAGTGGCTGTCAGCAAACAACAGATCCAAATCGACCAAATGAACGACGACGCCGAGAACTGCAGGCGTCTGGTGGAGAGTTCCAGGGCGGCTCTGCCGCACTCCTCGCTCCCGCGCTCCGGGAAACACATCGATCTGGAGAGACTCGACAAGGAGGTCTCGCAACTGAACAATAGATGGAACAATGTCTGCAGCCAACTGGCTGAGAGGTAAGTAGACTAAGATTCTTGTAGCTTCCTACTCGACGAGCCTATTTGACGAGCTCGGTTGTGGAATGGCTAGCGATGACACCTTTAACACCAATGCTTGTGGGTTCGATTCCCACACATGGCTAATATTTCTTTGTTTTCTAGTTTTTCTATTATAAGTATGTATTTAAAAAAAAAGTTATTTAGTATATCAGTTGTCTAATACCCAAAGCATAAGCTTTGCTTAGTTTGGGACTAGATGGCGCTGTGTAATTTGTCAGAGAATATTTATTTATTTACTACGGGTAATTTCTTCTAGCTTAATTTCACTGTTCATTGCTATACTGATGATAGATCATAGAAATTACAGCGGTGAGATGTGAGGTGGTTCTAATTAGTAATGTGGTAAACAAATATATGGTTTACTTGATAGTAAGCAGTTACTATAGCCATTGAACGTTTGAGATACCAGGGATATCACATGTATATTGCCGACTGTAAAGGACTTTCAATTGAGAACTCGAATTTCAAATAAGTTTTTGAAAAAATTGATGAAATTTCAAATTGATATCTTTCTTCTTCTTGAGTTTGTATAAAAACCATATTTCATGCCTGCGTAGACTCAGAAGCTGCGAAGCGGCCTACCAACTCCTACGCAACTATAACGCCGGTTTAGAAAAGGAGGCCGAATGGATAGACGACTCTTTCGGCAAATTGCAGAGCCAGCCGCCCATCGAAGTGAGGCCGAAGGAACAGTTTGAGCCTACCCGGGTGAGGAATTTTATTATAGGAGAAAAACTATAATTCTGCGGATCGAAATTCTACGAAATTTTACTACCATAGGAGAAATAGTTTCAATGTTGTATTAGAAAGATAACTCAACTCGAAAGGGGATGGTATGAAACACGAAAGTCAGTCAATCTTGACTAATCGTATATTTTTGTTTTGCCAGTACGAAATTGATCAGATTATTGAACAATTTGTACGAAACCGTTGAAATTTTGTCTATATTATTCAAAAAAGTCGTCCTTTTTCGGTTATACCCTTTCTGTTACAACATGGCGATAAATAATTTTCTCCTATCCTGGTAAAAATACTTCTGTACAATGGTAGAATTTCCTATTAGATGTTGCTGTAGTGATACGATCACAAACTTCCATAATAGTTCTGTGTATATTCTTTTTTATAGTTGTTTAGGCGATTTTTGTACCTCTTCTGGCGTTTCGAATTTTGGTTTATTACGTTTGCATGTTTTTATTAACTCTCTTAATGTTATATAAAAACCATTTGTCTATTAATGTGAAAATATTTTGCATGGGAGTATCGAATGGAAACATTAATCACGTGTTAAAAATGATGATGATAAAAATAACAAATGAAACGGAAAGGCGGTCTTTGTATCAATTGCATGATAAGTATGAAAACGCAAGGATAATTCAAATGCACTGACTTGCATGTCCATTCATATATAAACGTACCTTTAAATAATAACGCCATTTTATATGGTATATGATTAAAAAATAACTGTATGAAAGCATGAATGAATTAATTTCTCTTGTATTAAAAAAACTTATGAATATATGAAAAACTATCCATAACTTTTCTGAACTTGCATGTAAGATTAAATGTACCCTACTGCTGTTACTATAAGGGTTATTATAACGCGAACTAATTCTAATATGTCGGGTGTCTTGTGGTTAAATTACAGAATCTACTCACAAGCGTGGTGGAGAGGACGCCAAAAATTGAAAAGGTTAACGTGGACGGGGGAAGGTTCATACGAGAGGCGAAGGTAACTATCAGTATGACAACTGTGATGTTAGGAGTTTGGTTAGACTGTGGCACTGTGAAATATTTGGATTTTTTACTTGTAAGTAATTTGACATTTAGACGGGTCTGTATGACAAATTATTTATAAGTGAATGTCATTTTAAGAATATTAGAAGGGTATGCCCTTCTAATATTCACGCTTTAAGGTGATCCTATTCATTAATATGAACAGCTTTCACTATGGGGCCAACCTCGACATTGTGAAAAATGTTCATGTCATTCATACAAATTTCGATTAAAAAACACATTGGTATGGGACAGTCGATATTTTTCGCAATTTGGATGTCCGTTGCACATAAACATGTGTTCATATTAATTAGTTGACTTTCTTTTCGACTTAATAGTACTTTACCGATCCTCGCTGTATACGTTAAGAGCTGCTTCGTGTGCTGTACAGTTGTTTCATTAATTCTACAGCAGACGAATTGCCGAAAAACCTACACGCCAAAGTAAAATATACAGCAAGGTATATTTCACAGAGTGCCTACATAGTTTTCTGTTGTGAAAGTATTTGAAAGGGTTTCGTCAAGTCCAGCGTTTGGTCCTGTTCTGTATTATCGAATTGCTTGGTCGTTCATTTTCTTTCTCTTGTCTTTTTCTGGTCTTTATTTGCAGAGGTTTCTTTCATCAACTTGAATTTATTTGGGGATCGTTTTCACGGGCAACATTCTTTGGTGAGCGTTCGAAAGTAAGAGCGAACTTTTCATACGATATAAGTAAACTGACTAATGATTAATACTTAGAAAATTAGATTCTAGATATAAATAAAATAAAAAAAAAGATGATTCTTTTTTTTTCACGTATGCTGCTGCAGTTTACTTATGGTCAGCGAATGTTCACTGCCGAATGCTCGTCACATACGAATTTTCCCGAAGAAAACTCCTTTTGCATGAGTCGCTTCTGCTCGCACCACAAACACGCTTGCGCGTCCTAACCAACTGAGTATATACCATCATAGATCAATAAGTATAACCACATATACTAACTATATGAATGTGGGATGATTGTGTGTGTGATTTTTCCGTCAAAAAGCAATTTATTACTGCCCTAAAAGCTATTGTGACTAAAAATGACAAATATAATTTTCAGTTAATCAATCAATCATTTGAAAATATATAGAATCGTTGTTCAGTTGATTATTGTTTGCATGGATTGTTTTGGGCATGCTGATACGATACTTGCGTTATGAAGGTAGCGTGTCGTGCTTCTTTTACGCACGCACTTGTGTTCGCGTTCGTGATACCGTTGAATGCGTGCGTGAGTTAGCGATGCATAGGGTGGACCGACGCAACACGCGCTAAATAGATACAGTTGTTCTAAACAGATTATAAATACTGTACAAACACATGTATTTGAATGAATTTGTTATGTATACGACATCACATCCCATCCTGCAATTATTAGGTGCAAAACTTTCATAGAGGTAAAATGTGACATTAACCTAATGGCGTTCGATACATTTTGCCACAAAGATTTATCAGTAGGTCAGAGGATAAAATCAAATAAATATTTGTGGGAACATAGTACAAGATTATATTGTATAGTACCGATTTTACAATATTGACGAAATAAGACTGAAGGCATCTCATAGAACATATACATCAAAAATCATTTACTGTTAAGAAATCCCACATGAATAGGAGGACAAAGTAATCAAATTGGTCCGAGATGGTGCGTGGCCAAGTTAAGCTTATTTATCGTTCGGAAATAATACGGCAGTTCAATGAAATTTGTGGGCGTTTTAATTTCATAGACATCACAAAAATCATCTTTTATAGCTTTGATATCACCACGGCCATCGTTCTATCAAAAACACCTTGTTCTCTGTGGCATCAAATAGTTTCAATCTTTGCTTTGGGTGCGTTAGAAATGCACGAAAATTGGGTATTATATGATGTTCGCACAAGCATTGCGGTTGCACGCTTAAACCTGTGTTCATACGTGCAGGTCTATACGTTTTCCAGCATGAGATCTATTTCCTTTACCTTTGCTGGACTGTGGTTACCAATTAAATGTAAGGTTCTGAATGGTAGAATAAAACTGATTTTGTATGTGACGAATGGTAGTAATTTGAACTGGTATTTTTTATTATTTATATCCATTTATTATTTGTATGTACGGTGCCGTATGAAAGTATACGAATACTAAATTAATACGAATGCCTTATTAATAAGACGCAGGCTGTTTTTATTTCTGTTAGATTTTTTCAACCGATTAATTTGAGTTTAGACATCTTTGCCGGTAAAAACAGTCTGTAAATACTAACCAGTAAACCTAACCCGCTTCGACTCTAACCCGAAATAGATTCACTCGTCGAGATGTCAGCGATACGCTGAATGGCTGTGTGAAGAAGTGCACCCATCGTTGGATATGAAGCAGATTCGACGCCAAGCGGAAGTCGACATGGCTGAGAGACTGCGAAGTAGGGGTCTCAGTCCGGACCCTGAGCGGCCCCCAACGGGATCCGAGGCAGTTGCGAGGGAATTAGATGAACTGAACGCTAACCATCAAAGATTGTTGGATATGCTCTACGAAAGACTGAGGAGAATCGCCGCCGCTAATCCTGGAGATATTGTTACCTTGGTAAGTATTTATTCAGTTTTTTTCAAGGCACTGTCAAACATGTTATGATCTTTTCGATCTCAGAAGGAATGGCTACGATTCATCGTCAGTTTTTTACAACGTAATGTATAATTACTGTAAGATAGATAGATAAATCGGTAATTTGTTCTCCAATCACACAAATATCAGCTGAGATTTCCTAAAAGCTTAGTCTATGTAACAAATATCGCTTGAAGTTGTTGTATGTTAATTTTATGTGTACAGTCTATCATATAAATGGATACTATTAATTGTATTGTAGACAGTAAATATCAAAAATACGTTATTCCGAAATAGTCCCAAGGTATACTTGATGGTGAACTGTATTGCCATTCTTTCATGGTTGGTTGTAGTTTTATATTTAATTATTCAAATCTTAAATTACTTTAATATTAAAAAGAGATATAATAACTATATTAGCATCATATTTTTGACAGTGCCTTTTTAGTTATTACATATTTGTTGCATTCTTTGTATATTTTTTTGTAATTGTGGAATATGCTGCCTTAAAAATACCCTCACTATTTAGTTCCATTAGGTCTCGCATTTAACTTCAAATTGATTATCGTTTTTGCAATATTATCATAAAATAGTGCATCAAGGTTTTCATTTCTACAGAAATTCTTTTTGTACGAGTAGCAAATGAAAAAACCGCTATAAATAACTAAATTAAAATTAACAAATTTGTAGCTTATTTCAATACGATAAGGTGCATTGCTAAACGACGAAATATTTGCCATCCAGAAGTGAAGTGAAAAAGTTTAAATTAATTTACACATTAAACTCCACCTCTATCTGTAACAAAATATTGTTTACTCGTATAATGTTTACGGACGGACCGTAGAAATCATTTCGACGCATTATGCCTAATACGTCAAACACTGTATTGTGTACGCAACATAACTAATATACTATTAGCCTATTCATTTCACAAGCATAGACGCGTAATAACAAATAATAAACGAAAGTTTATCAATTCAAATTATTTTAGAATAAAAAATATATTACATATAGACAATATCTTCATGGACAACATGTTTTCTATAATCATTTTTATAGAAAAAGTGTTGTTCATAGTAATAAGAACACTAAACCGAGTGTTTTGGACACAAATTTGCGTATATTGTTTGACAGCGTAAAGTGTGAGCGTTAGTAAATTACCATAAGGGCCGCCGCATACACAGGCGGGTGGGTGTAAGCGCGGAAGATCGAGCTAGGTTTTCTCTCGTTCGTATAGTCGCATCTCCATAACTAAGATTAAAGGTTAGTGTTATAAGATTAGCACCCTCTATTTTACAAGGGAGTGATGTATTTGTTATTTAGAAAACAATGCGTATACTTCTTAATCTATAAATCTGGCACAGCTGTTCGGTGTGTAAACATAAAATTCATTTCATATTAACCTAAAACTCGGCGACACTTTGTACTCAGTTAAAGGTCCTAATGGATAGCGATTATGCGATCATCGCAAGTTTGCGTTTGATTGCGTTTTTCGTACGAATCGTTGACCAAATATACTGATGATGAATAAGTGTTCTAATATAGTTTGTATTCACGCTCTCGCGCAAAATTACGGCACACCGGTTGGTTTGATCGCTGATTCGTACGTGTGAAATTCGCAGGAACTTGCGATGTCGCCTTCTATTAGGACAGCACGACGATGCGTTTTGACGTAACATAAAGTGCGTTGTTCGTTTAGATTCGATCGCGGTACCATTAGTGGCTGTGTTTTTGTTGCATTTTCCTGTTCTAAATGAGATTTTGAAATGTTTGGTTTATGTTATATTACAAGGACAGTGTTGGCGCCGCCATTTTACCTAATTCACATGAAGTGACATCATCATTATGTCATGTCACTCACGCACACTCGGTCGCCTTGTAACCGCCTGGCCTTGAGGAAGGCCACAATGGTAATCGAATGGTCTCAATGCGAAAACTCGTGAATGATTATTTTATGCGGTTTGCAAGTGCAAAACGACTTGATGAGTCTGCACATGGTTTATTTATTTAAATTTACTTTATTTACCACTAATTAAGGGCAAAAAGGCGGACTTAATGCTAACAGCATTCTCTACAGACAACGAAGAGCAGTTATTCCAGAATACGGTACATAAAGTACCTTAAACATTTCTCAATCTTTCTCAAACATTTCTATTACCGCCCACTTTGATAATAGATAATTTTGTAACGGCCCTCAAGACAAATTAGTTCAGATCAGTCTCAAAAAAGCAATTGCAATTGTCATATGTCAACACCGCTACTATTAGAAAATCATATTATTAACCTGCTTTTTTAATCTACCATCGTTTATTTATACCGCGTTAAGCCCCGCTTTTTTGTGTGCCTTGAGAGCTTACAGCGCCGAAAAGACGCCGTTAACGCCCACTTTGAGATAGACTATATAATTACAGCGGACAATAAATATTCAAATACATGTACAGATGCGATATCACGGCTTGCCCTTACCCTTTACAACACAATTTTTTTAATAAGTTTAATAAAATCGTGTAGGTTATCGCATCGTTTCGCTAACTTTTAAAGAGAGGTAGGGCGCATCAAAGCAGCCCCTCTGGGGAAGTGCCTCCACCTCACAGAAAACCGCAGCCAAAGAACAAATCCCTAGAGGGTTGTTGTGTTTCTGCGTGTGAGTGAGGTCACTAGTTAGCTCCTAAGGAGTTGCTGTGTAAGCAGCAGAGCAGGCATCACGCGAATGATGCTTACTATATCACAAGTGTTAATAGGCTACGGTAACTGCTTTACATCAGGTGGGCCGTATGCTGGAATGCCTCCGGACGTTGTATAAAAAAAAACGTATTGTTTACGTGAGCATCTTATAAAAGCTTTAGTCCTTAGAGTGAATGGCGTCAACTTTACACTCATGACTATTGTGTTAACAAAAACTAGTATAACCATATTCTGTAGGATTTATTTAAACCTCATGCAATAATCTGATTATATCATTTACCATACAATAGTGTAATATCTAGTCTGCCCACACGATCTGCGTGGGTCTTTTAAGGTCTTGCTTTTTATAGACTAATTTGAGATTCCTCGATTGCATCATTGCAATGTTTGTTTTATATGTTAAAAAAAAACAAATTCTTTTTAGGCATAATTAAGGAGCGTTCTTTCTGTTCTGGCTGTTGTCGATAGACGATGTTGAGCTAAGTCTGTTTTCGGGCGGCTTGAAAACACTGACAGACACCCCGCCAGTCCGCAGTCGAGCGTGGCTGAGTATCCTCTGAACCACTTCGGTTGAAGAGAGAACCTTGTGCTGTGTAATGGTTGGTGTTATTGGAACTGCTTCACTTCAAGCGTGCAATATGCTTTATAACCCGACGTAGCATAAAGTAATGATAGGCACGGTTATTTTTAGGGTTTCGTACCTCAAAAGGAAAAACGAGACCCTTATAGGATCACTTTGTTGTCCGTCTGTCTGTCCGGATAATAAAATGCGAAAATATTTTCTTACGGAACCCTCGGACTCGGACTGAACGCCTATACTAGCTGCTGGCTTGACACTAACGGCGTAGAGTTCAGCTCCCCTAATTTTACACGGGCACGCTTCATGTTTTAGCAGCAAAATGTAGCCTATGTGTTAATCCAAAACATGTGGCGTGTACATAAATAGTATAACTTCTAGGTATGTATGAAGAAAACGTTGTGAGAAAATCCGCATGTCCAGGAAATTATGTTTCAAAAGATCTAACTTAAAAAAGGTCTGATTTTCCCTCTGGGTTGTGGAAGTCGGACTAGTCGCTCCGTTTCAAAAGCATTATCTTCGCCAAATCCCTATGATTAGGTACCAAACACCGCCAATCCTAATGGATTTGGAAACGGGTTTATGCTATAAAGAAAAAAAACGAGTGCACTTCAGACCACACGACTGAAGTAAAACTTACAGACAATAGGCAATCTAATATCCTTCGCGCTCGCGACGGACGGACCGACGCACGCACTCACGCAAGGACATTGTTGACTGGGAACTTTACTCCGTTCTTCTTCTTATACGAAACGTAATCCCCTCTCTCTCTCTCTTTCTATCTTCACTAACTTATATGTCTCTCTCAACTTCTATTCGCCTCGCCCCATCATAATTTTCGTAACACTCCGTTCGCCTCGCCCGATCACACTTTTCGTAACGCCCTCGTCACGCATTCACCAGCTTACTCCCCAAGTTGGCCTCGCGCTATCACACTTTTCGTAACGCTCTCGTCACGCATTCACCAGCTTACTCCCCAAGTTGGCCTCGCGCTATCACACTTTTCGTAACGCTCTCGTCACGCATTCACCAGCTTACTCCCCAAGTCGAGAGTGCGTAAAGAAGTTTTACTTCAAAAATTTTCTATTTGTGTGTTAAATTTCATCGAAATCCCTTCAGCTATTTTGTGTGAAAAAGTAACAAACATTCAGATATCCTCACTTTCACGTTTATAAAATTATTAGGAGTCTGACACGGCATAAGCGTACGATGTGTATATGCTATAATGGGATGTATAGCTATATTTTTTAGTTTTGCGCCCAAAATGGAAACCTAATTAAGGCATTGCTATCTGTCCGTTAGTCACAGGCCATTGGATACTAAACGAATTGAGATGTAAATCTCAATCTCAAACACGAACGTTTTGTGAAAAATGTTGTCTAAAAAATGGATTAAGATTTAATTTTCGTGTCAGGTCACATTTATAAAAAGCAGCCCATATTTTTACCTTGACACGCAAGATTTCACATGTTTGAAGCTCATTACAGTATATATTCATTATTTTTAACGTGTAATAATTAAGAAGAGGAAGTCATCGTTTTCAGTTTTGAGCTAATTTGTTACGGTTTTTTTTTATTACGACCTGCGTTTCTATTGTCAGAGCCATAAGGCAGGGTGGACCATGTACACGTGAGGTGGCTTTTTCTCTAAAGAAGATTGAGGTATTCAAATTTCTAATTTTGTGCTACCAGTGGTGGTCAGTGAGGAGACAGCCAGGAACAGTATGTTTCGTTCTCGCTCTTCACGCTAGAATTAGAACACCTGTGCCTGATGCTCGTGAGAAGGTGCTGCGATAGCTGCAACGATACGCGCGAACGATACTCCTTACGTTGCAGGATATACGCTGCGATAACTGCTACTGGCGGGCCGTATAATTGTTTGTCGCCTAACACGTAATATCAAACATCACTGATAGAAATAAACGAACACGTGTATATGCAAAAAAATGTTGTCATAAATATCTCAAAGCGCATTAGAATCGCAGATCTGCGATTATGCTATTTTTTGTTAAACACAAAAAATGGTTTCTGTTATTTTATGGTCGTTTGTTTCGCTCCGCTGTTACTTTAGTGTTATTTTTTTATATGACGTCATTATCATTCTAACGGTATGACGTAAGACTTATTATTAACGTTCTACTTATGCCATACTCAATTTTTGAGTATTTTACTAATAACTTAATATATATAGAAACTGTACTTTATTTTTTATATATTATTTTATATACTTTTGATAATTACAAAAATAGGGGAAGCATTTAACTATCATACTGATTCAGAAATCATATCTCCTGACGCCATAACTAGGCTCATTTGTGAAGGAGAATCTTTTATAAATATCGTTATAATGTTGTCAGAAACTGTAGCGCTTGTCGACTCCTTGATTTTGAGGTTTAGGTCAGATTGTAGTTAGGTTTGGTGTTTGAGATTTGAGTCAGATTTAAATCAACTTTCAGTCACACTGTGGTCAAGTTTGAGTCACGTTTTGGTCATGTTTGAGACAGATTTGACTTAAACCTGAAGTTTAGGTCAACCTGGGCGGTAGTTTGAATACAGACGAATAAAAAAAATATGTGTGCAGTTCACACGCGGTAGAAGTAAAACCGTCAAACATGTGAACTTAATAATCGACAATATTTTTTTTATGCTTACTAGAAAAACGTGTTTAATAAAATAATTAAACATTTATGTAAATAATACACGTGTACAATACACCACGGTTGTTATGACGCCTTATCCCAAGCTTCGTAATACGCAGGTACGCACACACACGTACAACGCCCGAACCCTGCAATAGACACTGTATAATCCCTTCTATCTCATTCTCTCGCACGTTAGATCCTATAAATATATGTGGTTGTCAAATTTTACTGACGCTTTTTCGTTTCATCGAGATTCAAATTACAACGATGCTAAAGAAGTTATCACTTCAAAAAAATTCTACCTAGCACTATTTTTAGAACTTATCAAAATCCTACACAAACAAGCTTACTTATGCGGTCCAGCGAACCGTATATGCCCCTCGGTGTAACCGCAGACGGTCACCGACTCGGTTTGAAGACTCATCTACAGCAGCCAGGACCGACCTACGGTTTAACTTTGTCTTTGAAATTTGCACACAAATGAAGTGGCTTCTCGTATACGCCTTCTTCATATAACGTTCATGCAGCACAACTTTGGAACAAATTGCCACTCCAAATAAGACACAATTGCCCCGATGTTGTTGTCCCCAGGTACAATTAAAAAAAAAAGAGATTATGTAAGCTCTACCTACACCGATTACACACAATTAGTTATGTTTTTAAATTAGAAACAAAGTTGAGTCTCCCATATTAATATATTTAGAAAATCTCCGCGATGTTGTAATGCAGTAAAGAACCATAATAATATTTTTGAGATACCACTCATAAGCCCTAAATGTAAATTATTAAGTGCATGATTGAAACACAATCGATGTAATTGGATCGATTTAGATAGCGAGTACCATCTGGAATCCATTCGATTGATCGACTCGAGCATACTTACTGCACTTAATCGATACGGATATTTTTATTATTAGAATGGAATTAGCTAAGAATAATGGTACTAACAAGTGGCATAGATGGGCACGACCAGCGTAATGTGAAGCGGTTACACACAAGAGAAGTAAAGCTTAAGCATTGCCGGGCTTACCTCATTTCGTCATGATGTCTACTATTTTGTTCGCGCACGTAAAAACGCAAAGAGATCTATACGAAAGGTAGGGCGCCCCCAAGCAGCCAATCGGGGAAGTACCTTACAGAAAAATGCGGCCAAATATCAACTCCCTGCGAGTGAGCGAGGATAGCAGTAAGCTCGTAAGAATTTGGTGTATTGGTAGCAGGGGTGGCAACGCTCGAGCAGTACTTCCGGTATTACAAGCGTTCGTAGGCTTCTCTTACAAATAAAAATAGTATAAAAAACTATTTTTTTTTAAGACAGGAGGCAAACTGACGTAAGGCCCCACCCGATATTGGTTGTTTTTTATGAGATTTGGTGTCTATAGCCCTGAGAATAGGAAATGGCAAGCGTACATCAAAAGGGCTGTGAACGTTAAATAGCGGGTAAACCGTTCAAGTTCCCCCTACCTACCCCGCTAGGGACTTGGAAGATAGACAAACTTATATGAGGCGAATCGAGCGCCAGGTGTATCTCGTTTAAAAATCAAGTTCAGGCAGGTAGGGTGCATCATAGGAGTCCTTCTGGTGAAGTGCCTCCACCTCACTGAAAAACCGCAGCTAAATAACAAACTCCCTAGAGGATTGTTGTGTTCCTGCGTGTGAGTAAGCTCCTAAGAAGTTGCTGTGTTAGCAGCAGACGTAGCATCGCGCGAGTAACACTTAATGTATTACCAATTCATTGGCTACGGTAACCACTTTATTTTACGCTTGTATACCTCCCATCGTTGTATAAGAAAAAATAACTATTTTCTAGATCAATTTACAATTTGGCGTAATGTACAAAAAAAAAGCTGTCTAATCAAGAACCACCTCGGTTTTAAAGTCGATTGAAAAATCTAGATGAGTCAGGAAATGTACACAAAGTTTAGGCGAGTGAGGTAATACCTACTGAATGCATTGAATGGGTAGCAAGCTAAGTGGTGTCAATGACTTGCCATGAACAAAAAATGTTAATGCACACTTTGGATGGCTTGGTGGCGTGAGCTCGTTGAATTTTTTTATACAACGCTTGCAATACATCAAGTATCACGCGCGATGACACTCTGCTGCTAACACAACTCCTTAGGAGGTTACTGGTAACCTCACTCACTCGCAGGAACACAACAACTCTCCAGAGGGTTGTTGTTTGGCTACAGTTTTATGTGAGGCGAAGGCACTGATACCCAAACAAAGGCAAACCGACGACATGTTCACGAACACAAAATCTTTGCCATATGTGGAAATCGAACCCGTCGGGCGTTGGTGTCAAAGTGGCATTGTTAACCACTGCGTCACCAAGCTCAAAATATATTAGTTAGTTAGCTAGATTACCATCAATTAATCAAACCTTCGTGAAAATTACATGAGATCATTATAATAGAGCTGGTATCGCGCGAGTGATACTTAATGTATTGCAAACGTTCATAGGCTACAGTAATCGCTTTCCATCAGGTGAACTGTATGCTTGTATGCCTACCGACGTTGAAGAGAAAGAAAACTAAAAGAATATACGAGAGAAAAACTTGAATCGATCAGGCCTTTTTAAATTAACAACAAAGGATCAAAGTCAACTTGTGTGAAGTGGGATTGAATTTTTATTTAAAACTTATCATATCACAAGTACGGTAATTCAATATGTAATACTCGATAGCATGGCACTTGTATCTCACGTACATCCTCAGCGCCAGTCCCGCCGATTAATTGGGCCATTAATTGTTCAAGTAAACCAAGATGGCGTCACCGCCCAAACTTGGCTATCTTCGTCGGAGTCACTATTTTTACGTCTAACAAGTGTCGCTGTCGGTTGACATTAAATGGGTACAGTTCAAGGTCAAGGTGGGACTTGGTTTTGTTTTTCTGTGTTGGTATAAATTCGGTAGTATCCTGACAGAATACCAAATTTTCGTCAGGTGTCTTGTCTAATAGAATCGAAACGGAAGCTAAACAGCCGCAGTCGTATGTATCGATTAGTTTAGTCGTCTCGAATTCCTCTGCTTCACAGAAAACCGCAGCCAAATAACAACTTCCTAGAAGATTGTTGTTTTTGGGTGTGGAGTGCCACACCATTTTTTTTATACAACGTCGGAGGCATGCAAGCATACGGCCCACCTAATGTGAAGCAGTTACCGTAGCCTATGAATAGTTGAAATACATTTAAGTACCTATCACTCACGCGATGGCACCTCTGCTGCTAACACAGCAACTCCTTAGGAGCTTACTAGTGGACCTCGATCACACGCAGGAACACAACAATCCTCTAGAGAGTTGTTATTTGGCTACGATTTTCTGTGGAGGTACTTGCCCAGACAGACTGCTTTGATGCGCCCTAAAAATACCCAGACCAAGACAAACAGACATGTTCAAGCACACAAATGTTTGTCCTGTGTGGAAATCGAACCCACGGTGATAAATTCGCGTTATTAACCGCTGCGCCACCGGGCACGATAAATTATTATCAAAAGTAGCTCGTAAAATAAACACGAAAGTTTATTATTTAAAGGCATAGAACAATTTCTGGGACCGTTCATAGACTACGGTAATCGCTTTACATCAGGTGGGCCGTATATTTGTATGTCTCCCGACGTTGTAAAAAAGAAAAAACTAGCTGCAGCCCGCGATTCCGTCCGCCCGCATGCCTATATCCCGTTAGAATGGAACAGCTTTTTCTTACTCTCTTTTCCTCGGCTTTTAACGGTCGTAACGTGATGTTGGATAATCTACAACCTTCCTCGGGGATTAATATATTAAATGGAAAAATATTTTTTCAAATCCACATTGTACTTTCATAGATTAGCACGTTGTACCAAACAAACTCGTTCGCTTTATACATTAGTATAGGTAATTAGTACTTGAACAATGTTTTCTTGTCACAAATCAATACCTAGGAAATCAGTAACAGTTATGTCTACTTAGAATTATTTTCTTAGGATTTCGCGATTGTTATATCTATAACTTCACGCCAAATCCCTTGCGGGGTAGGCAGAGAGGACGCGCGCCACGTGACTCGATCCTTACATATCTCACTCGCTTCTTTAACATTCATTGCTCTTCTCATGCACGCTCGCCGGTTTCTACGGCTCCTTACATCACCTTCTGATAGAACACGACCAATTTGGTCATGGTAGGTAAGTCTTGGCCTTCCCCGGCTCCTACATCCTTCCACTTTTGCATTGTATATCTGCTTCGTCATTCTTTCATCTTGCATTCTTTCTACATGCCCGAACCATCGGAGCGTGCCTCTTCTTATTTTAACACCGACGCTCTCTTTCAGACCAACTCTATTTCTAACATTGTTATACATTGATTTAAACAATTTTTAACGGAAGTGTCGCATGTTTTATTTACTTTGTTGAACCTGACGTTTCGAATGGTTGCAGCATCCGTGGTCGCATGAAGACTCAAAGCTGCAAAGCATTCGAAACATCAGGTTCAACAAAGTAAATAAAACACGCTATAATACTTCCGTTAAAAATTGTTTAAATCAATAGAATTATTTTGATTCCTTCGTACATTACAGTTATGATGGAATTGTTTCATGTTTTTAAACAATGCGTCATTCTATTGTACATAGTACGTTTAACATTTTGATAAGGATTTCTTCTATAGCCTTCTTCATGGCATTGTTGGAAAAGGAAACGGTAATTGTTGATATTAATGTTTCCTTTTCTAACAATGTCGTGTTTTTTTTTATGCGACGTTGGGAGGCATAGAGCATACGGTCCACGTGATGGAAAGTGTTTACGGTAGTCCATGAACGCTGGTAATACGTTAAGTATCACTAGCACGATGCCACCCCTTCTGCTAACACAGCAACTCCTTAGGAGCTTGACTTCACTCACACGCAGGAACAACCCTCCAGGGAGTTTGTTACTTGGCTGCGGTTTTCTGTGAGGTGAAGATACTTACCCAGACGGGCTGCTCTCCTAAAAATATCCAGACCAAGACAAGCAGACATATTCATGCATACAAATGTTGGTCCTGTGTGGGGAATCGAAGCCACGAGCGTTCGTGTCAAAGTCCCGTTATTCACCACTGCGCCACCGAGCTCGTCCCAATGTCCTTTTCTAACAATGCCATGAGTAAGGCTAGGTTATCCGTGAACCTCTGTCTGATAAATCTATTTTTTGCTGGAGGCCGGAACCGATTAGAAAATACATGCAAATTGATTTTAATTGGTTTTCGTTCTGTAATCTGTTTATATCATGTATGCAATGCCCAGCTTACCTTATTATTAGGGTTCTGTACCCAAAGGGTAAAACGGACCCTATTACTGAGACTCCGCTGTCCGTCCGTCCGTCCGTATGTCACCAGGCTGTATCTCATGAACCGTGATAGTTACACAGTTGAAATTTTCACAGATGATGTATTTCTGTTGCCGCTATAATAACAAATACTAAAAAACAGAATAAAATAAATATTTAAGGGGGCTCCCATACAACAAACGTGATTTTTTTTGCTCGTTTTTGCTCGATATTGATAACGGCAACAGGTAGACGCTTGAAATATTCACAGAATATTTAGTTATATATTCACTTTAAAAACAAATAATTAAATTAAAATAAAACAAATATTTAAGGGGGGCTCCCATACAACAAACGTGATTATTTTGCCGTTTTTATAGATAATGGTACCCTTCATGCGCGAGTCCGACTCGCACTTGGCCGGTTTTTTATATTATGACAGCCATAAAACCAAAACGTGGTGTTTTGGCGCCTAAATATCTCGGCGATTCGTGTCTAATAAATTCTAATTCTTCTAATTCGTGACTACAGGGAGAATATTTGCACCAATAACCAATAATATCGCCTTATTGGTTCAAATATCCTCCCATGACGCGATGTCACCCGTGAACTAGCCAATAAGACTAGCGCGTTCTACTTTACCCCCCGACCCGTAGCGGTAAATTTATTTTACTACGCAAAATTGTGTCATCGCGTCTATATAGGTCTTTCTTCGTGACAAAGAACCATACGGTCCGACTGGTAGTTCCAAAGATAGCGCGTACAAACAAACAAACTCTTCTGCGACTAATGGAGAGCCACTTGAAGCAGCGTACAAATACATTGCTCCATGGGGATTAAGTTCGTTATAAGGATTGTACATTTGTTATTCTATGTATGTATATCTTCACGGTCCCTTGCGGGGTAGGCAGAGAGAGTCGAGCGCCATAAGACGCGGTCCTTACATACTTCACTCGCTTCTGTGACATTCATAGCTCTTTTCATGCACGCTTGCCGGTTCCTGAGGCTCATTTTTTTTCATTTGTTATTCTTTCACGTAAAAATGGCTGAACAGTTGTAAATGGAGTATAGTACAAAAATGTATACCAATATATAAAGCGTAAGAGTTTGGTTTGAACGTACTAATCTCTGGAACTACCAGACGCTCAAGAAAAATTCTTTTAGCATTTGAAAGCCCAATTCTTGAGAAAGGTTATAAGGCTATTTCTATCTGTCTATCTATGACTTCACGCCAAATCCGTTGCGGGGTAGGCAGAGAACCGAACGCCACGTGAATCGATCTATACACACCTCACTCGCGTCTTTAACATTCATTACTCTTTCTAAGGCTTCTGCTTGATATCACCTGATAGAACACGACCAATTTGGTCATAGTAGGCTATTGCGAGTTGTTAGAGGCTATTTGTTTTATATAGTAACAGCCAATGACGTAGCAAAAGGTAGACACGTTATACACTAACAATATTGTATTTTAAAATGGCGCAAGTAGTGCTATATCTCCGTACAGTTATTTATTATGACATTTTGCTCTAACAAGGAGAAAAATGATAGGGCATACTGGTCGTTAGAAAGAGATGAATATATCATAAGACATTTATGCTTTGTAGCGAAGTACGTATAACCGCGACGCGAGAGCTTGGCCAAGTGAATGAGAGTTAGGCAATTACCTTACTTTCGTGTTGCCATTCTAGAGCGTGTACGACGTATCTATAACTATTAAAACATCTTTGGTAACAGCTAAGTAGTATTATATATTCTGCATTAATGCAGTTCCTTTGAGAAGCTCGAAAGCTGAATTCCACGGCGTAACGAATGGCAGCTAGGCCTAATAGGTTAGGCTAAATATATGTATGTTACATATATTTATTTCAACAATTTTATTCAGAATGTCCTCAAGCACTCATGTGCTGATGCCGGAGGATATGCTAATAATAAACTATATCAAAGGTGATGTAATCACTGTGACATTACTCAGCGACCACCGTGTCAAGGTTTGCAGATATCATTGGTTGGTGACTGTTGATTTAGCGTTTCTCAGAAGCTGAATTTCCCTCACGATGTTTTCCTTCACCGCCGAGCAAGTGATAATTACAAATAAATAAATATTGTCGGACAAATTACACAGCGCCACCTAGCCCCAAAGTAAGCGAAGTTTGTGTTATGGGTACTAGACAACTGATAAACATACGTAAATACATTTTTTTTTGTAAATACATACTTATTATACATAGAAAATACCCAGACCAAGACAAACAGACATGTTCATGCACACAAATGTTTGTACTGTCTGGGAATCGAACCCACGAGCATTGGTGTCAAAGTAGCGTAACAGCGCGTTCCACCACTGCGCCACTCAGCTCGTCATATGTACATAAATCAGAAAAGATGAATATAGTGGTACATGATTCGAACCGAGTATCAGTTGGTCACTATTGACCAACTTAAGAGACTAAAGAGAGGTAGGGCGCATCAAAGCAGCCCATCTGGGGAAGTACCTCCACCTCACAGAAAACCGCAGCCAAATAACAACTCCCTAGAGGGTTGTTGTCTTCCTGCGTGTGAGTGAGGTCACCAGTAAGCTCCCAAGGAGTTGCTGTATAAGCAGCAGAGGAGGCATCGCGCGAGTGATACTTAATATATCGCAAGCGTTAATAGGCTATGGTAACCGCTTTACATCAGGTGGGCCGTATGCTTGTATGCCTCCCGACGTAGTATAAAAGAAAATGATCCTCGTTGATATCAGGTCCAGTGGATAAAAAACCGGTTTATACTGGTTCTTAATTCACTAGGTTATCACAGCTACTTAAGCTTGTTTTATAAAAAAAAACTAATCGGTCCCGTTTACATAATACCTTAAAATAAATAACTAGTCCCTGGATAGCTGCTGTTCATGCGAGTGAGTAAGATTCCCTGGATACTTCCGATAAAGTGAAGCGTTACCAGAGGAGTTGGAATGTGGGAGCGAGCGCAAATTACTATAGGCACCGTAGCATATAGACATTCTCTAACTTCTAACCAAAGACTTCTATGTATACTACTGTAGTATACATAGAAGTCTTTGCTTCTAACGTTGATTAACGGTCACGGTTTGGGTTCTTGCGAGTGAGGGAGGTAACAAGGATGTTTATGAAGAGTTGAGGCATCTGCGGTGGCGGCAACCCACGTACGGTACTTCTTGTACGTCTGTAAGCTCTGCTTCTCATCAGTCGGAGCATATGCTTGGTTCCCTTACGCAGTGTAATAAAATAAGCATAGCATGTACAATCGCAGAGAAAAGCGCGGATTCTATTTTTGCCGACTGTACCTTATACCGTTATATTATGTTGGTTCCATTTCTGATTGGATAATTATCTGACAAACACGATTGGATGAATAGAGCGGAATTGGACGCAATCATCCGTCGCGCTTCTTTCGAAGTCTCGTCTAAAAATCCAAATATATTGTCCAAGTCAGACATAAATGCTTGAAAAATAAAGTGGACGAATGACGTCAGAGTTGCACCGAGTTGTATTGCGTGGCAGATAGCATTAGCACCAACAATTTTGATACGACGACGCCCGGCGTCCGTATTTCAGTGACGCGCGAACGACGGCTGGCGATCGACGCTTGCGTCGCACGACTGAACGCGAAATACGAGAAAATTCAAACATTACGAATACGAATTTTAAAGTATGGAAGTGTTAACTGCCAGTGCTGTGCTTTGTTTTTCTTTTTAATGTGAAATAAGGCTGTAGGAAGGAGGTTCAAACAGCATTTTCGCATGGATTTAACTCGTTAAATGTTTCCGTTTTCAGTTATCTTTTCAACTTCAATTATCTCTTGTCTTTGACAGATAAATAAAAAGTCAATCATCGTTTATTACTCAATTGCTAATAGCTAGTGTTTCCTTCTTATTATGTGAAAAGAGATGGTCAAAATTTGGCATGGACTTAAGGCAATGTAAACTATTTCAGTCTTCTGTTATCTTTACAACTTCAATTCTTTTCGGTACAATCATAGATAAACAATAAGTTTGTCATTCCTTGTTTATTATTTAATTGCTGATTGTAAGTCACTTTTTAGGCTAAAAAAGATTATGGAAAAAGCGTTTTTAACAATATTTCGTGCGAATGGAAATCGTCGTTGATCATTTAAGTCTCTCAGATATTCCAACTGTCTTCAATACATTGACGGACAGACAATAAGTCAATCATCACATGTTTATAATTGCTAATCGCCGTTTCAACTTTGCAGGCGACCTTAACCGAGTTTTCGTTGTGAGTGATTACTTTTTGCAATAATTGAAACAGGTTATGTTTGACAGTAACAATTACGGTTTTCGGTAGCGAACCGGTTTTTTGAAATTCGTAGACAAGTTTTTCTGTGTAGAGGGATGCGCACAAAATTTAAATGTATGTAAAATAAAATTAACTTCTGCTACGGGAAACAGTTTATTGTTGTTTCTCGTAATAATATCAAAGAATCAAATTTCAACCGCTTCAACTCTCTTTTTCTTACTATCTGCCTGCTTTTATTATAATACGATATTTAGTTTGTTTTGATCAGTCAGCCATATACGAAACGGATTTGAAAAGTTTTTACTCAGATTCGAAAGCGGGCGCAAATCCAGCGCAGTGCGCTTTTTGGGTGACAGGTTGCATTCTAATGTTATAAAAAAAATAGCTTTTTCCGCCCCCTGTGTGTTTTGGCTTTTACGGCGTTTGTGCGAATCCGTAATATTGGAATTCAAAAAGCATTCGATGGACGTTGTCTCATGCTAAGGAAGAGTTAATGTAAATTGTTAATAGATTCAGGCGTTATTTTGCGAAAGTCAAATTTACATGCAATTTGATCTAACCTGCTTTGTGTGCTTCCGCCACCAACTTGGCGGCGGAAGCACACAAAGCAGGTTAGATCAAATTTAATGTAAATTGTTGAAGAATGTAAAATGTGATAATGTAATATAAATATTTATTAATTACATATGTTAATTTACTAAAAACAATTAAAATTTTAAGAGAGAACCGCCACTAGACTCGGTTCGCTTCTAGCGCTTTTTATGCATGCTCAACAGTTTCCAGGACATCTGACACCACCTTCTTATAAACAATTTGGTCGTGGTAGGTGAATCTTGGACTTTAGTCGAGTTTTACATTCTCACAAAAAAATACAATATCTTGTATAAAGGGAAAAATCTGAATTGAAAAGAGTTGTTGAATATTCGTTATATTATAGAATACAATACTTGATGTTTATCACTTCTTCTTCTTATCGTTATCCCGTTTCCTAATCCATAAGGTTTGGCGAGGTCCGCTACCCAAGTCTAAGGATTTGGCAAAGATACTGAGTTTTACATGGAACGACTGCCGTCAGATCTCTGCAATCCAGAGGGGAAATTAGAACTTTCTTAAGTTAGATCACACGAAATATAATTTTTTTCACGTGCGGATTTCCTCACGATGTTTTCCTTCACCGCCGAGCAAGTGATAATCACAAATATGTACATAAATCCGAAAAACTAATTTAGTGATATATCTCAGGATTCGAACCGGGATTGGTCAATAGGCCAGGACGGTTATTTATTCCGCTCTTCAATGCAATGATGTTTATAACTAACACTTGTTACGATCAAAAATCATGATTGTATTACTTATGGTATGAAGGATTTTCATTCAGAAACAAAAAGGAAAATTTGCTCCCATTGGTCAGTAAACTTGAATCGCTCAGATGTTGAGATGCCCAAACACGTTTTTTTTTGGTTTTTTCACTAAGGTGGCAATCAAGCATACGGCCTGCCTGATGGTAAACAGTCACCGTAGCCTATGGACATTCGAAACAACAGGGGTTGCCGACCCTAAACGTTTTGTGACTATAATCCAACTCAATAAAATTTAGTTATGCGATTCGGAAACATCGGTGCTGTAATCCTACTCGCAGTTGTCCGATTTTTGTTTCATTATCGTATTAATTGAAGCAAAACCCTTTTTTTATACCACTAAGATGGCAACCAAGCTTACGGCCTGCCTGATGGTAAGCAGTTACCGTAGCCTATGGACATTTGCAACACCAGGGGTGTCACTCTTGCGTTGGCGACCCTGTAAGAACCTCTTCACGCCTTTCTTGAAGAACCCCATGCTGTAGTCCCCTTGGGAAAACCTCGGCAGCTAGAAAGCTTCTCAGGAACCGCACAGTGCGCGACCATTGGTGTTCCAGTGTATGGGGGATATATATTATATATATATATTCCTCTTGACATTGATGATTGCGATTAACAGTAGATAATTCACAGCGGTTATCACATTCTTCGGAGCCACCTTCACATTCATAATATTTATCTGTTATACTTCTAGATAATGAAAAAAAAAACTTTATTATAATTCACTGATGCACAGTGCGGTAACTACATTTGTGTAACTTGTTGCTGTTGTTGATCAGTGATAACCCAGTGGATAAAGAGTTAGTATGTTAACCGGCGATCCCTGCTTCGAATCCTGGTGTGGACATGTACACATAGCGACACCTCAAGTTTGACTTTTTAATCTTTGTACCGTTCTTATGGCACACGCAATACGAGTAAAAATTGCAAGAGTGGAACGTGACTTGTTGCTATCTGTGCCTACCGCTAAATTGAAGTTTTTGAATTTATGTATATATATGTATATATATTTTATATAAGGTCGGGAGGCATACAAGCATACGGTCCACCTGATGTAAAGCAGTTACGCCTATTAACGCTGGTAACATATGTTACTCGCGCGATGCCTCCTCTGCTGTTTACACAGCAACTCCTTGGGAGCTTACTGGTGACCTCACTCATACGCAGGAACACAACAACCCTCTAGGGAGTTGTTATTTGGCTGCGGTTTTATTTGTAATTGTCACTTGCTGGGAGGCGAAGGAAAACATCGTGAGGAAACCAGCACGTCTTAGAAATTATATTTCGAAGTACGTGTGACCTCACCTAAGAAAGTTCTGGTTTCCACCATGGGTCGTGGAGGTCGGACGGCAGTCGCTCCATGTAAAAATCGGTATCTTCGCCAAATCGTTAGGCTTAAACAGCAGACAAGAATTTTTTTATTGTATAACAACAAACATTACAAAGCGTTAGTATTTCATGATTAGATTAGTTATCTCGTGCTGTACAAATTGCTATATATGTACGAGTTTTAAGTGGCTCACAATTAGAGTCCAAGACGACTTCGCATACACGTGGTGCACCCTACCAATTAACAAACGAGGCTCTTTGAGTTACGTAAGTCATTTATAAAGTTTCTGCGGTAACTTTTACCTATCTTTCTTTTCGTAACAATCGTATATTATATAAACCAACAATATTTATCTGTATTTGTATAGATTATATAAATACGTTTAATTAGATCGAAAATTCCTTAAAATAAATAATGAGACATAAATGGAAATAAAAAATGGTCGTTTTACTCGTTTTAAGCGAGACTAATTTTAATATTCAAATCATTTAAAAATAAGACATTAACGATCAATAAAGATAACAAAATTGACGTATGAAGTTATATTTTTAATATTTAATTAAAAAATGACATATTAATGTTATTTTTTTACAACTTTAACTACCGTTGTATTCTTTTGTACGTCTCTAATGGCGATATTTCTGTGCCATGGAAGTACTTTTTCCTTACAAGAAATAGCAGATTTCCTAGGGTTGTGTTTGCAGTATTCAAACACTCGCGTGTTACAGATACACGTGAAAATATCGGTTGTGGTATGGTAAAAGAAGCAAGTGTTATTCCAGTAGTTACTATTGATTCACCCACATGATATTTGAATGTCCCCCCCTACACATTCGGTTGGCCAAGTCACCTTGATTAATTCATGACCCGCTCCTGGCCAGTTGTGTGACATCTGAATACAATATTACTTGTAACGCGTACATTTGCTTTCGAAGATAACTTTTGGTTTAAGAGGCCATATTTCGGTTATCCAGTGAAGAATATTTACTAATTCAATTAATATTTTTTTTAATTAGCCTTCATTCAATAAAACTTGTCTATTGAAAAACAAACAACCATAATCCTTTAGTTTAGCAGAAAATATGCATCGTTTTTTAATACTACGAGTATATCGGACGGTGACCAATATTTGACTTCGGTCTTTTATGAGGAGATACTTATTCAGTGTGCTATTTGTTGGGATACTCCACGTGCAGGTACGGTTTGCTTTGGCTCTAATTGTATGAGATGTGAACAACTTACATTTGAAACAAAATAGAGCTGTTATAGTCTCTAAAGTTATGGTACATTGGGGTTCAAAGAAATAGCACTTGTTCTTTTTTTGTATACTTTAGGTGGTTATTTTTTTGTCACAATTATCAAAATTGCCGCAAGGCACTGTTACTACTTAGCGCTTGACTTGAAATGACTGAATAGAATAATAAATAACAAAGTATACATAGATCATTCTTAACAAAATGAAGATTTAAAATTATATTATTCATAGCATGTACTGTTTAATGTCTTAACCTTTGCCTGCAGGAACTTTTAAAACTTGTAATTTGACGCAATGGTAAATCTAAAACTGCAAAGCTTTCAGTATAAAGTGTTCAACGCTTGTGCCTCCATATATGCCGAATATATTTAGTTTCGATTTCGATTAAAAGATTAGATTCCTACATCAAGGCAGCTATTTCTATGACTTGCAAATATATTTTCAAGATAGTATTATTCTCCATATACATGAATATAATCAACCAGTTAGTAATAAAATTTCCGGCACGTCGAAACAATGCCAGTATGTTGTCCATAATGATATTTGGCACCGCTTACTATAGAATGAGTTCACGGCTCAATAGCGGCACTATTTTTACATCACATATGACATTAGCTGCATCTACATATTTAAATCGATCCTTACTTGCATCGAATGTATTCACTATACGGAAAATTTCAGATCTGTGTGTTCGTAGTTCGCAATAATGTACATCTTTGCTCCTTTTCTTGTCCACCAGTTGTTTTTTAGACTATTACGATGCAGTCTTTACAAGCCTATAGGATACTAGGTCTAAGACTGCATCAATATTATTATCCACTCTATGAACCTTAACCTTGCCATCGATTTCTTCGAGTGCTTTATAATCAGGACTTGCTTGGACTTCAATGGATTACTTCTGTTTTTTATTGCCATTTGTAAGTCTGTAAATCTATATTTTTATTTGTCGTAGAAAGTTGGCTTTTGTTTTCGGCTGGGCTAACGTTGAACGTAATGCAGTGGAATGTTGGATGTTACTGTTAGTTGGTAATAGTCTGCTTTGCCATGTTTGTTCATGTTTATTATTTGTGCTAACCCGCCTTTGTAGTGTTAGTGTAATATATGTTTTACGTTAAGACTTGTTCGAAATGTAGTGTATACTCATATTGTATCAAAGTAACATTTAAGAATTTGTCACTAATC
Organism: Pyralis farinalis; assembly: GCA_947507595.1. Classification (NCBI taxonomy): domain Eukaryota; kingdom Metazoa; phylum Arthropoda; class Insecta; order Lepidoptera; family Pyralidae; genus Pyralis; species Pyralis farinalis. Next base: position 6,474,622 of record OX382282.1, on the reverse strand, counting down.
TTGTCATTGTTAACAATGAGGAGGTTCTTCATTGCGTATGTTTCCCTTTCTATATATGTCTATTGATAACTCTGAAACGTCTGAATTTAAACCAATAGCGTATAGGGGTGATGTCATACAAATTCGATAAAGATTTTTTGATTAGTTAAACAGTCCTTAAAGATAATTTTATTATTTGCGAGTGCCGAATAGAGTAGCAGAGTATAGTTAAACATAATCGAGAACACAAGAGGAAATATGATGATGTATATGGATTTTATATTTCGTAATGTTGTAAACATTCGTCGGCTGACTTCACAAAAATAACAAGACGCCTATTAAAATCATCGCTATAGTATAGTTGGCGTAGACGCCAATAAATGAGGTTTAATGTTTACTCTTTCTTATATAAGAAGTATATTTAATAACGTTTTATTTCAAATCTCAAATAAATCAAATCTCCACCAAAATCGTGAAAATCGGATCATAGACAATGAACTTTACTGTTTTATTCAAAATATAACCTTTTTTTGACAATGCCGTATACCATTTTCATTCATTTATTTTAATTAGCGAGAAATTTTATCATTGTTTAACTTGTAGGGTTGTACGAGTACTAAACTTATTTTCCCTGTCGACATCATTAAATATACGAAGTTTAAAGGGTTCTACTTCACTAGTCAGCAGATCAAACCTAACCTAACCTACAAAAATATTAAGTTCACATCTCAAAATACTGAAATGCACAGCAGATCAACATTTACCGGCCTATTGAGCATGTACCACTAAATTTGTTTTTTTTTTCGGATTTATGTTTACATTTGTGATTATCACTTGCTCGGCGGTGAAGGAAATCATCGGGGTAAACCCGCACGTCCAAGACATTATATCACGCTTGACGTGTGACCTAACCTGACCTAAAAGAAAGGTCTGGTTTTCCCTCTGGGGTGTGGAGGTCAGACCGCAGTCGCTTCATGTCAAAATCAGTATCTTCACGAAATCTTTACGCTTAAGTAGCGGACCCCGCCGATCCTAATGGATTAAGAAACGGGATAACGTTAGGAAGAAGACGAAGAACATCAAATTCACAATTTCATTTTTTTCTTTTTATACAACGTCGGGAGGCATACAAGCATACGGCCCACCTGATGTTAAGCAGTTACCGTAGCCTATTAACTCTTGTCATTTATTAAGTATCACTCGCGCGATACCTCCTCTGTTGCTTACACAGCAACTCCTTAGGAGCTTACTGGTGACCTCACTTACACGCAGGAACACAGCAACCCTCAAGGGAGTTGTTATTCTGGCTGCGGTTTACTGTGAAATGGAGGTACTTCCCCAAACAGGCTGCTTGCTCCTAAAACATACAGACCAAGACAAACAGACATGTTCATGAACACAAATGTTTGTCTTGTGTGGGAATCGAACCCACGAGCGTTGGTGTCAAAATCGCGTCAGTCACGACCGAGCCACCGAGCTCGTCTATGTTTTAGATGAATTTCTATTTTCTTGTTACTCAATTAAGTATATTTTAAAATACATTAAGTATGCACGAATTCTTGAACAATGTAAGTAAGTTTGTATTTTTATTCAGTTGTATTTACTTATTGCTCCTAAACCCAAAGTATTTTATGTGATACGTAAACCCAAGGTCAATGGCGCACATAATGAGCTTCCAAATAAATCAGAGCTCAACGTAATTGCACCTAATTTTTATAGCCGAAATAAAATTCAAGGTTTTTCTACTTCCACCTCTCGCTGCTAGCTCTATGCGTTTGGTACACTTATTTAGCTATGTCTATCTGTCTGTGGAAATCATTCTTATATTGTATTCTTCTTCTCTCCCTGGGGTCCCCCTCGCTCCATGTCACGATCTTCGCCAAATCTAATTGATTAGAAAACGGGATTACTCCAATATGAAGAATTCTAAAAATACCTCTGAAACTTTGAAGTCTTGAAGAGGTCATTATAGATTTTGCATTTAGATCGTTTTTTGTTTCTATACTCTTTTTATATATTCTTTTTAATAACGTCGGGGGGGTAATAACATACGGCTCGCCTTATGTGAATAGATATGAACGGAACTACTCAGGAGTTTACTGGTAACCTCACTCACTCGCAGGAATACGACTCTGCAGGGAGCTATTATTTAGTTGTGTTACACGTAGCGACACTTCCCCAGTCGGACTGCTTCCATGCGCTTCTTTTTAATCTAAACTTTATTTGTCAATTAGAAGGTTGCACCACATAAATGTATTTTTCGTATTTGTGCATGTTTAATATTACATTTTTCCTTAATTTAAACCTTTGAGAATGTGTTGAATACGCCCGGCCTTTCATTTTTATATGACCATAGACATCGTAATATTTCAACTAATACTACTGTTTAATATAGGTTCTTCAGATAAGCACCCTAATTTGATAAATATTCCATGTTTGTCGCTATCCGAGTCTCGCCAATTCCACCATCATATGTAGGAATCTTTACGTTCTTTATGATCTCGTCAATCGTCTAGTTGCCACATGATTTTTTGGGCATTCTTGGTCATTTATGTTAAAATATAAAACTGTTTTGGAACGTTTGAATTTCATTTTAATATGAAAACATATACACAGTCTAAAACTGGTCTTCCCTGTTTTAGATAACATTGAAACTAGTTTTTTGCTCTCCAATATCCTATTATAAAATCTAAGCTTATTTCTTATTGTCAGTAGTATGTAAATTTATACATAAATGCGTCATTCCGTTTTTGATACAGTGACGTTTTTGATTAATTATGTTTTCGTGGAACTTAAGTATTCAAGATTGTGTCATTCGCCGATTTATATGAATGTATTTGATTTGTCGCTTTCTTATTGTCGATAGTATGTAAATTTATACATAACTGCGTCATTTCGTTTTTGATTCAATGACGTTTTTGATTAATATTATTATCCCTTCCGTCATAGAACCACACGTGCAGGCTTGCGATGTCATCATTCCACTGTTGAGGACATTTGTTCTCGTACTAAAAAGTTCGGCAACTCCTATCTCTGTCGAACTATTAAAAAGTGGAACGCCTTGCCTGCACATGTGTTTCCTCCTTCCTACAACATGGGATCCTTCAAACGAAGCGTGAAGAAGCACCTTGAGGGCCAGCATGGTAGCGTCAACTGACAGGACACCATAGTCCTTTGTCAGTTGCCGCTGCAATTTGGGCTCCCCTTTTCGCTTACCAACAGGCGAAGAGGAGCCACTATGCTGAGCCAATATAAAAAAAAAATATATGTTTTGGTGGAACTTAAGTATTCGAGATTGTGTCATTCGCAGATTTATATGAATGTATTTGATTCGTCGCTTTTGATTTTATTTCACTTTTGCTCTTGACAAAACCGACTTATAACAATGGTTTCCAATAACCCGTCTTCTTCTTCTTCCTAGCGTTATACCGTTTCCTAATACATTAGGATTGGCACGGTCCGCTGCCTAAAGCTTATTTTGGCGAAGATTTTTAGATTAAGCGACTGCCATCTGATCTCTACAACCCATAGGGGAAAAACCAGAGTGTTCTTAGGTTAGGGTTACAGGTCTTTGGAAATATAATTTCTTGGACATGCAGGTTTCCTCACGATGTGTTTCTTAGATAAGTCCTCGAAGCACGAATTTAGTGGTACATGCCCAGTACCAGGATTTGAACCAGCGACCTGTAGGTTAATAGGTTGTTTAATTAAACAATTTTTAACGGAAGTATCGCGTGTTTTATTTATTCTGTTGAACCTGACGTTTTGAATGCTTTGCGGCATCCGTGGTCGCAGGAAGACTAAGTGTTTTCTTATATATCTTATAAGAAAATACCCCAATTTCTATAGAGAGGATGGTTGGCAAGTACCACTTGCTTGGGATCCAGTTCTAAAAATAATCAAGTCACAAACCCAGAGATCTACTCAAAAACGTTCGGACACCGTGAGCGATTTTTGTGTGAATCGGAACATATATAAGTAATTAATCCATCCATGTCGGTAGATGTAATAATTGAATTACCAATGTAAGACAAATTGACTTAGTCTTCCTGCGATCACGGATGCTGCAAAGCGTTCGAAACGTCAGGTTCAACAAAATAAATAAAACACGCGATACTTCCATTAAAAATTGTTTAATTCAATGTGTAACAATCGCGAAAACCTAAGACAATACTAATAGGTTGTTTCTTTATCGACTAGCTAGGCTATTCGTCCGTCTGTATAATACGTTGTCTTTAAGTTTTTTCTTGAAGTCTTTGTATTTAAGTTTCAAATCACAAGGTTGGTCTTTTGTGTGGTGTATTTATAGTGGCTATAAATATATAATTTAGGTCAACGGTTTACCTAAAGGGATGTCATCACGCTCGTCTACGTCATAAGGCGATAATACTGTTGACGAGCCCGGTGACGAAGTGGTTAGCAATGCTACTTTAACACCAATGCTCGTGGGTTCGTTTCTCACAGAACATTTGTTTGCATGAACATGTTTGTTTGTTTTGTTCTTAGTGTTCTTAAGTGAAGTAGCTATTTTATATAAATTAGTGTTCGCCCCAAAAGTCGAAATTCGTCTATGATCTATAAATATTTGGTGTTGGTCTATGTATTATAGGTAATCATGAAAATTTGAGGAAATCTTTTTTTATACGACGTCGAGAGCATACATGCAAACTTCTTCGACGTGCGGATTTCCTCACAATGTTTTGTTATAAATTCAAAAGCACGAATCCCGTCAGGGTACGTGCCTACATCAGGATTCGAAACCAGACTGACTATTCTTAAACAGTGACAGTCAGGCCAGTTTCGAAAATGTTATCTTATATAACTTGAACATCATAATAAGTAAGATCAAATGTTGTATCTTCCTATATTTTCACGCCAAGTCTCTTGCGGGGTAGGCAGAGAGAACCGAGCGGCACAGGACTCTGTTATTACACACTTCCCTCGCTTTTTAACATTCCCAACTATTTAAGCACGTTAACCGCTTCCTGTTTAAATCTTCATTTTTAAATATATTTTAAGAGCGCAGTTTACCTCCAAAAATTCTAAAGCAAAAAATCGGCTATGATGAATGGACTAAAACCGCATCTGACGCAATACTTGTCATCTCCTCGTTAGTAGAACAAAAAATATTGTTACGACTACGTACCTTGTTCCAAAGCAGTAGCGGCTATATTCCTGATTTCACTTAAATGTTTGATTATCACGTACAGCTTCTAACTGACCATATACATATTTTAAGTAAATAACACTAAATGGATAACATTTACGCTACTCTGTTACTTATTTAAAATCATGCAAATATTTCTTATCTTTTATGTTAGCCTGTTATTACTGCTATAAATATTTGGTGTTATGCAAGGCATTGCATTGAGACCGACTTTATTTTGTATATTCATAATTTATAACTGAATTTACTAACTTGCAGTATTGCAGTCATTTATAGGGTATAAAACTTTATTATAATCTATGATTTATGTACGGATATTAAACGTATGAGATCATCTATATTGTTGATTTTAAGACGTAATATTGAGATTCAATTGATCTTTCACGGGCAGTGTCTAAATAAAGAAACATTACGACTTTGTCGTGTCTTCCTATTGTTTCCAAAAATAACGTGCATTCTTAGAACGGTAGTTATCGGTTGGTGTTAAAAGAAGGTGCTAGTGATATTTTAACTTCAAAAAAGGAATACTTTCTGTCTTCCGCATATTTGTAGATGGGCGATATTTAAAGTATACTAATGATTCTTATAATTCTTTCACTTAGGTAACCTATATTCTTGATATACTTTTATATATGTTCAGTACATAATATAGATTGTACATATATAACATAGGCCGTAACTACCTTCGCTCATATGTTGGATCGTATTAAATTGTTACATTCACGCGTTGAGAGTTATTACCATAAGTAAAGTTATATATTATTCGTTAGTACATCCACATCCTTTCGTGCCAGTGGTTAATTAAGGCGTTAATATATTAACTTTACTAAAGTAATAGTATAATGTAATTCTGTATCCTATGTACTAAGTTTGTAACAATGTACGAGATTGAAATTCCATGTCCAGCAAAAGAAACAGAGTTCTAGTAATCACGGCGCGTGAAATCATTTTGTGAAAACAACGGATTTTCTTCATCATCTCAGAAGCAAAACATATTGCTTAGAATTCCAACACTTAATTGAGTTGTGGTCTGTTACCTTGACGTGATTTATTGATGAGCGAATGCACAGATATAATAACACTAATAAACGTTATTGAGGCAACATAGTTCTGCCTACGGTATTCGTAACGTGTTTGTTTTAATTCGTAGAGGTCTGTAGTTCGAGACTAACGAAATTATCTCGAAATTATTATTTCTACGGATAACTTCACCTTTGTACTACTATTTTAAGTGTGTTCCGTGGACCTCTTGTAATTGTTTTGTACAGTTCATTAAGATATTACATACATTAACCGACTTCATTGTAGTTATCGCCATTAGAGTTCAATGAAGTAGCTTTCCATTTTAACTTAAAATTATGTTATTTGTCGAAGTCATTTACATCATCGAAACTTCATTAAAATTCCGTAGGACCGCCTTGGGTGTGTACTCATAAAAGGATAATTAAATTGTTATAATAGTGTCAGGACAGGAAAATAACTATGAATGTTAAAGAACCAAGTAAAATATGTAAGGACCGACATATATGGCAATCGGTTCTCTCTATCTAACACGCAAGGGACTTGGCCTGATAGATATGTTATATTCAAATTTTACCATAAACAGCGGTCATGTCTGAACGGACGTGAACGAAACCGGTTTTATTTCTGTAAATTTTACAAGCAAGTCATCACCAAATTCGTATCTATCTACTCTGTATATCAAATAATCTACTACTAATAATTTAAATTCTCCTAATTAATACACATTTTCACAACATAGCAAATGTACATAAAATAAGCAAAATACCGAAAGTGTTATTAATTTTATGTGTGGAAATATCTTTTGTTTATTATCATTTCAATAGACTCTTAACAAGCCATCAGTTTTATCCTTTGACTGATATGACTATAGTTTCGAAATATCATCATAATACCCATCCTCTTGAAGCAATTGATATAGAATTAAATGTTATATATACTAGTGAAGGAATGATGTAACATATTGTCGCATGTTTATTGTTATCACGAGAACCCTTCGAAATGCGTGTCAATCCGTACCAATTAGAATCACCGCACCGGCCGCGGCACCGCGTCTGCGCGCGCATCGTCCTCAAAATTTGCTCCGTAGATTCCCCTAGTATCGAATCAGCCAGTCACTTTTCATAACCTCAAACCTACCTCGAAACAGCTGTTTTCCTCTGTTACCTCATGTAATTATCGAAATTAACTCGTACCTCACTATTACTCGCGACGCCTAGACACATTGGATGCCGTTACGAAATTATTTAAATTTAGAATTGGACTGTACTTTTTTCGATTTACGGTTTTCTTGGCTTTCATTCAGTTTTCGGCCAGTGCTGTCGGCAGTCAGCTGCTCTGTTCTTTTATCAAATTAACAATTGTTACGTTTTTCTTTTGTACAAGTTGTAACTTTTTCGTTTATATAGTTTATTTTGTTTCGTAGGTTACAATTAATTATGTTTACTGTGTTCGAATTTTGATTATAAGCGTTAAGTGTTAATTAAAGTGTTTGTGAAACATGACAGTGTTAAATGAATAGAGTTGTGATATAAACATTAGTGCTGCAATGGAGGAGTACGAGTATGACTTCGCTTACGAGTGCCGGGTTGGTATTCTGTGAATTATTATGATTTCATTGTCAATTTTTACTAGCAAAGTTATTCGAAACAATAATCGATAGAAAGTTATGAACGGAGTTTATATACATATAATAAAGTAACGTTTAGTTCAAGGATTCTTGTTCGTGTTTAGCTGAATACATTACGGGGTACAGTGCGGCCCTCAATACATAATCCATGCCGGTTTCCATGCCGGTGAATGACATAACTTTTAAATGGAATGAGTAGCACAAATAAACTTAAATAATAATGGAAATACAACCTTGTTGAAATCGACGCATCACATATATTTTAATTGTCGTCGACGCGAATGAATTCGATTTCTCTTTTTTTATTTGGTGTGTCGTTTACAAGAATTTCTTGATTGTACTATCTTCGTAGCGTTACAATTAACATAAATATTTATCTATCTATAACTTCACGCCAAATCCCTTGCGGGGTAGGCAGAGAGGACCGAGCGCCATAAGACGCGGTCCTTACACACTTCACACTCTTCTTTAACATTCGTAACTCTTTCTTTTTCTTCACATTCACTAGTAATATTTATGTATACATAAACAAATTGAGCATAAACAATAGTTTGCAACCATAAACGCACATGGCAAAATTGTGTAAGAATGAAATTTAAAAATAAGGCACACAATACAACAAGCAAAGACAAACGGCAAAAATCCAGTGATGTTTCTTTTTATTTTTGCTTACGTTTTCTTTGTAAGGTATATAGAGAATAATTTTGTTTATTATTATGATAATCAATACGTTTGAATTTGTAAATAAGTAAATAAACAATATTTTTAAAGAAATATGTATGATGACCGTGCATGGCGGTTCCATACTGCCGCCGGTGTATTATTTGCTTGTCATGTGTCATTTTTTATTGACAGCACGACATTCAGATTTTGTATATAAACTTGGCGCTAAAAATGATTCGGGTTGTGGATGACATGTTAGTCACTTCCTGATAATATTCAACGCTCATTCATTCACAAAATAGGATCGAGTCGCGTGGCGCTCGGTTCTCACTGCCTACCCCGCAAGGGATTTGGCCTGAAGTTATAGATAGATAGATAGATGTACAAAATAAAAGAATATTAAGTTTTATAAAATTGATGACTGCTTTCTAACAAGCAAGCCGTGCGCTTGTTTGCCATCTTAGTGCTACAAAAATGCGGTCTATACTCTTATATTATATTGGATTATCTTTATCTGACTCCCATTCATATTTCGTCTCTTTATACAACTAAAGTGACAAATAAATGCATTGGCCACTTGCATCAATAAGTTATCTATCTCCAGTCTACCACTGGACTAGACCGGACCAATCGGTGATATCATATGTATTATATTACAAAGAGTACTTGGTAAGATAAAGGTGAAGCCAACTGTACATGTTAGGAGAGCTCGGTGGGCGCCGCGATTAATAATACGACTTTGATACCAACACTCGTGGGTTCGATTTCCACACAGGCCAAACATTTGTGCGCATGAACATGTTTGTTTATCTTAGCCTGGATGCTTTTAAGAGAGGTAGGGCGCATCAAAGCAGCCCGTCTGGGGAAGTACCTCCACCTCACAGAAAACCGCAGCCAAATAACAACTCCTTAGAGGGTTGTTGTGTTCCTGCGGGTGAGTGAGGTCACCAGTAAGCTCCCAAGGAGTTGCTGTGTAAGCAGCAGAGGAGGCATCGTGCGAGTGATATATCGCAAGCGTTAATAGGCTACGGTACCTTTTACATCAGCACCTCGCATCAGAGCACCTCCACCTCACAGAAAACCGCAGGAAAGTAACAAACTGACTGAAGGGTTGTTGTATTCCTGCGTGTGAGTGTGGTCAACAGTAAGCTCGTATTGAGCTGCTGTGTTAGCAGCGGAGGCATCGCGATTGTGATACTTAATGTAAGGTGGACCGTATGCTTGTGTGCCTACCAACGTTGTATAAAAGAAAAGAACCTTATGTATGAATTAACATGTAGATGAATTATATCTCTTCCACACGATGAGCGAGTTTCCCGTCCTACATTTAACGCATCAGTTAATTACAACTGTGAAATGCATGCAGTATTGGAAAACAGCACTCTCGGATGGTTACTACATACCAAGTTCCAAAGTAGTTCGGCTACATTTGTTATTTGTCAATAGAAAAAAGCAGCCCGGTGTACAAGGAGCCGTCCTATTGACCACCTGGCGGGAGCACGTATCACTAAATTCGTGTTTTTTATACATGTTTATCACTTGCTCGGCGGTGAAGGAAAACATCGTAAGAAAACCCTCACGTCGGGCTTCTTCCCGCGCTTTTGACGAGTGACATTGCTGTTTTACTTGAAATTTTTACAATTCAGTATAAAATTAGTTTTGTGTGACAATTTCGATAGTATTTTGTAACATAAGTGCTAGTGAAATTATACAGTAATGAAAAAACTCAAATATAACACGTTTATGCACTTTTTGGAAGACGTGAATAAGTTCTTCAAGAAAACCTTGTAAAAATCACTATCGTTTTACGGGATATTTAAACTGGGTTGATTGGGTCTAGGTACCCTTCCCAAGTATTTTTTCAGCACAGTTCCTGAAGCTGGAACATAGAATTAAGATTTTCAAATGGTTCTAAAACTGAAAACTTTGACACTGGCATAAAGTAGCAACACTATTGCCATATATATACAAAAAAAAAAACCCTCACGTCCAAGAAATATATTTTGAAAGACGTGTGACTTAACCTTAGAAAGATCCGGTTTTCCCCCCGGGGTGTGGAGGTCTGACGGCAGTAGCTCCATGTCAAAATCAGTATCTTCGCCAAATCTTTAGGCTAAAGTTGCGGACCCCGTCAATCATTAGGATTGGATTGGGATAATTACGAATTCGTATATAAATTCGAAAGTGGTACATGTCAGGATTCGGTACCGGGGTTTGCTGGTCAATAAGCCGGTTCCTTATCCGCTGGGCCGTCAGTGCTCCGCCGTATCTATAGACATCTGTTAAAATACCGTCACTTGACCGCCTCTACCATCTGCCAGAACTCGCCCGACTAAAGATAATAGGTACCTCTATCTATCTATCTCTATCTATCACTTCTTCCCGCGCTTTTGACGAGTGAGGTTGTTGTTCTACTTGAAATTTTTACAATTCAGTATAAAATTAGTTTTATGTGACAATTTCGATAGTATTTTGTAACATAAGTGCTAGTGAAATTATACAGTAATGAAAAAACTCAAATATAACACGTTTATGCACTTTTTGGAAGACGTGAATAAGTTCATCAAGAACACCTTCTAAAAATCACTATCGTTTTACGGGTGGTATCTAAACTGGGTTGATTGGGTCTAGGTACCCTTCCCAAATATTTTTTCAGCACGGTTCCTGAAGCTGGAACATAGAATTAAGATTTTCAAATGGTTCTAAACTGAAGACTTTGACACTGGCATAAAGTAGCAACACTATTGCCATATATTATAAAAAAAAGTCTATCTATATATATAAAAATGAATGTTTGTCTGTATGTCCTCTATGGACTCAAAAATGGCTGGGCAGATTTTGATGAAATTGGTGGATGGTCCAATCGTTACGATTGGATCACCCGTGCGAAGCTGGGTCGAGTAGCTAGTATATTATTAAGAACAACGTATTACGTGTAAAAATCGTATAACTTATCTAACCTGATACAGGGCAGTTGGTCCATGTGTACTGTCCAACTGTCCCAAATGAAATGAACATTCATCGAAAGAGTAAAATAATTATTCGTCTGTATGTTTTATTTACTTGTATGTTAAAAAATCTGTGTTTGCCCCAAACACAGATTCTAGAGGGGTGATTATCCAGCATACAGTAGAAATCAAAATAGCATTTTTAGACCTCTTGTCTGTTTGTTTGTGGTTCATAGATTTTTATTATATTTTCTTCGATAGTTAAAGAAACTATTGAAGAAAGCAAATGACATCATTATTATCGCACTAATTCAAATCCTATAATTAAAACTCAACTAATACGTTTTTTTTAACTAAGTGCGGTTTCGTCTACAAGATTCTATTTAATATTCCCGATGATTGGTCCAAAATACTTTGGATAAATTATTAAACATTATATTCATACGTACAGACGTATATTTAAGAACAACAACGACATTTAATACACAGATGTATTTGATATTAAATCTTATTTTACTTACGTACCTAAAAATTAAATTGTTCTACTTTTGTTTTTACTTCAGAGTTCAGGTTCTCACAACACCCTCTTAACCTGAATTTCATCCTACGACTCATCTCAAAAATAACTTCATAGCCGAAAACTTGGCATATATAATAACATTATTATCATATGTTTTCCAGTTCTTTTTAGAGATTTTTTATCTTTTTTTCTACAGCGTCTCGTGGAGGCGATGGCACCGCGGTCGGCACGTTCATTCCGTCAGGAATTCAACATGCAAGACCTGGCCACAACAGAACACACGTATACAACACAATATACCTCGGAAAAGTAAGTACTTTTGTAATAATTTACTGTAAAGCTGAATTCTGCTGTAAAGAGTTTTTAAAGTCTGCTTTCAAAATTCTCAATTTTTGCAGTCATTTAGTAACTCTATATAATTATTCCTTTTTTTTAGTGAATTTTTTTAGTGAAGCATGTAATCGATTTATATATTTTATGTTTTACATAATATATAAGAATGATTAGGTAACATTTATTTGTCATGTATTGATATTTATTTTCCGACCATAACAGATATGTCAGGACGTCACACTCATCAGAGCTAGATACGCCTAAAACAATGGCCAACGGCAAACTTAGCTCGCCTAAATACACCACAAAAACAACAATAACAGATGACGACAGACCTGACCTTAGGAATCTCAAACGGGTTCACAAAATGTACGAAGGACCCAATATAATAGAATCCAGAGGTATAGTCCACCCTGAAACGAGGGAAATTTTGACAGTAGGACAAGCGATAAGCATGAGGATACTTGACGTAAGAACGGGGAGGCTTATCTCTTCCCCTGAAACAAGACAGACAATGACAATAGAGCAAGCAGCGAAAGAAGGTCTAATTGACCCCAAGTTAGCTGCCAGATTGACAGGACCATGCGGCATGACAGAAGACGGTAACGAAGTTACATTACTGGAGGCGATTCAGCGGGAGCTGTACGATGCTGAACAAGGATTGTCAGATCCAGCAGAGAAGAGAATCAAGGTAACTGTAGAAGGCGAAGCGACGAGCACACAAGGAATGAGTATCTCTGATGCTTTAAATCGCGGGCAAGTCGATCTACAAAGAGGTCTATACAGATTACCAAATGGAAGCTACATAACAATTTCAGAAGCCTACCAAAGAGGCTTCCTTATTTACACAGAGATTATCAAAATCAAATCGAGTGCTTTGTCTTTATCAGACGCGATTAGTCAAGATTTAGTAGACAACAATGGCTGGATATTGGACAGAAATTCGGGTGATAGGTTCCAAATTGACGTTGCCATTAAAAATGAATTAATTAATCCAAATATAAGAGAAATAGTTGATGCTAAAAATGATACAAAAATAACTCTCGCTGAAGCGATTAATAGAAATCTTATAAACACAAAACATTCAAAATACGTAAACAATATTACAAAAGAGAAGTTAAATTTTAAAGATGCCGCGAATAAACGTTACATTTGTAAGCCGATGACATTGAAAGATGTTTGCGATAATAACCTAATGACAAATGACGGTAAAATTTTGTCGCCTGCAAATAGGATGCCATTGAATATTCTTGAGTCAATTTCTGTTGGTGTACTTGATAGCGATAACGTTAAATCTGTTACCAATACTACGACAGGACAGCTTCTCACGTTGTCCGAAGCTTTAGGGAACAAAATCATATTGCATGATAACAAATTCCGTGATAATCTGACCGGAGAAATCTGTTCTATACCGGAAGCGGTAGATCGTGGCCTCATTACATCTGTTTCGCAGAGATCTATTTTTAATATCGATGGTTTTAGAGACCCCAAAACAGGCGAATTCGTTTCGTTTAACGTAGCTTTAAGTAAAGGCTATTTTAAATATGCTAATGGGGAAACTTTCCTCAAATCCGAAAGTGGGGATTTCGTTTTCTTAGAAGACTGCACTAAAGTGTCAATTGTTCGACCAGAAGTTTTAGAAATGTTTAATAGAAAAATAGGAATATATGAGAATAGCAAGGAACTCAGTGTATTAGATGCAGTATTTAACAATATTTTAGACCCAAAGTCTGGGCATTTACTTGATGTCATGACTAAGAAACCTATTCCTTTCAATAAAGCTGTAGAAATTAATATGATAAGTCCAGAAGGTGCCGCCTTATTGAATTCTCTTTTAAACATTACGCTTACTCTTCAAACTGTTACGAAGACTGTTAAACGTTATGTAACTGTGACAAATGCATCTCAAAGATCTGAAACTCTAATTACTTTTGCCGAAGCCGTAAGACGAGGACTTATTGATGAGTCAACACAAACCTTCACTGATCCGACTACTGGAACAGTGATTCCAATACAACAAGCTTTAGATGAAGGTTTATTGGGTGTAGAACAGAACGAGCCTCGTGTAATTCGATTATCCGACCAAGTCAGTAAAAGAGATTTAGTGCCTGGACAAGTAGTAGAACTTAAAATTACAAAAAAATCTTTTATCAAAGACTTGCCACCAAGTCCCGAAAGTAAAGTCGAACGTGATAATCGACCTGAAACTCTTAAGAGCCCTGATTACGGCACTCATGGCACCATACATCCGCGAGAAGACCTAATTAAAGAAATCAGGACAGTAACGTCCAAATCTATTGTTACTGATCCATCAATTACATCGTTGACTATTAAAAAAAATACAATCGAATTACCTCGTGGTGGCTGGACACTCAAAGAGGCCATACAGCAAAATCTCTTTAATCCCGTCTCTGGCTTGTTCACCATCCCTGGCACTGATAGAGTTTTAGATCTAGGAGAGGCTTTGAAACTTAACATTATAAATCCTGATTCTGCAAAAGTAATTGATCCAAGATCTAAGAAAGAAATGCCGCTAGATAAAGCTTCAGAGTTGCGCGTTATTGACAACACTGGCCATTATAAAATCTCATCAGAAACAATATCTATGAAATATGCCATCGAACGTAAATTTGTTATTTTTGTTCAACATTCTGCTACGCGATCACCACAAAAGATAATAACTATTACATCCATCCCAGGAATGCCTGACAAGATGGAAATTTCTGAAGTCTCTGACTCTGCTTCTTATGAAGGTACTGGTGAACAAATTGCTTCGGAACCAGTACAAGTTATACCAGGTATCATTTATGACCCTGCGACCGCCTTAGTTATATCGACTACTTCAGGGGTATCAGAAAATATTGTAGAAGCAGTAGATCGCGGAGCAGTTCCTGCAAATGCCGTGACAGTACTAGAACCACAAACAGGCAAACAGATTCCATTAAAACAAGCTATTGAAAGAGGTATCATTGACAAAACAACAGGAGATTACAAGGATAAATCTGGTAAACGAATAAGCCTTGCAGATGCAGCTAAGGTCGGCCTTGTTGCAGTAGTAGGTGCACCATTGGTTGCTGCTTCAAAAGTTATACAATTAGTGAAAAGTACTATGGTGGTTGATCCTAAAACTGGTGAAAAAGTACCAATGGAAGTGGCATATGAACGTGGCTTAGTTGATCCAGCTACTTACAGAAAATATGATGAAGAATCTAGCAGAGACAGAACTCCAGAAGGTGATTTAGGCACGACTACAAGGTCAGTTGTTGTTACGCAATGCATGACTCCGCCTAGACAATCCCGAGAAACGATTCTGAACGAGGATCCTAAAACAGCTAAAAAGATACCATTGGAAATAGCTTATGAGAAACAGCTTATTGATCCTATTAAGTACGAAAAACATAAGACATCTATCCAAAGGCAATCTCCCTTAGCCAAGGTTCTATATACAACAACTGGATCTTCGATAGTAGTAGTCGAGGACCCAAAAACGGGTAATGAAATAACAATTGAAGAAGCATATCAAAAGGGAGTAATTGATCGGGATATGTACAGAGAAATTAAAGAATATGTTAAAGATATGAATACTACACAAGATTTAAACATAAAAACACCTACTACAACTACTTCCAGTCAAACTAGTACAAAGGCAATCTCTGTAGGAGCTGCTGTTTCAGAAGGTTTTATTACCGTAGAGTCTATTCAGAGCAGCCTTTCAGCTGATAATACAAAAGTAATAGAAAATATCACTTCAGAAAAACCAAAAACTATCCTGCATCCTTTGGATGTTATTAAAATGTCTAAGGCTCGTATAACAGAAAAACCGAAATATGCCGTGCACGTTGCAAAAGAACGAACATTTGATACTAATGTCCTCGCCACTAAACCGGTTGTTCTTCAAAAACTAAGGAAACGTGTTGTAACTCCTCTAGAGGCAGTTGAGAAAAATATGTTAGACACAGAAACTGCTAAAATATTAGAAGCTGTAAAGCTGTATAAAGATGAGAACGGTTCCCCAATTACATTAAATAAAGCGATTGAGCACGGCATAGTAGATCAAAATAAAGGGAAAATTGTTGACCCAGTTCATGGTGATGTAGTGACCATAAAAGTAGCATTACAAAGAGGTATTTTAGATGGCGAGGGTCAAGATGAAATATTAATTCCTCTAGCGAAAAGTCTTTCTATTCCTGAGGTTTTACAACAAGGTTTGTTAGATCCAGTTACAGGAAAAATAATTCATCCTGAGACTGGTAGTCATTTAACGTTACGTGAAGCAGTTATTTGTGATATCGTTGATCCTCTGTCGTTTATTTCTATTGCGCCAGGTAGGGAAATTACACTTAGTGAAGCTATAGAAAGTAATATCGTTGATGATGATCAAAATTTAGTCAAGACTAGTGAAGGCGCCCTGGACATAGTATCTGCCGTCAACGCTCACATATTCCCTGAACCTAAACCGTTAAAATCAGTAGAGGATATTCCACCGGCTGCAATGACATTATCAGTAGCAATTAAAAAATGTATTATGGACCCTAATACCGGAGATATAAAGCATCCTCTCACAGGAAAAAATATTCCTGTAGCCGAAGCCATTAAAAACGATTTATTGATGGCTATTCCTTATCCCCAGTCTGCGGAAGCTATAACTTTAAAGGATGCGCTAGACAAAGGTGTCATAGATCTGAAAGAAGGCACTTTCACTGACTTACAAACAAAACAAGTACTTCCTATAGATAAAGCTTTGGAGCTGGGAGTATTAACAGTAAAACACAATACAGAAGAATTGCAAGCCAGCGGTGTGGTTACTACTATTACAGAGACTTTCACATCTCAACATACGATAACCACAAAAATGATTAAACTTTTAGCAGACTATGTCCTAGTCAGCGCAAATGAAATTAAAAATTCTAAAACGGGAGAAATTATTTCGATGGAAGAAGCGCTTCAAAAAGGTATTGTACTAGATGAACACACAAGTAAAGAACAGTTTATTACTAACGACACAAATATTAATTTCGAAGAAGCACTCAATCTAGGATATATAAATATTGAACAAGGTACTTTTACTCATCCAAATACAGGTGAAACATTGACTATATCCGAGGCAGTCTCAAGTGGTGTTCTAAATACAGAAGTTGGACCAACAGAGCCGGCTAAAGTGATTTCGAAAAAAAAAGAGATGGAATTGCTTGATTTAAATGAAGCATTCGATTTGCTTTTTGACGAAAAAACGCAAAAGTTTAGAGATCCACAATCTCCGAACAAAGCTCTAACTTTAACGGAGGCTTTAGAACGAAACATCATTAATCCTAATTCTGTTATTTACGACATTGAGGCTGGTAAACCTGTGACATTACGGGATGGATTAAATACTGGAATGATTGATAAGAAAACCGGAAATGTCAAAGAGCCTAAAACTGGGAAATCTATCGATATCAAAAATGCCGCTAAAATGGGCTTGATAGCAATTGTAGCTGCGCCTGTTTTAGCTGGCATGGCTGTGGTACAGGGTGCAAAGACCGTAACGAGTAAAATAATGACCCCAAAACAAGACAGTGATGTTACATCGAAAACATCTGGTCTTGTAATTCCAATTGATGAGCGTAAAGTTACTATCTCACCTATTGTACCTTCAATGTCATCAGATAGAAAGCCCGGTAAAGGCCCAGAAGTAGCACCTAAGCCTGCCAAGTTTAAAGTCCAACAAGATAATAGTATTCTCGGGGTATCGACAGAAGAAGCACCAAAGCAACATGAAAGTATGTTAGTTACTATTGAAAATAAAATTACGACAGTAGAAGCAAATGTCGATGATTCGGACAATACTAATTCAAAAAATACTTCAGAAAATGTTAAACTCGCCAGGACAAAATCACCTGAAAAAGTCTCTCGATATGAATCTAAAACTGCTTTAACTAAACCTGACCAACTCGATACTCAAATTTCATCAAAAGAAGAATGGTCAGTTACTGATAATAACGCAAAGCAATTAGATAACCAACCTGCGTCTTCAGAAAACATATCCTTCCCAGATAGAGATCGAAAAGTAACTCTAGAAAAATATAAAGAATACACTCCTGAAGGTGAGGAAATAATAACTGTTGTAAAAACTGTTATATCTAAAGAATTAGTAACTGAAACTAGAGATTCTCCACAGCATGAACAAGGATCTTCAAAACCAGTAGATGTTGATAAAATAGGATTTATTGAAATAGATCCAGTCATACAAAGAAATTGGGGAAATACGCCAGATGGGGAAAAAAATGTACCTATTACCAAAACTGGACTAGATAAATTGTCCAAGGTGAATCCAGGTAAACCACAAGATCAACCAGGATATAATCTGTTAATTCAACAAGATAATAAGCCGAATATCAGCATCGAAAAGAGTGTTACTAGTGGAAGTCCTACTATTTATGAAGAGACACTTACTACTACAGACGGTGACGAAGTTCTTACGGTTATTAAAACAGTTGTGTCTAGAGTCGAGCAATCTGATAAAATTGTTACAGAAAGTGTTGAGATTACTCAACATGGCAGTGATTACCCGCTTAAAACACAGCAGATAGTTTCAAATACAAAGACGGATACAATCCCTATTAATACTAATATAATTAATACCCCAACCATCGAACACACGCAGCCTGAAGAGCCCAAGATGTTGTTTAAGGAAGAAGAGCCAATTATCTCACATAAATCAAAAATGAAAGACGTTAGTCCAGTTAATGATGTAGCTATCACGTCAAGCAAAAATGAATCAGATTTGATGCTAAATAGGCAAGTTATATCGGAAAAGGAACCTATAGAAAAGAGTGTAATGCATAGACGTGAAGTTTTTACGGATAATATCTCAAGGCACGTATTAGATAATTTGGCAGCAAAGAATAAGGAGACAATCCTGGTAAGTAATGATGAGCAGACAGATATAAAAGACATCCATAAGCTTACCTCAGAAGAAGAAATTTCAGAAATAGTTGATATGTCTGAACCCGAATTTATTACTGAACACACAAGTACTGTAATCACTACCAAGGCTTCGAAAATAACCACAGAAATCACTCAGAATGAATCCATATCATATCACATTGTAACTGAAGACGTGGTCAGTCCTGATACTATTAGTGAAACTACTATCGATAGTTATCAGATCGAAGTTCAAGAGTCACCTAGTGAGTTAAATAATGCACTCGCCGTTAATAAAGAGAAACCATCTGTTGATAGTAAGGATGATAAATTAACAAAAATAACAACACATATTATTAAATTATTACCAGACGATAAAAAAATCACTGAGGAAATTATTACTCCCGTGACAAATACATCTAATGAAGAAATTGCACTAATAGATGGAGTAGCCAACAAGAGCACTGATAAAGCTAGTGAACTATCTAAGCCTGTGGAAGTAGCATCAGGAGTTATATATGAACCGAATACTTCAGTGATTATTTCTACGACATCGGGTGTTTCCGGAAATATAATGGAAGCTGTTGATAAGGGTATCCTGTCTCCTGATACAGTAAAAGTTATAGAACCTAAAACAGGTAAAGAAATCACGTTACAGGAAGCAGTTTATAAAGGTATAGTTGACAAAGAAACAGGTACCGTTAAAGATAAATCGGGCAATACTATTAGTTTTGCAGATGCAGCTAAAATAGGACTTGTTGCTATAGTAGGTGCTCCTATTTATGCAGCTTCTAAAGTTATTGAAGTTGTTAAGAGTACAGTTGTGGTAGACCCGAAAACTGTTAAAGAAATGTCGCTTGAAAAAGCACGTGAAAAGGGAATAAGTGATAAAGATACGAACAAAAATTATGAGGAAGTGCTTCAGAAACCGAACTCGGAAAAAATTACAACTGATGATATTGATTTTGGTACTTCTAAAGCAGGGAAACCTTCCGCAACTGCTGGATTACCAGAGAAATCTAGCTTTGAAGAGGGGATTCTAGAGCACGTTACGAAAACTAAAACGTTACCAGGTGTGATAGTTACAGAGACAATTCAATATAAACCAGTTATTACTGAGACTAACACCACTACGGAACAAAAGATGCTTGAACTTGAAGCAACTAAGCCATCAGTTTCAGATGCAAAGAGCATATCCGCTATGCTTCTCGAATCAGAAAGACAACCATTACGTGTTATTGATGAAATAACGGAACAAAACGTCACTAAAACCAAAGCAGAAATAATTAAACCACTTCATGAAAATATTCCATTGATAGACGCCATTACACAAGCTATGATAGAACCAAAAATTTGCAGAATTGTCATAAATGGCATTGAGACACCGTTGACTGTCCAAGATTCTTTAGAACAAAAACAAATAAGTAAGTTTATACCTGTTGACGTAATATCTAAAAACTGCGTTGTGGTTAGAGAGTCGAAACCAAAATATAGTATAGCTATTTCACAAAAATTAACCCCTGAGGAACTTTCCGAAATGGGGCTATATGATATTGAACGACAAGTTTTCTTAAATCCCGAAACTGGCGCTAAAATAACATTCGAAGAACTCGTCTATGGCCTACAGATCTTTGATCCAACAACTATTCTAGTAAAAGATCTCGGCTCTAAGTCTGATAATTATATTTCTTTCGGTGAAGCAATTACCAGACCTATTATAGATAAATCTTCAGGTCACATGGTAAATCCTAAAACTGGTCAACGGATTCCTTTCTTTAAGTGCGTACAAATCGGTTGGATTGTAGAAAGGCCCGAAGATATTTCTATAATTGAGCATGTTTCTATTGAGCAAGCTTTAGAGCAAGGCTTTTATAATCCAAAAACTGGTGAAATCAAAGATATAAATACAGGTGAATTACTCACTATAGGAGATGCAATCGGAAAAGGTTTTGTTGATCACGAATCGTTGTTAATTAAAGTACCGCGGACAAATGAAAGCATTCCTTTATCTGACGCCATCGAACGTGGAACTGTGACTATCCATGATGGATTTATTACAATTATTGAAACCCAGGAGATTATTGAAATATCTGTTGCTATTCATAGAGGTCTGATTACCATTACTCAAAGACCAATTTCAATTGAAGCAGTTATTGTGACTAATATGTACGAACCTAAATCCGGTAAGATAAAAGATAAAATAACCCAACAGCTCGTTACTGTGAGCGATGCTGTAGATAGAAATATAATCCATCCTACTATATCTGAAATTAAAGACACCGCATTAGAAAAATTTATTCCACTTTCTGAAGCTCTAGGCACTAAACTTATCAACCCCGAAACAGGCAAAATTAAAGACAAAAAGACTGGTAAAGACATTCCGTTAGACGATGCTTTAAGAAAAGGTTTAGTGGCAACTAGACCTATCACATATTCTCTGTTAGATATAATAGAGTCAGGTTATTACTCACCCGATACGGGTAAGATTTTGAACCCGAAAACAGGTGAAAATATTACTCTTAATGAAGCTATAATTGATAAGCTGGTTGATCCTTCTTCAGTGAAAATTAAAGATGATAAATCAGAAACGGTTGTATCATTTGAAAATGCAGTAAAAACACGTTTATTAGATTTAGAAAGAGGCATAATCACATCCCCAATAATTAACTTGAAAGACGCCAGTGAGAAGGGTTATTTATTGAGTGACAAAAAGCCATGGTCATTACAAGAAGGTTTAGTGCAAGGTTTTTACGATCCTGAGACAGGTCTTCTTACTATTAATGAGATAACAATGACCCTTGACGATGCGATAAAAATTGGAAACATTAACCCTGAAGCTCTCACTGTTAAAAATTCTGTTACTGGAGAAATTATTTCATTAGGTGACGCTATTAACGTAGGTATAATTGATTCTAAGGATGGCAAAGTTCGCGATCCAATTCACGGCGACAAGATATCACTTACTGATGCATCTGAGCGTGGCCTTATTCTGCCTGCTAAACGGAAACTCAGTTTACCCGAAGCAGTCTTTAAAGGATTTTATGATCCGAAAACGGGCAAATTCTCACATCCACATAGCAAAGAAAAGATTCAAACAGACAGGGCTATTAAAAAACGTATGTTAGATCCGCAGTCCACTTTAGTCCACGTAGGCGGTAAAGTAATTCCATTTGAGTTTGCTGTAGACAAAGGCATTGTCGATGGTAGGACTGGTACAGTTCTACTAGGACACGAAAAGATAGATTTCCGTGAAGCTTTTGAAAGAGGAGTATTAGTTGAGGTACGCAAACCTTTGTCATTAATTGAAGCCCTAGAAAAGGGCGTCTATAATGAAATCACAGGTCTCTTTATGGATCCTCAGAGTGGTAAAAAATACACACTTACGGAAGCAATCAAACTACATTTAATTGATCCACATTCAGTACATGTTCAGGACAATAGATTGGGAAAATGGGACAAGATCTCATTACCCGAATCAATAGAAACAGGTCTCATTGATGACCAAACAGGCAAAATCAAAAACATTAATAACGAAAACGAGGAGATCAGTCTACGTAAAGCTTTTGAAATAGGGTTGGTGATAGATAGCAAGGCACCTATTAGCCTACAAAGAGCATTACATCAAGGTTTATATGACGATGCCACTGGTAAAATTATAGATCCAGTAACTAATCGAAAAATTACTCTTCACGAAGCTATTAGGCGGTCTATCATTAGTCCTAGATATCTGTGCTATTTTGATAAAAGGTCTGAGAAGCCTCTGACATTGGCAGAATGTTGTAGAAGTGAAATCGTTGATAGGCGAAGTGGCAAATTTGGCGAGCCGGGGTCGGATGTTTTGATCCCTCTGTCGGAAGCTATGAGTTTAGGGTTAATTGTTGACATCGAAAGTGCTGAATTTACACTTTATGATGCATTAGCTATGAATATGTACGACATCACTGAACTTGTATTTATACATCCTGTATCAGAGAGAAGGATTTCTCTCAAATCCGCTATTGCTGAAGAACTTATCAATCCGGAAATTTCTTTAATAAAACACATTCCTACAAGTAAATATATTAAATTGGACGAAGCCATTCAAACAGGCGTAGTAGATGATATCAACAGCGCTTATGTATTGCCAAATGGAAATCAAATTAATTTATTAGACGCAAAACATCGCGGTCTTATTGTGACGACGAAAAAGAACCTAAGCCTAGAAGAAATTATACGAAATGGTTTATTTAGAGCTGATAATGGCAAAATTGTAGATCCTAATACCAATGAATTTATTGATATAAATAAAGCTATCGAAATCAACTTACTAAATCCTGAGCTGACTGTAGTCAAAGACAATTTCAGTAATAAATACAAACCTTTACCTATTGCAATACAACAAGGTGATGTTGATATTGCGAAAGGTAGAGTACTAGATACAAAAGCTAAGAAAACTTATAGCCTTGATATTGCTTTCGATAAAGGTCTTTTAGTTACAGTTATTCAACCTATTACGTCTCATACAGTGCAAAGGAGGTACGTTCCTGACTCTACGGTATCCAAGCCAGTTCTAAGAGAGTTCACTTTAGACGAAGCTATCAAATACGAATTTATAGACCCAGACACTGCTGTTATAAAAGATCCTCATCTGAATAAATACATTCCATTGCGGTTAGGCATAAGTGAAGGTATTATCGGTAAAAACGCGAAGGGTTCATTCGACACTCAAAACAGATCGCGCAGTCTTTGCTATAGTTTTGAAAATGGTTTAATTGTGTATGTCCGCGAACCATTAACGTTTGAACAAGCGATAGAAAACGGTCAACTTAACGTCAATATTGCTCGATTTACTGATCCACATTCCAGAGAAGTTCTAACTATTAAAGATGCAACCACGTTGGGCCACATTGATCCAGACACTGCACTCATAAAGGATAATCTCAAGAAAAGATTAGTCAAACTACCTGAAGCGTTCCGAAAAGGTTTAATGGACGCCGAAAAAGGCAATATCTTAGACACTGAGACCTCCAAACTGAACTCACTATTTACCGCAATTGAGAGTGGTTTGCTAATGACTCCAAAGAAAAGTTTCTCACTAATCGAAACATTGAACTTCGGTATTTACAATCCTACTACCGGTGCACTTAACGACCCTTTCATTACAACGAGTGTTATAGATAGAAAAAGATTAAATTTAGGCGAAGCTATACAACAAGGAATTGTTGATCCATCCAGTACTGTTGTGAAAGAACCCGAAACAGGAAAAATCTGGCCTTTAGTTCAAGCTATCGAACAAAAGTTAATTGATCCCGTCGAAGGCAGGCTGATAACAAATCCCGTTAAAGAGATTAGCCTGGATTTGGTCAAAGCTCATAAAAAGGGATATTTGCTGCCAGCAGAAACGAGGGTAAGCCCCTTTTTTATTATTCTATATTTTGTGCTTCTATCAAGCAAAGGTGTTGCTTTATTCATCTTCCTATTTCCATTCTTAGACGGTGATCTATCTTATCTGAAGCGTTTGGCTTAAACATTGGCATGGCACGACACCCACAAGACTTACAGTGTCGAAAATTGGGTTATTTGCGATTTTTCTGGTGAAGTCACATTTTTTTTAACGTGGCATACACTAATTGTAATCTACCATAACAATCAAACTGTGTAACTAGAACTTAAGTCATCTTTGAATCTAGATTGTTAGACTTTCGTAATAGTAGTTCAATTGAAGCACACTATACTATCACTTAAAGTATACTTTGAATTTATCGTAATGTTAGCTTTTTCACTTGATTAGGCGAAAAGCATAACGCTTTCTTTTTTATTCATGTAGACTATTTTATAAGATAATGTCTTTAAGCCTCTTGTGTTGTGTTAGATGCTTAAGTTTAGGTTATAAACGCTCAATTGTCATTTTTTTCTGATTCGAGTAGATCAGAAAAAATAGCAACTCACATTGTACTAAGGCTCGATGTATGTTGTTTTTTATTTCCAGCGCCTGCGATGCTAAGAACCCCTTTTGAGCTAAATCGTGAATGCTTGCCTGTGAGGGATCATATTAACGACGATATAAAAGAACCATCATCGTCCCGTCAAAAACCTAACCTCCCATAATCACTTTGTGCTAAGACAGAAGTCGATCGGATCTATATAGATTCACGGCTTCATCCCGGCTTGTTTGCTTCCTCATTTTAAGATCAGCGAATTATGACTGTTGATCTCTTAAAGTGATATCCATTAGATGTTTTCAAGTCTCCTTAAAAGATTTTACGGTGTACTCATTCCTTGGAGCCGTGCTCACATGAATGCATGACTGCGCTATGCTATTGTGATGTTGGTTAATATGCCGGATACTCCGTCACTCGCGACGCAAACATTCACAAATCATGAATGGTAAAACATTTTCTTCAAACACAAACACGGAAGGTAGTATTTACGATTCATTTTCGTCTTTTTATAAATGCTCGTCTATGTGAGGCTTTATTTCATCAATAATTTTAAAATCTATCTTATTTTGATTTTTTTTATTTCTATTTTTATTATGGTCGTGAAATAAAGTCTCATTATGTACATTATTCGTCTGTTTAATATGTAACGTGTAAATTCTTTAAAAAATTCTTTACTGTCTATTTACCTCATTTATTGTACAAAAAATATTATCCTTTCAAAGTTTCAGATTTCCAAGGAGGTACTTTTTAACTATTATTACTTTTTAACAATTAACTCTAATCAAACGTTTATTTAATAAATATAACAAATTTGAAGATGTTGGTACCATGCGTTAGATTTTATTTGTCAAATGTCATGAACAATAAGTGATGTTTTTGTATACTTTCTTAATTGTTTGTGGCATTTGCAAAACGGTTCACTGCTTGCATGCCACGCTTCTTGCATGTTTTTTAGTTCTCTGTTTTTCTTTCTACACAACACCTTTACATTTTGTGTTCGGTCATGTTCATGCTGTTAGTTTTACATTGGCTGTCTTTCGTTGTTTGCCTTCTTTGTGTCAGGATTGTCTTTGCTTTATTTCTGCGTAGTCCGTTGTTTATGATTTAACTTCTTTTTACAGGTACTGTCTATGAAATATATTTTTCAATTTCATTACTCTTGAATTCTGCCGTATCAATCTTCACTGCGTATATACTTATACGTTCATTATACGGCGAAATTTAAGTCTTTAAATTGAATTTAACGGCGGATACCTTAGTTTGCATGTCACTAAGTTATCTACCTCAACTGTAATGTACTTAATGTGAATGTTTATTATATGCAAATGTATATAAAATGCATTATGTTTCACTGTATAAATGCACAAGTCTGTAGATATAGTCATCGTATGAGGCGGATGACTTGCACAGTTAAAATGTAGATAGTTGCATTTGTAAAAAGCTCGGTAGATGCACTATACGAGCTCGTTCTGAGCGTTGTAAATACTATTATATCTACGAATAATAACCGACGAGAAGCGTGACTGCAGCTTAAACAACTAGCTGCGTAAAAGGCGTCATTTTGACAATTTGTTTTCAGTTTTAGGATGAGTATTAGAATTCACGTTTCTCAACATTTATTATTCGTAGTTAAAATTTTCATCGAGTTCTTTAACTAAGTTTTTCTTTTTTAAATGTTTAGCAAGCAGTTGAAGAAAAGTACAGACTTTGTGATGACACGCTTTCGAAGTTACTGGAATGGATTGCCGTGGTGGAAGAGAGGCTTGCCAATCAAGAGGCGGTTAAGGAAGACTTGGACGATCTGCGGAACCAAATTAATATACTGAAGGTAAGTTAGTAGCGGGCCCACATATATATACACAAGTAAACATCGCGCAGTTATCGCTGTGGACGTGTCAGTAGATCTTTTTGGGTAAACAGGTTTAGTCTCATCTTAGGAGCTAAGCTACCTTCACTTACCTGAAGCACATCCTGATAACTAACAAAAGAAACGGTATTGTGCCCTTGAGTTCAAGGATAGACTTCGCTCCTTTTGTATGTTCTTTTGATTGTACAATGGATTGCGTTCTGAGGAGTTGTTCGATATGATTCCAACGGCTTCCTTCTGCAAGTGCACTGCTCCCCGTCGACGTGAACTCATCCTCAAACTAAAACCACGATAGTTATGTACTGTGCGGTTCCAGAGAAGTTTTTTTTATGAAAACTTAAGTTGTGGAATGAACGCTCTGCTGTTTTTTTAATATACTATGCTATACTTTGCTTATCATACCATAGTAACTCCTCAGGAGTTACTATGGAAACAGCGGATGGTAGGGTGTAGGAAGTACTTCCCTCGTCTTCCTACTCTCTTTTTCCCTAGCCTCGTTTGCTGGTTGTCAGGACTGCACCCAGGTGATGTTTACTGAGGCTGTAAAAATGACGGTGGGTCATTTGAGTCAATCTTCTTAATTCACTAATGATGACTTTTTGAAGTTATACTTCTTTAGGCGCGTTATGAAAAAATGATGAGAGTGAAATTTTAAGATGCGCGCGCATCACTGTAACACAAAAGTAACAGGCTGAAGCTGCTAAATGTTTCACGGTATTACCGGTAGATGGCGCTATAGTTAAAAATGTATGTAACATTTGTTCCTGACATTTGACTTGTATGTAATACATTCCATAAACGTCGCCGCTACTACTTGAAAGACGTTTTTTTAATTTTATTCTAATAAGCCTTCTTATAAATTAAAATATTATTATTTAATATAATGAATACTAAATATTATTAAATTATTAATGTTAAATATTTGTATAATGATGCCAAAGAAGTATAACTTCTCACGCGCGTACATAAGTAAGTATACGCACCGATTTTTTTATACGCAAGTTGGTTTAATTAGGATGGTTCATAGTTATGTTTCAACATCACAATCGATACTACGGTTCCATTAATTTCAATTCACTCACAAACACTTTGTATTTGTTGTTTTTAGGGTTCCGTACCCAAGGGGTAAAACGGAACCCTATTACTGAGGCTCCGCTGTCCGTCCGTCCGTCCGTCCGTCCGTCCGTCCGTCCGTCCGTCCGTCCGTCCGTCCGTCCGTCTGTCACCAGGCTGTATCTCATGAACCGTGATAGTTAGACAGCTGAAATTTTCACAGATGATGCATTTCTGTTGCCGCTATAACAACAAATACTAAAAAATAGAATAAAATAAATATTTAAGTGGGCTCCCATACAACAAACGTGATTTTTTTTGCCGTTTTTATAGATAATGATACGGAACCCTTCGTGCGCGAGTCCGACTCGCACTTGGCCGATTTTTTTTTTTTGAGATTTAGTTTTATCAGGTTGGTTCTTACAAATATGGTTCTCGAGATATCCTTTTTTTATACTACGTCGGGAGGCATACAAGCACACGACCCAACTGATGTAAATAGGTTACCGTAGCCTATATATTTTTTTTTTTTGTTCTTTTTTTATTTTGTCCAAGAAATTTGAAGACCCACAAAAGAAGGACCAACCCACACCCGGGTGTGCATTGGTCATTCTTCCGTGAGGGGCACCCTCCAGAAAAAGGGAGGGAGGAGGTGAAATCTTTCAAATATACCATTTCGTGCGAACGAACTGGTTATGTCAGATTTCCACTGACTAAAACACCCCCTGGGACTGCCTTTAGCCGGGAAAGCTATAAAGGCTTCATCTGAAGCGATCACCCCAGGGGAACGGGGTGACGCAAGGGCCATAGCATATAAACGCATGCAATACATTAAGTATTACTCGCGCGATGCCACCTCTGCTGTTAACACAGCAACTACTTGAGTGCTTACTGGTGACCTCACTCACACGCAGGAACACACAACCCTCTAGGGAAGTGTTATTTGGCTGCAATTTTTCTGTGAGGTCGAGCTACTACCACAGACGGGCTGCTTTGATGCACCTTACCTCCCTAAAATCCAATTCAATATGAACCATGACAATCGGCACAAATTGTTTTTCTTTCGCAGTTGATCAAGGACGACTTGGAGAGTCATCAGCGTCAAGTGTCCGCGTGTGCTGATCAGGCGAAACAACTCCTCGTTTCCGGAGGCGACGTGTTGGCCCCTCATGAGGTGAGTACCTACTCGCACATCCACGGACAAAAAAGTATCATTATTCATGCTGCTCACGTTGAACCGTGTCTGGCCAAAACCGCATTAATATAGAAACGTATCTACACTTTCTGTCAATCAGTCACTACTTTTGATGACGTCATACACAATGTCTTGATTCACACGAGGGAAATAACCTATGGAGAGCTGATGAGACCGATATTACGTAGTAACTCAATTCACCGCTACGGGTCAGGGGGAAAAGTAGAACGCGCAGCTGTTATTGGCTAGTTCGCGGATCAATATCAGCGGCTCTTATCGGCTTATTGGATAAAATATTCGCCCATTGGTCAGTAGGTTACACCGGTTTGAGGTTAATTTTTTTTAACCAGGTGGCAGCACTGGAGCGCGGAGTGCGACAACTAAAACAACGGTGCGACAAATGTACAGAAAAATGCGACAAGATGTTGAGACGTATGGCCGCCGCCAGAGACGAACTCGGCAAGTTCTCGTGAGTATTATTACCATTTTAACATACTATTGTTAGTTCGTAAGCATGACAGTAGGATAAACGCGGTCGAAATGCCAGAGTTGCGCAAAATTTGTGGCGTAACGCCTGTACACCGTTTTCGCAATGAAGATGTTAGAAACCGGGCTGGTGTGAAAGAGAGCGTCGGTGATAAAATAAGAAGAGGCATGCTCCGTTGGTTCGGACATGTAGAAAGAATGCAGGAAGGAAGAATTACGAAAGAGATATACAACGCTAAAGTAGAAGAATGTAGCAGCCAAGACTTACCTACCATGACCAAATTGATGTTTTATTAGAAGGTGATGTCAGGATCCCTAGAAACCGGCAAGCGTGTATGAGATAGATAGAATTACCAGTTCGTATAGTAGGCCAATTCTACTAAAAAACTGCAATTGCATGTTTACGTTTGTCATTTGAATCGTGCAGGAGTAGTGCAGTGTCAATACACGTATTCTATCAAAATTGCATCCTGCACTGCAGCGGTCAGTCAGTGGTACTGCAAACTGCGCTGCGATTCCAAATGAACTATTTACCAATGACGAACTTGTTACCATTTCAGGCTATTAAATCAGACTTTTAATAAATGTTCTCTCCATTCCCAAACTTCCTACTCCTACAATTTTCTTCTGATTAAATTCGTTGTGCGTTCCAAGGCAGCTGTAGTTTAACCCCCGGGACAGCAATGAACTTCACTGTTCATTGCCTTTTTGGTGGTCGCCGCTGTTAATTCTGGCTACACAGGAGACACAGTGGTGGGTATGAGTGGTGGGCCTGTCCCGTTAAAAAAAAATGTTGTCTCCAAAAGTCAGACGAAAGTTTCAGGCCCCTATTAGAAAAGAGGAAGATTCTTTATCCTCATACATTTCCACAAATATCTCCTAAGTCAAAACTAACATTTTGTACATTAAATCACCTCTTTAAAAGATTCATTTGACTTTGCAAAACTTCCTTAAGAACAGCGTTAACAAAACCCCAAATAAACTTTAAAAGTTCCATCATTGCTGTAAGAATGTCAAAATAATTTATCAGAAAACGATTATATTGCAGTGTACGTGCGTGCAGTTACAATTAAAGTATTTTAACAGAATAGCGGGTCATTTAGCATCATTTAGCGACGTTGCAGCAGTGCCGTAGGGCACTGCTGCAACGTCGCTGCTGTCAGATCGCTTGCAGAATAATGTTTGGAATTTTGACACACGCCGCACAGCAGTGTAATTGCGGTTTTTTAGTGGAATTGGCCTCGTGTAAGGCGTTACCCACACTGTATCATACCGGAGTTCCCGCGCGAAAAAACGTTCTCAGTGTGTTGTACCGCGCGTGTTATATGTACAAATTATAATGCACCGAGCATTGTAAAACAATTGTGGGTGATGGTAATAGTCCTGATCCTGATATATGAAATTCAATGTTTAGATCTGAAGTTCTGGTAAGAGTACATTTTCTTATGCCTACGGCCCACCTGATGCAAAGTGTCACCGTAGCCTATGAATGCTTACAATGCAAGGATTATCGCCCACGCGTTTACACACCCTAGCTACTAACACAGCAACTTCTTAGGAGCTTACTGGTAAATTCACTCACTCGTAGCAGACGTGTTTATCTTCTTATTTTTCTTAGCGTTATCCCGTTTTCCTAATCCATTGGGATTAGCGGGGTCCACTACCTAAGTCTTAAGGATTTGGCGAAGATACTGATTGGATTGGACATGGAGCAATGCCGTCAGGCCTCCACAACCCCGATAGAAAACCAGACCTTTCTTAAGTTAGGTCACATATTTTTAAACAGCGTTTATATTAACATTATTTGCATTCACTTTTTCATTTTACAACGTATTGTATGATACAAATGTATGTATGTGTATGCTCAAAGTAGATGAAATAATTGGTAATTTGTTCAGCAACGAATTGAACACGTTCAACTCATGGATGGAAGGCGCGTACCGCACCCTCGAGGAGAAGGAAGCAGCGCTTTCCAAACTGGACAAGTTGCCGGGGCAGGGCGAGGACGTCAGGGACTTCGTGTCCGACGTGATCGCGCACCAGGCCGACCTCCGATTCATCACCATGTCAGCGCAGAAGTTCGTTGATGAGAGCAAGGTAATTGTTTATATATGATTTTATTAGCAAGGGCGATACGGGGCGTTTTTGTTAAATAATTCTCCTACTAAGCAATATTTCTCTTTTTTTTTTGTACACCATCTGAAGGCATACAAACATACGGCCCACCTGATCTAAAGTGTAACCACTACATCAGCCTATTAACGCTTGCAATAGGAAGTATCGTTTGCGCGTTGTCATCCCTCATGCTAACACAGCAAATCCTTAGGAATTGACGATTTGAAGAAGACTCATATTGCCATGTTTCTTTCAGCATTTCTTCTTCCCATTGATTGTTTCCGAACTGCTGAGAGATTAAAAAATAAAAATTAAAACTATGATATATTAATAAATATGCGCCCAAGGGCATTTTTATCTTAACTTTATCCTTAGGAGCTTTGGAGGAGGGGATACACTCACGCTTTCAAACCATGAAATATTTTTTTGCCATCCCCAGGAGTTCTTGACCATCTTGAACGAATATCGAACCTCGTTGCCGTCTCGACTCTCGCACATTCCGCCGCCCAGCGAGAGTCAAGTCCGCGAGGGCGCGGCCCTGGCGAGGAGGCGGCACGGAGACCTTGCTGCCCGAGCTCAGAGACTTCAGGAGAGGTTGAGAGGCGCTGCCCTTTTGACCAGACATTACAACGATGCCCTAGAACGCGCTGGAAGATGGTTGTCCGATGTAAGTAAAAAATTTGCATATTGAAGAGACATAATGCTAAGACGGACGTAATTCTCATAATGAGCAATGATAGCTCAATGGTTAAAGAGCCAGACTATTAACCGACGGTCCCTGGTTCACGTCTTTTTGTGGCCATGTACAACTAAATTCGAGTTATCGGATTTGTATACATATTTAAAAATGTGTCTTGGCCTGCGGTGAAGGAACACACCGCGAGGAAACCCGCACGTCCAAGCAATTATATTTCGAAAGACTTGTGCCGTAGGTAAGGCCTAAGAATGGTTTGATTTCCCCTCTGGATTATGGAGCTATGCCAGCTGTCGGTCTATGCCAAAATCAGAATCTTCGCGAAATCATAGGGCTTAGGTAGTGGACTCCACTAATATTAATGGATTAGTAAATGGAACGACGCTAGAAACCCACCTGATGTAAAACAGTTACCGCAGCCTGTTGACGCTTCTAATATATTAAGTATCACTCGCGCGATGTCTCCTCTGCTGCTTACACAACAACTCCTTAGGAGCTCACTGGTGACCTAACACAACAACACTCTAGGTAGTTGTTATTTTGGCTGCGATTTTCTGTGAGATGGAGGTACTTCCCCAGGCCATCAAAGCAACCGCTTTGATGCGCCCTACCTCTCTTAAAACATCCAGACCAAGACAAACAGACATGTTCATGCACACAAATGTTGCCTTGTGTCGAAGTCGCGTCATTCACGACTGAGTCACCGAGCTCGTCATAATACTAATAACTTCTTATCGCCTCAATGCTCGATATGTGCAAATTCTTGTCCATTACCTGCATGTATACCTTCACGCCAGGTCCCTTGCGTGGTAGACAGAGGAAATCTATTTTCTCATGTTTAATAATAAACATGTTTTAGTCTACGAATGATTCTTCTTATTGTAATCTCGTTACCTAACCCGTTAGGACTGGCGGGGTCCCCTATCTAAGCCTAAGTATTTGACGAAGGTACTAATTTTGACCTGGAGCATTTTTTTTATACTACGTCGGGAGGCATACAAGCATTCGGCCCACCTGATGTAAAGCGGGTACCGTAGCCTATGAACGCTAGCAATGTATTAAGTATCACTCGCGCGATGCCTGCTCTGCTGCTTACACAGCAACTCCTTGGGAGCTTACTGGTGACCTCACTCACACGCACGTACACAACAACCCTCTAGGGAGTTGTTATTTGACTGCGGTTTTCTGTGAGGTGGAGGTACTTCCTCAGACGGGCTGCTTTGATGCGCCCTACCTCTCTTGATAACTCCACAACCTAGACAGAAACATTAGACCTTTCCTTCGAAATATAATTTCTTGCACGTATGGATTTCCTCGCGATATTTTCCGTATAATAAAGGCAGAGTAAGTGATTAAAAAATCAGCCTAATAACCGATAGTCCCTGTTTATATATTTAACATGGTTTATATATTAATATAGATTATATATGTAAGGATCGAGTCACGTGGCGCTCGGTTCTCTCTGCCTATCCCGCAAGGGATTTGGCGTGAAGTTATAGATAGATTATAAAGCAGTAGGGCATTTTCGTCTGTTTGAACACGCTAAAAATGTCAGACGGTTTCGAAAAATCCTTTTTCCATTTGAATAGTTATGAGGAAGGTTATGGGCTGTTCACCATCACGATGTGACCCTTAGGAGGCGAGAAAAAAGAAAGAAAGTAAGAGAAAGTGATATCGGGATGCACGCGGACGAAGTTACGGTCCGCAGCTAGTCGTATATTACGAATGTATATTGGCAATTACTGACAGTGCTTCAATTAAATCCTTACGCTTAGGTAGCGGACCCCGCCAATCCTAATGGATTAGGAAACGGGAAGAAGAAGAAGATTGGCTAATACTCTGTGTTGACGAGAGGTAAGTAGAAATAGATTTTTATAGTATGTTTTATGTTCCAGATCGAACCCCATGTTCGTTCCGTGCTGTCAGAGCCGGTTGGCGGAGAACCCCGCGCGGTGGAGGCGCAGCTGTCGAAGGCTAAGACCTTACACAACGAGATACTTTCGCAAGGAAGGCTCATTGATAATGCCAAGGATGTGAGTACACATTATACTTATGTTTTTTTTTTGTATATTCATCTGTAGGAACGCCTGCAATACATTAAGTACCTCTGCTGCTAACAAAGCTACTCCTTAGGAGCTTACTGGTGACCTCACTCACACGCAGGAACACAACAACCCTCTAGGAAGTTGTTATTTGGCTCCGGTTTGCTGTGAGGTGGAGGTATTTCCCCAGGAGGGCTGCTATGATGCGCCCTACCTCTAGTAAAAACATCCAGACCAAGACAAGCATACGTGTTCATGTTGGTTTGTCTTGTGGAGGAATCGAACCCGTTGGTGTCAAAGTCGCGTCATTTCCGACTGCGCTACCGAACTCGTCAAATGCAATATTTAACTTCTATGTACTGTCTGTTCATCCATAATTATACGTCAGATCACATTATATATTTTTGTATGTTTTTCTTTCTACTGCATATATGCAATTGTGATAAATAATTTGTACTTTTTTTTAAGCAACGTCGGGAGGCATACCATCATACGGTCCATATGATGTAAAGTGGTTACCGTAGCCTATGAACGCTGGTAATACATTAAGTATCATTAATATCGATGTCACCTCTGCTCCTAATACAGCAACTCCTTGGGAGCCTACTGGTGACCTCACTCACACACAGGAAAACAATAACCAAGGAGTTTGTTATTTGGCTGCGGTTTTCTGTGAGGTGGAGGTACTTCCCCAGTCAGGCCAATTTGATGCGCCCTACCTCTCTTAAAAACACCAATTCTATGCGATCACAAATGTTTATCACCTTATCTAATACCCCTTATTAATTTGCCCAACAGGCCTGTGACCAACTAGTCAAGTCCCTCGAAGGCAACCTCACGCCGTCGGAGATCCGTCAACTGGAAGTCCCGGTACTGGACCTGACAGCCAGGTACAAGGACATGAACAACGCCGTGGGCTCCCGCTGTACGGAGCTCGAGTCGGCGCTGCTGCAGTGTCAAGGGTTGCAGGATGCTGCCGAGACCCAGGCTCATTGGCTGGGACAAGCTGAGAGCGTATTCAAGTTAGTATATTGTGTAACATTTGGGCCGGTGTTGCAACTGTTCATAGGCTACGATAACTGTTCACCATCAATTACGCCCTATGCTTCTTTAGCACCTTGGTGGTACATAAAAAGAAGTAAGTGTTTTTTTTTATACACCATGGAGAGGCGATCAACGATTACCGCAGCCTATAAACGCATGCAGTACTAAGAGTAACACTAGCAGCTGCTATAAGATCTCAAGAACATACTGGCAATATCACACTCACTCCCAGGAACACACCAACCCTCAACGGAGTTTAGCTGTGGTCTTCTCTTCCCTTTCGCTAAAATCTCACAGGTGTGCACCACGTGCAGGTGACGTTGGCTTTGACTTCAAAGATGATAGTGATCCACTTAAACCTCAGATTTTTTTACGTTTAATCTTCTTCTTTCTAGTGTTATACCGTTTTATAATATCTTATTATTATAATATACTAGCTGACCCGGCGAACTTCGTACCGCCTCAGGATCAATAAATGGTGTGTTAACTTATTAGATGGTATAAATTCTTTTATTACTTATTATTCTATTCCGGACGAAGACAAATCCAAAAATAAAATCGGCCATGTGCGAGTCGGACTCGCGCACTAAGGGTTCCGTACCACTATCTATAAAAACGGCAAAAAAAAAATCACGTTTGTTGTATGGGAGCCCCCTTAAATATTTGTTTTATTTTAATTTAATTATTTATTCTTAAAGTGAATATATAACTAAATATTCTGTGAATATTTCAAGCGTCTACCTGTTGCCGTTATCAATATCGAGCAAAAACGAGCAATAAAATCACGTTTGTTGTATGGGAGCCCCCTTAAATATTTATGTTATTCTATTTTTTAGTATTTGTTGTTATAGCGGCAACAGAAATACATTATCTGTGAAAATGTCAACTGTCTAACTATCACGGCTCGTGAGATACAGCCTGGTGACAGACGGACGGACGAACGGACGGACGGACAGCGAAGTCTCAGTAATAGGGTTCCGTTTTACCCTTTGGGTACGGAACCCTAAAAACACAAAAATCATAAGAATCGGTCCAGCCGTTGTTGAGTTATATATGGTGTAACTAACACGACTTTGTTTTATATATATAGATTAAGATTATCGGAGTCCGTTAAGCCTATATTGGTGCAGATACTGATTTTGATACGGAGCGACTGCCTTCAGATCTCCACAACTCAGAGAGAATAATAAGATCTTTTTTGTTGTTAATTATGTATTCTCCTCAATTATTGAGGTAGGTACAGTTTGTAATGTACATGTGCTTTTACGACACTGTAAAATTTTCTATCAATGACTCTAAGGTTGGCTGGTAGAGATCCCTTATGGGATAAGTCCGCCTATGTACCATTGTCTCTTTTTGTGCTTATTGTTATTGTGTATTTCTTAATGTACATTAAAGATATTACAAACAAACAAACAAGATCTTTCTTTCGTTAGGTCACACGTCTTTCGAAATATAATCTCCTATACGTTCGGTGTTTCCACGATACGATGTTTTCCTTCACCGTCGAGCAAGTGAATGAGCTCCCTGCCGAGGTTTTCCCAAGGGACTACAGTATGGGGTTCTTCAAGAAAGGCGTGAAGAGGTTCTTACAGGGTCGGCAACGCAAGAGTGACACCCCTGGTGTTGCAAATACCCATAGGCTACGGTAACTGCTTACCATTAGGCAGGCCGTACGCTTGTTTGCCACCTTAGTGGTATAAAAAAAAAATGTGATAATTACAATACACAAATCCGGAAACACGAGTGTAGTGGTGAATGTTACGTTCACATTAGGCTTCAAACTTATTATTATGTAAACAGGAACCAACAGAAGCCGGCGTCACTGATCCGCGAGCGGCTCGACGAACAAGTGCGCGAGCATCGCATCGCCCACAATGAAGTGGAGGCTCGCCGGCCCACGCTCGCCAAGCTCGTGAGCAGTGCTCGCGACGCTGCGCTCACTCCCTCCAACGCAAGAATCGCTAAGAAGCTAGAGCAGCGTGCTGAAGACATCTATGCCAAGTGAGTATATTTACTTTTCCATACGACATCGCGTGTTAAACGAGCGCGTACAGCTGGATTTGAAGCGATTACCGCAGCCTTTGAAAACTCGCAATATTAGAATGATCAGTATTGCGTTGCAACGCATTCTTCGCAACTTCTCGTCAACGTCCTGGCAACCCAACGACTTTCTAGCGAATTAATATATATTTAGGAACCGGCGACCGTGCATGAAAAGAGCTATGAATGTTAAAGAAGCGTGAAGTGTGTGAGGATCGAGTTTTATGGCACACGGTTCTCTCTGCCTGCAAAAGGGTTCTGGCGTGAAGATATACATACATAAGTACATACACATAATATATTTTTTATGCAACGTCGGGAGGCGTACAAGCATACGGCCCACCCGATGCAAAGCGATTACCGCAGCCTACAAACGCTTGCGATACACTAAGTATTATTCGCGCGATGCCACTTTTCCGCTAACTCAGCAACTGCTTAGGAGTTTACTACCGACTTCACTCCCACGCAGAAACATAACAACCTCCCAGAGAGTTGTTATTTATCAGCGGTTTTCTGTGAGGTGGGGATGCCTAGTTCCCCAGACAGGTGGCTTTAATGCACCTTTTCTCTCTTAATAACGCCCAGAACAAGACAAACATGTTGAAAGACTTGCACGAACATGTCCATGCATACAAATGTTTATCCTGTGTGGGAATCCAATTCATGCGCTTTGGTGTCGAAGTGCAGAGGCAGGTAACCCCTGTCTCTGCGTCATCCAGCTCGTCAATATTGAAACGATATGTGTAACAAAATTATACTAGTAAATAACAGCAAGCTGTGTAGGCAGAGCTGATATTTTTTAAATTTAAAAAATATTTAAATATTTTATTTTTAATTTTTTAATTTTTTAAAAATATATGGAACCCTGTACGACATCTAGCGACGAGTGCTGTTACTTTTTCTGTTGATGGGAGTGCAGTGCAGACTCTGCACTGCAGAGTGGCCGGCCATACGTTTTCCCATATGTTTTTTTTTCTAATTGGAACGATTTTGGACCGTTCTTCCTCACCAACGAACATTTAAATTTCAAATTAAAGGATACAAAACTACAATATGTTAGCTATTAGTGTGTCGATTTTGGAGTTTCTCACTATTACCGTCTAAACGCTAGCTGGATGACATCAGTCTACCCCAAACGGCAATTTTGAGGGTAATGTGGCTCCGCTGGCTATCGCAGCTCTGCCAAATATTTTTGACGATCTAAAAGAACTATGAGTAATTATTAAAAAATTTGGGATGTCACACGTGTAAGACGTGTCTAAGTGCCCCTTATTTTATTCCAGATACGAGAAGCTTCTAGAACGATCTATCAAGCGAGGACAGTTCCTCGACGAGGTGTCTGCAGAGTTAGCACTGTTCAGCCAGCAAGCCGCGCAACTGGACGTCGCTCACTCCCAGTTGGTGGAGCAAGCCGAGGGAAGGGAACTGGCGAGGATGACCGCTGAAGATCTCAGAGGAAGGTTGACGGACCTGGCACATTTCAGGTGAGTTACTTATTGGGCAGTACCCATTTTGACACTACGAATTTAGTGGATGCTCACAGCAGGATTGACCGACTGGTCACGGGAAGCTGGGACCAGTGGGTGTTTTAGGCTATCACCTCTCTGAATAGGATTTCAAGAAACAGGAAGAAACAAAAAATAATAACGAATGATATAAATTCCAAGTGTATCATGACTAAAGCCATGTTTTTTTTATACCACTAAGGTACCACAAGCGTACGGCCTGCCAGATGGTAAGCAGTTACCGTAGCCTATGGGCATTTGCAACACCAGGGGTGCCACTCTTACGAGTTAAATGTGTTCGGTCTGTACTCAATCGGTTCACCTAGATATGTTTGAGTTCATTGAGCATGGGTGACCTAGTCGTGAACTGTCTGCTTTATGCAGACGATGCAGTGTTATTAGCAGAAACACCATCTGAACTGCAAACACTGATCATGATAATGAACGGTGATTGTATGGAGAAGAACTTACAACTAAATGCGAAGAAAACAAAATAAGAAGAGAGCTCCGTTGGTTCGGACATGTAGAAAGAATGCAGGAAGAAAGAATTACAAAATAGATATACAACGCGAAAGTAGAAGGATGTAGGAGCCGGGGAAGGCCAAGACTTACCTACCATGACCAAATTGATAGTGTTTTATCGGAAGGTGATGTTTGGAGCCTCAGAAACCGGCGAGCGTGCATGAGAAGAGCTATGAATGTGAAAGAAGCGACAGAGGTCTGTAAGAGTCGGGTCATGTGGTGCTCGGATCTCTCTGCCTACCCCGTAAGGGATGTGGCGTGAGGTTATAGTATAGTATGTTTAAGTTCAAATAATTTATCAAAATATTTATGTTCAATTTTTGTTATTAACCCTTCGAAACCCGGGTGGTCGAATACGACCGCGAAATGTATGGGAAAACGTATATAACGGGTTCTGACTGCTCAACTCAATGTATAACTTTTATTACAGAGACAAACAAATGCCTCTTCTTGAGGAGTGCCTGCGGAACGGCAAACAACTGATCGCGAAGAAGGATGTCACCGATACACACGTCATTCGTGACAGGATGAAGGTACGTGCCTGCCCTCACTTTTAGAATGCCGTAACCTTTCCAGTTGCCAAGCCTACGCTATTCATCCGTTCACATGCCGGTCCTACCTTCAAAATCCGGCATTTCTGTAACTAAAAGTTGCCGGTTGACTTTTTTTTACAAAATAATGACCCATTACGGTCGGATGAGCTTGAATAACATATTGCAATTGCCCATAAGGTATGGTAACTACTTGCCGTCAGTCTGGCCGTATGCTTGTTTGTCACATTTATTAATTAACTTCCCTACAAGCTTATTATATTTTCCAAATAGTTCTAATAATGGTCGGGATGCGGGTGGGGTTATTAAAAGCTATGATCACTTGCAATACTCGTTTGGAGCTTACTGATAGCTTTACTTACTCACAGGAACACAATAAACCTCCAGTCAGTTGTTATTTGGGTGCGGTTTTCTGTAAGGTCTAAGGGGACTTCACCGGTCGAGATGGTTTGATGCGACCTACCTCTCTTAAAAACATCCCGACCAAAATAAACAGATATGCACATAAATATTTGTTCTATATGGGAATCGAACCCACGAGTGTTGAAGTAGCATTAGCTCGAGCACGAGCTCGTCTCGTGTGTTCGATTCTCACACAGGCTTAACATTTGTGCGCATGAACATGTCTGTATGTCTCGGTCTGGATGTTTTCTATGTATCTTAAGTACATATTTCTATAAAAACGTTTTTGCGTATATTTATCAGTTATCTAGTACCCATAACACAAGCTTGGATTACTTTGGGGTGCTGTGTAATTTGTGCCACAATATTTATTTATTACTCCGCCATCGGTCTCGTCAAATTGTGAGATATCGTGCGCGAGCCAGCCGCACATTTGAAAGGTTCTTTTTCAGTGATAAACAAACATATATCATATCATGCACGTGTTATGTATGTATGGTTGTACTCATCTATTTATCAATATAATATCTCTATCGGATATTGCATAATCTTGAATTACAGATATGTAATCGAGCTGAAATGTACTACATAAGTGTAGAATTTTATGATCTTTAACAATTTAACTTTAGTTTCTGTTTATACATATATTTTTGTCTAATTGTAATTTTTATAATCGCCAAATTCTAGTTTTAAATTAGTTGTTTTTGCTGAAACGATTTTTCATGAGTTTGTGTGTATGTTGTCGAAAACTTTATGGTACAATCACAAACTTTGTACATTGTGTAAGTACGTACGGTTTTTCATGAGTTTGTATTGTTGACAACTTTATTGTACAATAACAAACTTTATACAAATTGTGAGTATGTAAAAGATTTGGGGAGAATTAGTACTGTACAATGGCGGATTTATCCCATTAGGGATCTCTTTCGGTCATCCATAGAAAACCTGAAATGGAATATAAGCATGGCGAGATTTTTTGTGTTTACAAGTGTAAATACGCTAATGTTGCCCGATCCTCTTTTTTTTTATACAACTTCGGGAGACACAAGCATACGGCCCATGATGTAAAGCAGTTACCGTAGCCTATTAATGCTTGTAATATATTAAGTATCACTCGCGCGATGCCTCCTCTGCTGCTAACACAGCAACCCCTTAGGAGCTGTCTGGTGACTCACTGGTACTGGTGACTCACTGGTACTGGTGACTCACTCACACGCAAGATCACAACAACCCTCCAGGGAGTTGTTATTTGGCTGCGGTTTTCTGTGAGGTCTGGCCTACCTCTCTTATAAATCAGTGTGTATAACTCGGTTATAAAGAATACTTTTCCAAAAAGCGAAATAACGAGCAGATTATTATCAGGTCTCAGATATAACAACGAATTATTCACAAACAAATTCTTCAACTATTTTGCTTTTTTGTTTAGGCCTTAGAGAACCAATGGCGTGACTTCAACGCTACTTTGGAGGAGAAACAGAAGCTGTCCAGGCAGAAGGCCGACCAACTGAACCAGTATGAGACGCTTAGGGTTCAAGTAAGTATACCTTTTTTGACATCGGACACATGCTACAAATCTATACTGCATTTCAATATCTAAATCTTGGTAAGAAAGTATTTCCATATATAAGCCTCAAGATAGTTTCGTCTCCCCTATTCGGAATATATGCACTTTATTATCTAAGTATTGATAAGAAAATAGTATTTCCATATGTAAGCCACAAGATATTTTCGATTCTCCTATTTGGAAAGTATTTATTTCATTATCTAAGTGGTGGTAAGAAAGTAGCATTTCCATATCTAAACGACAAGATATAGGTCTCTTCTATTCGGAAAGTATGC
The DNA here is from genome assembly GCA_947507595.1 of Pyralis farinalis. Taxonomy (NCBI): domain Eukaryota; kingdom Metazoa; phylum Arthropoda; class Insecta; order Lepidoptera; family Pyralidae; genus Pyralis; species Pyralis farinalis. Next base: position 6,432,180 of record OX382282.1, on the reverse strand, counting down.
ATTTCATTATCTAAATAGTGGTAGAAAAGTACTATTTTAATTTCTTGGTACAAGATATTTTCTAGAGTAGATTTTTTATTCATATCTCGTCTATTCTTTACCTCACGTTACTTTCTTTCGTGTAAAAAAATAAATATATAAATGGGGGGTTATTAGGCAATTATCCTTAGTAAGCCTTACCGATACAAATAAATAATAATGATACCCGTATCCTCCAGGTATTAGAATGGCTGCAGGCAATGGAGCACCGCGTGGGTCGACTACAGCCGGTGGCTGTTGAACTAGAGGTCCTCAAACAGCAGCAGGACGAGATCCGACCCCTGACGAAAGAGTACAGGGACTTTTCCATCACAATCGAAAAGGTAAGGTTGAATATTTTTATCAGGTATAACACACTGGCGATCCAATTTGCAATTAGTACAATGACTACACGAATATTACTTCCAAAGCAAATTGCTGTAAAGTAACAGAACGCTGTAAAACACTCTATGATTCAGCTCTTAATTTTCCCTATTCTATATGAAGTCACGCGCTTTGGTCAAGTTTGTTCATTTACGAGCAGTCCCGAATCGTTCAACGATGTAATCGGAATTTGTCTTGATACAATCTTTTTTTGAAATTTGAAAACAAAAACTGGTCATAAAGCCGGAAGTTTGTGAAAAAATATGGTGGTCGTCACGAGACGCACGGCAGATGTGAAACATCTTAATGAATATTAAGTTAATTTTTAATAAATAAAAATCAAAAACCATCGGATAGATATAATAAACAGCTCATGCAGAGAAGCAACGGAGTGACTAGTATGCGCACGCACACGCGCAGGGGAGTCGAGAGTGGCGGCGTAGAGAGGCATGACGGCATGAGAGAGCGTCATGCCATTTGCCGTTACGGTATTTGATTTGATTTTACTGCCAAGGCGCGCCAATAAATGTTTCACATCAAAAAGCAATTTCTAATTATAATTAAAATATTATCAATACTTTACAGTAAATTCTATGCGCGTATACTTTTAATATTAATGATTGATTTTGATACTGTTTGTCTTGTTTTTATGTTTATTCCATCAATTTTTACCCCAAATACTATTATGAACGTTCGTGTGGTAGGTGAACGAAGCGGGGGCAGTATACGAAGCGTTGTCCCGCGGCGACCGCGCTGACAGCCCGCACAGAAAGAGACAGCTGTACAGCCCTACCAAGAGACAAACACCAAGTACGTATGGAATATATGAAATACATTTTATTTTACTTCGTTTCTTAAATTGAGTATTAGGAGGAAGAAATTATTATTTTCTCGCTATTTACATAAAACCATATAGCTGAATAGAAAACCTATCATGTACTATGTTATGTTCACAAACAATAACAAACAATTAAATATTGTCTGACAGATTACACAGCGCCGTCGAGCCCCAAAGTAAGCGAAGCTTGTGTTATGGGTGTACTAGATAACTGATATGATACATAGAAAACACCCAGACCAATACAAACAGATATGTTTATGCGCACAAATATTTGTCCTGTATCGTTGCGTTGGTGTCAAGGTAGCGTTACCCACTGCGTCACCGACCTCGACAAATGAAGTAGCATTTTCGATACAGTCATTAATAAAATGAAGAAATGGCATAACGGTGATCACGTTCGTTGCGCACGTTCCCAACGATGATGATGTAAAAAGAGAGTTGGTCTGAAAGAAGGCTGTAGGTGTTGATAAGAGAAAGCATGCTCCGATGGTTCGGGCATGTAGAAAGAATGACGAGACAGATATACAATGCGAAAGTGGAAGGATTGTAGGATCCGAGGAAGGCCAGTCTCACCTACCACGACTAAATTGGCTGTGTTATCAGGAACCCTAAATACCAGCGAGCGTGTATGAATTGAGCTAATGAATGTAAAAGTAGCGAGTGAGGTGTGTATGGACCGCGTCTTTTGGCGCACTTTTCTTTGCCTACCCCGCAAGGGACCTGGCGTGAATATATTAAATATAAAGTAAGGATTGAAAGGTTTTCGTTAAATTAAGAAGTGTCTACTATAGCCAAATTATTGTTAATATTGATTTATATATTTATTAGGTCGCACCCTAGATGGACGCTCTCCATCCCCAACCAAGGGTCACGGACTTGTCAGTCCTGGATCCACACATTCCACGTCCAGCGGCTTCTCGTCACGTCGCTCCAGCCAGGAGGGCTTCCATCTCGAAGGTATGTACAGTCAATAACACGCCAAGCTAAAAAGCAATACATAACTCAAGGGATCGATTATGTACTCGTAATTCTGCTCTGTAATTTTGAAGATTATTTTTTTATAGGTAAATATTTAGTGCAATTATGTTAAAATATTGTAACATTATTGCACAAAATTATAAGTTAAAGCAGTGATAATGCACATAATAATAATGTAAATGATATTTGTAATGTAACCTTAAATTTTATTAATACTATTTTTTTTGTATTGACGTGATATTTATGATTTGCATGCCTGCTATCAGGCTTAATACACGGCACTGTATGTTAAAATCAGACCTTTATGTAACTGTATTGCAACTGTACTGCAAATAAATGATTATGATTATGATAGCTTAGTGGATAGAAAACCGGCCTATTGAGCAACTGATCCCCCGGTTCGAATACAGGCATGTACCACTAAATTCGTATTTTGGGATTTATGTATATATTTATAATTATCACTTGCTCGGCGGTGAAGGAAAACATCGCGAGGAAACCCGCACGTCAAAGAAATTATATTTCGGAAGATGTGTGATCTTACCTAAGATAGGTCTGGGTTTCCCTCTGGGTTGCGGAGGTCTGACGGCAGTCGTTCCACTTAAAAATCTGTACCTTCGCCAAATCCTTAGGCTTGGGTAGTGGACCCCGCCAATCCTAATGGATTAGGAAACGGAATAACGCTAAAAAACAGACGTCATAGTTGTAGTCTTATTTTTTAATTTAGTAAGTCTTGTTTTACATCAAATTGCCCCATTTAACATAAAATATATAAGACTAGCTGTGCCCGCGACTTCCTCCGCGTGGAATATTTCTTATTTATATTATTGAAAATAAATAAAATTTCTAAAATAAAAGTAGCCTAAGTTACTCCTATATCAGCTATCTGCCAGTGAAAGTCCCGTCAAAATCGGTCCAGCCGTTTCAGAGATTAGCCGGAACAAACAGATAGACAGACAAAAATTGTAAAAATATTCATTTTGGTATATGTACCGTGTATACATCCATATGCATTTAGTAAAAAGCGGTTATTTCAATATTACAAACAGACACTCCAATTTTATTTATCTGTATAGATACTAATGTAAGTAGTATATCATTGGGTTATTTATCCACTTGGATACCTTGGATTGGTTCATTCAATTTGCATATTTTTTTTTTAGAACTGTCACCTGTTCAACAACAGCTGTCCGACATCAACAACCGATACAGTCTGCTGGGAACGAAACTTACAGACAGACAGTCCGAGATCGACGCCATGAGGGAGGAAGTGAGGAAACATCTCGACAGCTGCCGTGCGCTTAACACTTTCCTCGATAAGGTATGGTTTATTTGACGAGCTCGGTGGCGCAGTGGTGAAACGCGCTGCTACGCTACTTTGACACCAACGCTTGTAGGTTCGATTCCCACACAGTACAAACATTTATGTGCATGAACATGTCTGTTTGTATTGGTCTGGGTATTTTCTATGTATAATAAGTATGTGTTTACAAAAAAAAAATGTATTTACGTATGTTTATCAGTTGTCTAGTACCCATAACACAAGCGTCGCTTACTTTGGGGCTAGGTGGCGCTGTGTAATTTGTCCGACAATATTTAATATTTTATTTATTTATTTTATACAAAGTCGGGAGACATACAAACATACGACCCACCCGATGTTAAGCCGTTACCGTAGCCTATGAACGCTTGCAATAGATTAAGTATCACTCGTGCGATGGCACATCTTCTGCTAACACAGCAACTCCTTAACACCTTACTGGTAACCTCAATCACACATAGGAACACAACAACCCCTTCTAGGGAAATGTAATTTGGCTACGGTATTCTGTGAGGTGGAGGTACTTCCCAAGTCGGGGTACTTGGATACCTACCTCTCTCCCAGTACAAGACAAGCAGACATGTTCATACACACAAATAAATAAATAAATATAATAATAAATATTGTCGGACAAATTACACAGCGCAATCTAACCCCAAAGTAAGCGAAGCTTGTGTTATGGGTACTAGACAACTGATAAACATACGTAAATACATTTTTTTTTTTGTAAATATATACTTATTATACATACAAAATACCCAGACCAAGACAAACGGACATGTTCATGCACACAAATGTTTGTACTGTGTGGGAATCGAACCCACAAGCATTGGTGTCAAAGCAGCGTAACAACGCGTTTCACCACTGCGCCACCGAGCTCGTCGACAAACAAATGTTTGTCCTGTGTGGGAATCGAACCCACATTGGTTCAGCGTTCCACCAGTAGGCTTGTCTAATTACGCCAAAAGGTCACCATTGTAGTACGATGTATGTACGTGCAAGTTTTATTGATATTAGTGATTTATTCTCATTGTAAATTTATAGGTGCAGAGACAACTGCCCAAAGAGTCTGTTCCTACCACAAAGGAGGAAGCCGACAAGACCATCAAACAAGCTCGTGCTGTGCTTGAGGAAATGTACGAGAAGCAAAGCATTCTCGACTCTACAAAAACTCAGGTGAGATTGCAATTTGAACTTAATATTTCCGGTGTTTAAAATTCAAATTCCTCAAGCAAATGTAATGCAATTGTGGTGATGTGATTGTAGTGTTGCATATTTGAATTTAAACCTTATTGTCTATGTTGCAGGTTCGTGAATTGCTTAAACGCAAACAGAGCGTCCTGGGCGCAGACCGGCTCCACGCTGAAATTGAAGACGTGTCCTCGAGATGGAAGGCTCTTCACGATGCCTTTAAGGATAAGTGAGTGTTATTTATCTTTTTTTTATAGCGATACAACGTTGAGAGGCGAAATAGCATACGGCCTATTATGTGTGTCTTAGCATATGATTATTGACAACCAGTTGAGAAAGCGCAAACTTGCCTTGCCAGAGGAACACCTGGCTCGTCAATTATATAACAATTCAATATATTTTTTTTTAATTTGTCGGCCATTTCGACCATGTTCCTTAAGAGATAGGAACGGTGTTCCTGAACATTCTACTTTTTTATGCTGAATCCGAATCTGAAGTAAAAATTCGAATATTCGAAAAAAGCGACAGACAAACGCACAGACAAACATAGAATTCATATAGGAGCGGTTTTCCTGAAAACGAGATGTGCTGTGTCTTGAACACGGCCGCGAGTTTTACGTGAGTACGTCTTCGTAACGGTAAATGGAAGTTACCTTACTACTAAAAGGAAATTATATTGTAAAGTTTAAATGATCTCAAAATGGCGGCGCTTTCCCTCTCTCCTCGTACGATGCATCACAGTCCTCGCTAAACGTAATGATGTCTTTGATTTTTAGCTATCAAGTGGTGTAATTAAATTAAATTTACACCCACTATCGAAGCAAATTTAAGGACATTCACGCCAAAAATAATATGACTTCTTATCGTATCTTCTATTCGTAATATGGTTGTCTTTGTTTTTGTGATAATGATTATTGAAATGGACAACAATGTGCTTGAATAAAGTGAATAATTCAAAATAAGAGTTATTGCTTGAGTTAATACTGAATCTCAATACGGCACACCCAATGTAAAGGGGTTACCGTAGCATTTGAATATTTGTAATGCACTAAGTATAAAAAGGCGATGCCACCTTTGCTGTTACATAAATCGCGAATTTATTATTATATATATTATTTAATTTGCCTACACTGAGATTCAAACTAAGGATCGTCAGTCAATAAGGCGGTTTTAGCCACTGGGCTACCGCTGCATTTGAGAATGATAATACTATTATTACTATTAATTTTCCCAGGATCCGTCTGATGGAAGAGATGAAGGACTTCCACGACACCCACAGCAACCTTTCGCAGTGGCTGGGAGCCAAGGACCGCATGATGGCTGCCCTCGGACCAATCTCGTCTGACTCCAGAATGGTGCAGACACAAGTTGCCCAGGTACGCGCTTCTAAATACTACTGCTTTCAAGTCCATCTATCTGACGTTAAAAAGGAAGGCAATGTTTAATTATTATAATGATATTTCTGGAAGAGAAGTAGGGCGCATCAAAGCAGCCCGTCTGGGGAAGTACCTCCACCTCACAGAAAACCGCAGCCAAATAACAACTCCCTAGAGGGTTGTTGTGTTCCGTGTGAGTAAGGTCACCAGTAAGCTCCTATGGAGTTGATGTGTTGGCAACAGAGATGGCATCGCGCGAGTGATACTCAATGTATTACAAACGTTCATAGGCTACGGTAACCGCTTTACATCAGGTGGGCCGTATACTTGTATGCCATAGGTACAGGATTAGAACGGGGGGCTAGTCCAGTTTATATACCGATACTTTATTCACTGAGTTGTCACTGCTATATTTTAGACTACCAATGTTAAATTAAACTATTACTAAATTTAATACTAACCACATCGTAGGTAAAATTCGACACCACATTTGTTTGCTTCTTTGAAATAAGAACTCCTATTTCTTGGTCCAGGTGCAAGTCCTACGCGAAGAGTTCCGCGGCCAGCAGCCGCAGCTGACTCACCTGGAGGAGGTGGCGGCGGGTGTGCTCGAGCGGCTAGAGCCGAGGTCGCAGGACGCCGCCAAACTCCGCCAGAAGGTCAAGGACATGCAGGACAGGTGGAATGACCTGCTCAACAAGTAAGTACTTGCTTTTGTCCAAATTAACAACTGTTATACTTGACGCCTGAAATGAAACAACTAAACGAGAGACTTTGACGAGCTCGGTGGCTGAGTGGTTAATAAATACATTGACACCAACACTCGTAGGTTCGATTCCGATACAGCACAAACATTTGTGTGCATGAACATGTATCTTTGTTTTCGTCTGGGTGTTAAGAGAGGTAGGGCGCATCAAATCAGCCCGTATTTTTGGTAAATACCTCCACCACACAGACCGCAGCCAAATAACAACTCCCTGACTCCCTTATTGTGTTCCTGTGAGTGAGTGAGGTTGCCAGTACACAGTGCTCCTCAGGAGTCGCAGTGTTAGCAGGAGAGAAGGCATCGCGCGAGCGATACTTAATCTGTTGCATGCGTTCATAGACTACGGTAATCGCATTACATCAGGTGAGCCGTATGGTTGTATGACTTCCGACGTTGTATAAAAAACAAGCTGCAGCCCGCAACTTCGTACACCTGCGTCCCATGGGAACCGCCTTTTTTATCTTTTCCGTCGGCTTCTAAGTGTCGTATCTATTTTTAAGTTAGTCTTAAGTTTAGTCTAGTCTAGTTATATTTTAAGTGTTGAACTTTGCTCAAGAATTGGACTATAGAATGTAAATTCCTTGTGTGTCACATCCGGGGTAGTATACTATTCTGATTTAGTGGGAACAAGGGAGAATGACCAGGCGTTTAGGCGGTTCTGCAATCTATATTATTGGAATCGATGTGTTAGGTAACAACTCACAAGTTAGGTCCCAATAGTGTTAGATATTTGATAAACCGTGGTGCACGGCAGTTGAGCTTCACTTGACTAGCCATCTCTTTGAGGTTTTTAAATGCCTTATTTGTCATATTGCTGTCTCTCACTTTGCCAAGAGGGGAACTCTGTGAGTTCCAAGGCAGCTGTAGTTTAACCCCCGGGACAGCAATGAACTTAATTGCCTTTTTGGTGGTCGCCGTTGTTAATTCTGGCTACACGGGAGACACAGTGGTGGGTATGAGTGGTAGGCCTTTTATAGAATGTAAAAAGGTTTTCCAATCTGATTCCAAAGATAAGCGCGTTCAACAAATAAATTCTTCCGCTTTATATATTAGTGTAGATGAAACAATTCACGTCAAGTGGCGGTTCCCGCTGTTGTCGATAGATGACATTTGTCTAAGACGGGAAGTCTTCGAGCGACTTGAAAACACTGGCTTGCGCCAATCGGCTATTGAGCACCTTGCCAAAGTATAAGTAACTATTACTCGTAATCCCGTTGGATGACGCGATACTTGAATCCCAGCTTTAGAATGAGTTTAGATATAGTGAACGAAATGAAATTAAAGACAAAACAGGAGCAAAGTAACAACTCCTTGGAGAGCTGTAGTGTTCATACGAGTGAGTGAGGAGTCACTCTATTAACGGGGGTGATGGCAACGCGCGAGCGTTACTTCCTGTTTTGCTAGCATCCATAAACTATGGTTACTACTCTACATCAGGTGAGTATATACCTGTATGTTTTCCCGATGGGGTATAAAAAAAGTATTTACTTCATAAATGAAAATATACGCAATATTTTCATCAGGTTGGAAAAGCGCGCTGAAAGTCTCGGCGCAGCAGCGGACACATCCCGGGAGTTCGACGCCGGCCTGACGCGGCTGAGGGACGCGCTGCAGGCCATCGGAGACAAGCTGGACGACGTCGGCATGGAGAAAGAACCTGACGAACAACTCAGGAAGATTGAAGTATGTCAACTCATCAGATTTTAAATATTCAAAACATGACACTGAAGTAAAACCCGCAAAGTTAAGATTGACAGTTGTTTTTACCAATGTGTTGGCATATACAGCTTGGCAAAAAAGAGTTTGCCGTGGTGACAGCTGCAACTAATATTTTTTTTTATGGCAACACTACTTTCCTGTCGGATTTATGGTGGTTTCGTTATACTTGTTGTTTTTATTCTTTATTATTATACACACCTACCTAATGTCATAAATATTATGATCTTTATCAAAAATTGTAAAAGTAATAAAAGTACCACTATCGTTTTGATCGTCGTCTAAAGGGTGACCATATGTATGACAGTAGCGCCCTCATTTTTGGCACACTCTTTTTTGCCAAGCTGTTCATGCATACGACCTGTTTGATGATAAGCATAAACATGTCCGTCTTAGTATGGGTGCTTTAAAAGACCAATTGGGGAAGTAGATCCAACTCACAGAAAACCTCAGTCAAATAACTTGGATGATGTGTTCTTGCGTGAGGTTATCAGTAAGCCAGTGGTGTTGCAGTGCAGTTAACATCAGGGGTGGCAACGCGCGAGGTTTCTGATGCACAGGAACCTGGTCATATACGGTGAATTATCTGGTGACGTCGTGTCAGTCAAATTATATTACATTACTCTGTCTTCGGTTAATTTTAATCCTAATTATATTATTATCACTACATATTATAAAACACACCGTGTCTGTCTGTTCGAGATTAACTCAAAAACTACTGAACGGATTCATGCGGTTTTCACTATTAGACAAGAGTGATTCTCGAGGAACGTTTAGGTGTATAATTTGTTAAGGTTTTGTGCAAATCGGTTGAAATATGACGATAATTGTTGAAAACGTCAAGCAAAAGTCAAGTCGCCTGGGAGCTTTCATTCATTCCGCACATTTTTTGTCATACCATCAAGGTGGCAAACAACCATACGGCCTGCATGATGGTAAACAATCACCGCAGCCTATGGACATTTGCAACACCAGAGGTGTCATTCATGCGTTGCCGACCCTTATTATTATACGGGTGTACAGTGTTAATCCTTATCAACTTAAATACGTTAGTTACATTAAGCATTTCATGCACATTATGATAATCCTTTACACCATTTGATATATATGATGGACCCGACAGACGCGGCGTGGGACTGTGGGAGCATACAATAGTTTACTACCCGAGCGAAGCCGGGGCGGGTCGCTAGTACATTTATATAAGAAGTGTTATATAATTTGGATGACACGATACAACGTGTGACAAAGTATCAAACTGCTACTGATTTCTTTGATAAAAACTTTTATTTGTTACGTCTCGTCCTCAGAATCTAGAGCGACAACTGGAAGGCCAGAGGCCCCTCCTAGCTGACCTGGAAGCGGCCGGCGCAGCATTATCTAACGTGCTTGCGGACCCTGCAGCACGACAAGACATCGCCAGCAAGTTGGCGGCAGTCGCGCGACAATACGACCTCCTGCAGAGGAAGCTGGACCACAGGAAAGCTGAAATTGAGGCTGCTCTCAAGTGAGTACCATAACTAGCACCCACGCTACTTAAATATTTTAAATTTGTTAATAGGAAACAGGCCAACGCCCGTGGGTTCGATTCCCACACAGGACAAACATTTGTGTGTATCTACATGTCTGTTTGTCTTGGGCTGGATGTTTTTAAGAGAGGTAGGGTGTAAAAGCAGTCCATCTGAGGAAGTACCTCCACCTCAAACAAAACCGCAGCCAAATAACAAACTCCCTGGAGGGTTGTTGAGTTTCTGCATGTGAGTAAGATTGCCAGTAAGCTCCTGAGGAGTTGCTGTGTTAGCAGCAGAGGTGACATCGCGCGAGTGATACTTAATATATTATAGCATTCATAGATTACGTTAACCACTTTATCAGGTGGACCGTATGTTTGTATGCCTCCCGACGTTGTATATAAAAAAAACAGTTTTAAAACAGATGCTGCACAAGTAAGGAATATAAGTACAACAGTTGAACAGCTATTGTAGAGCTGTAGAAAGACTATTATAGTTTGATCGCTTTGTTGGACTTCGGCGTATGACTCGAAAAAATAATTTTCTACAAAAATTCGAACTATGAAGCACATCACAGCAACTCTACTGTGATCATGTGGTATTTATGGGGTGCCGTAACGCAATCAGTAAAAAACGGAACCCTTATTCACTTCGTCGTTTGTTCGTCTGTCAATAGCCTTTTTCTCAGAATCAGGTGGGGTATCAAGTTGATAAAAAAACAAATAATAATGTCCGCGGTCCCTTGAAATTGCATAAAAGTTAGCTCTTTAAGTCGACGTAATCATAAAATGACTTATGCCTTTTTTACATTTATAATATTTTATAAAAAATACAAATTTACATTTGCTGTTGGAACTTCAACTGTGACCTAAACCGTTGTATGGTAGAACGCTTTTTTCAGCTGCGAACTTAAATTTGCTCTTCTATTGAAGAAGGACACAAGTCGCATACAACTTACATTAGGAGCATCGAATCGCATCTAACCGGTTTTTTTTCCTACTAGGGACGGTCGCAATCTCGAAGAGAACATAGCCCGCACCCTCGGCTGGCTTCAATCCGAGCTGGGAGCATTACCTGGCCGCCTTCAGGTGTCCGCCGATAGCAGTAAGCTGCAACACCAACTCGAAAGACACGAGCCCCTGTACCGAGATCTCACTCAGAGGGAACACGAGCTCATCATGCTGTTGGACAAAGGTAATTACCGTTTAATCCTTTTTGTCGATATCGGGATATGGTTGTGTCTCGGACAGGGGCGTGAGTTGTACGTGAGTACGTCCTCGTAACGGTAAACGGAAGTAAGTTATACTAAAAGGAAAGTATATGATACAGCGAAATGATCTCAAATAGCGGCGTTTTCTCCTTTGCCACGTATTTTGATTCTGTAGCTATCAAGTGATGTCATTAAATTTTTGATGTAAAAGAATAGATATGTAGCTACAATAACAATCTGTATTCATGATTTTGTTATCATTGATTTTCTGAATTGCCTTCCACTGCGGGATCAAATTAAAAGGCGTATTCATATCAAATAGAAAATCATTTGACCAACAGAGGAGAAAAGATTACTGAATTGTTTTGTATTCATATTATGTATACCTTATATATATATCCGCTATCGCCTTTATATTAGGCGGATAAAACTTTTTCCAAAAAGTGATAATTGCAATTTAGAATTCATTCATGTATGTGTTAATGATTTGTTAAGAAAATAACCATTTTTGTATTTGTTTGTAATTCTATTTCTGTTTTCCCAAAAGGTAATATAAAAACCTAAGTGTAAATATAATTAATTATTTTTCCAAAAATCCCTAGATAGGAAAGATTAGCACCAAAATTCCACTCTTTCTTAACAGACGTAATTGTTGGTGGGGTTTAATGAAACAGTCGTTAATATTTGAGTTAACTCCTGGTTAAAATAGTTTGTTTACGCTCTTGTTATTCAATCAACTAATCATACAATTCGAATGATCTTGTCAATAAATGTACGCATCATACTGATCACCGCAGCAATATTACAATAATATAAAATAATTATACTTACCTATATACGAAACGTATAAATAGATCATATTCAGTGTTATATGAAAAAAACAACCATAACTTAACTAACCCACTGTTATCAGGCCGTGAGATGGAGAAGAAACCAGCACACCAAGGCCTTCGCAAGGATCTGGACCGTATCCAAACTCAGTGGGAGAAACTCAAGCGGGAGATTGTTGATCGTCACACTAGACTGCAGACCGCTATGGTAAGCATCAATGGGCTACATTGTCTTTTTTTAACAATGAAAATTGTGACTAAACTGGTCGAGAGTATAAACATAAAATAGATAATTTGCGCAGATAAATTTATCGCACTGTAGCTCTGAAGGAGCCACTTTGACCTCTTCTTCCTAGCGATGTCTTGTTTCCTTACGCATTATGATTGGCGGGGTCCGCTACCTAAGCCTGAGGATTTGGCAACGGTACTGATTTTTACACGGAATGACTCCTGTCATACCTCCACAGCCCTGAGGGAAAACCAGATCTTCTTTGGTTAGCTCACACGTCTTTTGTAATATAATTTCTGGGATGTGTGAGTTCCCTCGCGATGTTTTCCTTCACCGCGGAGCAAGTGATAATTACAAATATGTACGTAAATCCGAAAACACGAATTCAGCGCTACATGCTCACACCAAGATTCGAACCCGGGACAGACAGACAGGAATTTCATCAAAATTGGTATAACCGTTTAGGAGTTAAGGTTGTTTAAATTTAATATAGGACAATGATAGCCGAGTGTATAATGAATCTGCCTACTAATAGACTAGTCCCCAGTTCGAATCCTGATGTGCGCATGTAACACTAAATTCATATTTTCGGATTTATGTACATACTAGCTTTGCCCGCGACTTCGTCCGCACGGAATAGTTATTTTTTACTATTTATTTATATTAATAAAAATATATACATTTTCTAAAATAAAGTTACTCCTTATTACATCAGCTATCTGCCAGTGAAAGTCCCGTCAATATCGGTTCAGCCGTTTCAGAGATTAGCCGGAACAAACAGACAGACAGACAGACAAAAATTGTAAAAAAATATTTTGGGATATGTACCGTGTATACATCCATAGGCATTTAATTAAAAACGGATATTTTAATATTACAAACAGACACTCCAATTTTATTTATCTGTATAGATTGGTAATCATCACTAGCTCGGCAATAAATGAAAATATCTTAATTAAAACCGCACGTCCCAGAAATTACATTTCGAAAGACTGGTGACCTGGCCTAAGAAAGATCTGGTTCTCCCTGTGGATTGTGGAGAACTGACGGCATTGGTTCCATGTAAAAAACGCGGAACGCCCAAACGAAAGTATCTTCGCCAAATTCTTGGGCTTAGATAGTGGACCCTAACAATGCAATGGAGTAGAAAACGGGATAACAGTTTGAAGAAGAATAATATAGGACAGTGCTTGCTTTCCGTCCTGTGGCTTGAATATTAACCAACCAGAGGGAGACTTTGTACAAAAGTCGTCTGCACGGGTATCTCTGTCTCACCTATCTCTACCGCCAAGCAGCTATATTTATATAGCTGTGTTCCGGTTTGAAGGGTGAGATTTGGCAGAGAAATTACTGGGTACTGTGACGACACATCCGTAGATCACAAGATTGGCAACGCGCGACTAACATTCCCGTGGTGTTGCGAGCGTCAATAGGCTGCGGTGACCGCTTACCATCTAATACGAGCTGCATTACTTACCTGCTGCTGCTGCACTGCTTACCAATCTAGTTGTATAATACTTTTTTTTTCATAATTTGTCCTTTTTAAAATTGTTTAACTATTGATACTAAATATATAAAAAAAGGTTACCGTTGAGAAAGTTTATAACTGCGTTGATGATAAACTTGTCATTTAACAGGAACACTGCCGTAAATACAGCAAGGCACAAGAGTCGTTCATGCCGTGGCTGTCGGAAGCCGAGGAACGTCTCGCCAAGTTGCCTCCCGCTGCCTTCACAAAGAAGGAGGTAGAGAAACAGCTGAGAGAATTGCAGCAGATCAGGAATGACATCTGGAAGAGGTGATTACTATTTTCTTTACAACTAGCATATACTTACAATTTTATTGGGAACAAGGTATCGTTTACTCGCAAAAAATAAGTTATTTTTTGTTTTGTAAATATACCTCCCCGACCTAGTCGAGATAGTCGTCGACTTCAGGACCATAGCTGTTACATAGAGTTGATTCAAAAGAGAGAATCGGTGTTGAGGAGGCATGCTCTTTTTTTTATATACTACGTCAGGAGGCATACAAGCATACGACCCAACTGATGTAAAGCGGGTACCGTAGCCTATTAACGCTTGAGATATATTAAGTATCACTGGCGCGATGCCTCCTCTGCTGCTTACACAGCAACTCCTTGGGAGCTTACTGGTGACCTCACTCACACGCAGGAACACAACAACCCTCTAGGGAGTTGTTATTTGGCTGCACTTTTCTGTGAAGTGGAGGTACTTGCACAGACGGGCTGTTTTGATGCGCCTCTCTTAAAACATCCAGACCAAGACAAATGAGACATGTTCGTGCACACAAATGTTTGCCTTGTGTGGGAATCGAACTCACGAGCGTTGGTGTCGAAAGTCGCGTCATTCACGACTGAGCCACCGAGCTCGTTGGTTTGGACATGTAGAATGAATGCTAGTGTAAAGAATCATAAAACAAATATACAACGCGAAAGTGCAAGTATGTAGGAGCCGAGGAAGGCCAAGACCAGCCTACAATGAACAAATTGGTCGTGTTTTATCAGAAAGTGATATCAGGAGCCTTAGAAACTGGCAACTGCTTAAGTGGAGGTTGTAAATGTTCACGAAGTGAGTGATGTGTGTAAGAACCAAGCCGGTCAGGTTTGGTTCTCCCTGCCTACCCCACAAGGGTCTTGGTCTGAAGCTACGAGTATATATATAGATATATTATTACTTATTGTTATGTTACTCTTGATAATGGACCACAAACAACGTGAATCATACTTTTTTTTTTTGTAGATCTGGCGAGTATGAGAACAACAAGACGCTGGGCGAGACGTTCATCTCGTCGTGCGACGTTGACCAGGAGATCGTCAGGAAGCAGTTGGACTCCATGAAGGACAGATGGGACAGACTCAACAACGGTTAGTGATAAGTGTATTATGTGGAGATACTCATATCGTACAGCTCGCTGACGGCTGGGAGTTCATCCTCATACACTGGAACCGCAATAGTTGCGTACTGTGCGGTTCCAGAGAAGTTTTCTACCTAGAACTATTAAGTTGTGGGGCTCGCTTGAAGTACATACTAAAACGGCCTTTATATATCATAATATTTATCTTTAACAGAAGTACTCCAACAAGTTGAATTCCTGGAGACGACGGCCCGGAAACTGGGTGACTTTGCAGAGAAGGTCCGCGCTGTGGAGACTCCGCTGCAGCGCTGCGAGGAAAGATTACAGGACGCACTATCGGCGCCGCCAGCCGCCGCGGCTGAGGCAGTGGCCAGGATCACTGACCAGATACACGCACTGCGGGCACCCTTGCAGGTTGGTTGATAAACATGGCGCTTAAACTAGTGAATTAGTAGGATTTGGAGAAAAGTCAGCTCGTGACGAAGTTTAATGATTATAGTAATTACGCTAATTATTTATAAGTTTTCATTATTTCACTTGACTGAATATATGTAAATTTAAAAACTCCACCCTTGGTTGTACATTCTCCTTTAATAACTCAGCAGCAACTCGTGGAGATGAGTTAAGGAAGTCAGTGGTAATATAAGGGATATTAATGAAGTAATAATCAAATAGATTTGCTCATTGTTTAACAGCTGTTACAGTTTGATTATTATGTTTAATATACTCATAATCCCGTAGTTTATCTTTGCTTGCTAAGGCGCATTGCGTAGTTGTTACTCCATATTAGCGTGATAGTAGAAAAGCCAGCCAACTGATAGAGTTTCCAATAACCAAATCACTCCAGTGGAGATTTCGCTACAGCATTGGTTGCTGAAACTCGGCATGAGGTAGGCTTGCTGACCAGAGGCTGCTACAGATATCACTGCAGGTTGCTGATTACTTGAACGTTTCTTGATAAAGCCGACTTTTTCATAAGGAGACCTCTCTCGCATTTTATCTTTGAATCAATGAACTTTTTATTAGCTAAAAAAAAGACACACAGAGTTCTTATGAGTTAAATATATAGTTTCTTTCATCTGCTACATGGATAGCATTCAAATATATATAACCGAGATTCAAATATATATATCTTAAAATATATTAATCATATTTAATCATTAATTCAAAGTTATTAAATTTAGGACCGCGACAATTTATATTAAAAAGTATCTTAATAAAAATGACAAGTTATTACATAATATTATTTCATTGAATCATTGACTCTGTAAATTTTTTAAAATACCTTGGGATGACATTGTTTTTGTTTTTAAAGATTTAGGTTGATTAGTTTGTTTTTGGTTAAAACTATTTCTGTCACTCTCAGTACTGACATTTTCTAGTATGCAGTGTAGAAAGAAATTTTGTAAAAAATGGTCAAACGTGTTGCAAAAAAAATGGTTTGACCATCTACCTTTTATTTTTGTAATATCTAATTGTCAATTTTAAAAGAGACCTATATTGACAAGTTTCTTTCGCCATTTCTTCTTCGCCAATGGTCATTTCCGCAATGCTAGTAGATTAAAAAAAGGAAAAAGTAAAATAAGAGAATTAAATAAGATACAATAAGATTATATTTCAAAAAATGTAAGACTTGTCTAAGTGACCGCGAGGGCTCAATGGCAAATAAAGAATTTTTATCTTTTTTATCTTTATCTTTTTTAATTGTATTTTTCATGTGAAATGTTTAAACAAATTAAATTTATATCCTCTCAGAGCATCAACGCCGCAGCAGATGACATAGTGACGCTAGCACTCGAGTGCAACGGTCCAGACGCAGCATCCAGAGCCAGGCACGTGCTAGAGGAGCAATCCCAGGCGCTGGGAGACCGTTTGGATGACTTAGAAGCTAGGGCGGGAGACGCTAAAGGAAGATTGGCCGGAGCCGCTGCTGCTATGACGCACTTCCAAGTATGTATAAACTGTGTTTATTTAAGCTACCACATATCTATCACATACAAAGACGAACTATACTTAATCAAAATTACTACACAAAATAAATATACATGCACATAGATTACATAAATAATAACTATATAATACATACGGTAGTATAGATATACCGGCCTAGTGAACAGCAGGTCCCCAGTTCGAATCCTGGCGTGTACCACAAAATTCGTGTTCTCGGATTTATGTACATATTTGTAATTATGACTTGCTCGGCGGTGATGGGAAACATCGTGAGGAAACCGGCACGTCCAAGAAATTATATTTCGAAAGACTTCTGACCTTAACTAAGAATCATCTGGTTTTCCCTCTGGGTTGCGAAGGTCTGACGGCAGACGTTCCATGTAAAAATCGGTATCTTCGCCATACCCTTATGTTTAGGTAGCGGACCCCGCCAATCCTAATGGATTAGGAAACGGTATAACGTTAAGAAACAACCACAAAGGATAGATAGATCATGTAGAACATGCAAAAGCATGCGTATAACCTTAGATTTAGATATGAATAGAATATCTAAATCTAAGGTTATACAAGCTCGGAACCATAATCAGCTCTCACAGCTCAATTTTAAATACCAAAAGAAACTGGTAACCAAGTGCATATTTTTTATATTCTTAAGTAATCACTAATTCATTATTTCCCAGGACAAAGTCAAGAATCTCTCCCACGACCTCTCGGACCTTGAGAAGGAACTGGATAATATGAAACCACCAGGTCGAGACATAAAGGTTGTCAAGCAACAACTAGATGACGTCGGCCGATTTTACAAGAGGTTGGAGAAGGCCGATGATCTCGTTGAAGACCTAGAACACGCGGCAGAGACCTTAGCCGACAGTGGGTACTCGTTGGACACTGGCAAGACCAGGGATCAGGTATTTGAACCTTATTATAATAAGTTAGAGTAACTTTTATAACTAGTCAAATATATTATACTAATAAACGCAAAGAACAATGCCCACTTTCTGTACTTGCGATGACCTGTCATTCGTATTTTTTATTAAGCGACGTATATTTTGTATGTACGTATATCTTCACGCCAGGTCCCTTGCGGGGTAGGCAGATAGAACCGAGCGCCATAAGACGCGGTCCTTGCATACTTCACTCGCTTTTGTGACATTCATAGCTCTTTTCATGCACGCTCGCGGTTCCTGGGGCTACTGACATCACCTTCTGATAAAACACGACCAATTTGGTAGGTTAGTCTCGGTCTTCCTTGGCTCCTACATCCTTCCACTTTTGCATTGTATATCTGTTTCGTCATTCTTTCGTCCCGCATTCTTTCTGCATGTCCGAACCAACGGAGCATGCCTTTTCTTATCTTAACACCGACACTCTCTTTCAGACCAACTCCTGCTCTTTCGCTATATTTTACGTTTAATTAAATATACATGCATTATTTAATAAAAAAAAAGACTGGTTATCTTTAACCATTGTTCTTTCATATATGTACAATTTGTTTTTAACATATACAACATTAATCTAGTCTTATCGGTTGCTATTTGAGATTAATAAAATATAGGGTTTATATTACAAGTGTTATGAAGCGAAGGGCAGTGATAAAGAACTGGACCGTTGACCAACCAGTCCCCAGTTAGAAACCTGGCATGTACCACTAAATTCCTGTTTTCGAATTTATGTACATATTTGTAATTATCACTTGGTCGGGGGCTGAAGGAACACGTCGTGAGGAAAGCCACACGTCCAAGAAATAATTATATTTCAAAAGACGTGTGACTAAGAAAGATCTGGTTTCTCCCGTGGGTTGCGGAGGTTTGAAGGCAGTCGCTCCATCTAAAAATCAGTGTCTTCGCCAAATCATTAGGCCAAGGTTATAATAGGTAGTAAATGGGATCATGTTAGGAAGAAAAAGAAGGGCTTACGTATCAAAGACTATATAAATGCATTATTCCAAATCTAAATCTAACCCAGAAGGCACAGCTTGCTGTATACAACACGGTGCTAATCCCATCGCCAACTTATGGAAGTGACAGCTGGGTATGGCAGAGAAAGCATGAAAGTAGAATAAATGCGGTCGAGATTCGAGCACTGCGAAAAATTTGTGGCATAACGCTTGCTGACCGCGTTCGAAATGATGACATACGAAAAAGAGTTGGACTGAAAGAGAGTGTCCGTGTTAAGATGAGAAAAGGCATGCTCCGTTGGTTCGGACATATAGAAAGAATGCAAGATGAAAGAATGACGAAACAGATATACAATGCGAAAGTGGAAGGATGTAGGAGCCGAGGAAGACCACGACAAGACACGAATCCTGAAAACATTACACTCATACACGTTTTTGATGCAGTCGAGTAATGGCCACATCCCGATACTGTTCATCAATGCGCCGCTACTAATTTATGACACCACTAGCATAGTCTGATTCCCCTGTCTTTTTTTGTAGGTGTCAGGACTTCGCAAACAGCTGGCCAAGTTGGACGAGCGCACCCGCTCCAAAGAGCAGGATCTGGACGACACTCTAGTCAAGTTGGAGGCCTTCTACAAGGCCTACGACTCAGTTATGGATGATGTCCAGGAGGTAATTAATATCCCTTAACCCATAAAATAGTACAGTTTCTCCCTCTATTTCTCTGCACTGACATTTTGGCCTCTAGAAATAAAACTATAAATGCGATTGAGATGCGGTTTTCACCAGAAAGTCAAACTAAATTGCATCTTTCTAATGGTATCAAAATGGAGTTAATTTGATAACCGCAAGTATTTAAAAAAGTACATTTTGTACTTCCAGGTTGTAATTACCGTGCTAATAATTCGTGTGCTAATTAATAAAAGCGTAAAAGTAGTGGTGGGATTTGCGCGAAGCGCGAACTCCAGCACTTGTTGTCTTTTATATAAGCAAGTGATTTTGTTTTGATGCAAATAACCTTATCTTAAATTATTCTTCATTTCATTAGAGACAAGACGGATCAAATTTTTTTTATACTACGTCGGGAGGCATACATGCACGGCCCACCTGATGGAAAGCGGTTACGGTACCCTATAAACGGTACGCTTGCAATACATTAAGTATTACTCGCGCGATGCCTCCTCTGGTGCTAACACAGCAACTACTGAGTAGTTTACTGGTGATCTCACTCACACGCATGAACACAACAGTTGTTATTTGGCTGCGGTTTCCTGTGACGTGGAGGTACTTCCCTAGACGGACGCTTTAATGCGCCCTACCTCTTTTAAAAACATCTAGACCAAAACTAACACACATGTTCATACACACAAATGGTTGAACCTGTGTGGGAATCGAACCCACGAACTCGTCATTCTCGAGATTTTCTTAGTATCATATTAAAAATTGTGTACTTAACTTAGATGGTGGCATCTCGATAAGATCTCGATTCGATACACTTGAATAAGTCACTGTGATGTGATAGACAACTATATCTATATAGTCAATAAAGTATTAAATAAACAATATTTAATAATAATTTTGACGATTTCAACCCCAACTGAGACGAGCGAGGTTCGATTCCCACACAACACAAACCATCTCTCTAATACCCAGACCAAAACAAACGGTACCAGTTAGCTGGGGAGCGACACGGTCTACCTTGCAAGTTCACAGGCTACGGAGACCACTTTGAAGATTCATGTGTGTCTCCCGAGATTGTATAAAAAGTACATATTGATAACAAAAGGAGATTTAAGAGACGTAGGGCGCATCAAACCAGCCCGTCTGGGGAAGTACCTCCACCTCACAGAAAACCGCAGCCATATAACAACTCCCTAGAAGGTTGTAGTGTTCCTGCGTGTGAGTGAGGTCACCAGTAAGCGCCCAAGGAGTTGCTGTGTAAGCAGCAGAGGAGGCATCGCGCGAGTGATACTTAATATATCGCAAGCGTTAATAGGCTACGGTACCCGCTTTACATCAGGTAGGCCGTATGCTTGTATTCCTACCGACGTAATAAAAAATAGAGATATATTTTAATAGGTATCACGGAATATTTTAAAAAAAATCTAATTATCTTATTCCACTCTACAGGCATCAGAACAAGTCCGAAGTTTGAAGCCTGTGTCTTCGGAAGTCGAACAAATCCGCGTCCAGCAGAAGGACTTCTCTGAGCTGAAGCGACGCACCCTCGAACCGCTCGGGCAGAACGTGTCACATTGCAACAAGATCGGCCAGGGACTCGTCAGGTCCGCTTTGCAGGGAGTCAGCACGCAGCAGCTCGAGAAGGACTTGGAGAAGATGAACGATAAGTGGAACGCACTGAAAGAGAAGGTACGTTTTTAAACTGGTGTCCTGTGAGGTTACTCGTGAAGTTACTGAGGAGTTGGCAACTTGCTAGAAGTCTTGCTAGAAGTTTAAAACTATTTTCTCTTTGTAGATGAACGAACGTGAACGCCGTCTTGACGTCGGCCTGCTCCAGTCTGGCAAATTTGCCGAAGCCCTCGCTGGCCTCGAGAAGTGGCTCGCCGACACTGAAGACATGGTCAACAACCAGAAACCACCCTCGGCGGATTACAAGGTTGTGAAGGCACAACTGCAGGAGCAGAAGGTAAGAATATCACGATCATACGAATTGTTTTCAGTGGAAATTAATGAAAACCTGATAGTTCAGATAACGAGAGTGGATTTTTTGGACAAACGTCTCGTAGTTCACCAACACGAGTACACAGATAATCTCAGATTCCGCTACAGGTATCAAAAGGGTACCTACATGCGCCAGAACTCTCCTAGAAATTAAAAGAAATATATAATTGTGCATGATTGGGCATTCTAGTTTTGACGAGCTCGGTGGCGCAGTGGCGAAACGCGCTGTTACATTACTTTGACACCAACACTCGAGGGTTCGATTCCCACAAAGGACAAACATTTGCGTGCATGACATGTCTGTTTGTCTTGGTCTGGGTGTTTTTAAGAGAGGTAGGGCGCATCAAAGGAAATGTAGTACCTCCACCTCACAGAAAACCGCAGCCAAATAACAACTCTCTCGAGTGTTGCTGTGTTCCTTCGTTTGAGTGAAGTCACCGGAAAGCTTTTACGGAGTTGCTGTGTTAGCAGCAGAGGTGGCATCGCGCGAGTGATACTTAATGTATTGCAACCATTTATATCTTTCTAACTTCATAATTATTTTTTCTCTCCCAACAGTTCCTGAAGAAAATGCTGATGGATCGTCAAAACTCAATGTCGTCTCTGTTCGCGATGGGCAACGAAGTGGCTGCTGGTTGTGAACCAGCTGAGAGGAAGACCATAGAGAAACAACTTAAGGGTCTGATGCAGAGGTTCGATGCCCTCACTGACGGAGCGCAACAGAGGATGCTGGATCTTGAACAAGCCATGAAGGTGAGTGTTCAAAAGCTAAGTTTCTTTATTACAACGTTTATACATTAAATATGAAGCCATCAACGTACAGCTAGAGAAGCTCGGTGGCGCACCAACGAGTCAACCCAACGGCCAACCAACTAACGGGTTCGATTGTAACACAGGATAAACATTTGCGTGCATGAACATGTCTGTTTGTCTTGGTCTGGATGTTTTCAGAAAGGTACGGTGCATCGAAGCCCGTCTGGCGAAGTACCTCCACCTCACAGAAAACCGCATCCAAATAACAACTCCCTGGAGGGTTGTTGTATTCCTGCGTGTGAGTGAGGTCACCAGTACGCTCCTAAGGAGTTTCTGTGTAGCAGAGGTGGCATCGCGCGAGTGATACTTTATGTATTGCGAGCGAACATAGGCTACGGTAACCGCTTTCCATCAGGTGGGCCGTATTCTTCTATGACGAGCCCGGTGGCGCAGTGGTGAAACGCGCTGTTACGCTACTTTGACACCAACGCTCGTGGGTTCGATTCCCACACACTACGAACATTTGTGTGCATGAACATGTCTGTTTGTCTTGGTCTGGGTATTTTCTATGTATAATAAGTATGTCTTTACAAAAAAAATGTATTTACGTATGTTTATCAGTTGTCTAGTACCCATAACACAAGCTTGGCTTACTTTGGGGCTAGATGTCGCTGTGTAATTTGTCCGACAATATTTATTTATTTATTTATTATTCTTGTATGCATCCCGACGTTGTATATAAAAAGCTTGACCTCTGCTATCTTAGAAGGCCTTAAAGACCTATCTTTGAAAGTTGAATGCAGTTGAAAAAAAAAACATTTTGTTTAGCAATTTATGTCTGTATGTATGTATATAATAGTATTGATAAAGTTTATATTTTTATTCAGGTCGCAAAACAATTCCAAGAAGAGCTACAACCGTTGGTGGAGTGGCTCAGCGTGGCTGAACGCAAGGTTAAATCACTGGAGCTTGTGCCCACAGACGAAGAGAAGATACAGCTGAAGATCAGGGAGCACAAGGTATTATACTATGTTACACACATGTCTTTCTCGAGAACAGTGACAGCACAGTGGATAATGAACCGGCCTAGTGACCAACAGGTCACCGGTTCGAATGAAAAACTGGCATGTGCCACTAAATTTGCGTTTCGGGTTTATGTACATATTAGCTTTTACACGCGGCTTCACTCGCATTTTTTTTTTAATAAAAAGTATCCTATGTTACTTCTGATACCGAGTAATAAAGAGTGATCTGGTTTCTCTGAGTTGCGGAGGTCTGGTGGCAGTCGCTCCATGTAAAAATCAGTATCTTAGCTAAATCCTCAAGTTTAGGTAGCGGACCCCGCCAATCCTAATGGCTAAATTCAAAAGGCACATCAAAAATACTCTATGTAAGAAGGGTTATTATAGAATCGATTAATATCTAACTGACAGAGATGTATGGAAATTATTCAGCACATGAATTAATAATTAATTGTACCACTTGATATCACTATATGGTACACTAATATCATTATATTTATTGTAATATGTATAAGATGATTTGGAAAAAAAAGACCTATATTGGCAAGTTTCTTTTGGCATTTCTTCTTCGCCAATGGTCATTTGAAATGCTGGTAGATTAAAAAAGAGAAAACTTAAAAAAATAATAAGATATAATATTGAAAATGTAAGACATGTCTAAGTGCCCGTGAGGGTCTAAAGGCAAATAAAGAATTTTTATCTTATCTTATCTATTGGGAAACGGTATAACGGTAAGAAGAAGAAGGCACACGTCGTCTTTCTCAGATACATGTCGGTAGGACAGAGTGGTCCCTAAATTCTTTACCATCAAATAGTTAATAAATTCAGGCGTTATTTTGCGAAAGTCAAATATTGGTGGCGGAAGCACACAAAGCAGGTTAGATCAAATTTCATCTTTACCATCAGTCGATTAATAATACATTGTTCAATAATATTGTTTATAAATAAGTAACAATTTCTTTATTTTAATTTTAATTATGTCTACAATATATATCTTAAAAGTAACTGTAATTAAATTAATAAATACAAATATTAAAAACTATTATATGGCTTATTTAGAAATATAAATCATATATAAGATATATATATATTTATTGTGATTGAGTTCAAGAGAAGAGATTCAAACATTAACAGAATATAGAATGGTATAAGGTAGAACCTATTCGCAAAAATGGGTGCTAATGTAGTTTCTGTTAAGAGTGAATTTTTAATATTATATGCAGTTGTACATATTTGTATGATCTGCAATTACATGTTTCATAATAAAACATAGTTGATGGTAAAAAATTAAAGAAGCGAGTGAGGCGCTCCGGCCTCTCTGCCTATCCCGCAAGGAATTTGGCGTGAAGTTATAGTAGTAGTAGTAGTAAAAAATATCATTACTTCTATATCCTAATTTAATAATTGTATCTTTAATTAATGGACAGTGAATATGGAAACCTTTGTTTGCTCAGAACCTCCACGATGACATCTTGTCGAAACAACCACCATTCAAGCAGCTGACGGAGACTGCATCCACGCTCATGAGCCTAGTTGGAGATGATGAGGCTACAGCCCTGGCTGACAGACTCCAAGCTGCCACTGACAGGTACAACTTCATTTTATATCACAATTGATTTACGTATGAGGATTACATATGATCTGTAGATAGAGCTACTATAGCTCAGTGGATAAAGAATCGGCCTATTGATCACCTGGTCCCGGTTCGAATCCTGGCCCGAGCATGTACATATTTATTACTTGCTGAAGGATTTATTACGGTGGAGGAAAACATCGTAAACACACACGTCCAAAAAATCATACTTCGAAATACTCTTACCTAAGTAAGAGTG
Organism: Pyralis farinalis; assembly: GCA_947507595.1. Lineage (NCBI taxonomy): Eukaryota > Metazoa > Arthropoda > Insecta > Lepidoptera > Pyralidae > Pyralis > Pyralis farinalis. The sequence goes on along the minus strand of OX382282.1, from coordinate 6,406,799 downwards.
TGCTCTCACCTAAGAAAGGACTGGTCTTCCTCCTCTGGGTTACGCAGGTCTGACTACAGTCGTTTCATGTAAAAATCAGTATCTTCGCCAAATCCTTTGGCTTATGTAGCAGGCCCCTCACTTATCCTAACGGAAAAGGAAAGGGGTAACTAGGGAGAAGAGTTTAGTAGCGTAACTCGATCACGTCGTATTCTCCGCAGATATCAAGCGCTCGTAGATCACAGCTTGAACATCGGCGGCCTCCTGGACAGTTCGCGCAAGGGTCTACGTCACCTTGTACTCACATACCAAGATCTATCAGCCTGGATGGACAGCATGGAGCAGTACCTAGCAAAGAGGAAGATCTTACCGGTTCATATGGAGAAACTGCTAAGGCAGATGGATGAACTGGCTGTAAGTATAAATAAAAAACTAGAAACCATAAAAAATATTTGATATATGACGAGCTCAGGGACGCAGTGGTGAAACGTACTGTTACGTTCACTTTGACACCAACGCTCATGGGTTCGATTCCTACACAGGACAAACATTTGTGTGCATGAACCTGTCTGTTTGTCTTGGTGTGGGTATTTTCTTTGTATAATAATTATGTATTTACAAAAAAAAATGTATTTACGTATGTTTATCAGTTGTCTAGTACTCATAACACAAGCTTAGCCTACCTTGGGGCTAGACGGCGCTGTGTAATAAAATTGTAATGTATAAGACTCTTGCAGGAACTGACCTGATTTTCCTTTAGATCATAGTCGGTTAAATCGTATAACAGTATATTGACTATGTCACCAAGTATAGAAATACTTGGTGCACCCCGAACTTCGTTCGCGTGTGTCCCCGTATCCCGTCTGAACCGCTTTTTCTTACTTTCTTTCTTATTTTCTCGGCTCCTAAGGATCGTATCGTGATGTTGAATAGCCTATAACCTTACTTAATAATTGGGCTGTCAAATGCAATAAGAATTTTTCAAATCAGACTTTTAGTTCAGGATATTAGCGTATTCAAACAAACAAACTCTTTCGCTTTATATATATGTAGTATAGATATGGCAATTAAATATATCTCTAGCTATTACTTCGATAATTTGAAAGATATACTTCCAGTAAGCCCCCCTCCTGTTATATATATTTTGATTTTATTAGGAGCAAGCTTTCATTAAAAATACCGAATTTATAGATGCCTTTGAATTAAAATATAGTTATAGTATAAGAGAGATAGAGCTAGGGGGTCTGGGGAAGTACCTCCACCTCACAGAAAACCGCAGCCAAATAACAACTACCTAGAGGGTTGTTGTGATCCTGCGTGTGAGTGAGGTCACCAGTAAGCTCCCAAGGAGTTGTTGTGTAAGCAGCAGTGGAGGCATCGCGCGAGTGAAACTGAATATATCGCAGGTATTAATAGGCTACGGTACCCACTTTACATCAGGTGGGCAGTATGCTTGTATGCCTCCCGACGTAGTATAAAAAAAATATAAGTTTTAACATTTTTTTTAAAACCATTTCAACAGGAAAAAACAGAAGAAATAGCATCAAAACAAGAAAATGTAGATAGCACAGTGGAATCAGGCTTAGAGCTCATGAAGCACATCTCAGGGGACGAAGCCCTACAGCTCAAAGACAAGCTAGACGCTCTACAGAGAAGATACAACGACCTGACCAGCCGCGGAGCTGAACTACTGCGAGTGGCGACTGAAACCTTGCCATTGGTGCAGCAACTGTTCAACAGTCACAACAAGTGAGATTTTTTTAAAACGACGTATGCATTGCCTTGTTATAGTAGTGTATTGTACGTCATTTACAAGTGAGATAAAGCATTGTACAAGGCACCACTCACTCACAAAAACTTTATGTTTTAGCACGTCAGTATCTTAGCGCTTCGAATCTACTGACCAATGAGAGAATATTGTAACCGATACGGTCGGGTCGGGGGTAAAGTAAAACGCGCAGCTCTTATTATCTTATATCTTAGTAAACTAGCCGTTTACTGATCAACATCGCGTCACGTACCGGCTTATTGGTTAAAATATTCTGTCATTAGTCACTACGCTCGAGTCGCCGAGATATTTAGGCGCTAAAATACTACGTTCTTTATGGGAGGGGGGGAATACACTACATCGGACTTACGATTGGATACTGACGTGTTTGTGATGTCCTCAGGCTGACGGAATGGATGGCGGCAGCTGAGACCTGCCTACAGTCGGTAGAGCCACGCGAGGAGGACATCTTACGGCTCGAGGCTGAGTTGCAGGAGTTCAGGCCTGTGCTGGAAAACATCAACCTTGTAGGACCTCAACTGTGCCAGGTATGACAATCAATGAACAACACTATAGGTAATTTTATATCAATATTTTGTTATTATTTGTACATTTAACATTTAGCGGAACGTTATAAATGTTATCTTGGTAACAAAATAGTGTATAATGTAATAGTGTGTAAATAGACCGGTGTGTCAAAATTTTGTTAATTTGAAAAGAGTCAAATAAGACCCTTGAAATAAGATTAGCTAGACTATCGCTTCCAAAAGTGTCGCATGAAATTAGAATAAGCACGATCGAAATTCGAGCGTTGCGCAAAATTAATGGCATAGCGTAAACCATGTGTGCAATGATGTTTGTTTGAACATCAATAAACCTATAAATTTCAATAACCAATACTTCCGTTCGGATTTCACAAGTGAAAAGGATGCAGGAGGAAACAATTACGAATATACGACGCGAAAATGGATGGAATTTAGGAACCGAGGAGACTCGCCTACCAAATTAAACGTGTTTTATAAAAGGCAATCAGGAGCTCTACAAATCTACGAGCGTTCATGAGAAGAGCTATGAATGTTAGATAAGTCTTTGAAAAATCTTCAGTTGTAATCTCTTCATCTTCTTAGCGATAACCCGTTTTTCCTAATCTATCAGGATTGGCGGGGTCCGCTACCTAAACCGAGGATTTGGCGAAAATACTGATTTTTCAGTTGGATTTCTCGACCTGAGTTAAATTGACAATCGTTTACAGATTTCGCCCGGAGAGGGAGCTACTCACGTCGAAGGTATCGTTACCCGCGATAACCGCAGGTTCGACGCCATCGCTGAGCAAGTGCAGAGGAAGGCTGAGCGACTACTGCTGAGTAAGAAGGTACGACCGGCTGCGCCAGTTACTACAACTTTAATATATTTACGTATTTCTAGCTGAAACAAGGCGGTAATTCCAATTTAGTGTATATATAGATTTGGCTAAAAGTAGTAGTAAAGTAGTCTCAAATAGTTTCCATCAATTTTAAAGTCTGTATTGACCCAGTCGACATGTCTTAAGTATAATTAATGTTCAAATCAAATTCTATAAAACATTGCCCAAATTCAGGGTTTACTTAAAACTTATTTTATTAGTTTATTTAATAATAAATTGTTTTATTTAATTATTTATTGTTCAATAACTAATAACTAGATTTTTGTAACAACAAAAAAGTCTCTCGGCACTAAAAATGTTTAATAAATTTTTTTTATATTTTATTTCGTGGATTTGTAGTACAGGGTTACATATTACATCTGTTTACAGCGTTCTGTGGAAGTTATTGGAGATATGGAAGATGTTCTCGAGTGGCTCCGCGCAGCCGACGCGCAACTCCGCGATGCTGAGCCTCCCAGCTCAACTCCGTCTAAAGTACGCGCTCAGCTCAAACAACAGCGGCCGCTCAACGACGACGTGGCGGCTCAGCGAGTGCGCGTTAGGGATTTGCTCAGTCAAGCTAAGAAGGTAAATAGGGAGATCCAATTTTCTAATAATAAAATTTATTTTGTGACTTGAAGGCTAGGAACTCGAGCTAACTCCCCCTCCAATTATATTTTACCAGAGGGAGACTTTGTACAAAAGTCGTCTGCGTGGGTACCTCTGTCTCACCTATTTCTACCGCCAAGCAGCTATATTTATATAGCTGTGTTCCGGTTTAAAGGGTGAGCTATGGCAGAGAAATTACTAGGTACTGTGACGAAACAGTCTTAGGTCCCAAGATTGGCAGCGCGCGAGTAACACCCCGTGATGTTGCGAGCGTCAATAGGCTGCGGTGACAGCTTACCATCTAACGCGGGACGCATGCTTGTTTGCCAAACTAGTTGTATAAAAAAATATATATTTTTTTGTATCCTAATATTTCTAATACTTAGATTGCAGTATAAAGTGTATCCATTTCAAAGTTCTGACGATAGTAGACACCAGTCACCGACAATAAAATAAGATACAAGTTTCTCATTAGGCTCTCGCGGCACTTAGACACGTTTTTTTTTATGCAACTTAGGAAGGCAATCAATCATACGGTCCACCTGATTTAAAATGATTACCGTATCCTGTAAACGCTGGTAATACATTAAGTATCACTCGCGGGATGCCACCGCTGCTGCTAACAGAGCAACTCCTTGGGAGTGTACTAGTGACCTCACTCACGCACAGCAACACAACAATGCTCCAGGGAGTTTATTATTTGGCTGCGGCTCGGTTCTCTGTGAGGTGGAGGCACTTCACCAGTCGGGCTGCTTTGATATGCCCTACCTCTCTTAAAGAGGTACCCACTCCACTTATATTTTTTGTATCCTAATATTTTTATGTTTATCCATTTCAAAGTTCTGAAGTGAGAACTGGTTGGTACTCTGAATAATTGGACCCGGACTGATTGAAACAACAGCCTCCAACAATAAAATAAGACACTAGTTAAAAATTATTTATTTCACATTGGGCTCTCGCAGGCACTTAGACACGTTGTTCATTTTTTTTAATGGAATCTTATTGTATTTTATACAATATAGTTTTTTAAATTACCAATTTAATATGCCTTATCTTCTGATATACTTCGCCCTGAACTAGATCTTAGATAGGCACAAGGAGGCGGGCGGCACTTTGTTATATGAATTTTTTTTATACTACGTCGGGAGCAATACAAGCATACGGTCCACCTGATGAAAAATGGTTACCGTAGCCTATGAACGCTTGTAATATATTATAAGTATCACTCCTCTAACACGGCAACTCCTTAGGAGATTACTGGTGACCTCACTCATACGCAGGAACAACACATTAGGGAGTTGTTATTTGGCTTTGGTTTTCCGTAAGGGGGAGGTACTTCACCAGACGGGCTGGTCTGGTACCTCTTGAATACGTTTGTCAAAATATTTCAAAGAGTAATTTGATTTAATTTTCATGTTTGCACACACTAATCAAATTTTAAATGAACAGGTGCTTCGTGAATGCCACTCATCAGAGGAGGCGGCACTTATCCGCGATCGCAGCGAGGAGCTGAAGGAGATGATGGAGGAGGTCGGCCAGCTGAGTGCAGAGCGACTCGCCGCGCTAGAACAAGCCTTGCCTTTGGCTGAACACTTCGCTGATACTCACCATGGGTATGTATACCGCTCTGATGGCATTCATGCAAGAGGAACAGAGAGTGAAGCGGTATGAATTGTGTTAGACTATAAATAACGTGCTTATGGGTTCGATTCCCACGCAGGACAAGCATTTGTGTGCTTGAACATGTCTGTTTGTCTTGGACTGGGTGTTTTAAAGAGAGGTAGGCCGCATCAAAGCAGCCCTTCTGGCGAAGTACCTCCACCCCACAGAAAACCGCAGCCAAATAACAACTCTCAGGAAAGTTGTTGTGTTAGCAGCAGAGGTGGCATCGCGCTGGTGATACTTAATGTATTACAAGTGTTCAAAGGCTACGGTAACCGCTTTTCATCAGGTGGGCCGTATGCCTCCCGACGTTGTATAAAAAGTAAAAAGACTAGCCCCTCTTTTGCCAGTCTAACACAGCTCACAGATCTGTTTCATAATTTTTAATTTTGTTATCTGTTCCTCTGTATTTCTTACCAAGTGCACTATCTCAAGTGAAGGCACTTGGCCTATCGTGTGTAGGTGTGTGTGTATTTATATAGGACTATAAGCGCTAAAATTATTGATCATGTTGTGTGCACGTGTCAATAGATTACAGTTCAGATGTAATAACAACTATTTATAATTTAAGCTAGATTTAACTGTAATTTGTATTGTGTACCTAAATAAATAAATAAATAAATAAATATCGTGCTCCTTCACTCTCTTTTCTTTTCGTATCTTCATTCGCGCAAAATGTGCGTTCATTATCTTTTAGCTTGATTTCAATGCTGAATCTTAAGAATTCCTAAGCCGTTAAACTCTTCATATCATTTCTTCGCTTCTATCAAATCTAGCTCGTAAAATAACTACTTTCCATTGTTTTCGTCATTAATTGTTTACCAATATTCAAATCTCTTTTTTATTTGTTATCTTGCAGCTTGTCGTCGTGGCTGGACGATATGGAGAAACAAATCGAAATGCTGGCGATGCCGGCGTTGCGCCCCGAGCAGATCGTACAGCAGCAAGACAAAAATGAGGTGAGAAATGGGGCATCAGTGCGAACACAAGATTTTGCTATATTGTACTCGATCACCGGAAAAATTTTTCCTTCTTTTATCTAAGATTTTTTTTTATTTCTTTTTAATGTTTAGAAGAAGTTATGGTACAGTCTTTTATAGTGGAGGACTGATCTAGTGTGCCTAGTTATCTCCAACTGGTAGCCAGAGACTTCATTATGATTCTTGTTTTTTATGATTGTACACGTGTCTCAAAGCGCTTGTGGAAACAATTGAATGTGCCTTAGAAGTATCTAAGGCTTCGTCTAATATATAGCTCTTGCCACTACAGTAGGATGAACAATAATCTTTCTGCATAAACAATTATTATAAAAATAACTTTCCCAGATGCTGCAATCGTCGATCGCCGGGCACAAACCTCTAGTCGACAAGCTGGTGAAGACCGGTGAAGCATTAGCTCGCCTCTGCGGCGAAGAAGACGCTGCCAAAGTGCAGGATATCGTCGAGACTGACTGCGAGAGATACAACGCGCTCCGAGCCGAGCTCAGACAGAGACAGCAGGAGCTCGAACAGGTGAGTTAGAGATTTTATCACAAGTCTACAAGTTGGTCACAAGTCTACAAGTTGGTCACAAGTTTACAAGTTTACAAGTTTACAAGTTGGTGAAGACTTGTCACTAACAGTCCCGAGCTATCAAACAAGTTTTACAAAACTCACAGTAATTAATCAACTGACTTTGCAGTCCGATTGGATAGATATACAATACAATATAATAGAGTAAAATGTCATTAATAACGTAAATTAAAGTACAAAAGGCGGTCTTATCGAGTTCATATTGTTTTACAAACATCCTTAGGTTAGGCTTAGGTAGCAGAGACCGGTAATCTTAATGGATCAGGAAACGGGATGATGCTCCCAGCGGTATCGATATCTATCGGCGGTATAGAGCGGTATCATGATCCCAGATTTATATATTTAATAATTTATCATACTTTATCTTTCAATGTGTAATTTCCCCTCAGGCTCTCCAAGAATCGTCTCTGTTCTCCGACAAGCTGGAGGGCATGCTGCGCGCGCTGGCTGGAACTGCCGATCAGCTGACGCGAGCTGAACCAGTCTCTGCTCACCCACCGAAGCTGCAGTATGTATCATTAGGATTTTTTTATACCGCTAAGGTGCCAACCAAGCATACGGCCTGCCTGATGGTAAGCAGTTACCGCAGCCTATGGACATTTGCATTACCACGGGTGTCACTCTTGCGTTGCCGACCCTAAAACCTTATTTATTCTTTAGTATTACTAAAGTAACTAGTCTGAAAGAGAGTATCGGTCTTAAGATGCATACTCCGTTGGTTCGGGCATGTAGAAAGAATGCAAGGGGAAATAATAACTAAAGAGATACACAACGCGAAAGTAGAATGAGAGTCGAGGAAGACTTAGTTACCAAGGCCAAATTAGACGTTTTATCAGAAGGTGATCTCAGGAGATCAAGGTGACCGGTGAGCGTGCATGAAAAGAGCTATGAATGTTAAAGAAGTGAGCGAAGTATGTAAGGACCGTGTCTCGTGGCAGCCGGTTTTCTCTGCCTACCAAGGAAACCGGCGTTAACATACAGATAAATAAATAATTCATGCAAGGCCTAAGCTCCATTTGACAAAAATTGTACGTTTATGCGGTTCTTAGCATATTATATCTCTCACATTGGCAAGGAAAGATCTCAAGATTTTCTACTCTTACATAATGTTAGTTCAGCACCACTTCAGCCCTTATTCATCCCACTGCAGGGATACGGGTCTCCATTCAACTGAAAGGGTTTAGAGCATCACCACGCTGCTCAAATGCCTATTGGCGAATGTTATGTATATATATATAACAATACAATTACAACTCAAATCCCTAACAGCAAAAGAATATTAAAACCATGGATCACTGAGGGCATGTTGAGATGTATAAAAAACCGCAATAAACTGCAAAAAGAATCGCGTGATGATCCCTATAGCGATATTAAAAGGATCACTTATACTCGTTATAGGAATCATTGCAATAACCTAATAAAAAAACTAAAACGGGCACATGAAAGAAAGTTACTCTCGGACTCTATTAAAAATAATAAACGGCTTTGGAAAAATATCAAAAATTTAACCTATACTAATAAAACAAATAAAACAAATTCTGAATTAACTTCACTAAAATCCTCTACCCTTGAATCAGCTAACTACATCAACAGTTTTTTTGCTAACATAGGCCAAAAATTAGCTGACGAAATAAAATCGACCCACCAGGAAGAATCTATAAAAGACTACCTAAATGAGTTACCTAGCCTACCCAAATCGTTTGTCTTATTAGATACCGACCCTGCAGAAATAGATAGCATAATAATGAGTCTCAAGTCAGATAGTGCCCCTGGTGTGGACAATATCCCCACCAATTATATTAAATACATTAGTAAAGATATAAACCCTATTTTGACATATCTGGCAAACTTATCATTCAAAACAGGTACTTTTCCTTCTGCACTCAAAAATTCAATCATAACCCCGGTTTACAAAGGAGGTGCGAGAGATGATATTGGGAACTATAGGCCTATTTCGGTTTTATCGGTCTTGGCTAAAATTATCGAGAAATTACTAAATAATAGGCTATTAAAATATCTAACTGCTTTTGACATACTATCCCCCAACCAATTCGGGTTCAGGCGAAATATCTCAACTGTCGATGCCGTAACATCATTAACCACTTTATTAACTGACCAAATAGATAAGGGGAAAAAATGCCTGACAGTTTTTTTAGACCTAAAAAAGGCCTTTGATACGGTTTCTGTACCTATCCTTGTACAAAAACTATATAAAATAGGCATACGCGACAATCAGCTTTCTATTTTTAAAGATTATTTGTCAGGCAGAAGGCAGAGAGTTAAGCTGGAGTATTGTGACAGTGAGGATGCTGATGTGTTGTGTGGTGTCCCGCAGGGTAGTGTCCTTGGCCCAACATTGTTCTTGATTTATATCAATGACCTGTGTAAGATGAACCTCACAAACGCCAAGATAATTACATATGCCGATGATACTTCCATCGTCTTTGCTGGTGCATCCTGGCATGATGTTAAAACGAAAGCTGAACAAGGTATGGCTCAAGTTGCTTCTTGGCTTAAAAACAACCTTCTCACCATAAATATATTAAAAACTCATTTTATCTGTTTCGGAATTAATAGTAGATCACAACCTAAACACGACCTAACTGTCAAAATACACAACTGCTATGACATAACTGACACCAAATGTAATTGTCCAAGCATTACTAAGGTCACTCAGATCAAATACCTGGGAGTAGTTGTGGATCAGAAATTGTGTTGGTACCCTCAAATTGAGCAATTAGCAGCGAGGATTAGAAAGTTCATCTGGATTTTCAAATCTTTGAGACACATCATCCCTAGAACAACGTCTGGTAATTTTACATCCCCCAATAAATTATTAAATAATATTTATATAGCCCTAGTACAATCTGTGATAGTGTATTGTATACCAGTATGGGGAGGAGCCTTCAAAACACGGTTTTTGACACTAGAGAGAGCCCAGCGGGCTCTCCTAAAAGTAATGTATTTTAAGAAACAGCGCTTCAGTACCAGAACTCTTTACCAACTATGTGATCTGTTATCTATTCGCCAATTATACATTGTACAAGCATTACTTGCAAAACATAAAATAGTACATTACTATCCACCAGCAAGGAAAAAACGTAGGATAAACGTTGTTGTGCCAGTCCCTGCAGCCAAAACCAGTTTTGCTCGCTCACAATATAGTCTTGCTTCTGCATATGTCTATAATAAAGTAAACAGTAAAGTAGAAATTTATTCAAAAACATATCATGAATGTAAGATCGTCATAACAAAATGGATAAAAACCCTTGATTATGACGCAACGGAAAACCTTTTGAAGTGTGAGAGTTAGCTAATGTCGATTTCGATAAATTTGTATAATATTGATGTATGATATATAGAATGTGTAAATATGAAAGCGTAAAATATAAAATAAAGATATATAAGTTCATGTGATAATAAATTAATTAAATAGATTAGTAATAAGTAAATACCATAACCATAAGCAAACATATGTATGGATGGTTGGGTATGTGTAAGTATTTAAGCATATTTGTGTAAATATATATATGGTAAACATAATAATGTTGTAAATAGCACCTAAGATAAATAATGTCTAGTACATAACAAGATTATGTTTGTAAACGAAGAGCGGAGATTCCTAATACAGGCAATTTGTTTGCCTAAAAGGAAACTCCAAACAGCCATTTCTACATGACAAAACTTCGGATACTGCAAATAAACATTTTTTTTTTTTTTTTTTATTTTTTTTTTTATATAAATAAATATAATTATCTCCCCAACAGCGATCAAATAGAAGAGAACAATGCGTTGGTAGAAGACCTGGATAAACGCCAGGAGGCGTACAACGCCGTGCAGCGGGCCGCCTCTGACGTCATCAGCAAGGCCAACAAGAGCGACCCAGCCGTAAGAGACATCAGGAACAAGCTGGAGAAACTTAACAAGTAAGTTTTATCCTTATTTTTTTTAGTTAAAGTTGATTTTGTAATGCTACTCTGTTATTCATCCATAATTCACCACATCAATACCATTTTGTTATCGTACATTTTTTTAGGATGTTTGATATCACCAATATAATTACCAATTCATTCAAAAGATTCCTGGTCAAGTTATCCATTCGTATAAACACAACAATTCGCTAGAAAATTGTTATTTGCCTGCGGTTTTTTGGAAGTTGTAGTTACTTTCCCAGTCGAGTTACCTGTGATCACTATGACCTACCCCGCCTTCGCCAGATTCGCTTCGCTAGAGTTTTACGAACCTAAACTTGTTGTTGTGCATGGCAGTTGAGCTTCACTTGACTAGCCATCTCTTTGAGGTTTTTAAATGACTTATTTGTCTTATTGCTGTCTCTCACTTCGCCAAGAGGGGAAGTCAATTCCAAAACTTCCTACAAATTTCTTCTGATTAAATTCGTTATGAGTTCCAAGGCAGCTGTCGTTTAACCCCCGGTACAGCAATGAACTTCACTGTTGCCTTTTTGGTGGTCGCCGCTGTTAATTCTGGCTACACAGGAGACAGTGGTGGGAATGAGAGGTGGGCCTGTCCCGAACGTAAACTTGTTTAGTATGAATAACTTGGAGAAGAGTAATAGTCTAGTGGATGAAGAACCAGCCTAGCGCCTGGTTCCTGATTTGAACCTTGGTGTCGGCATGTACCACTAAATTCGTATTTTCGGATTTATGTATTATCTGTTTGTAATTAGAGAGGAGACGCGATACCGCTAGGAAGAAGAAGAACGTACAATATGTATTTATAACATCATATTTTTTACAGACTATGGGACGACGTTCAAAAAGCGACGTCCGACCGTGGGCGCTCTCTCGAGAGCACCCTAGAAGTAGCAAGGAAGTTCTGGCAACAACTCAACGCCGTGATGGCCACCCTCGCAGAACTTGAAGACACTTTGACCGCTCAGCCGCCGCCCGCTGCCCAGCCGAGGGCTATCCAGGCCCAACAGGTGGCGCTGCAGGAGATCAGGCATGAGATCGATCACACCAAGCCAGAGGTGAGCAAACGATTGAGAATTTAAAGAAGCCATGTACATACTTATTTGTTTTTAGACAAAAAAAGAGGTTTATGCGATTAAAGGGTGACTACATGACTTCTACACTGCCTTTAGCTGTATAGTTGTACAGAATCTACTATACTAATGCTGTATCGCCTTTTCTCAAACCCTAGGTGGAGAAAGTACGCAAGACCGGATCCACCCTCATGTCGCTGTGCGGTGAGCCAGATAAACCAGAGGTGAAGAAACATATGGAGGATCTTGACAACGCGTGGGACAATATCACCGCCCTTTACGCCAGGAGGGAAGAGAATCTCATCGACGCCATGGAGAAGGCTATGGAGTTCCATGAGACGCTACAGGTCAGTATCAGGTGTCCACAGCGATCGGTCCTGTGCAACTTGCGTCGATCGGCTCCCTGCGATCTTCACAAGATCGTCGGTCCATCGTGTGGAGGGGCGTCCTACTCTGCGTTTTCTGGATCGCAGTCGCTATTCACTAACCTTTCTGCCGCAACGTCCATCGGTTCTTCGAGCTATGTGACCTGTCCTTCAGCTCTCCGATCCTTAACCAGGAATTTATAGGATCTTTTTAATAGGTATACTATGAAAGCTACTTCCATAGTATTTTTACAATACGTCAGTAGTCAAGAGGGACAGGGCCATAGCACGTTGGCCTCATAGCTGATCCATTGGATTGCTACGATATCCGCATTTTAATCACTTGCCAGAACACAATAACCCAGTCTCCAGTTTGGATGCCTCTTATTAAATATAGCTGTACCCTACCATTCTTTCTCTCTAATAAATAATAAATAAATATTGTCGGACAAATTACACAGCGTCACCTAGTCCCAACGTAAATACATTTTTTTTTTGTAAATACATACTTATTATACATAGAAAACACCCAGACCAAGACAAACAGACATGTTCATGCACACAAATGTTTGTACTGTGTGGGAATCGAACCCACGCGCTTTGGTGTCAAGGTAGCGTAACAACGCGTTTCACCGCTGCGCCACCGAGTCTACTGCCATAACTGCTCTAACATGCATAATTTGTCGTTGGCTCTAAAGTTGACGTAATTTTATTGCCATATTAAATGATATGCATAAAATTATTCGTAATCGTAAGATATTTACTAAAAGTTCAGCGATTTTGTCAAATAGTTTTAACTGAGAATCCTAGGAAATGACATGCATTAAATAGTAAGCATAACTACCCAGTACTACCCAGTGGCTGATCTGCCTCTCCTTCCTCAGTCCAGACAATCACAGCAGGTCTAACTAATTCAAAAGACACGGTACGGTGTAAGTGTATTTCACCTAAATAACTTTGATAGAGTACCAAGATGACCTAGGATCCCCTGTGTCATTTCTTATTCTTAACCAGCACAAATACGAGCGCCTCTGAAGGATTCAAAATATTGCAATTGAAGAAATTGTAATAATAAACGCAACTGTAATGGACCCCATCCAATATTAGACAGTTTCCATAGTTACCATTCTTGTTTGAATTAAAACTTAACATTGGTTCTTTGTCTTTCACAGAACCTCCAAAAGTTCTTAGACACTGCAGAAGACAAGTTCTCGCACATGGGTCCGCTTGGATCCGACATCGACGCGGTCAAGCGCCAGATCGCTCAACTCGCCTCCTTCAAGCAAGAAGTAGATCCACACATGGTGAAAGTGGAGGCACTCAACAGGTATGCAGTAGTTTTGTATGAACCAATTTATTTAACGAAAGAAAAAAACATTACAAAAAATATATTTTTTCATTACAATTTTAGAGGCGGCATTTGTTCGATTCTGGATTTTTTCCTTACTGGTTCCTGAACAGGATTTTTTTTTGTTAATATTAGAGTTACTGTTTGCGTTTACATCTAAAGTTTGTATTATTTTAACAGCGCCCTGGACGAGCAATTTTGTCCACAGTACTGTCTCTTACATTCCCGTGGGGGAAAGCCACATCTAATAAGTTCCTACCCCCCACTAATTTCTTCTGATTACGTTCATTGTGAGCTTCAAGGTATCCATAGTTTTACTACTAGGACCAGGACTGCAGTGAACTTGACTGTTCTTGACTCATTTTTAAAGAAGTTAGTTGCATCAAAGCAGTCATCTAGGGTAGTACCTCCACCTCAGGGATACCGCAGCGAAATAAAACACAGGAGGGTTGTTTTTTCCTGTGAGTAAGTGAGGTTACCAGTAAGCTCCTAAGGAGTTGCTGTGTTACCAGCATGGGTATTTCCTGTATAACAAGCATTTACATGCTGCGGTAACCACTGTACACGGTGGGGCGCATCAAAGCTGCCCGTCTGGGGAAGTACCTCTACCTCACAGAAAACCGCAGCCAAATAACAACTCCCTAGAGGGTTGTTGTGTTCCTGCGTGTGAGTGAGGTCACCAGTAAGTTCCTAAGGAGTTGCTGTGTAAGCAACAGAGCAGGCATCGCGTGAGTGTACTTAATATATTACAAGCAGTTATAGGCTATGGTAACTGCTTTACATCCGGTGGGTCATATGTTTGTGTGTCTCCCGACGTTGTATAAAAAATAACTATTGTATACTTCCCGAAGGTGTATAAAAAACTTGTACTCCTCAAGAGACACTACAGAATATATATGGTGGGCCTGTCTTAACATAATATAAAAGCAAACTTAAGTTGCAATACTGAACATAGATGTAAACGCAATAAGTGGACATAACGTAATTTTAAAAAGAATCTATCTGGTAGTAATATGTTGGTGATGGTTTGATATCTACAAATATTTTTGTATCCATGTTTGTTCCTATTAAAATGTCTTTTATCAGTATAACAAAATATATCATGTAAGAGCTAATACATACACGCCTCGACGGATGATGTCATGACATATTAACTAATGCAATATTTATTGAAGGGATAAATTATAGACTATAAACTAAATACTTATTTAAAAAAATACAATGCAAGTTAGACCTAAGAAAAATCTTTTTATTATTATACAATAGATGAATGAACGAATCAAATAAACCTTTTTATTCTTTAGCTCGAAAAATTACAATGTCATTAGTGTCATCCAACGAGCTGTGTATGAGAAAACTCGCGACCAGTAATTGTAAACTACTTACGTATCATATCCAACACATTTAGCACCCTATTGACAATGTACTAATGTGTATTTTTCTTTACCCCCGGATTGGGCGATCAGGAGTTTGATGAGGCAAGATAAATAAATATTTGAGTGTGCTGCTTGTATTCAGTAGTAATGTAGTTACTGTGTAGAATTTCGTTAGGTTAATATATCGAATAAATCATAAAATCAGTCCGCTATTATAATTCCCACTAAATAGGGCGAGTTATTTGAGGTAACTATGGGGTTTTGAGAATCTTCTTTTGAGAAGGTTCTTAGTATTGGGTAGTATGTGCAGAGACTATCTTGACGTCACGTGTTTCTGATTTGTGATATGCATGAAGATAGAGGGTATTTATGTCCGTCTATTTACACATAAATAAGACCAAGATCCTAACATCTATATAATGAAATCAAATGAACAAATCTATTAAAACTCTGGCCAGTGTTATGTATAGAATGTTGATGAGAATATTGTCTTTTATAGTATTGAGTTTCAATTACGTAATTTTCAATTAATTTTATACGGGTTTGATATATGCGACGATGCGTTAAAAAAATCCATGAACAATTCAGAAATGCATTTAAATAGCAGAAAGTCATTGTGTAAGGATGATGTCAACATGGAACTGATTACACAATTATCTTTAAAAAGTTCCGTGTGATCCTGAAATATTTTGGTGACGAAGGAAAGGTACAGTCCGTTGACTCGGGTACTTAACAAGAATACAGGATGAAGGAATGACGAAACAGATATGTATAATAAGAAGTTTTATAAGAAGGTGATGTATATCTAGGAACCGGTGAGCGTACATAAAGCGAGTCTTCTGGCGCTCGGTTCTCTCTGCCTACCCCGTAAGTGATCTTACGTGAAAAAATATATAATAGATATATATGTAGATAGTTATTCGCTATCAGCCGAACAAAACTGTGACTAAGTGCAGGTTAATCATCGATTTCAATGGATTTCTTGATTTATTCGATAATATTTCGTAGAGTTGGTGCTGTATTGCCCTGTTTGATTTGTGTTATTAACTAGAATGTGATATTTCTACTAATAGCGTGTATGCTCAATGCTTCCCTCTACTTCTCCCCTTTTGTACTATTAGTATATAGATGTACTATTGACGAAGCTGTACGAGACAGCTGTAAGTTGTATCGGTGTAATGTTATCAAGGATTTCCAAATCTAATTCATGCAACAAAATCATAATTCGAGAACGAAGATGATAATGAATGATTTTAAAATAACAATTTGCCATACCGAATATTTAAACTTTAAAGCGATTGAAGATGTAGCAGTCATAGCCTAGTGGATAAAGAACCAACTTATTGACCGAACGAAACCTGGATCAGTCATCCTGGTTCGTTTCCTGGTGTGGGTGTATACTACTAAATTATTATTTTCAGATTTATGTACAAATCTGTAATTATCGCTTTCTCGCCGGTGAAGAAAATAATCGTGACGAAACCTACACGTCCAAGAAATATATAAATATATTTCAAAAGACGTGTAGCCTAAGAAAGATCTGGTTTTCCCACTGGGTTATGGCGGTCTGACAGTAGTTGCTCCATGTCAAAATCTTTGCTACATCCTTAGGCTTAAGTAGCGCACCCTGCCAATACAAATGTATTAGGAAACGGGATAGCGCTAGAAAGAAGAAGAGATACGATTGAAAATGCTCTTACCAACAGACGAAATAAAAAAAACAATGGCATTATTTTAAAATGGCAAATATCGGTGAAGTCTTACTAAATTTTCTAGTTTCCAATCCTTGATAACGTAACACAAATTTTCATATCAAACAATATCTCACCTTTATATATATATTACAGACAAGCCCAAGAGCTGACAGAGCGCACTTCATCGGAGCAAGCGGCGGCTATCAAGCAACCGCTGACAGAGGTCAACTCGAGATGGTCGGCATTGCTTAGAGGCATGGTCGAGAGGCAACAACAACTCGAAAGGGCGTTGTTGAGACTCGGTCAACTGCAGCACGCGTTGCAAGAACTATTAACCTGGATACAGAACACCTGTGACACTTTGGATACATTGAAGCCTGTAAGTTTTTTTTTTACGCCTTTAAGGTGCCTAGTGTACACAAGACGACAGCTCAAGCTATACAAAACCATGCAAGTTTTACCTTTACTGCTGCGACGTAGTTTCGTTGTTGACCCGCGATATTATATTATCATTGGATTGTTTTTTATCCAAATTTGTTCATTAGTTTTTGTGTAATGCGTGCACAACGAACAAATAATTTTACAAATGCCTGTCTTAACTACTATATCGATAGTAGAAGCCACAATCATTATGATCATTTATTTATTACATAACAAAAAATATTGTGTTTAAATCCATATGTTTAGAGCTATCCAAATTTAAAATAATATCTCGAAATCACAAGTTACTATATAAATAATAAGAAAATTACAAATATACACTCTATGGAGCAAATTAATCGTATATTATCAGTAAATGATGTCCGAAACCCTAGAAACTGGCGATCGTGCATAAGAATAGCTATGAATATTAAATAAGCGAGTGAGGTGTGTAAGGACCGAGTCATGTGTCGCTCGGTTCACTCTACCTACCCCGCAAGAGAGTTGGCGTGAAGTTATAGATAGGATAGATATAATATATAATTCAGCACAATTCATCACATTATTGCCATAGCAAATGTCAACAGGCATCATTGGTTCATTCATTCGGCAACAGACCGATTGTATTAATGAATCAAAATAATATTCCATATACAAACTTAAGCCCGTTACAATTTATTTAAGATACAATACACGGTTCCTTTGGCAGGTGGCTGGCGATCCTCAAATATTGGAAGTGGAGCTGGCTAAGTTGAAGGTGATGGTAAACGACATTGCGGCGCACCAGGCCAGCGTGGACACCCTAAACGAAGCCGGCGCCCAGATCGTCCAGCAGGGTAGGGGTATGTGGCCGCAGCTTAATGCTTACTTTCATTCCATACCATATGTGCTTAGTTAGTACCATGTTCAGACTAATAACACAGTGGAGAGATGTAATAGTGGGTTAATAAAAAAAATCGATATAATTATCAATGTTCATATTAGATTACTGTCAGCGATTAGTGAGTGAGCCGTACACAGACGTAACCATTCGTTCCGAAGTGCCAGCCGCGACTGGTTTGGCAGACTTACGTGACATTAGTGCATGAATGTGACGATTTCAGACGTTTCTTTGAAGTTATCCCACTGTATATATGTCTACTGTGCTAATAAGTGATTCTTGCTTAATTATTTATAGCTTCTTCTTCTCCCAACTTTGAATGGAAATGCCAATTGGTCACTAAGTCCTTCATCTTTTATTTTTTTTAGAAAACTTAAAGTAATTTAATGGATATAAAGTCATACTCATTTCTTGCAAAACATTTTTTATTGAATATTGAACTTAGATTCAATAAAAAATGGTTGGCATTTCAAAAAGTTATCTTCTACAAAATAAGTTATTATTACAATTATTTCTACCATACGTCACGTCATTCTTATTTCTAATATACATAATACATTCCTGTTTATTTATACTAGACTACTGTGTCTACTGTCAATCAAGTAACTGTGTTATCTGCCATAGAACAAGGCAGTTAATAGTATTGTCTTAGGTTTTCGCGATTGTTACACATTGAATTAAACAATTTTTAACGGAAGTATCGCGTATTTTATTTATTTTGTTGAACCTGACGTTTCGAACGCTTTGCAGCGTCCGTGGTCGCAGGAAGACTAAGGTGGTATTTGTCTTACATTAGTTATTCAATTATTACATCTACCGACATGGATGGATTAATTATATATGTTCCGATTCACACAAAAATCGCTCACAGTGTCCGAACATTTTTTAGATCTTTGGGTTTGGGACTTGATTATTTTTAGGACTGGATCCCAAGCTGGTGGTACTTGCCAACCATCTTCTCTATTGAATTTGGTGTGTTTTCTTATTTCAATAGCCTCGCGCAACATTCTCGGCATGTAGCGATTCTCCTTGGCGAGGATTTGTGGTTTATCGAACCGGATGTAATGGTTCTCTAATTGCGCGAGGCTATTGAAATAAGAAAACACCCCAATTTCAATAGAGAAGATGGTTGGCAAGTACCACCAGCTTGGGATCCAGTCCTAAAAATAATCAAGTCCCAAACCCAAAGATCTAAAAAATGTTCGGACACTGTGAGCGATTTTTGTGCGAATCGGAACATATATAATTAATCCATCCATGTCGGTAGATGTAATAATTGAATAACTAATGTAAGACAAATACCACCTTAGTCTTCCTGCGACCACGGACGCTGCAAAGCGTTCGAAACGTCAGGTTCAACAAAATAAATAAAATACGCGATACTTCCGTTAAAAATTGTTTAATTCAAGGCAGTTAATGCTACCACAAAACATGTCATGTCTTTAACATAAACCAAGTCATAGCCATTTTTATTATGCACACAAGCATTTCTACTATAAAACCTATTATTGCTGTTTCTAGTATACACAGTTTTAATTTCTACTGTAATACAAGTTTTTAATGCTATGTTACTTACAACAAAGCAAGCAAGAGCAAATTTGAAAATCAGTTTCATCTATTCATACACTACATAATCGTGCGGTACGCACTAATGCTTTAAGCTTTAAGTGTTTGTGTGTGTCCTTAAATGTATTGTTACTAAGTCTTTCCATTGTATCTGTGACTTTTATTCTAACTGTATAACTAGTACTTTCTATAACCTTTTCCAAGTTATTTGTATTTTATATATGAAAATTTTTTTTTAATTTTTATTTTTAAACTTATCGTTTTATTCTTAAAAAAAACCTTAGTATGCACTATTTAGGAGCTATTTAGATTGTGATAGTGTCAAAAACAAAATTAACTCTCCATCATCAAACCCAAATATAATCTGGCTTGCACGGGATGCATTTTGCTAGATTATTTAACGAAGCTCTAGCGAAAGAGGAGTATAACTATATTTATGAAGCTACCCGACTGGGGAAGAACCTTCACGCCAAATAAAAATTCTCTGGAACGTTCCTGTGTCCCTGTGAGTAAATAAAACCATCAGGAAACTGATTACGAGCGACTCGTTAACAGTTTCCCGATGACTTTATTTACGTTGTAAGCTGAGGCGGCAACGCGCGAGGGTTACTTCCGTAACAAACGTTCAGAACCTGAGGTACTGCTGTTTATCCGGCAGGCTATAATTACTTCTTTGTCAGTACGTTATTTGGAAGTTGCTAATTGTGGTATTTTCAGGTACCGACGAAGCAGGGGAAACGGCTGAAAAGCTGGCAACACTGAATAGGAAGTGGCGAGAGCTCCAACAGAAGGCCCGAGATCGGCAGACAGAGCTCGAGGACGCACTCAGGGAGGCGCAAAGGTATGTTTATTTCATCCGTTTGATGCTACGAAAACAAAAAATCGTTTGCACACTAAGCGATATCGAATATTTGTTCACATCGCTCTTATTAAGTTTACCTTTATATAATTACGCAATGGAATTTTCAAATAGATTTTCTAACACTTCTAATTGTAGTATCATTATGAAACTTGGTAATAGTGTAGATAGATAGATATATATATATATATATATAATAGTAATAGAGTACACTACATTGCCCGGTTTTACTATATATTTGGAATGCCAACATAATAATTTATTAGAGTTTCACCATTTAAATTTAATATATATGTCACTCGAAGGCCACTGACTTAACAAGTGTCGAAGTGACTTAATGTAAAGAATATATCGGGTTATTTTTTTATTATTTTGTTTTATTATTTAGGGTTATTTTTTTATTATTTTGTTTTATTATTTGGTTATTTTATTCTTATCGAGCTATTTTGAATACACCATTTAAATAGAAATGAAAAGGTGATGAGGAGAGGAGAGGAGAAAATAGTCAATAAAGATTCTAAGAAAAGAATTTAACTTTTCGATAATTTGTTATAGTTCGAGAATATATCGGGTTATTTTTACCAAGTGTTATCACACCTCTAACATAGTTAAAATATAAACGTTTTAAATTTTGCAGTATCATAAGCGATGGACACTATCACTAATTCGATTTCACAATAAAAACATGCAAGGGATTCCTTCTTATTTACTTTTTTATATATGAAACGCCCGTTTAAAAAATACCAAATTAAATCGCTGATTGAAAATTGGTAAACCATTCTTTCCCTGTACCCTTCATTTATTATAATTACTTTAATATTTGTTCAGTTTCAACGCGGAAATCGGAGACCTATTGTCGTGGTTATCTGAAGTAGACAGCGTGATTGCCGCGTCCAAACCCGTCGGCGGTCTACCGGAGACTGCCTCGGAACAGCTCGAGAGATTTATGGTGAGTTACGCAAAATATTTTCTTTATTTGTATAGGAAAGGGACAACAAAGATTAGGGACTCCTAATGGTAGGTGATTACCCATTAACATCATCAATACAAAACCTGATGACTGATCTTTTCTTTTTTAAGTAAAACAGTCTTTTATCCCGTTGAACGTAGAATTTGTTCGAGAAATATAAATATCTTTAAAAACGTATCACGGTAGAAAGCCATACATCCTGGTAGTATAGATGGGACTTTGCATGTGCGAATGATTTGGATAATGAAACTCAGTACCTGGTATCAAATAGGACTGCTCTTCCGAACACTCCCCAGGATATAACTTTATAAAATACAGAGAGAGACAGTCTCTGCTTGTAGACAGCGAGTCGATCGGAAATCACTGGATTGTTGACGGTTCAAACAGCTCTACGTTCTATGCCGTCAAATGGAGGAAGCAAATACTGGGGAGCATTATCCCAGAAATGTGAACTGCATATCATGTGAAGTCGAATCAAGGCTTTATATTGTTGAAGGCGATGCGGTGGCGCAATATATCGGCTTACTCTAGATCAATCTTCTTGAACTCCAACCTGGCTCTACACAACAAGTGACCGCGAAACAGAGCATCTTTTTATATTTCGACTCCCCAGGATTTACACGATGTTAGGAGGAATGTATACGATACGTATGTACACACACATTTTCTGACATATAAATGTAAACACACATTTGCCTGAATACTATGTACGCGTACATTTTCTTACTTTAAAACCATAAATACACTAAACAAGGTCCATATTCTTTGTGTTTGACAGGAGGTGTACAATGAGATAGAAGCCAACCGACCGAAAGTGGAGGCTGTTCTTCAGCAAGGCCAGGAATACCTCAAGAGGCAGGAGAGACCCAACCCCACCTCTCAGCTTCACCACAACCTCAAAAACTTGAAGACGAGATGGGACAGCGCCACGGCTAGGTAACATATTCAATTTTACTTTAGGATTGGTGCGATTTCGTGAGTGCTTCTAAAAATCTTATCCTACCGTATCCCTGGCAGTGTTTCGCAAACTATTGTTACTGAAGCTACATCTACCAAATCGAAGAAATTTAGATGCATGCCACAGAAAAACGCATTGTTTATTTAATATTTTGTTTATTATTAAATTCAGTATGATATGAAAATATGTTTCATGAGATGTGTAAGCCTGCGTGACAGCATAGGCGATCAAAATTTGGAGCAATAGTTATAAAGCTGGCCTCTCCCCTTCGTCGTCTCTCCCCTATACTTGTTTTACGCGGCACACCAACTGATCATGGTACATCACTGTCATACACAAAAATAATCTATGATAAAGATAGGGTATTAGTAAAAGATTAGTAGATTCTACATTAATCCCAGCCGTTGGATGAATGTGCTAGATGTTTAAATAGATCTACTATATTTAGGTAGATGTTAAGGAAACTAATTGTTTGATTGTGTAATATTAACAGAGGGAAATTATCAATTCTACCCAAGATATTTATATTCGAGTGTGTAGTTGATCACTTTCTACCGAGTTAAATACTTCATTATGTATCGACTATAGGAAAATATGTAAATACTAATTTAGAAATGTAACATTTGCTTTTCGGACAGAGATAAAATATTTTCTGTTGTTTACCAGGGCCTCTGACAAGAAGATCAAACTGGAGATCGCCCTCAAGGAAGCCACCGAGTTCCACGACGCTCTCCAGGCGTTCGTTGATTGGCTCACCAGCGCAGAGAAGACCCTTACATCCGCCAAACCTGTCTCCAGAGTCATGGAGACTCTACTCAGTAAGTATATGCCGACTAATATTGTAGATTTGATTAAAAGATGACGTGGTGATAAAGATTGAAAAGTCTCACTCTACTCGAACACGCAGGTCAAGTAACGTCGAACGCAAACTAGTTATGGATGGTGTTATATATCTTGAGATTCTCCGTCATAAGGCACATTAAGGCGTCGGTCTCGGCTGTTCTCGATTTACATTAAATCACTTCGACACTTGTTAAGTCAGTGGCCTTCGGGTGACATGATGACACTTGCCTCCGCCAATCCGCAGTTAAACAGCGTGGCGGAATATGTCTAAATTTATTTATATAACTAAATCAATTATTGATTTAATTTAAGCAGTGCAAAAAGTATCTCGACCAATGACTCTCTCCCACAGCACAAATCGAAGAGCACAAGTCCTTCCAAAAGGAAGTAGCCACCCACCGCGAGACCATGCTGCATTTGGACAAGAAGGGTACACACCTGAAGTACTTCAGCCAAAAACAAGACGTGATACTCATCAAGAATCTACTAGTGTCCGTGCAGCACAGATGGGAGCGAGTGGTTTCCAAAGCAGCAGAAAGGACGAGAGCGTTGGACCATGGTTTCAAGGAAGCCAAGGAGTTTGCTGACATGTGGTGAGTAATTTGTAAATTCTTTTGCGAGGACTTTAAAAGAAATGAAGTTCAATGCATTGAAGTAAACCAGTGTCTTGGATCATCATTTGCTCTTTTGCGTTTTTATGACAAGAATCTTCAGTCGTTGATTTATTTAAACAATAATTAAAACAATACGTTGAATAATTGTTGATTGTCAAAAACAATAACTATAAATATGGTTGCCAATAAGGAAATAAGAGGATAAAATACTTTCGTGCAGGAATAATCTCATGAAATGGCTGTCGGATACTGAACACCAGCTGGACGAGCTCAATGCAGAGGCCACCGTCAACGACCCGGACAAGATCAAGCAGAGGTGAGTGTCGCCTACTTTAAAAAAGAAGGTTCCTAATTCATCAAATTCATTAGATACTTGAGTATATTCTTTATTTACACAATAAATTCAATACAAAATATTTTTCTACTATGATTTATTGTAAGAATTTGTAAAATGTGTGTGAATATATATTAATTCATACATTTATGTACTTCATGTATGCAACAAGGCGGCCTTAATGCTGTAAACAATACTTTCAATGCAAAGTTAAGGTTACAGAATAATAAAAGGAAGGATCTCAAATATGAATAATATGTGACATTTGTTGTGTGACATCTATGTACATTTATGAAGCAATAATAAATGTCTAGAAACATCACTCGCGTTATGCCAGCTCCGCTATCATTGCACCTCTTCACGAAGATGATATAAATAAGTAAATTTTCTTGGATAAATTACGCAGGTTCATGTACACAAGCATTTGTGTGTGTGAACATGTCTGTCTGGTCCGAGAATCACAGCACAGTAGGGTCCTTATTCCTATTAGGTATTGGAAGAACAGCGTCGTACCTTCTGACATGGCCTCCCTGCCGATTCGATGTCATAAGATTTAACTTGTTCAGTTTGTTTTTTTTCTATCTGTACCTCATTATGTCACTGAATAAAATCATTTTCTTTTCTTTCTTTCTTTCAAAGAATCGAAACCACTAACACTTGGTCCTAAAGTGCCACTAGCTATTCCACCACTAGGCTCGTAAATCGATAATTACATTATTTAATTTTCCCAGGTTACACAAACACCGGGACTTCCAAAAGGCACTCGCAGCCAAACAACCGACCTACGATCAAACTATGAAGACAGGCAAGCAGCTCAAGGACAAGGCGCCCAAGGCAGACGAGAACACCCTGAAGACCATGCTGGCCGATCTCAAGACCAGGTGGACCACTGTCTGCTCGAAGGCAGTTGACAGGTACGCTAAAAGGAAATATCCATCGGGCTACTGTTACATTCAGTATAGTCCAAAAATCTTATATATATTTAAATCTTCATGCCAAGCACCTCTAGCGAGGTAAGCAGAGAGAACCGAGCGCGACATAACTCGGCCCGAACACAATTCACTCGCTACTTTAACATTTAAAGTTCTTTTCATGCAACTTTGACACTCAACCAACTTGTCGTGGTAGTTGAGTCCTACCTCCTTCTATTTTCGCGTTGTATATCTGTTCCGTCATTATTTCCTCTTGCATTCTACATGTACGGACCAACGGAACATACCTCTTCTTGTCTTGACACTAATTCTACCTTTCATACAAGAATCGTATTTTTTCAAAGTCTTGTTTTTGGACCGTAGTACAGAACTCTTCTTGTGGAAACCCGATTAGAGAGGTTATGCAAGATTTTTACGTCCTTCGCACTGTCTCTCTCTCTCTCTATAAATTGAATAATAATGAAAAATCTGTCCATCAGACAACGCAAACTGGAAGAAGCCCTGCTGTACTCCGGCCAGTTCAAGGACGCCATGTCGGCGCTGCTCGACTGGCTGAAGAAACGGCAGAAGGAGCTCGCAGCTGACTCCCCGGTGCACGGCGACCTTGACACCGTAATGGCCCTCATCGAACAGCACAAGGTAACACATTGTTTTAGTTAGCAGCATGATGCAGACAATGGAAGGAATAAAAATGGCGAGCCCCGTGGCGGAGTGGTTAGCATTGGTACTTTAACACTAACGGTCGTGGGTTCGACACCCACACAGGACAAACATTGTTGTGCATGAACATGTCTGTTTGTCTTGGTCTGAATATTTTCAAGAAAGGTACATCCAAGCATCCCAACTGGATGAATACCTCTACCTCACCTGTTTTGTAACTCAATTCACCATTGCGAGTCGAAAGTGAAATAGAACGCGCATTGGTTATTGGTTAAAACATCCTCGCATTGGACCATAAGCTTGAATCGGTGAGATATTTAGGCACTAAAATGCTAAGTTTTTGTGAGTAAAGGATGCCTTTATGCACCGTCAAGTGATTTATGTGGCTTGTGCTCTACGATCCTTATAATTTGTCTTTCAATGTGCGGATGAGTCATTAAACCCTTGTATGGGTGAAGAAATTCGATTCTCAACTCTAATGTTTTTTTGCTCCAAAAATTTATTTCCGAATTAAGCTATTATTAAAACATATTTTGTTATTTGTGACAGCAATTCGAGGAGGACCTGCGTTCCCGTGAACAACAAATGCAGTCAGTACTCAAGACTGGTAAAGACCTAGAAGCAACCGTAAGTATTTACTTATAAATCATATTTTACAATGATGTTCATTATCTTCTGTTTGTTTCTGTTTGACGGTAATTATAATACTGTTTTGAGAAATTGTGTTATATATATAATTACGATTAAGATCTATTTTTCAATGCAGGTACCTGTTGAAGACGCAAGCAGCATTCGTCAACAATGCAATGAGCTGAAACGAATCTGGGACGATGTCTTGAGCCTCAGCGAGAAGAAGGATCACAAGCTAGAAGGCGCTCTCAAGGAGGTACGGTTACCTTTTCTACGAATGATAGTACAGTCATGTTCCGAGATTTCTGACTGACAGATTTTCTCGTCATCGGATTTTTTTAAATTATGCCAGTAGCAGTTGCGTAAAAGTATTGGTTGTACGCAGATAAAAGGATTGTATACATTATATGAGTATTTCCAAAGGGGCCTCTACGCTTTGGACTCATATCCCGCGCACGCCTATCAAATGACCGGGTTTATACCAGTGAGATGAAACTAATTTAGTAAAACTTTTCTCCATCAGGCGGAGAAACTCCACCGCTCCGTCAACATGCTCCTGGAATGGCTGTCCGACGCCGAAACCAAGCTGCGCTTCTCCGGACAACTGCCAGAAGGCGACCAAGAAACGCTCCAACAGATCAGAGACCATGAAAGGTTCATCTACGAGCTGAAGGAGAAGCAGAGGGACAAGGAGGAGACGATATCCCTCGCCCACTCTATCTTGGGCAAGGCACATCCCGATGCAGTCACTGTGATCAAACACTGGATTACTATTATACAAAGTCGGTGGGACGAGGTGAGTACTTTATATACAATTAACTGTAGAATAGTTATCCGTGCATGTGGTGCACCCTGGCAATTAACAAACGAGACTCTGGCATAAGGCGAGACAATATTTAAGCAGTCCAAATGTGGAAGCAAAATGGCAAATCAATCCATTAGTTTTTGTTCTCATTTCATTGATATATGAAATCTATATCAATAGAGTCTAGCTGCATTGCTATTAAAAAAAATCCGTATGCTAACTCGGATCTTGTGATCGATATATATTTATAATTTATACAGATAACATCGGCATATCTGTCGTAACATATATCTGCTATATATGTATATATATTTTAAAAAAGTTTTTATCTATACGAGTAACCGTACCGTATCTCTCGTGCGCTGCCACCCCTGCTGTTATCACATCAACTCCTTAGGAGCTTACCAGTAACCTCATCGCACGAACACAAGAACTCTTCAAGGGGTTGTTCTGTGAAGTGGAGGTACTTCCCCAGTCGTACTTCTTTAATGCGGTGATATTATACTGGTCTAGTCGTCTACTCCCAAACTAAACAAAGCTTGTATAATCGGTAGTAGATAACTTACGAACGTATTTAAAATACTTATGATGTGTAACATCTTTCCTACAATCTGTGGGAGTGATTATGTGAAAAGGGACGGAAGTGTGCAATATGCGTGCTATTTGATTCGACTCTCGATTCGATTGTAGAGTTGGCCGTCAGATGGTACCAACCCATTTTCCGAGAGGTTGGGACTTATTGATAATGTAGTTTACAGCATAAATACGAGTAATAAAAAGTCACATTTAAAAAACATATTACAAATTCAATTATTTGCCTGATTGATTGACAAAAGATTACAATAATCACTCAAAACAAAACAGACAGTGCCACAGACAACAAACGAATATCAATGGGACTAATGCTTTGTTGCATTTATACGTATTTCATGGTATTTACTTGAATTCTCAATTTATGGTTAAACTAGCTGACGCGGCGAACTTCGAACTCCGAATCAATAAATGTTGTGTTAACTTATTAGCTGAATTAAATTCAGTTTTTTATAAAGACAAAATGAATAGTCAAAATGTTAAGTATAATACGTGTTCAGAATTGAGAAGTATTTCAATTATTTTAGAAATAATGTAATTCACATGGCAGCAAAGCATTTGCTTTATAGAAGCGAACGAAGTGATATTTTGTGTTTGCGCATCTTTGTGTAAACTTAATTTACTTGCGTGTTGTTTCGTTATCTAGAAAAACCGTCGTCCGATTTTCAAAACATGTAATTTTCCTTTGACAGATGTTTTACTTACAATAGTTTCACAGGTTTTCACTTACTATCATTAACAAACCGAAAAACAAAAAAATATATATATGTAGGTATCGAATTATTTGGGTAATTTGGATTTAGTAGCACTCGGACATTTCTAGGTTAGTTTAAGAAAGACTTGTGGCCGTCAAAAGCCGAGCGAGTGAAGCGAGCGAGGCTCATCTTTTGAACTACATATATTTTAATTTTTTGTCATTTGAAATGTCTTTTTATAATATGGAAAACATTTTTCTGGAGTTAGAAAACATAAGGCATTTGAAAAAAATAACAATCGTAAATCGGAATTTCATGAATCTATCAATAGTATTTTCGGTCAAATGAAAATATGGAAAATAAAAAACATAAATGTTTGTATTCTACGGGAATCGAACCCTCGTCTCTTAATATTAAAGTGAACGTGTCAAACCACTCTACCACTATCATTAAATCTAGTCAAATCAATCAACCACAGGTATCTAATCTACTGCAGTAGAGATTACATGACATTCAATTATATTTCAATAACACAGCAAGATATATACGCGCGGTCAGGTTTTATGTAATCGGTTTTGTGATGTGATATTTCCAAATTTGACCAAAATGAGCGGTCAACAAGGACCGAGGAAGTTGGTTGCACACGTTCTACCCGTGGTTAGAATATTCTCCAAGGTTACACCTTTGCAGGTACTTAGACTATGCTTATTTAAAAAGAATGTTAATATTCGAAATTTGTTTAATTAATGCCTGCCGATGGGAAGCATTTGTATTGAGCTGAAATTTAACAAAATCGTGTAACTTACACGAGAACGAATCTGTGCAAGCAAGCACGCAATCGTAGGCTTTGGTAAGGGTTTCATGGCGGGCACGTATATGTAAGCATGCATAATTATAATAAAATTGCAGCAGTTCAGTTTGTACGCGGAATATTTGCGAAACAGATTTTTTAAGCAATGCCTGTCTTGGCTTCTCTAGCAATAATGGAGACCAGTTGCATCATATATATACAAAGACTAAACTATTATACAGGATGCAACAAAATGTATATACCGTATGTAATTGGACTTGAGACAAAGTGTAAACAAAGAAAACAAGTCGTCAAACAGACGAATCGGTACACGGAGGCCAAACTCCGCCAATCTGCATTTGAGCAGCGTGGTGGAGTATGCTCTTAACCTCTTCGGTTGAAGGGAGTCCCGTACCATGCTGCAGTGGGATGAATTAGGGTTGGTGTAGTAGTAGTACACGGAGGCCAAATCTTTTCTACATGTCTTAATATCTTAATAACAGTCTCCTTCATTGTAGAATGCACTGGAATATTATTTAAATGCTTTTTCTTCGATGAATTAAAGCGCAAAAATTACTCTGTCCAGGTTTATTAATTCCCCCCAGAATAACGTTCTGATAACAGAACCTCAACAATAACAGAATATCAAAACGTAAAACTCCTATAAAGCTTAATAAAGACATCAACTGCTCGTCCCACCGTAGGGATACGGATTTCTCTTCAATCAAATAATATATTTAGAGCATACTCCACCACGCTGCTCCGCGGATTGGCGGAGGCTAGTGTTTTCAAGCCGCCTAACTTAGGCCACTGACTTAGCTTAAACACTATCATCCATCGACAACAGCCGGTAGCAATGGCATAACATACCCTTCGAACCACGGAGAAGTTCGATAGATACATTCATCCATAGACACGACGAGGTCGGCGTTACTTAACCTGCGTTTTCGATTAGAGTGATGCATAACAACGGCATTGAGCTTCTCCACATTTAGGTTACTATTTCTCAAAAGTATTTAGGGTTCTTGCATGAAACGCGAAAATATAAAACCCGCGGTCTGTATGTTGCATGTTAGTGCATAACATGAGTTGTAACGTTGTGTTTATGACCAGGTATGGCAGTGGGCGATGCAGCGCGGCGGCAAGCTGGAGACGCACATGCAGAGCTTGAAGGACCTCGACTTAGTTCTAGAGGAGCTGCTTAAGTGGCTCATCGGACTTGAAAGCACTCTGCTATGTGAGTATACATATCGTCGGCGCAATGGTCGACTAGTCTATTGGCTATTGTGCCTTCTTCATCCTAATGTTATTCCGTTTACTAACCCTTTCGGATTGGCGGGGCCACTACCTATGTTTTGTTAACCCATTACTTCCCAAGCATAGAAACCACAGGACTTTTTGTTGAATTCTTTAAATTGAGGTCATAATACATGAAGAAAAAGTAATGTAAAATAATAAATAAAAATATATCCCTTGTTGAAAAACAGTGTACAAATACACATTTTATTAGAAACAATAGAAAAAAAAATATTAATTTGCGAAAAAAAAATCAAATGTATTGTCCTAAAAATAGGACAGCGGCGAGGAATGGGTAATACTCATTTTAATATGGAGCTCAGATCAGATCTGCACGACCCAAAGTGAAAAATCTGATCTTTCTTAAATTAAGTCACATACTTCTATTGCTTTTTATTGATCTATAATCAATTTAATCCAGTTGCTGTTTCTTATTCTTCTTCTTCTTAGCGTTATCCCGTTTTCTAATCCAGTAGGACTGGCGGGATCCGCTACCTAAGCCTAAGGATTTGACGAAGATACTGTTTTTTACTTGGAGCGACTGCCCTCAAACCTCCACAACCCCGAACGGAAATCAGACCTTTCAAAGATTAGGCCACACGTCTTTCGAAATGTAATTTCTTGGACGTGCGGGTCTCCTCGCAATGTTTTCCTTCATCGCCGAACAAGTGATAATTACAAATCTATACATCTATACTCTATACAGATAAATAAAATTGGAGTGTCTGTTTGTAATATTAAAATAACCGCTTTTTATTAAATGCATATGGATGTATACACGGTACATATACCAAATTATTTTTTTACAATTTTTGTCTGTCTTGTCTGTTTGTTCCGGCTAATCTCTGAAACGGCTGGACCTATATTGACGGGACTTTCACTGGCTGATATAATAAGAAGTAACTTAGGCTACTTTTATTTTAGAAAAATTATTTATTTTTACTAATATAAATAAATTATAAAAAAAGTAACTATTCCGCGCGAACGAATTCGCGGGCACTGCTAGTATGTACATAAATCCGTAAATACGAATTTTGTTATACATGCCCACTCCAGGATTCGAACAGGACCGCTCGGCTAATAGGCTGGTTATTTCACTCATCACTAGACTGTTGCTGTTTCTATTTGTTAACATTAATAATATTTCCAGCGCTCGAGTCTGAACCGCTACCAGAATCCATCGAACTGCTAGAAGGCCTCATTGAAGACCACAAGGAGCTGATGGAGCACACACAGAAGAGGCAGAATGAAGTCGATCGCGTCTGCAAGGCATACCAGGTGAGATAAAGTCTATAAAATGTCTTGAAAGAGCTATGTGTGTTAAAGCAGCGTGAAGACATTTCATCGACCGAGAAATTTGGTGCTCGGTTCTCTCTGACTCTGTGGAATGTTTATTCACTTCACACCAAAATTTTATATTCGGATACATTATTCCTTATACTACGCCGGAGGACACAAGCAAATAGCCTACCTCATGTAAAGTGATCACCATAGACTACTAAGGCTCGCAATACATTAAGTTTCGCCCGCGCGACACTCCTGCTGCCGAGACGGCTATTCCTTATGAGATTACTGGTAATCTCACTACCTCGCCGGAACACGACAACCCTACAGGGTGTTGTTGTGGCTGCGGTACTTGCCCGGTCAGGTTGCTATTATGCGTACCGTGCATATACGATATGTTAACCATTTGCGAAAATGAAATATTTTTAAGTAGGTAGGTTTCATCTTGTTTTGACTTTGTGTAAAACTATAATTATTTAACATATTACCAGGTCAAGAGTCAAAGCCAGGGACGAGAGACAACACCAAGGAAAGTCTCCGCAAAGAGCGCCACGAAAGGCGCGCCTGGGTAAGTAATCAAGTCGCAGACTTCTATTTACTTAGCAGTGTTTTCTATATATATATATGTGGTTTACTGCCTATATTATATTGTAGTCCATTGATATAGTAGCCCATAATTTACGTAGAATGGGACTAAGGAATGTGAAATAATATTTAACATGTCAAAATAGTATGCATACAATAATCCCTAAGGATTGTTTTAAAATACGAATTTAAAAAAATGTGTTTGACGATTTTTGTAAAAAAAAAAGCATTAACTGACAAACATCTAACGAATTTGTATGCTAAAAATTGATGTAGTTGCATCACAGTCTCAAAATATTTATGATCTCTGCTTTAAATCGATTCTGTAGGACGGAGAGTTTATGATTACATTACCGGTTTTTATTATACCGTGAATTAAAAAATAAACATTAGTTTTGCACCAAATTAAATATGCAGTCTATTAAATTATGGGCAATTTTATGTCTATGTGTTATTCCACTCTCATTGTTTTTTTTTCGTTTCTTTCACGTGCACGTTATCGCCATTGTGACGTCATTGCATTGCATGGTGTTGCATTACAGTCGAGGATCGCAGCACGACCTCAATAGAGACAGATCTGTATCACCAGACTATTATGGCACCAGACGCTACAGGTGTGTTTTTTTTTATTTTTTCCTCCCCTTGTACATTTTTGATAAATTTTTTTTTTCAAATTTTGATAAAATAAATTCTCCAATTTTGTTTATATGTATTTCTTTTTTTATGGTCTATTTTTATTTTAACATTATGTTTAACATTGTGGTTAAAATAAACTACTCGGTAGTTCTAATTGTTTAAAAATGACAATAAGGTTTAGGTGACGTTTGTACAACTGGTAAAATAAAAATCTAATTACCATTAAAAAGAGAATAACCTTCATTATGCTTTTAAATATTTCATTGTGGTGTTTTGTTATCAAAGGGTTCAAAAAGAATTTATTTAGTGTTGAAAACGAACTCGTTTATATATTGTACATTTTTTACTAGTACTTTAAGTGAGCAATTATTATATATATTTCGTGTATCTTTCAAACGACTGTATTTTACATTTTAGATGAAATTTTATATTTAGTGTATGTTTTTGCTTTTAAAGTTTGTTTAAGTATATAAGTTTCTTAAGCTGAGAAATTTTACACAAAATAAGGTATAAAACGTAGATAGATTGCCGGCGTCGGTACACTTATTAAACAACAATACTAGATTAATTCAAATTATTTTTTTCTGGAGCTGTAACACCATATAAGTATTTTAATAAATTTTTATATTCTTGGACATAATTAAAATTATAAAAATATTAGTCTCCCTCCTAGAAGCCCTTATCAATTCGAAATTAGAAATGAATTCGCAACTGAATAGCAGACCCTTTGACGGCAGAACTAAATGTCATAGCTTCATCCTGCTCTAACACGTGTAAATGTTGCTTTCTGTCTCGTTCTTATGTCGCACTCGCTTCAACACCCGGCAGGTCCCGGATTCACAGTCGAAGTAGAAGAGGAAGGTTTGATGTCATTTTGTTCTAGGATTGTCTTTTTATTGCTTTTTGTTTTTTTTTTTTTTTGTGTGGCTTTGCAAATTGTAGATTTAATAGAATATAAAATGGCATGTGTGTGAAGATTAATAGTAGTAAATAATTAGAATAACTAGTAATTGATCTCTTTCTTTTTTCAAATTAGCAATCGATTTGGATTCTATTTTAGGTAAAAAACTTTGATTTTTACTTTTTGTATTTAGTAATTTCCTTAATTTATAAAATTACGTATTTGTGGTTTTAGAAGATTTTTAACCTTGAATATTAGATTATATATTTATAAATTTGCGAAAAGTAGTTAGGTTCTATTCTAGTAATGAGTAGTATTTTAGTAAGTACGTAGGAGCTTTAAAATAACATGTACTGAGGGTATGAGTACAAAAGTAATATCACAGTATTTTTGAAAACACAAAATTAATCATTTTGCATGCTGTTTGAGACAATGAAATTTAATAAGACTATTATTCGCATTTAATCAAAATGTATAATATTATTTTGCAGAATGTAAAAAAAAACACTTTCTGTGCTAAATTTAAATTTCATGCGGCAACTCTTAATAACTTTTCTATGAGTATTTAGGCGTTATTAAAAACAATACATTTCCGTTTCAATTCTTTTGACACAGACTATATACATAACAGTCTTATTAAACTAATGCTTGAAACAACAACATGCATGTTCTACATATAAGACACTCAGGGTTGTCAATCACAGTTCAAAAATCTAATGTCACATACAATTTAATTTGAAAATATTTTTACTAACACAATTATTAACTGCCATTCTAATATTCACCGTGTCACGATATTAACCAGGTCAAATAATAAGGTTGTTAAATCACTAACGTTGGGTTTGGTGCGATGTTTGTAAGTTTGTGAACAGAGGCGGCTTTAGAGGCGGGCCCTGGGTTCAAGACGAGGGACAGTGGGTGATTCTTTTATGGTTACATTTTAATTAAAATCGTTAAGAAAACAGCTCACGATTTTATTGAATACGAGAAGTTACAGTATTTCAAGTTATCAGTACTTAATTTTCACAATGTTGCGAAATTCAAAATATAATGAAACTATACAAAGTAGTTTTATATTCATTTGTATTTGTTAATCAATAATTGATATGAAGTATCATAGTAAATTATTTGAAATACTACTTGTTTGTTTCTATAATCCATTAACTAGGTATATTACACATATACCACTCCAATAATATGCACATTTTTACACGTACGTAGTAAATATGAATGGCTATTATTCATTACATGGTATTTATGATTAAAATTGACAATTCATCTAATTAATATTCCCTAACGAAGCGATTAGAGTTCGTATTCACGCCTGCATCTCTCCCACGCTTTCCTCGGGAGAGGGTAAGAACAACTTAGCAGGTGAAAACCAAAGTATTTTCTATTTATAAAATACTTTTGTCCGATAAAAGCCATACAAGTCTCGTCCGGGCCTTGTGTTGCACCTACACCCAAATGCCTTCTAAGTCTGCCACTGCTTGTGATTACAATATTGCCTGTGCTCTTAGCCGCGTGAGTCCTGGCCGAGATAGTCCCGACCGCAATCTGCCGCACTACGGGCCCAGATTCCCGCCAAAGGGCAGGTAAGGTTTTCCGGCGCTATATATCATAAAAAAGATGGTATTTAAACTCGTTATCTTAATTGAAACTATAGTGTGATATATTATAAAAATATACCTATTTTGTAATAATTAAGTTTTAGCTGCCACAGATGTGCCAGTGAAGTGAAGTTTAAATTGGATGTTTGATAGTTTGCCCAAATAAAAAAAACATATTTATATATATTCTTCAACCTTGAATAATGCACACTTTTCGCAATGTTTAATGTATAAAAATATGGTGTCATTTAGTTTCAATTTAGATAACGGTTAATAAAATAAGGGTAAATTTAAGTGGTAGCCAATCACAGGCGTACGTGGCGTTTAACAGGGTAAGCCACGCTTCATATAACGGCGCTTTTTTATGTGCTATCTATTATTGTGACAACCCTACTGTGAATTGAATGAAATGCTAGTGTAATGTTTGTATTCGGTATATAAAGTTATACAATAGTTTAATCTCCTGTAATACTTTACGAGGTGAATGTACTCATGAATAATATTAACTTTTATTAAGACGATCTCCTTTTACAAACAGTGTCGAACAGCTGATCATTCAATTTGGATTTGATTCATTTAAGCATTTGGACTTTGGCATTTCTCCTAATATGTATATTTTTTTTATTTCGATATTGGTCCCATGAAAAAGATTGTTATTATTGATGAGTAGTACATTCGTCTCCACCAAGTTGTTAATACTGATTAGTATTGCAGAAGATTAAATATATATTATTTTGCTTTGCCAAGCATGTGATTACTTTAGCGTTGTAAAGTGTACAGTCGGGAGCATATCATTTTTACTCTTTTAGTTTTTTTTGACTAGTATTGTTTTGTAGCTTTGTAACGTTAAGACAACATATAATGTATCACCGTATTAGTAGTATACTGATACGAAATTAAAACGTCGTTAGAACAAGCATACGGCCCGACTGATCGCAAGAACGTATCAATCGTCTAGAGCATTGTTCCGAAAAGTGGTGTTTGTAGCGCAGCGGTAAATAACGCAACTTTGACACCAACGCTCGCGAGTTCGATTCCCACGCAGGACAAACATTTGTGTGCATGAACATAGAGAGGTAGGGTGCATCGAAGCAGCCCGTCTTGGAAAGAATCTCCACCTCACAGAATACCACTGCCAAATTCTAGGCATGTACCATTAAATTTGTGTTTTCAGATTTACACAATGTAGTTGTCAATCGGTAGGGTGCACCACGTGCAGGTGGCCTTTGGCTCTAACGATGATGATGCTCACTTACACCCCTATATACTTTTACTGAAATTTAATTAACATTGCAGTCTAAAGATTCCGTTGCCCAAGTAATTAAAAACAGATTCGTGTGTATTAAAAGTAAAAACAGATTCGTATGTATTACTTTATCCCCGTAAGGTTGCGAATAAACCGGCTGGAGGCAAGCAGTTGCCGTAGCCTACGTACACTTGCACCACCAACAAACATCACTTGTGTCTGGCTTATCCGCATATATCATCAAAATGTCCAATTAATTATGAACGTAATGATATTAATTTACATACAAACTTATTTCTATGTCATATAAATGAATAAATATTCCCAAGCTAAAACAAATGTTATTCCAATGCAGCAAAGGCTCAGAACCGGAGTTCCGGTCGCCGCGCGTGAAACAGCTCTGGGACAAGTGGCGCACCGTGTGGCTGCTCGCATGGGAGCGACAGAGAAGGCTCCACGAGCGTCTCGCTCACCTCAAGGAGCTGCAGCGGGTGTCCAACTTCAGCTGGGACGACTGGAGGAAGAGGGTTTGTATTCTCATACATTCATCGTCTTCATTTCAGTCGAAGTGCGTTTACTGCTGAACATGTCTCCCTTAGACTTCCATGACAATCGATCTTGTGTTACTGGCATCCATCGGCGCCCTGTAATGTTCACCAGATCTTCGGACCATCGAGTGTGAGGGGGGAAAGGCGGTATACTGCTTTCCGTTTTGCGATTCGTGGTCGCCATTCGATAACCCTTTGATCTTAGCGGCCATTGGTTCTTCGAGCTATGTGACCTGCCCATTGCCACATATATATATATATATATGTATATATATATATATATATATGATGATGATGATGTTAGAAATAGAGTTGGTCTGAAAGAGAGCGTCGGTGTTAAAATAAGAAGAGGCATGCTCCGATGGTTCGGGCATGTAGAAAGAATGCAAGATGAAAGAATGACGAAGCAGATATACAATGCAAAAGTGGAAGGATGTAGGAGTCGGGGAAGGCCAAGACTTACCTACCATGACCAAATTGGTCGTGTTCTATCAGAAGGTGATGTCAGGAGCCCTAGAAACCCGCGTGCGTGCATGAGAAGAGCAATGAATGTTAAAGAAGCGAGTGAGATATGTAAGGATCGAGTCACGTGGCGCTCGGTTCTCTCTGCCTACCCCGCAAGGGATTTGGCGTGAAGTTATAGATAGATATATACTAAATTGAATATAGATCAGCATTGTAGAGGTGAAGTTAGATGGGAAAACCATATGGCCGATTTCTAAATGCATAAGCACGTGGCGAATCGAATTTGTCTTTATAGAACAGGTATGATTACCGTATCGTGTCGTTGAAGAACTCAGATATTCTTCCGTTATCTTGAAGGCCCTAACTATATTTTTAATGGAAAGTCTGCTCACAATATTTTCGCGCCTCTGTTTCTTGTATAGCCAAAGGTAATAGATTTTTTCTTAAAATTACAACTAATGCATTGTGGAGGAGGCATAGCAGTACATCGTTCCTGTTCCTTTACGAAATCATCGTAATTGTGTATTTCTTGTTGGCAGTTCCTCAAGTTCATGAACCACAAGAAGTCTCGTCTGACAGATCTGTTCCGCAAGATGGACAAGGACAACAACGGACAGATCCCGAGGAACGAGTTCATCGACGGAATTATCAATACCAGTGAGTATCGTAATATTATATCTCTGCCTCGGATTGGAGGCCTACATAGGAACCATGAAGTCACCTGCTTAGATTTTTAATTTAAAGCTGAATATTTAAGTCATAATTCCCCGAACGTAATTTTATTCAATTTAGACTAACATTTTTATAACTTTCATCAAGTTACGAAGCTGATTATTGATACATAAAAGTACAGCTCATGAAAATTTTGTTGGGAAAAACCTCGAAAAAGTCTTCTACTTTTTTTTAAGATTTTAATGCTGCTCAGGCCAAAATTCTCAAAAATCCATAACTCGAAAACTATGAAGCCACGGAACATACATGGGGGTGACTCGGATACCCTACAATACGAGGGACTTAATTTTTTTTTGGACGTCAATGTTCCGGCCACCCTGTATACCACACATTACAAAAAAATACCAAATCGGTGAATATTTCATATAATAAAGGGATAAAAATAAATAAATAAAGATAAATAGTAGTTAAGTGGAAAGTCAACCGTCAATATACGAGTAAGATAAAAACAAAAGATGCCATGAAAAAACTAGACTAGGCAGATGCAAAGTTTTTACCTAGATCACAAAGCCTCTCGCACAGATGTCTCTATAGCGAGATAAATCTACAATATAATATACGTATATATTGTGTAACGACTGCTTCACTTAACTCACCGCGGACGATTGATCATTGATCCCACATCGTGTGCGACCCAGTAAGTTCTCGTTGGACAATTTTTGACGATTCGGCGATTTTAGTCCTCTGTGGACAAAATTCTCTCGTCTGCGCAGGCCTTTAGGCGTCGCAGTTGGTGCTGTACATTCAGACGCTACTCGCTGACATAGACATTTTGATCGCATGCGATTAGATTTTAACTCTTATTGCGAACAAAATAAAAATGGCTCAAAGATCAAAGATTCATGAAGGAAATACCGTATGGAAGACCCAATGACACGATTTTGCATAGTAAATAAAATCACTACCACGGGTCGGCGGGTAAATTAGAATGCTCGGCTCTTATAGGCTAGTTCACCGATAAACATAGCGTCCCTTATCGTTATTGGTTAAAATAGATTCTCATTGGTCAGTTGGCTCGAATCGCTCAGATATCTAGGCGCTAAAACACAATGTTTTGGTGAATAAGGGGTAGCGGTGCATTTTATGCGCTGTTAAGAGGTTTATTGATTTGCGCTTGCACCTAAACGTGCTGTAAATGGTATATTTGTTGTCAGAATTCGACACATCTCGACTGGAGATGGGCGCAGTCGCGGACCTCTTCGACAGGAATGGCAGTGGACTTATTGATTGGGAGGAATTCATCGCCGCACTCAGGCCGGACTGGGTAAGTGTCTGAACATCTAAAGGATTTAAGGTTCAAACTCGGGAGAAAGGCAAGTGGGTGAATGCTAGTGAATGATTACTTATCCTATTTTAGTTTTATAGACACGCAACTGATCCGCGCGAATAAGACCCCGATGTTTATTTTTTATATAGCGTGCATGAGGAGAGCTATGAATGTTAAAGGCGCAAGTGAGTGGTGTAAGGAACGAGTTTTCAAGAGAGGTAGGGCGCTTTAAAGTAGCCTGCTAGTGGTAATACCGCTACCTCACCGAAAACCGGTCAAATAATAACTCCCTGGAGGAATGTTGTATTCCTGAGATGTTGAGTGAGTGAGGTTACCAGTAAGCCCCCGAAGACTTAACATGCCCTCCGAAGCACGGAGAAACACAAGATAGATAAACCTATCCATAGACAGGCTGCAATGGACGTTGCTTAACCTGCGTGTTCGGTTAGAATGACACGCGCAACGATGTCATCGAGCTCTCAATATACCCTACGTTAACGTTAAATACATTTATTTGAGTAGTTATAGCCCAGTGGATAAAGAACCGGCCTAGTGATCAACAGGTCTCTTCGCTTCGAATCTTGGGCATTATTTTTATCCACTAAATTCGTGTTTTCGGATGTATGTACATATCTGTAATTATCATTTGCTCGGCGTTGAAGGAAACTATCGTAAGGAAACCCGCACGTCCAAGAAATTATATTTTGAAAGACGTGTGACCTTACCTAAGAATGATCTGGTTTTCCATCTGGATTGCGGAGGTCTGACAGCAGTCGTTCCATGTAAAAGTCAGTATCTTCGCCAAATACTTAGGCTTAGGTAGCGGACCCCGCTAATGCTAGGGATAACGCTAAGAAGAACATTAAATACATTGTTTGCGTTAACTTATTGATAACTATGATTTCTCAAGACAGCAACGGATTTCATGATGATTTCCTCAACGTCATCCTATATGACTGTTGTATACAATAGGCCTTCTAGCCTTTTAGGGACGTATGTAGGCTATTAGATTGTCCTATTTAGAAGCCGTGAGTTATTATATGCTAATGTGTACGTTGGGTGCAGGTGGAGCGCCGCGGGCCCCCGACTGACGCAGACAAGATCCACGATGAGGTGAAGCGGCTCGTGATGCTGTGCACCTGCAGGCAGAAGTTTAGAGTGTTCCAGGTCGGCGAGGGCAAGTACCGGGTGAGTGTTGCTTGTTGTGAAACGTCATCACGCTTTCGTGTGAATCGCCCAAACATTTTTTTTTATATAATAAGATATTATTATATATTAAGAGCGGTGGTAGGGCGCATCAAAACAGCCTATCTGGGAAAGTACCCGCACCTCACAGAAAACCCGCAGCCAAATGACTCCCTAGAGGGTTGTTGTGTTCCTGCGTGTGAGTGAGGTCACCAGTAAGCTCCTAAGGAGTTGCTGTGTAAGCGGCAGAGGAGGCATCGCGCGAGTGACACTTAATATATTACAAGCGTTAATAGGCTAGGACAACAGCTTGATTTTAGGTGGGCCGTATGCTTGTATGCCTGCTGACGTGTATACAAAAATTCAACACATGGATATAGACCAGCTGAGTGGTAAAACGACTCGCGATAGCTATTTTAGCACCGAGAGCCTTGGGTTTCGGGTGGCACAAGGCTAACATTTATGTGCATATACACGTCTGTTTTTATCGTCAGGGTTTTTTTATGTATTATAAGTATATATTTATAAAAAAAAAGGCATTCGTGTACGTTGTCTAGTACCAAAGCTTTGCTTAGTTTGGGCCTACATGGCACTGTGTACTTTGTTCGAGAATAAATATATATATATATATATATTTTGCGAAACATACCTCATAAACTATCAGGAAGTCTAGATCTGGCTTTGTATGGCAAAGTACAAGGCATAATTTAACCTTTAGTAATTAAACGATAAAATTATTTACTTTTTTATATGTTAAATCACACTATATATTCAATTCTTAATATTATGACAGTAGTGCAAATCTGTGTTTGGCTTGGCAGAAAGGGCGATGAGTAGATGGAATCTTTACAGAGACTTCACAACTACATCTCACCTTTTTAGGTACTTACGACTTTACATTACTCACCTAAAATTGATGTGATAGTCGGCAATAAATGGCCGAGGCTGTGGTTAAAACAATGCCTATTTCTAGGTACAGATAAGGACGTAACAAGCTTTACACCCACACGTCTTATAACACTGAAGATGAAATTTACATGGTTTGAGAGCTCTGTAAAATATACGTCTTGTTTTGTACCATCATTGGTGAAATATGTGTCTTCCGGCGCAACCGGTAAACATGCAAGATTCTGACAGAACTTCGAATAGATTTTTTTTTCTGTTAAAGTGCAGTCGCGCATAATTATTAAAGCTTGGGAACAGACGCTTTTTCATGTCTCACCGTTCAAAAGCATTGATTTTGCGCAACTAGTGGAAAGATCATGCGGTTAAACGGTGTGGGCTGAGGCGAAACTTTTGCTGAATTATGTTTTTTGTAATAAATTGTGAACGGGTGCTGGGTTAATCAATGTGGAGTGATTGCAAACTGTAAATTTGAGCTAAGAGTTGAACTTTTACAAATTTTAACTTGTTAATTTGACCGCTATCGCGCTAATATTTAATTTACAACTTATTTTATTCAGAAATTAAAATAATACGTAAAAAAATCCATGTTACCAATCTCTCATTAACTCAAACGGACTACAGTTTTTTAAGTAATTTTTTTTTTTCATCAGGCGGTTCATACGCTTGTTTCTCACCGAAAGTAGTATATTAAAAGGCAACACACGTCCACCCGCTGACCTTTTTGTCTTAATTTGCAGTAACGACTTTATAAGTGTGTTCACAATGTCCAAATAGTGATCCCCACTCATCTAGATCTAGTAATGAAATAGATGCACTGTATAGATCTACTATAATTGGAGAACAAGGATTTAAAGAGACGTAAAGATGTGTATCGACTGTCCGAAATAAAGATATATTTTTATAATTATTATATATGGAAATGACGCAAACATAGCGCCCTAGCTCATATGTACAATGCCTTGATTTGGAGCTGTTCGTGTGCGTTTTTAATGATGTGTTGTTTATAGAATGGCTGGTTATGTAAAATGCGAAGGATTCTTATTCATCCGGGTGGTAAATGGGTAATACTAGCCATTTATCTGAACAATTTTTAATATGGAAACAATCGGAGAAAAAGAATTAAAAATATTCGCAAAATGTTCGCTAATCCGATAACTTTTGAATTGGGAAATCATTCTATTTTTCTTATTTTTTTATTGAAAATTCTTACACGTTAATCAGTAGTCTCTTTCGTTTTGACCACCCTGTATAAACAGGTGGGGAAAAGAACTTTGTCTGTTAGTAAAACTTGCGTAGCCGTGTTAGATGCTGCCTCTTCGAAAGAAAACTCTTTACTAAGGCCCTACTCAGCCAGGTTACCGATAAAACGCTTTACTTGTCGTAAGATATTCCATAATTGTCGTACTCTTGAGTTGTGGCCACAGGGCATAGAAGTTTCGTAGCCGTTGGATAGGGTATATGTAATGTATGTAATACTTTGTACACAGTTCGGTGACTCCCAGAAGTTGCGTCTAGTACGTATACTACGGTCCACGGTGATGGTCCGTGTGGGCGGCGGCTGGGTGGCACTCGACGAGTTCTTAGTTAAGAACGATCCCTGCAGAGGTATGTATTTTAACGTAGTAAGGGTCGGGGTGGCTGGTTTCGGTCTTACTATGGATTTTACAACTATAATAATTTATTTTTTATTGTGTAGTATTGACAAATAGCAAACTATGCTCCGGTAAAAGAGAGAGAGAGAGAGAGAAAAAGAGGACAATGGATGTTAATAATCGTTGTGACTAGGGGGAGTACTTGCAAAAGTAGCTCACGGTTGTTGTGTTCCTACGTGTGAATTAATTTGCTACGCACGAGCGATATTCCTTGTACTGCAAACTTTTATAGGCTACGTTAAGATATACATATCGGTCGGGTCGTTTGTTCGTCACCTGACGTAGTGTTAAAAAAAACTGAAGATCAAATTATTTTTATTACATTAATCAAAAACTCTATTTAATTAACAATCTTATTTGATTTCATGTGTGCCTGCGAGTTGTGCTCGTACCAACCAAACACCCTATATAATGTTCTCCTTGGGAGACATAGTAAGACCGAAAAAGAGAATCATATAAGTATGTAGATTTATAACTTTGATCTATTGTTTTGTCTTGATATTTTTTTTTTGTTTTATGATACATATATCTTAAAAAATAAATAAATTGCTATATTTGTTATCTTAGATCAAATTTATAAATTGAAGTGAAATAAAATACTAAAGGAGCATCATATAAAAGATTGATCTGAAAGAACTCAACAAATATGATGTTTCTTCTTTTGATCGCACAGAAAAAAGTAGAGTAATATATGTACACAGTCAATCACAAATATATGTAAAGCATACATTTTATTATTTTCTCACATTTTTAAAAGATTTATGTCACACATAGCTCGAAACTGTATACTATCTATAATAGAAGAAACTGCAATATCTTGCCAGAATAAAATTATAGATGATATAAATTAGAAATGTAACATACATAAATTTTATTTACATTTCTAATTTCACATGCTGAATTTTATGCCAACATACTTTTTTCTGTGTGATTTTA
This sequence comes from Pyralis farinalis, assembly GCA_947507595.1. Lineage (NCBI taxonomy): Eukaryota > Metazoa > Arthropoda > Insecta > Lepidoptera > Pyralidae > Pyralis > Pyralis farinalis. The sequence continues at coordinate 6,362,224 of OX382282.1, read as the reverse complement.
ACTTAATCAGTACTTTTACTTAAGAACTAAATCATTTGTTAAAGTAGAAGTAATTATTAATTTAAAGTACTGTATAAGTTATTAATGGTGTTATAATTAAGTATATTGTTCTATTCAAAGTGTCAATCAAATGTCTCTCGGGATTCACAAAGTAAAATACCATGTGTGTTGATATTTAACTTTTAACAAGGGCAACTAATCAAGTCCTTAACAAATTAATAATGGTGAATACTTTCAAAATAAACTAGTACAATGAAAATATTCACCAAGTTGTGTCGTGTAACAAAAATAACAATAATCAATCAAATAACTTTATTTTTTTATATATCTAAACGTACAAATTCCACATGGGCTACCGATTACAAAGCTACAATACTAAAAACTTACAAATAGCATGCAGTTACGCCGGCAACATTTAAATAATTAAATCTAACAATACTGGTTAGCGATAAATGCAAATTGAAAGATTATCACAGAAAAAAATAAGTAACCAAAACGGTATAACGTATCCTAAAAAGTTGCTTAACATATTTGGAAGATCCTATTAAACGGGTAGACAAGGTCAAAAAACCTGTTCTTAAAATGAATCAGACGAAATATTAGTCACACAAATTATCTTTACAAAATGGCAAGTTTGTTAAACTCCTAAGGATCACATCTAAAATAAAATATTATGTTCTATCACATCTAAAATATAAATAAACATCAAGGTTTACAATAATAACATATAAATGGTTAGATGCTTTAATATATTCATTAATACATATTAGTTTAATTTCAGCTGAAACAAAAATAAACTTGTATATTTTATGAACAAACTTACTGTAGTTCGGTGTTAGATGAAATAAGATTCAGAATAATTATGGCATTTTAGAGATATCCAAAAACCTTCACTAGATACCTGTCCAAGCTGTTTATATAAAATACATGGCCTATATTTACTGTTACCAACTTCTAAAATGGTAAATTTAACTTGTTGATCTCGCCCATGAAAGAGAATTTAGAAAATTTAAGTACTTGCACTTATAATAGCTGTCACATCCAATTTTCAGCTAAACTTTTTTTTAACTGCATGGTTATATATTTTTATACAATTTTATGTTACTATCGATTGTATGTTACAATCTGCAAACCCTACAAGAAAAGTTACAAATTTGTTGCAATGTGGGGCAAGGCTCTTAAATATTAGTGGTTATTGCTCGAACTATTTGAGCTTACATCCTAATATGGAATAAATACACTTCCCTTGCTAAATATTTGAGTACATATTTTGCTCATGAATACTTGATAAATACTGTTTATAAATTAAAAGATAAAGGCTCTAGAGTACATATTTCGTCATGTTAACATGTTTCTAAATACATATTCGCTATTGACTATAGTGTATGCAAGATTACTCTGCATTTAGCAAAATCAGATCTAAATGAGGCTAGTCTAGCTACAGTGTTTTTATATCTGCTTGAAATATAATGTGCTAAAAGAAAATAAACACAGGTTGATTACGGTCTTATATGTGAAACTGAGGCCTTGCTTTTCAACATTAACAATATCATCAGAATGTGCAGAGCCATCATGCACATACTCTAGTCAATAGTAGCCTTCCTAATGAATGAAGTCAGTGAAGAAATTTCACTGGTTCTCTCAATCGGCAAACGGTTAAATTCAATCTCCTCACTCAAATTCTGTGTATCAGAATTATTCTCAGTCACCGGCCAGCGTTTGTGACTCGGTGCATACAGAACAAGTAGTGCAAATATATAAATATTCCACATTCCATAAACACCAGTAAAGAATGCAGAAGTATATTCCAGTTCAATATGCTCATCCCATTTCCATTGTCCTTCGGCAACTTGTCCCAATATAAATCCAATGACAGTCAGAGCAGCACACAGCAGTGTAGCCAACATTAAGAACTTAAAGCGATATATAATTCCTTCATAGTGCAGACGTCTCACAGAGCACATAGTCGGCAATGACTCACGCTTGTGTGATATATTCTTGAAGACTTGCCAAACCATGTAGCATAGGAACAGAAAGTACACTCCAGTCGATATTCCAGCCAATATTATGAAAGTTAGAGCAAGATTTGTGCCTATGTCTGTCACCCAGATAGAGTAAAATGGGTTGCGCAGCTGTACGCCTCTTTCACACATGTCAAAGATAAATAATGAAACACAGCCCATTGCAACTGCACTTAAATGACGCCAATACTGCTTAAGAGAACTCAGAGCTGATGTGTCCTGAATCAGCATGTGTTCACCGGCGAAAACTAGCCAGAATGAAAATAGCATTGCATAAAATACTCCCTGCCTTATATCACTGAGTAAGAGCATAAATGGCAGATCAAAGTGCAGTGTAAAGAATTCAAGGGGCATGTTAAGGACACACAAGGCCACTCCTAAGCATAGTAACATCTTTTCAAGCAATACTGGCTTACGTTGTAAGAGGTGAATGCGCCTCCAGAACCATATAACTATTGCAATGATACATGGAAAGAAAATAGTTTTTAACGAAACCCACACTTTAGTAAAGCCTCCATTTTGGTTGATCACAGTCAACCACATGTCTTCAATATGTCCAATGTTTGTGTTCATGTCTGGATGATCGACAGGCAGCCGCACGTTCAATAAATAAAAGTCATGGAACAACGATCCCAGCTCAAATAAGGGTAACGCAGAACAATTATAAAGATATGCCTCCTTTTTAATATCAATTTCGCAATCCATGTTCCGTTTTTCAATACTCTGAGTGTACAATTTCCACTCATCCTCTGGGTCGCCTTTGTTTTGATATGCGAGACGTGCGTCTATAGTGAACACGTTTCGAGGTTTCACTTGCATCTGAGAGTGGTACCGTATGTCCACTTGAAGGACACCAATTAAGTTTTGCTGCCATCTAGAATAGTCCAAAGTCTTACTTTCACGCGGAACCGGCATTTGGAATGCAAACACAATATCCGATTCTGAAATATCCTGGTCCAAATTGCCTAGGTCGACAGTCTTGCATGCACCTTTGCCACGATTGTAAAACCAATTCGTCGTATCATTTTTCACTCTTGTAGTATCCTTACAAACAGTACCGAGTATACTCTGAACATTAGCTGGCATGGGCGCGACCAATCCGCCGATTAAGAAACATGTTAATTGGCATAACAACAGAAATGTCACTAAAACAGCAAGTTTACGACCACTTAGATTCTCAATAATCGTACCGGTCATTGTGAGCGTCGTTATAAGTTAATTATAAACAAAAGTACTTAAAAAGCACAGTATTTTATTCACCATGAATACTATCCATTGTCTCGTACATGTTTTTTTTTTTCAATCATTCCGACGCGTTTTATTTGACATGCGCGGTGAATTGTGTTGCCAGACTAAAATCGCGTTATTAACCGGAATGTTTAACGCGTTATTAACTAGTTACAAATAACATTATTATACGCTTATAACGTTATCGTTTATTGTTAATGAATATATTTTAAACAATTTAATCGTTATTTAACTAATGTTATTCTTATATTAGGATAGGTACTCCGTAATAGGGCATAATAAGTTTAAATTAATTAAAAAAAAAGCAAATATTCTATAATGTTATCGCTGATTAATACAATTTAAGATACATAATTCAATTACGATTACGACTTAAACAATTAAATTTAACAGTAGATGTCTTCATTCAGTTTTTCAATCATAACACAAACACTTCATTTTCATTGTGGAGGATTTATAAACAAAAGCAATGCTAGTACCACCGTGTAGTACTGCTAAAGTAAGAATATCAATTATGTCCACAATAATGTTTTGATGTTGCTACTAATTTACTAATTCGTATTCGCTTTACCCATTCCAAACCCTATGGCTCCCATTAAATTCATTGATTTTACTTTATATTTTATTTTTTATTGCGTTATATTCCCATGATATCCCTTTACATAAGTAGTGTCATTAGTGCTACCGCTGCCTGACCCGAGTAAGCCGGAGCAGCATGAAGCTTGTTGCCCGCTCGGTAAGATATGACCTGATATTGGAACCAACTTAATGAATGTGTCAAAAACTGCTTCTTATTTCTACTTTAAAATATTATTGATTTCATTGGTTCCATAACAGGCCATTGTTTGTTGGTGTGGCTTAGTACTTAATTTCGCAATTGTCTCCAATTATTTGCTACGTATTTTTATGTCGCGATATTATGTACCCATTTTGTGCTTTCATTGTAGTTAGTATAGCTTAATTTTATTTACAATATCATCAGGTGTGTAGAATACCTCTGTAGTATGGGGGAAACTAGTTACTTGAATGGCGTAGCGGTGGGTATGCGAAAATAAAATTTGCTTAGTAGCATGTACGATTTGGAATTTAGTTGCATACAATAATTATCTTAATTTTATTTTTTCAAGTAGAGACAACTACTACTTTTTATAAAGCAAGTGCAAGATAGATTTCCAAAAGTCATTTATTTTATATACATACATATGTGTGATGATCATATTGATAATCTTTACATGATCATGTAAGCACTATCTATTGTTATTTCAAAACATAGCTGTTATATGTACAGAAATCGTCTTGCCCTTGATCTGTATGGAATGCATTTAATTTGGTGATAGAATATACTAATTGTATTTTTAAATTCCTGTTCCTAACTGCACACGAATACAAAAATATCCAATTTTGTATTGTTTTATTACTGCGTTGTTTGTTTATGTTGACATGTTCTGATTTTGTTTGTTGTTTTTTTTTTTCTTTTCCTCACTACCACTGCACGCTGTCCCGTTTTGGTTAACACATTACGGTGTTATTTTCTCCCATCCTTTTACCGAACGGTTTTCTTTTGCCCTCTCCAAATCCTTTTCCGTTTGTCATCCCACGCACTGGACGCCGCCCGCATGCAGCCAAGGGACGCACCAACATCGAACTGCGGGAACAGTTCATTCTGGCTGATGGGGTGTCACAGAGCATGGCAGCGTTCCGACCGCGTACGCCTCGCTCTAACACAAACACTCCTCCCTCTACTGGACCAATCACCAAGGTAAGTTGCTGAAAATGCTATTTAATTGTACTTAATTTTATTTCTTCTTTCCTACAGGTTAGAACATAGTTTTATTCGCACAAGTACCTCATAAATCGCACAGTAGTTATTGGAGGGAGCAATCGGTTTGGGAATTCATTGTTTTGCTTATTTTTATTTTGCAATTTGCACATGGATTTTCATATCCATATGCAAAGTGCATAGTCGTGCGTGAGTGCAGCATGTGTTGAGCTCGTAGCGTTTGGTCCTACCGCATTAGTGTGTTCAAGCTATGCATTGATGCACAGGCTCGTGTAGTGTTTGGTGTTGTTTAGTATACCTACTCATTGGATCCACTGCATTGGAGAGGTGGCACGTCAGCGCATTTGGATGTTATGGTAAAGTATTTCGTTCATCCTCTCCCGCTAGTCCCATCATACCTGCGAACCTCGAAATTACGCGCATCAATTAAACATGTAAACTAATCGTAACACAGTATGTACGTCTCAAAGAAACGCGTTTCGGCAAAAACGATTGGCACTATGAAGGCAAAACGTTTGTTTGTGAAGGATATGTTCCCTTCTTTCCTTAATCAGTGTCCCGGTTTTTATATTGGTGCGTCTAGCTGAGGAGTTTATGGAGCAGCTGAAGCCAATATTTGAGGCTTTAAGGCAGCGAGAAGAGCTCCCGTGTTCGTATCCTCTGCACGTCGGTTCAACACATGGCACTAAGCAGGCGTTCATATATGGCCATTCAAGATCTCAAGGTTCGACCACACCTGGCGCTCACCATTATACCCATCACCACGGATACCAGCCTTCACCAGGATATCACTGGGTAATGCTAAATAGGCTATGTGACTGTCTCCGTTGAATGCACCTTTAATTTCGAAAACTTTCAGCAGCTCTTTATTTTTGTTTGTCTTACGTCAGTGTGTTAGTAAATCATAGAATTGAGTTGTCAAGTCCATTATAGCATAGCATGTTGTTTGTATTGAAAATACTATTGTAACTGAAAATTTTGTTACAGGTAAAGATTGTGATGTAACACTAGTTCTACTTAAAAAAATGATATCTGTCTAATAGAACTAGTAATTGCATTTTTATGTATTGAGATATTTTATATATTGCAATTGTATGGTATATCTGTACACAAATTGTCGTATTAACTGGTGAATTATATATAGGTGAGGGAACGCACTGCCCGATCGGTACCGATGTCAGGTGGTGGTATTGCCGGTCGAGCGTCGAGGTCCTCCCTCAGCGCAGGTACACCTGACTCACTCAGCGATAATGAAGCCGCAAGCGGCCTTGGTTCAAGATATCGAAAACCTAGTGTACCAAGGTATGTGTTGATAAAATATCGATTAATTTTGATTTTGACCAACAAAATAATAATTTAATTGAGCATAGGTATTATAAAAGATAATGTACCTTTTCTTTTTAGATCAACATTAACACCAGGTGGATCGAGACCAGGTTCTAGACCAGGATCACGAGCAGGCTCGAAACCACCTTCGAGACATGGATCTAATCTCTCGTTGGACAGTACAGGTGAGCTTGTTAAATTATGAATTTCGAAATTTAACACACTTATTTACACTCGAATAAAAGGGGCATTCTTATAAAAAAACCTATATATATATAAGGTGTTTTTTTTTATATGCCCGAACTTCAATGGGAGAAAGAATATCGTTTATTTGTTACGATAGAGAAGAAACTTCGTGTTCCGGCATCGTTAAAAAAGTTTGAGAAATCAAATAAATAAAGTGGCTACTTGGTTCATGGTGCATAATGATTGCCCCGTCATCATCATCAGTTGTTAATAATTTAGTTTGACGGGGTCGATGCACGGGTCGCGGGTCTAATCGAACACGCCATTTACGCAGCGACGACCACAGCTTGTCTCGAGTTCCTGACTCAGAGCCCACGTTAAGTCGTCGGTTCCGGCTGTTTACGATTCCTTTTGCCAGTGTAAAGCTCAGTTAAGAGAGGTAGGACGCGTCAAATAAGCCCGTCAGGAGAAGTACCTTCACCTCACAGAAAACTGCAGCCAAAGTACAACTATTCCTGCGAGTGAGTAAGGTTACGAGTGAGCTCCTGAAGAGTTTCTGTATCAGTAGCGGGAGTGGCAACGCGCAAGCGATACTTCCTGTGTTGCAAGCGTTTATACGCTACGGTAACCACTTTACATCAGGTCGACCGTGCGCCTCCCAACGTTGTATACAAAAAAGAAATACCTATGACTATGCCGGTAGAGTAGCCGGTAGAATAGCTACCTATCTAGTAAAATAAAAATGGAAATTAAGAATACTTACCGGATATAACAGCTGAAGCAAACTTTCCATCACACTTTCACACAGGCTTTGGACTGTCAAATTAATGTAATAACGTTAAATTTGAGTATTTAGTGTTTGTTACGACAACATTAAAGACTAGATAGACGTGTTTTGATATTGAAAAATAAAAAGCTATCGAATAACGTTTGTTACATTAACTTGGCGTGTTTACAAGTTTATTTACAAGTTATTTACACATCATAATCACGACACTAAATACAAAATTGTTGCACAAGCGCACCCTGGCGTTCTATACAAAGGTATGCACGTTTGCATACATGTCTCTGAACCTTACGTAACGTGTCTCTTTCACTTGATTAAATGCACGTTCAATACGCCTTTTTAATTCTTCTACACTTTCAATATCATGCCCAGTTTGTCCATACACTAAATCTTTCACACGACCCCATAAAAAAAAATCCATCGGCGTTATATCAGGGGAACGGGGAGCCCATTGGACTGGCCCTCCCCTTCCTATCCACCTCATGGCGTACGTAACGTCCAGATACTCGCGAACACGCAAGGCGTAATGGGCTGGTATTCCATCGTGCTGGAAGTATAAACCCCCTTAGATGTTCAAGTGGAACATTTTCCACCATACTGTCCACTTGTGTTTGCAGTAGGTGAAGATAGGTATCCGCATTCAGTCTCTCTAAAAAAACTGGTCCTAACACTCTGTCACCGAGTATACCCACACACATGCACACTAAATCTACGTTGAAAATGATCTGGCCGCACTACACGAGGATTAACATCGGTTCAGTAATGTGCATTATGTATGTTAAACATACCAATGCGTGTGAAGGTTGACTCGTCTGTCCACAAAATGTTGCGGCGCTCCGCACGAAGCCAACGACAGAAGTCAACGCGAGGCGCATGATCTTGTGGCATGAGTTCTTGTACCCTAGTGAAGTGGTATGGATGTAGTCCTTCATCGTTGAGTAACTACCACACGTAACTGTTGCTCACATTGAAAACGGCAGCTCCATCTCTGGTGCTCACCATTAGATGACGATTAAAGAAATCCAGCACGTTCTCTTCGAAATCGGCAGGATACCGACCTCTACCCACGTCCACCGGAGGCGGGTTAAACTGGCCATGTTCACGCAATCTGTATACTGCGCCGAGGATGGTATAATGGCTCACTCGTATTCCGAACCTTTGGTCGTACAAGTTCACCGCTTGTGCAGTGATGTTATTAGACTCGCGATAACAAAGTACCATTTGGAGATACTCCTGATTAGAGTAACGACGTCCAGGCATGATTACGGTCACGCGTACTAGTATAATGCGCGACACTGGGAAACACAATGATGGCCGCCCGCGCGTGCGCCTTATGGCGTAGATGGCGCAAGCGCGGACGGCGTCTGCGTATTGTACCTGCGTACCGTATCGCATTCGCATGACATGCTTGTAATTTTTTATGACGGATTTTTTTCTATTAAGGAATTTGTGACACGTGGGGCATAAAATATATTTATTATTATAATCAGCATACATAATACTATTTCCCATTTCAATTTGGGCATATTATTTAAGAACACCATATATATTGTAAAATTTATAGATGACGTAACAACACCTTCCCGCATACCAATGCGCAAAGTGACGAATACGAGAGCGTCGACGGCCAGAGCTGCAGCTACAGCCAGTAAATTTGGCTTAACCACACCCAATGGTAGCTCCAGACCTCGAACGCCAACTGGTTTCTCGACACCTGCTAGCGGAAGGTATGTTTCATTAGTGACAGTATTTTAATTTTATGTGGATTAAGATGGGATTTTATAATATTCATATTTAAATAATGCAGAGTCATATTTATTTTACTGACATGTTCACGTTCATAATCTATCTTTTTCCACAAAGCTATGTTGACATGAAGAATGTTTTGAGTTGTAGTGTTATGTCTTATTTTATTGATTTTTGGTTATTGTCTTGTCAAGAAAATCGTTTTATCAAACAGTCTTCTTAATAATAAAATATTCTTCATATCTGTCAACTAAATAAACTCTAATGAAAGTAACTAAAACTGGTGAACTGATATACGCATGGACAGGTACAGTAGCGGAGCGATGTACCGCACTTCCAGTATACCGACACTCGCGCCCACGCCTGCGCTGCTGAGGTATTAAGATAATTTTGTGTTTACCCATGAGTTGTTTGTTGTGCATTTCCATTGCGGCCTAAATTTGAAATGTCATCTATTCAAAAATTTCTTTTTAGCTTTTTCGTTGAACAGTTTGAATCTTACAAAGGTTGGACTGTGAAACGGAAAGTTTGAGTAAATTGATATTTTCATGTTTTGGCTGTAAACATGTGAAAATACACCGCGTTGAAATAGCACATCACTTGGCTTGTCTAGGGTTTATCGGTAAATGTAGAGGTGGTGATTTGTATCTTGAGATGTCTGGGAGCACATATATTCATGGACACACCACGCGAAAGCCTTTGTTGATGTCAACCAACGTCGTTGGGCCTATTGTGTTGTACAGCATACTGAGCAGCGGTGTTGGGACTATCATATCGTATTCGTTTAAAAACATTTGACTTGTTTAGACAATTTGTAGGCCGAAAATTAGCATGATGGAGTAGTTGGAACTAACAATACTTTTGCAATTAAGTGTAGACACATCTACGTGGTGTTAAGTTTAATAAGATCTGAATTAAAATATTTCTTTTTTTTCCTTTTCGCATGCCTCGATTACGAAAATGGAATAATAATAGCTCAACACATTCCCAGCCATCTTCAATGGCATCTGAACATCCCAAATCCTACTCACACAATCATCCGGCATTCCAAACACAAGGTTCCACAAAAATTCCGATTTACGTTGGTCCCCGTTCTGATCGAACACCGTCAGTTGAAAGACGACACAAAAAATCGCGAAAATCTCAATCTAGAGAGCCATCCCAAGAACCTAGCCCTACGTCCCAAGATCCTTCAAGGAAATCCGAGCAGAGAAGTCCTGAAGATGACTCCTCACTATTCAGCATATCGGGAATGACAAGTGACAATGAATATGAGAGTAATATAAGCGAGTCAAGCGGCGAAGTATCAAAGCCAACCCAGCGGGATGCTAAAGGGTACTAATAGCTTATAGAATGTTAGCTTCGTTTACTGCTCGATTATTTTGATTGAAAATCATTGAATTTTAATCATTTTACCGTCATTCCCATTGATTTATCACTCGTTACCATACTTATTGTGCCTTCATCATTTCTTATGCTTGTCAGCGCGTGATCTCATTTTTTATTTTTTAAGTTCACCGTCATCAGTCATTCCTAAATCTTAAAAACAAGTATTTATTGTATTATTTAAAACTAATAGCTTGGGAATGTCTTATTTTAACCAATAAGCCTTTGAAAGAGGAGCACAGATTAGGCTAAAAAAATATACTAAATTATGTTTTAACTAATCTGTGCTTTTGGCGATGAATCACTGAATCTGTGCACTTATGCTTTCAATTTATACACATTATTTACATTTTACTTCTATATAAAATGTAGCTTTCTATATGTATATATATATATATATCTTGAATAAACCACATTGTAAAATCAACCATTTTTTACTTATTATTTTATGACATTGCATTTTGCTTCTATCATGTGTACAAAATGTTCTTCAAATGTGAATTTGTTATAAAGATATTTTTAAGAAAATCAGTTTATAATAAAGTCACTTTGTTTATGTCTTTATATTTTGTTAATGCACATGACCACCACCATTAGCCTTGACACTGAATTCTTATCAAATATATTGTCATTTTTAACCATTTAAAATAATACTAAATTTATTTTATTTTACTGAAATATTTAATTAGATGTGCATTAACACGATCCAAAAATGTCATTCTATCATTGTAATACTAATATCTGTCTATCTTGTGTGCTCGCTAATACCTTCTTAGAAGCGGGTCGTTTGTCTCCACGGATGGACAAACACCCGGCCGGAGTCGCATCCCTGTTTTAAAGGATCACCATACTAATTGTAATCTCAATAGGTAAACATTACTAAACTTCGTTATGTATGCTTTTTTGTTGATTTGTCTTATTGGTTTGTTGTTCTTCATTAAGATGCTTTTTAGAAACTACTTTATACTTCCTAATATAATTACACCACTCATACTATTTTGTATGAATACAATCACGTTTATCTCTACTAATATGATAATTTTACTTTTAAATGCCATATAGGTACGTGTGATATATTATGTTATGGAATACTATAGCGTAGTTTCAATTTACGAGTAGCATGCTATGGAGTATATAAAATGGGATAAAAATAGATATTGTTTATATATAGACTATTTCACGTGTTTGCTTTTTATAAATTTGTGTTGTTTTTGTTTTACTTGATTTGTTTTGTTATACTTTGTATTCAAACTGTACCACTGATATTGACTAGTTACTTGCAGTTATTAAACCTTTAATGGATTGGTTACTGTAATGAGTTTTAGTGCTTGCATAACATTTTGTACCAGCGGAACAAATTGTAACACATATATTTTATACAGGCAAAGAACACCGTCGGGAAGTACAACTCCCGTCCGTTCAGGCCAGCAGACCGCTGTAACGCGATTACTGCGTAAGCCGTCGGATGCCTCGGACAGCGGCGCGCCCGCAACTCCTGGATCCCGACGTGGAACTCCGGCATCATCTCGAACTACGGAGAAACGCGAACCATTCCGATTGTAGACGAAATATAAATTAATATAAGTATATATTAAAACATGCCAATCCAGATACAATGACATCACCATTTTCAAAAAGCAATCTTTTTGATGAAGGCTATTTGAAAATTTTGGCATCATTTCGATGATCACGAGTATCTGTGGAATGCTAGTCGCTTTGATATTTACTCTTATTTGGCAGTACTTTATTTACGAATCCAAACATGTATGTATGCCAAAATATTTAAATATATTATAGACACGTAAATGCACCCAAGCCTACGAAATCCAATTATATTCAATGCTGCTAGCATGACCATAGATGTAAGTGTCCATATATTATATGAATAATATTACTAACAATAAATTAACCAATTCGCGAATTAAGCCAAGCTTAAAATACGAATTAGCGAATGTGGCTTTTTATTTAAGTGAAAACAATAGATGATAGTAGTAAAACTTAAAGTCTGCACTTGTTGCCTTGTATACTTATTTTTTCTACGATCCGTGCATTTTTAAGCACGTTGGACAATTTTATTTATTTTGTGCTGTCAGTAGTTCCCGTTACGTTCAAAATATTGAGCGATTTGTCAAATCTTCATACGTTTGTGAATATTCCCCACTGTTTCTCTTATTTATTGTCAACGTTGCCATAATTGTTAGCGTATGTTTTGTATGTTATACGTATTAATATCTTTCTGGAGATATGAAGTGTGATTTGTATCCTGTTTTGTAATATTTTTAGGGACCATTTTGTTAACGAACTATGAGAATAGATGATCGCTGACTATTGCTTTCACCGTTTCATTCTAACGCACAGTAACGCCAGACCGTGCATTCAGATAAATGGTTTAAAGAAATTTTCCGCGATCGGTTAAGTGATAATAGCGTTATTTATGCATATTTTCTTTCGTAATGCACAATCATGATTTTTTTTTTCATTTTAGATCCTGTATGTGTTCAGTTTATATTGTTGTGAAGTATTTCGATACTTATCAATTGTACATTTATGTATATGATTTATTGATATGTTGATATTTGCACAATTTCTTTGTTGTGATGGGAATAAGAAATTTTTTGGCTGGCACATGACACGTACCCGCGGCTGTCGCCAGAGTCGTGTGGTATGTTGTGTTTTATCGAATATCTGCTCATAAAAATCCATAATGGACATTTAATTTTTAAGTGATTTAACTAAAGTACACATTGTTGCAAAAGACATTTTCTTAATAAAAGCTAAGAACTACTTTTATAAATAAAGTAAACGCTTTCAAAATATAACCTTACTTCATTAAAAATGTTAACCAACTCTCGCACGTTAATTTTATTATAAATCTGACTCTACTCTTAAGCCATTCATTTATTATTAGAGTTTAAAACTATTAATCTGGTCATTTTATTTAAATCATTGTTGTATTTGTTAAATATAAAATCAAAGCAAATTGAAAGAGCTTGCAATTTTTTTGTATAAAATAATGATCATGAACAGCTGCAGTCTTAAATCTCATATTGATTTCAAAATATAAAATAAAGAATAACAAATATTCGCATTTATCATTTGATTTCCTTAAATATTCTATCCATATTTTAAATAAGTCTTCTTCATAGCATTACTCTGTTTCCTAATCCATTAGAATTGGCGGGGTCAACTACGCTAAACCATAAGCATTAAGTGAAGATACTGATTTCTACATGGAGCGACTGTCGTCACACCTTCACAATCCGGAGGAAAAACCAGACCTTTCTTACGTTAGGTCACACATCTTTCGAAATATAATTTCTTCGACGTGCGGATTTCCTCATGATATTTTCTTTCACCGCCGAGCAAGTGATATTTACATAAATCCGAAAACACGAATTTAGTGGTACACACCAGGATTTGAACCGGGAACCAGTTGGTTTTAGGCCGGTTTCTTACCTACTGAGTCACTATTAAAAGCTTCTGTATGAGTTTTGTTTCAAGTAAAAAGCTACTATTTCCTTTCAATATGCCTTTCAAACTTTTTACGTTCGTACAATTCAAAATTAGTTGTCAGGTCAATATCGATAAGGTATACGTCCTACTACTAATCTTGCCCGCATTTTCTTTAGTTATTTTTTCTGCTTCTTTGATCAAATCTAAAACTACGTTTTACGTTTTAATATAAACATCTTTTCTTATATTAATCTACAATTCTCTTACATAATGAACAAAAGCTGCAGTGGCGGCGCTAGACGAAACGTGGACGTCGGCGACATCAGATCTGCGAGGCCCCCGTCATTTTCGAGTCAGAAAGAAAATGTTAAATTAAATGAGCTGAATTGTACACATCTAATAATTACACCCACATTTTATTTTACAAGTATTATTGCTAATCAACTAATAACAAAAATTACAAAAACACCTTTTTTGCGAGGCTGTAGGCGGTCGCCCACGTCGCCTACGCCTAGCGCCGCCACTGAAAAGCTGTAAGCAGTCTATAGAACAATGCCATCAATTGCTCCAAGCATTTGATGGACATTGTTCTACAGATCAGTTATTGTTATTGAATTCTAAATTCACTGGCTGACGGTTATACAGTACCTGCAAATGTGTCGGCCGATCTAGTAATCAGCAAAACAACAGTGGCGTGCACTCCATATAGGCAAAAAGACATTGCCTACCCTGTCAATTTGATAAATACCATCCGATGTTTCATTCTTAAACATAGTTTTTAACTAATATTTCGTATCAAAAACAAAAAATTAAAAGCTCCATCTATCGGTATCGGTAAGTTATTAAAGTCATCGCTAGTCATATTCAAATCGCAGCTAGGCGCTACGCTACACTAGCGCCGCATTGGCAGCTTTTGCGGCAGAGACACTAACTATATCTGTCTAAATTTACGTATGTGTGCCGTGTTGTTTATACAAATACTGTAGTGTGCATTCCTATAATTACATTGCCCAAATAACACAAATAACGCACACAATCGCAAAGTATAGACAATGTCTATTCAGCTGAACTATAACGTAAATCACCGAAGTGTCGCGAGCATTGCTACGTAACTATTTTAAAAAGTAGTTTGCTGCATATAATTATAGTGAAAGATATTGCCATTTCTTTTTTTCGTATAAAATTGATGTTCAATTTTATTTTGATTTTAAAACGGCCGCCATTGTTTTTGTTTTGAATCGATTGACTGGTAGCAGACGAAATAAGATTTTAAAGTTTTAAAGTTGATAAATATGATGATATTCACTGCGAAAGTTGTTCATGTGGTGTGTGTAGGGAAAATAAATGTTTTCAAAGCTATCTTTCGGTGAAAAAAAACAAGTGATCACATACATCATTATTTCCACAAGATTGGGTAACCAAAATCAATATTCTGTATTTTTTAGTAAGTTAATAGCTTTAAAAAAATTCTGCCTACCCTGTCAAAAATCTCTGTGCACGCCACTGCAAAACAATCCATTTTGTGACACATCTGTCGCTTGATCTTTGAAATGCGTCTTAAATTTACGAGACCTACATTTGGCAGGCACTAAAATTAAAATAGAGATTGGGGCGACTTGTACGGAATAATGTATGGAAGTAATAGATAATACATTTTTAAAGAATTGGCTAAGTTTTAATAGTTGTGGAAATGTGTAGTTTGGTGTACCGATAACCGTTGCGTGATTTCTAATAATCATGACAAGGCTGTTATGTTAACTCATTAATGAATAGAGTACGTTATCATGAATTTGCAAACAAACAGTAGGCGACATTCATTATAACTGATTTAATAATAAAAAATACCTTAAACAATCTTTGTTTTCATAAGGTTAGGCAAAAAATGCATAGTAATATAAAATATATGGACAGGTTGATACCGTACACCTAGATTTTAGGAAGGCGTTCGATGCTGTTGATAACGATGTGTTGCTGATGAAGTTTGCTGCCATGGGATTCACTCCGCATCTATCGCTCTATATCTATATAAGTTTTTCGCGAGCTACCTTGGCGAGCGCAGGCAGTACGTTGAATTTGCCGGATATGAATCTAGACCTTTTTACACTTTCTCAGGAGTAAGTCAGGGAAGTAATTTGGGTCCATTAGAGTTTACTATAATGATTAATGACCTCCCAGCTGTAGTAGAGGGGGCAAGATGTCTGTTATTTGCCGATGACCTTAAGTTGTTTCTGTCAGTGTCCGATACTTCGGATGGTAGGCTATTACAGCGGGATATTGATAATGTAGTACAGTGGGGTGGGGGGGTAGGGCGAACAAGCTGTATTTCAACATTAAAATGTGCCGCGTGATGACTTACAGTCGTGCGAGATCCCCGCTGAAGTTTCATTATGAAATGGATTTAAAAGTATTACCGCGCGTAAATCACGTGGTAGACTTAGGTGTCGAAATGGTGCCTGAATTGATATTTCGTAAGCACATAACAGACATCTGTGCCAAATCCTTCAAGAACTTAGGTTTTATATTGAGGCAGTGTAAGGATTTCGACAACACTACAGTTGTCAAATTTTGTACAATGCACTTGTTCGAAGTCATCTCGAAACGAGTTCAATTATTTGGAATCCCCATGAGGAGAAATATAATCTCATGATCGAGAAAGTCCAAAATAAATTTACTCGATTTTAATATCGTAACGCGTACGGGACATATCCCTACTACCCGCTGATGTATCCAAGTCTGTTTGTCATAGGCATGGTAGGGTACAGCCGACTAGAGGTGAGGAGGGATGTTGCACTAACAAAATATTTAATAAGTGTTTTACGCGGATGGGTGCATCACCCAGACCTTTTAGCGATGATCCAGCTGCAAGTCCCGGATGGGTATGTGGTTGCGCGTCGCCAACCCGCTACTTTGAAAATGCCTTATGCTAGAACTAACCTACTTAAATTCGCCCCTTTGTCACTAGCTATTCGAATCTTAAATGCCATTGCAAAAGATGTAGATATTTTCCACACTAGTCTGCCGAAAATCATGGAAGTAACACTGAAATATTTAGAAACCGTATAGTATGTAACAGTAAGATTGTACTCATATTGTACTATAAATCTCTTATGAATACTTAACTTATAGCATTGCATTGGTGTAAACTGTAATGGCGTTATAAAGGTTTTAAATAAATAAATAAATAAATCATGAAATAAGGAAACAGAAATAAAATGATTTCATTAGTCAAATCAAGTATATACAACCTGGTAAACCACGAGCGACAGCGAAAAAGACAAGACTGTGCATATTTTCGTAAGGAAACTATACATTTAATATTAGCCATTTCGAGTTATGGCTTAGGAAATTTTTTACATAGAAAAGGTCTTATGCTCATCCATAACTAATGCTGTTTACGCGTGATGCGTGCGAAATCTGTCAATGACTGGTATTTCATGGATTTGTTTCTGGAATTCGCTTCCTGTTCCTCATTCGCATCCTCTTTCTCACAAATATATCCTTATCCTCTTCCGCATCCACCTTTATACTTGACAAATCCTCATCGGTATCCTATTCTTCATAACCACTTCCTCATCAATTATATTTTGTAACAAATTGAAGCTTTGATTTAAAATAATAAGACAAAATGACAATTATAGGTTATTAGGTACTTACTACTCTAAGTAGATGTATGAATTATATAGCAATTTCATCACGTAAAATATTACTGTCTAAAGCCATTTATATAAATTGCTAACGTTGAGTTATGATTATAACGTTATGATTATAACGGAATTGTAATATATAATATATATTAACAGTTAGTGTTATAACGGCTGTTATAATATACATGGCAGTTAAGTAATATACTGCCTTTATAATTTATTTGATACAATATTGAAATAGCAAATTTTGTGATCGTGTTTTCATATGGGTATTTACTTGGATTTCCTTATTACCAATAAAGGACATTTTGTAAGATCTTTAATGGTCTGACCTTCGAATATATGGTGAGATCGGAACGTTACCGACATTACTGGTTAGTAGTAGAAGGTAGTAGTTCTAATGACTTGTGTTCTCAATACTACAATATGGACAGTCCAGTGGGGATATTCACAGTGCATCGAAAATCCATATTCGAAACGGATTCGAAAAGTTATCTGTCGAAATGCGTGGAATATATCAAAATGTATGCAAATTCGAACATGGTTTTCTGAGGCAACCTGAATGAACAGGAGCAAAAATGACGTCGTATTATACGCGAATGTTGCGAAAATGAACTTATCGAACGAATATATCTGTCCTCGGAGAACTGTGAGTAAAAAAGACTGCTCGGCATGGTTAGAGATGGGCAGAGGGTTTAAACCCAGCTGGACAAAAACGGCATAAACTGGACAAATAGGGCAAAAACGAATTAACGTCCTTTTAAATGCCCAAAAACAGGGCGGAAACTATAATTGGTTAAATTCCAAGGTTATTAAGACTTTTTCGTTAAGTAATGGTAAGATTTACCTAATTATACAAGAATTATATTAGAAACAATGGTAATTACCACAAAGGAGGATCATAAAAGGCCCATAGACAGTCGAAATCCCATAAAAACGTAGTTTCGTTTTCATTTTTAAATGGTACATCCAAACTTAACCACACTTTGTACACGTAATCTAATGCATCACATCTATGCTTATAATTAGATTTTGTTACAAAATATTACGTATTTTTAAGTGGCTGCAAATAATACGTATTTAGCGAAAAAATGACTAAAATTAAAAATTCGCTCTTATTTTGTTCTTCTAATATTTTCTAACAAAATCTAATTATATGCATAGATTTGGTGCATTGGATTATGTGTACAAAGTCTTGTGAAGTTTGGTTGTACAGTTTAAAAATGAAAACCAAACTTCGTTTGTATGGGATTTCGACCGTCCGTGGGACCCTTTAAACTCTTCGAATGGCTAAATAATTGATGCAGTCTCGTAATAAAACTAATTTCATAAAAATCACAGATTTATTGTTTATCGAGTAAAACAAAACAACAATAAAAAAAATTAAAACTATTTAGCTGATTCCCATGTTACAGTTATCAATTAAAATCACAGTCGGTATTATTTAAATCAACATTTTACCGTACATGGTAATAGAGATTCGTGCCTGCTAATCACTGTCACAATAAAGAGGATCAATTGGGACAAATTCAAATGTTCTGGATGTAGAAGTTGATGCTTGCAGCACGTTTGAAGCTGTTTCATTCGTCGTGTCTACGTCACTTTGGTCATCTGATGCATTCTCTACATAAACATCTTCATCGTACGAAGTTAAACGATCATCCAAGAAACTGTCTCTGTACAATAAATTCCAATTATATACCAGAAATGAAATTTTGACGCCTCTTTCTGTAGTAAGACGGTTCCTCTTCGCACTATGAATGAAGCTGTGGGTACTGAACGATCGTTCTGTAGCAGCTGATGTACAGGGTGCAGTAAGTATATGAACAGCTATTTTACTCAGAGCAGTAGACCCACAAATGACTCTCCATCACATTACAGGATCAACAGTTTCTGCAGCTTTCCATGTAAAGTGCTTACTCCACAAACCACCTCGTCCTCTATGTTGAGCCAAGTCGGCTAAACTATCGATATTTAGACTATTTCCAAGATCATTAATGAACTCTATCGTGTTAACCTCCTGATTCTGATCAAGTTCATGTCCTACAGCTGCAGGATCCAGTAAATGTGCAGCGTTGTGTATTGGTTTCATAACCTGGGCGATCCTTTTTTCTACGGCAGTCATCAATAACTCTTAATTCGCATTCTCTAAAATTGATGTTGTAGCTAAATTGAATTGCACTTTTGATTTGATATTCTTGAATACCATAAAAACTTTATTAATATTGTAATCTCTTCCTTCGAGCTGAAATATGCCATCTGTTATTGGCTTCAATACATTCACACATTGATTCACCATAATACGAAAGTTTTCATCAAGAATTGTAGCCTTGACCTCAGTTGACGGTTGAATGTGTTCATTGACTGCTAAAGTTTGAAGTCCAGCTTTATTGGTTTGTACGCTTTTTAGAAGAAGAACGCAGAAACATAGCTTCCCCATCTAGTTTTGCAAGGTAATTTTAAAGTTTCGCCGGGAATATTTTTGTCTTTTCTGATTTCAAATATAAGTGCACTGAGTACCTGACTTCTTTTTACACACTTAATAATATCTGTCGAAAGATCGATGCATGCTTTAATTACAGGCAGTTTTATGGCATCTCCACATAATAAATTAAGACTGTGTGCAGCGCAACCCAAAGGAACTACCGACAATTTTGCAATATCTGAAAAGCCTTTTGCAGATTGCTTGCATTATCTCCGGTAAGGAAGAAAAAATTTTCCTCTCCATAAAATTTCATAACCTTTTCTATTTCGCTGCATAAATACTCACCTATCTACCACATATCGAGAGCCTCGAGAAGATACTGTGCGGAGCCGTCCTAGAGATGCGAGCAATACTCCACGCAGGCCCGAACTTGAGTCTTATAAAGAAGACAAAGTTGGTCCGGCGTGAAGAACCGGCGCACCCTGTTCAGAACTCCGAGTTTCTTTGAAGCTGTTAAAATGAGGCTCTCGATATAATTTCGTTGGTTTAGGTCGCAACGAATATCCATGCCTAGCATATTCAGGCCATCGCGCATATTGAGGGTAGCGCCCTGAAGACTGGGAGTGGGGTGAAATGGGGATATTTTTGTTGTGAACGCGCACATCTGAGTTTTCTTGGTATTAAACTCAACCAAGTTATTGGAACCCCATTTACTAACGAGTTCCAAAACCCGATTAAGCTCAACGACAAGACTCTCACGCCTCTCACCGATTTCTGCCCGACTAGCACTAGGCCGCCCGAAATATCGCCCATGGATCGTACTGTCATCTGCATAGCAATGAATATTACCAAGTGGCAGCACGTCATTGATATGCAGAAGAAAGAGGGTGGGCGTCAGGACGGAGCCCTGTGGGACACCGGCATTCACTGACATGAACCGCGAAGCGCATCCATCTGCAAGGACGCGGATTCTACGCTCATGCAGGAAGCCAGCAATCCACTTACAAAGCTGGAGGGGCAGACCGTATGCCGGAAGTTTGGAGAGAAGAGCTTTATGCCAAACCCGATCAAATGCCTTGGCGATATCTAGGCTGACTGCCATAGATTCACCATGTTTATCAATTGCCTCCCCCCAGAGGTGCGTCACATACGCTAGAAGATCACCCGTCGATCGTTTCGGTCTAAAGCCATATTGACGATCGTTAATTAAGGAGTGATCTTCTAGGTAACGGATCAACTGATTGTTAAGGATCCGTTCCATGACTTAGCACAACACTGAAGTTACGGCAATGGGGCGGTAATTTGATGGGTCCGAACGGTCTCCCTTTTTGGGTACCGGCTGCACATTAGCCTCTCTCCAAGCCTCCGGAACACAACCGGTCGAGTACGAGAGACGAAAGAGGCGCGTCAACACCGGGGACAACTCCGCTGCACATTTTTTCAGAACAATCGCTGGGATACCATTAGGACCACTGGCTTTACGGACATCGAGTGACTGTAACTCAAAACGGACATCACGTCAACTGTCTCCACAGTGGATGTTGCACCATCGACTATGTTGCACCATTGTCTATGGTCGGGGATTCCCATTGGAACTAAAATAGACGTACAACCTTGTTTGTGTTGATTAAATTGTGTTTTTTTGGTTAAATTCGATCTGATTACTTAGGTAGCTGTTCAACATGTCAAGTGAGTTATTTAATTTTCAAAAAGATCGTTATTTATCAAAAGATTTTGCTTACGCTATAAGGTTATATTGCGGTTTGTAGACTTATGTAGGTATGCACAACCACCAATTTTTACGTGTTTTCAGAGAGATCTTTGGTGATTGACGACAGTGATGACGATTTGACTCAATGTGACAGCCCACCAGCATCAAAAAAATCAAGTCTCAAAGAAAAAGTCAAAGAAAGTATACAGTTCCAGGCTCGTACAGTGCTCAAAATATGATGAATAAAGATTTACAGTGGTCGGAACAAGTTAATTTATCAAACGAAGAATTAACCCAAGCGAATATCGTAATGGTTCATGCCGGCATACAAACAGACAAGGAATCGAACTATGAGTCTCCGAACGACATGTTTGGTAAATTAGTGGCTCACGAATTATTGAATATTCCCATTTTTAAAAGACGGTTTGTGATGTGCGTAATCATCAAACTTTTTGAACGTAATTCTGATTAATTTAAATTAACGCAAATATCACAATGATTAATGTTTAGGAAAGTGATAAATAAAAAGCTACGAGTGATCTAAACTTTAGTTTTTTTCACTAGACATGTCCATGTGTATGTGTGTTTCGGTACTATGTAAACTTATTTACGTATTTACCTGATCTTAAGCTGGTGGTGCCCAAAATATGTTTTAATTTATTAATCTGTGGTTTAAATTAAAACACAAAATAGGTTTCCGCATAACGCCAAGCATAAAAAATAGGTATATGTTTACAAAACAAGGTATTTATAGTTCGAATTATAGTTTACTTTACTAAAAAAAAACACTTTAAAGTAATTTGAACATAGTATGATGTAAAAATTTGCGAGATTTCCCAATTAAAATAAATGCCCTGTTTTGGGACGTTTATTGGGCGTAAATGGACGTTTATTCGGCATTTACTCAATACGTCCCTAAATGCCCTGGCAAAAACCCATCTCTAGGCATGGTACATTCATGTCTTCTTCTTTTTTTGAATACCTTTTTTTATATTGGCTCAGCATAGTGGCTGCTCTTCGCCTGTTGGTAAGCGAAAAGAGGAGCCCAAATTGCAGCGGCAACTGACAAAGGATTACAGTGTCCTGTCAGTTGACGCTACCATGCTGGCCCGCAAGGTGCTCCTTCACGCTTCGTTTGAAGGATCCCATGTTGTAGGAAGGAGGAAACACATGTGCAGGCAAGGTGTTCCACTTTTTAATAGTTCGACAGAGATAGGAGTTTCACCGGCATTCACTGACATGAACCGCGAAGTGCATCCATCTGCAAGGACGCGGATTATACGCTCATGCAGGAAGTCAGCAATCCACTTACAAAGCTGGAGGGGCAGACCATATGCCGGAAGTTTGGAGAGAAGTGCTTTTATAGAGTACATTTCACTTCATTCCAGAAGCCCTAGAAAAGAGATAGTATATACTGCTGAGGGTTTTTCTTGATGCAAAACAGGTTCAATCTGATCAAAATTCTGTGAGACTCGTTGCCAGAAGATGAAGTCGCTACATCTAGATTTTATTATATCGCCTGGACGACAACATATTCACAACTGTACAGTTTTGATAATTGCGTTCTAATCATCCAAAAAAGATGACAGAGTATTTTTCTAACTCAATAGTTACATTTAGAAAATAATATATATTGTACAATTCGTCTGTGCACTTTTGATGTCCAATCAATGGTTGGTCAACGAAAGTGCTGGGGAAAATTATTTGGGCTGGTTTCAAATATCCCATATGCCAGTTTTTTAGAAGATTTTGGATGATCTGACAATACATGTACAGTGTGGCATACTTACCTCTTTGGGTGCCATTAGGCCAATTCTACTAAAAAAAACTGCAACTGCACTACAGCGCGCGTTAAGCGATCTGACAGCAGCGACGTTTAACGAAACGTCAAATGTACACATTTTGACACACGCCGCGCTGCAGTGCATTTGCAGTTTTTTTAATAAAATCGGCCTACAGATTTAACACTATTTAGTTAAGTCTAGCACTGAAATTTGCCTTACAGCACCTAGCACTTTTGCACTGAATAGATAATAACAGCTGATTACTGATATATTATTGTAGAACAAAACGAAGCTAATCAGGTTTAACAAAACGCTTTACGTTAATTGATTTGTACACTTTACTGGAGGATTTCCCATGAAATAATAAAGACAAAGATGAAATATATTTTTTTGTTTGAACTTTTCTAATACGATTACTGTTTATATTGTAGATAGTTGACTCAAGATTAAAGATCTATGTATTGTATTATTGCTCATAGCGTATGAATTTTTATATTTATAAACGATGGATGTATACCTAAGTTTAGAGGTTAATGAGTTAGAGCAAATTGCGAAAATGGATATACATACATATATTCCTTTATGTATGTCAAAAAGTTAGTTACGTTCAAAGTTACAGTTATCTGTAACTTTGAACGTAACAATATACCCAATTTTATAATTGGAAAAACGATTCAAAATTCAACGCTTGGATTCAAAATAGTGCTAATTTTAAAATACGCACATTACATTGAGTTATTTCCCGAACACTAGATCTGTGTTCGGGAAATAGCTCAATACAATGTGCGTATTTTAAAATTAGCACTATTTTACGAAATCCATAGAACTTTAATAATTATTATTAAATCATTTAACCAGAGAGAGACTTTGTACAAAAGTCTTCTCACCTATCTCTACCGCCAAGCAGCTATATTTATATAGCTGTGTTCAGGTTTGAAGGGTGGTATATGGCAGAAAAATTACTGGGTACTGTGGCGAAACAGCCTTAGGTCATAAGATTTTGCAGCGCACGAGTAACATCGCCGTGTTACAAGCGTCAATAGGCTGCGGTGACCGCTTACCATCTAATATAAAAAATAAATTAGCACTATTTCAGATGTAATTTAGCACCCACTCGTGTTGTTAAGTTGAGACCCTTCTATCCTATGTGGAACAATTAAATAGACATAGTTCTATGTAAACCAGCGTTGCCATATATACAGATTTTTTCGTATTTATATAGATTTTCGAAATGGATTACATATTTTTATACAGAATTTCACAGCCTATTGAACAAAATTAACGATGTGTACTTAAACTGAAAATTAGCTAGTGAAATGATAAGTAAAAGTGACTCGTTTTGAAGTGATAACTTCTTATGTGAAGGTGAACTTCCGTTTCTCTCACGCATACGGCAGCGGATTAGTTTAAGTTATCACTTCTGTCGGGCGTCCCGAGACGCATATGTTTTTTTAATCTGTATCCATTATTTAATTTATTATATACAAGAATTGTTCTATTTTTAAAATATGTGACGTACCTAACTAGTGATTTTGGGTTAAAATAGCATACAGTTTTTGCAGTTCCTACTACAGAAAAATGACTCAATTCATCTGGCAACACTGAAGTTGTATGTGTATGATGGATATGTAACACGAAACCACAAGGACTTCTTCCCGCGCTTTTGACGAGTGACATTGTTGTTTCACTTGAAACACGTTTATGCACTTTTTGGAAGACTTGAATAAGTTCATCAAGAAAACCTTGTAAAAATCACTATCGTTTTACGTGTGGTATTTAAATTGGGTTGAGTGGGTCTAGGTAAGGCTAGGCCCTTCCCAAGTATTTTTTCAGCACAGTTACAAATAATTAATATTTTCAAATGGTTCTAAACTGAAGACTTGGCTGTATGGGCTAGATCCCTTTGCCTTTCCCCTCGGGGATAAAAAGAACCAAAAAGCAATGAACGAAACTTCAAAACTTCATATTGTA
The DNA here is from genome assembly GCA_947507595.1 of Pyralis farinalis. Classification (NCBI taxonomy): domain Eukaryota; kingdom Metazoa; phylum Arthropoda; class Insecta; order Lepidoptera; family Pyralidae; genus Pyralis; species Pyralis farinalis. Next base: position 6,336,756 of record OX382282.1, on the reverse strand, counting down.
TGTGATGATACGTAAGTTTTGCAAATAAACTGTGAAGGCGAACTCTGTAAAGTAATAAACGTATAAGTAAATAATGGTAGGTCTTAACATGGACGGGCCTGCAAGGGATCGCGTTATGAAACTGATGGAAGAGAAAGACCGCATAGAGCGAGAAATCGCCGACTGTAACTCTGTTTTGGAAATAAACAATGTTGACATGACGGAGCCTCTGGTCGACTCTGAAGGATTTCCGCGAGGTGATATCGATGTATACAGGGTCAGGCATGCCAGGCATCGTATCATTTGTAAGTATTTTCCTACTTCAACATCAACCTGCCTATAGTAATCCCAGGACAAGTCTTCGTTCAATCGAAGAGAATTTTTGACTTGAGACTGCTCAATTTTATTTGTCACTATATCGAATGCCAAACAGGGTAAGCGCTGTAACCCCTCAGAACCTTTCTGGTAACCTATATACTCTCAGGAACACGACAACCCCTACGTATTGGCTGCGATTCTGTAAGTTGGAGATAATTTTCCTAAATGCCTACACGATAAAATGAAACAAAATGGGCGGTTACCATGACAACCAAAAATCACTCGAAATTTATCTAATTTCCTGATTTTTTTTCAAAAATTAATTTCTCGTAAACGGTGATAAACGGTGACCTCTATGAAAATATATATATGACCGAATGTATATCTCTACACGATAAAATAAAAAAAAGGGGGGTAACTATGACATCCAAAAAACTGCCAAAATTCCTAAGTCCTAATTTCCGTCAATCAAAATAAGTATTCAAAAATTTTTTTTAATTTTTTATTCATATTGAACATCACTGGAGATCGCGATACCAAGCATCCTAATGCTGTTGGTGATGGAAAGAGGTGTGTTCTGGAATTTAGTAACCACAGTAAATGGGGTTTTCTTAGTAGTGAATGTGCAAATTTGTGTCTTCATGGGGTTGAATTTGACTCCACAAGGGAACGATGGATGTTAGCACGGCTGTATAATAAGTGTCCCTGGTGCTGTCATCCACAACAATGAATGTCATCAATTGACAAGATATCATTGATATGCAGCAAAAGCATCGTCAGATGACAGTACAGAGCTCTGTACGATGCCAGCATCCATCCATGCTATCGGAGCAACTGCCATCTACCACGGCTACTATGTATCTGCTGGATAAGAAGCTGGCAACCACATTTGCACAAACTCTCAGGCAGCTCGTATGATACTAACTTCGATAGAAGACCCCGATGCCAGACCCGTTCGAACGCCTTCGCCATATCTAGTCTGACTGCATAAATCCGAAAACACAATATTTGTGGTACATGTCCCTGCCTGGATTTAAACCAGAGACCATTTGCTAATTAGGCCTTATCCACTGGGCTATTCCCTCTATTGCAGGTTTACAAAATGATCACAAGGATATCATGAAGAGAATTGAAAGAGGGCTTGCTGAAGTTCACTCCAACCTAATAGGTGCTGAAAGAGAGGGTCCGTCAGGTGACCTACCTGCGCTGGTTTCTGACTTACACATGGATCACCATGCGAGCAATGGTGATGTGAGATCGGAGCACAATGAGGTGTTTGCCACTGTTGGATTTGTTTGTAATGGATCTCCGGCAGATGAAGCTGTGAGTAAAAAGTATTGTTACCTACATACCACTGGACTGTCTGTTGTTGAGGAGCCCAGTTACTATAGCCTATGAATGCAAAATTCCACACCTGCTTGCTAACCTACATTGTTTTGTATAACACCAGGAGGCAAACAAGTATACAATCCATGTGATGTAAAGTAATTGCCCTAGCCTAAGATATTGCAAGTGAATACAAAAAGTGTCACTACCACATTGCCACCCCTGCTGCTAATTCAAAAAGTCCACAGGAGCTTGCAGGAATACAACAACCAAACATGGAGTTGTTATTTGCCTTATAATCTTTTGCGAGATGGGTCACTAGTCGTAAATTTTGATGAAACCTAATGCTCTTTTACCATAGCCTCGTTGATATTTAACAGGGAGCACCACATGCACTTGTACATAAGAAAAAAGGGTTCTACGGCACCTTGTAAAATTCTCCAGGCTATGTGTGCATATAGATTCTTGATTAGGATATCACAATCACAACATCACAACGGGTATATTGGATATATTCCACAGCACTCACATTACGAGTTAGCAATTAGTGATAAATTAATTAAAAATAGCTATATTTAAAGATTATAAAACTAACTTATCCTGTCCTTGCAAAAGTTTACATTACTTACTAAATAAGCTTCCGGCACCGGCGCTGGCTGTAGGTCACCAGCTCTCAAACTCTCACTCACGGGGAGTGTCCTAGCTGTGCCTTAGCGGAGTTGAAATAGCTGTTGTTAAATCTTGATATAAATTTTAGTGTTGTTTGTTTACCTTCCAGGGTTTATCAACTGATGATGAGATTCTACAGTTTGGTTCCATCAACCATGGGAACTTCTCCGACATGAGTCAGGTTAATGATTTGGTAGCCCACTCAGTTGGTCAGCCGATAATCGTGAGAGTGCGGAGACAACAGCATGTGTTAAACCTCACGGTGGTGCCGCGCCCTTGGCAGCAACCTGGTCTTCTCGGCTGTCAAATTCGAAGACGCATGATCGCATAAATGTTGGTTTATAGGTGTATGGAATACTTTTACAAATTAAAAATATTTAAGCACTGCTTATAAATTTTGGTTGCTTAGATACTGTCAGATTTGTATATTTTCGTTTTATAACGACTGACTGCATGACTGACCTTCACTTTTTTTTCAGTAAAGACAGCTATATAGATAAGTTTAAAAAGCAAAGCCTTGTCTAAATACAAAATTTGATCCAAATCGTTAGAGCCACAAGGATTACTTGTAGACTCGTAAAGTAATAAAATTTTGTCTTAGAATTCAATTTTTATTTAAAAGAGAAACCAATAATGTGATGATTAATTTGGATGAATTGTAACGAACTCAGTGGCACAGTAGTTAGTAAAGCTACTTTGACATCAACACTCATGGGTTTGTTTTCCACACAGGACAAACATTTGTGTGACCAAACATGTTTGTTTGCCTTAGTCTGGGTGGTTTTTAAGAAACGTAGAGCGCATTAAAGCAGCCTGTCTGTGGAAGTACCTCCACCTCACAGAAAATCGCAGCCAAATAACAACTGCCTGGAGGGTTGTTGTGTTCCTGCGAGCGAGTAAGCTCCTAAAGAGTCACTGTGTTAGCAGCAGAAGTGGCATCACGCTATTTATGCTACGGTAACCGCTTTACATCAGGTGGGCTGTATGCTTGTATGTTTTCTGTAGATGGAGGTACTTCCCTAATCAGGCTGCTTTTATGTGCCCCTCTTGAAAAATGTTTTAGAATTGTCTTGCGTTTTCATTTTTTAAATATTTCGCGTTTATTATATATATATTACCTTCGTTAATTTGTAATGAACTGTATATGTTCAAAAATATCCATAGTAGCGAACCTTCTTCTGAAACGGAAGATTCAAATTCGAACTTCATAAACCAGAATAAATTGTGGATGATATTTGGGGTCGGAGATACTTATTTTCTATTTTTATATAAATAATTTTAGACCATATCTCTGATGGAGAATAATAATTTAGGATTAAATATCTCAGAATAATCTGGCAGATTATCGAAATATTTCGATAATATTGTTTTAAAAATTGTTAGCAAAATTCATATTCATATAAATAAAAAAAAAAGCAATACATGTAAATACCATAATTTAATACATACGAAAGTAGAAACATACAAAATTGTATATTATTGTATAGTGATCGTTTAAAAATAAATTTTGTGATTTATGATCATCGCCTTTGATTTTTTTTTTTGTAGTTGTAATGTTGTTTTTCGTTCGGCGACTTCGCCCTGGGACTCGTCGTCGGTGTTGTCATCATGCGAGGAGTCTTCATAGACATATTTCATGGAGGCATCAAAGTACTGCTTGTCTTCCACCATGCGATAGTCTGGCTTTGATATGGTGCCTCGCACGCAGTCGTGGTAATGGCAGACTATTTTCTCTTGTTCGTAAGTTTCGCATGAGCCTGAAATTAAAAAAAATATATAAATTTTAGTGTTGTTTGTTTACCTTCTTGCACGTGTTAAACCTCACCGTGGTGCCGCGCCCATGGCAGCAACCTGGTCTTCTCGGCTGTCAAATTCGAAGACGCATAATCGCATAAATGTTGGTTTATAGGTGTATGGAAAAATGTAGCAATTGTCGAGATAATCGCGTCGTGGTACCTACTACCCTTGCGTTGCTCGCTGTCACCCACAAAGCAATAAACCACTTGACTGCGCATAAAAACACTCCCGCTCACAAAAACGTTGTGTTGTTGCGCCAACATATCAGCGATTCGAACCCACTGACCAATGGGAGAATGTTTTAAGCAATAAGGCGATAAATTCCTAGATGGAGTGAAAATAGATCGACTATGATATGTGAGCATTCATTGACTACTATTGACCTCGATTTTATTTTTATTTAACGAATGTATTTTTGCTTAATTTAATTCAATTAGATATATTATTAATCATGGACATTGTATTAAATATATTTTATATATATATTTGTCATTGTATAATTTGAGTAGGTATATACCATAGATAACAGAAACAACGGGAGATGTGACGAGTCGTTGGTGTCGCCGCAATATGCTCAAAACGAGAACATTGCCAAGAACAGTTAGTTGCAATCAAGTTCGATTGAGATATGTTGTTCCTTGTTTTAGTAAAATGCCAAGTTGTGCTGTTGCAATTTGCAAAAATAGAAGTGCAGTGGTTAACTTTAAATCAAATGGAATCACTTATCACCTGTAAGTACAAATAATATTACGTTTTATAAGCATAAATACAAAATTAATTTCAAAAATTCTCCGGCGCCATTTCTACCTGAACCTTACCACGATGCAAATTTTAAATAATCAACATCTCATTTTTAAATCATACATTGCTTTTCTACCTAATGGTAGAAATACCTTGAGTATCACTTACGGGATGCCACCTCTGCTGCTAACATAGCAACTCCTTAGGAGCTTACTGGTGACCTCAATCACGCGCAGGAACACTATCCCTCCTACGTAAAATCGGTCGCATCGGTTCTCCATAGCTTATTTCCTTCACGCTGTCGCCCTACGAATGCCTCTAGGGCTGTTAATATTGTAGCGGTCGCCAGTGTATCATAGTGGTTTACCTTACTGTCGTCGCCGAAGAAACTTGAAATCTATGCGGATATCTGATGAAGAAACTGCTTTTCAATCTATAACTTCACGCCAAATCCCTTCCGGGGTAGGCAGAGAGAACCAAGCGCCACGTGACTCCATCCTTACATATCTCACTCGCTTCTTTAACATTCATTGCTCTTCTCATGCACGCTCGCCGGTTTCTAGGGCTCCTGACATCACCTTCTGATAGAACACGACCAATTTGGTCATGGTAGGTAAGTCTTGGCCTTCCTCGGCTCCTATGTCCTTCCATTTTGGCATTGTATATCTGCTGCGTCATTCTTTCATTCCGCTACGGATTGGGGGTGAAGTACACCGCGCGTTGGCTCCTTCACGGATTAACATCAGAGCACTTTAAATTGAACAATTTTATGACGGAAGTATCGCGTGTTTTATTTATTTAGTTGAATCTGACGTTTCGAACGCTTTGCAGCGTCCGTGGTCACTAAGGTGACATTTGTCTTACTAATTGAATAACCAATGTAATAATAATTATTAATAATAATTGAATAACCAATGTAATAATAATTATTAATAATAATTGAATAACCATTGTAATAATAATTATTAATAATAATTGAATAACCAATGTAATAATAATTATTAATGATTGAATAACCATTGTAATAATAATTGAACAACGTAAGACAAATGTCACCGGATCACTTATCGACTTATTGGTTATAATATCTTCCCATTGGTCAGTAGGGTTGAATCGCTGACATATTTAGGCGCTAGAACACATTTTAGTGGGCGCGGGGTGCCTTCGTGAGCGGCCAAGTAGTTTATTGATTTGTGCTCGCAGCGTATGTCACATTCGCAATGGTAAAGGATAACATCTCCCTGGAGAGGTGTTGTGTTATTGCGAGTGAGTGTCATATATCTTTTATATTTGCAACAGTTACCTGGTCTTTGCACCCTGACAGTGAGAACGGCTCTCTCTGGTGCCATGCCCTTGAAGTAGACGAGGTAGCACGCCAGCATGGTGCCTGTCCTGCCGCGCCCGTGCCGGCAGTGCACGCCCACCACCTGGAACATACCGACATACGAACGTTCAGTGCGTCCTGCGTATTATTTTATCGATCACGTAATGGTCGAAATTAATACCACCATAATCTTTTTTCAAAATGAAAAAGAAAGTAATTTAATATCCCCATCAGGTGACTCACATGCTCGTTTGCGCCACTCTAATATATAAAAAAAGAAATGTGTACGTCCCGGGACGCCCGACAGAAGTGATAACTGATAACTTAAACTAATCTACATATAATTAAATCTGCCGTATGCGCGAGAGAAAGGGAAGCCAGAGAGACTGGCGCCGTAACGCGTTACGTAACGAAGCGGTTTACCCTCCCATAAGAAGTTATCACTTCAAAAAACAATTGAGGAAAGGCATACGAATCCGATATACGAATTTGCATGTTGGTAACTGCTTTTTTTCCGTCGTTTCGATTTTTCACCGATAACATTAAAAAGATCGTCAAGAATTACAAAAGATAATTAAAAAGTGTGTGTACTTAGGTATATGTACGCACGTACCAAGTTAGACTTCTTTCGCGTAGGAACACTTACCTAAATAACTCAGAAGATTTCATCCCGCGTGCCAGTAAGCACTCTACGTTTGTAAAATAAATAAACAAAATAACAATAAATATTATTCACCACAGTATCTATATAATTTAAAGACACACACATATATAGAAACATAACTTGAGTGAGTTATTTACCAACCAACTTCGTGATGTCCATTTTAGATGGCTAGAAAAACTTACTTTCATTTTTCTCTAACGCACCGAGAGAAGTATAACTTCAAAAAAACAAAGAAAATTCATGCATGAACAAAGGGGAAAAGGTACTGCTTCTATATTATTTTATCTTTGCTTGTTAATATATAAATTATCAGAACCCGACATTAAGTGGAGTTACCAGTAAGTTGTGTATAAAAATGATATCAAGAAACATAGGAGAACAAACCACACAAAAACTATACGATTAAAATTAGAAAACGATTAATAAAGCAAAAGCAGATAACGCTTGACACTCTCCATGTATTGCAAGCGTTCATAAGCTACGGTAATCATTTTACGTCAGGCGAGCTGTATGCTTGCATACCTTTCAGCATCGTATAAAAAAAAACGCTAGACCCGTAACTCGTGAGTTGTTTACGATTAAAAGTAGTCTTACCTCTCCTCTTATCTCAGCACGTTCACAAATTTCAATGAATTTCAAAATCTGCCTCAAAGTCGGCGCTCCAAACTCTTTTATTCTTATTTCAGACCATTTCAGTTTCTTTTCGCAGTCCAAAATTGGAGGTCTTTTCTCTGGAGACAATGTTATCAAGTGATTCACGCCAATATCAGATAAATAATTCAAGTTTGCTACAGTCTGGGGCCACCCCATGGCTGCTATTTTATTCTCTATGAACCACGAGAAGTTGTATGGGGGATATGATTCGTACTCTTTTTCTTTGTCTATGGTCGGTTTTTTCTCTTGTTGTTCTTGCTCTTTTGGCTCCTCCATATATTTATAGAATAACTTCGCTAGTTTTATGTTGGGTCTCGTTTGCATATAATTCATGTTGGCAATTACTTAGATGTTTTGCTTCGTTTTATATTATCTGTAAATGATTAATCGTTTATTGAGTAGGTTTATAAACATGCTATGATAGCCTAGTCCATAAAGAACTATATAGTTAACCAACTGGCCTCTGGTTCGAATCCAGTGTGGCCATGTACCCCTAACTTTGTGTTCTCGGATTTATCATATTTGTACTTGTCGAAGGAAAATATCGTGGGGAAGCCAGTACCTAGTACCAGTATTAGGGAACAATTAGAAATTATTAAACATAAAAAATCTAAAATTACACTCATGTACAAACAGACTGGAGTAAACAATTCCTCTTTATTAAATATCTTTGCACTCACACCATCCACCCCCACCCTCAGTTCAATATAAGGGACGGCACTGCGATGGATTTGTCACTTGTAGCATGTTATTCTTACGATTAACGTCTACAACGTCTGATGATGCCTAGTGGAGAGGTGAAACACGTGTCGCAGCGACGACCAGGCCAGTCGTGGCAGCGACGGTGGTGGGGGCATGCGGTTTCTGTTCCAGATGGCGGAGGCAGAGACTACCGGAGCAGCCATTGCAGCGTCGGCATGTTTTTTTTTTTTTGTTTTTTTTTTAAACTTGCACCCCTGCCATGGGCAAGGCTATCATCATCATAGTATTCTTCCAGCCAAAACACATTCATACATCATATTCTCATTCATTCCGTAATTCTAACTTTCATTCATCATCTTTCGTTTTTGCCCATTTTAGAACGCCAGTGAAATAACTGCATTTATTTTCGAACTTCCCTTCCCGTACTGCGTCAGTCCATCCACGGGCGACAGCGGGCTTCACAGCTCCACCTAGCCACCGCGATCCCATCGGCTATACGGAGTATAGCCGAGGTATACAGCATTAGTCCTAGGTGGAGCTGCTCTGCTTGTTGCGATCAATGACAACCGTATCTAGACTGACGCAGTATTTTATAAATTTAGATCTATTTCCGCCCAAAACTATTTCGGAGACTGTAGTTTCGGTGACCCGCATTCCCAACTCCTGCTCCAAATCGTACCTCTGTTTGGAGAATGCGGGACACCGAAACAATATGTGCTGCACTGTCTGGTCCACGCCGGGCTCGCAGAAGCAGGATGGGTCATCCGCGCACTTGAACCTGTGCAAGTACGCGGAGAACCCACCATGCCCCGAGACGACCTGCGTGGTGATGCTCGACGGCACCATTTTGCCCACGAAGCCGTACGCCTCCGCCGCACTCGGGAAGAACAGCTTCGTCGTCGAAGCTGTTGTTCCCGATTTGTATCTCCTGTCCCATTCGTCAATGGTCCCCTTACGGATCATACCTTTGACGAATGAGACAGGGCAGCGGTCGTAATCTGGCCGCCTCGGCGTCGGCATGTTGCATCTACTAACGGTAGTGGGTGGGTGCCGGCCGGCGCTAGGCCGCATGAACTAATTGGTGGCGGAAGCACACAAAGCAGGTTAGATCAAATTGCATGTAAATTTGATTTTCGCGAAAGAACGCCTGAATCTATTAACTATTTAAATCCTTTGGCTTAGGTAGGGGACCCCGCCAATCTTAGTTGGGCTGCTTCCTCTTTTTCTTCGACAGAACCTTGTTTGTTTATTAGCAGAGTGTATCACGCGTGAGTGAGGTTAGCTTGAGTCGTAAGGTCATAACTAGTGAGACAATTATATCACAGATTTCAACTTTTCCCTTCGAGAAAGTTCCCTTCATATAAGCGATGAGTTAGAAAAGAGCTCAAGACAATCTCATTTGTACATAAAATCCTGTAGATCACGTCTATACATAATTAATGTTAAATTAAATGAATGAATTATGCACTAATAACAATTACTTATACACTAACAAATTTTATTTTACAAGTCTTCGTTATCCTGTTTTCCTAATGGATTAATCCGTTAGGATTGGCAGGGTCCGCTACCTAAGCCTAAGGGATTTCGCGAAGATACTGATTTTTACATGGAGCGACTGCCGTCTGACGTCCACAACCCTGAGGGAAGACCAGATCATTCTTAGGTAAGGTCACACGTCATTTGAAATACAATTTCTTGGACGTGCGTCTTTCCTCACGATGTTTTCGTTCACCGCCGAGTAAGTGATAATTACAAATACAAGTGATAATTATAAATGTGAAAACATTAATTTAGTGGTAGGTACATGCCAGGATTCGAACCTGTTGGTCACGAGGCCGTTACTAATTTTATTTTACAAATATTATTTTATTTTACAAGTATAGCTAATCAAATATTGATATAAAATACAAAATTTTTTTGCGCGGGCCCCTACAGTACAGGCCACATACACAGGCCGCTACTGTTAAAAAGTACTTCAGTCGGTCAGGAGTTGCCTTAGCAGCGGATGTGGCAGTATCGAGCAATATTCCTTATGCTGCAAGCATTTAGGCATCGATAATTCTGTGCCCTCATGTAGTATAAAAAATAAACACTTTAAAATCACTTACAATTCAAAATGTGACCTAAATTATTATATTGACTGCGCATGAAGGTCTCTCTCACTCACCCAAACGTAGAGTTTTAGCACCTAAAATCAGCGATTCTAGCCTACCGACCAATGGGAGGATATACTAACCAATAAGCCGATATGTGACGCTATGTTGATCGCTGAACTAGCCAATAAGAGCCGCGCGTTCTGCATTACACCCCGACCTGTAGCGTGATTTTATTTACTATGCGAAATCCTAAATGTAAAGCAAAACAATATGTATGTACACCCCTAAAATCAAACTTATGCATATCGATAATCCACAATTATATAAATAAATTAATGAAATTAACTAGAGTAATCACATGTAAATAAAGATGGCGTCCATAAACAACCGACTAAATCTCTTAAACCAGACAAAATTCTATAGAATAGCTACAGCGCACTACTTAAAAGTCTACATTTATATAGTAATAACTCACCCTGAAAGTCACGAAATTAAATCACAAACAAATTATATATCAGTTCACTCCAAACTGTCGTCACTTCCGAAATATTAACGTGGTGGTCTACCGATTCGAGACAGTGGATCTCAAACTGGAAAAATATGGATAATGTCACGGTGATGGCCGTGGTGATGGCGACACCGCGACACGGCGTCCTCACTGTCACGAAGAATTGTCACTACACATAATGTACCACTAGTATTTCGCAAACCAGTAAATAATGTACTTTAGTAGTGTAATCAGTTTCCGTAGCCACCTTATTGGTAAAAAAAATCTTTGTTGCCATCACGGCTAGTCGAAAAATCAAGACGTTGGAACACCTAAGTGGTAAGGTAAAACTGAAAGATTTGATTTGACGTCTTGGCTTTAGGTTGAAACACCTAAAGCTAAGTGGTAAGTAAAACTGAAACATTTGATTTAAAAAACAATTCATAATAAAAATATTTTTTATACCTATACGTAGAAATGTTTTTGCGGTGCAGTCAAGTTGGGTATCATTAAATTAGCTTTTGAAATTTGACCTTGAATCAATAAAAAAATATTTAAATAATATTTTTTTTATTTAAATTATGTTTCAAGTTTAAAGCAGCAGTCAATTATTTTTTTATTATAGTAATACGGAACGCGGTTTGAGAGCCAGCGGTGTCGGTTATTTTAGTTCGTCCATTATACGCAACCGTCTAATGCGACTTGGCCTCTCGCCAATCAACTGTTGGCTTATAATCCATTGGCACAAAGATTGACATTTGGACATATTGCCAATGCGTGTTAATTAGGGCTAGGTTTTTATTTGCCACTTAAATGTTCCAGCTGAAGGCCTAATCTTGATAAACATTTATGCCTAAACATGTACGTGGTGCATTACGGCTTGAGGATAACTTTATTTTACTAGGGCAGAACCCATTGAGCTTTTAAGTAGGTACAGCATACAGCAATTCTTTGCTTCTGCTTCTTTGCTATTGTACTATGATGTTCATCGTAAACCTTGTACTTTTGTTGGAGTGCAGGGTATTTTCGGTTTAACGTAGCTAGAGTAATCGGCCTAGTCGCAGTTGAGCAGCGTGGCGGAGTATGCTCTAAACCCTTTCAGTTGAAGGGAGACCTGTATCCTTGTAATGGGATGGATGTCGTAGTGGTAGCCAGATGCTTTTTCTTCCTAATCCATTAGGATTGGCTGGGTCTGCTACCTAAGACCTCCACAACCACAACCCACAGGTAATACCACTCCTTTCTTAGGTTGATACACACGACTTTCAGAAATACAGTTTCTTGTACGTTTAGGTTTCCTCACGATGCCTTCACAGTTGAGCAAGTGATAATGACAAATGTGGACATAAATCCGAAATTTCAATGGCACATGTCCACTCCAGGATTTGAACCTGGGACTATAGACCAGGGATAAAGATAAAGTGATCCATTCAGAAGGGTTCTGCTGATCAAACGTCAATTTTCAATTCAATGAGTGGAAAATACAACAGAAATTTAATTTTCGTTTTCAGTCATACAATTATCATATAAAAGTTTTTATTGTTTTTGTAATTTAGTTTATAGTTCAGTGTAGGTGTGTCGTAAAAAAATCAATCAGATTCTATAACAAAAACAAACTTCCTTATTTCAATCATTGTCATATTTTAAACTCGTTTTACTATGACGACATCGATGTGAATGCTTGAATTGCGGTAATACAGCTAATATTTAGATTAAATCCATACATTTCTTCATAGCCACACGGCTTGTGACGTCATCTGCCGCGGCCTTTTAGCATTATCTCACTAACTACTAATTATCGTAGAAATATTTTACTTTGAAATATCTTCCTGTCTATATCTCCTCTTTTAAAATCTGTCCTAACAATTTTTCATGCATATTCCCTATTATGAGAGCTCGATGGCCTCGTTGCGCGTGTCTTTCGAACCAAACACGCAGGTTAAGTAACGTCGACCGCAGCATGTCTATGGATGAGTTTATCTGTCGAGTTCGAGTTTCTCCGGCTTCGGAGGGCACGTTAAGCCGTCGGTTCCGGCTGTTGTCGATAGATGACAGTCGTTAAGCTAAGTCAGTGGCCCTCGGGCGGCTTGAAAACAATGGCCTCCGCCAATCCGTATTTGAGCAGCGTGGTGGAGTATGCTATAAACCCCCTCGGTTGAAGGGAGACCCGTATCCCTGCAGTGGGACGAATAAGGGTTGATATGGTGATGTGGATTCCCTATCATGAAGAAAAAATCAACATTTATGAAGATGTTGATTTTTTTATAATTTGTAGATATAACTCGCGCGATACCACCACTGCTCCTATCACAGCAACTCCTTAGGAAATTACTGTTGACTTCACTCACACGCAGGAACACAACCCTCTAGGGAGTTGTTATTTAACTGCGGTTTTCTGTTAGGTGGTTGGTTGGTTAGTTTAGTTCGCTCTGCTTTGATTCGCCCTACCTCACTTAAAAACATCCAGACTAAGACAAACAGACACGATCATGCACACAAATGTTTGCCCTGTGTGGGTATCGAACCCACGAGCGTTGATGTCAAAGTAACAGCGCGTCAAAAATCCTCAAAATGCTCATTGGTAAGTAGGCTCGAATCGCTGATATATTTAGGCGCTAAAGCACAACACTTTTTGTGCGTGCGCGTGAAGTCGGTTTATTGGTATGTGTCGTACACCAATGACCTAAAAAGCGAAAGGATCAGTTGCCAAGTTTTCTCATATAAATCGTGTCTGGAGTTTATTTCGAGAGTATTACGCCGCGGTTGTTAATAAATGTTTTAACGCAAATTGTCTACGTAAGTTACTTCGCTTGCGTCACCAATATAATGAACACTAAGGGACGCTAAGTATACTATGCCATTAGCATAACTACCACTTGAAGTCATACACATCCTCGAAATGGTGTTCGTGCCATTCACGAAGGATAACGTATGGAGACATAATTTTACGTAGTAAAAAAATCCCCGCTACGGGTGGAGTGGGAGGGTAAAGGTACCCAGTTAGGGATGGGCAAATCAAAAATATATATCGAAATCGATATTTATAAAAATATCGATATACGTACAATAAAAAGTATCGATATTTTTTTATCGACGAGCTCGGTGGCTCAGTGGTGAAACGCGTTGTTACGCTACTTTGACACCAACGCTCGTGGGTTCGATTCCCACACAGTACAAACATTTGTGTGCATGAACATGTCTGTTTGTATTGGTCTGGGTATTTTCTATGTATAATAAGTATGTATTTACAAAAAAAAAAATGTATTTACGTATGTTTATCAGTTGTCTAGTACCCATAACACAAGCTTCGCTTACTTTGGGCTAGGTGGCGCTGTGTAATTTGTCCGGCAATATTTATTTATTTATTATTTATTTTTACCCAAGCCTACACCCAGTTCTTATTGGCTTGTTCACGGATCAACATCGCGTCTCTTATCGGCTTGGTTGAAATAAACTTCTATTGGTCAGGCTCGAATCGCTGAGATATTTAAGCGCTAAATCACTACGTATTGGTGAGTGAGGGGGCCTTCATGCGACGTCAAGTGGTTTATTGATTTGCGGTGTCCACCAGTCAATAAGTTATTGATTATATTCCAATATTAAGTCGCTTCAATCTATATGTAGGTACTTAATTGGTATACTTTCTTCTTCTTAGCTTTATTTCATTTCCTAATTCATTATTAGCGGTGTCCGCTACCTAAACATAAGGATTTGGCGAAGATACTGATTTGCACATAGAGAGACTGTCGTCAGACTCACACACCCCTGAATTAAACCAAGACTGTTCTTGGGTTAGGTCACACACATCTTTCGAAATATCCTTGAATAATCCTTGGACGTGCAGGTTTCCTCGCGGTGCTTTCTTCACTGCCAAGCAAGTCATAGTTACAAATATGTACGAATTAACAAAAGTAACACAAATTCAGTACACATCCACAGGATTCCAACCTGGGACCAGTCGGTTAATGGGCTGGTTCTTTATCCACTGAGTTATCTTATCAATGATTTTGGTACTTGATAAGTATATGACAGACATGTTACAGGAGGTAGGAGGCGAGAAAGGCCGATCCTCAGACACATTGACCATGTGTTCTCGTTTCATAAATAAACGGTTTAAAGCCCGTAAGCTCATGCACATGCAGCTAGGAGAATCAGAAAATTGACAGACGTGGCTACTGCGCGCTCAGCCTATTTCAGCTACTTTCACAGCATTATGCCGTACCTATGTGGCGAACGGCGGTTGACATTGAGACAATATTTATATTGCAAAAAGAGCCATTCCCTCTATTTATAACATGGGCTCCAGAGAATCACTCGGAAAAAAATATATCCTCACTGTTACTTCTCAATATATTTATGAAGAGCTCGGTGGCTCAGTCGTGAATGACGCGACTTTGACACCAACGCTCGTGGATTCGATTCCCACACAAGGCAAACATTTGTGTGCATGAACATGTCTGTTTGTCTTGGTCTGGATGTTTTAAGAGAGGTAAGGCGCATCAAAGCATCAAAGCGCATCAAAGCCCGTCTGGGGAAGTACTTACACCTCACAGAAAACCGCAGCCAAATAACAACTCCCTAGAGGGTTGTTGTGTTCCTGTTTTGAGTGAGGTCACCAGTAAACTCCTAAGGAGTTGCTGTGTAAGCAGCAGAGGGGGCATCGTGCGAATGATACTTAATATATTACAAGCATCGGCTACGGTAACTGCTTTACATCCAGTAGGCCGTATGCTTGTATGGATCCCGACGTTGTATAAAAAAACGCTAGAGTAAATGGTTGTATTGCCAGGGTCCATAGACTAGAGAAACTTCAAGTCAGGTCTATTTTCTCGGCTTTTAAGGGTCGTGTCGTGATATTAAATAGCCTATAATCTTCCTCAAGAATTGGGCTATCAAATGCAAAAAAAATTTTTCAAATCCGACTTGTAGTTCCAGATATTAGCGCAAACAAACAAACTCCCCCGCTTTATATATTAGCATAGAAGTATAGATAATACAAACTATTTTACATATAAAATACTTTATTTCTCAGGTACAATAAAGATAACAATTGCATCACAGATTAAATTCAGAGCGCTTTCTTGGTGCACTCCTTGGCGTTCTCTATGAACTCGTCCAGATCGACGGGCGCCACGCCGAACTTCAGTGGGTTGTCTTCCGTTAGGTACTCGAAGTATCTGCCCACAGCTTCCTCGTGTTCGGGGGAGTCAAGGGAGCCTGCAAAATCGGAATTACTCAACTAGCTTCATCATATTACGAACTAGCTACCCACCCGGGCTCCACACGAATGATTAAAAGCACGGATGATTCGATCGCTACCAATCTAATTTGAAGATTCCCTGAAAATTTCCTCAAAATCGGTTCGGTTTTCGAGTGGATCTCGTCATTCTTTTCTTAGGTTAGGTCACACGTATCTACGTGTAAAATAGATACAGATAAATAAAATTATAGTGTTTGTAATATTAAAATAACCGCTTTTTACTAAATGGATATGGATATAGCTGATAATGCTGATATAATAAGGAGTAACTTAGGCTACTTTTATTTTAGAAATTTTATTTATTTTTATTAATATAAATAAATATTATTTCCATGCGGACAAAGTCGCGAGCACAGCTAGTTTAGAAATATAATTTCTTGGATGTGTGGGTTTCGTCACGATGTGATAATTACAAATAATATATAATTAGAAATACAATATTTGACCTTTGTATCGTTCTTATGGCGCACTTAATAAGAGTAAAAATGATTGTGACATTGAAATTAAACTATTTTTAACGGAAGTATCGCGTGTTTTATTTATTTTGTTGAAACCTGACGTTTCGAACGCTTTGCAGCGTCCGTGGTCGCAGGAAAGACTAAAGTGATAGTAAAAATGATGCTGCAAGTCTAACATGACATGTTGCTGTGTGTACATAAATTCAAATCACGACCAGTGCTTACCTTTCAATGTCTATGGTCGAAAAAGTTACGAGTTTTAGGATAACGTGTGGCCGCATACAGCGGCCGCATATATTTTTTTGCCTATGATTCAATAAGATGAGTCAATAAAAGTTACGTGCATCTGACGTATAGTCTTAGCCGAATTCAAGACCAATTAATACGATTCCTCAGATTTAAGTAATATAACACGTACAAACAGAGTGACAGTTACGATAGATCTAAGTCTGTATGCCTTCTACCTTACTAAAGGCTAAAATAGAGAGAGAGTGAAGATTTTTAGATAAAAGTTAGGTTTTGAAGTTTCTGTTTGCATACAAATATCCGGCTGAAATTGTCTTCATATCAATTTTACATTGACATTACAGAATACATTTTTTGTTTTGCTGTGTTAGCAGCTGCGGTGGAATCGCGCGAGTGATACTTAATGTATTGAAAGCATTCATAGACTTTGGTAACCGATTTACACCGGGTGGGCCGTATACTTGTTTGTCCCTCGACGTCATAATAATAAATTTTGCAAATCAAATTCCTATATTTTAAGAATGTAAACATTAATATAGCAATAAAGTTCTACAAACAAACAAAACAAACAATAAAAACAAAAACTTCAGCTAAATAACTAAAAAAAGAAAATACAATATATAACATACCAGGCCGGATCATTCTGATGACATTCATGGCCTGGTCTGGCAGGAATCTGTGGAAGTGTACCAGATAGCAGGCCAGCATTATTCCGCTACGGCTGCGACCTTGCCGGCAATGAATTCCGATTACCTAAAAACAACAATACTGTTTGAAGTGAAAACTTCTTTAGGTACGTCGGGCACTTTTGGGATGAGGAAAAAGCACTGAACTGGCGTGACCCTCACTCTCAGACATATGTATATATATCGCTGGATATTAGAGAAAACGGATCTTTACGATAATCCAAGGACGATTGCAAATGACCGGATGATAGGAATCTGACAAAGAATTTCGCAACATTATTTCTGAGGTATTTTGAGGATCATTGCAAAATTCCGACCTATTTTAGGTTAGGTTAGGGTTTCCTGTTACCCCGCTCATTTGCAATCGTCCTAGGACTATCTATATAAAGATCCGTTTTTTTTTTCGATTATCCTGTGACGTATATACATATGTATCTGAGATTAATAAACATTACGAAGGACTAAAATCAAGTTAGTCCATCTTTGTCTCCGCTACCTAAGTCTAAGGTAAAGTAAAACGCGTTGCTCTTATTGGCTCGTTCACGAATTAGCATCGCGTCACTTTTCGGCTAATTGGTTAAAATATCCTCCCATTGGTTCCCTTCACGCATCGTCTAATATTTTATTCGCTTGTGACCATAATAATGGCCACAATATTAGGGTATAATAACTACGCTGTGCAATTGTTTTGACGAGCTCGGTGGCTCAGTCGTGAATGACGCGACTTTGACACCAACGCTCGTGGGTTCGATTCCCACACAAGACAAACATTTGTGTGCATGAACATGTCTATTTGTCTTGGTCTGGATGTTTTAAGAGTGGTAGGGCGCATCAAAGCAGCCCGTCTGGGTAAGTACCTCCACGTCACAGAAAACCACAGCCAAATAACAACTACCTAGAGGGTTGTTGTGTTCCTGTGTGTGAGTGAGTCACCAGTAAGCTCCTAAGGAGTTGCTGTGTAAGCAGCAGAGGAGGCATCGCGCGAGTGATACTCAACATATTACACGCGGTAATAGGCTACGGTAACTGCTTTACATCAGGTGGACCGTATGCATGCATGACTCCCGACGTTGTATAAAAAAAAAATGGAAATACGTTCATACGATATATTTATCTCGATGTAAAATGTAGCGCAGACGTTGTGCCGAAGTACCTAAATGTTGACTTTTTTTTTTTGTGACGCGGGGAAAAATGCGTTACGCACACCACCGGTGCCTGGGTGGCCTCCGGTGGTAGTGTGGGACTCCCCGTCGGCTGTCCGACGGTATACCCACTAAACAACCCCGCGAAATGCCATCGGCCGCGTTGGTGTGGTGCCCCGGATCTGTCAGCAACAGGGCACACCTAAATGTCGCCTGCGTGTAGCGTTTGGTCGAGATTGGTACTTCTCTTAGTCTAAACCTAAGATTGTATGAATTGTGTGTATGAATAAAAAAATACTGTTACTTGACAGCGCATGAAAGCAGCCGGCGCTCACAAAAACGTTGCCACCTAAATATATCAGCGATTCGAGCCTACTGACCAATGGAAGAACATTTTAACCAATAAGACGATTAGTGACGCGATGGAGATCCGGGAACAGACCAATAAAGCTGCGCGTTCTACTTACAAGTGTATGATTGTAGAGCGAAATGCTCTTTCCAACCAGTGCAGTAAATAGGACTTATTTCATAAATAGGACTTATTTCATAAATAGAACTTATTTCATAAATAGAATTCATTTCATAAATAGAAATAATTATTTATTTCATGAATAGAATTCATTTCATTCAGTATTATTTTTGCTACCCACGTGTTGTCACATGGACCATAAAAAATGATGATGTCGTTCGTTGTAAAATATGTATAAGACATATAAGACACAATAAAGATGTAAAATATGGTGCGCGAAAGGTGCCTGCCTCTATGCGTGCGTACTTTCAGATGTGTGCGATAAATGTGGCGTGTATATGTGTTGACAGAATATGAAATCGGTGACGGTCGGTGGCGCAGTGGTTAATAACGCGACTTTCTCACCGGCGCTCGTCGGTTCGATTCACACCGGACAAACATTTGTGAGCGTGAATATGTCTGTTTGTTTAGGTCTGGGTGATTTTAAGAGAGATAGGGCGCATCAAAGCACCACGTTTAGGAAGTACCTCCACCTCATAGTAAATCATAGTCAAATAACAACTCTCTGGTGGTAAGCTCCTAAAGAGTTGCTGTACTAGGAGCAGAGGTGGCATCGCGCAAGTGATACTTAATGTATTGCAAGCGTTCATAGGGTGGTTCGTAACTACTTCGACACCAACGCTCGTGGGTTCGATTCCCACACAGGAAAAACGTTGTGTGCATGAACATGTCTGTTTGTCTTGGTCTGGGTGTTTTAAAGAGAGGTAGGGAGCATCAAAGCATCTTGTCTGGGGGAGTACCTCCACCTTACAGTAAGCCGCAGTCAAAATACCAACTCCCAGGAGGGTTGTTGTGTTCCTGCGTGTGAGTGAGGTGACCAGTATTCTGCTAAACCGTTGCTGTGTTAGCAGCAGAGGTGGCATCACACGAGTGATACTTAATGTGTTTCAAATGTTCATGGGCTACGGTAACTGCTTTACATCTGGTGGACCATATGGTTGTATGCCCTCGACGTTGTATAAAAAACAAATCTAGTTTTTATATATAAGAAGAAGAACAATATGTACTACTTTATACCAAGTTGGTCGTTGCACTGATTGGTTGATTTGCTCAAGCGGCATTTTAAAAAAAAAACTTATGTAACGTCTTACCTCATCGTTTTTGTCTGCCCTTTTACAAGTATCAATAAACTTTTTGATTAGGTCTATGCTTGGTATTTCGAATTCTTCTACTGGTACTTCTGTCCACCGAAGCCGGGGCATGTCATCAACGGGAGGTTTCTTTCCCGCGGTTAATGTTACCAAATGTGTTATACCCTGATTTGTAAGAAATTTCAAATTCTCTTTGTTTCTCGGAAATGCCATGGCTGCCAACTTTTTAGGAATGACCCAGGAGAATTTCAATGGCGGATATGCGTCGACTTCTATCTCTGGAAATGGATTTTCGGGTATAATCACAGTCAGTTCATTTCTTATTTCCTTTTTCGCACCGGCCAAATGTCTATCGTCTTGTTCTGTGATGTCTTCGATTCTAGTTATCACACGGTATTCGTCTTCCATGATGCACTGCTGTTTCACTGCCACGAAAAATTAAATAGTTATTTTGCGCGCCAAATGTTAAAAGACTTTTTAATTCAAAATATAAGCACAGGAATCTTTCGCACTGGCAGCCACTTTCTTTGACCAGTTAGCATGGACTTTGTAAATTGACTGACGAAAGGGCGCACAAACTTGGCACACTCTTCTGATTTCTGGAGAGGATGTAACATTTATTTCTGGAGGCATACACCTTGACAACGCAGAATTACAATGCCAAGGTAAAATTTTGTTGAAATCTGAATCTTAAAACAAAACGGCTTAAGATCTAGGAAGATTTTATTGCTGTTAGAAAAACCGTTTAATGTTGGTTATAAAACATTTTATGTCAAAATGTCTGTCGTCAGAGAGCGTAAAAAACAAAATGTTGTAAAGACAAATGACAACGAATTATAGATATATATATAACAGTAAGTTGACGCGCACTTAGGACTTTTTGACTTAATTACCAACGTTCGTTCAAAAGTAGGAGCACTTTCTAAGATAGAGACATTTAGACATACTAGTTTCGAAATGTCAGTCGCGAGTGATTGGACTGCGCGCGTCGCCTTGCATGGTATGGCCAGTATGGCTGGCTGTACGTGCCTGTGTTTTGTTGTCTGATTTTATTGCACGTTTCTTTGAAGTTATTTTACTGTATTTATATTTTTGTGCAAATGGCCAGAGATAATAAATTAGCCGCCGCGTGCCGTATGTTCTTTTCAATGGGCGATGACGTAGTATACTGGTTAATAGCACGTAAGTAAACATGGTTCGACGTTATTCTGAGACAGATAATGATCCACGCGTTTACGAGCATATTTAATAGTCTTCAAACATAACATGGGATAAATGCAGATAATTTTAAAATTTATAGCATCGACCTAGGCTTAGACCGTAGTTGAAACCATAGGATTATCTTACATATTGCTTGTAATCTAGCAACGTGTAGGTTTTTATATAATAAGCAGTTACTGCAGCCTGTGGACGCATTCAATGCTTTATTCGCGCCTTTTTAACGATGATGTTTCTTGTACTAATATGAGCGATTACCATAGCTTGCAACACAAGAATTCAACTTGCCACCTCACCTCACTCGCAATACCACAACAACCCACCAAGCAATCTTTGGCTTCAGGGAAAGAGAGTTATTTGACTGCGATTTTGGCGGTAGAGGTGCTTTCCCTGTCGGACTGCTTTTGTGTGTTCTTATCTTTTTTTAAAGAGAGGTAGGGCCCATCTTCACCCACACCAAAACGAACGGCACACAAATGTTCAAGCACACAAATGTTTGTCCTGTGTAGTAATCGAACCCACGAGCGTTGATGCTAAAGTAGCATTGATAAAAAATTCGCTACCGGGCTACAATATAAACACTTTACAAACTTAATAACCATAAAGAGAGTATTATGAAGTACATTGACGTCTTGGCAGAAGGAAGTAATTAATAAGTCATCAAAAGCAAGCTATGTATTCCAAAAAAATAATGGTGACAACCGACTGGGTAAACCTGAATAGTGTCTGCCCAGCTGATTATGGAAACGCGAGTAGAATATCTATATATATATGTCCATCTCCACACGCAGAGTCCCTTTTACGGAGTAGGTTGATAGAACTGCGTACCATAAGATTTGTACACATATCACTCGCATCGGGTGCAAATAATCTGTGACCTTTTTTTATACACCGTCGGGAGGTGTACATACAGTCCATCACATGTAAAGCGGTTACCGTGGCCTATAAACGCTTGCAATACATTAAGTATCACTCAACTCTTCTGCTAACACAGCAACTCCTTAGAAGCTTACTGGTGACCTCACTCATTCGCAGAAACACAACAACTCTCTAGGGAGTTGTTACTTGGCTGTGGTTGTCTGTGATGTGATCAAATTATATTTATTGACCTGCCTTATGTGAGGCGGTTACGATAGTTTATGGATGCTTGTAACACAATGAGCATCGCTCGAGTGTTGCCGCGCTGCTGATAAAGGAATGTGCTTATGGGTGACATCGCTCACTCGTAAGAACACTCTCCATGTTTCCCCAGGAAATTGTTATTAGGCAGTCGCTTTCAAGGTGGAAATGTTTTCACTCTTTCGGAAGAGGCATTGGCTTATCGTGGGGTACAAAAGCAAGCTGATGAACGATAAGGTGCATATGTTTGCCGTTATAATATTTTGGCTTGGATTTATTTGGCGACCGAAATGGGGTAAGGCCTAAGTCCGAAATGAATTGAACGATACCACAGTAGAGGTATAATCAGTAAAATAACTTCGAAATTTTAATCAGGTGCGAGTCGGCACTCGCGCACTGATTGATAGACAATGACCTGAATTAATTAAAAATAATGTAAAAAAGAAGAAAAAATATACCAAAAATAATAAAACTTACATAATCTAACACTAAGTAGATCAAAGCACTATTTATAATGAAAGCAAAAGTGATACTGATGCACCATAGGTCAACTGTATACAAGAGACCGTGATAAATTAATAAAAATGTCCAACGAGAATTAGATGTTATCTATAGCGGAATAAGGTGCATATGTTTGCCGTTATAATATTTTGGCTTGGATTTATTTGGCGACCGAAATGGGGTAAGGCCTAAGTCCGAAATGAATTGAACGATACCACAGTAGAGGTATAATCAGTAAAATAACTTCGAAATTTTAATCAGGTGCGAGTCGGCACTCGCGCACTGATTGTTCCGTACCAATATAAAAAGTTGCGATTTGTATTATTCTTCAATAGAAAAACAAATTGACCTTTACAATTGAAAAAAATGTTCTTCAATACATCAGTCTAGGTAACGGTCGATGCTTCGACGACGACGACTTCCATTACTTAGTACATTCTTCTTTATCTTCTTTCCCTTTTGCTTCTTGAAGTGTCCTACTCATAGGTTCTTAATTACTTACATTGTGTTAAAATTAATCTTTAAAGTTGATGTAAAATACTACCATTTATATAAGGCCTAAATGGTAGTATTTTTAAATGCATTATGTTGATTTTTTACAGATTCAATGACTGAAACCTTCACGTGTTCCCGAGACCTTACAGACAAACACACGGGCGGACTGCGAAGTGATCCTTTGAGGGGTCGTTTTTACCTTTTGAAACATGGAAACCGTTCCCGTGGACGCTTTCTTAAGATGGCCGCAGTACAAATTTAATTGTCTTTGTCTTGTCACGTGACGACGCTAACCTCCCTCCCTCAGTCGCTTTTATTTGCAGTAAAATGTAATGGAAATTATAACGTGAAGAACACAATTTATTAATAAATAAAGAGAAGATACATTTATTGAATCGTGCGTGATGCGCTTCGTCTGTCTCGCGTAACCTCGAGCTTCCCACGAGACGGTTTGGCTGGTGGTGCCATCCGCGATTTGTGATATCATATCACGCGTCGTAGGAAGTGAAGCCACTTTAACGCGAGCATTGGCATGTAGTTACTGTGGCGGCGCTAGGCGTAGGCGACAGTGTGTGGGGGCTTCACATAAAATATTTTTTTTTATGTGAATTATTTTTTATTTGATTAGCAATAATACTTGTTAAAATTATTTTTTTTGTTCAATGTCGGGACGCACACTAGCATACGGCCTACCTGATGTAAAGCGGTTACCGTAGCCTATAAACGCTTGCAATACATTAAGTATCACTCGCACTATGCCACCTCTGTTGCTCAAGACAAACAGATATGTTCATGCACGCAAATATTTGTCCTGTGTGGGAATCGAACCCGCGAACGTTGGTCTAATGTAAAACCGCCACCACCACCGAGTGCGCAATCGAGCTCGTCGAGATGTGTCAAAAGCGTATTGTTGTTAGTCCATAATTGAGCTAACTTAATTTAACATTTTCTTTCTGATTTGAAAACGTGGCGAGGCGAGGAGGAGAGAGGGCTCGTAATGATAATGCCATCGACACGTCAACATTTCGTCTAGCGCCGCCACTGCGCAGTTATGCTGGTCTGTCTGTGCTACATGCGCTTACTGCTTATTTTTCTACACTGTAACGTTATTGTCACCAGCCATTCGTTCTTTTTAGATCGCTTTTTATAAGGCAATCACTGTCATGAGTCTATTTTTTATACAACGTCGGGAGGCATTCAAGCATACGGCCCACCTGATGTAAAGGAGTTACCGTAGCCTATTAACGCTTGTAATATATTAAGTATCAACCCTCAACCACACAACCCTCTAGGTAGTTGTTATTTGTCTGCGGTTTAAGGTGAGATGGAGGTCTTCCCCAGATGGATTGCTTTGATGCGCCCTACCTCTCTTAAAGCATATTTATATCAAGCGGTAATTTACCATTACTTTTCTCTGTTTCTTTATCCGTTTGTTTTAATTTATTTACTTTCTTACTTTCATAAGCTTCTCCTGTAAGTACTTAACTTCCAAAATTTGTTTCCATGTCATCTATACTAATATATAAAGCGGGGGAGTTTGTTTGTTTGAATGAGCTAATCTCTGGAACTACCTGTCGGAGTTTTAAAATTCTTTTTACATTTGACAGGCTAATTCTTGAGGAAGGCCATTCAACATCATACGATCCTTAGAAGCCGAGGGGGAAAAAAAGGAAGTGGAAAAAACGGGATTTAACTGGTATTTATTTAAGTCAATATGATATGTAAACAAATCTGGAAATTGATTTAAAACTTCGTAAACCTAATTTCGATGATAATTTAGTTAATAAATTGGTTGTAGCGATTTGATCTAATGATGGACCCATGAGAGCGATAGTGGAACTCTTCATTGGTTAGGGTTGAGTATCTACATTACACTTGGTGACGTACCTGATGACGTATCTTGGGGGAGTAGGTATAGCGGAATTCTATACTACTGAATAGTAAACTCCTAGAGTTTAGTTTGGTTTCATAAGTGGATGATATGATAGTTCATTTAACGCTGTAATGTAGATGATGACGTCACTCCCAAGCCAAGGTACAAAACATACCAATATCATATTGGCATATTTCTTGCCTTTTCTTTAGTACGTGATAAAAGCGAGTATTTTTTAAACATATTATAATAATATTGTCGGACAAATTCTTGGTGGTTCAGAGGTCGGCCAATAAAATAAATATATATTCTTCAATGCCAGTTTAATGGTCCTTTTAATTATAGCACGTTAGTTATTATTACATACAGTTGAGGATTATCCTTATAATAAGAGATTTGTAAAATCTTACGGACGAAGCAAGTGTACGATGACATGGCGATCAGAGGAAGAAAAAAAAAAGAGACAGCACTACTAAACGTCATACAACCCTTTTTTTATTTATTAAAATACAATGGCAATGGCCTATTGCATCGTGCATCTTGCAATTCAACACAAATTACACAGCGCCACCTAGCCCCAAAGTAAGCGAAGCTTGCGTTATGGGTACTAGATGTTCATACGATAACTGATAAACATACGTAAATACAATTTATTTTTGTAAATACATTAGTGGTTCATGTTAGGGTTCGAACCGGGGACCTGTTGGTCAATAGGTCGATTGGTTATCCACTGGGCTACCACTGCTCTCCCACTCGTGCCTACGTAATATTGGTAATTGTTATAAAAGAAATACGTCCTATTATAATAATGACGAGCTCGGCGGCGCAGTGGTGAAACGCGCTGTTACGCTACTTTGACACCAACGCTTGTGGGTTCGATTCCCACACAGTACAAACATTTGTGTGCATGAACATGTCTGTTTGTCTTGGTCTGGGTATTTTCTGTGTAATAAGTATGTATTTAAAAAAAAATACGTATGATTATCAGTTGTCCAGTACCCATAACACAAGCTTCGCTTACTTTGGGGATAGATGGCGCTGTGTAATTTTGCGACAATATTTATTTATTATTTAACTAAGGAATAATTTTGGTGTCTACAAAAATCATACAAGCATACGGCTCTCCTGATGTATAGTGTCTACCGCCTACGAACGCTTGTAATACATTTAAGTATCAGTTGCGCAATGCCACCTCTGCTGCTTACACAGCAACTCCGAGCTTACTGGTGAACTCTCACACGCAGGAACACAACAACCGTCCACAACGTATTTGGGTGTGGTTTTTTTGTGAGGTGGCGGTACCTCCACAGACGGGCTATATAATGCACCCTACCTCTCACATCTAGCGATATGTGGTAGAAACGAAGATCCGTGCAAGCCCGCGAGCTTATTTGTTAGTAGGGTAAAATTAGTAATATGTATGTTTATTTTTGTGGGCCGTATACCTCCAGACGTTGTATAAAAAAAAAACTAGATGGAAGAATGTTCTCTTTTTTTTATACTACGTCGGGAGGCTTACAAGCATACGACTCACCTGATGTAAAGCGGGTACCGTAGCCTATTAAAGCTTGCGATATATTAAGTATCACACGCGCGATGCCTCCTCTGCTGCTTACACAGCAACTCCTTAGGAGCTTACTGGTGGCCTCACTCACACACAGGAATACAACAACCCTCTAGGGAGTTGTTATTTGGCTGCGGTTTTCTGTGAGGTGGAGGTACTTCCCCAGACGGGCTGCTTTGATGCGCCCTACCTCTCTTAATTTTTTTATTATTTACTTACTAGAAGTTCTGTTATTAGGAGTGAGGTCACTAGGAAACAGACGAGGATATACTGCGTTATTATTAATCTTCATCTTTACACCAAATATCTTGTTGGTTAGACAGAGATCCGAGCGTGACATAACTAGGTCCATCATACAAATCTCTTTAATATTCATAGCTCTCTTCATGCACGGGAGCAATTCAATGTAGTAGAGTCTTAGACTTCCTCGTTTTCTACATTATTCCACATTCGCGTTATCTATCCGTTGTGTGCTTCTACCAACTATCAGCAAAGATGATCACCATTGCGAATGCAATCTACAAGCGTTATGATGCATATCTGTGCAACGCTTGCATCTCAACCGCGCTTAGTTTCCGTTTATGCTCTCTGCCATACACAGTTCTCGCTTCCATACGTTAATGTTGTGTCTTCTGGCTAAAGTAATTTTCTTACTAGAAGTTTTCCTAACGGTCCACTCACATTGCCTGCACTCTCTGACTCAATATTAGCGGTGTATCTTCGAACCCCGCTGTCAAACCAAAGTCACCAGCTGCCGCCCCGCACACATGCTTTGGAATCCTCATAAGCAGACTGCACAGCTCGGAGAGTCAATAGCGTACATCGGAATTTTTCCAGAGATCCTTTACCGCAGACTTGTCAAATGCTTTTTTAAGATCCACAAGACCACATAAAATCTTTTGATCTAGAGCCAAATGCTTGCTGCACGACATTGTGGTGGTGAGTTTATATCCTCTTTTATTTTGAAATCGTAAATAAGTCGTGTAGTGTGTTATAAAGAATTCGCGTAAAGGCGTAAAGCGTGTGTGCGTGCGTGACTCCGTGTGAGAATGTATTTGGGTAAAGGGGTAAACGTACCCTTTACCCGAATACATTTTAACACAAAAAATAGTAAATTTACAAAAAATACACACTGTCAATTTAAATAAGAATATATTTTATTACATACAACACAAGTGCTAAGTGTAAATAACGTATCTCCTAAACTATAAAATCATTTGACAGCAATAAGATCATATTTGGACCATTACGTTTTGAGCCAATCATACATATAGATTACGTTCACATTCTTATTACGGGACAGAATGAGCGGCACACATTTTAGGTGATGACGATGCTCGTTAATATGTATAGCTTTTATTATAGCGCCACGTCGTACGTCTCACAGCAAAAAAAAATCTGCTATTCCACAAAAGGGTTGCCATCGTTCAAATTTCCATCACTGTAGAAAAAAGCCTCTGAATATTTCGGCAGACATTTTCTTCAGGGACAATAAAGAAAATATTTCTATTTAAATTAGTATTATTGCTTATTTTTAATTAACATGAACCTTTAAAAAGACAAATTCAACGCAATAAACTTATGACACCCATTAAAACGCTGGCGAAATCACATATGGCAACCCTAAAGCAATTACCAAGCAGGCGCTGAAATCAAATTATTACATATTGATAATTATTGTCATACTTTAAAATGAGTGACACGCTTCCGGTTTCACCCTACAACATTTATACTAAAGGCAACCGGTGATATAAAATAACAGTTAAGTACATTACAGATTATAAACACAGATAAAATACAATGGAAGGAACAATAGATCTATGTATTATACAGGTGTTATTAATCAAAAACTAGACACCCTAATGCGACCCTGTCGAAATGTAAACAGGGAGAATATTAGATAATAAATGAATGACATCTTTTTCTAGTTGCTAGTGAATCCTTTGAGGTAGTCACCTCAGAGCAGATTGATTGGGATTCTATTTAGACATTGTTTAGTATCGAGACAGCGAAAGTGGCGGGAACAGGAACAGACTGAGGCGTTGGCGGCATACCCATGAATCTCAAACATAGGTAGAAGACAATGCATCCACAGTCTATTTTTCGTTTTGATGTAAGCTTGAGATTATGCGAGGCAGCGATCTACTGCGTTGGCATAAAGTCGAGATTTGGTATTTGGACATTTCTTACTGTGAATGGTGTATCATCATCTCAGCCCGTATTTGTCCACTACTGAACATAGGCCTCTGCTCTAGAATGTCATTCGTCCAATTCCGTGCCACTCCCACTGGTCACTAGTCTCGCATCGCTGATATATTTAGGCGCGAAAACATCAACTTTTTGTGAGTGGCGCATTTATGCGTTTGTCATTGGCCGATGGAAATGTATCTTAGTCTGTTTACATACTTTCTTCATTACTCGAGGTAGAGAACTTATGAAAACTTTCTCAAGAAATATAGATGGATCTTGCATAAAAAAAAACAATCAGGTTGTGATAACATAAATATATGAACGTACGATTTAAATACTGAATACTAAAGTTAACACAATAAATACACCACGTTTGTTTGTCTTAGGCCGACTTTGTAAAATCTGAGATATATTCTTATTTAGGATCGAAGTACACTGAAGCAGAGTATTGACCGCTGTGCACAGAGGTCATAAAACAGGTAGTTTGAGGCTTTCTTTCTCTTCCGACTTATTAACGCGAAGTAAGCCTAAACTTCGAGACAGACTAACGCAGATTCTTTAAACATCACGTTTTAGAGACTCTGTCACAATATGCTTTAGTCTTTAAATTGGTTTTACTGAAGTCCAGTGAGCAAAGATTAATAGCATATTCAGAATATTTTTACGCGTGAATAATAGTTTAAAAAAAAATTCTAAAGATGTTCGAATTTGGATGTTTATTATGGGCAAACTTTGGATTGCAATCAGCAACCCATCAAATATCGTCATAGAGTCAAATAAATGTGAGAAAAGCAAGTCAAATAGCAATATCAATGTAACCACTGGGAAAAGAATGCCTTGTGGCGGTATTTTTAAACCAAAGAAACACTTTCCGGGTCAGTTTTTTATACATTGTGGGGCCCAGGGTTAGATTAGATGGTGTATCTCATTGTTGCTACATGATATCCATCAGCCAAACCATCTTTAATTCTTTAAACATATTCAATTAGCAAAACAATACTCCTACGCACCTTAATGAGATTATATTCGACAATTATGGAATGTAAATGGAAGCATTTGTGTAACGTTGGGCGAAATATGGTTAAAAATAATAAAAATCTAATTCGGTGGAAAGTATTGTTCGATTTACTACAATTATTAACATCACTATTCGGACTTATCGTTATATAGATACGGACTTATCGTTCGGCAACGTCGCAGATGTCATATTCATCTCATAACTATGGCGCCTGCAACATCGTTAACATCGAGAAAATACAAAAATAAATCGCGGTAAGTTTCGTATTTACAATAGTGATGTAAACAATTATAAAAGTTTAAAACTATACAATAAGTACTAATAATTAATGGGCCGAGTGTAAAAAGAAGTTAAATTTTTACTTTACTGCCTCGATTTGCCACCGTACAAAGTTTTAGGCCTAAACATACCATTATTTATATAATTGTGAGTGTTCACGCGAAAAGAGACTTGGAGGGAAAATAATTGATTACGAGAAAAATGAGTTTAAAGTTCGGAGTAGTGCCCAAACATGTTCTAGTTTTTTTTTGAGTGATGACGTAAGCGCAGAGAAGGGGAGGCGTGTAATGTTTTGCACGATGTCATACGTGTGACTCATGTCACAAAATGATTTATTAAAAAAAAAACTACTTACAAATATTTTGTTTACATAAAATTAAAGTTAAATAACCATGAATTCATAATCACTCGAAAACCAAGAAAATTTTTCCAATTCCTCCAGGTTACTTTTCGGATAACCATTCGCAATTAGTGAACATTCAGTATTCAGTTTAATACAATAGTAGTAAAAGATGAGATTAGCATCAAGTAGGGTCTTAGCACCATTGCGCGCTTAAATGCCTAATTTTTTTCATAGTTTCAAGTATTTTCCCAACGAAGCTACTGGCTTATATGCAGACGCTTAGGCATTTAACATAAAGTTGATGATTAACTTTGTTTTATGGCGCCGGTGCCGTTGTGACCGAAAACCGGAAAGCCTGCGTAAAGTCTTGCTCGGAATGATTGGATTAACTACGTAGCACAAACAGATATCACTATGGACATATCGCCTCTTTTGTGATCCGTGATTTTACATATATTCGATACATCGGTGTAATGAAGCCCAAATCATAGTCTGTAGCATGAGTTTTATAAGATACATTGTCAATAAAACGGAAATAATCTTCAGTTTTTAAGCTATATCATATGTAATTAATGTAAATTTTACTGTATATGTATTGTTAATTTGTAATAAAGAGGTGTGATAGCCGCAAATGAAACTGTATTTTATATTCTGATAACACCAAAATGTATTCCCCGATGTTGTTGTCATCAGGTTCCTGTATTCCCTCTATGGAGCAAATTTAAAGACGTATTCAAGTCAAACGTGTGATTGAGGCTGAGAGCTTGCAATTTTTTATTGAAATTCTTCTTTTAATTCAATTCTTACGGTTCAATTTGAAAAGCCTAACTATCAATAATTATAAAAATCAAAATAGGTATTTGAATCTAAATTAAAAAGATATAAGCTGTCAAAATGGTGTGAGGACAACTACGACAGAAGAATTTTTAAAATTAGCTCACCTCAGATGCAGTTCAGTTCAATTTAATACTGTTATGTGCAATAAAGAATATGATAACATCGAATGTTTACCATTTAACATTAGACATGCATAAATTGCACAAATATAACCAATCACAACCATACATTCTGATGTTGCTATGTAAGACAAAATATTTTTTTAAAAGAACTATAGTTTTAAAATTTGTTTTCTACCCTTTTTACCCTTTTAGGTTGCGTTTGCGTGTAATATTTGGAAATAAGAAACTTAAAAGCGACTACTGATAGAATAATGCAGAAAGATAAACATCCATACGAAATATAAATATGAACGGAAAGTTACTACAGGTTAATCCTTGGAAACTCACACTACAGCCCCTGATTAAACTGATTTTTATGGTCATTTTGACGTATAGTCACTGGCAATAGCTGTGACACATCATGAACGCCGTCGTTCATTTATTCGAATAATAGTGTTAACAGTTAATATTTTTTTGCAACGCACGTGAAGTATCTTATTCTAATCCTCGAATGCAGAATATTTGATAGGACGTGCAGTAACATTTTAGGTATTCATATTACAAAATTATAATACCGTCGATATATGCTTAAATTTATACGCATAAGGTCTAATTAAATAAAAATTAATATAATTAAAAATAGTTAGGTTTAGTATGTTGACCCATTAATACAATCCTTTTTTATTAGGCCTTTGAAGGCCGAATAAAAAACCTTTTTCGCAATTTAACAAAAATGCTCTTTGCAGTTCCATTTAACAGAATGTTTTGCCAACTTAATAACGTCACAATAAAATTGCAGGACGAGAAACCCGAAATTTAAGTACAGATAATTTTTTTAACCCTATCACGAATGTGATGAAATTACCTTTTTGTAGCAATGACAATTGACTAGTTGATGTTTTGACGAAGTGATGACGGTTGTAGACACTAAGCAAATTATAATGTGAAACAAGTTTTAATTTTAACAAGTAATATTTATGTTTACTTTCAGAAAGCTATTTGTCCTCCCATTTTTATTGCTCATGAGTCATGAATAGCCACTGTATAGTACTAAAGTGTTCAAAATATTGAACAAAAAGTCTTTTAAAAGATTTTAGTATTAAAGCGGCATGTTTTTTATACAATATAAAAATCATCTTAACAATATACGAGAATTATTATTAATTATATAACGAGAATTATAAGCATATTTTTTATACAGCGTTGGAAGGCATACAAGCATACGGCCTACCTGATGTAAAGCGGTTACCGGAGCCTATAAACTTGTAATACATTAGAGAATTGTTATTTGGCTGCAGTTTTCTGTGAGAGTACTTCCCCAGACGGGCTGTTTGATGCACCCTACCTCTCTTACAAACATCAAGTCAAACAGACATGTCCATGCACACAAATGTTTGTCCTGCGTGGGAATCGAACCCATGAGCGTTGGTGTCAAAGTAGCGTATCAGCGTGTTTCACCACTGCGCCACCGAGCTCGTCAAAATATATTACAAAAAAGTTTTCGCATATTTTCTCATGCGAATACATTTTAGTAAAATTGTTCTTAGTTTAATAAAATAATTGTACATTTTTTATCCAAGTTTTTCTACAATGTATGTTATGATATGATTGAAAGATTTGAAAGCAAACGTATTAATTCTATCCAATGTTTAATAAAACATAACATTAACCATTTGTCAAACCCGAACAGGCTTAAGCACACCATAAAAAGTCGCCATATTACATATGCGTCGTATTTATGGCCTTATACTGTATACTACGCACAGTTGTTTTGAAAATACGTATAAAAATTCACTACCCGTATCTGTTTCTTGATTTATTCTAAACTGCGCAACGGATTAAGATACGGATTTCACTATTAACTAAGATTTTTTTACATGTTAATATATACAAAGATACTGTCGTTATATATCCGTTTGAGGCGGTCATAGGCGGTAGAAACTTGTAAATGTTACAATACACCTTAAGGCACGGTATTAGGCCGAATATTAATATTAGTTAAGGCGAATACATGTGAAGAATCGATAAGCATCCCAAGATTCCCAAGTAATGTCAAAGTATCATCAAATAGAATAACCATTTATCTTTAGGTCATTAGCTAACCTCATGTTTGTGGTCCACCCTGTAATGTTCCGCATAGTGTGTGCCGCACCACACTGGTGTAAGACCTTATGAATAAATAGACATTTTGATACTATGGGCATTTTAATACTTTAGACCTTGTGAACCAAAAGGCTGTGTAGACATTAGTCGGTGTGCCGCAGAAAAATGACAAGTTTTGTCATAAAATATGAAAATGATACGTGCACACAGTTGAGAGTTATGGTAGCGAGGCTTTTTTCCTTGGTACACTAAGGTCCATCGAACAATATACCTTCTTGAACCTTTGTGGATTTTATATTCACTTATTTAAAGATAATTTTTCTGGACACGTGATTTCTAAAAATTCATTCATACTAATAAAAATTAGTCTTATAATGTGTTCAAGGTGGCTTTAGAATTTATTGGAAATATTATATAAGTTTGTAAATGTGTTTTTTTTTAATATACTACGTCGGGAGGCATACAAGCATACGGCCCACCTCATGTAAAGTGGTTACCGTAGTCTATGAACGTTTGCAATACATTAATATCACTGGCGCGATACCACCACTGCTGCTAACTCAGCAACTCCTGACCTCATTAACATACAGGAACACAACAACCCTCTAGGAAGTTGTTATTTGATTGCAGTTTTTCTGTGAGGCGGAGCTACTTCACCAGGTGGATTGCATTGATGTACGTCACCTCTCTTAAAAAAAACCCCACTTCACACTCATGGATTCTTTCATACATACACGTCCTCAAAAGTACTTTTTATATTCAATGGATTAAAGTCGATATAAAATCCACAAAGATCCATGGACATATCTTCTCGATAAATCTTAGTGGACCATGGGGACGCTTTACCACGCGGGGAACGAAAACAAATTGCTATTTGTTATAAATTAGTCACTGGTATAATATAGTTCAGTTACTAAAAAAAACATCGTTTTGTCTATGGTGCATATAGGTATACTTTGAACACAAAAAGTTTGCGAAACACTGCCCTGATGATTAGCGAGGCTTTGGCAAAAATGATGTAGCACAACAATGTTTAATATGCTTGTATCAAGTACTATTTTAAAGAAAGGCAAGCGTCCATAGGCCGCTGTAACTGTGTCATACCAAGTAAACTTGCTCGGCAAACGAACAACAGCCATTGAATTGTTGTTACCGTAGCCTAAGTTATTTGTAATCCAAGATGCTCATTCATCCTAACCCAACAACACCCCACAGAAGCTGTAGTATCCTCAGTTAGTCACATGAACACGACTAGCTTCTAATGTTTAAGAGGTAGGTCGCATCAAAGCCGCCCGCCCGTCTGGAGAAGTACCTCTACCTCACAGGAAACCGCAGCCAAATAACAACTCCCTGGAAGGTTGTTGTGTTCCTTCGTGTGAATGAGGTCACCGGTAAACTCTTAACGAGTTGCTGTGTTACCATCAGAGGCACCGCGCGAGTAATACTTAATGTATTGCAATAATTTACAGCTGATGGCAGCTTTTTGTGATGTGGAGGCACTTCCCCAGTATTTCGCCAGAACCTGTCAGTTAATTACCACGATGCAATCAATGATGTCAGTATTACAATATATAACATGAAAGTTAAATTTTAACCCAGACATTTTACCGAACGCTTTCGACGCGTTGTGTTACATGTTTACTTGTAAAGTGCCAACCATTGCCCTCCATGTATGAATCATTTAATTATATAAAATGTACAACTGCTTCTATCCGAACATAAGGCACATAGCATACAAATTCCAACATCGGAACGCACTAAGCAAACGAGAAAATAATACCAAACAATATTACTCATACATACAGTTTGTAAAAATAGACGATACTTATTTTACGGTCATACATAACACAACAGTCCGTTAAAATTCAATATGGATTCTATTCTCAATAACCACTTTTATACTGTATTTGCTGTGAATATAGCCCAAGTTTTCAAGTTCAATCAGATTAAGTATCTAGTATGTAACATACCTATCCAACGACATGTGGATATTTTATATTTTTTTATACACACTGTACCGTTAATACCTTGACAAACTTAAGGGAAGACATTCAGGGAGGATCCGCGGGATATATACGGGGGGGGGGGGGGGGGGATTTAATTAACCTTCGATATACGTATATAAAATACGATAATACGAATTTGGTGGTACAGCTAAGAGCAGTTCACTCTTAACACTCGATGTACGATTGTAACTCTTATCACGAACGACATAAGAACGGTACAAAGGTCAAAGTGTAAATCTTTAGCTGCACTTGGCTGCACATGTCAGTATAAATGCGTAACAAAAAAAATCACAGAAATAACAGTATATAAAAATAATTTATTTACCGCTGTCGGACGAAAAGTCAGAAGACTTCATTGTATAGTATACTTATGGAGCTTGTATTCGTAAGTTTAACGTCAACTGCTCGCCTGAAGCGTTCAATTTTTTTTCTATACTAATATATAAAGCTAAATTGTCTCTTATATATTTTTTTTTGCATTTGATAGCCCAATTCTTAGGAAAGGTTCTAGGCTATTCAATATCACGATACGACCTTTAGAAGTCAAGAAAATAGTAAGATAATCCGGTTCCCTTGGGATACGGTATACGCGCGGAGGAAATAGCTAGTTGCAGCTTGTTATGTCAAAGAATAACAATACTCATAGTGAAATATTCAATATTGGCGTAAAGGCATATAACATTTACACAAGACGAGCTCGGTGGCTCAGTCGTGAATGACGCGACTTTGACACCAACGCTCGTGGGTTCGATTCCCACACAAGGCAAACATTTGTGTGATGAACAAGTCTGTTTGTGTTGGTCTGGATGTTTTAAGAGAGGTAGGGCGCATCAAAGCAGCCCGTCTGGGAAAGTACCTCCACCTCACAGAAAACCGCAGTCAAATAACAACTCCCTAGAGGGTTGTTGTGTTCCTGCGTGTGAGTGAGATCACCAGTAAGCTCCTAAGGAGTTGCCGTGTAAGCAGCAAAGGAGGCACCGCGCAAGTGATAATATAATTACAAGCAAATAGGCTACGATAACTGGTATATCAAGTGGGCCGTATGCTTCCTGACGTTGTATAAAAAAAAGAAGCAATTGCTGTCCCTGGTGTTGAGGAAGAGGCAGAAGGGGGGATGTCAAGGGTTTTAGTTTATGGTCATAACACTCATAACTCATACAATCGCAATAAAGTTGATATTTCGTTGCTTGGAAATATGCTAAGGTGCTTCAGTAAATGATTCTTCTGATTTCAAATACTCTCTATATAACCTTGTAAAAACTACGCTAATGGAATGTAATTTGAACTCTATCACGATGGTATAAGTTACATTATTAATAATTTTTAGTATCTCCAAATGTCGCCAGTACAGTTCGTAGGCCTTAAGTACGTACAGGCCCTAAGCACCATCCGTTCTACAAAGGGAATGCCAAAACTTTCTATTTTATAAGCGAAGCACAAAGAAAAATAAACTTTAGTATAAAAGACATAAAATTTAGAATACAGATTTAGTTAATTTTCGTAATAATGTCGTATAAAAGACTTAAGTACAAGTATTATATCATAACATCATAAAACATCTTTTAATTATCCGAATAATACAATTCATTACAAAATCGGTGTCAAACTTTATATAAATCGATAACACGCGACTAAATTAAAAAGCTCATAAACGCAACGCAATAGTTTTTATTTCATGATTCCACCAAGCGTTATTTATAACACTTCAAAATGCTAATAATACTTTTCGCACTGAATATAAATTTTGAATCACTTAAAATACAAATTATGATTTAAACTTGAGTAAAACATAAATGAAAATAATTACAAACAAGAATAGTACAAAATGCATTAGTAACATGATTTATTTTTCATTGTCTTATACGTAAAGAATTGATCTATAATAAATTTAATATAAAAAAAAAAACAAAGAATACGATTTCTGGAATGTCTTGATGTCTTATAACGTTTGAAGGCCATTATCAATACACGATATGTAAACGATTACCAATCTTATGCATAATGATTATAAAGCACAAATTCGCTCTCACTTTTAAATACTCAAAGACAGTAGCGTCCTCTAATGTTTAGCTTGCGTACTTCGCTGAT
The DNA here is from genome assembly GCA_947507595.1 of Pyralis farinalis. Classification (NCBI taxonomy): domain Eukaryota; kingdom Metazoa; phylum Arthropoda; class Insecta; order Lepidoptera; family Pyralidae; genus Pyralis; species Pyralis farinalis. Next base: position 6,298,852 of record OX382282.1, on the reverse strand, counting down.
CATGTGTGAACGACATCGGCAACTCTTTTGATTTACCAAACCAATTTAGAAACCACTTTATTGCGAGCCGAGTTGCGATATGTGTCAGCGACGAAAGAAGGTTGGCCAAGAAATGTATTTCAGCTCACAAAAGTGAAATCCGGCCTGACATAAGCATTATTGTCCTCATGAAGTATCCCTAACCTATTTACATAACTTAACTAACACTTTAAATAAGGCATGGAATGTTGACGCGAAGGCAATGCAACTTTAAACTTATTGTCCACGTAATACAGTGTAAAATCGCACCATAATGGACTACTTAGACGTGGTAAAATCGGACTTTTGATGCAATGTTAACTTGACATTTGTAACTGCCATCGTGTGACTCATGCTGTGCTGTATGAATGATTTTGGCATCAGTGACAACTTGGTTCAGTTAGCGTGACTTATATATATATATATGTATATATATCCTTTTTGGATATTTCATGGTTTGATTCATAGTACTATTACGCCAAAATTAGTCTGTTCTGAATTTTTTTGCTATTATCTTATCCGGGGCTTGACTTGACTCTTCCTAGAGTCGTTTACGTATTCAAATATACATGTAATATCAAATTTGATAATGGTTAAAACAGTCTTATAGTGAAAGACTGATTGCTATAATTAAAACAGAAGAAGAGACATTGCATGAGTCACATAATAGCGCGTCGCAAATGTCAATTAACAACACTTGATTCAAATGTCTCATGTTGAGACGGCACAAAATGGCTTATTCTAAACGAGAACCGATACTACAAATATTCCGTTTTCAGTGCGCACGCTGCATCAATTCGAATCAGTAATTTCATTGGACATTCGCATCATATATACGATCTAAAAAGACCTAATTAATAATCTTTGCTCGTATTTCCCGCTCACACGACGGTTCTCGGTAAAGTGGCGATGTGTATATGGTTATCTATTCATTTCTATTCTATTCATTCATATTCACCACACTAGGTACCAAAAATCTAGTTTAGCCTGATTCTAATTGAATTTATTCGCTTATCTGATTCAAAATGGATTTATTCAAATCAATGTACATAGAAGCTACTAGCGGCTGCAGTCCCTATTCTATTCTATATGGATAATGATTGTTCATGATATTTGCTTAAATACATCAAATATTTGGCCGAATATAGCGATACCGATTAAAGCGTAGAAAGTATTTTTAATGACACTGGAAAATAAAACGTAGTACCATCGACAAAGAGTGCAAAAACATTTGTATGAAGATGCACGTGCGTACTGGAGGACGCACATCAATCATTTCTATTACGAGCAAACATAATTTCACTTTAGGCAAATGTTAATAAAGATTATTTTACAATTTCTTTAAAAATACCTTTTGAGCAAATATTTTGCATTAAGTGAGTGATAAGGAAGTTTACTTTGTAAATTTGATTTACTTCATTATTCATCTTATAGTTCTATCGGTTGGCGATTAGGAAACCCTAATGTAATTGAATTGATTGCAAGGAATTGACGCGTTCCGCAAAACGCAATCTGTACGCACACAACGTATGCATTGCGCGCACGATGATTCAGTTCAAAGAATCATATATCAGTGACTTGAATCATTTCTATCACTTTATTTCTCACTGAGTTGATTCACTAAAATATTAGGCACGCCGATGCGATTGGACGTTAAGGTGTTTCGCCTGTACCGGTTGAGTATGTACTAGAGGTGGAGTACTTGACCGTCGTCCTTGGTGGGGATGTGGGGGAAGGCTGGTTCGGGTTGCTCTTCGAGTGTCACCGCCGTGAGGTCCACGATTTCATCTTGCTCGTCTTGGTCAAACCTGAAGTAAGTCAAACATGATTACTATTCTGAACAAGCCATGAAGCGGAACGACCGCCCCAATCCAGCGGATTGCAATTACGGACCGAAATTCCAACCCTGTAAGGACGCGAGATGATCCATCCTCATTGGTACAAAAAACAGTGTATACATAGACACATCATCGACTTCAGTATCGTCATCAGCTATAGGATAAGTATTTTTATCCAACGAAGCGTGCCCCTTGCGACCCTGTTTTAATCCAGATGCAATTATGGACCGAAATTTTACCAATGTGTATGCTAGGGAGTTCGGAGGCGAAGCGAATCATTGATGCGAAAATCAGTGCATAGGGCCGACAATTATTCAGCACCGCTAATCTAGTTCCATCAGCTTACCTGATTTGGGGTGAATATATATATATTCACCCCAAATCAGGTAAGCTGATGGAACTAGATTAGCATATAACGTACGTACGCACGTATTGACGACCCTAAGGTGACTGACGGTATTGAACCCTTTAAGGAGAGATTTTCCCTCCCTATGATTCCTGCTACAACAGTACAGAACAGAACAGTATAGAATTCATCCTTACACACCGGAACCTCATTGGTTGCCAACCAACTTTTCTTTCGAGAACTGTCATGTTGTAGAATGAATTCCCTGCCGAAGTTTTCCCAAGGATGAGGTTCTTCGAGAACGACGTGAAGAGGTTTTTACAGGGTACCACACGAGTGCCCCTGGCTTGTTTGAGATTAAGTAGGCATTGCTAGCCGCTCCTAAACTAATAAATGTACACTTTTCTCCTAAATCTTACCTGAAATTACTCACACTGACGGAAACGAGAAAACGCGTATTTTTTTTTTGTTATCTAACGTCGGGACGCATTCAAGCCTCCGGCCCACCTAATGTAAAGCACATAACGTAGCCTATGAATGCGTGCAATACATTGAGCCGCTAGCGCGATGCTACCTCTGCTGTTATAGGAGCAACTAACTCCCTTAGGAGTCTGGAAGTCCTACTTAGCGATATTGTGATTGTCAATAGGTGCATAAAACTATTGAGAACTTAATCGGTGTGGTGTGGAAGTTCATAAACGTCTCTAATTCTATTGAAAAAGTTGTTTATATTGACGAGCTCGGTGGCGCAGTGGTGAAACGCGCTTATACGCGCTATACTTTAACACCAATGCTCGTGGGTTCGATTCCTACACAGTACAAACATTTGTGTGCATGAACATGTCTGTTTGTGTTGGTCTGGGTATTTTCTATGTATAATAAGTATGTATTTACAAAAAAAAAAAAAGTATTTACTTATGTTTATCAGTTGTCTAGTACCCATAACACAAACTTCGCTTACTTTGGGGCTAGGTGGCGCTGTGTAATTTGTCCGACAATATTTATTTATTATTTATTCATCCCCCATCCAATTCTATCCTAACCTAACTAACCATAACTAATAATATTATAAATGCGAAAGTGTTTTTGTTTGTCTGTTGTCTTTCTCGGCTAAAGCGCTGAACCGATTTTGATGAAATTTGGTATGGAGATAATTGGAAGGGTGAAGAAAGACATAGGCTACTTTCCCGAGCTCCACACGGGCGGAGCCGAGGACGGAAGCTAGTATTATAAACGTCAAAGTATGTTTGTTGGTCTTTCACGGATAAACCGATGAACAGATTTTGAAATAAAAAGAATAGTATGTAGATAAGAAGTTGGGAAGCCTGGAGAAGGACATAGGCTACTTTCCCGAACTGTGCACGGGCGGAGAAGCGGGCGGAAGCTAGTACCTACCTTATAAATAGAACAAAAAACATAGCAGGTGAATTGAACAGATTATTGAACTGATTTACCGTTTTCACTTATGGTTAGTTTTTTTCTTTATTTACTGTTTTCAGTTATGGTTAGTTTCAGCAGTTAGTATATGTGTTTGACCGGTATGTATATTTGTATGTATGTGCATCTGAACCCTCATAACTTCTAAACCACTTATCACAATTTGACAAGTGAAGTATCGCTGAAGCGTCTTGATCGTACGATGGTTACACATTAAATTGAATATTGCACCCTCTAGAGGACATAGTCATAATCTAAAAAAAAATGATTGTAAAGTCGGTTTACGGACGATAATTTTACGTGATAACGTCATAAGAAAACATTCAACAGTTCATGTGTAAGTTGTGTGCTGCCGCTGTCTCTCTTCTACTCGGACGCATCGGACGATGGAGTGGAAGAGAAATAGATGCATCACAAGCCGAACGCTTAGGCCGATCGTGTCTCTCTCTCGCTTGTTCCGCGCTCTCGCTTGCACGCTCGTCTCAGGCGGAACGTGACACTTTTTCGTGCGTGCAGCCGGCGTTCATCGATTTATAAGACGTTAAAAATATGATGCCCTGTGAGGTATCAAATTAAGGGCTTAATTAGCACATTTTAAATATATATATATACATATATATTGACCACAAAGTAATTTAAATAAAAAGGAACTAAAATCCGACTACTGAAAATTCACGCTCTAAAAAGTATGAACAAGAAAATATTCTCAACTGAAATTGTTATATACAAACTATTTAATATTTTTCGTCTAATAAATAAACAACTTACACATTATATATTTTAATGTGTTTAATACATATTCATAGTGATGTGTAAAGGATAACCGTGGTCGTATGCCACCTACCATAACTAACAAAAAATACATTCTAACAATAGGAAGCGATCATACATAATCTTTGACCATTTGAACATCACTCCAGTAGTAACTAAAGATTAAAAGATTGCGTAGGAAATATGTGCTCAAACAAATGAGTAGAATAGAATAACAGATGATGTATTTGTTGAGTAGAAATTGGTTCAAGTCTGGTTTTCGAACTCGAGTATTGTTCAGAACTCGAGTCGACTCGAGTTCCTTTTTGACACATTTAGACTCCCAGACTTGAGTTTTTTAGAACACTAGTTTGCAGGGAGTCGATGGATGCTGGTGACACAGGATCGAGACGAGTGGCACTCTAGAGGGGAGGCTTACGTTCAGCAGTGGACGAATACGGGCTGAGATGATGTTGACTTGCTCGGCGGTGATGGAAAACATTGTGAAGAAACCCGCACGGCTAAGAAATTATATTATACAAAGGTCTGGATTTCCCTCTGATTTGCACATTTGCGTTCCATGTAAAAATCAGTATCCTCGCCAAATCCTTAGTCTTAGGTGACGGACTTCGTCGATCTTAATGGACTAGGAAACGAGATAACGCTAGGAATACGTCGAGTGTCTGTCCTCACCTGTCCTCGTCGGGCTCGCTGTCGGGCTGCGAGGTGCGCGACACTGTCTCCGGGGGCGGCGGCGGCGGCCCCGCCCGCTGGTTGGCCGGCCGGACCGTGATTATAAGGTTCGAGGAGTTCGCCACCATCATGTCTGTAACCTGGTCGCAACAAAACATTAAATTATCTAAAATCCAATTTGTTTTTATACAACGCCGGGAGGCATACAAACCATACGGCCCACCTGATGTAAAGTGGTTACTGCCGCCCATGAACAATTATACATTAAGTATTATTTATCCTTTATGGCATAACAAAACATAAAATTAGTACAGAAAACAGTGTGTAAAGGCGAGCTTATCTCTTTAAGAGATATCTTCCAGCTAACCCTAACGTTTTATTTTGGCTGGTAGTTAAAAGTTATGCAGAATTTAATCTTCATATATTCCATATTTATACAAATAAGTATTATAGCAATACACTAAGTATCGCCCGCGTGATGCCACCTCTGCTGCTAACACAGCAACTCTTTAGGAGCTTACTGATGACTTCACTCATTCGAAGGAGCACAACAACCCTCCAGCGATTTATATGGCTGCGATTTCCTGTGAGGTGAATGTACTTCCTCAGACTGCCTTGATGCGGCCTACCTCTCTCAAAGAAACTCAGATCAAAACAACCAGATATGTTGATGCATACAATGTTTGCCCTGTCGAACCCGCGAACATATTTATGTAATATATAAAGATCAAACTTATTAACCGAATGGTCTCAAGTTCGAATCCTGGTATATAATTGCAATTATCACTTGCCCGGCGGTGAAGGAAATCATCGTGAGGAAACCTGCTCGTCCAACAAATTATAATTAAGAAAGGGTTGGTTCTCCCTCTTAGTTGTGGTGGTCTGACAACAGTCGTTTCATTTCAAAATCAAAATCTTCGTCAAATCCTTAGGCTCAGATAGTGGACCCACTCCAAATCCTAATGGATTAGAAAATAGGATAACGTTACGGACGAGAAGAAGACCGTAGTCTATGAACGGTTGCATTACAAGAATCATTGTGAGTTAACACAGCAATGGTGCCTTATGGAGCTTACTTGTAACCTCACCTATTGTGGCATCGCCGCTAACATACAACATATCTGATACTTAACGGTACCTTCTCTCACTCGCAGGAACACAATAACCCTCTAGTTAGTTATTACTTAGCTGCGCTATTCTGTGAGGTTCCTTAGTCTTATCTATCGAAAACAGCCAGGACAGATGCTTTGTTTTATTTTTTATACAAAATCGGGAGGCATGCAAGCAAACGGCCCACAGGATGTGAAGCAGGTGCCGTAGCCTATGAACGCTTCCAACACATTATGTTTCTTTCGTGCGACCACCTCTGCTGCTAACGGAACAACTCCTTAGGGGCTTACTGGTGACCTCACTCATCCACGGAACACAAAAACCGGCAGGGAGTTGTTATTTGGCTGCGGTTTTCTGTAAGGTGGAGGTACTTGCCCAGACAGGTTGTTTCGGTTCCTACCTTTCGTAATAACACCCAGACCAAAACAAAAGGACATGTTCATGCACAAATGTTTGTCCTGTGCGAAAATCGAACCCACGAGCGTTGGTGTCAAAGTAGCGTCACTAACCACTGCGCCACCGAGCTCGTCAAGACAAAGAGCAACAAGAGACGACTAAACCCATCCATATACCGGCTGCGGTCGACGCTGCTTAATTTTCGTATTCGACTAGCTCCACAGTCGTGTTTCATCAGAAGGTGATGTCAGGAGCCCCAGGAACCGGCGAGCGTGCATGAAAAGAGCTATGAATGTCACAGAAGCGAGTGAAGTATGCAAGGACCGCGTCTTATGGCGCTCGGTTCTCTCTGCCTACCCCGCAAGGGACTTGGCGTGAAGATATACATATACTAGCTCCACAAATTATCATCCTAACTAAACTGGATCTATAGTTACCTGATCTAAGGTCTTATTAGAGACATCAATCCCGTTGACTTCGAGCACCTCATCGTTGACTCCTAGCAATCCAGTTGACTCCGCCAACCCTCCCGGCACCAGTCGAGATATGAATATGCCCGGGGATCGCTCCACACCATTCGGGGTCACCCTGACTGAAGTCCCGTCCCTGCAGAAACAAATAATAATGGATCATCATCCTAGGGGTGTAATTTCATAGGGCTTTTTTCATACAACGCAGGGAGGCATACAAGCATACGCTCCACCTGGTTTAAACCAGTAATCGTAGCGTATAAACGCTTGCAACACATTAAGTATCACTCGCATACTTGATGCGCAATACGGCAACTCCTTAGGAGCTTAGTGGTGACCTCACTCACACACAGGAACACAACAACCCTCTAGGGAATTGTTATTTCGGCCCGGTTTTCTGTGAGGAGGATACACTTCCTCAGATGGGCTGCTTTAATGCGCCCTACCTCTCTTGAACACACCCGGACCAAGGACAAACAGACATGTTCATGCACACAAATGTTTGTACTGTGCGGGAATCGAACCCTAAAAGTAATGTAAGAGTGCATTTCACCACTGCGCCGCCGAGCTCGTCAAAATGTGACAAATGGCTCATTATCATATTTAAAGGTTGAATGCGAAGAAAACTAAGATAATGGTATTTGAAAGAGAGACAACCAGAACGAACACTAGGATTACGGTTGATGATGTAGTGTTGCAGCAAGTGGATGAGTTTGTATATCTTGGAAGCGCTTTTAGCAGCGATGGAAGGTACACCGCTGATGTGGAGAGACGAGTGAGTGCAGGGAATAGGGTGAATGGATAAACTTCTAGGCAACCGAAATCTAAGCCAGAAGGCACAGCTCGCTGTACACAACGCGGTGCTAATCCCAACGCTGACTTATGGAAGTGAGAGCTGAGTATGGCAGAGAGAGCATGAAAGTAGAATAAATAAAGATCAGTATCTTCGCCTAATCCTCAGGCTTTGGTAGCGGATTAGGAACCCGGACAACGCTAAGCAGAATAAGATTTCATTGATAATCAGTTGAGAATGCGCAAGCTTGCATTGCCAGAGGAACACCTGGCTCGTCAATTATATAACAATGAAAAATATTTTTTTTTAAATTTGTCGGCCATTTTGACCATGGTCCTTAAGAGATAGGAACGGTGTTCCTGAACATTCCTATTCTACTTTTTTATGCTGAATCCGAATCTGAAGTCAAAATTCGAATATTCGAAAAAAAAGCGACAGACAAACGTACAGACAGACACACACACACACATACAAACATATAGATTTCATATAGGAACGGTGTTCCTGAAAACCATTTTATTCAAAAAGTGTCCGCGAAGGCTTAATAGCAAATATTTTTTATCTTTTTACTAGACAGTCATCCGGTTCTGCTTGGATTGAAATTATAGCCTAGTAAAGCATCTTCAACGATAAGCTCACCTAATAAAAAAGCCTAGCGGTCGATCAGAACCGTGTTTGAGTAGCTTCACCCTCCGACATGTCTCTGGCACTATATCTACGTCTATGATGGCTGATACCTGAAAAAAAAATTGATAATTAATACTTTTTAGACTTTTATTTATCTATTTATTTATAACTTCAAGTCAAATCCCTGTAGAGAGAACCGAGTGCCATATGACTTGGTCTATACACACCTCACTGGCTTCTTAAACATACATACATATACATACAAACATACATACATTTAAGAGAGGTAGGGCGCATCAAAGCAGCCCGCCTGGGGAAGTACCTCCACCTCACAGAAAACCGCAGCCAAATAACAACTCCCTAGAGTGTTGAGTTCCTGCGTGTGAGTGAGGTCACTAGTAAGCTCCCAAGGAATTGCTGTGTAAGCAGCAGAGGAGGCATCGAGCGAGTGATAAATGATATATCGCAAGCGTTAATAGGCTACGGTACCCGCTTTACATCAGGTGGGCCGTATGCTGGGATACAAGCATACGGCCCACCTGATGTAAAGTGGCCCGTCATAGTATAAAAAAAAATATATATTAAAAAATATATGGCTCTTCTAATGATCGCTTGCCGGTTTCTGAAGCTCCTTACATCACTTTCGGATGGAACACGAGCAATTTCATGTCAAAGTCATGGTAGGTAAGTCTTGGCCTTCCTCGGCACCTACATCTGTCTAGTTAGTTGTAATAATTGCCTATGAATTTGACTTCTGTAAAGTAACCCATGAATCTAAGAGCTATCACTTTTTTCTTACCATTCTGAAGTCGTGAGGGTTTGATATAGCCAGGCCTTTGTTCTTAGCTGGTGTACCGCTGAGTATTGAAGAGATAATGTTCCTGGGTCGCATGGTGCCATACCCATTGAGCTCCTCCAAGCTATCCCCTGCAAACAAAAATATTAAACATTGTAAATATGCGGTGATACATGAGCCGGGGATAAGGAAACTGGGTATTTTGATCAACTAGTTCCTTTTTTTTTAAATACAACTAGATTGACAAACAAGTCCGCATCAGATGGTAAGCGGTCACCGCGGCCTATTGACGCTCGCAACACCACGGGGATGTTACTCACGCGCTACCAATATTGTGACCTAAGGATGTTTCGTCACAGTACCCAGTAATTTCTCTGCCATATCTCACCCTTCAAACCGGAACACAGCTATATAAATATAGCTGCTCGGCGGTAGAAATAGGTGAGACAGAGGTGCCCACGCAGACGACTATTGTACAAAGTCTCCCTCTGGTAAAAAAACCTAGGACGAATCCTGGCGTGTACCACTAAACTCGTCATTTCGGATTTATGTACATATTTATAATCATCACTTGCTCAGCGGTGAAGGAAAACATCGTGGGGAAACCCGCACGTCTAAGAAATTATATTTTGAAAGATGTATGGACCTAGCGTAAAAAAGGTCTGGTTTTCCCTCTGGATTGTAGAGGTCTGTGCCTCGCGGGGTGGGCGAGAGAACCGAGCGCCACATGACTCGTTCCTTATACATGTCACTCGCTTCTTTAACATTCATAATAGGTCTTTTCATGCACACTCGTCGTTTTCTAGGGCTCCTGACATCACCTTCTGATAAAACACGACCAATTTGTTTATGGTATTATATCTCCAAAATATTGTTAATTCTACAATACTTTTTTATACAACATCAGGAGGCATACAAGCATACGGCCCACCCGATGTAAGCTTGCAATACATTAAGTACCACTCGCGCGATGTCACCTTTGCTGCTAACTCCTTAGCAGCTTCCTAGTGATCTCACTCACTCGCAGGAACACAACTCTTCAGGTAGTTATTTGGCTGCAATTTTTTGTGAGGTGGAGGTACTTCCCCTGTGCGTTTCTCTAAGAAACACCCAGACAGACCAAGTCAAACATGATATGACGGAATGGAACCCACGAGCGTTTGTTTCAAATTAGCATTACTAACTACTATCACCGAGTTCGTCACATCAAAAAGCTTTTTTATACAACATCGGAAGGCATACAAGCATACGGGCCCACCTGATGTAAAGCAAACCGTAGCCTATGAACGGTTGTAATAACATGAAGTGTCAGTCGCGATGATTCCTCTGCTGCTAACAGCTCTCTACAGTTGTTATTTGGTTGCGGTTTTCTGTGAGGTGGAGGTACTTCCCCAGACGGGTTGCTTTGATGCGCCCTACCTCTATTAGATCAGTGGAATGTGTTTTATTTTATTCACGAAATAAAAAGAAACTTATTCCCGTTAATACGAAGTTTTGCGATGTGGTGATGTTTGTTTTCTAGCCGTTTGAAATACCGGAACACTATTGAGCGTACTTAACCCACACAAAGAGCATAAATTCCCACGATTAAGGAATGGCATTTGACCAAGTTGCCTATTACAGTTTGAGCTGCCAATTATGGCTGCCACGGGCTGAGTAACGCAGTTGTATTAGTTTGTAACTCGTACATACGACTGGTACTACAAATGTCCATAACATTGCTTGTTCACACACATTCATACAAAAAAGATCAGTTCATACAATGGTCGCATTCCCAAGGGACTACAGCACGGAATTCCTCAAGAAAGGCGTGAAGAGGTCTTTAGAGGGTCCGCAACGCACGAGTGACACCCTGGTGTTGCAAATGTCGGTAGGCTACGGTGACTGTTTACCATCAGAAAAAAATTGCAAAAAAAAATATATTCAAAAACTAACCAGTTGAGAATGCGCAAACTTACATTGCCAGAGGAACACCTGGCTCGTCAATTATATAACAATTAAAATTTTTTTTTTTAATTTTTCGGCCATTTTGACCATGTTCTTAAAGAGATAGGAACCGTGTTCCTGAACATTCCTATTCTACTTTTTTATGCTGAATCCGAATATGAAGTCAAAATTCGAATATTCGAAAAAAAGCGACAGAAAACACAACGACAAACGCACAGACAAACATATAGATTTCATATAGGAACGGTATTCCTGACCAGTGAAACTATGCAGGGGTAAATGTGTATCAATTTGAACACCCATATTTTTTATATAAAGAACACCATTAATTTTAATATAAAGAATAGGGGTTAAACTATGAAATTGCCGTTTTATAGTAATAGATACTTTGAATTGACATTAAACCTTCATGGTGTGAGATTTTCGAGTGAAGCTTTTTTCACATGATTCCTATGAGGTTATTCTTTTAAAAAATGTGCAACATTTGATTTTAGAATTTCAATTGTTTTTTTTTTATTCAGCATAGACGGGAACGATGGATACTTAGAAAATCCGAGTAATTTTTGAATACGAGTCCCTACGCGGATCTAACGCGGCAGAAACGGCTCGTAATATCAATGCTGCGTTTGGAGAGGAGACTAATGAAAGCACTATGCGTTTTTGTTTTAAACGCTTTCGGAATGGAAACTTCGAGTTGAAGAACGAACCACATGGAAGACCGCCCACACAGGTGAATAACGCTGAATCGAAGGAGATGGTGGAAGCCGATCCCAGTCAAACTACCCAGGAATTAGTGGCATGGTTTAACGTTACCTTACCTACAATATTGACTCATTTGCATCAAATCAATAAGATAAAAAAATATGAAAAATGGGTGCCTCATGATTTGACTGATCTGCAAAAAGAAACGCTTGTTGAACTTGTGTTGCCTTGTTTAATTGCTACAGAAATGAAGGAATATTGGATCGAATTGACAAAATAAATAAATTGAATTGAATTGTGACATGTGACGAAAAGTGGATTCTTTACGATAATCGTAATGGTAACTGTTTGGTTTTATTGTTTTCCATTATTGCTCCATGATAACGCAAGACCTCACACTGTACGAGAAACCGTTGTAACTCTATAGGAGTGCAGTTAGAAACCATACGTCATCCTCCGTGCTCCAACTGACTACCATTTTTTTCGTGATTTGGACAATTTTCTACGTTGTTAAAAATTTTCTTCCCAGGAGGCAGTACAAAATGTTCAAACAGTTTGTCGAATCTAGATCCCCAGAGTTCTATCGCAAAGGCGAAAATAAACTTCCGATTAGATGGCAGCAATGTATAGCTAATGAGGGTAAATATTTTGATTAAATAAATATGTTACATCTTTGAAAAAAAAAAACTAATTTTTTCAGTACAAATCGGCAATTTCATTCTTTAACCCCCTAATATATAAAGCGGAAGAGTTTATATATTTGAAGCGCTAATCTCTGGAACTAGCAGTCGTATTTGGAAAATTATTTTTGCATTTGATAGCCCAATACTTGAGGAAGGTGTTAGGCTATTTTTCGTGATTTGGACAATTTTCTACGTTGTTAAAAATTTTCTTCCCAGGAGGCAGTACAAAATGCTTTCACACAGTTTGTCGAATCTAGATCCCCAGAGTTCTATCGCAAAGGCGTAATAAACTTCCGATTAGATGGCAGCAATGTATAGCTAATGAGGGTAAATATTTTGATTAAATAAATATGTTACATCTTTGAAAAAAAAAAACTAATTTTTTCAGTACAAATCGGCAATTTCATTCTTTAACCATCACAATACGCTGCTTAGAAGTCGAGAGAACAAAAGAAAGTAAGAAAAAGCGGTTCCTACGTGATACCGTGATATGTGCGGACGAACTCGCGGGGTTTAACTAGTATTTTAATAATTGAACGTTTATTAGCTAGTATTTTAATAAATTAACTTTTATTAACTAGTCTTTTAATAAATGAACTTTTATTAACTAGTCTTTTAATAAATGAACTTTTATCAACTAGTCTTTTAATAAATGAACTTTTATCAACTAATCTTTTAATAAATGAACTTTTATTAACTAGTCTTTTAATAAATGAACTTTTATCAACTAGTCTTTTAAAAAATGAACTTTTATTAGCTAGTATTTTAATAAATGAACTTTTATTAACTAGTATTTTAATAAATGAACTTTTATCAACTAATCTTTTAATAAATGAACTTTTATTAACTAGTCTTTTAATAAATGAACTTTTATCAACTAGTCTTTTAATAAATGAACTTTTATCAACTAATCTTTTAATAAATGAACTTTTATTAACTAGTCTTTTAATAAATGAACTTTTATCAACTAGTCTTTTAAAAAATGAACTTTTATTAGCTAGTATTTTAATAAATGAACTTTTATTAACTAGTATTTTAATAAATGAACTTTTATTAACTAGTCTTCAATAAATGAACTTTTATCAACTAGTCTTTTATTAAATGAACTTTTATCAACTAGTCTTTTAATAAATGAACTTTTATCAACTAGTATTTTAATAAATGAACTTTTAACAACTAGTCTTTTAATAAATGAACTTTTATCAACTAGTCTTTTAATAAATGAACTTTTATTAACTAGTCTTTTAATAAATGCACTTTTATCAACTAGTCTTTTAATAAATGAACTTTTATCAACTAGTCTTTTAATAAATGAACTTTTATCAACTAGTCTTTTATTAATAAGTGGTTAGCAAATATTAAAAAATAACGTTTCGATGCTCACGCCGGCCAAACATTTGTGTGCATGAACATGTCTGTTTGTCTTGGCGTTTTTAAGAGAGGTGGGGCATTAAAGCAGCTCGACTGGGGAAGCACTCTATATTTGAAGCGCTAATCTCTGGAACTAGCAGTCGTATTTGGAAAATTATTTTTGCATTTGATAGCCCAATACTTGAGGAAGGTGTTAGGCTATTTTTCGTGATTTGGACAATTTTCTACGTTGTTAAAAATTTTCTTCCCAGGAGGCAGTACAAAATGCTTTCACACAGTTTGTCGAATCTAGATCTCCAGAGTTCTATCGCAAAGGCGTAAATAAACTTCCGATTAGATGGCAGCAATGTATAGCTAATGAGGGTAAATATTTTGATTAAATAAATATGTTACATCTTTGAAAAAAAAAAACTAAGGAAGGTGTTAGGCTATTTTTCGTGATTTGGACAATTTTCTACGTTGTTAAAAATTTTCTTCCCAGGAGGCAGTACAAAATGCTTTCACACAGTTTGTCGAATCTAGATCTCCAGAGTTCTATCGCAAAGGCGTAAATAAACTTCCGATTAGATGGCAGCAATGTATAGCTAATGAGGGTAAATATTTTGATTAAATAAATATGTTACATCTTTGAAAAAAAAAAACTATTTTTTTCAGTACAAATCGGCAATTTCATTCTTTAACCCCCTAATATATAAAGCGGAAGAGTTTGTATATTTGAAGCGCTAATCTCTGGAACTAGCAGTCGTATTTGGAAAATTATTTTTGCATTTGATAGCCCAATACTTGAGGAAGGTGTTAGGCTATTTACCATCACAATACGCTGCTTAGAAGTCGAGAGAACAAAAGAAAGTAAGAAAAAGCGGTTCCTACGTGATACCGTGATATGTGCGGACGAACTCGCGGGGTTTAACTAGTATTTTAATAATTGAACGTTTATTAGCTAGTATTTTAATAAATTAACTTTTATTAACTAGTATTTTAATAAATGAACTTTTATTAACTAGTCTTCAATAAATGAACTTTTATCAACTAGTCTTTTATTAAATGAACTTTTATCAACTAGTCTTTTAATAAATGAACTTTTATCAACTAGTATTTTAATAAATGAACTTTTAACAACTAGTCTTTTAATAAATGAACTTTTATCAACTAGTCTTTTAATAAATGAACTTTTATTAACTAGTCTTTTAATAAATGCACTTTTATCAACTAGTCTTTTAATAAATGAACTTTTATCAACTAGTCTTTTAATAAATGAACTTTTATCAACTAGTCTTTTATTAATAAGTGGTTAGCAAATATTAAAAAATAACGTTTCGATGCTCACGCCGGCCAAACATTTGTGTGCATGAACATGTCTGTTTGTCTTGGCGTTTTTAAGAGAGGTGGGGCATTAAAGCAGCTCGACTGGGGAAGCACTCCACCTCACAGACAAACTGCTGCCGAATAATAACTCCGTAGAGGGTTGTTATGTCCCTGCATGTGTGTGAGTGAGGTCGCCGGTAAGCTCCTATGGAGTCGCAGTGTTAACAGCAGAGGAAGCATCGCGCGAGCGATACTTAATATATTGCAAGCGTTTATAGGCTACGGTAGCAGCTTTACATCAAGTGGGCCGTATGCTTGTATGCCTCCCGCACGTTGAAAGAAACTCCTCGTTTTATATTTTAAGCAAACATTTATGTTGTACGGTGAGCCATATCGTATGAAGTGAGACAATTAACATAACATGGTATGGAAGTAACGCTGCGTCGATTCTAACCCTAATTATCATAATGACGTATCTAGAATCACAACGCATCAGTGGCGATCAGTGTTGCGGGACGACAGGTTGAACACACGTGATGGGGCCGCTGTTAAGTCATAAGCGGACAGCGATTTCTTATTTTCTTTTTTTTATATATACAACGTCGGGAGGCGTACAAGCATATGGCTCACCTAATGCAAAGCGGTTGCCGTAGCTTATAAACGCTTGCAAAACATTAAGTACCATTCGCGCGATGCCACCTCTGCTGCTAACACAGCAACTCCATAGGAGCTTGACCTTACTCACACGCAGAAACACAACAACACTCTAGGGAGTCATTATATGGCTGCGGTTTTTTGTGAAGTGAAGGTATTTCCTCAGACGGGGTGCTTTGATGCGCCCTATATCTCCTTATTTTCTGTTGCATTTCATTTATAAAAGAATAGTCAAAATTTGCTACATCAAGACACTCACGTTGAGCAAAGCTAAATACAGTTTACATAATTGTTTACTAACGCAACCTTATGATGAAACAGAAACACTTATTTAAATAATATTACAGAGAAACTTCAGAGAACTTTATAAATCTTGGCTTTATTTTGCTTTAAAAATTGTCACATAATTAATGTAATTATCATTATGGCTTCCACGAGACAGGAGTGTGAAGACCGATAGAAAAAACCAAGACCATTTCTTACTGTACTTAATTACAGCACAACATAGTTTTAATGTCACCTAAAAATTAATTGTATTATCATAATTGGTAATAAAAATTATTTCTATTATTTCTATTTCTAATGTAATGTAAATTGTATTTCGCTAACGCTCATAACGCTATAAGCTTGTGCCTTAAACATGTGTAAGGTCTTTATTCTATTTGTGGTAGTATATCGTGTCACGGCCAGGTATGTTCTTCTACGAACAGAATGTTACAAATGCTTGTTTTCATTCGAAAAGACAAAGATCATATCATCCTATCGGACCCAATCAACGGGTGTCCCTTAGGTTTAGCGGATTGGTAGAGGCCAGGGTTTTTAAGTTACCGGAAGGCCACTGACTTAGCTTAACGACTGTCTTTATCAACAACAGTGTAGACTTAGGACTTGCTTGCCTTCATTTTTTTTTTTTTGAAGGTATACTGCTCATTTTACGTGAAGCGATTACCGTAGCCTACAAACACTTGCAATGTAAGGAGTGTAGCTCACGCGTTGTCACTCTCACTGTTAATAGCAATATCTTAGGCTTAGTGGCAACTTCAGTCAATCCTCGGGGGGTTGTTATTTGTCTGAGATCTTTTGTGAAGAGTAGGTACCTCCCCAGTCGGGTAGGTTTCTTTCGTCAGACTACAGTTTGTTACCAGATTGCACCACGTGCAAGTGAGATTAGCTTGACTCTGAAGATGGTTGTGGGTCACTTAACCTTCCTTCTTCTTACCGTAATCCCGTTTCCTAATTCATTAGGATTAGAGGGACAAATTTGACAAACATATTGATTTTGAATCGTCATGGATCGATTGCCGTTAGATATCCACAACGCCATAGTGAAAACCGGACCATTCTTAGCTTAGACCACATAAATCGCACAACGCGCCCAAAGAAGTGTTACTTCAATAACAACACAGAACTTACTCCTTTTTCGAAATAGGTTAATAAATACACACAATTTTGGACGAGAGCGGAACTAGAACTCATACAAAAGTTCACAGTGCGATGATTCCAGATACCAATTTACATGGCTCGCTAGCGCGTCTCTAACAGTTAGAACACAGAGTTGAATATCGTGTAACAGCATAGACAATAGTGCTCACTATCGCGTGACGCAGTGTTTCTAATTGCCCGCTACTGGACACGTTATAGTGTTATTATTATATTTATTTCCTTGTATCAAATGTTATTCGTTTAAGGAGTCCGTACCAGTCAAGGTATTGATACAGGTAAGGCCTCGAAATTTCGAAATTCCAAAATTAAAACGGATTCGAAAAGTTTTCACTCAGGTATTCACATTGCCTCAAAACGAGCTCGGTGGCTAAGTCGTGAATGACGCGACTTTAACACCAACGCTCGTGGGTTCGATTCCCACACAAGGCAAATGTTTGTGTGCATGAATATGTCTGTTTGTCTTGATCTGGATGTTTTAAGAGAGGTAGGGCGCATCAAAGCAGCCCGTCCGGAAACACAGAAAACCGCAGCCAAATAACAACTCCCTGGAGGGTTGTTGTGTTCCAGCGTGTGAGTGAGGTCACCAGTAAGCTCCCAAGGAGTTGCTGTGTAAGCAGGAGAGGAGGCATCACGCGAGTGATAATATATCGCAAGCGTAAATAGGCTACGGTATCCGCTTCACATCAGGTGGGCCATATGCTTGTATGCCTCGAGACGTAGTATAAAAAAAAAAACTTATTTTCGAATCGGAATCGAAAAGTTAACTATCAAAATGTATGGAATCGAAGTGAAAACTTTTCGAATATGGGTTTCCGAGGCAATGTGAATACGCCTATACACTCACTCATCAAGCGGTAAGTCCCGGTTGCATCCACTACGGAGCCCGGGGTTCGTTATGATCATGGTCCAAGATGTGGCGAGTCCAGTAGGCCGATTCGACAGCGATCTGACAGCAGCGACGTTTAACAAAACGTCAAAATGTACGCATTTTGACACACGCCGCGCTGCGGTGCAGTTGCATTTTTTAGTAGAATCGGCCTAATTGGAGCGACTGCCATCTGACCTCCGTAACCCTCAAAGGGGAACCGGACAACAACCAACAAAATGAATCATAATTACACATCCAGAAGATCTGCATGTGCAGGTTTCCTCACGACGTTTTCCCTCACTGGAAGCGAGTGTTAGCCGAACACTCGTAAAAATCGAGTAGGCACCCGCCGGGATTCGAACGCGGTACCTCACGCTTGTTAGGCGTGCGGTTATACCGCGGGGCCACCACCGCTCCGCGTGTATACGCCTATAGAATGGTTAAAAATGAATATGATGCGAATCGATTCGTTTGTCACAGATTCCACCATATACACGTAAATACGAAATTGTAAAGTTACAAAGTTGGACTTGCACACGAAAAGAGGTAGCTCCACCGGGGAAGTGCCTCCACTACAACAACTCCCTATTTGTCTGGGTTGTACTCCTGCCAGTGAGTTACCAGTTAGCTCCTAAGGAGTTGCTGTGTTACTTCCTGTATTGGGAGCGTTGGCATAGGCTGCACGTTACCTCAGGTGGATCGTATGCTTGTATGACGCCCAGCGTTGTACAAAAGTTTGTTGTTGTTGTGTTGTGTGCTTTAGACCACACGACTGTAGTAAAACTTCTTTAGCTCCATAGTGTGATACAGACAATAGGCCTGCACTGTGTTTTAGATATACGAAACTCAACTCGCTATAAGAGAAAGAGAAAGAAAATATGTGCTCGCACCTCTCTCTCTTGCCCCTACAGTAATATACGAAACGTAACTCTCTCTCTTTCTATCTTCACTAACTTATATCTCCCTCTCAACTTCCGTTCGCCTCGCCCGATCACACTTTTCGTAACGCTCTCGTCACGCATTCACCAGCTTACTCCCCAATTCAAGCGTGCGTAAAGAAGTTTTACTCTAAAAAGATAGATAATGCACAGGGACAAGATGTAATTTGTGTTACAACTCGTGGGTTCGATTCCCGCACAGAACAAACATTTAAGTGCATGAACATGTCAAAGATCTGTTTGTCTTCGTTCGGAAACCACAGTCTAATAATTCCCTGGATGGTTGTTACGTTCCTGCGAGTGAGTGAGATCACTGATAAGCTCCTAAAGAGTTGCTATGTTAGCAAGAAAGTAAGAAAAAGCGTTTCGCACGGGAGAGGTGACGACGAAGTTGCGGGATGCTGCAAGCAGTAAATTTATTTCGAATATATCGGAAACGCCTCTTTCGATTTCGATCAAATTTTGTATTTAGATAAGGTAAGGATAGATACGAGTAATAAGGCAATTTAAGTTAATCTATATATGTATGCCGTGATTCTGAGGGCAAGCCGTCGGTCCTGGCTGTTGTCGATAGACGACAGTCGTTAAGTCAGTGGCCTTTGGGCGGCTTGAAAACACTGGTGCTGGTGGAGTATGCTCTAAACCCCTTCGATTGAAGGGAGACCCGCATCCTCGCAGTGGGATGAGTAAGGATTAGTGTAGTAGTAGTGTAGTATACATATGTATATTTCTTAGAAGAACGTGATTTTACACAAATAAACTGCGGATTACTTAAACATTAATTAATACCAGTTATGTGATACTACGATTATTTCGTTTTTGGTCGCACCGTATGTACAGCTAAGTGCACGTCATACTGTACATTTTCACCTGTGTATCGACGTTATGACTTACGTAAGAATTACAATCGAGCTTGGAGAGTCAAGCGTGATTTGCTATCAGTGGTTCATCATAAACAGTCACAAAGGGTCTCGGTTCGAAGCTCACTAGCAGCAGAGCTATCTTTTTGTATCTTTTATCTTTTTGCATATTAGTTACTTTGAACGGACACTGTAATAATTAACATTTTGTAATTAGATAACATTTGTATTTGAATTTAGTATTTAGATAACATTTTGCATTTTAAGTTTATGGCTTCTTTACCTCCTAGCGTTATCCCGTTTCCTAATTCATTAGGATTAGCGGAGTCCGCTTGCTAATCCTAAGGATTTGGCGAAGATACTGAATTTTATGCCGTATGCTTGTATGCATACAAGTACCTGATGTAAAACGGTTACCGTAGTCTATGAACGCTCGTAATACATTAAGATTACTCACGCGATGCTTTGTCTGCTGCTAACACAGAAACTCCTTAGGGGCTTAGGAGAGTGAGGTCACCATCACTTACACGCAAGAACACAACAACAGTCTAGGAAGTTGTTATTTGGCAGCGATTTTCTGTTAGGTAGAGGTGTTTCCCCAGACAGGCTGCTTTGATGCGCCCTACCTCTCTTAAAACATCCAGACCAAGACAAACAGACATGTTCATATATAGGGTGTAATAAAATGTACCCGACAAGAGTGGGCAATTACACCATCATGGCTTAATTCATAAGTTAATTAAAAAAAAAACTTTTCTAAAAAATTTTTTTTTTATAAAAACCATAACTTACGTGCGAGAATTAAATTACAAACTAATGGACTTACTTCGTTTTGTTCGTTTCTTGTTTAATCAATGACAACGTTGCTTTCATTGAAATATAAATAAAAGAGATAGCGTTATTCTTAGTCATTCATAGTATAGTGCTATCTCTTTCACACAGTATCTATTTAATTTAAGAGAGTTAGAATTTTTTGACCTTTTGTTTCCCCCAGCTGATTGGCTCTCCACCTGCGGTGGCCATTACGTGGTAATAACAAGTCTGCCCATAGTAAAAGGGGCTGTGCATAATTTTAATTTCTAAATTATGATTTTTAAAAATAGTTTGTAATATTAAATGTTTAATCTTTTATATTACAATCGTAATAGGTACAAAACATACATAACCCTGTAATGTTTGTCAGGTTGAATATGTTAGACCTTATATAGATGTATTTCCTGAGAAAATGCAACTTTATACAAGAAACATAAAAAACGCCCAGCGAAGCTAGGTGGCCCAGGTTACTTTTAAACCTTATAAACCAAAAGGCAGGCAACAGATCAAGCTATACACCCATATAACTTATATCGTAGCAGTAAAGATGAGAATTGCGTGGTTTTGCATAGCTTGAACTATCGTCGTGTGTACAAGCTTGTTAGTTCATTGGCTACCATTTAAAAAATGTGGTCACAGCGATAAGTCGACTGTGTATTCAAGGACCAATAGTTTAAGAATTGAGATGGCCAGACAAAAGGCAATTAGTTTACGTAACCCGCCTGAATACAATTGCAAAAATAATTATCGTCAATTCCCAACGAGTACATCTTATCCCTTTGCGTATTCTATCTATCTATCTATCTATAACTTCACGCCAAATCCCTTGCGGGGCAGGCAGAGAGAACCGAGCGCCACGTGACTCGATCCTTATATATCTCACTCGCTTTTTTAACATTCATTGCTCTTCTCATGCACGCTCGCCGGTTTCTAGGGCTCCTGACATCACCTTCTGATAGAACACGACCAGTTTGGTCATGGTAGGCAAGTCTTGCCCTTCCCCGGCTCCTACATCCTTCCACTTTTGCATTGTATATCTGCTTCGTCATTCTTTCATCCTGCATTCTTTCTACATGTCCGAACCAACGGAGCATGCCTCTTCTTATTTTAACACCGACGCTCTCTTTCAGACGAACTCTGTTCCTAACATTATCATTGCGAATACGGTCTACAAGCCTTACGCCACAAATTTTGCACAGCGCTCGCATTTCGACCGCGTTTATTCTACTTTCGTATTCTACAGATTGTATAATGGGTTGTGTTCTGAGAAGTTGTTCGACATGATGACCGCATTATCGTTTTACAATCGCACAGAATTGGCTAGAAGATCATCATCATACACTGGAGTCGCAATGGTCGCGTACTGTGCGGTTCCAGAGAAGTTTTCTACCGAGAACTGTTAAGTTGTGGAATGAGCTCCCTTGTGTGGTTTTCGCAATAGCATGGGGTTCTTCAAGAAAGCCACGCTACGCCAGAGTCACACCCATGGCGTTCCAATGTCCGTAGGGTACGGTAACTGCCTACCCCGATGCAGGCTGTACCCTTGTTTGGGAAATAACCAATGTAGAATTCATCAACGATTTTGCTTTGTAATCCAAGTCACCGCGGTTTATTGATTTGTGATTACTACATATATCTGTCTTAAACTATGTAAGTGTAGGAGATAAACGCTTTGTTTTTGTTCATTTTAGGGTTTCGTATCTCAAAAGGTTAACGGAAACCTAATTAGTATCATTTCGTTGTCTGTTCGTGTGTCAATCCTTTTTCTCAGGAACGCGTAGAGGTATCAAGTTGAATACCAAACACTCAAGTCTGCAATTACTTGGAGCAGTGAAAACTTCGAAGTCAACGCTATCAAAAGTGGTGTAACTTGCTATTACGCTACTTTGACACCAACGCTCGTGGGTTCAATTCCCACACAGGACAAACATTTGTGTGCACGAACATGACTGATTGTCTTTTCTCGGTATTTTTAAGAGAGGTAGGGCGCATAAAAGCAACCCGTCTGGGGAAGCACCTCAACCTCACAGTAAACCGCAGCTAAATAACAACTCCCTGGAAGGTTGTTGTGTTCCTGTGTAACAGAGAGGTCACCAGTAACTCCTAAGGAGTTGCTGTGTTAGCAGCAGAGGTGGCATCGCGTGAGCCATACTTAATGCATTGCCAGCATTCATATGCTACGGTAACCCCTTTATATCAGGTGGGTCGTATGCTTGTTGTATAAAAAAAAACATTTAATTGAATTATAAACGTGGAACCAGTATGGGAGTGTCGCATTCTATGCTAATAGGTTACCTACACAATACTCAACTCATTGTATGATATACTCATGACCATACATTTATGTATGATTATTGGTAAGGCGTGCATTAAGGCGCTGACAACGGGCGTGTAGTATTTTTTTTTATACTACGTTGGGAGGCATACAAGCATACGGCCCACCTGATGTATAAAGCGGGTACCGTAGCCTATTAACGCTTGCGATATATTAAGTATCACTCGCGCGATGCCTCCTCTGCTGCTTTCACAACAACTCCTTGGGAGCTAACTGGTGACCTCACTCACACGCAGGAACACAACAACCCTCTAGGGAGTTGTTATTTGGCTGCGGTTTTCTGTGAGGTGGAGGTACTTCCCCAGACGGGATGTTTTGTTGCGCCCTACCTCTCTTAAAATCCAGACCAAGACAAACAGATATGTTCATGCACACAAATGTTTGCCTTGTGTGGGAATCGAACCCACGAGCGTTGGTGTCAAAGTCGCGTCATTCACGAGTGAGCCACCGAGCTCGTCAAAAAAGTATACGGCGTAATAACAAATTAATTAATGATCATAGAACTTAATATTATTTAATATACTTTTGTTTTAATATAAACCGAATGATATATACATACATATCATCACGCCTGTCTCCCATAGGGTTAGGCAGAGACTATGGAACATCAGGTGCACTTATCCAAACTTACCTCTCTCGCCTCTTCCACACTCATCAACCTCTTCTGGCGTGCTCTTCGGTTTCGGGTGCATTTGATTTCGCCCTTTTACAGCACACCAGGTATTTCTATCTAAATGTATGCGTCTAGGGCGGGCCCTTGCTTGCTGCTTGATATCTACACTCACTCTTGCTCGATATACTTCTTTCATAGCTCTTTTGTCATCAATTCTTTCCAAATGTCCTAACCATCTCAGCATACCCTTTTCAATTTTCATCACTACATCATCTTTCATTTCCACATTGTTTTCGTATCGTGCTCTATCAATCGAATGATATAGTCGATGAAGTGCCAATACCTCCTAAGTGTCATTTTTGCTTAAATTGATTTTTTTTAATACAATAGGCTTAGAGTGGTTTACTGTTAATTTAATAAGTATTTCCACAAACTATTTAGAGCCTTTCCGGTAATGATTGATGATTAGGTGTAATCGCTACAGATGCAAATTCCAACTTTAAGCCAATTAAAAACTCAATTTAAGCAAAAATGTCAGTTAGGAGGTGTAGGCACTTCATCGACGATATATGTACCGTATTTTTGATATAATTTGTAAATATTACGTAAGTATAGTTTGTTTTTTTTATAATTCATAGTTCTATTTTTTCCTACCAAATTTTTTTTTGTTTGTTACCCAGCCAACAATAATTTCCTTTACCGCCTGTG
This sequence comes from Pyralis farinalis, assembly GCA_947507595.1. NCBI lineage: Eukaryota > Metazoa > Arthropoda > Insecta > Lepidoptera > Pyralidae > Pyralis > Pyralis farinalis. The sequence goes on along the minus strand of OX382282.1, from coordinate 6,274,338 downwards.
GGGTTGGCTGGAAGAGATCGCTTTTAGAGATAAGCTCACCTTTGTACACCTTTAATGTAACAATGGTATGTGTAATAAATATAAATATTGTCGGACAAATTACACAGCACCATCTAGCCCCAAAGTAAGTGAAGCTTGTGTTATGGGTACTAGACAACTGATTAACATACGTAAATACATTTTTTTTTGTAAATACGTTATAATGAACATTTCCTATAATATTCTTTTGCCATAATATTGAATTATGATCAAGCGCATGTAGATTACACATTTTAATGGTCACAAGTCTAACCTAACCTAGCTATGTCGGACTGCTTATAATACGTAAGTACTCTTGATCGGGTGATCAAGTTGACATTCTTAAACATTTGTAAAAAAGAATATCAAGTTGACAAATGAACGTTATAGAAAAAGAGCATAGGTCAAGTGATAATTATATAAAATGAAATTAGGTTATGTGTTTTTATATACATTGAAAGTTATATAATTTGCAAAAGAAATTATATTTAATAGATTCAGGCGTTACTATACGAAAGTCAAAATTACATGCAATTTGATTTTGATTTGAATTTGTAGATGCAACATGCCGTCACTACCATGGCTGCTCCGTTAGTCTCTGCATCGGCTGCCGCGGTCGTACACCGACGGTCGACTACTGAAGCAGCCACGGCATGTCGCATCTACTAACGGTAGAGGGTGGGCGCCGGCCGGCGTTAGACCGCATGAACTAATTGGTGGCGGAAGCACACAAAGCAGATTAGATCAAACTGTTTGAAATTATATGTAATAATGTCGTATATTACACTACCGCTGTCAACAGCCTTGTTTACATCAACCAGTAAGGTGCTGAGGAGTTGCTGTGTTAGCAGCAGAGGTGATATCACGCAAGTGATACTTAATGTATCGCAAGCGTTCATATGCTATGGTAACCGCTTTATATCAGGTGGTCCATATGCTTGTATTCCTCCCGACGTTGTATAATACACTCACTCCTGAGGTTTACTTTTAACCTCACTTACACAAACACTACAACCCTCCAGGGTACAGGGTCCGACGACAAACATCTTGACAAATATTTCGTCAAACAACAAAAAAAAGTTGTTTTTTTTTTTTATTAGTTCAGCATAGTGGCCCTTCTTTGCCTGATGGTAAGCGAAAGAGGACTCCAAATCGCAACTGCAACTGACAACATACTACATACCGTATCCTGTCAGTTGACGCTACCATGCTGACCCGCAAAATGCTTCTTCACGCTTCGTTTGAAGGATCCCATATTGTAGGAAGGAGGGAACACATGTGCAGGCAAGGCGTTCCACTTTTTAATGGTACGACAAAGATAAGAGTTGCCGAACTTTTTAGTACGCGAAGAGATATTCTCAACCGTGGAACTATGACATGATGAACTATGAATGATAAACATACAAATTGTAGTAAATTGACGTGTCTCGAAAATTCAATGACCAACGCGCCGCTGACGCTCAGCCGAGCGTGGACGGTTTTGTATATGTCGCCAGAAATAAATGTAACTCACCCTTTCTTTGTATGATTACCCTGAGCAACGGCCTGGCGGTGAGCAGTGCTCGGGCCAGGTTGTCGTCATTGTTTATGGGCAGCAGATCACCGTCTCGAGGGTCCGTGTATGATATTAGGAAGGCGACATCGTGTAGTCGATGCAGCTTCTCTATTAACGCTTTGAAGTCCTCATACTTGAGCTTCTCCGTCCTATTCAATGAGAACCTTCGGAATTCTGCATCAAACTGAAAATAAAACAATAATTATTACTAATCTAAATATATATATATATAAATAAAAATCAATGTATGTTCATCCTCGATGGACTCCAGAATGGCTGGACGGATTAGTCCAGCGAGTGATCCTGTGACGTTTGGTAACAATTGGTACATCCGCACGAAGCTGGGCTGGGTAGCTAGTAAAATATACAATAGAAGCCCTAGGAACTGACGAGCATACTTGAAATTGTTTATTTTTATACAACATCGGGAGGCATACATGCATATGGGCCTGGTGGAAAGTGGTTACCCTCACGCAATGCCAGCTCTGCCTCTAGCATAGCAACTCCTCAGGAGCTTACTGGTGTCCTCACTCACACGCGCAGGAACACAACAACCCCACAGGGAGTTGTTATTTGGCTGCGAGGTGGAGGTACTTCACCAGACGGGTCGCTTTGATACGCCCTACCTCTCTTAAAAACACCCAGACCAAGACAAACAGACATGTCCATGCACACAAATGTTTGTCATGTGTGGGAATTGAACCCACAAGCGTTCACAAATCAGTAGGGTGCATCACTCTACCTTACAGAAAACCGCAGCCAAATAACAAACTCCCTGGAGGAGTGTTCCTGCGTATGAGTGGGTTACCAGTAAGCTCTCAAGGAGTGGCTGTGTTAGCAGCAGAGGTGTTCCTAGACTATGGTAACCACTTTACATCAGGTGCACCATATGCTTGTATGCCTTGCGATGTATAAAATAAAAGCTCTGCAGGGTAAGTACTTCCATTACTATACAAAGCACATGAGGTATTCTGTGTTAATAATTCCATTAGGTTACATTTCTTTCACTGGACTGACCTTCAAACTCACAACCTGGTTTAGAAGATAAGCTGTTATCTAAGAGATTATGTTCAGTAAATATTTGCAGTGTTTTAGTTCTATATCATCTATGAACTAAAAAACTCAATTGCTCTTGTTCACTGACTCAACAACGACTCTTTATCTGGCCCTTTCAGGTGCTGGTCATCTGGCCCACCTGACGTAAAGCGGGTACCCTAGCCTATTAATGCTTGCAATATATTCATTATTACTCTCGTGATGCCTCCTCTGCTGCTTACACAGCAACTCCTTGGGAGCTTACTGGTGACCTCACTCACATGCAGGAACACAACAACCCTCCATGGAGTTGTTATTTGGCTCCGGTTTTCTGTGAGGTGGAGGTACATCCCCAGACGGGCTGCTTTGATGCGCCCTACCTCACTTAAAACTTCCAAACAGACAAGTTCATGCACACAAATGTTTGCCTTCTGTGGGAATCGAACCCACAAGCGTTGGTGTGAAAGTCGCGTCATTCACGACTGAGCCACCGAGCTCGTCAGAAACATTCTTTTCATGACCATAGTTAAAGAAGAAATGTTGAAAATGATTTATTAATGATCTGCTCATTGAAATGACTTTACCTTTTATAGGCAGGGTACAAAAAATAAATATGTACATATTTGGCAAAATATAATTTGTACAATAAATAACTGTTCCGATGGACCTTTCCATGACATTCAGATGCCTGATGACTCGATCATATTACGATAAGGAAAGAAAAGATTAAAGTCCAGGGCTTTACTACATGTTTTTAGGAGTATTGAGCAGTCAGAACCCGTTATATACGTTTTCCCATACATTTCGTGGTCGTATTCGACCACCCGGGTCTCGAAGGGTAAACATGTACTAATGTATAAACATGCAACTACTAACAATGGTGCACCCACAGTGCAGATCAGCAATAGTTCACATGAACTAACTAGTGGGAGAAAATATACACAGTGTGGTAGCCTTGGCAAATGAACCAATTGTTACCTCTGTATCAATGTTTTGTGTACGAACGTCATGGCATAGAATTCAGAATTAGAAATGCAACAAAATTTGTTCCACATATGGTATTAAGTAAGTTCGGAAGCTTTTTGCGAACTTCATCTCATTGATACCATTAAATTGCGATAATAATTTCCACCAGTTTTATACAACATACATATTTGAATACTGTAAAATGTTTTTTTTAATAATTGTTGATATTATAAAAGACCTTAAAATGTAGAGAATCTTAAATTAGGAATACATTATCATAGTTCCCTATAAATATGAACCATCAATACATAATTATGTTTTACGAAGAATTAACAACTTTTGCTTTTATATGGATTATATCCACAGTTCTTACTTTGGTAGGGCTTTCCATTTACTTGTCATTACATTAAAAGATGGGGAGACGGGCAGAGAGAGGCAAGGTTTTTCCCATTCTCCCATCAAATTTATTATTATATTTTTATTCACGGGTATTATCCCGGTCATTTGATAGGCGTGCGCGGGGATATGGATCCAACGCGTAGAGGCCCTTTTAAGAAGATTCATGTTATGTTGTACACCCACCGAGACCCGCTCCTAAAAATATCGATAGAACCATATATCTATGAGCAGGTCACGGCAGGTATTGGGACTATTGCGAATGTGTAGGAAATGATTAGTCTATTGTAATGAGGTCTGGAGGGATTATTGGTACTGGGTTATTGCAGAAGAGGGACGGACACCTGCCATAACTATCATATCTGACTGTTATTTTTGGCAGGCGGTGGCTCGCCACTCACTAGATGGACCCCCGAAATGCCAGAGAAAGTCGACCGGGGGCAACACCGATGTGAGTGACTCAGGGGTGTCGAGAGGTGTGCTGCGCTTTCTCCGAAGTTACTCGCGGCGTTATGCCCTTTAACACTTCCACCCCTGGAGTATATCACCTGCTAGAGCAATATACTCTATCGACTCCTCTCTGGACGGCCAATGAAGACAAGCCAGAGCTGAGAGTCCTGCGGGCCTTCTTGGATTTCCACTCCGACCGACGAAGACATTATTATTATTATACTCAAAAATCAAAACTATTTGTGGTAGAAGTAACAAAGGCTAGAAGAGCCTCACCCAATTGGCTCATTCAGCTCTTTGTAATCACAGTTCAAACCTAAAAACTAAATCTACTAAATAACAAAGCTAGCTTGCCATCTCCCTATTTCATTCACTGAACTATCCAAAATGAAATGTCAATATTAAGTCATTTGCCCACTAAAGGAACTTAACCTAAAAATGTATGAAAATAACGAAACTTCTTTATTTTTTTCTCTCGATTCGCAATTTGTGTGTTGTATTTTGTTCTGAATGAAAAAGAGTGAATCTGGACCGAGCAGTGCTCAAATATTACTATCATTAAACAAAAAGAGATTCAAGCATACTCCTTTACATTCTTCAAAGAAGGAGACTGAACTGTCTACTGTCACGTAGAAGAGGTTTGGCCTGAGTATACTAATTTGTAAGTTTGAAAATTAATGTTTTCTTTGTTTACACTTGGCCCCTCTGAAATAACTGAACTACAATAATGACACTACATTAAGTACCACAATTTTTGTCTATCTTCATTTCACTCCAAGTCTCATGCAAAGTAGGCAGAGAGAACCGAGTGTTTATACTAATTAGTACATTTCTTGTCATCTAAACCCATAAAGCAATCTCCACAATATTCTGATAGCATGCATCTGATTTCATTATTTTTATGTACAATCTACTTACTTCCCTCATTAACTCATTTTAATAATACAATTAAAAGGGCGAATAAACATATAAATGGAAAGCAGAAGACCATTAATCAATTTATTAATTCAGCCTCCTGAACTGTGCGCAGTGTGTAACCATTTCAGTTCCAATGTGTGAGGATGAACTTTCTGACAATAGCGAGGGATGCGATAACTTAAAATTATTACCTCAAAATGTTTACTAATATTATTTATTAATAAAATACAAAATTCTAGACTTAACAATTATTTTCCAAATGATGCAGGTTACTAGAAATTTGTAAGTAATGAATAACAACACTGGTAGAAATAAATAATCTCGCTTTAGTAAAAACTACTACATAATTTAAATCTAATTAATAATGCCTGTAAAACATAAAACCTCATTTATCCACGTAGTTTATTACTCAGTCGTTAATTGCATTCGATCCTTGACAATGACTGCCTACTAAAATTTTTATGACACGATAGGTGCTCCATGTGCATTATAAATACACAACTAATGTGTTAATCTAGAAAATGGGCTAACAACTTGCGTGTCTATCGTAGTAAAGGAAATTAGAAATTATGTTACTCACTTTAGTTTTGACTTCAACATTTTGACTATCAATTCTTGCTGCTATTTTGTTCTTGGACATCTCGACACCATTTATTTTATATCACCTAATACTAAAAACTATCTTTTAACATACAGGCACTTCACTTCCGACACAGCATTGTAAATTTATCAAAAATATTAAAAATAAAATAGTTTAAGATCAACAAGTTCAACACGAATAGCGTATAAATTAGTAAGAAATTGTTGTATGTTACAACATTTTTGTGGTATTAGTAATAATCAGCCAATCACGTGTGCATATATAAACAGTACTCGATTGTTATTGGTTACTATCTCACTGGATTAGAAAACAGAACGGAGGAGTAGATCCATTATATTTTAATCTGCGTTTCGTTAAACGCATACTATCCGCATTTAAATAAATAAATTAACGGGAACGTTTGTCAGTAATTTCGAATAATTTCAAAATGTTTTCCTCAGAAGTTCTGAGAAAAAATCAATTCAAGGTAAGAAAGGAGAATTGTTCATGTTTGTTTTGTGTTCTGAAACGAAATAGACCCAATTCTATTCTATTTTTGAGTAAGGTGGCTCCATCGTTGTTGAGAAAGCCACGTTCCCGATAATTTGACCATTGATCGGTGACATATATGTAGAGAGTGGCTGCTGAGTGATTTAAAACACACAATACAAAAACATACAGATTACAGTTTGTACTTTCCGTATTATATAAATGTACTCTGTGGTTTGTACCCAGCCCAGACAAATAAAGATTAGTACATAGTATGTATAAGGTAAGGGGATAAATGGGTTGAGATATCATGGACTACCCAAGAGTAGGACATAAATGATATAGGAATTACAAATTATTATTTTTTATAAACTTAACCAGAATTGAGATAAAAGGAGAATACACCAGGGTAAGTAGAAAGGAGATATTAACAGGGCGAGGAATATTATGAGGGAGCATGTTGTACAAAGGTACCTGTAGTTTCGAGCAAATAAATAAGAGATGTGGGTGTCCGGGTGTTCTTCCAAGACGTAACCTAATAATATGCCGATGTTAGATGGTTAACACAATGGCGATATCACGGCTTTTAGGGTTCCGAAACAAAGTATAACACTTATGCGTGTGTCGGTAGAGCAAGAGGGCGTGTCGGTAGAGCAAGAGGGCGTGTGTTCGTGTAGTTGTTGAAAAGCAAAGCGTTTTAGTTCATATATTTTTCCAAAGATTTATAACCAATTGGTACTAAAATACAGCAATACCAAACATATACCGCAAAAACAATAATACAAAGATATTTGCTATCATTTTATTATATATATTTAGCACACTCGTAAACATATTTTTTCACATCTGTACGCACGCACACAGCACACATCGTAGAGAAAGTAGATTAAGTATTATAATAAATATTCTTTCATTACTATTTCAGTCTCAATAAATAATAAAAATAAAAAATTGCTTACCCCTAGATTCTATATTATAAATGTTATCTAAGTTTTGTTTGTTTACTGTGCCGCTCGCTATTTTCCTATGTTCTTGTTATTTGGATATCCTATATTTGGTTCCGGCGTGACAGGATACGCCTAGTGCGGGTGCCATAGGTTTAAAAATGTATGTGATTGTTCTGGTAAAATAAATGTATTATTAATATTTCTTTCTTTCCACTCACGGGTATTAATCCCAGTCATTTGATAGGCGTGCGCGGGAATAAGGATCCAACGCGTAGAGGCCGTGTCGGGACGTGTGCTGCGCTTTCTACGAAGTTACTCGCGGCGTTAGGCCATATAACACTTCCACCTCTGGAGCATATCACCGTCTAGTTTTACAGGCCAAAAACCAGGAGGTCAATAATTTAGTCTGGTTCAAAGGCAATAGATAAGAGAAAGAAAGAGCGCCACCTGATTTAAACCTAACCTTTCGGACACAATTAACAGGAAATATAAATTAACTTTCAGATGTCCATATTCCATATGGCACATTCAAATATTATTAAAGAGTAAATAAATTTCTTTTCATATGAACAACATATATTTACATATATGCATCTAGTTTAGGTTATCATGCTTTGAGCAGTCAGAACCCGTTATATACGTTTTCCCATACATTTCGCGGTCGTATACGACCACCCGGGTTTCGAAGGGTGCAAGATTACACATACACTTAAATTTTACTTACTACTACATTAGGCCTATGTAAATGCATAAAATCCAGACTTTATAAGACAGATGTATATTTGTACGTATCTAATTACTTTTTGAGTCCATTAATGGGTCAAAACGTTTATCTTTTAGAAACGACAACACTTTACAGAAAATTGCGAAACATTAGAACCAGAGGCGGCTTTACCTAGTGTGCAGGGTGTGCGGTGCACACGGGCGCAGCGATGTAGGGGGCGCCGCAAGCGGAGCGGCTGAGCTCCGCCGGGCACGGCGCCCATGTTATGACGATTCAACCCCATGTAAAAAGAACTCCGGTTTGCATAGAAAAAAAATAGTAACTTTTGTTTCAACATAAAATAAACCTTAAAGCAGATATTTTATAGATTATAATTGTGTGGCTGTGAGTGTCACTGCAGCGAGTGGCAGTGTCGATCACATCACTACCAAAGGCGCGAGCCGCCCGCGCCGCCGTCACCTGTTTTGATTCGTTTGAAAGCACGCCGACAATCATTGCGAATTCGGTTGTTTACAATCTTAATAATTTAAAAAATAAAGTTCAAATTGGCATGCATGGGCGGACGCGGCAATTCTCAAAGGCATGTGCAAACGCGTGCCGCACTTTACACTCTACCGCTCTGCTACATCGGCTTTTCTTTTGATTAAAATGGTAAATTTGATTTGTCACACCTATTGTGATTGCGACTTTCACCAGGGTCAGAGCTCGTCAAAAACTAGCTAGCGAAATTAAAGTCTGAAAATAACATTACATTACAGTGAGCGAGTGATGATATAAGTAATTTAGGTACCTACTTCGAATTCGAATTTTTCATCAATTTATCCTAGTGCAGTGGTCAGTGCGGAACAAACGGTAAGTTAAAGTTAAATATGTTCTACTATACTAGTATGAGTAGTATGTACTTGTAATGTAATTTGTAACTTCTGACCAACGAGGTTTTAATACATGTGGGTTTATGTTTGTGTCACAGAGTGTTGTGGGTTATATGGAATTTAATAACTGATTGTCTATCATTATCCATAATTAATTTATGCAACTGAATTTCAACCTAATTTCGAACCCATAGAGTTTAATATCAATTGGGATATTTTGAGAATTTGGGTCTATGTGATACCGACTGTGCTACCTCCTCGACTGAGTGGCCGAGGGGTTCACGCACGCTCCGTACTACGAACGAAGCTAGGGGTCGCGGGTTTCAATGCGGCGGATTTATTTTATTTTTTATGGGCAAACTCCAAAACTAGGTACTGAAACGATTTTGATAATTATTCTTTCACCATTTACGAGCAATATTACTTATTCAGAATTAACATTAAGCTATATTTATTTACGTCAATAGTATCTACCTACCTACTTTTAGGTGCCTATAAAAATATACTTTTTTTACACAATGCCGGGTGGCAAACAAGCATACGGCCCACCTGATGTGTAGCGGTTACCACAGGACTGCAGGCTTTAAATAAACGCTTTCGACATAAGCAGTATCGCTAGGTGATGATGAACCACTTTACACGCCAAAACCGATTACATAGGTACCTACCTACCCAAATAACATAATTTATTTTTCATTTTAGATGTCTGATGTCGATGGAAAAAGGAAACTCTCTGGTGCACAGAATCGAAAAAGAAAATTGGAATCTCTTAAAAAGTAAGTTCTAGCGAAAGATCATTTTCTAAACTAAAAATAATTATAAACTATCTTAGATCACCATTGTCGCAAAGTCGATTGACAAATTTATCTTTATTAAGTATTGAACACGAAATCAAAATTGATGTCAGTGACATAATTAAGGATTTTACTAATGCAAAAGCACGAAAAGTAACTTTTTGTAATTATGTTTTTTTTAATTATTACCGATGTTCATTGATGATTCCATCCACTACTGTACACTGTTGGATATTTTAAAGTACCTATTTGTTCACAAATAATTTAAGTTGACGAACTCGGTGGCGCAGTGGTGAAACGCGTTGTTACACTACTTTGACTTCAACGCTCGTGGGTTCGATTCCCACACAGTACAAACATTTGTGTGCATGAACATGTCTGTTTGTCTTGGTCTGGGTATTTTCTATGTATAATAAGTATTTATTTACAAAAAAAATGTATTTACGTATGTTTATCAGTTGTCTAGTACCCATAACACAAGCTTCGCTTACTTTGGGACTGGATGGCGCTGTGTAATTTGTCCAACAATTAAAAAAAAAAAGTGCAGTGTTCTCAAATCAATCCACGGCAGTTAGGATTTACCTCACATTGTCAGTTACAGTAGCATACCATACAGCGAAAGATCAATTTTCTAAACTAAAAATATTAAAAACCTATTTGTAATTGTATTGAATATTGATTATTAAAGAGATCAACATTGTCGCAAAGTGGATTGCCAAAATCGTTATTAAGTTATTAAGTAATCAAAATTGATGTCAGTGACAATCAGTGACATAATTAAGGATTTTTGCTAATGCAAAAGCTCGGAAAGTAGGTAGGTAACTTTTTTGTAATAATATTTAAGTCATCAGAATAACAATACGAGTATTTCAGTCATCCAATATATTTGTGCCTGTAATAAAGTTTTTTTTGAAATAACCATAAATTGATTTCTATTTTTTTTTACCCCTTCCTTCCCAAAAATAGTTTTTACCAGCGCAGGTACCTACATTGGCCTAGCATCAAGCTTCCCGAATCTATCAAATGTACATAATTATCCCAATTAAGATTGAACTCTGCAAATTTTATTTAAGGTCGCAGTTAGAATGAATTTTGACAGATGTGGAAAACTTGATACGAGACGAGACCCAGTATACATAATCTACTTTTATATTTGTGTTCATTGTTTGTAATGTAAGTTTAAGGTGTAAACACAAACACCTTAACAGGCGCTGTTAACAGGCCTAAGGGAAAACGAAACGTTGCTATGGTAGCATTTTTTTTTTTAAGGTTTAGGTTGGACCGCAGAGGGCGTTAGGGTAACAATTGCACCCGGGCGCTACATGGGCTAGAGCCGCCTCTGCCCATATCCACACCTACACTGGGTACGAATATGGCCTAAACCCCAGTGTTATGAAAGTCCACAACCACATTCTGGTGACACGTGAGATGTAGACGAGGATAGCATTTCTTGCTTCTTATGCCAAAATAGCAATCACTCGGCCATTGACCCTGAATGCCCAGAATATGGCAGGTAGAAGTCAATTATAATTGTAATGTGAGGGGATGTACGAATCAAGCTACGCAATTTCGTGGAGAATCAACTACCCGTAGACCAGAAGGTTTACTACGGATTAATTATGTTTTACGAAGAATTATTTGAAATTGGGGTTATATACTCAAATATCAAAACTATTTGTGGTAGAAGTAACAAAAGCTAGAGGAGCCTCGCCCAATTCATCTCTTTGTAATCACAATTCAAACCTATAAACGTAAACTACTAAATAACTTATTAAACTTATTATTACAAAGCTAGTTTGCTTATGACAAGAAAGAAACTACACTATATACTAGTTTCTTATATATATATATATATATATATTATCGTTCTAATCAGAGGCGGCTCTAGCCCATGTAGCGCCCGGGTGCAATTGTTACCCTAGCGCCCTCTGCGGTCCAACCTAAACCTTAAAAAAAAAAATGCTACCATAGCAACGTTTCGTTTTCCCTTAGGCCTGTTAACAGCGCCTGTTAAGGTGTTTGTGTTTACACCTTAAACTTACATTACAAACAATGAACACAAATATAAAAGTAGATTATGTATACTGGGTCTCGTCTCGTATCAAGTTTTCCACATCTGTCAAAATTCATTCTAACTGCGACCTTAAATAAAATTTGCAGAGTTCAATCTTAATTGGGATAATTATGTACATTTGATAGATTCGGGAAGCTTGATGCTAGGCCAATGTAGGTACCTGCGCTGGTAAAAACTATTTTTGGGAAGGAAGGGGTAAAAAAAAATAGAAATCAAGTTATGGTTATTTCAAAAATGTTTAATTTGAAAACTTTATTACAGGCACAAATATATTGGATGACTGAAATACTCGTATTGTTATTCTGATGACTTAAATATTATTACAAAAAAGTTACCTACCTACTTTCCGAGCTTTTGCATTAGCAAAAATCCTTAATTATGTCACTGATTGTCACTGACATCAATTTTGATTACTTAATAACTTAATAACGATTTTGGCAATCCACTTTGCGACAATGTTGATCTCTTTAATAATCAATATTCAATACAATTACAAATAGGTTTTTAATATTTTTAGTTTAGAAAATTGATCTTTCGCTGTATGGTATGCTACTGTAACTGACAATGTGAGGTAAATCCTAACTGCCGTGGATTGATTTGAGAACACTGAACTTTTTTTTTTTTTAATTGTTGGACAAATTACACAGCGCCATCCAGTCCCAAAGTAAGCGAAGCTTGTGTTATGGGTACTAGACAACTGATAAACATACGTAAATACATTTTTTTTTGTAAATAAATACTTATTATACATAGAAAATACCCAGACCAAGACAAACAGACATGTTCATGCACACAAATGTTTGTACTGTGTGGGAATCGAACCCACGAGCGTTGAAGTCAAAGTAGTGTAACAACGCGTTTCACCACTGCGCCACCGAGTTCGTCAACTTAAATTATTTGTGAACAAATAGGTACTTTAAAATATCCAACAGTGTACAGTAGTGGATGGAATCATCAATGAACATCGGTAATAATTAAAAAAAACATAATTACAAAAAAGTTACTTTTCGTGCTTTTGCATTAGTAAAATCCTTAATTATGTCACTGACATCAATTTTGATTTCGTGTTCAATACTTAATAAAGATAAATTTGTCAATCGACTTTGCGACAATGGTGATCTAAGATAGTTTATAATTATTTTTAGTTTAGAAAATGATCTTTCGCTAGAACTTACTTTTTAAGAGATTCCAATTTTCTTTTTCGATTCTGTGCACCAGAGAGTTTCCTTTTTCCATCGACATCAGACATCTAAAATGAAAAATAAATTATGTTATTTGGGTAGGTAGGTACCTATGTAATCGGTTTTGGCGTGTAAAGTGGTTCATCATCACCTAGCGATACTGCTTATGTCGAAAGCGTTTATTTAAAGCCTGCAGTCCTGTGGTAACCGCTACACATCAGGTGGGCCGTATGCTTGTTTGCCACCCGGCATTGTGTAAAAAAAGTATATTTTTATAGGCACCTAAAAGTAGGTAGGTAGATACTATTGACGTAAATAAATATAGCTTAATGTTAATTCTGAATAAGTAATTGCTCGTAAATGGTGAAAGAATAATTATCAAAATCGTTTCAGTACCTAGTTTTGGAGTTTGCCCATAAAAAATAAAATAAATCCGCCGCATTGAAACCCGCGACCCCTAGCTTCGTTCGTAGTACGGAGCGTGCGTGAACCCCTCGGCCACTCAGTCGAGGAGGTAGCACAGTCGGCATCACATAGACCCAAATTCTCAAAATATCCCAATTGATATTAAACTCTATGGGTTCGAAATTGGTTGAAATTCAGTTGCATAAATTAATTATGGATAATGATAGACAATCAGTTATTAAATTCCATATAACCCACAACACTCTGTGACACAAACATAAACCCACATGTATTAAAACCTCGTTGGTCAGAAGTTACAAATTACATTACAAGTACATACTACTCATACTAGTATAGTAGAACATATTTAACTTTAACTTACCGTTTGTTCCGCACTGACCACTGCACTAGGATAAATTGATGAAAAATTCGAATTCGAAGTAGGTACCTAAATTACTTATATCATCACTCGCTCACTGTAATGTAATGTTATTTTCAGACTTTAATTTCGCTAGCTAGTTTTTGACGAGCTCTGACCCTGGTGAAAGTCGCAATCACAATAGGTGTGACAAATCAAATTTACCATTTTAATCAAAAGAAAAGCCGATGTAGCAGAGCGGTAGAGTGCAAAGTGCGGCACGCGTTTGCACATGCCTTTGAGAATTGCCGCGTCCGCCCATGCATGCCAATTTGAACTTTATTTTATAAATTATTAAGATTGTAAACAACCGAATTCGCAATGATTGTCGGCGTGCTTTCAAACGAATCAAAACAGGTGCCGGCGGCGCGGGCGGCTCGCGCCTTTGGTAGTGATGTGATCGACACTGCCACTCGCTGCAGTGACACTCACAGCCACACAATTATAATCTATAAAATATCTGCTTTAAGGTTTATTTTATGTTGAAACAAAAGTTACTATTTTTTTTCTATGCAAACCGGAGTTCTTTTTACATGGGGTTGAATCGTCATAACATGGGCGCCGTGCCCGGCGGAGCTCGGCCGCTCCGCTTGCGGCGCCCCCTACATCGCTGCGCCCGTGTGCACCGCACACCCTGCACACTAGGTAAAGCCGCCTCTGGATATGGGCGAGTCGGACGTGCATATTTATATGAAGCATATGGCAGCAGAAATTTTTCATAGGGAATGTTTGTTCTTAAAAAGTTAAAACTACTGTAGTGGACGGAGCCCACGAAACATCAGATTCAGAACGTTTTTTAACATTTAATCTCCGGGCTTTGATAATAGGTCCATGCCCATGGGGCGTGGCGATGCCCTCCACCAGATCCTCAAATGTCCAGTCAGTTACAATACCACGCACAATTCCTATACGAGACACCGAATAATTTGGAATTGAAGCTGTTTATTTTTTAATAGACAATATGGGGATAGTCGAGAAGTTTTGAAAGACACTGACAATTTATTCATGCCTAGTCTTAATAGTCATCAACAATTACTCAAAAGTTTTTGCGATGAATAAATTGCGCGAATTTAAGGGATCTAATAGTTGAGCACGCGGAGAGATCGATATGTTCTTGAGATACGTGGACGAAATATGGACCCTGATCGTAATCCGAGTATTTAAATGAGGACTCATCGTCGACACCAGGTTTGATATATACCTCCCTCTCCAACTCATCGCTGTTTAGCCTCGCTTTCTAGGCTGTTATCAGCCGGTCCTTTGTTGCGTTTACGCAAAATCAATTGATATAATGGCAAACATAAGTTCGAAATATACCTATGAGATCAAGGAGGTTGGCCTTCTTTATCTTATATACTCGTATATATATATGACCTCTGTGGCAAGAAAATAAGTAGAATCTTTCACATGACGATGATTCTTCGGTAAACTTTGGTGACAAATATTGAGCGGAGGTCATGAGAACAACTGAGACAGGACTTGCTGGGATCACTGAATGGCTGAGGTTAACCTTCTTACCTTAAACACATCCAAAACAAAATTCACGTGATCAGCGTCGGACTGGCCATATAGTCAAGGTGGCATTTGCCAGCCGGGCCCCAGCCTTCGCGGGCCCCCCACGGGTCTGGCTTGCGACTACCGTAGGATAGCGCGCAGGCTAGGTCCCAGCTCTTGCGACCTAAATGTAACTAAAACTAGATTAGATAGTTCGTTCATACAATTAGAGAGAAATGGAATAGAAAAATTCGAAAAATGGTTGAAACTTTAACCGGAGCAAGCCACCTCCTGAAAGTAGTTTTGATTTTTTTGCTGAACTGCGATAACTTTTGATCGAATCAACTTATTTAGACGTGTATCATTATAGCGTAACGCATTACATTTTACATTGTTTCATATTCTATTATATTTCTGTATACAAAGTCATTATTAATACAGCTTTAGTTAAAATAAATGAAAAATTTGGATAAAATCATCTGCAACGAAGATTTAATGAAAGATGTCGCTTGTTTGGACCCGAAAAGCTTCAAGAAAATCAACGAAAATGGGATTCCTAATGACGCACTAAAAAGTCTGTCGCATCAATTGCAAATGTCGATCGAGAGTTGCTGTCAAAAGAACTGGAATCTTTTGCAAATAATTTTCACGAACTGTCTAAAACTCTTTGGGATGCTCATTTCTTCTAGGCAACATAAGCAAGACTCAGATTCACAAAGTGAAGAAGAAGACCACGAAGATGTCTTAGACCAAACAACAAAGGACGCCATGTGTTTTTTCAGATGTGGTTTGGACGTCTGTCAAAGTTGCATACCATACCATGTGCATGTAAACTTTTATCACAGTACAACATGCATGGATATGGGTATGTACATCACCTTATAAGTTGCATATTGTGTAATTCTCACAATTTTATTCACGCAAGTGACTTCTGAGAGACTACTTTCAGCGTTGAAGCGCATTAAAATGAGACTTCGCTCTCTACTGGCGCAAGCACTATTGGATTCGTTGATTATATTAAAGAATATTTACGTATTGAGGAAAGTTATAAATATATACACATATTTAGTAGTACGTAAGAAAATTTTACTAATGACAGACGTTTATACTGACAAGTCAGAATCTATGAAATTTGATTTACAAAGAGTTTGTAACATTCGTCCTTCCCCAATCTGATCACGTTTCGGTGATAAGTCGCCGGGGCTGCTTTCCCACACGCTGACTTCGACGTAGAGGCACAGTTGTTATTGCCTCTTGCACAGGTGTCGACGTTACTGGAGCTTCTGAGCAAGAGCTCATTGCGGAGAGGCTTGTTGACCCTGATGTTTCACCTTCTGTGGCGGCAGTCATCGACGTTGAAGGGGGTGGTGCATTAGTTAAGACTGTTGATCTACTAGGTGTTGTACATTTAGAGTTAGACGCTAAAGGGGAAGAAGTTTTAGTTAGTGATAGAAGTACCGGTGTTGTACTCTGAGGACCAGAAAACGACGACAATTCTTTTGTGTGAACTGTATTGTCAGGTATTCTATCCTCAGCACGTGGTGATGGGATTCTACAGCGGATGTGATCTGCGTGCCGTTTCCTTAATGCAAAGTAATTAATAATTAAAAATAGGTTTATCAAGATCTTTGTCTTAGTGAAATAATACTGCTCCTACACCCTTTTCTGATGCATCGCACGCCAAAAATATAGGTCTATTTTCATCAAAGGCTCTTAAAGGCTTAGAAGCAGTTATACATGATTTCGCAGTTCTGAAGATGTTACTTTCGTGAGCAGTCCATCGCCAACGTTGCCTGCCGCTTGTCAACTCATGTAAGTCTGCACACAGTCCATGTAAATGAGGTATAAATCGTTCGTAAAAATTAACCAAACCAAGGAAAGATTTCAATTCTTTTGAATTAGATGGTTCGGCTGCTCTTGTGATAGCTTCTAGCTTCTTTTTCGTAGGTCGTATTCCATGTTGATCTATCGTATGCCCGAGGTATTCAATTTCATTTTGTAAGAATGAACATTTCTTTAAAGTTACTTTAAGTCCTGCTTTCTGTAGTCTGTTGAACACGAGGGAAGGGTGTAAGTGATCATCATTGTTTCTACCAGCCACTGCAATGTCATCGAAATATACAGCTACGTTAGGAAGGTCACCGAGCAATTTATCGAGATAGTGTTGAAAAATTGACGGTGCGGTTGAAATACCAAACGGCATCCTGTTGCATTCGAAGTAACCCTTGTGTGTTGATAGTGTCAGGTATTTTTTTGATTCAGGGGCAATTTCAAATTGTAGGTAATAGCGCTGTTTGTTAATTTTTGCCTCAATTGGTCGAAAAGCGGCACAGGATGTAAATGTTTTACCAAGACTGGGTTAAGAGTACTTCTGTAGTCGCCACAAATTCTTATATCGCCATTTGGTTTTACAACGTTGACTGTAGGAGTGGCCCATTCAACTGATGTTATGTTGGGGTCTATTTTCTCTATTATTCCTTCTGAAATAAGCCGGTCCAACTCCAATTCAATATTTCTCTTAATACCAAACTTAATAGGTCGTGCTGGTAAATGTACAGGTTCTACTCCTGATTTAACATGGATATTTACTTGATAGTTGTTGACTTTTCCCAGTTTGCCATCAAATAATTGTCTATAATTGTTCAACACTTGTTTGAGCGACGTCGGGGTACTGCTCTTAATGGAGTAAACAGCCTTTGGGAATTCCATATTAAATGATTCGCTCCAGTGTAATCCGAAAAGCATTGGATTTGCATTTTTCATAACTACTACAGGTAAAATTCTGTATTGTCCTTCGACTTCAACTGAAACATCCGTCAGGCCTTTTGATTTTAACTTGTAGTCGCAGTATGCTTTAAGTTTTGGTGCTTTAGATAGGCTAGGGGCACCTATTTTTTTTCCAGAATTGAGTACTAATTATGGAAAATGCTGAGCCAGGATCCCAATCCATTGGACAATTTTGTCCATTAATCATCACATCGATCCTTTTGCAGTCTTTTTTTTGTTTGTCTACTATGTTGTAAACAAAATCGTCTTCGTCGCTACTGTCTGAGGACTCACTCGACGATGAGGAGTACTTGGTTACCTTTTGTAGTTTATGTCTAGTTTTACGCGTTCTGACCTTAATCATTTGTGCTTAAATAGTTAATAGATTCAGGCGTTATTTTGCGAAAGTCAAATTTACATGCAATTAGATCGAGTTCGATCGATTTGAGTTACGTCCCGTTTAACTTTATAACACGATTTCACGAACACGTATCGGCGTATAAAAACAATCGCCCAGAAAGGTCACACTTCGCTGAGCATCTCATAGACAAAGGACATAACTTATCCCCCACTAATACATATCAAATTTTACACACCATAGACAAAGGTTTAAAACTAAATATTAGGGAACAATTAGAAATTAATAAACATAAAAATTCTAAAATTACTCTCATGAACAAACAGACTGACGTAAACCATTCCCCACTATTAAATATCTTTTCGCTCACACCATCCACCCCCACCCTCAATTCAATATAAGGGACGGCACTGCGATGGATTTGTCACTTGTAGCATGTTATTCTTACGATTAACGTCTACAACGCCTGATGATGCCTCGTGGAGAGGCGAAACACGTGTCGCAGCGACGACCAGGCCAGTCGTGGCAGCGACGGTGGTGGAGGGGGCATGCGGATTCTGTTCCAGATGGCGGACGACCGCAGCAGCCGAGGCAGAGACTACCGGAGCAGCCATGGCAGCGTCGGCATGATGCACGCACTAACAGTAGTGGGTGGGTGCCGGCCGGCGCTAGGCCGCATGAACTAATTGGTGGCGGAAGCACACAAAGCAGGTTGGATCAAATTGCATGTAAATTTGTGCTTGACCTGTTTTTAGGCAGCAAGTCTCGAAATGTCCATCTGTTTGACATGCTTTGCAAGTATGACCTTTGGCAGGACAGTTTGTAAAATCGTGTTTGTTATTTATATTACCACAACGATAGCAGTGATCTGGATGTAACCAGCGGGGCGTTTTCTTATTTGAGGTTTGTTGGGTCGTACTTACCCGTGTATTTTTATTAATTTTTTTAACACTTGTAGATGGCGTGTCGAGCTCGACTTGTTCGCGAGACTGAGCGATAGCCAAAATCTGGTTAAAAGTTACCTCCTGTGTCTCTCCTTCATATGTTTCTCTTAAATCGGGCCATTTCTGTTTTAGATAAGTTTCTAGTTCGGTGTTATTTAATCCAGTCGCGAAACGATCACGTATTTGACGTTCCAACAAGCTATCGTCGTATCCGCAATCTTTGCTTATCTTCTCTTTTAAGCGGTTAGCGTAATGCTCCATTGACTCGTTGTCAAAGTCAAAGTCAAAATCTTTTTATTCCGTAAAAATGGCTACATTTGTTTGGAATCGTCACAATTTTTTTCCCTACCGTGCAGTTTATGACTAGGTGAGCACTGATAAAAATACTGCCAAAAAACTCAGGCTGTTATCTCTCATACATGTCCAAAACTCAGTAAGAGCTCGATATCTAGTTCTTTTAATACGATAGAGATCTAAAAGTTTTCTGCTTATCTCTGCGTATGTGCTCAATTCAAAGTTAGATGTCAAGCCTACTTTTACCTCTCTGAATATGTCCGGGGTGAAGCAATTTAAGAGTATGTCTTTTTTAAGGCTATTGTCGGTAATGTTTAGTATAGCACGTTTTATTTCGAAGAAATCTATGTAATCTTCAGTTCTACAGCTGTCAGGGTTAAATTTATCCATATTAAAATTTTTGATTATACCTAGCTTGTTCGTTGGTTGTGTTGTAGATGTGGCTGCGCTCGTCACGCTGCTCATCATAGGTAACGTATCGGATGTTGTTGTAGTCGATGTCGTAGTTAATGTCGAGACCAACATTGTATTTTAGTGATTTGTTCTTGCTGCGCCTGTTGAACGCTAAAAAATTGTGCAAATTGTTCGGCGTCCATCCTCGTCGCCAATAAAGAATATTTACGTATTGAGGAAAGTTATAAATATATACACATATTTAGTAGTAATTTTAATAATGACAGACGTTTATACTGACAAATCAGAATCTATGAAATTTGATTTACAAAGAGTTTGTAACATATATTAAACACAGGATCAGATCTAATCAATGATGACGAGAACAGCAGCTTTTACGATCGAGTCATTAACTGCATAGTTGAAAGTTCTCCTCTTTTAAAAAAAAATATTGACTGGCTAGCTTTATATATTATTTGTTAATTGTATATCTCAGTATTTTCCGATAGTATCCCATCTATCTATCATCATCTAGTCTCGGGCCCCGGGCTTGTGGTCAGCCACCCGGGCCCTTCCGGCCCAGTCCGACCCTGCACGTGATTCGATTTATTAAAGGGCCCAGCTTGAAAGCAATTTTGACATAAAAATACACAGTTGCGAGGCTGCAACTTGCAGAATAATATTTGAGCTTGTCCATCAATGCTAAAGAAAAATGGAGTTTTCTTATGCAACTTTTTTAAGAAATATCAGATATATTTTCAGCCGGAAAGGTTCTTGTATATATATATTGTTGTATTGTATAGTACTAAAAACACAAATCCATATTGTATAGGGCATACATTATGAATTTGTGTTTTTGTAGTAGTTTTAGAATTGGACTATACAGTATAGCCTAACTTTTTATTCCAAAATACATCTTACAAAAAGATGATTATCCAGAGTTGCTATGGTACAAAGGGTCCATAGTAGCTTTGCACGTTGTCAGTATGTTCATATGTTATAGTCTTTAAAGCCAATTGAACAAAATACTGGAAATCTATGCATTAACCTACCATGAATATACATACATTTATATAATACATAATGTTATTTTGGTTTTAGGGAGATATTGTCATATGGTTGCCTAAGCCTGGGATGTACTGTCAATACTGCCCTACGTTTTTTCGTTATCTCTATCTCTCTCTTCTTCCTGCGCTTTTGACGAGTGACATTGTTGTTATACTTGAAATTTTTACAATTCAGTATAAAATTAGTTTTTTGTGACAATTTAGATAGTATTTTGTAACATAAGTGCTAGTGAAATTATACAGTAATGAAAAAAACTCAAATATAACTCGTTTATGCACCTTTTAGGAGTCGTGAAAAGTTCATCAAGAAAACCTTGCAAAAAACACTATCGTTTTACGGGTGGTATTTAAACTGGGTTGATTGGGTCTAGGTATCCTTCCCAAGTATTTTTTCGGCACAGTTCCTGAAGCTGAAACAAAGAATTAAGATTTTCAAATGGTATGGGCTAGATCCCTTTGCCTCTCCCCTGGGGGATAAAAAGAACCAAAAAAAAAATCTATATCTGTCTTACTTCTTCTTCGACTTCTTCCCGCGCTTTTGACGAGTGACATTGTTCTTATATTTGAAAATTTTACAATTCAGTGTAAAATTAGTTTTATGTGACAATTTCGATAGTGTTTTGTAACATAAGTGCTAGTGCAATTATACAACAATGAAAAATCTCAAATATAACACGTTTATGCACTTTTTGGAAGACGTGAATAAGTTCATCAAGAAAACCTTGTAAAAACACTATCGTTTTACGGGTGGTATTTAAACAGGGTTGATTAGGTCTAAGCTCAGAGGAAAGATACCCAGAGATGACAAGCTAATAATAATACCAAGATAGAATGTGATAGATGTATACAGTTCCTCATAAGAAGGAAAGAGACAGATAAAATATTTTTTGTCCCTGTCATAGTTTCACTATTTTGTGTTTGCCACAAAAGCAAATTCGTGGCAAACAATCATTTCGTTCCTTGTAGTACAACAAATTTTTTGCATAAATTACTAAATATAAGGGAAATATTAGTGCAAATTTGTGTTCTTTTGCTTGTTTGGGATTGTCTTTTTACTTTAACAATGGTACGTTGCTGTGTAAAAGGCTGTAAAAGCCTCAGTTAGTAAAAATACGAAAACATAACCTTTCATACGTAAGTATAAAGTTTTAATAGTTGTTATCAAATATTTTGCGAAAATTAGATACACATGTAGTTTTTAAATAAATTGTTTGTATAATAACGTAAAAACAATGAAAATATCGGTTTAATTTACAAAAAGTATTTCTAGTAAAATCCGCCTAAATCTTGAAGGTTGTCTGTGGGTAATGCGTCAGCCATTTTCTGTTGTATTTTCAATTTATCGGTATAATGAGCGTTTTAGGGTTACCAGTATGTAGTATGGGAAAACACCCCGAAATTATGGGTAAATTATATGGGTACAGACACCTTTTTTTTAACTTCTTACTTTTTGTATACTTCTTTGTTCATAATTATTCGTCAAAATGTAATTATTTATTTTTAAATTAAAAATGTTAACTTGTTTAATCTTAGATGTATGTTTATTTTTTAAATTTCCTAAAATCGTCAGTGTGCGTAATGCATGGATTTTTGCTACTGGACGACAGAATTGGGAGCCGAGTACAGTCGCATATGTTCCAAACATTTTAAAGACCACTGCTTTCGGAAGAAATTTATTTGGATAAGTCGTCAGTTTCAACATCCACCATACACGTAAGTTAACATTTGTTGACCTGGATCGTCAACATTTGATTTGTTGACGAACCAGGTGTTCCTCTGGCAATTTATATTGTTTTTATTTATTTATTTACACGATACAGTTACATAGTACAAATTATTATGTTCGCCAAACTGTTCGCATAACAGTTTGTTGGCGAGTATATATGATGATAGGTATTAAAAAAATAAGGAACTAAATTAGATGATTTACATGCCTGCCTGTTCGTCTGCTAGTCTGTCTTAGAAAGTTTCACGTACAGGCTTGAAATTTTACATAGTTACATTTTAGTCGTAGAGGCGTATAATTGAAGTACAAAAACATATGAAAATATTCCAACGACTCCGACAATCCGTAATTGAGTAGTTTCGGGACATATCTTCTAAGGTCTTTTGCTTGAAATAAGAACCCGTACTCTAGTAATGAAGTGAGTATGGGTTGATATGATGTTGATGGGTTGATTATATTTATACAGGTAATTGTGAAAGATATGGAGGGTAGTCGTGTAGATTATTCTATACCAATTATTTATACCACGTTAATCAAGTTAATCACGCACACACACACATGCTTTTGTGTCAACACAAATGTTAGTCAAGCATTTTATATTGTCTGAATTTGTAAACTTTTAAATATGTAAAGCTCAACTAAATTATAGTATTGACAGTAGTTTTAATATAATGTTAGTACCAGGCTGTCGATATTACATGCTAATAATGCGTTACAAAATTAAAATTGTCCTATTTCCAGACCGATTATCCAGGGTTTCCAATAGCGACGGACACTACATTAACACCATGAAAATTAAAGCTTACTTTTGAATTGAGACTGAAAACATTACTGGCTGAGTCACGCAAGAAGAAATTAGCTATATTAAGGTCAAAAACTAATCGACTTGAAATAAAAATGCTGAACTATCTGTCATTATACAGAATTTTAACGTAATCGATGTATAGATGATAGATATCATTATACAAGTTAGAGGAAAAGAGTGAACTAGGGAATTAAGGGACCGTAGCAGTTTACCACCTTTTGAGTACAATATGTGAAAGGATAATCCTTGATCAATTGTAGCTTTAGTTTAAGTCTAATGAAAACCATGATGCGCAATACAAAATGTTTAAAAACAAAGATTGTTTACCTTTGTTTAATATTTACACTTAAATCATCCCTGGCACTAATTCTTTGTTACATGACAATTATTGAAAATTTTTATGCAATATGTTTAATTTCAAGAAGGAATAATCCGCATTTATTGTGTAAAGAAGATTTAACTAAAAACCGTGTATGTAAATGTGACCATGAATATTCGACGACTGTTTCATTCTCACGATATTTATATAAATACACGATGTAGAAAAATCGATCTAATAACATTGATTGCAAGAATAAAAATCTATGAAAAAATAAACATAAATGCTAGTTTGTAAGGCACGAATATTTTTATTTACAAATTGTCTATAAAGTGTTTTTTATCTTTTATCTCATATCTATGCCTATATTTAGTATCATGTCATCGCTTGTACTTTAAAATATATGTCTAAAATAGAAAAATATATTGTTTAATTTATATAACTCTGCTAGGTTTGACCAATCTCCTATCCTTATTCCAATGATTTCACAGATCTTACTGAAACTAACTCAGGCTTACTATTAATTAATAGATCTATACAGTAACTCGATTTGCGTAAAAATATACTATTCTAATAATATTAAAGTGCAAATATGTTTGTTGATCTATTCAGATACTGTAGTTTTCATACGTATGTAAATATTAACTTTTATTACTTTGTGTGTAGAAATGGCTGTATCGACTTATTCGAATTTTTTACATTGCTAATATCATATTATGAATATATTATTATAGCACACAATACACATTCTATGCAAGTTTCTTATGGTAAACAGTTATCTGGGTACATTGTAAATTTCAAATTGCCGAAACGCATTATGTAGTGGGGTAAATTTTCCACAGTCTGGTAACCTTGTTATTGTATGTACTTTTGTTGCCGTCCCTTACGGGTGTACGCGTTAGTCAACTCTAGGTATATACTTTCTCTGAGGGTCTAAGTATCCTTCCCAAGTATTTTTTTAGCACAGTTCCTGAAGCTGGAACAAAAAATTAAGATTTTCAAATGGTTCTAAACTGACGAGTTGGCTGTATGGGCTAGATCCCTTCGCCTCTCCCCTCGGGGATAAAAAGAACAAAAAAAAAAATCTATCACTGTCGTACTTCTTCTTTGTTTTCTGTCATTTCCTTATTGTACATCTGTCTGGCTAAGAAGAAGAACCAATTCAAACAAAAATAACATCTTCAAATTTATTTCTTTCGTACAAACAAAATATTTTTTATTATTCTAACACTGGAACTAAATTAGAAATTGATAAGTCTCAGAGATTACATTGCAATTAGTAAAATGTCAAAAAATAAAAATGCGGCTTTATTAAATCCGTGCTTAAAAGTAAATTTCATAAAATACGATTGATGTGAACATATATTTATTATGTAACATTTTAAAATTATTGTTTTAGGAACAAGAACAATCGTACGAGTGTTTAAATAAAAACGGCTTCGACCACGATAAATGTTCAATGTATTTCGATAATTATAATACATGTAAAAAATTCTGGGTAAGTTCAAATTTATTTAAGATTACAGTAAGATATTGTTAAGCTGGAGTTTGGTTTATCAGCATATTGGCAGTCGGGGCGGCATGTTACAATACAATTACCAACTTCTGCCTATTCTTTATTCATGCTTTTCCAAACATGCAAAAGTTCATTCATATATTTTGAATACTACTCTTAAGATGTTTTTATAGTTATAGATACGTCGTACACACTCTAGAATGGTAATACGAAAGTAAGGTAATTGCCCAACTCGCATTCAGTTGGCCACGCTCTCGCGTCGCGACTATATGTATATCACCACAAACCATAAATGTCTTAAGATATATATTCATCTCTTTCTGACGACAGGTATTCCCTATCATTTGTCTCTTTGTTAGAGCAAAGTGTCATAATAAATAACTGTACGTAGATATAGTACTACTTGTGCCATTTTAAAATACAATATTGTTGGTGTATAACGTGTCTACCTTTTGATATGTCACTGGTACTACTACCTAAAATATACCTTATCATGACATAATGTAAACGTTCCTTGAATATAACGATTTTAAAGTATTTAATTATATTTTGGTGACCTTGGTGGGAGAGTGGTTAGAGTAGCTATTTTAACTCCAACGCTTGTAGGTTTGATTCTCACTCTGGACAAATATTTGTATGAACATGCCTGCTTTGTATTGGTATGGATGTTTTCAAGTGAGGTAGGGTTTCAAGCAACCCAACTGGGGGAGAACCTCCACCTCATACAAAACCACAGCCAAATAACAACTTTCTGGAGAGTTATTGTGTGCCTACAAGTGAGTTTATTTTTAATATCGGGAGGCATTCAAGCATACAGCCCACCTGATGTAAAGCAGTTACCGTACCCTATTAACACTTGTAATATATTAAGTATCACTTGCACGATGCCTCCTCTGTTGCTTACACAGCAACTCCTTAGGAGCTTACTGGTGACCTCACTCACACAGGAACACAACAACCCTATAGGGAGCTTGTTATTTGGCAGTTTTCTGTGAGGTGGAGGTACTTCCCCAGACGGGCTGCTTTGATGTGCCCTACCTTTGTTTAACCATCCAGATCAAGATAAACAGACATGTTCATGCACACACATGTTTGTCTTGTGTGGGAATTGAACCCACAAGCATTGGTGTCAAAGTCGCATCATTCACTACATGCTTCATTCATTGCTGCAAGTGTTGCAAGTGTTTCTAGGCTATGGTAAATTATTTATTACAACAAGTGGCCTATGCTTGTATGGCTCCTTCATGCTAAGCTTGTGCTATGGGTACTAGACAACTGATGGGTACTAGACAACATATCGTCGATGAAGTGCCAATACCTCCTATCTGTCATTTTTGCTTAAATTTAGTTTTTGAGAATTGAGAGACTTAAGTGGTTTATTACTGTTATTAGTAATTTAATAACCATTCCACAAACTGTATAGAGCCTTTCTGGTAATGATTGATGATTAGGTGTAATTGCCACCGATGCAAATTCCAACTTTAAGCCTATTGTATTAAAAAACTCAATTTAATCAAAAATGTCACTTAGGAGGTATTGGCACTTCAACGACGATATGTAAATACATTTTTTTTGTAAATACATACTTATCGGCCGAGGAGTTGCAGGAGATGGTAACTGCTATGAGTGGAGCTTTTGTTAGAAAGGGAATGAAGATGAATGTAAAGAAGACGAAAGTGATGGTGTTTGAAAGAGATGAGGCAGTGACAGACTGCAATATCGTGATTGGAGATGAACAAATTGAACAGGTGAATGAGTTTGTGTATCTGGGTTCAAAGTTTACAAGAGATGGAAAGTGTGAGAGTGATATTGAAAGAAGAGTGAATGCAGGGAACATGGTGAATGGAGCTTTGCACTCCTTTATGAGCAGTTGGAAGGTGTCTAACAAGGCTCGTTTGGCTGTGCATGGGGGGGTGTTGGTTCCGACACTCATGTACGGAAGTGAAAGTTGGGTATGGCAGAAGAAACATGAAAGCAGAATAAATGCAGTTGAGATGAGAGCGTTAAGAAGTATGATAGGAGTTAAACTGAGTGACAGGATAAGAAATAGTGACATAAGGAAACGTTGTGGTCTGAAAGAAGATGTAGTGACAAAAATTGAGAAAGGTATGCTGAGATGGTTTGGCCATGTCGAGAGAATGAATGAAGAACGATTGACGAAAAAAGTGTATAAGGCGAGTGTGAATGAAATTGTTGGAAGGGGTAGACCTAGGCGGACGTTTCGAGATCAAATCAGGGACGTCCTGAAAAAAGGCCAGGTCAAGAGTACCCTAAACCGAAGAGCATGTATGAAGGGAATAATGAGAGTGGACGAAGCGAAACAAGTATGTAAGGATCGTAGCAAGTGGAAAGAAGTGGTCTCTGCCTACCCCTACGGGATAGAGGCGTGATTATATGTATGTATGTATGTATGATACATAGAAAACACCCAGAGCAAGACAAACAGACATGATCATGCGTACAAATGTTTGTCCTGTGTGGGAATTGAACCGCCAAGCGTCGGTTTCAAATTAGCGTAACACCACTGAGCTCATTTGTTTTTCTCCTTCTTTAACCTGTAAGACCCCGTTATATACGTTTTCCCATACATTTCTTGGCGGAAAAGCGGCCCGCGGGTAATGAGAGATTAATATATTTGACAGCACAAAGTTTAAAAGTTTTGCCAATTGTATACCACCAAAGCTTTTGAATGTTGTGCCATTAATAATAATACTCTCTGTAGAAGGGCTTATTATAGAATTGATGAATATATAACTGACAAAGATGTCTGGAAATAATTCAGCACAGACTACCTGTTCTTAATAATCTTTAATTTTACCATTTGATATCATTGTTGTACCAATATACTTATGTATTTTTTGTTTTTGTAATATCTAATTGACAATTTTAAAAGAGACCTTTATTGGCAAGTTTCTTTCTGCATTTCTTCTTAGCCAATGGTCATTTCCGAAATGCTAGTAGTAGATAAAAAAAAGGAAAAAAGTAAAAAGAGAATTAAATAAGATTATATTTCAAAAACTGTAAGACGTGTCTAAGTGCCCGCGAGGGCCCAATGGTGAATAAAGAATTTTTATCTTTTAACTTTATCTATTAATTCTCTTTTTTATAACAATTGTTTATATTACTCTCCTAACCTAGAATAATGATTGATGATATAGTTAAGGTTCACATGCACAGAATAAGATTGAGAGGGGATGGTGACAAAGATAGGCTGAAGCTGATCGCTCAGTACACCAGTTTATCTTCTCAGTGTTCTTGTAATTGTGAGAGTTGCAAATTAGTTATTAAATATTTTATACACAGAAAGAATTCAATAGGTACATGACAATTATGTAAACAAACATTTTTTTAATACCATTTAATGGTTTTTCATATACATGGAATTTGACACATATGATACAGCGCAGATATAATGATAAGCAATATTATCATATCTGTGCTTAGTTGTTGTTTTCTAATAAAGTATGAGTGATACTTGTTGGTATTCATGTTTATTGAGGCAAATCCAGTAATGTTTCTATCAAGCGTTGACAAGCTGCTGCAGCAGAAGCTGAATCCTTGCTAATTGCTGGAGTCCAGTAAACTCATAACTGTTTTACACCAAGTCGAATGACAAATATTATATAAAAAAAAAAAAACGAATGTTAATTGTCTTCCTTTTTCAGGGCAAAGTATACAACGATAGAAAGACTAAAGGAGTGTATCCATACTTACCGCCTGTCGAAGAGAGAGAGCAGATCAAAGCGGAATATTTCAAACATGTCCGTGACAGTATAAAACAGTAGTATACTGTAATGACATTGTATAATTGCATTTATTATACACTCTCGAATACCGGAATCGAGCCACCCTGCATGTTGACTTAGCCATGAAAGAACATCCAGTCATCTTGTGATTGTGATTGAGTTACAAAGTGAGATTGAAAAGGAAATTGTCGGTATTAAATGAAAACAATATTAAACTTTGTTATATTGAGATAGATAGCCCAGTGGATAACATTCCATAGAGTTATTAGAGCAGAGCATATATAGGCATCTGTAACCAACGTTGTATCTCGATCAAATAAGTAATAATTTCAATAGTAACATAATTTTGTATCTCATTTCTTATTATTGACTTTTTAAAATTGTAATTAATCTTAAAAGAAATTTAAATTAAAAACATTTCCATTCTACGTACATGTGTATAGTAACTGTGTATAGGAACTGGCTTCGACTAATTAGTCCCCGGTTCGAATCTTAGGGGGTGCATGTACGACTAAACGTGTTTTCGGATTTACGTATATATTCTTCACTTGCTTAGCAGTGAAGGAAAATATCGTAAGGAGCCCACATGTCCAAGAAATTATATTTCGAAGGACGTGTGACCTGACCTAAGATAGATCTGGTTTTCCCTCACTGTTGTGGAGGTCTGATGGCAGTCGCTCCATGTAAAAATCTGTATCCTCGCCGAATCCTTAGGCTTAGGTAGCGAACCCCGCCAATTCTGATGCATTATGAAACCGGATAATGCGAAGAAAAACAACATTAAACTATACAGTAATATTTTCTCAGTCTCATTTTGTCAAATAAATTAAAATTTACTACCTCAGCCTCATGGGCGTATGTAACCGTGATTTTCGTCTCCGTTTTCCCTCGCCCTTTCAAACATTAAACTGTTATTAATATATTCAAAGTGGATTTTCTGTACAGCTAAGAGCACATCACACTTAACACCCCAGTTCTGTTGTAACTTTTATTACGTGCGACATAAGAACGGTACAAAGATCAAAGTGTCAGGCGTGTAGTGCACTTCGTTGTACCTAAAAGAATACTTACATGGTGGCTGGATTCATGTGTCTTTATTTGCTCAAAACTGTACATAAATGTTACAAAGTTTATCATAATAAATATATGTTTTATAGGATTCCAATTTTATTAAAAGTTACCATAACTAACTATTACCATTACCGTAACTGTGAGGCTGCATGAGAACAGCAATGAATGTTAATTCATTGCTGTGCATGCACCCAGAAGAGAGAGAGGTATGTATTTTTGTTTTTTATACAAATAGATTGGCAAACAAGCATTAATACATTGAAAAATAGTGTATCGCGCTGTAATACGTTGAAAAATTGTGTATCGCGCGTTAATACGTTGAAAAATAGTGTATCGCGCGCTAATACGTTGAAAAATAGTGGATCGCGCGTTAATACGTTGAAAAATAGTGTATCGCGCTGTAATACGTTGAAAAATAGTGTATCGCGCTGTAATACGTTGAAAAATAGTGTATCGCGCGTTAATACGTTGAAAAATAGTGTATCGCGCGTTAATACGTTGAAAAATAGTGTATCGCGCGCTAATACGTTGAAAAATAGTGGATCGCGCGTTAATACGTTGAAAAATAGTGTATCGCGCTGTAATACGTTGAAAAATAGTGTATCGCGCTGTAATACGTTGAAAAATAGTGTATCGCGCGTTAATACGTTGAAAAATAGTGTATCGCGCGTTAATACGTTGAAAAATAGTGTATCGCGCTGTAATACGTTGAAAAATAGTGTATCGCGCTGTAATACGTTGAAAAATAGTGTATCGCGCTGTAATACGTTGAAAAATAGTGTATCGCGCTGTAATACGTTGAAAAATAGTGTATCGCGCGTTAATACGTTGAAAAATAGTGTATCGCGCGCTAATACGTTGAAAAATAGTGGATCGCGCGTTAATACGTTGAAAAATAGTGTATCGCGCTGTAATACGTTGAAAAATAGTGTATCGCGCTGTAATACGTTGAAAAATAGTGTATCGCGCGTTAATACGTTGAAAAATAGTGTATCGCGCTGTAATACGTTGAAAAATAGTGTATCGCGCTGTAATACGTTGAAAAATAGTGTATCGCGCTGTAATACGTTGAAAAATAGTGTATCGCGCTGTAATACGTTGAAAAATAGTGTATCGCGCGTTAATACGTTGAAAAATAGTGTATCGCGCGTTAATACGTTGAAAAATAGTGTATCGCGCTGTAATACGTTGAAAAATAGTGTATCGCGCTGTAATACGTTGAAAAATAGTGTATCGCGCTGTAATACGTTGAAAAATAGTGTATCGCGCTGTAATACGTTGAAAAATAGTGTATCGCGCGTTAATACGTTGAAAAATAGTGTATCGCGCTGTAATACGTTGAAAAATAGTGTATCGCGCGTTAATACGTTGAAAAATAGTGTATCGCGCGTTAATACGTTGAAAAATAGTGTATCGCGCTGTAATACGTTGAAAAATAGTGTATTACGCAAGGGTTCATACGTTGAAAATACTCACGCGTGAACAAGGAACAAGGATTGTTTTTTTATGTAATAACTTTGCAACGCGCAAATTTATACCCATATAATTTTAACCCAGACTGTCAAATTTTACGCATCGTTCAATTTTTACTAGAAGATAACATATTCCTGCTTATATAAATTGACTAAAACGTTTTTTTAGCCAATAGAAATCAGAACATGCTTTTAAGGTTTTTTTATTCAACGTCGGGAGGCATTCATGCATACGCCCCCACCTTGATGTAAAGCGGTTAACTATAAACGCTTGCAATACATTACTTGCGCGATGTCACCTCTGTTGCTAACACAGGAACTCCTTTGAAGTTTGCCGGTGACCTCACACACGCTGGAACACACAACCCTCCAGGGAGTTGTTATTTGGCTGCGGTTTTTGTGTATAGTATATATACGTTTCTTTACGATATAATGGAAATGTGAACACAAAAGTGAGGGGAATATCTTCTAGTTCACCCCTTTTAAATTAGTTTTTGCTTAATTTATTGAATAATAAATATAGTTTTATGCTTATGACTGCAAACAAGTGTCCATTGTGTAGGTAACATTTTGAATAATAATTGAACGATTAAAAAAATCTGATTACACAGCGCCATCTAGTCTCAAACTAGAGCTTCTGCTGTGGTACTAGACAACTGATAAACGTACATTAATACCTTTTTTTGTAAATAATTATAATACATAGACAACGTCCAGGCCAAGACTGTTCTCTGATGTTTGCCTCGTTTGGGAATCGAACTCACGATAGCTTTGGTGCTAATGTAGACATAATTATAAAATGTTATTTTAACGTTACTAAATGATATAATTGTAAAACATTTGTTTTAATTCAAACTTTTCACTGCTTACGTATAATGTTAAAAAATTACCGCAGCGCCTATGAACACCTTTTTTTTTATACTACGTCGGGAGGCATGTAAGCATACGCCCCACCGTGGCCTTTTAAAGTGGTAAAGTGATTACCGTGGCCTAGCCACCTCTGGTAACAGCATCTCCTTAGGAGCTAACTGGCAGCGTCTCTCACTCTGTTAAACTCACTTGTGGGAACTCAACTACCCTCCAGGGAGTTCTTATTTGGCTGAGGTTTTCTGTGAGGTGGAGGCACTTCCTCAGACGGGCTGCTTTGATACGGCATCTTTTATAAAGCCTCAGACCAAGACAAACGGACATGTTCATGCACACAAATGTTTGTCATATGTTGGAATCGAACTTACGACCGTTGGTGTTAAAGTAGCGTAACGTAACGACTCCACCGACCGCCTAGTTCGTCGTAGAAGTAGGCTGTAATACAAAAATAGCCTATTTTTATAGCACTCTGTATCTAACTCCTGAGGAGATTGATCTTGTGTAGAAAGGATGATGACATGCGAATGGTACTCCTTTTTGTCATACTGCGTCCGGTGGTAAACAATCAGAACATCCTGTTGCGAAATGCAGTTATCGTAAGGGTATCGCTCACGCCTCAATGCGTGGCCCTGCTGATGAAAGAAGAAGCTTTGTTCGCAACTGGTGATGCGTATGGGTGACTATATATCCAGGAGCGTTGTCATGCAAATGAACCGCATAAAACTTGTCTCGGCTGCGGTCACGACAAGGGTTGGAAGCGAGCAAGGCGCCCCCTCCCTAGGTGTTCATTCTTGTTTAGGATAATATAGTGTTTGAACCTTTAGGTCATACGTTTGCGGATAAGTATTGACGTTTGGCCACCAGGGGTGCGATCACGAGGATTGTCGTTGGACAAGTTGCGCGACTGACCTCTGTTGCCTCTCTCGAGTCCATTCTTGCTACGTTAATATAGTGTTTGGACGGCGTGAGAGGGGGCGCACAGGTAGGGGCAGTCCTTCAACCCCTGGGGGAGAAGCCCTGTTGTGGGTTGTTAACTACAGCGGATCCCTTTTCTCATAAGGACCGATTCTCACAAATACAGGTTTTTAAAAGGACAGGAATACGCACAAGCAGAAAAAGGGAAAACAGAAACTTCTTTTAACAAAAAATGTGCGCGATTTTAACTTTCAGTTGGCCGAATTTTATTTTCATCGCGTCTGAGTATTTATTATAAGGCGTTGTCTGCACTCTTAGACATTCAGATACGAATTCAATATTACTGTCAACTAAAATATCACCTTTCCTTCTTCCTTTTTTTTCCCGGCATAATAACAGGTACGGCTATTTTTTTTGTCCGACAGTTTCGCTTCCTTTTCAAAAGCATGATGAAATAAAATACGAGGGTCATTTGAAAAGTTCTTAGCCTAACATACTTAATGAAACCACACGATTTTGAGTTTATTTTTATTTTTCAACATACTCTCCTCCGAGCTCAAAACACTTTTTCCATCGACCCGGTAAAGCTTCGATACCCGTTTTAAAAAAAAATCTTCGTCTAACTCCTCAAAATAAGCGTCCACGGCGGCTATGACCTCTTCATTTGTAAAAAAATGTTTACCACCTAAAAATTTTTTCAGCTTTGGGAACAGATAAAAGTCGGACGGTGCTAAATCCGGTCAATATGGATGAGGTAACAATTCGAAGCCACATTGATGGATTTCTGCCATGGATTGCACAGAGGTATGAACGCGCGCATTGTCCTGATGAAACAAGACTTTTCTTCTCAATAAACCTGGACGTTTTTCTTTGATTTCTTTTCTCAAACGACGCAACAGGTTGCATTAGTAATCGGAGTTTATTGTTTCACCCTTTTTTAAATAATCCACGAGAATTATACCCTTTGCATCCCAAAAAACGGATGCCATGACTTTGCCCGCCGATAAAACCACCTTTGCCTTCTTTGGGGTGGGCGATCCTGCTCTTTTCCATTGTTTCGACTGTTCTTTTGTCTTGGGTGTATTTTGGTGAACCCAGGTTTCATCCATGGTTATAAATCTTTCAACAAATTCTATTGGGTCAGCTTCATATAACTCTAAACAGTCGCGAGAAGTTGTGAGTCGGTTGCGTTTTTGTTCCACTGAAAGCAGTCGCGGTACCCACCGCGCAGACACCTTAGAGAATCCAAGTTCAGTAGTAATTATATGATGTGTTCGCTCAGATGAGATGCCTACAGTCTTAGCTATCTCCTCGACAGTCAATCTTCGATCAGATAAAATTAAATCGCAGATTTTTTTCTTTGTTTTGATCAGTGGAAGCAGTCGAAGGCCGGCCACTACGGGGCTCATCTTGAATGGTTTCACGACCACGTTTAAACTCTGCCACCCAGCTTTTAACAGTCGTATACGAAGGAGCGGACTCACCCAATGTAGCAGACATGTCTTCATGTATAGCTTTTGGAGTTAAACCTTTCAAATTCAGGTATTTTATCACTGCACGATGTTCAATTTTATCCATTTTCAAAAATAGCTCTGACTTGAATTACGATATCACGTGTAAACGAACAATGAGTTACTGTGAATAAACTAAACTGTGCATACTTGTTGCTAAATAATGTAACTAAACTAAATAAATAACAAAATGAGGGTAGTTATAAAAAAAAACCAATGACTTTAACCATGTTAGGCTAAGAACTTTTCAAATGACCCTCGTATAAATAGATGGTCTTAGGAATTAAATAATTATTTTTATATGCCACCCTTTGATTGCAATTGCAGTACGAAATTTCTCTCCATAACAACTGAAGATTTCCCTGGTAATAAGATTGATTCATTATTTCAAGAAAGAATTTTGGAATTCCGTAGTTTCCTGTGTTAGGAGCTAATTCACATAAGTTTAGATGCGCCTCCGGTATAAGCTCTGCTGGCAACAGTGCTAGCAGGGAGAAGAGACTAGTGTATTTACGGCCCTCTATGGAAGAATTGAAACCAATTGATAAACTTTTACCAAATCGCATTCGTAAAATGTTAGTAGTAACCCTTTACTACTTACTATATCGGTATACATTGACAATCAGGCTTAAATGATAGCTAATCCGTATTCACATTTAAAAGCACTTGTATATTCATGAAAAATTGATCATTTAAAATCTTGAAAAGTCTCTCATACGTAGTTTGGCTTTTGTCGGACAACAAAGCGACACCAATGGCACAAAACCCGCAATGGTTATATGCACAGAAAACAACTTGACAGAAAAGTTTGTAAGAATATTCCTACCTAATCTCCTGCTTAACGATACTATAAAATCAATCATGTTACGTTCAAAATCTGGTAAACGCACAAGTTTAGCTTCTTTTACAAGTGAACAATTGATGACATAATGCCATCGCGGACTTTTTTGTATAGACAAACTTTTTTGTAAAGAGAAACAATTCCACAATACATTTGTTTTATTATATTATACCTTTACAATTTCCGGGTTTTTTGAGAATCTGTACTTATGACAAAAAAGGCCGCATTGGGGTGGCAAAAAAATTTTCTGCGATAAGAGCGCCGTACCATGAAAAATCCATGAAGTGCTAGTGGGACTCGCGCACGAAGGGTTCCGTACCATTATCTATAAAAAATCGGCCAAGTGCGAGTCGGACTCGCGCACGAAGGGTTCCGTACCATTATCTATAAAAACGGCAAAAAAAACACGTTTGTTGTATGGGAGCCCCCCTTAAATATTTGTTTTATTTTAATTTAATTATTTATTCTTAAAGTAAATATATAACTAAATATTCTGTGGATATTTCAAGCGTCTACCTGTTACCGTTATCAATATCCAGCAAAAATGAGCAAAAAAATCACGTTTGTTGTATGGGAGCCCCCTTAAATATTTATTTTATTCTATTTTTTAGTATTTGTAGTTATAGCGGCAACAGAAATACATCATCTGTGAAAATTTCAACTGTCTAACTATCACGGTTTATGAGATACAGCCTGGTGACAGACGGACGGACGGACGGACGGACAGCGGAGCCTCAGTAATAGGGTTCCGTTTTACCCTTTGGGTACGGAACCCTAAAAAAGGCAATAAAATCACGTTTGTTGTATGGGAGCTCCCTTAAATATTTATTTTATTCTATTTTTCAGTATTTGTTGTTATAGCGGCAACAGAAATACATCATCTGTGAAAATTTCAACTGTCTAACTATCACGGTTCATGAGATACAGCCTGGTGACAGACGGACGGACGGACGGACAGCAGAGCCTCAGTAATAGGGTTCCGTTTGCTGTAGAACATACTCATCGTAAAGCCATCCAAGTCGCGGACCGAAACTAGTCGGATAAAATAAAACAATGTTTATTTTAATATATTTTTATATATTATATATATTTTCGTGAAATACAATAGTGAGAAGCGATGACAAGGTGTCAACGTGTAAAAGCTTTACATCTACAATTGTCTATACTATCATTATGAAGGCATTTCCGGGAAGAACAAGTTTCTCGTTGGGTGTAAAGAAGCTCTGGATGTAAAAAGGCATTTGTTCAGGCTTATTCCGTCTTGATCCCATTTTTTTGCTATCATGTGCAGCAACAAAAACATTTATTATGATCCTCTTACACTGTATTCTAATTACGAGACCCATTAAAATTTGACAATCCAGATAAATTCAAATGGTGATTCACTACCATTAACACAGACTGTAAGTAATATAAAGAGAGAAGAGATTTTGCTTCTCTTTGTGCTTTCTACCGATTGTATAACGGGTTGTGTTTTGAGGAACTATTCGACATTATACCAACAGCCTCGTTTTACAATCGCACAGCTCGCCGACGGCTGGGAGTTCATCCTCATACGCTGGAATCGCAATGGTCGCTTACTGTGCGATTTTAGATAAGTTTTCTACCAAAGTCTATTCAATTTTGGAATGAGCTTCCTGCCGAGGTTTTCCCAATGGGTAGTCCCTTGGGAAAAATCTCGACAGGGAGCTTATGTACTATGGGGTTCTTCAAGAAAGGCGCGAAGACGTTCTTACAGGGTCGGCAAGAGTGATACCCCTGGTGTTGCAAATATCCATCGGTTGCGGTAACTGCTTACCATCAGGAAGGCCGTATGCTTGTTTGGCACCTTAGTGGTATAAAAAAAAATTAAACGTAGGACGTTATGAGACTTCGTAAATTGAATGGAGCGTAAGGTCTAAAAAAATACCGCCAGTTTTAACCTGGTATCGGCAGCCATATTCTTTACACCCATTACAAAACGACAATTTCTGATCATATTAATATTATTACAATAGTGTAGCACTTCTTACGACCTCTCAGTATATGTCAAAATTGTTTCTCTCTTTTTTACAAGTCTGGACGGTTTGACCTTCCTACGCTCATTTGCAACATTTCTCATTTTCAAAAAAACGAAATATTTCGTTTTTTTTATTATTTGTATCTCTGCGTGGTAATATAGCTCCAATACGTAGAGGCTTGGATTAGATCGATGCCTTACTGTACACCAACAGCAACTCGCACAAAGATATGACAGATCATGTTACCCATTTAGAATTGATTAGAAACGAAAAACTATATATCCCTTTCTGACTCAGCAGCAGATATTACATGCGAAAATGGGCCTTTTATTTGATAAACTATACAGTATACGCCAGACATTTGCAAGTACGATTATAACCCTGACTACATACAGTGTAAGAATTGTTCTAATGTTAAAGTGTCAAATCTGACGAGTTTTTAGTTATACAATATAATTATTACACAAAATAGTATTATTAACGTTTTCATCGCCACGTCAATTACAAAGGTTCCTCCCACGACGTAATAAGCCGATTACAACGTAGCAAATTGTATTATTCTATTTATTTAAACAATATAATAACACATATGAACGAAGTAAACAAGGAAAATGTTACATCTGTTTATTATATATTGCTGAAATTTAACTTTACTGATTTGATTCTAATGACCGATTGACCCATTATTGACGGTGAAAAGGCTAATAGTCACATAAAAAATACACCAAGCATAGTAAACTTAAGTACTAAGTAATAATATATAGTAGGCCAATATAATACAAATTCATTAATAAATAATTACATAGGTATAGACAACCTGACAACTTTACCAACTATATATACGTCCATTCGGACGCTAGAATTTCCACTACGAACGAATTTTCGAAGTCCCAATTTTTAAATTTATATAAATAACATAAAATCGAGTAAGTAAAGAAACTTCTCCTTTTTGAAATCCATTAAAATAAGTGGCGAAGAAAGCTGCAGATCACATACTAGAGTGCGAAGAGATTAATTCGATAACAATGTAAACTCAAACTTATCGCGTTTGGCTTACTTTTGAAATTGGTTGAATGAAAACAAATCACATAAAACAGCTTGTTTTCTACTGCCACGGGATCAATTTCAAAGCCAAAGAAATTTCTACCGTACTCCAAACATAATAAGGTAATTTTAAACTCGTCGTTATTCCTAGTATCGTGAATATCAGCGAAAGTTTAAAAACTGTTCATAATTATAACTGAAATCTGTATTAAAACTCAGTATTTAAATAAAAACTACATAATTTTTGAGTACTCGTACATTCGAAGTATTTTTCCAAATAAAGATAGCAAGCTTATGAGAAAACACCATTAATACAAGTGTAATGAAAAATATCAATTTTGTAAAAAAACTCGATAGTGCTCGAGCGAGTGAATCATCTGTGTAGGAAGCAGTACGTACAGTGCAGAAATTATATTCAAGTGGTACAAAAACTTCTGTGTTTTTTTTATAACCTAAAATTTAATATTTTATAATTTTAGGTATAGCTAAACGCAAATGCTGCTCCAGTTGTGAGCAAGCGTTCATCGGCTGCGGTAAGTTCTTATAGTTTTACATGGATATAAATCTTCAATACATAGGAGCTGGCATGTGCCTTGATGTTTTAGAATGTCTTAAAAAAATACTGAATGCGTAATTTGTCGAATGCGCCGGACCTGTTTAATGCTTTAGAATTACCTTGAGTAATTTTTAAATAATTTAAATTAACTATATTATAGTCTCATTTTTGTATGATAATAGGTTCCTGTTGTTACATATATGTATGTGTATATATATATATATATATATAAATGTATAGTACCAGATATATGTATTTTCTAAACTTTAGCTTAATACTTTCAAATTTCAAGTATAACAAAATAATTTAAGTTTAAATGGTTGGAAATTATAAACTATTATTTGTAGTTTTAGATGGGTTTAAAGGGAATCCTCGAACAATTTGTAAAGCACAAGTAAAATTTTCCTATTTCTATATATATTTACTTAACATACATACTACATTGACCAAGATATGGATTTTAAAATTGTAGTTACATTTTAATTTCCATGTGCCACAATTGGACTTTCGGTGTTTTAACATAATTGATTTTTTTCGATGCACTTGTCATACTAACAGGCACTTGATTTCGTATGATACAGTTATGATTAAATTATCAATAAATATTAGTAATAATTTTTAACGGAAGTATCGCGTGTTTTATTTATTTTGTTGAACCTGACGTTTCGAACGCTTTGCAGCATCCGTGGTCGCAGAAGACTCTTCAAGAAGTCTTCCTGCGACCACGGACGTTGCAAAAACAAAAGAAATAAAACACGCGATTCTTCCGTTAAAAATTGTTTAATTCAATGTATAACCATCGCGAAAACCTAAGACAATACTAAAATACTTATACTTATCATATTGTCCGACATTACTTCAAAGAAATATTATCAAAAAAGTAACTGGCTGTCTAGACTAGCATGGGCGCCCCTAGCGGCAACAAATAGAACTGTTATGACTGTAGATCACTTTTAATGAATTTACCAATGGACTGGCAATTGTTATAAAATTAATTTTGTATGTATTTATGTGCACAGAACTCCAATGTGTCGGGGCACACACTGTGCAGCGCATAACAGTAGATAATGCAAACACAACAAACTATTTACTTTAGGGCCACGCTTAAAATGACACGATATTGCCAACCAGGCAATCTTATGGTACAGAAGTGAAGGAAATAGGTAAGTGGCGTGGTGCAAAACTTAAAGATAAGTTACATTTAAATTAATTTATAGTTTGATCCATAAAAAAGCCAAAACGTACAGAGGTCGGAAATGCGGGAACGTGTTAGCGCTCGCTTTCTGTGTAACAAAGTTGCATACAAACACGAGTGTTACAAAAAAATCTTCCCGGATCGCTGTCTTTCCCGCATTTCCCTCCCCTGTGGGGCTTTAGCTTCAAGTGACAACTAGAGGCGACCCTAATATGTTCTTTGAGGTAATCACTCTTATAATAAAATTCATACTTATTGTAAACTTATGATTTTATTAAAGGTACATTCAAGAATTAAATGTAACAATACTGATCTTCAAATGAATCTTGCGACATTCCCAATTACATTTTTTCAAATAACATTATCAATAATGACTTTGACAGCTAATTAATATCTGTACTAATAATAAAGCTGGAAAGTTTGAATAATCAAATTAACAAACTAATCTCTGGTACTACCACTCGGTTTTGAAAAAATCCTATTGCATTTGATAGGTATATTCTTGAGGAAGACTACAGGCTATCTAACATCCTGCTATAGGTGAGATGAAGCTATAGCAACAGTTAGCAACATATATCGTATAATATCTCCCTCACACCCGGGAATTTAATACTCTAACGTTTCAGTTATAGATATATACGCGCTTTTACTGTGAATGGTGAATCAGACATAATTAGCTATTGAAATCGTTATTGCTTAGATTAACTGAAAATTAATACCTGTTACAAGAATTTGATGCTTGATAGCATCAAAAATGTGATGGCATGAAAAAGTATAGTGATCTATACTTTTGATCTAGCTTTTGTTTCGGATGAGTTAATTTGAATATATGATGAGTATTTAAACTTAACATCCATTTAGTTTTTGTTCCATGTGGGATAATTTAAATGAATAATGTAACTTAACTATAAATTAAATATAACTTAACTATAACATTTAAAGCTGTGACGAGCCGAATAAATATTATACACAGTGAATTAATTATTCAAAATAATGTATTATTATTTTGAATTCTATGAGTACTGCAAAGATTCAATTGGGGTTTTCGAAGATTTTACTGCCATCAACCCAAATATATACAGTTTGTTATTAGTAATATTTACATTACAAAATAAAAGTAAAGATTCGATTAATATTTGGAAAAAAGAAATACTACAACGGTCACAAATACCGTTACACACGTCATATTTAAGACAGAGCCATTTGTTATTAGGAAGATTTATTTAATAAAACAAACGTAAAGATAGGATTGACATTTGGAAAAAAAAATGTGCCACAAACCGTCAAGCGGCTTTAGAGAAAGGATTACAACGGCTCAGTCTTAAATATGCGCCGTTTGTAATACACGTCCTCAAATGCGCGGCGTTGAATGTCCATTTCATTTAAACTTGAAAAATTGACGTTCATTTTAAATTGAATTGAATCAATCAGAAAAGTAAATGATGAAACAGTACATCCCATAGCATCCAGAAATTGAAACACCATGATAAATCACAGGATGCGTCATCTAGCGTAGTTGAGTAGTCATAACAAGTACTCCCGTTGCACCAGCATCCGATCCTACTGGCAATATGCTTAGAACTTAACCAAAGATTTTTCTTTGATCGTGCTTCCACCGCTAATCATACAAAAGTAATCTCAATTAGTTAGTGCTTGCAAAATTAGCTATGATCGGTATACTTTCGTTGATATTTTGCCTTACTGCATAATAAACATTGCTCCGTCACCATAACTATCAGGT
This sequence comes from Pyralis farinalis, assembly GCA_947507595.1. NCBI lineage: Eukaryota > Metazoa > Arthropoda > Insecta > Lepidoptera > Pyralidae > Pyralis > Pyralis farinalis. Next base: position 6,231,875 of record OX382282.1, on the reverse strand, counting down.
ACAGATGAGTTAAATTAAGAAACTCACACCAAAAAGTCATTCAGAAATTAGTCTTATTTATAAGACAAATTGTGAGTTAGATGTTACATGTGTTAGATATAAATAAAAATCCACAATGTTCAGTAACTATAGTCTGCAGACGCGAGCTTATCTCTAAAAGAGATCTCTTCCAGCCAACCCTGAGCAGTCTCTTGTGTCTGATATTTAAGACCTAGCGGATAAAAGGTTAACAAAATATCAGTAGCCCTGCTGCAGAACGTGGCATATACATTCCTGAACCGTATTTATATATAATATTCCTAACACAATTACCCACGTGAACCAATCGAATACTTTGTGTGTAGTGGAGAACTAATGTAACAATAAGTAGTAATCAGAGTATAAATAATAAAATAATACTTTTAGTGGACTTGCAGAAATTTCATCGATAAAAGATGTACACGGTTAGTTTTCTAACTAAAATCTGATGATAACTTAAGGATGTTAATACTAATAAGATCTTTGCTTATGATAGCAACGATATCTGTGTTGCGAGGTGGACTGTATGCTTATTTAAATGAAAAATATCGCCTTCACCGTCTAGGTGGGACATTTACCCACGTCCACTCAATTATCCGTAGAGTGCTCATTCAACTGAGCGAATTTTGTATGGGCACGAATATTCTTCCCCATTTCTATTCAAAATATTTCTTATATATAATGTACGCATGCATGCTCCGTATGGACGAACGACTGGACCGATTATGATAAAACTTTCAGGCAATCATAAGTGAAGTCCAGTGGATGATCCTGTGAAGTTTGATACGGATCAACACTTCCACCTCTACTCCCTCACGTCCATCCACCAAAAGTCTGGTAGTCATTAGTGCTACCCGAGCAAAGCCTGGGCGGGTCGCTAGGCAACAATTATGAAATTATACAACTGTATGTTGTATATTGAAATAAACAATTTTTAACGGAAGTATCGCTTGTTTTATTTATTTTGTTGAACCTGGAAACCAGGATGAGTCTTCCTGCGACCACGGATGCTGCAAAGCATTCGAAACGTCAGGTTCAACAAAATAAATAAAACACGCGATACTTCAGTTAAAAATTGTTTAATTCAATGTGTAACACTCGCGAAAACCTAAGACAATACTGTATGTTGTATGTTTATTTTTTCGTAATCTAGGCACCTATAGTCGGTAAAAACTAAATCTCATTGTTTTACATATGTGTTCTTTGATGCAAATAAACTTTTTATCTATCTATCTATAATATAAGACATACATACATATGTATTTATGGTAGCATAGTCCACTGCGCTACATAGAAATCTCTCGCCATATTATCAATAATTAACAGCCAATGTCCACCATTAACCGCGTTTCTGTGTTTTAAATCATACATTTTTATATCATATCATTTAATTAAAAGTTAAAACTTAATTATAATTTTAAATAGACGTGAGCGTTGTCTATTAATAAACAAAAAAAATCTTAAATTAACATTTACTTAGTAACTAAAATACTAATAAATAAGACAATGCGTGCTATAAGTATTAATGAAAAAAAATCATTAAAGACATACACAGAAGGTACAACTGAGAATATAAAGACAAAAGGGAAAAAAGCGTTGCAAGACATTTGTTATAACATAACTATAAACATCGCCAATTGGCAATAATAGAAAACATTTGTGACCAAACCTATTTTCAGGACAGACGAGTTAGTGGCGTGGCGTGCAAGCAAAAATATCTTAGGTCCACGAGTTTCTTTGGAAAATAAAAATATTTGGAAACTATAGCTAGGATATTAATCCTTGAGGTCATCAGATAGATGCAGTCTAAGACCGTACTATAAATGTGGACTATAAAAGTACGTGCATACATACATATCATGACGCCTGTCTTCCACTGGGGTAGGCAGAGACTATGGAATGCCAGGTGCACCGATCCAAACATATCTCTCTCGCTTCTTCCACACTCATCGACCTCTTCATGCATGTTCTTCGGTTTTGGGTACTTTTGATTTGGCATTTTTTCAATACATCATTATAAAATATTGAGTATAAATTTGTAACCAAGCGTTTTAAGTTTTTACTTCAATTTTATTTAATACTAATCTCATTCAATACTGTCGACGAAAAAGCCCCGAGTAAGTTATTAATACGAAAGTTCCACCTATACATAAGAAATAATACTTTTCAGATAATTTCTCCCGAAAATAATAATTAAAATGTCCACTTTCTCTTTCATCCATTCCTTAGTTTAAAGAAAATAATACTGTAGATAAATGAACTTATGAATTGAAATATCCCATGGATATGACAGGGAATTAAGACTCAATACTTCTGTTTGCGGTAAAAAATATATTAACTATGGCATAATATAAATTTCACTACATATAAATTAAAAAAGACGAGTTTTTGAACGCATGCAAAATTATTTAGAACGAACTATGTGAGGTATAATTTGTTTTTATCGCGCTAAAAGTACCAAGTGACTGCGGTCAGACCTCTACTACCCAGAGGGTAAACCAGACCTTTCTTAGGTAGGTTAGGTCATACATCTTTCGAAATATAATTTCTTGGCCGTGTGAGTTTCCTCACGATGTTTTCCTCTACTGCCAAGCTTGTGATAATTACAAATATGTACATAAATTCGTAAACACGAATTTAGTGGTACACGCCAGGATTTGAGTCAGGGACCAGTTGGTCATTAAGCCGGTTCCTTATTTACTAGGCTATTGCGACTCTGCCATAGACCAATATTAACTGCGTAAAACCAGTCACCTACACCTAGGTAAAAATCTAATAATATAATAAAAAGTATAGAACGGCGATGAAAAAGGAAAGGTCTAGAAACCGAGCAAATTAAGCAAACACAATAAATTGAAAATATGCATCCCGGTCATCTGCGTAACGGGTGTTCCAAAGACCTGACCATTGGTTTGAAAACACAGTTTTCTCAGTAAAGATTAGATCGCATATTACACGTTCAAAGATTAAAAAAAAATATATAATAATTTAAGTATTATAGCTCGGGTTAAAAGTAGTAAAATAAAGTAATTAGGCGGGAAAAACCGATTCCTAACCTATCTGCATGTGACAACGCCACGACTAATTTTAATTATTAGTCCTTCCTTGCTTAACATTGACGATTGCGTCTTTAAGACCGATTTTACCAATGGAGTAGATATGGTCTCTGGTTCAACACAGTAACTCAGGCGTAGCTTACTATACTGGCTTTTTGAGTTAACTCAAAATTCCGCCACAGCGCAGTAAAACGCTAAGCGAAGCACGCGCGCCCTTATTGTAGGTACCTACTCCGCGATTGCTTAGCTCGTTGGTTTAGTGAGTGAGTGAGACAGAGAATGAGTCGGGTCAGTCGCAGTCGGTACTCAACTCACATTGAGTTGAGTGTTGAGTGAAAATTTAAACTTGGTTTAAATAATTTGTCAAATGGAAAACCCGTTTGACGTCGTTAAAACAATGACCTCTATTTTGTTAGTTACACTTACTCATTTTGAGTTTATTTGATTCTCTTCGTTTTGACGCTAAAGTTTATTATAAACTTTAATGAGTGTCCAAGGATCAAAACAGGCGAAACAGCGTTATAAATAGAGGTCACGTCAAACTCGGTGACGTGTTATTGCTATCTATTCCATATTCCACGCCAAGTCCCTCGCAGGGTAGGCAGACAGGACAAAGCACCACATGACGCGGTCCTTAACATTAGTTTTTTCATGCACGCTCGCCGGTTCCCAAGGTTCCTGACATCTTCTGATTAAACACGACCAATTTGGTCGTGATGGCTTTCCTCCCCCTCTGTATACTTACATTTTCGCATAAATACTATTACATCCATTTAAATAAGTTATACTTTTAGTTTAATACATGAAGTGTATGTATTAATACAAGAAAAGACATGCTCTGTCGATTCAGACATATAGAAAGAAAATAGGATGAAAGAATGACGAAACAGATATACAAAACAAAAGTGGAAGGATGTAAGAGGATGATCATTCACCTATCATGACCAAATTAGTGGTGTTTTATCAGATGGTGATGTCAGGACTAGGAGCCGGCGAGCGTGCATTAACAGCTATGAATTTTAATGAAGCGAGTAAAGTTTGTAAGAATCAAGTCTTATAGCGCTCGGTCCTCTTTGCCTACCCTGCAAGGGAGCTGGCGTGAAGCCATAAATAATATATAGATAAATCAAAATTTGGTAATTTGATAGCAGTCAAGAGGTAAACTTCGAAACTTTCTCAACTTATAGAATAAACGATAAAATCGACCCAAAGGCTCGCACGTTTGTGTATGCTAGTGTACAGTCAATGCAACGTGTTTGTGACATCTATTAAGGCGACACATCGAAAAATTAGACCAACTTTCATCGAATAGTATAGGCTAATGACTAAACTGACGGATCTAAGATTTTAATATAAATAACTTCATTTCTTTATCTTGAATTTGCTTGCTCAAATACGCGATTGTGTAAAATTGATTCGATAATAATTACTTTCGAAAACACCTCCTGAAATTCATTATTTTTGAAATTACAACGAAGTTGTTCTGTTTATACGCTTCAAAATTACTTAAATCTATTAGTAATATCTATGTTTATAATATGCTTGCTGCATATTTTGATAAGTGAAACATGAAATTTTTTAAAAATATTTTAAGTTTCTGACAATTTCTAAGCGATCACATTCGTCTTGGGTGCTACGTGTTTTCGACCTTATTGTGCGGTAATGAGGATTATAAACGCGTTGACTAACTACATCCAGCCAGTCCGGCTGCAGCCCGCTTCGAGGTAAGACCTATGTCGACTGTCTGCTCGAGCTCGCTCCATTTACATCGCGACACCGAAGTTTTTATAATTAATAGTTGTAAATATTCAATATTATAGTATTTAGCGTAAGTGTATTATTATTAGATATAAGTAGTAAATAATATTATAGGTTTATATATATTTATTATACTGTTGTAATAATGGGGAACACTAAAAAGAAAATATATAGAATAAAAATACAAAGAAAATGTTCGTAGAATGGGGGAGGCGAACAAGACAAGGTATTTATTTTTTTTAATTATTATATTCATTAAACATATTATAATAACATTGTGTAGACATATTTCTAGTTTTTAGAACAGTTCCTAGGTATGGTTGGCCCAAGCTATTTAATTCCTCTTCAAACTTTTTTTTAATTTTGCTTACTTAATAACTCTATATAAAACTGCATTAATTAAATAAGAGTTATTTTTTGCAGGAATAAACAGTAACATTTGATAATTGGTATACATTATCCACAGGCTGACCGCGTACCTATATAGGACGTCAAACTCCTATTATGTCCATTATAATCTGACCGAACTCCGACTTAGAAGTTGTACGTCGGTGGAGGTCAGGTTACGTTGGAAATTTATACCAATAAGGTTCGCGTTCTCAGCACATAGCAACCAGTGGAGACTCTTTATTTCTTTGTATTAAAATAAAAACTTATAAAATAGAATATTTTTGCTGTTTTGTTTTTTAGGAGAAACTTACTAAATAAACATATTCCACTAGAAGAATCACTACTCGATTTATATGCTACTTTAACGTAAGTGTCATACGGGACGACAAACTCATAGTAACCATTATAAGCTCACCGAACTCCGACTTAGACATTGTACGTAGGTGAAGGTTAGTTTACGTTGGAAATTTATCCAATCAGAAGATAGAAAACCAGTGGAGGTTTTTTTTTTTTTTTTTTTTGTATTAAAATAATTACTAGTAAAATAGTATATTTTGATAGTTTTTAAAAAAACTCGGTATGTTTCATGTTAAAGAAGCGAGCGAGGTGTGTAAGTACCGAGTCATGTGGCGCTCACGAGGGATTTAGCGTGAAGATATAGATAGATAGTATACTTATACCCATGGTACTCGTGAAAACAAATAATATTTACTATGAACCAACACTGAAAACACAAAAAAATCATCTATTCTATACATTGTGGTTAGTATTGAACTATTGTACGGATTAGATTTATTTTGCAACATCAGAGATGGTCCTGGTTCTTTCTTCTTGAGAGTTTAATAAATAACAAGGAAACGTACAACAATACAAAACACAGAGTATACATAAGTAAAATACAATAAATGTCATTATACTGAAGTTAAAGTTATGAAACAGCAAGAAAATCATTTGTCACATGTTTTTTTTTTTAAATATGAATAGATTATAAAATCTATTTGTATATATGTATATTAGGGTGTCCCTTATTTTTCAAAGTTTTTATTTTCTAACGCATATGTCTTAGTTTTGTTCATTTGCTTTTAAAACACTCGGAAATTAATTTTTAACTTATTTGGATTACGATAATCCGTGCCGAATTACATCGAAACATGTTCATACAAGTTGCGCGGCAGTGCCGCACGTACTCGCGGTATTCATTTGTTCAAATTCAAAGTCAAAATCTTTTTATTCCGTAAAAATGGCTACATTTGTTTGGAATCGTCACATTTTTTTCCCTACCGTGCAGTTTATGACTAGGTGAGCACTGATAAAAATACTGCCAAAAAACTCAGGCATCCCTCTTTTGGTATCCAAACAAATTTACATATTTTGTTAATTACATTATAATTAGATCGACTCACTCCCAGGCATTTTTATCATTAATATAGTCAGATACTTTATAATATGCCCTGATACACAATTTGGCTTTAATAGTAGTTTTAAATTTGTTTATTGACAAATCTCTTATATTGCTGGGAAGTTTGTTATAGAACCGTATACATTGCCCCATAAAATAATTACTTGTTTTGTGGAGACGGCTTGCATATAACACAAGATTATGCTTATATCTAGTATTTATGCTATGAATATCACTCTTTTTACAAAATGAGTCTATGTTTTTATGGACATACAAAAGATTTTCATAGATATATTGCGATGCGACTGTTAAAATATTTATTTCTTTGAATTTTTCTCTAAGGCTCTCACGGGGACCAAGTTTGTAGATAGCTCTTATGGCTCTCTTTTGCAATAAAAAGATGGTGTTAATATCCGCGGAGTTACCCCAAAGAAGAATTCCATATGACATAATACTATGAAAGTAGCTGAAATAAACTATTCTAGCCGTATCAATATCAGTGAGCCGTCTAATAGTTTTCACTGCATAAGCTGCAGAACTTAGTTTTCCTGATAATTTTTCAATTTGTGGGCCCCTTTGTAGTCTGGAGTCAATTGTTATACCCAAGAACACAGTTGTCTCCACAGAGGCTAAATTAGTTCCATTAACATGTACATTGGTAGCCACCTGCCTTACATTAGGTGTTGAGAACTTAATTACTTTAGTCTTTTTATCATTTAAAAGCAGATTATTAACACTAAACCAATGAATAACTTTAGAGAGAGCATCGTTAACTTCGTCATAATTACCTAACCGTCTATTAATTTTGAATGTCAGTTATTCTCGTGATTAATACGTAATGTTTTAACTTTTATAAGATGGCAGTGGAATTGAGAAGCAATAAATCAAGTATTTTCTTAGTTGGAGACGTAAATTATCAAATAATAGGCGCAAAATTACCGTCTAACCGTCAAGTTCTTCCTGTACTTTTTTATAAAATTCGCGAAGTTAAATTGACTGTTAGTGAAAGCGCATACCTAGTCATTCGAGAGTGTATTATATTTAGGGAAAAAGCTAGGATCCCTACCAGAGCTATACCTAACTGTGTAAAATAACTTGTGAATCTTCACCAGGAGGGAGTTGCAAAAAAATTCCAATTTTCTATTTCAATTTCAATCTAATTCAATCTGATAATTTTATTTCTCTTATTTATTCGAAATAAAAAAATCCTGTGTTTACTCGGCGCTATCAGCCATTATGACACTCGAACATCTATAACTTCAAGCCAAATCCCTTGCGGGGTAGGCAGAGAGAGCCGAGCGCCACGTGACTCGATCCTTACATATCTCACTCGCTTCTTTAACATTCATTGCTCTTCTCATGCACGCACGCCGGTTTCTAGGGCTCCTGACATCACCTTCTGATAGAACATGACTAATTTGGTCATGGTAGGTAAGTCTTGGCCTTCCCCGGCTCCTACATCCTTCCACTTTTGCATTGTATATCTGCTTCGTCATTCTTTCATCTTGCATTCTTTCTACATGCCCGAACCATCGGAGCATGCCTCTTCTTATTTTAACACCGACGCTCTCTTTCAGACCAACTCTATTTCTAACATCATCATTACGAATACGGTCTACAAGCCTTACGCCACAAATTTTGCGCAGCGCTCGCATTTCAACCGAGTTTATTCTACTTTCATGCTCTTTCTGCCATACCCAACTCTCGCTTCCATAAGTTAGCGTTGGGACCAACACTGCATTGTGTATAGCGAGTTGTGCCTTCTGGCTCAGGATTTTACTGCCAAGAAGTTTTCCCAACGCTCCATTCACACTATTCCCAGCACTCACTCGTCTTTCCACATCTGCGGTGTACCTTCCATCCCTGCTGAAAGCGCATCCAAGATATACAAACTCATCCACTTGTTCCAACACTTCATCATCAATCGTAATCCTTACATTAGTTCTGGATTCTTCTCTTTCAAATACCATTATCTTTGTTTTCTTCGCATTCAGTAGTAAGCCTTTCTCCATACAGTCGTCTTTCATCGCTGTGACCAGTGTTTGCAGTTTAGATGGTGTATCTGCTAACTAAACATATGTGTCCGAATCAACAAATGGCCCGCTTTAGCCTCTCGATAAACAATGTTGTATTATGTAGCTAGTGTTTCATTCTTCTTAAGGGGGATACATGCCGTCCAGTGGCGCCTCAAGGAATAAAATATCGTATCTTAGCGTGGAAGATAAACATTATAAAGTCATGTGTTGCGTGTGTTACAAATACAATAACGTACTTTTACGTCATTAAACCAACAATTGAAATGTTTTGCTTTCGTTGTTATAGGCATAATTGCCAAAAAACGGCCTCTTTTAGCACTTTTGCTTATAACAACGATAGTGGAATATTTTGAGTGTTGGTTTAATGACGTAAAAATACTTTACTATCTTCGTAATAAATGCAACATAAGATTTCATAATGTTTATCTTCTATGCTATAATATGTTTTTTTATTCAATGAGGGCGCCACTGGACGAGACCTAAGTAAGAACAACATAGATACCAAGACATGTTAACTTATAGAGATATAAACATAAAACGATGTCATTGATTTCTCTTTCAATAAACTTTTAAAAGTGAATACGTTTCTGTAGTTTTTTATTACTATTATTACTATTGTTTTCCGTCTAGCTTAAATAAATATGTTTGGTTCAGTATGTATAAAGCTAAATAATAATTAAATCAATAATTTTTATTAAATATTGATATTATAAATTTTATTTAAGTGTGACGCGACTCTGTAGCTTTTTTGTTCGTTTGCATTGACTATACGTTGACCCCAGGTTACCTATTAGGCGCTAATTTCAAATTTTACAAATCGAGCGTCGAGTGTCAATTGAGGGGCGCGGGGTGATTGGGCGGAGCCATTTTAAAGCTTCACGATCGAGGTGTCGCCTTAATGAGTGGATGTGGTTGCGGTACATAATGTGTAATGTTGCTAGCACGCATTGTCATCTAAGAGTCAATCGGTGCGCTGCTTTATATGGAAACAGTTTATTCTGAAATGGTCGCACATTTGACGTACCTGAAATTATAAAGTAAATATTAAACAAAAACTATTATAAAACCAGTCGAATTTTTTGGGTTAGTCCTGGATTGTAAAAAAAATCTAAGGAGAACCTCTAATTTTGCTCTAAAAAAAGGACCAAGCAAATAGCAATCATGCGGGTAGTGTTAGTTATTTTATTATAAAACCACATTGTTCCTAATTTCTTATAGTTTTAAACCAGCATTTCGAAGTCTTGGTTAAGAAGAAATGTCTAAGAAAAAAACATTTTGCTTATATATATTATATATTTCTGAATTGATAAATAGTATGTAATCATTAATTTTTTAGTTAATAAAAAAAATGAGGAACTTTCACGAATGCGTGTGGGTAATTTATTACACAATATGCCCCGTATTTTAGTTAAAAAAAAAACAGTTGGCGCAGCTGGGAGCAGTAGCGTCTTGATATGGCAGCGACAGGGTAGTTTGCGCTTTCACCGCTAAGAAAACTCTATTTCCAGCCGAAGTTTTTCCAAGGGACTACAGCATGGGATTCTTCAAGAAATGCGTGAGGAGGGTTTTAGAGTGTCGGCAGCGCATGAGTGACACCCCTCGTGTTGCAAATGTTCATAGGCTACGGTGACTGTTTACCATCAGGCAGGCCTAAGCTTGATTGCCACCTTAGTGGAAAAAAGGCCATGAGAATGGGTGATAGGAGGTCGGAGGCTGAATTGGTAGCGTAGGTACGCAGAAGCAGCAGGGTGTTGAGAGAGAGGATTTTAAGAGAGGTAGGGGAAGTACCTGCACAGAAAACCGCAGCAAAATAACAACTCTATGGAGAATTGTTGTGTTCCTGCGTCTGAGTAATGTCACCAGTAAGCTCTAAAAGAGTTGCCGTGCTAGCAGCAGAGGTGGCATCGCGCAAGTGATGCTAAATGTATAACAAGCGTTCATATGCTACGGTAACCGTATTACACCAGGTGGGCCGTATGCTTGTATGTCGCCCGACGCGTTGTACAAAACAAAAAAGCATCACGGAGGATCTTAAAGAGAAAAATAGGTATATGGACGTTGCGGCGGGAGTGAATGGGGAGCCATTTCAGTCAATTATACAGAGTACTGGAAAGTTATTATCGAGATGCAGTAAATAGCGCCTGAGATTATGGATGGTTGCAATGAGAAATAAAATATATTTCAATTCAAGTCACTTTGGTTTTTATGCTGATACCTAAAACACCCCTCCTTTATATCATATGACAAGCTCGGTGACGCAGTGGCGAAACGCGCTGTTACGTTACTTTGACACCAAGCTCGTTGGTCCGGGCAAACATTTGTGTGCAAGAACATGTCTGTTTGTCTTGGTCCGGTGTTTTAAGAGAGGTAGGGCACATCGAAGCAGCCCGTCTGGGGAAGTACCTCCACCTCACAGAAAACCGAAAAATGGTTATCAAGACACATGGAACGCCGACTTTAACAGGTTTATAGGGAGGCAATGGATGCAGGTGGCACAGGATTGTATAATGGATTGTGTTCTTAGGAGTTGTTCGACATCATGCCAACAGCCTCGTTTTACAATCGCACAGCTCGCCGACGGCTGGGAGTTCATCCTCGTACACTGGAACCGCAATGGTCGCGTACTGTGCGATTCACAAGAAGTTTTCTACCGAGAACTATTAAGTTTTGGATTGAGCTCCCTGCGGAGGTTTTCCCAAGGGACTACAGTATGGGGTTATTTAAGAAAGGCGTGAAGAGGTTCTTACAGGGTCGGCAACGCAAGAGTGATACCCCTGGTGTTGCAAATGCCCATAGGCTACGGTAACTGCTTAGCATAAGGCAGGCCGTACGCTTGTTTGCCACCTTAGTGGTATAAAAAAAAATATGATCGAGACGAATGACACTCTAGAGGGAAGGCCTATGTTCAGCAGTGGACGAATACGGGCTGAGATGATGATAGCGCCAAGTTAAAGAAGAAAAAATATTACTTACCACGCAAGATCCATAGTGTATGTGCGCAATGACGCTTAGTAAAGTCATCGCATAGAAGCATGAGATTTCGTAGTGTGGGAGTGCGAGTGAGACTGTGGCGGCTGCCACGAGAGGCCAGAGCAGCCAATTTACAGCTTCACACCGCTGGCCACTCATTTGACTTACTATTAGCCGACACTGCCGACAAAAAAAATTCATTTAGAACATTCAACTGGCAACATCGAGTATAGATCTACTAAATGTCATTTTGGCTAGAATTTGAAGAGTGAAGTTGTGCTTCTTATTAACATTTCGTAATGTAATATTTAATAGATTCACGTGTTATTTTGCGAAAGTCAAATTTACATGCAATTTGATCTAACCTGCTTTGGGTACTTCCGCCACCAATTAGTTCATGCGAACTAGCGCCGGACGGCACCCACTCACTACCGTTAGTAGAGCAACTTACTACTCTCGAGGTCTCTACGGTCGAGGACGACCGCAGCAGCCGAGTCAGAGACTACCGGAGCAGCCATAGCAGCGACGGCATGTTGTATCTACTAACGGTAGTGGGTGTGTGCCGGCCGGCGGTAGTTCGCGTGAACTAGTGCGGCGGAAGCACACAAAGCAGGTTAGATCAAATTGGACGTAAAATTTTTTGGGTTCTGTAAGATAAAAATGAACCCAAATAGAATAACTTGTTGTCTGTCTGTTTCAAAGATACACAGCAGCTCTTCAGGAGTTTATTGGTAACCTCACTTACTCGCAGGAACATAACAACCTTTCAGGGACTTGTTTGGCTGCGGTTTTCTGTGAGGTGGAGGTACTTCCCTAGTCATTTTGCATTGATGTCCGCTACCAAACACTCGGGCCAAGACAAACAAAACATGTATGCACACAAATGTATGTCCTGTATGTATGTGGGAATTGAACGGGAAAACGCTTGATCCTTGGTGTTTAAGTAGCATTATTAATCACTCCTCTACCAGGCACGTCATAATCTATCTATATTAATAAAAATGTAGTTCCTGACTAATTCACTGACTCATCAACGCCCAGGCCAAACCCTTGAACCTAGAAAGCTGAAATTTTGCACAGAGGTTACTTTTGTAATACTCACGAGAGATAACAAAGGATTTTTTGAAATTCAACCCCTAAGGGGGTGAAAAGGAGATTGACAGTTTGTATGGAGCAGAAATATTATTTCAATAAGTCAGTGACTTGAAACTTTGTATATCTACTCTTTATTAAAATCCAAAAAAAGTAATTTCAGAGTTTTCGAAAATTTCATCCCTTAAAGGGTGTAATGGGGGTCGGGGTCAAAAGTATTTTTTGAACTTAAAGTTGAAGTGTTAAGATTTTTTTTTAATATGTGATAGTTTAGACTTTGTAAATGTACTCTCAATCAAGATGTCAAAAAAGTAATTTCAGCGTTTTTAAAATTCCACCCTTAGAGGGCTGAAACGGGGGTTGAGAGTTTGTATGGAGTAGAAATATTTTTAGAAGTTAGTGACTTGAAACTTTGTACAGATACTCTCTATTAGAATTCAAAACATGTGATTTCAGTGTTTTCAAAAATTTCACCCTTTAAAAGGTGTAATGGGGGTCAAAAGTATTTCTTGAATTTAAAGTGGAAGTGTTGAGAAAATTTTTTTTTTAAATGAGCTACTTTAGACTTTGTAAATATACTCTCAATCAAGACACTATAGTTTTTCTAAATCCCCTTTGGGGCTGAAAAGGGGGCTGACACTTTGTATGAAGTAGAAATATTTTTAGAAGTTAGTGACTTGAAACTTTGTACAGATACTCTCTATTAGAATTTTTAAAAAGTATTATTAAAATTTTCTAGGTTACTTAATGTAGGCATTTTCTTTTTCTTTGAGATTGATGTATCTGTCACGAAGTAGCTATTATCCACTCTATTTCCGCTCTTAGCAATTTAATACACACAGCAACTTTACTAAACATAGTGCCTAATTTGCTTCATGACTTAACCATACGATGCTCGCACAGTGGTCAAAGCATTCTCATCTGTCAATACACGTACAAAAGGTACATTTAAGCTTGCAGAATTGCGTCTGATGCTATTATTAAAAATTTCTAGGCTATTATAGTGAAGATATTTTATTTTTTGTTTGGGAGCTATGTTACGAAGTAGCTATTATCCAATCTATTCCCGCGTTTAGTAATTTCGACACCCGCAAGGAAAAACATCGTAACTCATTTTTCGTAACTTTAGAGGAGAGCGTGTCAAAGATTAAAAAAATATTATTATGCTCTGTTAAGCCTTATTTATTATGCCTAACAGAACCAGAACTTGTTTGACGCCTTTTAAGCTTTATGCCTAACACAGCATAATAAGAATTTATTAAATCTTTGACGCGCTCTCCTCTAAAGTTACGAATAATGAGTTACGATGTTTTCCTTGCAGGTGTCGACTTAATACTTTAGAATAAAATATATATTTATTTTTTTCCATCACACACATGTTAAGTACATAATAAACAAACAACATTGTCAAGAAATGAACCTCAAGTGTGAGGAACTGTGCCTAAAAATAGATATGCAATACCAGTACTACAGGTCACCAGGTCCTCCCCACGGGGAAGGGTCAGCTGGATATAGTTACTTTTAATATTGAGATCACTCTCGTTTTAGTGACGGATTTTTAAACAAAAAAAAAAAGGGAACAAACAGAGTAAAAAATATTGAGTAAAGGTTTCAATAACAGCTTACGCCAATGTTTCCAGAAGCAAGATTATTGCTAGGAATATGTTTTTGTAAATAATGTGATAATTAACTTTTTGTTTTTGCTAAGAATTTTGTATTTTCAATCATTGGAATTTTATTTTAATTATAATTTTAACATTTTAAATTAAGTGATTGTGTGATTGTTATGTTGTTACTTTAATGGCTGAATGATGAAGCAATACTCACAGCAACGTTACTAAATATAGTGCCTATGAGCAGGAACAGCGCTCGCAGGTCGTAGTAAGGCAGCAGAGAGGACTTGTGTACCCACAGAGAGCACACTGCGAACACTGTGATGAACGACCAGAGTGGCCGCATCGCCTCGCCTGGAGAACGCATCTTGCCTGTGCGGAGCTTATAAGATCTGAAAACGAGAATAAATAAGAGTTGATTATGAGAATCAGGAAGCGAATGAGGAAGTGTCAAGCATAAAGGTGGAGATGGATGAGGATATATTTGTGAGGAAGGAGGGAGGAGGGACGGAGGGAGAGTGATATATTTTTAGTTGGAAATTGTAATAAACAAATGCAATATAATTTTGTTTTTCTCTAACTAAACTCTTTTTTTATTACTCACGCGGGATAAGTAATGTCTTTGCGCCCGTTGTTATGGGTGATAAGTCGCTATTTGCCTATTTTAAAATTACAACGTGTTGAGTAAACCACACTCCATTTGAGTGCGACAAGTAAACTTGGCGCACGCAGATTTTCATTGTCTCACGCAAACTTTCCTTGGCGCACGCAAATTTTCCTTGGCGCACGCAAATTGACGAGAAAATAAAATGAATAACGCCCCTGGACCCCAATTTTCGAGAAAAAAAATGTATCTGCAACTCGTGCGATGTTGTCGATTGCCCACTCGAGCGAAACTCAACTCAACTTCGCTCTCGTTTCCCCTGACAAGCGATTTCTTAACTGGTAATAAACAAATCGAATGTTACTAAAAAGGCGCTCGACGGGGACACTCGGGAAGTAAATATTGTCCATAGTAAGTAATATTACATATACGATATGTGGGGGCGAAGCCAAAAACTATGATCTGCAGGGTCAAGTAAGGAAGAGCGCAGAGCGAAGTGAGGGGGCGAGTTGTTAAAGTTACGCGCGCATAAGTGAATATGCGCATACACGATGAAAGCCCTTATTTTCCTCTTAAACCATGGGGAAGCGATTGCAGAAGAGGATTTTTTAAATATTCGTTTATAGGCAAGCGGTAAGAGGGTCAAATCAAAAGTACTCAGAACCGAAGAGCATGCATGAAGAGGTTGATGAGTGTGGTAGAAGCGAGAGCGGTATGTTTGGATCGGTGCACCTGGCGTTCTATAGTCTCTGCCTACCCCAATGGGAGACAGGCGTGATGATATGTATGCATGGGAAGCGGTAACGGTTAAGGCACTCCAAAAATGCGTAATTTCCGCATTATGAGGAAGCGGAAGCGGGATCCTCATTAGTCCTAAAATAAATGATCAAGAGAAATTAAACTTTCACGGTTATTATATTACTAAGGGTCGGCAACGCATGAGTGACACCCCTGGTGTTGCAAATGTCCATAGGCTATGGTGACTGCCTACCATCAGGCAGTCCGAATGCTTGTTTGCCACTTTAGTGGTATAACAAAAAGGTACGGGACTTCTGTGATTTGTTTTTTTATACACACGTGATCAGTCATGCCCATGGCGTTTGCAATGTCTTCGAAATATCTTGTGACGAGCTCTGTGGCGCAGTCGTGAAAGACGCGACCAACGCTTGTGGGTTTGATTCCCACGCAAGACAAACATATGCGTGCATGAACATGTCTGTTTGTCTTGGTCTGGATGTTATTAAGAGAGGTGGCGGGCATCAAAACAGCCCGTCTGGGGAAGTGTCTCCACCTCATAGAAAACCGCAGCAAAATTATAACACCCTAGAGGGTTGTTGTGTTCCTGCGTGTGAGTGAGGCCACCAGTAAGCTCCAATGGAGTTGCTGTGTTAGCAGCAGAGGTGGCATCGCGCGAGTGACAGACATTTGATGTATAGCAAGGCTACGGTAGCTGCTTTACATCAGGTTGGCCGTATGCATTGCATTCCGACGTTGTATAAAAAAAATGCCGCCTAACGGTGATAAAAAATTTTGAAAGGTTCAATTGAACGAATAATGATCCCAGAAATGAAAAGAGTGAACATGTGTTGATAAGGAACATGCACTTACCTTTTTTTATACCACTAACGTGTCATACAAGCGTTCGGCCTGCTTGATGGTAAGCAGTTACCGTAGCCTATGGACATTTGCAATACCAGGTCTGCCATGTATGGCCGATCCAATAATAACTAACTAACTAAAGTTGATGCCAAATCACTTGCGGGGCACGCAGAGAGTGCTGATCGCCGCATGACTCGATCCTTACACATCTCACTCACTTCTTTAACATTCATTGCTCTACTCATGCACGCTCGCTGAGTTTGGCCTTCCTCCCCTTCCACTTTTACGTTGTACAGCTTCGTCATTTCTTCATCATGCATTCTTCCTACATGTCCGAACCAACGGAGCGTGCCTCTTCTTATTTTATTGAAGTGATAACTTCTTATCGGAGGGTAAACCGCTTCGTTACGTAACGCGTTACGGCGTCAGTCTGTCTGGCTTCTCTTCCTCTCACCCATACGGCAGTGGATTAGTTTAAGTTATCACTTCTGTCGGGCGTCCCGAGGCGCACACGTTTTTTTTTGTTTCTATCCTACAATACTCACTTGTATATATTGTAGAGGGCCACGGGCAAGTTGGTGAACACTCCGGTTCCGTATATGATCACCTCGAACATGTTGGCGAGCGTGTACCCGCCGAACACGTGCCGCTTGTAGAAGCCTGTCCCTTTCACACCGGTCCACAGGAAGAAGACCGTAGATGCCTGAAAAAAAAAAACATAAAACAATAACGTAAAACAGTAAAGAATCATGGAGCAGTGTAGTGGTAAGGGACCGTCCTATTGACCAAACGGTCCCCGGTTCGAATCTCGGAGGATACATAATATTGTAATATATAAGATAATATTGACAGACGCCATTTAGACCCAAAGTAAACCATTACACAACGCCATGTAGCCCCAAAGTAAGCGAAGCTTGGGTTATAGGTACTTGACAACTGATAAACATACGTAAATACATTTTTTTTTGTAAATACTTATTATACATAGAAAATACCCAGACCAAGACAAACAGACATGTTCATGCATACAAACATTTGTCCTGTGTGGGAATCGAACTCACGAGCGTTTGTGTCGAAGTAGCGTAACAGCGCGTTTCACCACTGCGCCGCCGAGCTCGTTATTGCATGTACCACTAAATTCGATTTTTTATAACCGCACCGCTCGCCGACGGCGGGGAGTTCACCCTCAAACGCTTGAACCGCTATGGTCGCGTACGGTGCGGTTCCAGAGAAGTTTTCTTCCGAGAGCGCTCAAGCTGTGGAATGAGCTCCCAGCCGAGGTTTTTCCAAGGGACTACAGCATGGAGTTCTTCAAGAAATGCGTGAAGAGGTTTTTAGAGGGTCGGCAACGCATAAGTGTCGCCCCTGGTGTTGCAAATGTCCATAGGCTACGGTGACTGTTTAACATCAGGCAGGCCGTATGCTTGATTGCCACCTTAGTGGTATAAAAAAAAAATCGAGTGTTCGGATTTATATATATAACTAGCTGACCCGGCGAACTTCGTACCGTCTCAGGATCAATAAATGGTGTGTTAACTTATTAGATGGTATAAGCCAGCTTTCTTTCCACATATCACTCGTCTTTCCACACCAGCGGCGTGCCTTTCATCACTGCCGAAAGCGCATCCATGATATATCGGTTCTCTCTGCCTACCCCGCAAGGGATTTGGCGTGAAGTTATAGATAGATAGATAGATGGTATAAATTATTTTAATACTTATTATCCTATTCCGGACGAAGACAAATCCAAAAACACAAAAATCATAAAAATCGGTCCAGCCGTTCTTGAGTTATAAATGGTGTAACTAACACGAGTTTGTTTTATATATATAGATGATCACTTGCTCGGCGGTGAAGAAAAGCATCGTGAGGAAACCAGCACGTCCAAGAAATTATATTTCGAAAGACGTGTGACCTTACCTAAGTTAGATCAAGTTTTCCCTCTAGGTTGTGGAGGTCTGACGGCCGTCACTCCGTGTGCAAATCCGTGTCTTCGCCAAATCCTTAGGCTTAGGTAGCAGACCCCGACTATCCTAATGGATTAGGAAACGGGACACCGTGAATAAGGAGTAAGGGCTATGCTCACGATGTTTTGCAACTTGACTGGATTCTAATACGATTAAAATTACTTGTAATGAATGTGGATGTCTCTCAAAATTTTTATCAATACACGACAAAAAACTAGAGAACAAGTTGAAATATACAAATTCACATACAATCATCCATCCAAGAGAGCTCGATGGCGTCGTTGCGCGTGTCATTCTAACCGAACATTCGGGTTAAGCACCGACCACCGCAACCTATCTATGGATGGATTATATATCTCGAGCTTTACCGTGCTTCGGAGGGCATGTTAAGAAGTCGGACCCGGTTGTTGTCGATAGCTAAGTCAGTGGCACTCGGGCGGCTTGAAAACACTGGCCTCCTCCAATCCGCATTTGAGCAGCGCGGTGGAGTATGCTATAAACCCCTTCGGTTGAAGGGAGACCCGTATCCCTGCAGCGGGATGAGTAAGGGTCGATGTGGGTGTGGAATCCATCCAAACCCACCCAATTATTGGCATCTTTACATTAATATTTTGCGTTTTAGCACGTGGCTACCGTAAATCCTTTTTTTTATATTAACTCGATTTGACGAGCTCATTGGCTCAGTCGTGAATGACGCGACTTTGACACCAACGCTCGTGGGTTCGATTCCCACACAAAGCAAACATTTGTGTGCATGAACATGGCTGTTTGTCTTGGTCTGGATGTTTTAAGAGAGGTAGGGCGCATCAAAGCAGTACCTTCCACCTCACAGAAAACCGCAGCCAAATAACAACTCCCTAGAGGGTTGTTGTGTTCCTGCGTGTGAGTGAGGTCCCAATGAGTTGCTGTGTAAGCAGCAGAAGAGGCATCGCGCGAGTGATACTTAATATAACGCGAGCGTTAATAGGCCTCCCGTATGCCTCCTGACGTAGTATAAAATAATAATAATACCTAAGTATCAAGACTGAAAGTATTGATAAGTAGTTTGAGACTTCCAATATCCAAATATTTCTAATTATTTCAAGATTACTTCTAAAAGTATCAATAATATATATAAATATTATATGATATTTCAGGATAACATAGGTAATCCATCCAACTTACGATATCCTGAAATAAATACTTCAAATATGATACAAAGCAGTAACGATGTACGCGCGTTTGTATGGAATCCTATGTGCAGCAGGTCCGCTTTAAAATTCACATGGCACGCAAGCAAACCCGCGGCAAACAATGTAAGTTTCTAGACTGACCCACATGCTGAAGTCGTACCCCCACGGCAGGAACAGCACGCCAGTGTTGTACTTCTCCCAGTGGCTGATGTAGAAATTGAGGAGGAGATTCCACATCACGTAATACATTCTGGAATAAAAATAATATAAAAACATAGGGCAAGTGCCGGGAGAGTTATTTTAATGAAATTAAAAGAGGCAGTGTGCGTCAAATCAACCCAACAGGAGAAGTACCTCCACCTCACAGAAAACCGCAGCCAATTAACAACTCCCTGGAGGGATGTTGTGTACCTGAGTGAGGTTACCAGTAAACTCCTAATGAGTTGCTGTGTTAGCAGCAGAGGTGTCAAGGCGTGAAAGATACATCGCCGCGTATTGAAAGCGTTCATAGACTTGTTGCACAAAATTTTCTTAAGATAAAGTTAAATTGCAAAACCTTATCTTAATACAAAATTCTGTCCAAATCGTTAGAGCCATTTCCGAGATACACGAAATATCTGTGTATAAAGCGAAAGAGTTTGTTCGTTTGAAATCGTTTGCGTTAATCTCTAAAACTATCAGTCGGATTTGAAAAATCCTTTTGCATTTACTTTTTCAAAAATCATAATTTTGAATTTAGCGAGTTGTACCGTTATGCACACCCCTTTTACTATGAACAGACTTTGTAATTACTACGTAATGGCCACCGCGGGTGGAGCGCCAATCAGCTGGCGGAAACCAAAGGTCAAGAAATTCTATCTCTCTGTCACAGGAAATAGCTACTGTGTGAAGGAGATAGCACTATACTATGAATGACTAAGAATAGCGCTATTTCTTTCATTTATATTTGAATGAAAGTAACGTTGTCATTGATTGAACAAGACACGATCTATTATATTTAATTTAATTACAAAAAAAATACAAAAATCTTTATTTCCTCTTCATAATTTCTTATTCTTAAAACTTAGTCGCTGGAATCTCCATTTAAGCATTTGATTATGCTTGTGTTAGGGGACTCCGCTCTTTCATTCATATACATAAATGTTGTAGTGAATTATAATTCCTTACATATATTTAAAATTTAAATTTGAAATATGAACATGTGTGTGTGTGTGGTTATGTGAATATACGTGAGTGCGTGCGTGTTTGTCTGAGAGTTCTCCACGCATATTATCGTTGATCTAGAAAAAAAAAATTGCTTAACAGTCGAATTGCGATTGTAACCCTTATCACGAACGACATAAGAACAGTACAAAGGTCAAAGTGTAAAGCTTGAGCTGCACTTAGCTGCACATATAAAGAATTACTCTTTTAAAGAACAAGATATAACTTTTATATCGATTACCTTATCGGAGCAATAGAGTAGTCCATCCTTCCAAAGATGGAGTAGAGACACGCTGGTATGAAGAACACGGAGTATGAATCCAGGCCGTGGTCGAACAGTTCGCCCAGGGGACCTGATGTCTGGGTCCGCCTAGCTTGCTTCCCGTCGATGCCATCTGGAAAGAGATATGAATTTTATCCAACTTGAAGACTCGTTTTTTATACAACGTCGGGAGGCATACAAGCATACGGTCCACCTGATACAAAGGGGTTACCGTAGCCTATGAACGCTGGTAATACATTAAGTATTACTTGTGAGATGACACCTCTGCCGCTAACACAGCAACTCCTTGGGAGTTTACTAGTGACCTGACTCGCATGCAGAAACATCACAACCCTGCAGGGAGTCTGTTACTTGGCTGCGGTTTTCATTGAGGTGGAAGTACTTCTCCAGTCGGGATGCTTTGATGCGCCTTACCACTCTTAAAAAATCACTGAAGTTGGCTGGCAGCTTAATTATGGTACACTAGTTGCTGCCCGCGGCTCCGTACGCGTGAAGTCAAATAACGTAGCCTATGTGTTAATCCAGATCATAATCTATCTACGTGCCAAATTTCATTCAAATCCGTTCAGCCGTTTAAGCGTGAAAGAGCAACAAACATCCATCCAGACATACAAACTTTCGCATTTATAACATTAGTAGGATATTATCTTCTAATGTTCATATAGTAATAGTAGTTCGTATAATCTTTTGAGATATGTAGGATGACGTCACGATTTGAATGTGCATGAAAAGAGCTATGAACGTTAAAGAAGTGAGTGAGATGTGTAAGGACGGCGCCTTATCGCGCTCGGTTCTCTCTGCCTGCTCCGCAAGGGACCTGGCTTGAAGATATACATACGTCACGTTTTCACAATTTAATTATAATCGCTTTCACACTTCTTAAACATTTGTAATCATCATCAGCTTTTTACATCTCAAGTGAGGAAGGGCGCATCAAAGCAGCCCGTCTGGGAAAGTACCGCCGCCTCACTGAAAAATGCAGCCAAATAAAAACACTCTTTAGGGTTGTTGTTTCTGCAATTAAGTGAGGTCATCAGAAACCTTCTAAGGAGTTGCTGTGTTAGCAGCAGAGGTGGCATCCCGCGAGTGTTACTTAATGTGTTGCAAGTGCAAGCCTTCATATGCTACGGTAACCGCTTTGCATTAGATGGGCCGTATGCCTGCATGGTTCCCGACGTCATATAAATATATATATACAACGTCTGGAGATGTATACAAGCAAACAGCCTAATGTAGAGTGGTTACCGTATCCTATGAATGTGTGCTCGCGCGTTGCCATCCCAGCTGACTACACAGCAGATAAAAATTAATAATAATAGTGAAATAACTACCCCCTCACCTAGTGTATAGGCGAGGAACAAGAACACAGCGAGCACAAACCACAGCATTCGTGGTATATTCTCGGTGTGACCATTGAGGGCCGCCCCCGCGGTGGTGTCGTTGTGGAGCGGAGCGCTGGCCGCCGTGTACTCGTAGTCATAGCACGACAGCAGCAAGAAATCCACCACGGTCAGCAGGAAGCCCGCGAAGGTCAACATGTTCGGAGCGACCCATCGCGGTACCAGCTGCAAATGTAACAAAATCTTTAATAACATCATCGTCACCACAATAATCTGTTTTTTTTTTACAACGACAGGAGGAAAAGCCCGTATGATGTAAACTGGTTACTGTAGCCTATGAACGCTTGTAATACATTAAGTATCACTCGCGCTTAGCCGCCTCTGCTGCTAACACAGCAACTTCTTAGGAACTTACTGGTGACCTCGCTCTCACGCAGGAACACAACAACGTTTTAGGGAGTTGTTATATGGCTGCAGTTTTCTGTTAGGTGGGAGGTAAGTACTTCCCCAAATGGGCTTCTTTCTATACCTCTTTTAAAAACACCCAGACCATGACAAACAGACATGTTCATGCACACAAATGTTTGTCCTCTGTTTGAAACCATGAGCGATGGTGTCAAAGTGGCGTCATTCACTACTGCGCAGCTTGTCTTCTCTTCACAGAGGTAGAGAAAAGACGCTTTTTTAACATTCATAGCTCTTTCCATGTTCGCTGGTTCTTAGGTCTCTAAATACAGCCTTGGCTGTAGGTCTCCTCAAATTTTTACTGTGATTGGCAGCTCATATCTATCTCTTTACGTTGCATAAAAATGACGAGCCAGGCGGCGGAGTGATTAGCAATGCTACTTTAACACAAAGAGCCGTGGGTTCGATTCCCACACAGGACAAACATTTGTGTGCATGAACAAGTCTGTCTTGGTCTTGCTGTTTTAAGCAGGCCGACTAGGGAAGTACCTCCACTTCACAGAAAACCTCAGTCACATAACAACTCCCTGGCGGGTTGCTATGTTCTTGCGTATGGGTGAGGTACAACAGAGTTGCTGCGTTAGCAACACGCGGGGGACACTTCCCGTGCAATTGTGCACAGGCTATGGTAGCCACATTACACCAGTAGGCTGTATGCTTAGAAGTCTACCGTTTTTTTTTTTAAATGTCTTACCTCTACAACTTTGTTCCAGAAGGGGTGCATAACGTACACACTGAGCGGGCTGGTGTCTATAGCCATGTACTGAAAAAAAAAAACTTTCAATTAATATACTGCAATATGGACTCCTTCCCGCGCTTTTGACGAGTGACATTGTTGTTATACTTGAAATTTTTACAGTTCAGTATAAAATTAGTTTTGTGACAATTTCCATAGTATTTTGTAACATAAGTGGTAGTGAAATTATACAGTAATGAAAAACTCAAATATAACACGTTTAAGCACTTTTTGGAAGATGTGAATAAGTTAATCAAGAAAACCTTGTAAAAATCACTATCGTTTTACAGGTGGTATTTAAACTGGGTTGATTGGGTCGAGGTACCCTTCCCAGTAGTAAGTATTTTTTCAGCACAGTTCCTGAAGCTGGAACATAGATTTTCAAATGGTTCTAAACTGAAGACTTGGCTGTATGGGCTAGATCCCTTTGCCTTTCACCTCAGGGATAAAAAGAACCAAAAAAATACTGCAATATGTTGTTTCAGTATTACCTAAATGACCAACTGGTCCCCGGTTCGAATCGCATTTTTGTACATATTTGTATATTTTCGCATTTATGTACATATTTGTAATTATCACCTGACCGGCGGTTAAGGAAAGCATCGTGAGGAAACCCGCACGCCAAGAAATTATATTTCGAAAGACGCGGACCTTAATCTATGAAAGGTCTGGTTTTCCTCATGAGTTGCGGAGGTCTGACGGCAGTCGCTCCATGACAAAATCAGTATCTTCGCCAAATCCTTAATGTTAGGTAGTGGGCTCTGCCAATCCTAATGGACAGGCATCTGCGGAAGACCAGCGCCGCGGTGTCAGACGACCCCATTTGTTGTCTTATACTTAGTCTGGCCATAAATACTGTTACAATTAAAAATAAACAAAATATTACATTTGAATTTGGAATCTGTCATTTTTATATGATTGTTCATTGTGTTTTCTCATTTTGGCGCCAATACATTGTACAATATTTTGCGATATTAAAATGGAGTGGGGTGATAAAGAGAACCGAATCGCTGTGATTGCATTACACAAAGTAGGTATGGAGCCAAATGCAATTTTTAAAACTCTCCATATGCTTGGTATTAGTAAAATGTTTGTGTACCGGGCTATTAATAGGTACAATGAGACCTCCTCTCTTTGTGACAGAAAAAGATCTGGCCGTCCACGTAGTGTTCGTACGAAAAAGGTGGTCAAAGCAGTAAGGGAAAGAATTCGAAGAAATCCTGTCCGAAAGCAAAAGATTTTATCTATTTTAAAAGATGACTTAGGACTTGCAGCCTATAAGAGACGTACTGGTCATTTCTTAACTAATAATTTAAAAAAGAATAGGGTGGTAAAATCGAAACAACTACTGAAGCGGTACGCAAAGGGAGGTCACAGAAAAACTTTTGTTTACGGTTGAGAAAATTTTTACCATCGAAGAAAGTTACAATAAACAAAATGATAAGGTGTATGTCCACAGTTGTGAAGAAGCGAGCACGCGTATTCCGAGGGTCTAGCGAGGGCATTATCCTTCATCAATCGTGGTTTGGCTTGGAGTCTCATATTCAGGCTTAACTGAGGTGTTTTTCTGTGGAAAAGGTGTGAAAACCAGTGCCGTGGTTTACCAAAATACCGTCCTAACATACATAGTAGAACCACTTTCCCAAATAATGTTCAAAAACAGATACTGGATATTCCAACAGGACTGTGCACCAGCTCATAAGGCACGAAGTACTCAAAACTGGTTGACCGCCCGTGGAATTGACATCATCGGGCATGAAGGCTGGCCCTCTTCTAGTCCAGATTTACACTCACTGGACTACAAGATATGGCAACATATGGAGGAGGAAGTCTGCGCTAAACCTCATCAGAATTTGGAGTCTCTTCGAGCATCTCTGGTTAAAGCAGCGGCAGAAATAGATATAAATGTGGTGCGTACTGCGATCGATGACTGGCCGCGTCGATTAAGGGCATGTATTCAAAATGGAGGAGGGCGTTTCGAATAATGTAAATAAAATTTTATTGTACATTTCATTACCTTTCATTTCGTTTATAACTTTTCCATAATTATCAAAAGTGTATCATTAATTACATCAAAAGTTTTTGACAGAACTTATGACCTGACTAGGTATAATATTTACGGGCTTTAGGTTTAAAATGTTAGTGATTACATGAGAGGCAACAAATAAACAATTTTCTTTCTTTCTTCCTATTAGGAAATGGGATAATGGTAAGGAGAAGAAGTGAAAAACATGTGAATTCATTCTTGCACGCGGGAGTTGGGACAGTAATCCTCCCGCTTGAGGGGATTTAACTATAAAATCCAGCGTGCATATATAAATCCACACTACACAATGTCCTAGATGCTTGAAATTTGGTTCCTTAGACTTATACACATCTTCTTCTTCTTAGCCATTAGAATTGTCGGTGTCTGCTACCTTAACCTAAGCGAGCATTGCATAAAATTTGTGGCAAAACTTTTGTAGACCATGTTAGAACCAGAGTTGGTCTGAAAGAGAGTCCTTCTTTCCGTTTATTTCGTATCATGATTGACGGGGTCCGCTACCTAAGGATTTGGCGAAGATACTCATTTTTACATGGAGCAACTGCCGTCAGAACCCTGAGGGGAAAACAGGACCTATCTTAGTAAGGACACACATCTTTCGAAATATATTTTCTTGGGCATGCAGGTTTCCTCACAATGTTTTCCTTCAGCGCCGAGCAAGTCATAATCACAAATATGTTCATAAATCCAATAACACGACGTTAGGTGTATACGCCATGATTCAAATTGGGGAAACAGAAGTTGGTCTGAAAGAGAGTGTCGTTTTAATACGAAGAGGTATGCTCCGTTGGTTCGAATATGTAGAAAAAATGCAGGAAGAGAGAATTACGAAACAAATATCAAACTGTTGTTGGTTTAAACATTAACCTGCGAGACCCCGTTATATACGTTTTCCCATACATTTCTTGGTGGAAAAGCGGCCTGCGGGTAATGAGAGATTAATGCTCAAAAAACTAAATTAATACACATTCATACTTCTCACCTAAAATCATCTATAATCCCGAAAATAAATGCTCATGAGCATGCATGTTTACACTTGAAGCAATATAATTGTAAATGTGAAAACCTGGAATTAGTCAGTGAATATCTTGGTGTTATTATTGATTCAAGTTTCAACTGGGGACCCTATGTTAATTACCTATGTAATAAATTAAAAGGAATTATATCCAGATTGTCAATTTTGAAATTCAAACTGCCCAATAACATTCTGCGTATGCTATATTTGTCACTTAATGACAGCATAATTGGCTATTGTATAGGTAGCTATGGCAGAACATACAAGACATATATTAATAATATATATAAATTACAACTTAGCTTGCTTAAAACAATAGTTCCCCATAAAATTAAAATGAAATTTAAAGGAAATGACGTTGGTCTATTTAAATATTGCAAAGTTTTAAATATATTTGACAAATTTAAATCAGAAATTGTAACAGAAAATTTAAATAATATTAACTGGTCAAATAAAAGAATTAGAAACAAAAATATGCATAAATCATCATAAGCATATAATACAATAGTAATTCATTGTCTGATTGATTGATTTGTTTGTTTGTTTAACCAAAACTAAATTAATATGTAGCTTTATTTGGGCAGTTACATACTGGCATGCATTATGAATGGCTTTGTAAAAAATAGTCATAGAAATAAATTTTATGTGTAATAATTAATAGTTTAGGTTGCCAACACTTGAGTGATAATAACTCTGGTTTTACAGTTGATAGGCTGCTGTAAATGCTTGCTATTAGGGGGGATGTATACCTGCTTATGACTGAATGATATGAAGAATTCACTAGCCTATTAGCACTTAAAATGACGAGGACCATACATTTTTGGATTTAGACCTTGATGGTCTCTGCGTGTGCTGTGAATGATGTTGAATATGTATGTTAAGCAACATTAACTGCAACCTGTCTATAGATATCTTTTATTATCTAAATAGCCTATATACTGCCAAAATATATAGGAAGATATACAGCACTACTCCCAACACTGCAACTTCACTCACTGGCAACAACACAACTATGCAAGAAGTTGTTATTTCGCTGCGGTATGATGATGTGAAGGCAGTTCTCCAGTCGGGCTACTTTAATGTGTTGTACCTCTCTTTCACCAGAGCTTCGACGAGATGTTTACTTTGACTGTAAAGTTGGTAGTGAACTGTTTACATATTCAAGACAATATCTTGACATTTTGTTCAAAGAATCATAATGTTGATATAGTGAGGAGCGTAAGGATCGCGTTTTATGGCGCGCGGTTCTTTCTGCCTGCCCCCAAGGGACCTGGTGTGAAGATATGCATACATACATAATATTACGACAATATTTAATCGATTCCTTATGAGGTTATATTACGACAATGCGCATAACTTCATAATGTTTAACATGATTTAATTATAGGGTTTATTGCACATGCGAATAATGTTTAAACGTTTTTACCTTGTAGTTGTCGAAGCCTTCGAGATGGTCTCGAGATAAATACTTGTAACTAAACATTTTCAATTTCCCAATTAAGTTGTTTCTTGCAATCAATGATACTATGTACTTTTATAAAAATGCTTAGACTTTATGTGAATCATTTTATTTGTAAGTATCATGTATCATACGACTTTCTACATATATATTTATTTTATATATATTTTATAGTAATTCATTCAAAATTTATAATTGATTGAATTTCTTTCCGTCAATGAACTGTATGATTATTTTTTTTGATTCTATTTATCGCCGAGGGGATAGGCAAAGGGATCTAGCCCATACAGCCAAGTCTTCAGTTTAGAACAATTTGAAAATCTTAATTCTATGTTCCAGCTTCAGGAACTGTGCTGAAAAATTATTTGAATACCAACGACTCATTTAACCCAATGAACCCAGTTTAAATTCCACCCCACCCGTAAAACGATAGTGATTTTTACAATTGTGAAAATTTCAACAGTCTAACTATGAGTATCACGGTTCATGAGATACAGCCTGGTGACAGACGGACGGACAGCGGAGTCTCAGTAATAGGGTCCGTTTTACACTCTGGGTACGGAACCCTAAAAAGACGCTACATACTAGGAAATGTACAAACATTCACATTAAAATATCTGAATTTTTTGACTTTAGATACAGCTAATGATAAATTAAGTTAACAAGTTATGCTAACCTTTGACTGTCCTTTATATATTTTCAAGTTCGATTTATGTTTTTCAGTATTTGCATGTTATTTTACAGCTGCTAATCTATTTTGGAGTTTCGCACGACATGCTATGCAAAAAGCGGCGAACTCCTCATCTTTATAACGTGAAAGCCACGAAAAATAATCCGGAATTTATTCCCTGCCAAATACCTTTGTTGAAAACTAGACCTGCTGTCCGGAGCGATGCGTCAAGTAATATAAAAACAAAGATTTTCTTTTTTGCCCATGAAAATGTAGTATGTACAAAACTCAGAATACAGAATAAAACAGAAGGAGCCTACAGCCGATAATACATGCGGTCCGCTGTGTCCAGAGACATTTCGCAATCCCCCGCACTCCTCATACTTCCCACCCGTACAGTATTGCTAGCTTAGTGAGAGTTCGCCTCTTTTAGGGTAAATTAAAAGTGTTATATTAATATACTTATACGTTATGCATAAAAAAATGCTTTAGTAAAATAAAACACAAGTAATTTACAAAAAATATGTCTTTACTTAGGTACATTTTATTGTACTAATAATATTGCCGTTTTGATTCTGAGGTAATCAATACATTTTTACGTTTCGACAAATGAAGAAGTCTTGCTCTTTGCTTTTAGAATTTCATCAGTGGAGAACTGAAACTCCATATATAATAATTAGAATAGTTTTACACAAAACATTTTTGTAAAAAAACTACTATTTACATAATTTCACATCTGCAGACTATATACCAAAAACATTACTTTAGTATTTCAATCATTATTATTAAGTCAATAATTACTATTTATTTCAGGCAATATTTATATTAAAAGATCTCAAATAATGTAAACATAGGCTCATATCGTAAATACTTTAAAATTACATAAATGTATTTACATATTTTATATTAATCAAACTATTTTTTAATTACTTAACATGCATTTATTATTTATTTCATCAATGTCAACTTTATAAAAAATAAGGGAAAAGAAACCAGTAAAACTGGCAACATGAACAAAATGGACTCGCCCAAATTGTTTACCACTATCAACGAGTAAAAGAAATTCATTATTTAAATAAAATGAGATGTAAGTGCGCTAGTTACACATGAAATGTGATCCCATCTTGTTTTTTTATGCTTCTAACTGCATTCTTGCAGGTGAGAACCGCACAAGACTGCATTATTTAATAAAAACTATCGAGAAATTTTTACGCGTAAGAGACACGGTGGCCAAATATATACTAGTCGTCCAAATGTCAAACTACTCTCATTGAGAGTAGTTTGTATGGCTTCAGTTTTGGACGTGTTTGCGGTTTCTGGTTTATTCCGTATTCTGAGGTACAAAAGAAGGACACCCGGGTGTGCGTTAGTCATTCTTCCGTGAGGGCACCCTCCAGGACCCGATGGGAGGGAGGTGGTGAACCCTTTCAGACGGCTGAACGAGTTATGTCAGACTAAGGCAGACCGGGAAGGCTTTAAAGAATTCAACGGAGGCGATCGCATCGCACCAGGGGATGCGAAGCGACGCAATAAAAACATTTTTTTTTTGTTTTTCGCCCAAGAAAATTGTAGACTCACAAAAGAAGGACCAACCCACACACGCGGGAGTGCATTGGTCATTCTTCCGTGAGGGGCACCTTCCGGAAAAAGGGAGGGAGGAGGTGAAATCTTTCAAAGATACCATTTCGTGCGAACGAACTGGTTATGTCAGATTTCCACTGACTAAAACACCCCCTGGGACTGCCTTTAGCCGGGAAGGCTATAAAGGCTTCATCGGAAGCGATCAGCCCAGGGAACACGCTGACGCAAATAAAAACAAATATTTTTTTTTATTTTTTATTTTCGCCCAAGAAAGTTGAAGACCCACAAAGGAAGGACCAACTCACACCCGGGTGTGCATTGGTCATTCCTCCGTGAGGGGCACCCTCCGGAAAACGGGAGGGAGGAGGTGAAATCTTTCAAAGATACCATTTCGTGCGAACGAACTGATTATGTCGGATTTCCACCGACTAAAACACCCCCTGGGACTGCCTCTAGCCGGGAAGGCTACAAAGGCTTCATCTGAAGCGATCACCCCAGGGGAACGGGGTGACGCAAAAAAAAAACAAATAAAAAACGCGCTCTATTTATATGTCGACAAAAACGTACTATTAACTTGGGGAAAATCCCGTACTATCGTAAGAACAACCTCGAAGATTAAGTAGAGTGCAGAGCAGAAAATAATTTCACTCAAAAAACCGTATTAGACGAGTCGATAATAGTAGTAATTCATACCCAAAAGTATTTAATGTACCTACTTATCTATTCATACAACTGGAAACTTAAAATCCAGTAGTCGTTTTAAAAATAATAGATTATTTATTGTATAGTTTAATAATCCTACAACGGCGGCCGCCTGTCATGTCCTATCTGTAACTTACTAATCTTTGCTTCAAAATAAAATGTAGACCAAATCCGGGGAATTCCGTGAACATCAATGTTCGCAACGTTCGCGAGGACGATTGCTTACGGTGTTACCATAACTTCTTATCCAAAATATACTTAAAAATACTGACTTGGAATGTAGGTACAAAAATACTGATGTTCGAAAAAATCTATAAAATATACTGAAACCAATGATATTGTATTTAAAGATGACGTATATTCATACTGCGCGTCGTTTTGTTATTGTTCCACTACGACATTATAGTACTTACTTACTAAGGCGTATATAGATTACAACAATGAAGGCGATAGATAATACGGAACGCATGATATAGAGAGAGATAGCTATCTGTCAAGAGTTGCGCTTGAAATACGTCAGCGCATCAAAGAATAGCGCATATTAGACCAAGTAGGTTAATTTCATTGCCTCAGTTTTTGCGCGCTGGTGCGACATCTACCTCTTTTTAATACAATATCATTGACTGAAACAGTATTAAAGTACTGAATCTGGTACTGCGTAATGAAAATGAAAAGTCAGACTTGATTAACATCCTCGTTATTTTTTATTTGCCTAACGCTGGTGTGGCGTCTTACAAAAACCGGCAAGTTACGCGGGAACGAATGTCTAGCCATGCTGCCTCCGCTGGGCCGCTGTAGAAGGGGTAGGCCTAAGAAATGTTGGTTGACGTCGTAAGGGATGTCATGCGTGCCAATTATACATCGATGGTGCCAATGGTCTCACAGGGATGTCGTAGACCTCGCCTCGCGATGTGGAGAGGTAAAATAGGTACGGAAAGCGGATCCCAGGCTTTAAAGCGAAAGCGTAATACG
This sequence comes from Pyralis farinalis, assembly GCA_947507595.1. Lineage (NCBI taxonomy): Eukaryota > Metazoa > Arthropoda > Insecta > Lepidoptera > Pyralidae > Pyralis > Pyralis farinalis. The sequence continues at coordinate 6,199,731 of OX382282.1, read as the reverse complement.
CAACCGGGAATAACGCTCGGATGGTGATGATGGAGTTTTAATTAAATTATGTTTCATTAACTAAAAACATTATAGTCATGCAATAAACATACGTATGTTTTAGTTTGATTAACATATTTTAATCGGACATCTGAAATACTTACTTCCCAGTTTAGATTCTTTTACTTTACAACATCGATGTATATGCTTTACAACTATAAAATGATTCTCTTATGTGGTCATAATGGTAATATTTTCACTAATCTTTTTTTTTATTTTTATTATACTACGTCGGAAGGTATACAAGCATACGGCCCACCTGATGTAAAGCGGGTACCGTAGCCTATTAACGCTTGCGACATATTATATATCACTCGTGCGTTGCCTCCTTTGCTGCTTACACAGCAACTCCATAGGAGCTTACTGGTGACCTCACTTACACGCAGGAACACAACAACCCACTAGAGAGTTGTTATTTGGCTGCTGTTTTCTGTGAGGTGGAAGTACTTCTCCAGACAGGCTGCTTTGATGGGCCCTACCTCTCTTAAAACATCGAGACCAAGACAAACAGACATGTTCATGCATAGAAATGTTTGCCTTGTGTGGGAATCGAACCCACGAGCGTTGGTGTCAAAGTCGCGTCATTCACGACTGAGCATTTCAACACAAACATTAACATCACCTGATGTAACGAACCTGTGAACGCTTTCGCGTTGCCATTCCTGCTGCTACTGCCGCTACTAAAAAAATACTGTTAGATCCAATGATGTTGTATTAAAAAGAGGTAGATGTCGCACTAGCGCGCAAAAACAGAGGCAATGAAATTAACCCAATTGGTCTAATATGCGCTATTCTTTGATGCGCTAACGAATTTCAAGCGCAACTCTTGACAGATAGCTATCTCTCTCTATATCATGCGTTCCGTATTATCTATCCCCTTCATTGTTGTAATCTATATACGCCTTAGTAAGTAAGTACTATAATGTCGTAGTGGAACAATAATAAAACGACGCGCAGTATGAATATACGTCATCTTTAAATACAATATCATTGGTTAGATCTCTTTTTTTATACCACTAGCTGTACTCGACACGCGAAGCTGAAGCTCAGTTTGAGAAATTTTAAAACATTGCTCTGTTAGTATGAAACGCTATGCTACAATTTCAAAGCATTTTGTCAATCACTATCGAAGGTTTTAGATTTTAACAAACGAACATTTTCCTTTTTACGTAGAAGGTGGCCTGCATGATAAGATAAGAACGGCGCACCAATAAAAACATTGACATGGGAATCAGTGCACAATATTCACGGGAAAATATCCTACTCATACTGCATATTATGTTATTATTTGTTTGCTTTTAAAAACATTATTTAAGGTGGTATTTCGCTCAATGACAAAAAACTTCACGTTTAAAGATGTAAAATTAATCTAATATTGTACACCTAAAAACTAGTAGTAATAAAACAATACGTTTAACTACTTCTACGGTTCGAAACATTTACCGCAGCCAGCGGACACTTGCAATACGTGGGGTTATCACTCGTATGTAGCCAATCCCATAAAACTTTTCGTTATTTTTATAATGTAATACAAATTCATGTACAAGGATTACGCTGATAAGATAAATGGAATATCAACTGATTAGTTATCAGTTTTCACTGAGCATTACAAATAATCGAACGCGTCCTAATAAATAAAATAGTATTCAAAGTAAAAAATGGACTTCCTCGATTCCAATTCATCAGAAGAAGAAATTGAGGTCGAAAATCGCAATACTCAAGTTGTAACAGAAGTGGATGCTTCAGTGGAACGAAAACCCGAAAGTGAAACTAAAAACATAGACGAAACAGAGAAAAATGAAAATATACACAGGGATGCAGCAAGATATAATCGTCGAGCACTTTCACCAACTGCAAAAACATATGAATTAGAAAATTTTGAAAAACGATTGCTACTTATATTTAATCATGTAGAAGTATTTGAATGTGAACCTCGAGTAGGTACTGAAAGAGATGTTGAGGCTTTGAAAAATACCTTTGAATGCTTAGATTTTACAGTTAAAGAAAAAACAGACTTCACAAAAACTCAAATTATGTCGGAATTAGACGCATGTGAGTTATTTCTAAAGTTATATTTCGATATTTATACGTTTTATCTAGGTTACACGTTTATAATAAGCGTGGAAGTTTTACAAGTACAGGTATGAAACATTACATTTTATTTTCTTCTACAACGATATTCAGTTAAGCTCAGTGTACTGCTCAGTACCTAAAGATTTTACAGATAAAGCTCATAGAAAGTACTGTCACGGCTCTTCAATAACAAATGGCCTGCTTCTGATGGGTGATTTATGTTCATTAGTTCAAAACCGCTATATCGATTTACCTATTTACTAATTGTTACATGTTTGGTTTTAGGTTATCATTTGCACTAAAGTATTTTTATATATATACTACTAAGGTGACAAACAAGCGTATGACGTGCCTGATGGTAAGCAGTTACCGTAGCCTTCATTCGCAACATAAGGGGTGTCACCTGACTCTGTAAAAACTCTTCCCCGCCTTTCTTGAAGAACCCCATGTTAGGTTTTTGGGTTTTTTTTTATTTTTGATTTTCGCCCAAGAAAATTGAAGACCCACAAAGGAAGGACCAACCCACACCCGGGTGTGCATTGGTCATTCCTCCGTGAGGGGCACCCTCCGGAAAACGGGAGGGAGGAGGTGAAATCTTTTAAAGATACCATTTCGTGCGAACGAACTGATTATGTCGGATTTCCACCGACTAAAACACCCCCTGGGACTGCCTTTAGCCGGGAAGGCTACAAAGGCTTCATCTGAAGCGATCACCCCAGGGGAACGGGGTGACGCAAAGTTCCCTGGGAAAACGCCGGTAGGGAGGTCATTCTATAACTTCATAGTTCTCGGTAGAAAACTTCTTTGGAACCGCACAGTAAGCGACTATTGCGGCTACAATGTATGAGGATGAACTCGTAGTCGTCGGCGACCAGTGCGATTGTAATAGAGGCTGTTAGCATCATGTCGAACAATTCCTCAGGACACAGTCTATTGTATAGTAGGTAGAACAGGCAAAGGGAGCCAAAATGTCTTTTAACCTCAAGGGCTCAATATCGTGTGTGAGTTCAGGATCGATGACCCTCACAACTCCTCTGTGTACAGAGTCACAAGGTCCTAGGTAATATTAAGGCGTCCCCGCCCAAAGGTGACTTACAGTACTCCATATGCGCTCTCATTTCGGACTTATATAACTATTTGCCCCGAGCTGAAGAATCATTTAGCTCTGTTGAACACGCCATGTTTCTTGGATGCCAGCTTGACCATCTCCTCCAGGCGATTTCAGTACGGAACATCGCTGAATACCTCAACACCGATAATCTCATTGCTCTTGAACGCGCAGACTTGTGTCTTGGTAGGGTGGACAAAGTTCAATCGTCCCAGTTAGATACTTTACTCAAGTACACTCAATTTCAGAGACAAGTTCAACGCGACTTTACTCCACAAGGGAACGAGGGTTTGTATTTAATAACTCTCTGGTGCTGTCGCCCCTTAGCAATGAATGCTGTCAATTAATACCGTGTCGTGTGACCCAGATACAGTATCGGGGATAATACAGAGCCTTGTGGGACGACAGTATTGATATCCATGCTATCGGTGCAACTGCGGTCTACCACGGCTTTTATGCATTTGTTGGATAAGAAGTAACCCATTAGCACGAACCCTCGGGCAGCCCGTACGATGGTAACTTCGACAGATCACTCCGATACCCGACCCGATTGAATGCATCTGCAATGTCTAGGCTGATAGCCAGTGCCTCACCTTAACTTTCAATTGCTGAAACCCAGCGGTATGTAAGATACACTAGAATCAAGTAATGATCCTCAAGGTATGCAAGGTGTAGTGTGTTTATCGCACGCTCCATCACTTTGGTAAGGTCATGGCAATAGGCCTGTGATTCGATGAATATGATCTACGCCCTTATTAAGCACCGGATACACATTGGTCTTTCATGAGGCCGGGTCTTGCCTGTGGAGTACGAAAACACGAAAGTCAGTACAGAGCACAACTCAGAAGCATACAGCTTCAGCACCATTGCCGGTATGCCATCGGTCTCACTCGATTTATAAATATCGAGGGAGAGCAACGCCCGCCGGATATCTCGCTGGGCAATTGAGACGTCCGGCATTGAGCTGCCGCATCTAGGGATGGGAGGAGGCACAGTTCCCCCGTCATTTAAATTCGGATTATAGCCAAAGAGATTACTGAGTACATCGGCATTATCTTTAGCACTATAGGCCAGACTGCCATCCGATTTTTGCAATGGTGGTATGAATGGTTGACAAAAGTTTCCCTCAACAGTTTTAGTGAGCAAGCAGAGAACACGGCTTTCAAATGCAGTCGCTTGCCAACTCAACCGATGAAATCAAATTTTGGTTTCTCTACAAGGCCGATGAAACCACGGTTGTTTTTTAGCTCAGGCAGCAGCCACTAATAGGGCCATTAGTTTGATCATCTCAGCAGAAATGGTATATGGAAAGGAATGCTGTGGGAGGCACTAGGACTAGGACTTGTATAAGTTTGGTGACCTACATTTATTTCGGTGGGAACTAATGAATTATATTTATTTAAAGTTATCAAAAGAGACTCTGTGTCTTCATAAGTTAGTGATTTGTTTCAATCTGTTAATATAGTTTTACATTCACAATACGTTTTAGAAATAGTTTTTTATTTATATTATTGTATAAGTTTGGTGACCTACATTTATATTGATTACTAGCAGTTTTCGTTCTATTCATAGGGACTTGCAAAATACTTTTTTCCTTATTTTTGTTTTTATTTGCATTATAGGTTAAAGTTTTATGTGTTTTGAGAATGTGAATCATATTTAGTTTTAGTACAGACAGTAAGTTACCTAATTTATATTGTTCTTCTGTGGTAAATAATTGTTTTTTAAAGTGCATACACATATTTTTAAAGTACATGTACATATTTGAAAGAGAGGAAACCACAACGATCCCAAGAATTGTGGTTGATGACGTATTATTAGAAAAAGTGGATGAAGGTGTAGCGTCGGTGAGCGTTGGGAAAATTTCTTGGAAACAACTTTGCTTTTGAGGAGAATGAACGAACTTGTTTTTTCACAAATTCTAACCTTTTTTCAGTGACTAGAATAGATTTTACCAACTACGGCTGCCTGGCCGTAGCAGTACTCACCCATGGGGATGAAGAAGGTAAATTGAGGGCTAAAGATGAAATTTATTATGAAAGTGAAATCATAGAACGTATGAAACCGAATCGTAACAAGACTCTTCTTACAAAGCCGAAAATTTTAATAGTTCAGGTAAGTATACATTTTTATTGCATACACCATGTGGTATTATTTATTATTACCACCTTAGATTTCAAGGACAAAATAAGCCCATATTGTCATTGGGCTAATTTTATCGTAGCACATGTACGAGTACATAGATTCATCTTCACGCCAAATTCCCTGCTGCACGGGTAGTCAGACAGAACCAAAGGCCACATGGCTCGGTGCTTAGTCACCGCACTATCTTCTTTAACATACTTATCTCTTCTTATGCACGTCAGCCGGTTTCTAGGGTCGACATCATTTTAGGTCTTGGTAGATGAGTTGGTAGTTAGTTTCTCACGTCATCACTGCGAACCCGGTCTACAGGCAATACAACGCGCATTTTTCAGAACGCTCCCATTTCGACCGCGTTTAATTTAAATTTATGCTGTTTCTGCCATACCCGTTTCTCGCTTCTATAAGTAAGCGTGGGAATTAGCATCACGCTGTGTACAGCGAGCTTCGCCTTCTGGCTGAAGCTTTTATTACCAAAAAATTTCCCCAATACTCCATTCACACTATTCCCAGCTTTCTTTCCACATACCACTCGTCTTTCCACACCAGCCGCGTGCCTGTTATCACTGCCGAAAGCGCATCCATGATATATTGTTCCATACTTTTACATACTCTATAATTTTTAATAATATTTATTTTAATAATGAAGCTACATTGTTTATGGAAAGAAGTTAGGTTGTTCTTGTATGTATTTGTTGTATATAACAATGAAGTTACTCTACCTGTGTGTACAATAAACATTTCTTTTCTAACATTTTAGGCTTGTAGAGGGGGCCTTGCATCACCAGCATTACATGTTAACAGCTTACAGAAAGTTTTCAAGGATCACGTCGGCAAAAAAATGGACTATTCTTTGCCGGTGGACGCTGACATGCTTGTCATACATAGTTCCTACATAGGACAGGCCTCTCACAGGTATGATCTATAAACAAGTGTGATGGCTTAAAGATTATCATATTAATTACAAAAGAGCGCGCTGCTATTGACCCCGGCACATTTGTGTATGACAAAGCATTAGTATCATGATAGCTCTATCACTAATACTAGGTAGTCATAATCAGCTCATCTCTATCTTTGGAACCACTGATTCGATTATGAAATTTTTGCACTGGTGGGAAGTTACATAACTCTGGTGTGTAACTATAGGATATTTTTTACTCGGTTTGAGACGCGGGCAAATAAAGATGCATTCGCTTTATTATAAATACGTAGAAAAAAATTGAATATTAATTTGCTGGAAAAACGTTAATATATCATGGTTGTTAGTTAATTGGTAAATGCAAGTCAAGTTGCTCTTAACTTTTAAAAATGACAGTAAGTTACAGCTCTGTAAGGTGATACGACATCAGTGCCGTATTGCTATATACAGATCTCTAGTGCGGGACAATAATTACGGCAACAGGTACAGTGTGTAATATCAACACCAGACTGAATCAGGGGAACCGAACGCCATGATGAATTTAGTTGTGAACGCTAGTCTTGGCCTTCCTCGGCTTCTAGATTCTTTTACTTTCGCATTTTACATTTATTTCGTCATTCTTTTGCCCTGCATTCTTTCTACATGCTCTAACCTAATAATTTGTTTATTTGCTTGTATCGTTGATGTATGAAATTAAATGTATGGTACTCGTACATAGGCGGACGTATCCCACAAAGAGCTTTCTACCAGCCAACTTTAGAGTCATTGATAGAGAATGTCATAATGTCGTAAAATCGTCTTTTCGGATTTATGTACATATTTGTGATCAGCTCGGCAGTAAAGGAAAACGTAAGGATATTACGCTCAAGAAATTACATTTCAAAAGACGTGTGTCTAACCTAAGAAAGGTCTGATTTTTCCTCCGGGTTGTGGAGGTCTGACGGCAGTCGCTCCATGTAAAAATCAGTAGCCGAATCCTTAAGCTTAGGTGCCGGCCTCCGCTAATCCTAATGGATTATGAAACGGGATAACGTTAAGAAGAAGATCACAGTGTAGTAAAGGCACATATATATCTTATGTCTCGTTCGTTCACGCGATTGTAAACGTGTCACAACCATCTTGACGTAATTTCATCGATAAATGTTGTATAAATTTTGTACGCTATGACATTTTAGATTTAGTAGAGCTAACTTTAACATAAGATCGTAAATATGAGTAGTTTTAATAGGATGTACAGTTGTAGTATAATTAAATTGCTTATTCATTGATATTCATCGACATCTGACCACGTTACTTAGTACCGGAAACAATTAAAATGTGTTCCCAATTCGCTACCGCCTAATCTCCGTATTCTTTCTTTCCAGTAAGATAAGATCCTCAAAGACTCTTTTGTAACCTCTTATCTGCGTATCCGCTTCCAGCTGCTTCCATCTAGATTTTCTGTCCTTGCGTTACCGAGACTTTAATCCTTCATACTGCGTATTCCAACTTCTTTTATAACTTTTAACTTTTGCTCATACCGGGCTGCACAGTTCACCTGTCACTACTATTAAAAAGAGATTAAATGACCACCACCTATCGATTATCACGTAAATATACGTATGTATTTCATTTTAATATGTAGTAGTTAACTATCTAATAAACTACTCGTAGAAAAAATCACCATCGCCAATTGTTTTTTTTTTTTATTAATTTAGGCTAAAATTGCAACACAATTGTATTTAATTGTTCTAAAGTAAAAAAATAAATATGAATAGTTATAATTTTATGTAAGTAATATTAACAATTATCTAATTGTTTTTCAGTGTATCAATATCATCAGGTGCACTTTTTCTATTCGCTGTTTTTCAAAATCTCCCACAGCACAGGTTGGTTGGAAAAGATCTATTGTTGGGATAAGCTCGGCTTTGCAAACTGTTCTTCAAATATTGTTATGTTTACACTGTTATGTGCAATAAAGAATATATAATAGTAAAGACCGCGTCTGTCGGCGGGCAGCTGCGGGCACAACCGCCGCGAACTCTAAGCACACGGTCGATTTGACCGCGGCGTTCGATCTAGTGAAGCGTACATCAGAGAAATAGAAACAGAGAATTCGAGTCGTTGCGTATTTGATGTACAAAAAAGTACACGCGCCGTCTCAGCCGTCTGCGGTAGCTTGTACGAGTACCTACAACAAACCCTTTCGTTCGATTTACGGCGGGCACACGATGGCGCGATAGTTTTGTCTTCAGTGTGCGTTGTTAGAAAGGAGTTCTTAGATAAGTTCTATCGTTCGCGGTAATATTATCAGGCCGTCACAGCAGAGCGCCTAATTAATCCCGTAGATGTACGCAAGTAGTTTATATTCTAATAATGTTTCAGGACATTGAACGGCTCCTGGTTGGTCCAAACACTATGCAATAAAATTAATGAATTAGCACGCGAAGATGATATTGATAGTATACTGCTTGAGGTAAAGAAAGCTGTTGCGATCGACTTTGGTTATGAAGAAAAAGTTAATAGCGAAACAGTGGAGATAAATAAACAAATGCCGGTTATCACATCCACTCTAATAAGGAAACTGTATCTAAGAAGATATAAAATAAGAAAACAAACAAAGCCCTAATCTATTAGCGCTGAATAATTCCATAATATTGCAGTTGTAAAAAAAGCACTACATTAGCTTAAAAACGCTTCTTTGTTGTTTAGATTCAGTGAGCAAAAGTCAATCTTCCTCACCTATAAGTAGAAAGAGTGTTTTGAAAATAGAATGCTATAACATTTCTAATTTCGGTGGCTCACGAAATCTAGAAACATTTTACTTTGTAAGCCATGAGCTATTGTGTAATGCATAGAATAATAACTCAATGTTCATATGTTGAATTTTTATGTACTGTATTAACTCTTAAAAAATAAGTAAACACTTTTTGATATATATGCATTTCTAAGAAATAATTTGTTCGAAGTTCGTTTACTCACTATAAATCATTGAGTAGATATTATTTACAAAATTTTTTTGCACCAAGCGCTTATCTAACGCACGAACGATTTGATTTTTTCCTGAAATTATTGTTTCAGGAAATTCTTCTAATAGATATCTATCTGTTGCTCGACGTTGATAAGGTTTAGAGTAGGTAATGAGTTTATTGATTTCATGTGATTTAGATATTGCACCACAGAATATAGAAGAGATACATTTATATAATAAACGAATATTAATAAGCTCCTATTTGTTGTCTGAGTCAGAAGAACAATGCTTTTTTCTTCTCAGAGTAAGAACTTTCAAATATTGAATTACACTTTAGTTGTGTGAAATATGTAATAAAATTGTAAGTAAGTAATATGAAATGTTGCAAATTATTCAGATATGTTATAATTATTTTTTTACATCGTGTATTTTTCGCGAATGGTGACAAAATTGTAGTTATGTCAGCATTTGAATTTAGAATGACTCGCCTCGCTCGCTCAGCTCTGGATAATCATCCAGAACGTAAAGGAACTTTACTCACTTGTTGAACGAACGACTTATTCAAAGATGATTGAACAAGTTGTCGATGATGAGTAATTAATGATAGTTTTAAGTATAGTACAGTAACATTTTATATTTTACTATCCGTGTAATTTGACCATGAGATTGTTTCGTACCTGTGTATTAACGGCTTTTGGCAACATTTTGATATTTAAGACCATAGTGTATGATCATGATTATAGACAGCAACTGAAATAGAAAACGTATCTGTCACAACTGTCAGTTTATTCCTTTGACTTTGATTTAATTTAGCGATTGTTAGCAAGGAATGCTGAAAAAAAGTCACTTACTAAGCATTCCACTTATACATGGTACTTTTTGATATTATAAGCAATGTCATTGGCGAGAAAAGCAAGAACGCCACAAAGAAGAAATTAGAATTAGAATGGTGAAAAAATATTTGCCAGGGAACGGCAAATATTTTTTCACCATTCTAATTCTAAGCCTCACTAGACGTAACAGATCTGTGCACAAGACAATAAGACAGGTAGTCTACAAAGCACTGCGTAATAATGTTACGTTCATATGTTATACAATCAGCACATTTATTTATATACACCCATATAAAGAGGAATACATACCCTCCTATTCATAATTATTGTTAATTTTCATGTTGGTGTTCATTTTCTACATACGAGTAAACAAGTAACAATATTTATTTACTCAGTTGCGAAAGAAACGGCTACTAATTGTTTCCTTCATACATTTTCATATTAATTTTGGACTACAATGCTTTATTTTTCTTTTAAACACTATCAGCATGAAAATTGGTTACTTAGATATGCAGAATATAGCCAGAAACGTCATATTCATTCAAACAATGAGAATTTTGTTTATGATTGATTTAATAATTTGAAAATGTGACGAAGATAAGGAAAATGTAACGTAGGAACTTGCCGTTGGCAAAGTAACATAATAGTACCTAATGTTATATTATTGCCATAAGAGGAAAAAAGCAGTAAAAATATTATGCGAGTATATAAATTAAAAGTAAAATTGAATTCCCCAGCAATGCCTGAGTAGGTACCTATCAGTTAGTACATGACTGTTTTCTTTGGAAGTGAGTAGGTACATAATTAGTTTATGCATAAAAGAAAGAACACTGTTGCCTTAGATACATGTATGAAACTAGCTTAGGTACTAATGGACTATGTTTTATAATTTTGTGTATTTTTTTCAATAAATAAGTAAACTTATTTTTATTTTATTGTATTTTATTTTATTATCCTGGTTGCGGAATATGGCATTATTAAAGTTTGGTGCTCATTTCATAAATCAGCGATACCTACTGCTGTATTGATCCAAGGGACAGAGCAGCCAGCCTGGTTCTTAACAGCTGGTCTGGTCCTGGCTCTTCTAAATTTCCACCGGAAACGATAGCTCCATTGTGCGTAGTTATTTGTTTTTATAAATCGTCGGGAGGCATACAAGCTTATGGCTTATCATCAACATCATCCCAGCTCGTATTTGTCCACTGCTGAACACAGGCCTTCCATTTAGAGTGCTATTCGTTTCGACCCTCTGCCACCTGCATCCATCGACTCCCTATAAACCTCTTGCGGTCGTTACTTCGTCTAGTAGCTTAGGATGCTTGCAATACAGGAAGTATCGTTCGCGCTTTATCAGCCCCATTGCTAGCACTGCGGCTCTTCTGGAACTTCCTGGTCATCTCTTGAACGACTAACTTGAACTCAATGATCCTCCAAGCAGCTGTCTTTTGGCTGCGGTTTTCTCTGAGTTGGAGTAATTTCGCCGGTTCGGCTGTGCCCTATCACTATTTGTGTTCAATTAGACTGACACGTGCAACGTGCATCGATCGAGCTCCTCAAACGACAAAGCAGATTTTAGGAGCTTACTGGTAACCTCACCCGCAGGAATGCAACAACCCTCCGGCAAGTAGTTATTTAGCTGCGGCCTTTCGAAAAGTGTTTAATCCATGTGGATCAAAAATGTAAGCATTTGTTGGTTCCACACGTAATCCACGTGGCTTGTTTCCGTTACCAATAGAGATGATGTGATTTTTTTCTCATTTCTTTTAAACTACTAGGAATTATGTGACCCGGCGCATACCCCCGCAATATTTAGCATGGAATACTACATTTCTCACTCCGATGTCGGCATCAAAAGCCGGACACGCCCTTGGTTTAATCGCAAGTGCCTTGAAGCTGTTAGTAGAAGGCGGCGAATTGCGCTTAGACCAGGCGCTCTCAAAGATCTGAATATTAACTTGCTAAAATAAGCTTATAATACTGCCACCAAGGTCTGCAAGAGGGCATACATAAGAACGGACGCACAGCGCGATACATGAGTCGGCGCGGAACTAGCGGCGTACCTTACTGGGTCGCGTAAGTACTGGTGACTAGCAAAAGCCGTGCAGGCCAACTTCTGCCAGCCCTCGCTGCCTCCACTGACATGCCCCGATGGCTCACTGGCACATCAGCCGCAGGAGAGAGCCGATCTTATGGCCAGCTTCTTTGCGGCTAACATCCGGATCGATGACTGTAGCACGCAACCATTAACACCGATGGTCTCTTTTAGATAAACTCTACTATTACTACTACTATAACTTCATGCCAAATCCATTACGGGGTAGGCAGAGAAATCCGAGCGCCACGCGACTCGATCCTTACATACCTCACTCGCTTCTTTAACATTCATTGCTCTTTTCATGCACGCTCGCCGGTTTCTAGGGCTCCTGACGTCACCTTCTGATAGAACACGACCAATTTGATCATGATAGGTAAATCTTGGCCTTCCTCGGCTCCTACATCCTTCTACTTTTGCATTATATATCTGCTTCGTTATTCTTTCATCGTGCATTCTTTCTACATGTCCGAACCAACGGAGCATGCCTCTTTTTATTTTAACACCGACGCTCTCTTTTAGACCAACTCTGCTTCTAACCTCATCATTGCGAATACGGTCTACAAGCGTTACACCACAAATTTTGCGCAACGCTCGCATTTCAACCGCGTTTATCCTACTTTCATGCTCTCTCTGCCATACCCAGCTCTCGCTTCCATAAGTAAGCGTTGGGCCCAGCACTGCATTATGTATAGCCAGCTGCACCTTCTGGCTCAGGTTTTTACTGCCAAGAAGTTTTCCCAACGCTCCATTCACACTATTCCCAGCACTCACTCGCCTTTCTACATCTGCGGTGTACCTTCCATCCCTGCTGAAAGCGCATTCAAGATATACAAACTCATCCACTTGTTCGAATACTTTATCATCTACCGTAATCCTTACATTGGTTCTGGTTTCTTCTCTTTCAAATACCATTATCTTTGTTTTCTTCGCATTCAATAGTAAGCCTTCCTTCATACACTCGTCTTTCATCATTGTGACTAGTGTTTGCAGCTCAGATGGTGTTTCTGCTAATAGAACGGCATCATCTGCATACAGCAGACAGTTCACCACTAGGTCACCCATGCGTAATCCCACATTCGTTGACCTTATTCTCTGTAGACAACTACCGAGATACAGAATAAACAGCCTAGCAGACAACATGCAACCCTGTTTGACACCAATTTTGACATCAAACCAGGGTGACATGTTGTCATCTATTCGCACACATGCTGAGCAATCCTTGTAAGTGGACTGCACAGCACGCAGCAGTGAGCCGTCAATCCCATATCATAGATAAACTCTGTTTCTAATATCATCATTGCGAATACGGTCTACAAGCCTTACGCCACAAATTTTGCGCAGCGCTCGCATTTCGACCGCATTTATTCTACTTTCATACTCTTTCTGCCATACCCAGCTCTCGCTTCCATAAGTTAGCGTTGGGACCAGCACTGTATTGTGTATAGCGAGTTGTGCCTTCTGGCTCAGGATTTTACTGCCAAGAAGTTTTCCCAACGCTCCATTCACACTATTCCCAGCACTCACTCGTCTTTCCACATCTGCGGTGTCATACTCCCTGCCTACCCCAATGGTAGAGAGGTGTTATGGTATATATGTGGTTAATTTTCATTTATATATAAATCTCAATAAATCAATAAATGGCTGAACTACACCACGCTAGTAGCGTGTAGCCGCTATCAAGTTTTATCTGTAGATAAGGTGACAGATAAGCATACTCCATTATTACATGTTCGTTTCTTTTTCGTTTAGCCGTTTTATACAGGCAATGCGCCCTCATAGCTGATAAGATCATTTTTCGACTCAACTATCAAAAAAATAAATAGTTCTTTAGAAGTATCTTCCTCAGAATGTTTTACGTTAAAGAATTATTTTCTTGGCATAAATATGTAATGTATTTGAACTCATTCCACTTAAGTAATTTCCAATCAACCAATAAGTCATTTCACGACGTATAAAGCCCTCTTACTCACTAAAACTTATATAGTAAAATTCTTAAAAATTTAAGAGAGGTATGGCGCATCAAAGCTGCCCGTCTGGGGAAGTACCTCCACCTCACAGAAAACCGCGGCCAAATAACACCTACCTAGAGGGTTGTGTTCCTGCGTGTGAGTGAGGTCACCAGTAAGCTACCAAGGAGTTGCTGTGTAAGCAGCAGAGGAGGCATCGCACATCGTTAATAGGCTACGGTACCCGATTTACATCAGGTGGACCGTATGCTTGTATGCCTCTCGACGTAGTATAAAAAAAAAAACTAAAACGTAGCGTATTAGTGCCTAAATATTGAGCCTACAGACCAATCGGAGAATATTTTAACGTATAAGGGAACAATAATGCGGGATTCAAGAAGTAGACAAGATATCACGGGTTCAAAATTAGTATGCGATATTAAACTTCATAATCTTACGAATCAAATTAAAACTTGTTCTAACAGTATCGTAAGAAGTTATGCAATGCGGAGAGCTTTTGTGAAATGCCCATTGCAGTTGCATGGACGAGCAAGCACATTTATGTCATGATGCGGATTTGTCAGCTATGCTAAACCCATTGACTTATATTACCTATGGTAGCTAAACCAGTAGGCCGATTCTACTAAAAAACTACAACTGCACTGTTGCGCGGCGTGTGTCAAAATGCGTACATTTTGACATTTCGTTGAACATCGCGGCTGTCAGATCGCTTAACGAAACGTCAATATATACGCATTTTGACACACGTCGCGCTGCAGTGCAGTTGCAGTTTTTTAGTAGAATCAGCCTACAGGTCGTATTTACGGTGAACCAACAACTTGGCTTACTTGGCAACAATCATGCGATGACGATTATTAATTTCGTAGAAAAAAATATATTATTGACAATGTACCGTATCATATGAACGGCCTTATCTGTCCAAGCTTTCAGGGAAATCATAGCGCTATTATTGACTTATACTTAAATCTGATTACAGTGTCCATAAATGTTATATAAATTGGTATTAATTATAAAATAAATCTCTCTCTCTCTCTCTAAAGCGAGACCAAAACATTTTAATTAATTTTTCTCAACAATAACATATGAGAATTACGCAAAATATTAATATACAATATTATATATTTTTTATATCACAAAGGTGGCAAACAAGCATACGGCCTGATTGATGGTAATCGGTCACCGTAACCTATTGACATTTGCAAGGCCAGGGGTGTCACTCATGCGTTGCTGACCCTATAATGGTAATAATGTACAGTGTAACAGAGATTACGAAATACTATGTACTCATTGACTTTGGTGTGTGCCATGTGAACTTGTATTATAAAAATACTGTATATCAGATGACACTACACTTCTCAGCTGGTCCCGCATAGAGAACTTGAGGGAGTGTAGTACAATGAAATACAATTTAAAATAATTCATTAGCTTAGTCCGAGAGCAGTGCACGACCAACATCAATAATTTCACAGTAGCAGCATTATTACCCGTGCCAGCAATAAGCTTCCCACAAAAATTAAAAGAAATTTTCAACAATCAGAAGAATAACAATTGGTACATACTCATCAAATTTTTCTATCTCGTTACAGGTAATATTTTTATAAGCCATGTTGTTTTAGTTTTGGAATATTTATAATAAAAAAAAAAGATAAAAATTCTTTATTTACTGCAATAACATTTTCAATCCTTTCCAATCTGGTTTCCGTCCCGGTCATAGTACGACTATCGCTCTCATTATTTACTGACGACTACAACAACATCACAATTACTACAATTACTGACGACATCCGTTTTCATATGGACAAATCACAGCTTACGGTTTTGATGCTGTTGGACTTCAGCAACGCGTTTAACACTGTAGATTTCGATGTTCTACTGCAACAGCTACGTTCCCTCAACATATCTCCAGCGGTAATTGATTGGTTTCATTCCTACCTGTATGGTCGTCGCCAGCGTGTACGTATTGAGAACACATTTTCTTCATAGTGCTCAATATCTGCTGGTGTGCCTCAAGGTAGCGTATTGTCTCCTCTTCTATTTTCCTTATTTATTAATTCTATCTCTTCTAAACTTCGCTCCTCCTACCATCTTTATGCAAATGATCTCCAAATTTATACGCATTCACAATTAGAACACCTGTCTGGCGCTTTATCCGTTATTAACGATGACCTATCGCACATAGCTCGCTGGAGTAAATCTCACGGCCTTATATTAAATCCATCCAAAACTCAAACCATTATAATAGGCAGTCCTCGCCTTATGTCTAGAATTAACTGGAGTAGCTTGAGTCCTGTAGTTTTTGATGGAACGGCAATCAAATATAGCGATAAAGTAAAAAATGTCGGTGTATATTTGGATAGAACCTTGTCCTGGTCTGTACATATTGCCGATCTTGGTAAAAGGTTGTTTGCCGCCAATTCTTCTTTGAGAAGATTGCGTAATTTTCTACCAATAGACACCAAAATTGCGCTTGCACAATCTCTACTCCTTCCTATTCTTGATTATGCTGATTCCTGTTACCTTGACCTCACTGTAGAGCAACTAAATAAACTTGAGCGCCTTCAAAATCTCTGCATTCGGGTTATATTTGGGCTTCGCAAATATGGCCATGTCTCCGAATTTCGCATTCAGCTCAAGTGGCTCCCTCTTACTTTTCGTCGCAACTTGCACTTACTGTCTTTGCGTTATACGATTTTTCAATCCCGCCACTCCCTGTTACCTCAAAGACCGTTTTACATTCTACAGTGACAATCAAGGTCGAGAGTTACGTCAATCCCTTCTTCTCCGTCTCAGAACACCACTACACTCCTCTCAATTCTACGCGAAATCTTTTTCAGTTCAAGCAGTGCGTCTCTGGAATGCTCTGCCGTTTAATATTCGAAATGCTCAAACTATTTCCTCCTTCAAATCTCTAGTCAAAACGCACTACCTTTCCCTAAACGCAACCTAATCATCACCTTTCTCTAACCTCTATTTCTTTATTTCTCTTTTTCTATCATGACTGCTTATGCATACAGTTACAGTATCTATATTATGTAAATGCAATGTATATATATTATTATATATTTATGTTATAAGATTTACTCAGCACCACCTACCTGTTTTTATCAAATTTTTATTGTTCTTTCTCAGCTAAAGGTTGTCTGGAAGAGATAGCTTAGCGATAAGACCGCCTGTTGTGCTTTAGTTCATAAGTTTAATATACATTGTAATTTTATGTTGGTGCAATAAAGTATATTTATTATTATTATTATTTGCCATTGGGCCCTCGTGGGCACTTAGACACGTCTTACAGTTTTCGAAATATAATCTTTTCCGAAATGACCATTGGCTAAGAAGAAATGCCGAAAGAAACTTGCCAATATAGCTCTCTTTTAAAATTGTCAATTAGATATTACAAAAACAAGAAATACTTAAGCATGTTGGTACAATAATTATATCAAATGGTAAAATTAAAGATTATTAAGGACAGGTAGTCTGTGCTGAATTATTTTCAGACATCTTTGTCAGTTACATATTCATCAATTCTATAATAAGCCCTTCTACAGAGAGTATTTTTAATGTGCTTTTTGAATATATTGTCAGGAAAGGATAGAACTATTTCAGACAACTTATTATAAAATCGAGTACAATGTACAAGAAAAGATCTACCAGTCCTAGCATGCCGATGTACCGGCATACACAACTTATTTCTACTTCTAAGTTTTTCACTGAAGTTTGAAAACGTCTTTATGATTTTTACGGGCATACATTATGTTTTCATAAATATATTGAGAAGTAACAGTGAGGATATTTATTTCTTTGAACAGTTCCCTGAGGGATTTTCTGGAGCCCATGTTATAAATAGAGTGAATGGCTCTTTTTTGTAAAATAAATATAGTCTCAATGTCAGCCGCCGTTCTGGAGATATATATGGTATACTGTTGTGGACAACAGTATACCATACGACATAATGCTGTGAAAGTAGCTGAAATAGACTAAGCGCGCAGTAGCCACATCCGTCAATTGCCTGATTCTCCTAACTGCATATGCAGCAGAGCTGTGCTTACCGGCTAGTTGATTTATGTGTGGGCCCCATTGTAATTTGGAGTCCACTGTAATTCCAAGAAACACAGTGTTATTAACAAATTCTAATTTATTATTCCCAATGAGAACTTCTGGCAGAACTCACATTTGGAAGACTAAATTTGATGCATTTGGGTTTAGCTGAGTTTAGCAACAGATTATTACATGTGAACCAGTTTAAAATAGCAGACACAACACCATTTACCTTGTCAATATTTTCACAACGGCAGGCCACATTAAAAATTAGAGAGGTATCATCAGCAAATAGTACTATATCCGCCATTTTCTGCATCATGTAGGGCAGATCATTTGCATATACTAAAAATAAAAATAGACCCAAAATAGAAGCCTGGGGCATCCCGATATTAACATTATTGCCTTCAGATTTAACCCCATTTATGTCAACTGTCTGCACTCTATTGTTTAAATGAGATGCAATCAAGTTCTGGGCTTTACCTCTAACTCCATAATAGTTCAGTTTGAGTAACAATGTCTGATGATCTGCCTACACAATCAAAAGCTTTAGAGAGGTTACAAAAAACCCCAATAGCATCATGTGATCACTCCCATGCGTTAAGGATATGCCTAACCAATGCCACTCCTGCATCCGTACTAGATTTACCAGCTGTAAAACCGTATTGTGCATCATGAAAAATTTCATTGGTCTTAAGAAAGAGTTGCAATTAATCAAGCATTATCCTTTCGAATATTTTACTCAAAACTGGTAGTATAGATATGGGTCTGTAATTTCCCCAGCTCGCTCTTCTCCCTCTCTTTTCATCTTTCATGTAGTGGTAGTGTATTTTTCAAAATTTGTTTATTTTGTTATAATAGATACCCATTATGAGAATAGCATCACGTAATAAATCTTGCTTTAATTTTTGATATTAGGCACAATACATAATTTCGTTGTTTATCAATATTGGGATTTATAGGTTTTTGGGAGTATTTTTTTTTTGTGTTGAATATGTATAGTTAACGTACGATGAGCGTTTTAAACGATTGGAATACTTCAACCGTGTGGGTGTATATGTACACACAATGATACCTTCAATACGGCTCTTGCTGCTCTTTCTAAATGGAGCATGGTCACTTTATTCGTAACACCCAAACCGTGATATATTATTGAAGATAATGGCAGAATGCCAAATGTGTTTTTAATGTGTTTTGACAATGCATATTAATTTGTGCACTCCACCAGTTGGATTTTGTATATGGTTAGCGAAATTTATTGTTTGATGTACCGTCGCCCCAGGATAATTAACGAAAATAACGGTAATGAACTTGATCGAGTGAAACTCTTAAGACCAATGATTTTATTCATGATGCACAATATAGTTTCGATTATTTTTGTTTTTGTTTGTGTTGGAGTGAAAACTTCATTACCGGTGTTGTGCACTTTTTGGGATGAGTAAAACATAAGATTTGGTGAGAATTAAAACTTAAGTTCGCTGCTAAAACATTAAAATATTAGGCTAAAACATTAGGTACCTCTAATTAAACAATTAAAACATGTAGCGCTAGATCGTTCATAGCCAGTCACTACTGATTTCGCTAAGTATTTGAGTGTGCGTATCACAAAACGATTTCCACTGACGTTCTAAGTTTTCTAAACGCGTCTCGACATACGGTACAGACAACCGTTCTTTAGGTGATTTTTTAAAGTTTGATTTACCTTTCACTTTCATTCTGTCCCAACAAGTTTCTTGTATTATACTTAATTTTTCCATTGTAAATCGTACAAAAAAATCACTGTAAATAAGTATGTACATAAAATCTGTTAACTTACTTAAAATATAAATTAATATTCTAAGATGTAGCAATTATTGTTGCATAACTACATATATAAAGTCCAATAAATAAATTGTTTCATTAAAGTATCATTTTTGGCTATATAGAAAACACGGCAATATATTAAAAATCCCCCTTAAAACCGCAACAAGATAATAATATTAAATCCGCTTCACTAAAATATTCCAACTCTAAAATCCACGAATCTTTGCTAAGTCCAGTAAAATCTTACAAAATTTTCTGTCTTTGAAATTTCACAACTCAGAAAATTTGGACATGGATTTTCCGTCGCTTCACTTTTTGCAGAATTATTCTAAGTCAAAACTTTACTTAAACAAATTCATGCATTTTCACTAAAACTGCAAAGTTATTTTCTTCTATGACTGAAGGTCCACTTTTGCTTGACAATTATGAAATTACTCACAGTTTTTGTCCGTATATCTGTCTAGTATGACGTAGCAGTTGCTCCACCTCTCGGACGTCACTCACGTACTTCCTGGGTTGCCGTCACCTGCTGAATCTCCGCTCCGCTCCACTCCGTTCACCACTGCAGTGACGACACCCTAGGTGGCAATTCTCCACCTTGTAGGCGTCCAGGTAGGGATCTTGTATCCCAGTCCTACTAGGTCGAATTTACTATCCGGCTCGAAGGACCTTGTTTAGTTTCCCAAACACTGCCGCCAAACTCGATTACGGGTCAATAAATAAAACACCCAATTTCTCAGTAGGCAAGAAAAGACAAATTTAATTGTATCAACAAAACTACTTAACGAAACAAACATTAACTTTAACAACGCGATTTAAAAGTTAGTACATATGAACAGCGCCATCTAGCGGTATAGAACTCATATTACAAATATATGAAAAAGCATCTTACAACTTGTTTGAATCTTACCCTTGTTTCATTCTTGCATAGGTGGTACATATCTTTCTTTTTCTCTCATATTTTCATTTAAGGGCAAAGATGATACATAATTCAGCCACGCTTTCCTCTTGTTTGCTACGGAGGATTCACTGTTTTATGTCTCTTTGCGCATCCACATGCTTCACTATTCACCATACTTTCTTTCAAAACTTTCCAGCAATCATTCACGCCCACATCTTACCTAACAACTACCGGAAATATATCCCGAAGGATGGTACGGTCGATATTTATCGAGCATACCACAGCCCTGGAGAGTCACTCAGGCATATAGTTTCCGTTTGCTCATATATTGCTTAGGGCGAGTATACAATAAAGTAGCTAGGATCATTCCCAGCAACTTGCTCTTAAATATGGCCTTGTGAGTTCTGAGATACCACATTACAGGGGCGTAGCTACCGCCGTATTTGCCGTATCAATTATACGGGGCCCCCGGGCCACGGGGGCCCCCAAAGTGTGTAAGGAAAAAGAATAAAAACTTTCTAATTTATTTTATTTTACAAATGACAAAATTCTATAAAGCAATTCCTTTTTTTCCCGCCTTAAGCGTGCGTTTAAAAGTTGGCAACACTACATCGTTATGGCGGGCTGCGGGACTTCCCCGTTTTACTTACTTCATCTTCAACTCAGCGGGGAATCCCCGGGAATCCTTCATCGATATCGCGATGTACGTGTACGTTGTTGTACTTTGCATTGGATGTTAAACCACGGAGTGCAGTGCACTGTTTATTTACGCGCTTTATATAAATGTGCATTACATTGTAATTCAGTACAAACAATATTGTTCTTCTGGTTTAGCAGTATTAGTAGCGATTTGTAAAAGAAATGAGTGAAAGGAAAAGAGATTATCCCAGCGGCGCTGAGAAAAGAAAAATTAAACAGAAAAGGGACGAGGTTATAAAAAAAGTGCCCAAAATTTCTTAATTTTTTCAGAGACAAGATACTGTGAGTGATTTAGATTGGAAAGGTAAGTACTACACTACTACCCAACCCATTTATTAGGGGCCCGTAGTGATAAACAAGGAATTCTTTTAATTTCGGTCTGTCCATCTGTCCGTCACAAAAAGTTGTCTCCCCCCTCGATTTTCACAATTATACTGTTTTTAGGGTTCCGTGCCTTGATTAAAAAAAAAACAAAATTCTAACTTATCTATAGGATCGATTTGTTTTGTTGTTTGTCTATCAGTCCGTATCGTATCGTTAATTGCGTGTTGAGAACTTCAGATGTGCAGACTCGCTTTCGGGTTCTCGTTTTGTATGGCCACTACACTACGCGCTGCGTTTAAATAGCACGCAGGTGTATAGTAATGCACGGACGGGCTGCAGGTGATTTTGTATCTACTAATAGGTACGAGCACAATCCGCGTAGAGTCTGTGTGTGTCTGAACTGAACACTCTCTAACTGTGACCCTTAGTAACGTTATTTATTTATATATAACTCTTTTTAGTTTAGTATCAAAGCATTCGTATTTATTTTTTAACAATTACTCGTTTATTTTTAGATTCTTCTGAAGCATGTTCTTCGTCACATATCCATCCGGAAATAGAAGAAAGCCAAGCACATACTTTATCGGATGTCCATCCAGAAATCGAGGAACCCCAAGTCAACGATTCTGATATATCTGCAGATAATGCAGATTGTAATATAATTTCATCAGATAGAGGAAATTTTGGTGACAATTTAACTGAATGCGAACGAAAAATAATTTTTAAATTGGGTCCATTTAAACCACAAGGACCATTTCCAAAAGTTTCAGAAAATAACCGACCTTTTTCGGCTTATTATTATTCATATTTCAATCAGGCAGGCATAAAAATTATAAGACCATGGTTATGTTATTCTAACGTTTTAAACAAACCGTACTGTCACTTCTGTTGGTTATTAGCAGATCGTCAAAACAAATCGTACTCCTCTGCTTGGGTTAACGGTGTTTCGGTTAGAAGCAATTTCACACAAACTATTCTTGACCATGAAAAGTCACAGCAGCATATTAGTGCCTCACTCTCTTATAATAATTGGTTGCAAGGAAATACCATCGATACTCTATTGAAAAGTGAAATCGATAGTAAAATTACATTCTGGAGAGATGTACTGCATCGTATAATTAATGTTATAATTACTTTAGTATCTTGTAATCTACCTTTGAGGGGGCATGATTCTGATTCTGGCAATTTTATGGCAATTTCATGTCTGCTATCTAACTATGATGCAACTTTAAAAGAACTTCTTCTAAAACCGAAAGGTGAAATAAATTATTTAAGCCCTACGATTCAAAACGAAATTATTAGTTTGCTTGGTACTAACGTTAGGAACAGTATTATCTCAGAAATTAAAAAAGCTCCATTTCTGACAATAATTCTGGATACAACACAAGACTTATCAAAAATTGACCAACTATCTGTAGTTTTTCGATATATCTCGGTTACAGAAAATGATGATAATGTGCCTAAAGAAATAAAAATCTGTGAGTCCTTTTTAGGATTCATAGCAGTAACCGATTGCAGTGCTGCAGGTCTGAAAACTGTCATTTTAAATTTGACTAAAGAATATGGAATTGATTTGACTAAATGTAGAGGACAGGGATACGATGGAGCAAATGTTATGTCGGGTGTGTATGGAGGATTACAAACCCTAATAAAAGAGCATGCTCCAAATGCCGATTATGTTCATTGTGCTGCGCACGCTTTAAACTTGGTTTTGAACGATGCTGCGAGACATGTTCGTGAAGTATCGACTTTTTTCGATAATTTAGAAAAAATATATACTTTTTTTGGCAATAGTATAAAACGCTGGGCTATGCTAAGTGACGATTCATCTGAAAAATATTTGATTACCCTTAAAAAGGTATGTCCTACCAGATGGTCTTCTAGGAACGACGCTTTATTAGCAGTAAAGAAAAATTTTTTACTAATCATGAAAACTTTGTACCAACTAAATTTAATTTCAAATAAAAAAGATGAACGTCAAGAATGTAAAAGTATAATTAACATTTTAGAGAGTTTTGATTTCTTAGTGCTTGTTATATTTTTTTCTTCACTATTTGAAATTATTAATCCTGTTTCTAAAGCTCTACAGCATGAAAATAATGACTTACAGAAATCTAGTATTTTATTAAGTAATCTTTTAAATAGACTGTGCCAATTAAGAAATCAGAATTCATTTAATAGTTTGCTAAATGAATCCAAAGATTTAGCAAAAGAGTGGGGGGGTAACAACTGTTTTTAAAAACAGTAGGCGAAAGATAACGAAGCGTTTTTTTGATGAGTTATCACAAGATGAGAGAATTTCCGACCCGGAATCCTATTTCAAAATCAATGTATACTATTGCTGTTTGGATATATTAATTTCTCAAACTAAAGAAAGATTTCAGAGCCTTTGCAACCTGAGTAGTATATTCGAAATATTACAACCGGAGAAACTCCTATCTTCTTCAAGCGAAGAGATATTAAACGCTTCCGGAAAACTGTCTGCTAAATACAGTAAAGACATCTCACTTAATCTTTGTGACCAATTAAAGGCTCTAAGAACATGCTTAAATTCTGAAATTAAAAAAAATTATTCCATTAAAGAACTCATTGAATTATTGCTAGTAAAATTCAATAGTCTTGCATCCAGTTTTCCCGAGGTAATCACAGCATGCTTTTTATTCTTGACCCTTCCAGTTACAACCGCAACGGCAGAAAGAAGTTTTTCAAAATTAAAACTAATAAAAAATTACTTAAGAACTTCGATGGGACAAGAACGGCTGTCAGACATCTCACTATTGTCCATAGAGGCAGAAACTTTAGAAAAACTAAAATCATCATCAGCCATAAATGATTTAATAAATCAGTTTGCCGAAAAAAAGGCAAGGAGAGTGAATATTTAAAATTCGATTTTTATTTGTAAAATGGGTAAATTATGTGATAAATAAATATTTCTTCTCACAATATTTTTTTTCTTTTGTGAAAAATCTTTACCTCCATATAAGGGCCTCCAAAAAAATTTTTATACGGGGCCCCGACAAGGCACGCTACGCCACTGCCACATTATAAATATGCATCAGCGTCAGTTCTCGAGAACGGTAGCGTCACGCTCTACTTATAAAACGGCGGCCGTGTATAAGAAGAGCAAGCGAGTGAGGTTTGCAAGGATCGAGTCATGTGGCGCTCGATTCTCTCTGCCTACCCCGCAAGGCATACCCTACGAGCTTACCAGAGATCTCACTCACTCGGGCTTCGTCCACTTTGGTAACTAAACTTACGTAACCAGTTACAAAAGAAGATTTTTTTTTCGCTGTTTGATAACTAGTTGTGAGAGACGAATTATTTTTCAACTTTTGTCACTTTTTGATGGTTATGAACGTGGATGTTCAGAACGTGAACAGACAATGTTCGGTTCTGGCGCTTCGCCGGCCGCTGCCGCGGCACGCTCGCTTCGCTCGCTCGGCTCGCGCGCTGTAGGGTCGCAGTTCTACCTAACACTCCTCCTCGCTTCGCTCGTCGTCGTACCTATTATTTAATGGAATGAGAAATATTTTCGGACTTCCGATAATAGTATCTACTTAAAAGTTATATAAAAAAACACTTTATTATTTCGATGTTATTTTCTTTTTATAAAAACTAATACCTCGGGTTACAAAAATGGAAATAATTTGATCTACGAAACTGGAAAAATAATTCTTCTCTCACAACTAGTTACTAAACAGCGAAAGAAAAATCTTGTCTTGTAACTGGTTACGTAAATTTAGTTACCTAAGTGGACGGAACGCTCACTCGCAGGAACAGAAAAACCCTCCAGGGAGTTGTTATATGGCTACGGTTTTCTGAGAGGTGGAGGTACTTCCCTGGACGGGCCACTTTGATGTGCCCTATATCTTCTAAAAACATCCAGATGAAAACAAACAGACAGTCAGTTCATGTACACAAATGTTGTCCTGTGTGAGAATCGAACGAGCGTTGGTGTCAAGGTAGCCTTACTAAACACTGCGCCACCCAGCTCGTTTCCTCTAATAAATATGCAAATATTTCTATTTCTTTAACAAATTGTATACCTTAGATTACAATTACTTGGGTCTCGTTTTAAATATAAAAGAACCCAACATATTCTAATGAGTTACAGAAAATAGAAGTAACCCCAAGTTACAAAAACAAAATCACCACAATTTTCTCAGCAGATTTCTTTTATCTTAGGTTTTCGCGATTGTTATACATTGAACTAAACAATTTTTAACGGAAATATCGTGTATTTATTTTGTTGAACCTGACCTTTCGAACGCTTTGCAGCGTCCGTGGTCGCAGGAAGACTAAGGTGACATTTGTCTTACATTGGTTATTCAATTATTACATCTACCGACATGGATGAATTAATTACATATGTTCCGTTTCACACAAAAATCGCTAACGGTGTCCGAACGTTTTTTAGTAGATCTCTAGGTTTGTGACTTGATTATTTTTGGGACTAGATCCCAAGCAGGTGGTACTTGCCAACTATCTTCTCTATTGAAATTGGGGTGTTCTCTTATTTCAATAGCCTCGCGTAGCATTCTCGGCATGTAGCGATTCTCCTTGGCGAGGATTTGTGGTTTATTGAATCGGATGTAATGATTTGGCTGGTCCAGTGTATGTTCACATACTGCAGAGTTTTTACCGCGCCTATTCTTCATGTCAGCAATGTGTTCTTTCACACGAGTACCTATGCTTCTTTTTGTTTGCCCTATGTATGATAAACCACATTCGCAGTCTAATTTGTATACTCCTTCATCTTGTAAGGGGATATTGCACTTGATAGGTCTTAGAAATTGACTGATCTTATGGGGCTTGAAATAAATTTTAATTGAAGCTCTCTGTAAGATGTTGCCAATTTCTGACGAGCTCGGTGGCGCAGTGGTGGAACACGCTGTTACGCTACTTTGACACCAACGCTCGTGGGTTCGATTCCCACACAGTACAAACATTTGTGTGCATGAACATGTCTGTTTGTCTTGGTCTGGGTATTTTCTATGTATAATAAGTATGTATTTACAAAAAAAAAATGTATTTACGTATGTTTATCAGTTGTCTAGTACCCATAACACAAGCTTCGCTTACTTTGGGGCTAGATGGCGCTGTGTAATTTGTCCGACAATATTTATATTATATATTTATATATTAATTTTGTCTGTGACTCCCTTTAAGTATGGTAAGATGGCAGTTTAACTGTAGGTGGCTTCGGGCGGCTTCTGTGACGCATGCGAGGGAGTTTGTGACTATTGCTTCTTCTAGACAAATTGCAAAAAATTGGCATACGAGGAACTGTGTTGAGAATTTTTGAAAGCTACCTAAGCAACCGATCGCAGTGCGTTACAGTTGATAATTTTATGAGTCACGAAGAAACTCTCACCTATGGAGTCCCTCAGGGAAGCGTCATCGGTCCAACGCTGTTCCTCGTATACATTAATGATATTTGCAAACTTAATCTGAATAATTCCGAAATATTTGTATACGCTGATGATACGGCTATTGTTGTTCATGGCAATAGTTGGAACAATGTTCGCAAAAATGCGGAATCTGCTTTACGCACGGTAATGTATTGGCTAAATTTAAATCTACTGACCCTTAACGTGAATAAAACGCAATATATTACCTTTGCTCCCAAACTATCATCACAACCAGCTTCATCATTTAAAATTCAAGCGCATGCGTGCGTGACCTCACGTAATGTTAACTGCAGTTGTCCAGAACTAATAAGAACTCATAAAAGCAAGTATCTTGGGGTCATCATTGATAGCCTCTTGTCGTGGAAAGAACACATACAGTCAGTAGTTACACGCGCTAGAAAATTGATTTTCGTTTTTAGAAAGTTGAGATCAAGCGCGGACTTTTCGATATTGAGAACTGTCTATTTTGCTCTTGCACAGTCTGTAATTTCATACTGCATTACTGCCTGGGGTGCCTCTGCTAAGACTCATATGCTAAGGTTGGAAATAGCACAGCGGGTCGTTTTGAAAGTCATAACATATAAACCTATAAGATTTCCCACAATAGAATTATATGCACTCTGCAAAGTGCACACAGTCAGAGGATTGTTCATTTTGAGCGCCACACTACGGAAACATTCCCATCTTTCTTATGACCCCAACAATACTAACGTTAAAAGGAGCTGTCGTAACGTTTGTTCCATAGAGAGAGGCAAACTCTCCTTGGTGAACCGGCAGTATTATTATATCAGCCAATTGCTATACAATAAGGTTAACAAGTACCTATGTATCTACCCATTAAATCTAAAGACCTGCAAAAAGACGATATCGGAATGGTTACAGGGATTGACATATGACGACATGGAGAATCTGCTGAAGTAATATTGGTGGAGGAATTGTTGGGTTCATTCATTTATGGATTGTTTATTAAGAAATAATATACGTATTTGTCTACATGCAAAATTTGTATGGGTTAAGCACGGGTAGAAGGCAAGTATCCAACACAATTGTACGAGTAGCTCTTTGTGTATTTAACAAAATATGGAACTTGAATCAATTTGTTTGGGGAATGGGCGTTAACGGCTGCGACACAGTCCTTCGAGACTAATGCAGTTGTTATCGTACAATATTGTTCTGTACTATTGTTATTGTTCCAAATAAACTATTATTATTATTATATTTCTTTTTTTCACGGGTTTAATCCCGGTCATTTGATAGGCGTGCACGGGGATATGAATCCAACGCATAGAGGCCCCTTCTAAAAGGATGATGTAATGTATTATACCAGCTGTGACCTGCTCCGAGGGATATCAATGGGAGGATATACCAACGAACAGGTCACAGCAGGTATTGGTACTATTGCAAATGTGTCGGAAATAATTGGACTATTGAAATGAGATCTGGAGGGATTATTAGTACTGGGCTATTACAGAAGAGAGACGGACACCTGCCATAACTATCCTATCTGATGTTACTTCGGCAGGCGGTGGCTCGCCACTCACTAGATGGACCCCCGAAATGCCAGAGAAAGTCGGCCGGGGGCAACACCGGTGTGAGTGACTCAGGGGTGTCGAGAGGTGTGCTGCGCTTTCTCCGAAGTTACTCGCGGCGTTATGCCCTTTAACACTTCCACCCCTGGAGTATATCACCTGCTAGAGCAATATACTCTATCGACTCCTCTCTATTATTATTATTATTATTGCTCCGCAGTACTTGTTTGACATGTTGGAGTTCCTCCTCTAGATGTTCAGCGTCGCAGATGCCGTGTGCTCTCTGAAACAAAGATTTGCCTACGGTAGCGTACGGAACGGTAGAAACGTCATGTTCAACAAAATAAATAAAATACGCGATATTTCCGTTAAAAATCGTTTAATTCTAGATTTCTTTTAGTTTATTTTGTTTACGTAACGGACAATACATATACAACGGACATATATTTCCAACTCATCATCTGCGCCGACCTTCACGAAGAATTTGGTCCGGAGGGAATCGTGTTTCGGAAGTCCCAAGGACGGTATATATATATATATATTTATATTACTAGCTTTTACACGCGGCTTCACTCGCTTTGACTAACAAAAAAAGATCAGCAGCGGTCATGCGGGCCGCCACCCACCACGCAGTACCAATTCCGACGGGACGAGGGGAGCTGAGTGCTGCATAGGCACGTGGAATATGAGAGGTAGATTGAATGAACTGATATACGTAATGACTGAGAGACGTTTAGATATTTTGTGTGTGACAGAGACTAAGCACAAGAGGAGCCACACCGATGATCTGCCCGGGATAGACCGAGACGGTCATACCAGTGCTGGGGTAGGTGTCGTACCCTCCTCTCGCTTAGCCACTGGTGTAAGATTACTGTTTGGTAGGGCCTATACTTCTCTGGGTTCGTATTAAATTGGGCATCACGCGAGTATTTCTGGTTGCAGCATGCGTTCCCGTAAGCTCAGCGTGTGCTCAAGATCAGTAGAACTCAGAAGAAGAGAAGTTTTGGGAATCTGTAAGGGATGTTCTAAACTTAGCTGATGGGAATGAAAGAATGAATAATAAAAAGTCTAAAGCTGGTGTCATTCTGGCGAACACTCAGGAAGTGTTAGAACAGTGGAGTGAATATTTCGAGGAAATGTATGAGTATGCCTCGGACGCTGGCGATGAGAGTGAGTCGGATGCTTACACCACGTTGACAGCGTCCGACGAAGGCACAATTAAGGATGAGATCGAATGGTCGATACGAAGCATGAAAATAGAAAATCAGCGGGAATTGATCTGATCACAGCTGAGATGATCAAACTAGATGGCACTTACGTCCGGGTCGCCTTCGGGACCTTAAGCAATCTATGCTGGAGAACTGGAGGGGTCCCAATGAACTGGAGACGCCTAGTCATCGTGCACTTATATAAAGGCAAGGGGTGTGCCAGCTATAGGGCCATCACTTTCATCATCAGAAAACAAAGGTAATGGTTTTTGAAAGAGAAGAAACCAGAACCAATGTGAGGATTACGGTTGACGATGAAGTGTTGGAACAAGTGGATGAGATTGTATATCTTGGATGCGCTTTCAGTAGGGATGGAAGGTACACCGCAGATGTTGAAATACGAGTGAGTGCTGGGAATAGTCTGAATGGAGCGTTGGGAAAACTTCTTGGCAGTAAAACCTTGAGCCAGAAGGCACAGCTCGCTATACACAATGCAGTGCTAGTCCCAAAGCTTACTTATGGAAGCGAGAGCTGGGTATGGTAGAGAGAGAGCATGAAAGTAGGATCAACGCGGTCGAAATGCGAGCTTCGCGCAAAATTTGTGTCGTAACGCTTGTAGATCGTATTCGCAGTGATGATGTTAGAAACAGAGTTGGTCTGAAAGAAAGCGTCGGTGTTAAAGTAAGAAAAGTCCGTTGGTTCGGACATGTAGAAAGAACGCAGGATGAAAGAATGACGAAGGAGGAAGGAGGAAGGCCAAGGCTTACCTACCATGACGAAATTGGTCGTGTTCTATCAGAAGGTGGTCTCAGGAGCTGTAGAAACCGGCGCGCGTGCATGACAAGAGCAATTAATGTTAAAGAAATGAGTGAGGTATGTACCTAAGGATCGAGTTACGTGGCGCTCGGTTGTCTCTGCCTACCCCGCAAGGGATTGGGCGTGAAGTTTAGATAGATATATAGAAGAGATTAAAAAAAATAATTTACAAACAGTTATCCAACAGGAACTGTTTTTCTATGCACTTTCACATGAATAGTTAGGATTTAGCGATTGCAGCGCCATCTACTGTAGAAAAAATATGCTTTTTTACATTTTCCCGTTGGAATGAGATACTTTTGCGGGATAAAAAGTAGCATATGCCCTTCTCTGTACCCCTGATAATATGTATACAAATTTTCATGATGTTCGGCTGCATAGTCGAGTCTTGAAGGAATATTAAATAAACAAACAAATACAGTGAGTTATGCGATCAGTTCACATGCATATCGCTGATCCAGCCAGGTCACATGCATATCGCTGATCCAGCAACTCATTGCACACGGCACCATTGCTTAGTAACAACATGGCCGATTTGCGCAACCCAGGTAAACTGCTGATGCAGCTCCTCGCGCGGCCAGCGGGTCTACGTGATGACGACGCGACCTTACTTTGCTTCTACACATCGGGCGGGTCACATATATTAGACTAGAATTAATATCATTGTAATTTAAAGTTTAATTAATAAAATATTATTTTGGTTTTTTTTCGGTTTCTCTATTGCCGAAAATATAAGTAATGAGTATATTTGTTTGTTTGTTTATTATTCCCTCACATCATTTCATTATGATATTAGATAATATACATAGACAGAATTCATCTCAAAAATAATATTGAACTACTCAGCGCTTACAAACACAAACCAATAAACTACTTGACTGAGCATGAAGGCACTCCGCGGTCACAAAAACGTTGTGTTTTACCGCCTAAATATGTCAGTATATTAAAGGCTAATGGGAAAGTATTTTAATCAATAAGAGGGCAAGTGCCGCAATGTTAATCCGCGAACTAGCCAATAAGAGCTACGCGTTCTACTTTGCTCCCAAACTACATAAATACTACTTAATATCCGCCTCATCGGCTCTCCATAGGTTATTTTACATTGTATTGGGTTTTGAAGAATTACAATTACTTTCATACAATGCGAAATCAAAAACATATTCCGTATTCAAAACTGACTACAAAATAGATAAGATTTGCTTGGCTAGGGCGAACGCATTGATAAGATAAATGTAATATCGGCAGATTAGTTATCAGGTTTCTCTGAGTCCTTAGAATAAACAGACGTGTCGAAATAAACCGCGTTTCCAATAATGTACTTTCAAACAAGCGATGACGATTCATCGGGAGCGGAGATGGAAACGGAAATACATACTGAAGTTGAAACAAATGTGGACGGTGCATTGAAAAGTCTACCTAAATACACGACTCAAGAAAATGAAGAAATAATTGAGCCTATAAAGAAAAACAAGAACAAAGTTGACGTGATGTTCAATAAACGACCACTATATGCAAATGCAAACACATACGAATTAGAGAAATTTGAAAAGAAACTTCTTGTTATATTTAATCAAGTACATGTTGTCGGATATGAAAAACCTAGATTTGGAACAGAAAAAGATGTGATGACGCTGAGAAATACTTTCGAAAACAAAGGATTTACAGTTGATGAATACACAGATTTGTCAAAAACGGAAATTTTATCGCAATTAGAAGAATGTGAGTTTTGTTTAATTATGTATATATTTATATTTCAATTTGATAACACTATTGATATACATATTATTTGTCATTTATATATTATCAGTTGAGTGCTTCTCTGAAACAGTTGGATTGATTGTGATGGTTTTCAAGTTGCTGTTGGATTTCGACCAGTTCTGACAATTCCATCTTTGTTTGTGTGGCAGCGAGTTTGAGCAATCTGCTCTTAGGCCTTTATAATCAGATTAGTGGAAGTTTAACTCGCCACTGTTCTCTGAATGACATTGTCAGGAGGACTCTTATTACCAACGTACTTTGGGCGTTGGTGCGGGACGTAACTTGTGCGACTTTCGCCTCAAGTAGTCGCTGAAGAGGGTTGGCGCCGTAGCTGCAACTACAGATCAAAATAAGGATTTGGTGCAAATATGAACCTCTCATACCAAATTACATATTTATGCCGTTTGGAGTTGGACTTTGGCCTACGAGACCCAGCTGCGAAGAGATTTCTTTAGGAAATCTCTCGCACTTGATTACTGCCGCTGGGGTTAAGAGAGCTGGCTCATTGTTCCCTCAAATGATTACAATTACATTACAATTCAGAGAGTAAATGCAGCCAGCATTCTTGCGCTATGACATGCTGCAAAATGATCTTAAATAGTTAATAGATTCAGGCGTTATTTTGTGAAAGTCAAATTTACATGCAATTTGATCTAACCTGCTTTGTGTGCTTCCGCCACCAATTAGTTCATGCGGCCTAGCGCCGGCCGGATATAGACAAAGGACATAACTTATCCCCCACTAATACATATCAAATTTTACACACCATAGACAAAGGTTTAAAACTAAATATTAGGGAACAATTAGAAATTAATAAACATAAAAATTCTAAAATTACTCTCATGAACAAACAGACTGACGTAAACCATTCCCCACTATTAAATATCTTTTCGCTCACACCATCCACCCCCACCCTCAATTCAATATAAGGGACGGCACTGCGATGGATTTGTCACTTGTAGCATGTTATTCTTACGATTAACGTCTACAACGCCTGAT
This sequence comes from Pyralis farinalis, assembly GCA_947507595.1. Lineage (NCBI taxonomy): Eukaryota > Metazoa > Arthropoda > Insecta > Lepidoptera > Pyralidae > Pyralis > Pyralis farinalis. The sequence goes on along the minus strand of OX382282.1, from coordinate 6,166,122 downwards.
GATGCCTCGTGGAGAGGCGAAACACGTGTCGCAGCGACGACCAGGCCAGTCGTGGCAGCGACGGTGGTGGTGGGGGCATGCGGATTCTGTTCCAGATGGCGGACGACCGCAGCAGCCGAGGCAGAGACTACCGGAGCAGCCATGGCAGCGTCGGCATGTACCATGTACTAACAGTAGTGGGTGGGTGCCGGCCGGCGCTAGGCCGCATGAACTAATTGGTGGCGGAAGCACACAAAGCAGGTTAGATCAAATTGCATGTAAAATGATCTTAGTTTCTAGATATTTTATTTTGTTTCTTTTAGTGTTTATAGTTATCCGTATTTTTAGTTTAACCTAACATGTTATACTTTAAACTAAGCTCTTGTTATAAAAACTATTTTAGTCTTCATCGTAACATTATTAAAAACGTAATTATTTTCAGTGCGTGAAACAGATTTCAGTGACTATGGCTGCGTGGCTGTAGCCGTACTCACACACGGTTCCAGACATGGCGAATTGATGGCAAAAGATATGTATTACAATGAACAGGATATTATTGAACGCCTGAACGTCAGTAAAAATCCAACTCTTATTACGAAACCGAGGATATTATTAATCCAGGTTGGTGCATCAGTTATGCTTGATGTCTCGAAAATGTTTGAAATAAAATTGCTCAACTAAGATTTAGTTAATCTATAGATAATCTACAGCATGAGACATATTTTGAGGTCACCAGAGTCATTACAACATTAACTTTGAGAACATCCGTGTGCGGATATGTGTATAGACGTGTATCGATATGTCCATGATAATGTCAAATAGTTTATTCGTGAACTTTCTACAGGTTGATTTGGGGAAAAATACCGATATACCTACATGGCACTTTACAGATTTGACTAAGACTCTCGAGCTTATTGTTTTGGTTTTCTAGTGTCATAAACACTAAATGTCATTCACATTTATTGGCGTATTGGCTACGTGCGTTCATTAAAACACCCTGCTTCGTATAACTCGATCATTTTAAACGTCGGTAGCCGAACTGTTCTAGTTTCCCCATTGTAACTTCAGTTACTGTGTGAATTGAGTTGAATGAACGCGGAAGTGGATGAATGTAGGAGACGAGGAAGATCGAATCTTACCTACCATGGCCAAATTGGTCATGTTATAGCAGAAGGTAATATCAGGAGCCCTAGGAATCGGCAATTTGTAGCGTTCAATTCTCTCAGCCTAACCCGCCCGGGACATGGCGTTAGATTTATTAACGATTACCATCTTTACAATATCGTATTTCAGGCTTGCAGAGGTTATGACGATACGGCAGGAATACTTGTTTTCCAGAGCGAAAGAGCTAAGTTCGTGGAAGACAAAGAACAAAAGGAAAAGTTCTATACTTTGCCGGTGGATGCTGATATGCTGGTCATACACAGTTCGTACGCCGGGAAGCCCTCTCACAGGTATGATGTTATTATAATATTGTGGTTTGACGTTGGTGTGGTGTTTTTAGGGCTTGTTACCTAAAAGGTAAACAAAGAGACCTTGTGGTTCCGCTTTGTTCGTTCGTCTGTTATAGATGCAATTTCCTATATCCCAGAGGTTTGTGGAGCGAAACTTTAATTTTTTTTCAGGTTGGTATATACATGTTTTGTGTGCTTCCAAGACCAATTAATTCATGGGAACTAGCGCCGGCACCCACCCACTACCGTTAGTCGATGCAACAAGCTTCGTTGCCATGGCTGCTCCGGTAGTTATCACTAGTGTACAATATTTACATGGTATAAAAACAAGATTGTACATAACACTGAACAGTTTTTTATTCTGGCAATGTTTTTATTATAATGCTATTATTTTTCTGCAACGTCAGAATGCCAACAAGTACGTAGCCCGTTTGATATAAACCGGTCACTAGCATCTGAACTTATATTAGATACAAAGAGTATATATATAGGAGTATCCTCCTTAGGACATATAGGAACTCCTCATGAGTTTTTTGGCAGAGTCATTCCAGGGAGTCGTTATGTGATGTTACATACAAAATTTATATTTCTCTTTTGTCTAGGGCCATACAAACTAGTAAGAATGGATGCAAGCAAACAAACACAATACAGTAATATGCTTCCAGATACAAATTCAAACAGTTTTGTCGTAATGTGCTTAATATTAATTTCAGGACACCTGGGGGGTCCTGGTTCATACAAACCTTTTGCGATAAAGTTGATAGCTTAGCAGAGGCGGAACATTTGGAAAGTATATTAACTGATATTAAGAGAACTGTCGCAATCGACTACGAAAATGAAAAGATTAATAAGAAAAAAGGTGTAAGCGAAATCAACAAACAAATGCCCGTGGTGACTTCGACGTTGTTGAGAAAACTGTATTTGAGGAAGTATCAATAATTTCTAGAAAGCTTTCTGCGGTTCGAGTGTGTGTTTTACAACGAAACGACACTACTGCGTTTGTTCAACATATTGTCAGGAGAGAACAGAACTATTTCAGGTTCGTTACAGAATCCAATACAATTACCAAGAAAAGACCTACCAGTCCTAGTAAGCCGATGTACTGGCATACGCAGATTATTTCTACTTAGATTCTACATATCTATATAGCTGGTAATAATATGGATACAGGTGATATATCAGATTACTTTCCCTACGATACTTTATTTACATACACTTAGTCTTGCAGTATCATTTTTATTACGTGGGCGCAACGTCAATGCGTGGGCCACAAGAACGGTATAAAGATCAAACAGTCTAGCTTCACAGAGAAGTTGAAAATGATTTTGGATGCCGTACAGAGTGGAGTGAAGCCAACATCGTCAAGTTCAATGTGTGCAAAATCCAGGCGTGTCTTTTTAGTGCGAAACGGAGTCCCTTTCATGTGGCTACCACTTTCCAGGGTGTATCTATTCCACTAACCGATATTATTGATCTGCTTGGCCTTGATTTAACATTAGCCTCAATTTCGGTCGCTCTCAAAAAAAAAAAATCAAAAATCGTTTACTGTGCATACTAACTATTTGTTTGTACACCGTTAATGATACTCGTATTACAATTAACAATGTATATTAACATAACAGCAATTATCATGTGGGTATACAAATATGAACGTTTCTTTACCTTCGGTACTAGTCGAGACTGTGTTACGGCAAGGTAAAGCTCTATTGAGGCGAGAGCAGCAACTGCAGGTAAACAAACTTTAGGGTGAAGCGGTATTTTCACATCAGAACTGCTTCTCAAATTATACTCGTACCAAGGTGAAATTCGATCTTTAGACATGTGGGATGGATCTGCTATGTATCAGTTACGCTGCTGAGCGGTGCGCGATGAGTTTGATAGGTGTACAAACATTAACAAAGGCTAAGTTTCAAAGTCTGGATCACCGACGTAGGGTGGCTTGCCGACAAGGAAGATACCGACAAGGTATTCTACAGAATTCACGTTGGTGAGTGTGCACACATGCTTCATCACTTAATTCCATCTTCTCCCTTCGACTATCGGAATACAAGACGAACACCCGGCTTCCACCCCTATACCGCTGAGATCCCCCACATTCACACGAAGCGATTTGCTTCTTATTTTATAAAGCAAACGGCTAGGGAGTGGAATGCCTTGCCCGTTTCGGTGTTCCCTGAGAAATACAACCGGGGTCTCTTCAAGTTAATGGTGACTCATCATCGCTTACCATGAGGTTAGGAAGGACCAAGTGCAAACTAATACCATTAAAAAAAAGCAAATGAAGACTTTCATACAAATTATCAGCAGACAGCGCTTCTAGCGGAACATATTGAACAGACTTCCAGATGCAAATGTGTCGTGCTAAACGAGATAGCGTAAACGAGATATGTTATAATCTATCTTTATCTTTACGGTGCAGGCAGAGGGAATCGAGCGCCACACGAGTCTCTTCTATAGCATTTATAGTTGTGTTATATCATAAGTGTCACATAAAAATTATAAATTCTCTTGAATGTTGTATACAACGCTATTTAATACGTAGATTTTACATAGAATAAGGTCAATTAACTTTTACCAATACGTTAGTGACAAGTTATGTTTATTTATTAGTACATGTATATAGAGGAGAGGGCACGGTGGCGCCACTGTTGACCTCGTACTCGCAATTAAATACAATTTTAAAATAAAATTTGCATATTGAGTTGAAATAAGTGCTAAATATATAACCAGTGCATAGTTTTATATGTATAAAAAATAATGTTAGTCAAATTTTATTCTTTGAATTTTATGTACAAGACCTACAACCATGTTTTTCGCAAATATACGAGTTCATTTAATTTAATTATTTTTTTATGCATCGTCGCGAGGCATACAAGCATACGGCCCACCGTAGCCTATGAACGCTTGCAATATATTAAGTATCACTCGCGCGATGCCACCTTTGCTGCTAACACAGCAACCTTAGTAGTTTACGGGTGACTTCACTGACACGCGGGAACACAATAACCCTCTAGGGACTAGTTATTTGTCCGCGGTTTTCTTTGAGGTGGAGGTAATTCGCCAGACAGGCTGCTAAATATCTGGAGACAAACTAGCATACAACTCACCTCATGTAAAATGGTTATTGTAGCATGTGAACACTTGCAGTACTAGAAGTATTCCTCGCACCTTGCTACCATAGCAACTCCCAAGTAGCGTATTGGTAACCTCACTCACATGAACACAATAACCACCAGGATGTTGCTATTTGGCTGCGGTTTTCAAATCTTAAACAACACCACGCTACCAAACCTGTTACAATCTGTTTTTGTTCTGCTCACCGCCTATCTACCATTTTTGCGTCCGCTATTTACACTGAATTCTCCAAACGTTTTCATTCTAGTAGATAAAAAAAAAAGGAAAAAAGTAAAAAGAGGATTAAATAAGATACAATAAGATTATATTTCAAAAACTGTAAGACGTGTCTAAGTGCCCGCGAGGGCCCAATGGCAAATAAAGAATTTTTATCTTATCTCATCTTATTGTTTTCTTGGTCTACACCTCTATATCGTACCTACATAAATCGCATCAATCAATCAATTTCATCTTGGTGTCTATATCAGGTGCAACAGGATTTATCTTGACTATGACTTAACTAGCATAAGAAAGATAAGCTTAGAAAGGAGCATAGCACGACTTACCTCATCAGCTCCCACAGCATTAGACTTATAGACAGTGTACTCCTCTTAACATCGCACTCAGAAAATTGGCTAGAATGAAATAGTGGAAAGTTGAACAATATAATCTACCACTGAAGGTCGAAAGAAAAGAAAAATGTTTATTAAAAGAGTCAATGGCTATGTTATTAGGGGTAAACGTTATGACAATTTCTATCATCTCCCAATGTCTTAAGGAACTTTCAGACCTTGGCTGGATCTCCATTCTCAACAGATTTGTGAATGTGGCGACGCGATATTGAGATTCCCTACACATCCGTTCATAGATAGTTCGAATCATGAAATTATACTTACAAATTTTGAGACTAAATACTGCATTTAACATTACTTGCCGTAAATATTATTCCTAGCGTTCCGTTTCCTAATGTATGGGATTAGGGACGGGGTCCGCTATCTAAGCCTAGGTATTTGAGGAAGATACTGATTTTGACATGGAGCGTCTGTAGTCATATTTTACCGCCTTTACCATGGTGAGTGCTCTGAAGAACTGTTTTCCCTTATCCCACCCTCTCCCCTCCGTCATAGAACCACAGGTGCAGGCTTGCGATGTCATTGGTCCGCTGTTGTGAACATTTCTTCGCGTACTAAAAAGTTCGGGAACTCCTATATCTGTCGTACCAAACCTTTCTTTTGTTAGGTCACATGTCTTTCGAAACATAATTTCTTGGATTTGTATATTTCCTTACGACGTTTTCTATCACAAGACCAGCACTTAAAAGGAAAATTTTTGAATATCTCAAACAATTCAATAATTAACTTTACTTGTTAATACAATTTACGAAAGATGAATTGCAACAATGTAACCAAACGAAACTCAAGAGCGAGAACTATCGCGCGAGAACGAGAACCATTGCAAAAGAATCTGTCTGACAAAACTGAAACATGCTGTTAATGTTGTTTTAGGCAGTGATGAAACTCTTTCTTGAAAGTTGCTCTCATTGAAAAATATGCGCTCTCTATTCTCCAATTGTTAATCGAATAAAATCGATCGAATTGATTAAAACTAAAATTGATCATCATTAACATAATAGAATCCACATATATATATAGCGCCATATAGGCAAAACAGATGTGATCAACTTACATGGCTGCAGAAGAAAACAGCTGCATCCATCTAGCATCTATAAAGGTAGATGAACACAGCTGAATAACTAAAATTAATCGCCATCAACATAATAAAATCACCTGATACATAGCGCCTGATGAAACTCTGTTCTTGTGGATAAAGTGTTTAAGCTGCAGAAGAGGTGCATGCGCGCTTTAAGTAATGCATGGTATCTAGATAGTTGTAAGCCGCTATTTAAAAAACTTAATGTACTACCTGTGCCATGCATGTATATAAGAGAGGTATGCATTTTTGTAAAACAAAATTCAGGATTTTACAAAATGCGATCGGATTGTAGTGCTAGGCGAACTAGAGCTCAATATAAAAACTTAATACATCGACCAACCTGTCATAAGTATATATATGAAAAAAATGCCTTTAATATGAGTATATTAATATATAACAATCTACCAGAGGAATTTAAGACTATAATGGGAAATATGTTTAAGACGAAATTGACGACATGGCTCTTAGATCACTGATTTTATAGTATTAAGGAATATCTGGACTACATGATTTAATTAATAATAATACATGTAACTATAAAATTTTTGCACGTCTGCACGCAGCCTGAATACACTACCATCCACGCCATTTGTAACACCTATTATAATATTGTGTATTCTTGCAAATAAAATTATTTGATTTGATTTGATATAAGGTGAAGCACATATAAACAAAACAGACGTGATTAAGTTACCAGGCAGCAGAAACAGCTGCATCCATCTCATCGCAGAGGTGGTGGGTAAATGCGCTAACGGCGGTAAGTTGGCGCTAAAGAATAGTGCGGTTAGCCAATTGGCCATTTTTGTAGTAGTCCATTGAAATGTTTTGGAAAAAAAGTTACAACGATCAAATGTTTATCTATAAGATGGCGGTCGCGGGACGAGGGTTGCGAGCCCACAAACATGGATTTAACTTTACATTAACCCCCTCTTGACATCCAAAAACTTAAATTGCGTGCTCTGCCTTTTGCAACCCTCAATTTTCAATGGACAATAGACGTATTCACATTACCTCAAAACACTAGATTTGGACCGGGATCGAAAAGTTGTCTGTCAAAATGTAAGGAGTCTGAGTCAAAACTTTTTGAATCCGTTTCGAATATGGATTTCCGAGGTGATAGAAATAACCCCACTGGCCTGAGAAGTTTTTCTAGACCAATCGGTGTCAGAAGCAAAAGAAGGTTACACAAAATGTAACCAAAGTAACCAAGGTAGATCAATCTTACTACCTTGACATAATTCTCAGTTGCGACTCTGTACCGATCGTCTGTACTGACTTGGTTAAATCTACATTTTCTTTTGAAATGTCTCCAATTTGTAGGTATTCGCTACTTTCGATAAACGTCTTTCTTGAATCATTTTTTGGTCCACGTCTTATTTTACACTGTTTTTTATCATTATTTTCTTTATTGTAAGTAGGGGTTTTTTTACTTAAACTATCTGTAGGTACTTTTTTTGAATGTCGGGACACATACAAGCATACGACCCAGCTGATGTAAAGTGGCTACCGTAGTCTAGAACGCTTGCAATACATTAGGTATAGACAAAACCCCATTTGCTGTGGTCCCCCAATTCCCGAACATGCAATTAACCATTGAAAAGAGTATTGGGATACTCGGTGTCGAGATCTCACTTGGAAGAAAAGGTCAAGCTGGCGTCAAAGAAACTTGGTGTGCTCAATAGAGACAAATAGTACTTGAGCGCGGGACAAAGACTTATATTATGTAAGTCCCAAGTCAGACTGCATATGGAGTAAGTACTACTGGAGGACTACTAGTCATCTCTGGACCGGCACCTGGTTACCAGCTAGGACTTTGTGACTCGATGCAAAGACGAACTGCGAGAATCGTCGATGATCCTAAAATCACACACGGTATTGAGCCCTTGAGTTTAAGGAGAGATTTCGGCTCCCTTTGCATGTTCTACCGATTGTATAATGGGTTTTGTTCTGAGGAGTTGTTCGATATGATGCCAACAGCCTCGTTTTACAATCGCACAGCTCGCCGACGGCTGGGGGTTCATCCTCATACACTGGAACCGCAATGGTCGCGTACTGTGAGGTTCCTGAGAAGTTTTCTACCGAGAACTATTAAGTTGTGGAATGAGCTCCCTGCCGAGGTTTTCCCAAGGGACTACAGTGTGGGGTTCTTCAGGAAACGCGTGACGAGGTTCTTACAGGGTCGGCAACGCAAGAGTGACACCCCTGGTGTTGCAAATGTCCATAGGCTACGGTAACTGCTTACAATCAGGCAGACCGTAAACTTGTTTACCACCTTAGTGGTATAAAACAAGTATCAATCGCGCGATACCACCTCTGCTGCTTATATATCATCTCCTTAGAACTTTACTGGTGGCCTTACTCACATGTAGAGAGACAACAACCCTCTAGGGAGTTGTTATTTGGCTGCCGTTTTCCGTGCGGTGGAGGTACTTCTCCAGACGGCCTGCTTTGATGCGCCCTACCTCTGTTAAACACACCCAGGCCAAGACCCTGGTATGTCCTGAGTGAGAATCGAACTCACGAGTGTTGGTGTCAAAGTAGCGTTACTAACCACTGCGTCACAGAGCTCGACAAAATACTACTTCGCTTTCAAGGAAATTGTATATTTGCTACATTGATTTGTTCATGTTCGTGAGTCTCTATATCAATCTTTACCAATAAGGTGAGTGAAGATGGTGAATTTGTTGTTCAACCAAACACGTCTACGTGCGTTCTTTAATGCGTTTGATTAAAACTATAATCGATTCCCCGTATTTATCTTATCTCCAAGTCCTTATTCAAGTAATTAGTTCTACTTATCTTCATTACTTTATTGTATCATTTTTACCTTTTATTGGGAAATAAAAACGATACATAAATAGGTCGCCGGTTCGAAAGCCTGGCATGTACCACCAAATTGTTCATTTACAATTTGTGGACATATTTGTAATTATCACTTGCTTGTGGTGAGGGTGAACATCATGATGATACCCGCACTACTACACTCATCTAAGAAGGGCCTGGCTTTCCCTCTGCGTTGTGGAGGTCTGATGGCAGTGGCTCCATGTAAAAATGTTTAACAATTATTATATATAGCGTCATAAAATTACAGTAGATTTCGGGCGTTTCAACGAGTTGCCTTGACTTTAAACAGTAACTACCCTGGTCACATTGTCTTGTCCAGGGTGCTTTTGAGAGATCGTACCAAGAATCCACTTAGGTACATTGTCCTCGCCAATTAAGACGACGCCATCAACGTCCAGTTCTGGTTTCTTAATACTCCACTTATATCTCTTATCTAAATACAATAAATAATCTTTAGATCAACGATCCCAAAAAAATGTTTGTCACTTTTTGAATTGATTTCCACCTATCTAAATCAGTTACATTTTTGTATGATCAGATTGAAAGTCGTCTATAACGTTAACAAGTCTTTCTCCTACCTAAAAATAACCGGGTCAACGGGAGAGGGTTAACGGAATAATCACTTAGTTGAATGGCCGCGAATTAAGCTACTCCTCGATTTGTACTAGGTACGCACGGAAAAAGGTAGTACTTAATTCTTTGAAGGTCGTAAGTGTGTCTTCCTGAGCGAATTCGAGTGGTATATAATGCCACGTGGTCCATTCCATTATGATTAATTGAACTCCAATCCAAGATTTAGTCGCATTGGATATTTGTCTTAACTCCTAGTCAGAGTCCCCGAAATTGGTGCCATTGTCAGAGTAAAAATTTTGGCAGCGGCCTCGTCGTCCGAAAAATCTTCGAAATGTAGCTATGGATCCTTGCGACGTAAGATCAGAAACGGCATAGATGTGAATTTTGTGAAAGATTAGGTGAGAATTGGATGCAGTTGGAGATTAGGTGAGAATTGGGTGCAGTTGGAGATAACTCGTCTTCCGGCGTATCTAAAATATGGCATTTATTCTTAAAGTTTTTAATTTGTTATTATGGTTTCAGTAAATATATGTATAATTTACTGAAACCATAGAAACAATTTTTATAGGTGGAGCTTGTTAAACAATAGGACGCTTGATAACAATGCTATGCGTCCATCTTTGCAGACTGGTAAAGATTAGCTTTTATAAAAAAGCGTGGATGGGTTGCTATGAGATTGGTATGAAAAAGCAGTGTGCGTTGTTGTGTGAATTAATATATTTGTGGTCTTTGAAATAGAAGTAACACGTACCTATCGGTAAGTAGTGGTAACAAAGCAAAGAAAAACAAGCGTTGGAAAGTACTGGGAGAGTATGTTATTTTGTACCAGTTTTAGAGCAAGTGAGAGGGACTGACAAACCAAGGCATGCAGCGTACCTTGGATGCGGTTGGGCGTGTCGCTGAGGTGAGAATTGAGTGATTGTTAAGGTCTTGAATGAAGATATTTCCATTGCGGATCCAGCGGTATTTGTGAGCATGTTGTTTGACGTTACGAAATAAGCGACGGTTGTCACTCGACATACGCTCATTTATATATGCAATCGTGTCAGTTCCATTTTCCGCCGAGTCAGTGCTTTCTGCAGGAACCTTCTTGCTTAGCTTGCCTCGTAAACACATTACCGGCGGGCAAGATTCAGTATTAACATCCTTGTTTGTCTTAAATCTAGCTTTGGAGACGTTGTCTACATCAGATTGTTTCAAATCAGCACCAATTTTCCAATTTTCTGAGCCGTGGTGAGCGCCAGATGGTATGGGGTTTTTATCCGTGCATTCTTTTAAACTACAGATTTCAACTTCTTTCCTCAATTATTGCCGCGGTTGGTGATTCACCTTGTTTTCTAATGTAGCCATTGCAGCTCCTTGTATCTTGTTTTCGTACGCCTGAGCGTCCAGAGCCTTCATTCTCGTCGCCTTAAGTAGTTCAAGAATATTCAATTCAGATTGTTAAAGCTTTTTCTAGTTAGGGTTGGGAAGTTAGGGTTTATTTTATGACACAAAATTAAATGCACCTGATAATGATCGTACTACGACTTATGAGCTGTGTGGGGTTGTTTATTGAAACAGTTGAATACTTGCATAAATTTCCTTTTACTTCTAACAAATTAAAAATCTAATCAATATATCAATAATCGTAATGACTGATATTTTATTATTAATTATAACTTGTAACCTTCTACTTGGCGTACGCACAGTGCAATGCCTCAGTCCGCACAGTAGCCCTCGTTATAAGTTTTTCTTCTCTCCTTTGCCACTGCTAACTGTCACCTCATTGGTTGCGCGCCATAATACCGTAGCCGAGGTTATTCAATGATAATACTTATTTCATTTAGAAGACAAGTCAGACATATTATTATTATATTATAGTTAAAAATATAGTGTAATTACTACAGGTAGTATTATTGTACGGGCCCCTTCGATACGACCCGTACACTTTCGTAAACGAATGTTGTAATAGTACATTATGATATAAGTGCGGTAAGTTGAAAATTACAGCCGAGGCAATATTACTAGCCCGAGCCATCGGCGAGGGCTATAAGGAAGCAGAGGCTGTAATTTTCAAAGCGCACGTATGTCATACGACGTTTTATAACATATTTACGAGGAAATTAATAAAACTCTGACTTTGTTAAATGAATAAATCTTTAATTAATTGTTAAAGCAGTTATAAAAATTTTAACAATTTTTAAAAGTGATTGTTACGTTGCCAGTTGGCACTTTTAATGTTGTCAAGTTATTATTATTAGTTACAATTTCCCCAGTTTCTCTCTCCTACTTTCACTCTCTTGAGTGAAAGTAGGAGAAACGAGACCACAGAGTTCTGCAGTCGTCGGTGGCGGCGGCGGAGGCGGTTGCGGCTGCGGCGACGATGGTGGAATGTACGCGTGTGTGCTCGTAGATGGTTGAAAGTCAACACTTGACTCCAAATGTATGTTCCTTGTAATGCGAGAGCTAATTTCTTCTTTATTTCTTATCGAGTCCTCTATGTATCCCTCGGCTACACTGCTCGACCGCCACCCTCCGTGGCGTTTTAGTGTTAATAAGTCCGCACCTGAATCGGCGAGCAATGTAGCCGAGGACCTTCTGAAACTGTGCCCTGTGTATTCATGAGCTTCAGGCAAATTTAAGAAAGTGGCAATTTCTTTCGGCATTGCTCCAAATTTATTAATGCCAATGGGTTGTTTACTGCATTTTCCAATTTGGTAATTTTGAAAAAATCTGTTGGAATTAGCTTTTGTTGAACGAAGCGCTTCGTATTTCTTCACCACGTCGTAAAAAGGGCCCTGTATTGTGAACGACCTTGGAATTTTATTTTTTGTGTTTTTAACCTGGACAAGAAGAACTCGCCCATGGTTCTCGATATCATTAGTTGTGATGTTTGCCAACTCTTGACGTCTACATGCACCATTTATACCGAATATTAATGCAACCTGAAAAAAGATAAAAATAACGTATAAACAACTATATAGTAAAGAAATACGAAAGTGAAAGAAATTAATCACAATTATTTAGTTTCAACTGACCTTTTTTGCTAAATATCGGCAATCCGGAGCTTCTTTTAGGAACGTCTTGATATTGTCAGCCGAAAATACTTTCGACTTTTTACTCATATGGCCATCTGAGCGTCTTTTTAGAAATGCTAGCAAGTTGGAGTATGACTTGATATCAATACCATGGTTTGTTTTCATAGTGCTTTTTAGCATTGAATAGTAGCACCACAATGAGCTTGACTTATATTTATGAGAAAGTTCCATGAAATAGGCTAAAAACACATTTTCTGAAAATGAATTTGCATTTTGGCTTGTTTTCCATAAGATGAAATTTTGATAGGCTTGTAAGTATCTATCGGTCGATTTTTCAGGCAAGAGGTTTAGAGTAGCCTTTTTCGCCGCGTTTAAGACTTGTGGCGGTGTCAAATTAATAAATTCATCACTACTTGACGACATTTTCAAATAAAAACAATGCAGTGAAAAGAAAAAGCGCGCGGAATTATTTTTACTTGTCCACAAATAAGCGATGCGCGCGCATCAACGTTTTTTTTTTTAGGCAAAGGTACAAACAGCCAGTATTACTAATAAAGTAAATTAATATTTTTGTGTTTTTGTTACAGATAAATGGTTGTAATTTATTGTCAAAATTAATTAAATTAAAGAATTAAATGTTTATTTGTTATATTTTATTTCCCAAAGTTAATTGTATTCATAAAATATTGACCACTTTCTTGACATAAAACCTCTTTGCTAGGATTTTTAAAAGTATCGTTCATTTTTAGACGGAGTATCCTAAAACTTTATTTAAAAAAAAACACGTGCCTTTTACACTCAGAGAAAGTATATACCTAGAGTTGACAAACGCGTACACCCGTAAGGGACAGCAACAAAAGTACATACAATAACAAGGTTACCAGACTGTGGAAAATTTTACCACTACATAATGCGTTTCGGCAATTTGAAATTTACAATGTACTCCCAGATAACTGTTTACCATAAGAAACTTGCATAGAATGTGTATTGTGTGTTATAATAATATACTCATAATATGGTATTAGCAATGTAAAAAAATCGAATAAGTCGATTCAGCCATTTCTACACACAAAGTAATAAAAGTTAATATTTACATACGTATGAAAACTACAGTATCTGAATAGATCAACAAACATATTTGCACTTTAATATTATTAGAATAGTATTTTTTACGCAAATCGAGTTACTGTATAGATCTATTAATTAACAGTAAGCCTGAGTTAGTTTCAGTAAGATCTGTGAAATCATTGGAATAAGGATAGGAGATTGGTGAAACCTAGCAGAGTTATATCAGAATGATGATTTGAGTCTTTTTAAACACTGTAAAATTTTACCAATTCACCAAAAAATACACTATACTATGTTAAAAGAAAATTATTTTAAACTTGACTTTCATCGTAAAGTGGAATGCGCTGTATTCACACGAGCAATAGCACAAAACCGGCTGCAAACATCACGCGCCACCAACGTGTACGGCGAGAGAACGACGCGTTACATTGTACCGCGCTTAATTAATAAACTACCACCTGATTTAAATAAAAATCTTGTTAGGAATAATATAAAATATAAATTAAAAAAGTACTTTTTAGACAATTTAAGTAGTCAAACAATTTAATTTCACTTAAGAACTTGAATAAAAACTATTTATACTACATGATTATTGTTATTTATTATCTGAAATAAAATAAATCTTAATTAAATTAATTCATATTTACCGTATACTTAGTTGCTTATTGTATGTGTATGTATTATTTATGTTACTCACTTATATCCTAATATATGTCTTCGAACGTACTTGCCCGGTACACTACAAGTACTTAACTACAACAATGAGATTCATTATTATTACTCACTATTCTATAGTATTCTTATTTTACATTGTATCATTGCATTTGCGTCAAACCCCAGTGGTTTATAAAATGCATTAATATTGTTTTTATAAAATGTTTATGTAAACTGGTATAATAAATAAATAAATAAATAATATAAATTAAACAATATATTTTTCTATTTTAGACATTTATTTTAAAGTATAAGCGATGACATGATACTAAATATAGGCATAGATATGAGATAAAAGATAAAAAACACTTCATAGACAATTTGTAAATAAAAATATTCGTGCCTTACAAACTAGCATTTATGTTTATTTTTCATAGATTTTTATTCTTAAAATCAATGTTATTAGATCGATTTTTCTACATCGTGTATTTATATAAATATCGTGAGGATGAAACAGTCGTCGAATATTCATGGTCACATTTACATACACGGTTTTTAGTTAAATCTTCTTTACACAATAAATGCGGATTATTCCATCTTAAAATTTAACATAGAAATGTTCAATAATTGTCATGTAAACAAGAATTAGTGCCAGGGATGATTTAAGTGTAAATATTAAACAAAGGTAAACAATCTTTGTTTTTAAACATTTTGTATTGCGCATCATGGTTTTCATTAGACTTAAACTAAAGCTACAATTGATCAAGGATTATCCTTTCACATATTGTACTCAAAAGGTGGTAAACTGCTACGGTCCCTTAATTCCCTAGTTCACTCTTTTCCTCTAACTTGTATAATCATATCTATCATCTATACATCGATTACATTAAAATTCTGTATAATGACAGATAGTTCAGCATTTTTATTTCACGTCGTTTAGTTTTTGACCTTAATATAGCTAATTTCTTTTTGCGTGACTCAGCCAGTAATGTCTTCAGTCTCAACTCAAAAGTAAGCTTTAATTTTCATGGTGTTAATGTAGTGTCCGTCGCTATTGGAAGTCCTGGATAATCGGTCTGGAAAATAGGACAATTTTAATTTTCTAACCCATTATTAGCACGTAATATCGACAGTTGATCGACAGCAGAGCAGATAATATGAATGTGGGAATGCGAATGGGTGACTCAGTGGTAAACTGCCTGCTTTATGCAGACGATGCAGCATTAATAGCAGAATCACCATCCGAACTGCAAACACTAGTTACAACAATGAAAGATGATTGTATGAAGAAAGGCTTACAATTGAATGCGAAGAAAACCAAGATAATGGTATTTGAAAGAGAGACAACCAGAACGAACACTAGGATTATGGTTGATGATGTAGTGTTGGAGCAAGTGAATGAGATTGTATATCTTGGAAGTGCTTTTAGCAGCAATGGAAGTTACACCGCTGATGTGGAGAGACGAGTGAGTGCCGGGAATAGGGTGAATGGAGCGTTGGGTAAACTTCTAGGCTGCCGAAATCTAAGCCAGAAGGCACAGCTCGCTGTACACAACGCGGTGCTAATTCCAACGCTAACTTATGGAAGTGAGAGCTGGGTATGGCAGAGAGAGCATGAAAGTAGAATAAATGCGGTCGAGATGCGAGCATTGCGCAAAATTTGTGGCATAACGCTTGCTGACCGCGTTCGTAATGAAGACGTGAGAGAAAGAGTTGGTCTAAAAGAGAGTGTCGGTGTTAAGATAAGAAAGGGCATGCTCCGTTGGTTCGGACATGTAGAAAGAATGCGGGACGAATAAATGATGAAACAGATATACAATGCAAAAGTGGAAGGATGTAGGAGCCGAGGAAGGCCGAGACTAACCTACCATGACCAAATTGGTCGTGTTTTATCAGAAGGTGCTGTCAGAAGCCCCAGGAACCGGCGAGCGTGCATGAAAAGAGCTATGAATGTCACAGAAGCGAGTGAAGTATGCAAGGACCGCGTCTTATGGCGCTCGGTTCTCTCTGCCTACCCCGCAACGGACTTGGCGTGAAGATATACATACATACATATACATACATACATATACATACATACATATACATACATACATACAATATCGATAGCCTAGTACTAACATTATATTAAAACTACTGTCAATACTATAATTTAGTAGAGCTTTACATATTTAAAAGTTTACAATTTCATACAATATAAAATGCTTGATTAACATTTATGTGTTGACACAAAAGCATGTGCTCCTGACATCACCTTCTGATAGAACACGACCAATCTGATCATGATAGGTAAGTCTTGGCCTTCCTCGGCTCCTACATCCTTCCACTTTTGCATTGTATATCTGCTTCGTCATTCTTTCATCCTGCATTCTTTCTACATGTCCGAACCAACGGAGCATGCCTCTTCTTATTTTAACACCGACGCTCTCTTTCAGACCAACTCTGCTTCTAACCTCATCATTGCGGATACGGTCTGCAAGCGTTACACCACAGATTTTGCGCAACGCTCGCATTTCAACCGCGTTTATCCTACTTTCATGCTCTCTCTGCCATACCCAGCTCTCGCTTCCATAAGTAAGCGTTGGGACCAGCACTGCATTGTGTATAGCCAGCTGCGCCTTCTGGCTCAGGTTTTTACTGCCAAGAAGTTTTCCCAACGCTCCATTCACACTATTCCCAGCACTCACTCGCCTTTCCACATCTGCGGTGTACCTTCCATCCCTGCTGAAAGCGCATCCAAGATATACAAACTCATTCACTTGTTCCAACACTTCATCATCTACCGTAATTCTTACATTGGTTCTGGTTTCTTCTCTTTCAAATACCATAATCTTTGTTTTCTTCGCATTCAATAGTAAGCCTTCCTTCATACATTCGTCTTTCATCATTGTGACTAGTGTTTGCAGCTCAGATGGTGTTTCTGCTAACAGGACAGCATCATCTGCATACAGCAGACAGTTCACCACTAGGTCACCCATGCGTAATCCTACATACGTCGATCTTATTCTCTGTAGACAACTATCGAGATACAGAATAAACAGCCTAGCAGACAACATGCAACCCTGTTTGACACCAATTTTGACATCAAACCAGGGTGACATGTTGCCATCTATTCGCACACATGCTGAGCAATCCTTGTAGGTGGACTGCACAGCACGCAGCAGTGAGCCGTCAATCCCATATCTCGGCAATATGCACCACAGTTCCTTTCGCACAACCCTATCAAATGCCTTCTCAAGATCCACAAAACCGCAGAAAACCTTCTGGTCTGTGGCCAGATGCTTCTCTACGATATTGCGGAGCGAGAAAACTTGATCCGTACATCCCCTTCCATTTCGGAATCCTCCTTGTGCCTCCCACAGCATTTCGTCAGATTTCACCCTCATTCTCCTTTCAATTATCTTTCCATATACTTTTGCTGCTAAGCTGATCAAACTGATGGCCCTATAGTTGGCGCAGTCCATGCGTGATCCCTTGCCTTTATACAAGGGTACGATGACCGCGCGTCCCCAGTCCATTGGGACCCTTCCAGTTCTCCAGCAAAGGTTGCATAAGTACCAGAAGGCGTCCCGGACGTAAGTGCCACCTAGTTTGATCATCTCAGCTGTAATCATATCAATTCCCGCAGACTTTCCATTTTTCAAACTTCGTATCGACCATTCTATCTCATCCATAGTTATACCTTCATCGGACGCCGTCAACGCGGAGTGAGCATCAGACTCACTCTCATTGTCAGCGTCCGAGGCATATTCGTACATTTCTTCAACATATTCACTCCACCGTTCTAACACTTCCTGAGTGTTTGCAAGAATGATACCAGCTTTAGACTTAATCTTGTTCATACTGGATGCCGACGAACCACCTCGAGACTTCTTTACCTCTCTCCAAAAGAGTTTGGTATTTGCCTCGAAGTTTCTCGTCAGCCTCTCTTCCTCATTCATAATTTGTCTTTCACGCTTCTCTTTCACTAAAGCCTTGGTTTCATTCTTGCATACGACGGTACATTTCTTTCTTCTTCTCTCTCATACTTTCATTTAAGGGCAAAGATGATACATAATCCAGCCACGCTTTCCTCTTTCTTGCTACGGAGGATTCGACCTCCGCATCCCACCAGGCATCCCCTTTCAATGTTTTATGCCTCTTTGCGCATCCACATGCTTCTTTTGCACTATCCACCATACTTTCTTTCAGAACTTTCCAGCAATCATCCACATCTGTGCCGGAAAGACTTGCATTTGCAAGTCTTTCGCTTACCAGATGTACATACATTCTCCTTACACTTTCATCTTGCAATTTTTCACTCCTTATCCTTTCATGATCTCCGAAAGGGATACGCACTCGCCAATGCCTCCACTTCTTGAAAAGTCCCACAAACCGGCTTACCACCAGGTAGTGGTCCGTTTCAAGAGTGGGACCTCTAAAGGCTCTTGTATCCATTATAGTATTTCGGAGACGTCTATCAATTATAATCAAATCAATCACACTTTTTTGGTCATTCCGTCGCCATGTATACGTGTGAATATCCTTGTGACGAAATAAAGTATTCGACACGAGGAGGTTTCGTTCCATACATAAATCTAGAATCGACTTACCTGCTTCGTTCACTCTCTTATCTCCATAGGGACCAAGAGCAGCTTCATAGCCGTCTCGTTTGGTCCCAACCCATCCATTCAAATCTCCACACATAATCACTCTTTCATTCCCTTCAGCTAAATCCAGAACATCCCTCACAGACTCCCAAAACTTCTCTAGTTCTTGGGCACACGCTGAGCTTACGGGAGCGTATGCTGCAACCAGAAATACTCGCGTGATGCCCAGTTTTATACGAACCCAGAGAAGTCTAGGCCCTACCAAACAGTAATCTTTCACACCAGGGGCTAAGCGAGAGGAGAGTATGACACCTACACCAGCACTGGCATGATCGTCCCGGTCTACACCAGACCATAGGGCCATCATCCCATCGGGCAGATCATCGGTGTCGCTCCCCTTGCGCTTAGTCTCTGTCACACACAAAGCATCTAAGCGTCTCTCATTCATTACGTCCATCAGCTCATTCATCTTATCACTCAGTCCACCTCTCACATTCCACGTGCCTATGCAGCACTCGGCTCTCTTCGACCCGCCGGAATTGGCGCTGCGTGGTGGGTGGCGGCCCCCACCGCCGCATGCACCTATGTTCGCACCGACGGGGGCGGATCGGTGCGCGTCGCCTCCGGGGGACGCCCTAATCCGCACATCGGTGCGTTTTCGGTCCAGAATTGCAATCTACTCGATTGGCAGGGGTCGCGAACGAGCACGCTTCTGGCACATGACCCCCTATCAATATATATACTCGCCAACAAACTGTTATAACAGTTTGGCGAACATAATAATTTGTACTATGTAACTGTATCGTGTAAATAAATAAATAAAACAATATAAATCAGTTGAGAATGCGCAAGCTTGCATTGCCAGAGGAACACCTGGTTCGTCAACAAATCAAATGTTGATGAACCAGGTCAACAAATGTTAACTTACGTATATGGTGGATGTTGAAACTGACGACTTATCCAAATAAATTTCTTCCGAAAGCCGTGGTCTTTAAAATGTTTGGAACATATGCGACTGTACTCGGCTCCCAATTCTGTCGTCGAGTAGCAAAAATCCATGCATTACGCACACTGACGACTTTAGGAAATCTAAAAAATAAACATACATCTAAGATTAAGCAAGTTAACATTTTTAATTTAAAAATAAATAAATACATTTTGACGAAAAATTATAAACAAAGAAGTATACAAAAGTAAGAAGTTAAAAAAAAGGTGTCTGTACCCATATAAATTACCCATAATTTCGGGATGTTTTCCCATACTACATACTGGTAACCCTAAAACGCTCATTATACCGATAAATTGAAAATACAACAGAAAATGGCTGACGCATTACCTACAGACAACCTTCAAGATTTAGGCGGTTTTTACTAGAAATACTTTTTGTAAATTAAACCGATATTTTCATTGTTTTTACGTTATTATACAAACAATTTATTTAAAAATTACATGTGTATCTAATTTTCGCAAAATATTTGATAACAACTATTAAAACTTTATACTTACGTATGAAAGGTTATGTTTTCGTATTTTTACTAACTGAGGCTTTTGCAGCCTTTTACACAGCAACGTACCATTGTTAAAGTAAAAAGACAATCCCAAACAAGCAAAAGAACACAAATATGCACTAATATTTCCCTTATATTTAGTAATTTATGCAAAAAATTTGTTGTACTACAAGGAACGAAACGATTGTTTGCCACGAACTTGTTTTTGTGGCAAACACAAAATAGTGAAACTATGACAGGGACAAAAAATATTTTATCTGTCTCTTCCCTTCTTATGAGGAACTGTATACATCTATCGCGTTCTATCTTGGTATTATTATTTGCTTGTCATCTCTGGGTATCCTTCCTCTGAGCTTTTACATTACATTATCGCACAAGTGCGTAATGAGATACATTACGATATTGAAATTGGTGTAATTACAACCACTTTACGAGCAAATATGTTATAAAATAATAATATGTAGGTACTGGCGGGCTTGTTCTTCGACCTCCGGTTGTAAATCGCAGGTCTGGGTTGGTGCAGAATGAAACGCCTGATGCTGACTGAAAGAATGGAGCCGCAGGTAATTGCTTCCAGGTCTGTACTGGTCTGGCTTCCAGGTAACTTGGCTGGCTAGTTCTCTCTTGTGTGAGCACTGGGTGTAGCGGTACCGATCGCCGCAACGGGGCCCATATTTATACCCCCGGTGTGGGAGCGGGAGGCACTACTGTGCGAAAGAGATAGAGATAGCCAAAATCGCCCAGAGCTGGAGGAATTACCTTAACGAGCTTGCTTTATTTTCATCAAAAATGTTTTCAAGTTTAATTTTTACATACTTTTGACCCTTTTTCATACAAGCTCATAAAACTTTTGCTAAAAGTTATTGCCAAAACCTATGGGTCAGTGAAGTTTTACACATATGAAATGTTTTATTACAGACTTACAACTATGATGATAGGTATTTATATTTACCATTAAGCTGTTGCCGCCACTAATCAAATATCTATAAACTTTATTACATATTTGGCTTGCAACAGGTCGTACCTATAAATAATGTAAAATGTAAAAACGTGTAAACGTGTAAAGTAAAGAATAAGAACAAAGTATACTAATAATACCTGTGGGAATCCTTTCCAGGAAATGAACTGTGGATGACCAACAAGTCGGATTCCACTGGTAATGTAAAATGTAAAAACGTGTAAACGTGTAAAGTAAAGAATAAGAACAAAGTGTACTAATAATACCTGTGGGAATCCTTTCCAGGAAATGAACTGTGGATGACCAACAAGTCGGATTCCACTGGTAGGGTATACAATTCATTTTCATCCGTGCCGTTTTTGTTAACCGTGTCCAATGAATCTTCGTATCGCATTCCCGCTAAATGATTTTCGCCTTTACCTGCCTGAAATAATGGATTTAGTATGATAATTTAAATAAGAAAACACTAATATTTCGCTAGTGGGAACACATGTATATTACAATATGAGTACTGTCATAGACAGTAAGCTAACAGCACGGGAATACTGGATTATAGAAAAACAGAAAAACTCTAAAGATTTTTTTCATTTGTAGCTCCCTTCCTCTTATATGCGTAGGTACTCTCGCAACGATGGTTCCAGGGAGTTGTTTCACAACAGGAGTCATTGAACATATTCACAACAGGATTGATTGTACCCTCCAGGGAGTTTTATTAGTCTGTAAGGTGCTTTGATGCGCCCGACCTCTCTTAAAAGCACTAGGACTAACACCCACGCAAATATGTGTACTGTATGAGAATGGAACTCATAAGCGTTGGTGTCAAAGTAATGTAACAGCGCGTTTGACCACTGCGCCACCGAGCTCGTCAATATGACTTTGAGGTAGATATTCGTAGACACTAGACAGATAGATTCACTTTGAGCAACGTTGACGTATGATGGAAAGTTAGGTAACACTTGAACGGGATAATTGAACATAAACATGTACCTGGAATATAACAATCTTTGGTTTAGTAATGAGAGTGGGATTTTTGTTCATCACGCGTTTTAATACATCCCCTTCTGTGAAATTCGGCGAATTAGTTGCTTCCAATCTCCCGCCCTCGAACCCATACGTGAGAATAACTACGGCAACGCATCCGTAATTCGTGAAGTCTTTCTCGGCAACTGAAAAATATATAAAAATACATTTACGGCGAGGTGGGTGGGTGGTGGATGGCAGCGGTAAAACGCTTGTCTGTTTGTCTTGGTCTGGGAGTTTTTAAGAGAAGTAGGGCGCGTCAAAGCAGCCCGTCTAGGGTAGTATCTCCACCTCACAGAAAACCGCAGCCAACGCCCTAGAGGGTTGTTGTGTTTCTGCGTCTGAGTGAGGTCTCCAGTAAGCTCCTAAGGAGTTGCTGTGTTAACAGCAGAAGTGGGCCCCATGATTGTATGCCTCCCGAAAAAAAAAAACAGAATATTGAATTACGCTCCGTTTGAACTTGGTGTGACACAAACGTATATATACACAGACGTTTCTAGTTTATTTATTGTATATAACTATAATATATTCTAACTTCGTTACGTTCAAGAGTCTGCTTAAAAATTTAGAGTCGTACTTGACCATTTTTATTTTTCATAAATCACAGATTAATTCAAACCATTTCGTCTGTTTGTTCGACGAAGTCTATTGACATATTTATTGTTAGGATAAACATCAGTTGAATTTTTGGTACATAACGGTATCATTTTGAATCATCGATGTATAAGGATGCGCCCTTCCAATAATGCTCTTTAAAAAGGTGCCAAGAGGCCCACTATGGTTTCGTTTGCCACGTTTCTATTCCAGGAACTGCGGTGAATGAGGCCCCGAATAATTTGTTGATTTGGAACAATGAAAGAACGGAGTCGGTTTCAAAGGAATAAATAAATAATAAAAATTTTACAATTCTTTATAAATATATCATAATCTATATTTGTTATTTTGTAGTGTATTATTTATATACAATATTAGCTGGTCTTGAATTTATTATACAATTTATACATTAATGTAACGATTTCAATTACATATACAGAATTAATCTAAGTGACAATATGACCTTAGGTCCTGCGAGGCTTAAAATAATTTGTACTACTATGGATGCCTGTACTTATAGGTAATTATTTACATTACATATTTATCATCAATTTTGTAAGCTACATGGGCTGTTCAGTTAGAAATATTTGACCATATGTAGGTACTTTCATATGTCTTAAATTATACGAACCACCTCGTAGAACAATGCAGTTGGCATTATTTTACGAGGAGATCCGTCGTCGCTCGTACCTATTACAAAACTCCTAACATTGCAGATCTCAAGTTGTGTGTTCGATGCCAGTGGTCACCATATTATAGCAACTGAGACAGGCCAATGCATACATACATGTAAAAGGGATAAGGCTCTCCACACACCCCTATTGTTGAAACATGTCCATATTATGTATTAATTCGTTTTAAATTTAAAAAGTTGTGTTCGAAGAGACTACAGCTTGTGCATGTAAGGCAATATGTGTGCACGTCATCAAAGTCCTATCTTTCTGCAGAAATATACAATGCATTCTAAAGTCCTTCAAAAAGCACTAATTTATAAAATTTTTGCCTTTTAATAATTTTTAATGTTTTGGCTATGTAATTCAGTCCAAATTTATATACTTATCAATTATTGCTCGAATAATATGGACACGATGGTTATAGGTTAATAGCTGTTCCAACGAATGCGTAATTAATGAATCAAAAATATAATATATACACACATTCATAAACGTACAATACTATATTTTAAATATACATAATTATTTTTAAATATCTAAAGTACGACTCCATTCATTTTTTGTTCCAAATTCTATGTTATGGAGGGAATTGTTGAGTACAGATTTTATTGTACGTAATTGCTAAATGATACACAAATAATTATATAATAAAATGAAATAATTCTGCATTCTTTTTTATATTTTTTAGAAGATTTTTTACACGATTTTACAACGCATGAAGGCATTTTTAGCCAGTAAAGCCATGGCGAAAACGCGTACGAATCAGACGAGTAGTCCCAAACGACTGTGAGCAAAAGCAATCTGATTTTTAAAATCAGATTACTTTTGTGGGAGCCTTTTTTTATCGATAGAACCTATCCATATACATCGATGTTTTGAATAGATTGAAATTGATATACTCGTAGCATCATCAATAGCTATCTTGTTCTATGTATTATTTTTATTAGCTCTTATTTCACGGGTTTTAATCCCGGTCATTTGATAAGCGTGGGCGGGGATATGAATCCAACGCGTAGAGGCCCCTTTGAAAAGAAAGATGTAATGTATTATACCAGCTGTGGCCAGCTCTAAGGGATATCAATGGGAGGATATACTCACGAACAGGTCACAGCAGGTATTGAGACTATTGCAAATGTGTTGGAAATAATTGAGCTATTGAAATGAGATCTGGAGGGATTATTAGTACTGGGCTATTGCAGAAGAGAGACGGACACCTGCCATAACTATCCTATCTGATGTTACTTCGGCAGGCGGTGACTCGCCACTACTAGATAGACCCCCGAAATGCCAGAGAAAGTCGGCCGGTGTGCTGCGCTTTCTCCGAAGTTACTCGCGGCGTTATGCCCTTTAACACTTCCACCCCTGGAGCATATCACCTGCTAGAGCAATATACTCTATCGACGGCCTCTCTCCTCTCTGGACGGCCAATGAAGGCAAGCTAGAGCTGAGAGTCCTGCGGGCCCTCTTGACTTTTCACTCCGACCGATCTCTGACAGACTCCGACTGATCGACTTTCTGGAGCACCCGGGTACCCGTGGTGTCGTTACGCACCAACAGTTCGCCACAAGCTGCCCTGCGGGAAAAAGAAATATAATAATTATTTTTATTATTATTATATTACGGGTTTAAATCCTGGTCATTTGATAGGCGTGCGCGGGGATATGGACCTACGCGTAGAGGCCGCTTTGAGAAGATTGATGTAATGGTGTACACCCACCGAGACCCGCTCCTGTGAACATCGATGGAACAATATATGCATGAGCAGGTCAGTAGATATTGGGACTATTGCGAATGAGTGGAAAATTATTGGTCTCTTGTAATGAGGTCTGGAGGGATTATTGATACGGCTGTTGCAGAAGAGTGACGGACATCAGTCATAACTACATATCTGATTGTTTCATTATTATTCACTAACTGCTGCCCGCGGCTCCGCCCGCGTGGAGTCAAATAACGTAGCCTATGTGTTAATCTAGATCATAATCTATCTACGTGCCAAATTTCATTCAAATCCATTCAGCCGTTTAAGCGTGAAAGAGCAACAAACATCCATCCATACATACAAACTTTCGCATTTATAATATTAGTAGGATATGCACCTACCTTGTGATCAAAAGCTTCATTGTTTATCAGACAATTCTATCGTTATCTACTTGCTTGTTTGATAAAGAAAAGAAAAGAGTGCATTTTAAATATTGTTAGTATAAGTTACTAGTACCGAGTAAAATGTATTGAAGTAGATAAATTCTTTAACTTACATTCGTCTAAACGGGAAAAAATTTCATCTCTCGTGGCGTCTGTCACTACAGTAACTTCAAATCCAAATCTGTTAAAAGTCCATCTGAGTGCCATGACGTCTTTTTCAGTGCCCACACGAGGATTATATCTCCTGAAATTCACTTGATTAAATATAACAAGAAGATTCGTTTCATATTTTCCAATTCGTATGTCGTCGCAAATGGTGATAGAGTTTTTATATTGCATGATTCTGATTCATTGTCTGAGTCTTCCATTTCATACTCAGGAGGTTTGCTCATTACACCATCTTCGTAAATATTTGTTTCATCATCACTAAATAATCCCGTTTTTGACATATTAGAATTTTCATTTCTCGTCATATCAGTCTTAATTAATACATCGTCACAAAGCCTCGTAGAGGATGGGTATGGAAATTCTGTAGGTCGAGAATTTTGTTTTTCATTAGTAACAACTTCTTTTGACGGTATGCCTTTTTCTTTTTCCGTGGTACTCGTTATCTCAATCATTGTTTCGAAACGTCTTCGCACGTATTGCTCGACTTGATAAATAATCGAATCGATTTCCTTTTATCATATCAATGTGGATAGACATAAACAAAAGTTGGTGACTACGTACATAACATATGTATTGCTGAGATAACATTTTGAATAGATAACAATTAATATGTTTTATTATATTTTAATGGAAATGAAAATTATCGCCGCCATGTTAGGTTATGTTAGGCTTTTTATGTAGAATTTATTTTTATTCTTATCCATGGCTTTCTTGATAAAAATTTTAGACTATTGCTGTTCCGAAAGTTTATTTTAAATTTACAATATGTAAAACTAGTCCATCTCTATCATCACGCTAGATCCCTTGAGGGGCAGGCAGGGGAAATCAAGCATTACAAGACGCGTCCTTACACATCTCGCCCGCTTCTCTTAAAACATCCAAACCAGGGCATCCGGGTCTGCTTGTATTCATTTCGTAGCTGTATTGTAACATGCATTACGTCTAGTAATCGAAAAATTAGTAAGTAAACGAAACGAAAGCTTTGGCAAAATCAAGAGGTCGACACTGGGAGAAAGGGAGAGTTAGTGTAAACGGCGGCAAGGAAGACTTCTTGGGAATATCCTCTCGTTTCGTATTTTCCTGTACATTGATTAAAAGTGTTGACTTAAAATTACAGTGTGATACGAATTGCATTGGATTTCTCATTGCACAACTACCCACCATAGATAGGATAGACCGAAAAATCATACGAATACGAGAAATAAATTTGCATGAATGACACTAAGTACGCAACGACCTGTATGTTATCCTGCGATATTAACATAAAATGAAATATAATAACAAGTTAAGATAGTTTAAAATGTTTTTGGTTTGAAACAGTTACGTCACACAGTAATATAAAGGATTAGTATTGCTTGCACTCAACCAGTGGATTAAGTTGTGCTAAAGTTAAATGGCAAATGAGCCAATGAGAGCAGAAATAGCTAATGAGAGCAGAGTGTCTACCTTACAGCACAGGACTGTTTAAATGTGCTTTGCGCATTACAAAAATTAAAGACATTCCTTTAAAACCATCGATTTGGAAAAAGATCCAAGTTCGGAAGAAACTTTCGACGAGGTTGGCGGGTAGAGTTTCACACCAACGCTCGTATTTTTATACTGTTATTTATTGTCAATTAAAATTTGCCTGGTTTGAAATCTGATGTCAAAGAAAGTAACAAATTATAATACGCGAGCCAGCAACAGATTTTCATGACCCAACATACTCTTGGCTGAAATGCTTTTTTTTATACCACTGAAGTGGCAATCAAGCATATCGTCTGCCTGATGGTAAAGTCTCCGTAGCCTATGGACATTTGTATCACCAAAGGTGTCACTCATGCGTTGCCGACCCTCTAAAAACCTCTTCACGCATTTCTTGAAGAATTCCAAGTTGTAGACCCTTGGAAAAACCTCGGCTGGGAGCTTGAGTGTTCTGGGAAGAAAACTTCTCTGGAACCGTACAGTACGCGATCATTGCGGTTCCAGCGTTTGAAAGTGAACTCTCCGCCGTTGGCGAGCGGTGCGGTTATGAAAAGCAGCTGTCGGCATCATTTCGAACTATTCTTCAGAACACAACGCGTTGTACAATCGGTAGAACACAGAAAGGGAGGAAAATCTCTCCTTAAACTTTAGGGTTGAATACCGTGTGTAAGCTAGTAGTAGTAGGATTGTCGACAATTCTCACAGCTCGTCTCTGAATCGAATCACAAGGTTCAAAGTCAAAGTCAAAGTCAAAATCTTTTTATTCCGTAAAAATGGCTACATTTGTTTGGAATCGTCACAATTTTTTTCCCTACCGTGCAGTTCATGACTAGGTGAGCACTGATAAAAATACTGCCAAAAAACTCAGGCATCCCTCTTTTGGTATCCAAACAAATTTACATAATTTATTAATTACATTATAATTGGATCGACTCAATCCCAGGCATTTTTATCATTAATATAGTCAGATACTTTATAATATGCCCTGCTACACAATTTGGCTTTAATAGTACTTTTAAACTTGTTTATTGACAATTCTCTTATATTGCTGGGAAGTTTGTTATAGAACCGTATACATTGCCCCATAAAAGAATTACTTATTTTGTGGAGACGGCTTGCATGTAACACAAGATTATGCTTATATCTAGTATTTATGTTATGAGTATCACTCTTTTTACAAAATGAGTCTATGTTTTTATGGACATACAAAAGATTTTCATAGATATATTGCGATGCGACTGTTAGAATATTTATTTCTTTGAATTTTTCTCTAAGGCTCTCACGGGGACCAAGTTTGTAGATAGCTCTTATGGCTCTCTTTTGTAATAAAAAGATGGTGTTAATGTCCGCGGAGTTACCCCAAAGAAGAATTCCGTATGACATAATACTATGAAAGTAGCTGAAATAAACTATTCTAGCCGTATCAACATCAGTGAGCCGTCTAATAGTTTTCACTGCATAGGCTGCAGAACTTAGTTTTCCTGATAATTTTTCAATTTGTGGGCCCCATTGTAGTTTGGAGTCAATTGTTATACCCAAGAACACAGTTGTCTCCACAGGGGCTAAATTAGTTCCATTAACATGTACATTGGTAGTCACCTGTCTTACATTAGGTGTTGAGAACTTAATTACTTTAGTCTTTTTATCATTTAAAACCAGATTATTAACTTTAAACCAATGCATAACTTTAGAGAGAGCATCGTTAACTTCGTCATAATTATAATTCAAACTGGTATCCAGGTGCTCCCGCCCAAGGGTGACTGCAGCACTCCAAGTGCTGATTTGAGACTTATATAACATAAGTCTTTGCCTAACGCTGAAGTATTGCTTTGCTATGAGCACACCAAGATTTTGTACGCCAGCTTAAGCTTCTCTTTCAGGTGACTTCGATATTGCACATCACTGGAGATCTCGATGCCAAGCATCCTTATCGTGACGGTAAGATGTGTGTTCTGGAATTTAAGAAACACAGCAAATGGAGTTTTCTTAGCAGTGAACGAGCAAATTTGTGTCTTCTTGGGGTTGAATTCGTTCAAGTTAAGCCGCCCCTAGTCAGATACTTTGGCCAGTACCATCCATTTCAGACACAATTTTATCGCGGCTTTCTTCCACAAGGGAACGAGGGATGTTTGCACGGCCTGTATATCAAGTGTCCCCGGTGCTGTCGTCCACATAACAATGAGTACCATCAATTGACAACATATCATGGATACTCAAGAGAAACAGCGTCGGAGACATTACAGAACCCTGAGGGACGCCAGCATTGATACTATCGGAGCATCCACCGTCAACCACGGCTTTTATGTATCTGTTGGATAAAAAGTTGGTAACCCATTTCCACAAACTCTCGGGCAGCCCGTATGATGGTAACTTCGATAGAAGACCCCGGTACCGGATCCGATCGAACACCTTCACCATATCTAGGCTGACAGCCAATGTCTCACCTTGACTCTCTATCGCCTCTGTATAAGATACATAAGAAGATCACCAGTTGAGCGACCGTGGCGGAAACCGTAATGACGGTCGCTGATCAAGTCGTGATCCTCTAGGTATCCTAGGAGTCGTTTATTTATCAGATGCTCTATCACCTTGGAGAGAAGGAAGGTTATAGCAATAGGCCTGTAATTCGATGGGTCTGATCTATCGCCCTTTTTGGGCACCGGGTGCACATTGGCGGTCTTCTATGAAGTCGGAACCTGCCCAGTAGAGTAGAAAACACGAAAAGGCGTATTAGTACAGAACACACCCCAGGAGAACACAGCTTCTACACCAGTGGTGGTGTACCATCTGGCCCACTCGATTTATCAATATTGAGAGACAGTAATACCCGCCGGATATGTCGCTGGGTAATGGAGATTTCCGGCATGGACCTACCGCACCTCGGGATGGTACAGCACAGGCACAGCTCCCCTGATATTCATATTCGAGTTAGACGCAGGGATTTTACCGAGTAAATCGGCTTTCTCCTTGGCTCTATGGGCCAAACAGGCGATTGGGAATGTAGCATTCCATACCATCTAATACAATCTCCGTAGCCACTGCGGTTGCGCAGGAATCCAAAAATAGTGTAAATACTTCAGAGAGTTGTACCATGAAGTCTTGTGAATGTCAGCTGCGGTTCCATGAGTGGGTCGAGCAGTAGCACCCTCCCGCGCAGTTAGAAAAAAAACATATTTTTAATCACTTCCTCCCGGTTGAAAATTTATCAACTATAGTTAACTAGGTTAACCTAATATCTAGAGGAAAATATGTACGCTGACTATAAAGTGGTGGATTATACGTCAGCTGATCACAAGCACATGAAAAAATATATATGTGTTGAGTGATTTATTCTCAATTACTAATTTATCAGAGGATAGTTTATATGTTATTTTGAATAAATAAAAACGTCAGCTGGCTGTATCTCGGTGGAAAGATTGTTAGCTGATGTCCTAAAGGAGCTAACCCAGGAGTTAAACCGAAGCACCTCCATCCTTCGTCGTCGTGCATCGACTATTTAAATGCATCAGCTGACGAGTTTTCTATCAGCATACTGCTAGCTGATATTTTTGTTACTTACAGGATCATATTAACAATAAACTTACAATTTTTCGAGAAGAAATCGAAAAAAAATCTTTACGAAATTGGTCCCTGTCTCGGACTATCATGTTTTATCTATCATTTTCATAGATCTACCTTTACGCCAAATCCCTTGCGGGGTAGGCAGAGAGAACGGAACACAACGTGACTCGTGCATACCTCACTGGCTTCTTTAACATTCATTGCTCTTCTCATGCACGCTCGCCGGTTTCTAGGGCTCCTGACATCACCTTCTGATAGAGCACGACCAATTTGATCATGTCAGGTAAGTCTTGGCCTTCCTCGGCTCCTACATCCTTTCACTTTTGCATTGTTCATCTGCTTCGTAATTCTTTCATCCAGCATTCTTTATACATGCCCGAACCAACGGAGCATACCTCTTCTTATTTTAACACCGACGTTTTCTTTCTGACCAACTCTGTTTTTAACATCATCATTGCGAATACGGTCTACAAGCGTTACGCCACAAATTTTTCGCTCGTATTTCGACCGTGAAATTTCGAGAAGAAATGATTGACGAAATTGGTCCCTGTCTTGAGAACTATCATGTTTTAAATTGGTTCTTGTTAAATCTTAGCTCTCTTACAACATTATAATTTGCCTCTAAGGATTGTTGTCCGTGCTTCTATAGTACATTTTAAAAAAATACAAGAACGAAATATTTACTTAATAAATGGCACAAAAAAATAACGATGGAAAAGTAGTGCTAAATACCTAATCATTATTAAAATTTTAGAGATAAGATTGTAACTAAAGATTATATATAAGATTGTAACTAAGAACTGTAATCAAATGCATTGTAACAGTAGACGTGTTTGGATAAACAATGGATATACCGCAGTCACGCACCTTATCAGTAGAGATTAATGAAAAGATAAATAATTCGCAAAATAATTTACTTCTAAGCCAAATAGAATCCCCATGTAACAATGCAACAAATAGATCACGCAGCAATTCTCCTTTATGCAAAAGAGAAAATCAGACAATAAATCAGCGGGAAGACAATGAATACGTGAATCTAAAAAAGTTTAACAAAAGAGCATTATCAAGAGTGTCGAATACCTATGAATTAGAGACTTTTCCAAAGAAATTGATGATTATATTTAACCAAGTGAATGTTGACGGCCGGCATAGAGTGGGAACTGAGAAAGATGTCAAGGCTTTTACGGAGACATTCGGGAAATTTGGCTTTACTATTCAAGAACTAAGAGATAAAACACAATCTGAAATTCTCTCCAAATTAGACAGCCGTAAGTAAACAATTAAATTTATGTTATAAGTTTGATTTTCTAAAAAAGTACTCAAAATTCTAATACTTTTAGTATTAGAATTTTGAGTACTTTTTGCTTGTCATTTTTCGCAAGGTTTTTTATTATTTTTATGTGAATCATCATTATCCGAGCGTTAATCCCGGTCGTGTCCTATACTTCCGCTTCGAGCCCCAGGATCTGCTTTCCGACTTTTACGTCTCCATTTCGCGCGGTCTTCTGCATCCCTCATAGAGCATTGGCACGCATGTCATCCCTCACGATGTTAAGCCAGCACTTCTTGGGTTTGCTTCTTCTGCCGGGACCCGGCGAATGTGGCACGGTTTGACATTTTTTGCTTGTTTTCGTAAGGCGTGGCCGTACCAGCGACACGCAGCTGCTCCTTGCGTAGCTCAAGTACAGCCATGCAATTCTCTAAGCGACTCGTAATGGCTGTGTGCGTCGCTGTGATCACAGATGTCACAGCTTTGACATCGTCTACTGCGATCACGGCTTTTTATTTGGTATTCTATAAGGCTGTAAGCGTACGCGAGGCTGTTTGCCTTGTAGAATTCCAATTCCAAACGCAGCCTTGCGGCGCTAGTGTCGCACAACCATGAAAAGCGACACTAAGGAATTGCAATTTTGTGTTCAAGGCTATAACAGCCGATGTTTCCGAGGATGTAAGGATGTTTGCTCTTACAGAATTGCATGGCTGGCCACTCTTTGCTGCCATATAGAAACGTGGTTCCTCATGTATGAGCCGGACATGTCCCGACAAATATTAATATACTCTTCAGGCACCCGTTTGGATCTCAGTGCCCACCAGATCATCACGCGATGAACGTAGTCGAAGGCCTTCTCCACGTCTAAAAACAGAAGATGCAGAGGCATATACTTCGTCCTGTATTTCTCCACGACGATCCTTAGAGCAGAAACGGGGGCCATGGTTCCATGACCAGGCCGGAAGCCATACCGATATTCCAAGACAATGCACTTCTGCTATCGTGCAGGAGTGCATTGTCTTGGTTTAAGTACATTTCGATAATTAAAATACATGTGACAAGAGAGTCTACATGTTGAATGCGTAGTTGTATACATAGATGCTCCCTTAACTTATTCAGTTGTTTAGACCTGTAGAATCAGTTATGCACTACATCGGTTACGTACTTTTCAAAATGCATTTCTTCGTCCAATATTAAACCCAGATTTCGAGCTTCACGTGTGTGCTCAATTACAATATTATCAACGGTGATTTGAGGTTGACACTTAATAATTAGCATTTTGTTTTGGTAGCATTAAGTGTCAAAGAATTTCTCTGTGACCACTCATATATATTATGTATGTACATATGTATATCTTCACACCAGGTCCCTTGCGGAGTAGAGAACTGAGCGCCAGAAGACGCAGTCCTAGCATACTTCACTCGCTTCTTTAATATTCATAGCCTTTTTCATGTACGTTCGCCGGTTACAAGGATTCCTGACATCACCTTGTGATAAAACACGACCAATTTGGTCATTGTAGGTTAGTCTTGGTCTTCCCTGGCTCCTAAATCCTTCCATTTTCGCATGGTATATCTGTTTGGTCATTCTCTCATCTTGCATTCTTTCTACATGTCCGAACGACAGAACATGTCTTTTCTTATCTTAACACCGACACTTTCTTTCAGAACTACAACTTTCCAACTATCTTTCTTACGTCATCATTACGAACGCGGTCAGCAAGCATTACGCCACAAATTTTGCGCAATGCAAATAGAATAAATGCGGTCAAGATGAGACTTGACCGCATTTATTCTACTTTCATGCGTCCTTTTCGATGATAAGCTGACTTTCCGAGAGCATTACGACCAGATTATCAACAAATCATTACAAATGCTTGGGTTCATAGGCAGGATCACAAAACTTTAAGAATAGTAAGAACCTTATTATTCTATTTAATTCTTTAGTAAGTTCTGTGAGAAGTAAACTGGAGTATGCCTCTATAATATGGTCTCCTATTGACGCTGTTCATTCTAAGCATTTCGAAAGTATCCTAAGCAAATTTCTTCGTCTGCTTTGGTACAGAACCGCTCCTGGTCCTTTCTTATCTTACCATGAAATACTTGCCAAATTTAGAACATCTGATCTCAATAGTCGGCGCCATTGACAGGACTTGATTGTATTGTTCAAATTACTCCATACCATCATGGATCCCTCATCAATATTGAGTAGCTTGCATATCAACATTCCATACAATGCCAGACATACCCTCCCTACCTTTGTTTTTTCTGTGGATAATAATAGCGTATCCTTCTTTTACCCAATACCTAGAATGTACTGGAAATATAATGAACTCTCTTATAATAATGATCTTGATATTTTCAATAACCATTTTCTACGTTTCAAAAAAAAATATATACAAAATATCCTTCGCTTTATCTCCTATTACTAATGCCATCACCAACGTGTTTTTTTTTTTTTTTATTTACGTTCATGTTTTCAACTAAGTTAACTCCAAGGTTTTTTTCTAACCTAGTAATTCTGCTAATTTCGATTCTTTATGCTAACACACCTAGGATAGCAATCTAGATCATGAATAACTTTATAGTAAATGGTTCTAAACTGTTATTTCACTGTAATTGTTATATGTTGTGTTGTTTGAATAAATAAGTAAATAAAATAAATATCCCGCAGCGTGTCGCGGTACTTAAAACTAATTATTTACAGGGGTCACATTTGATCATAATGTAGAATCATCAGCCGCACGTGTACGTATAGTTTGTGCCTGACCGCTCAAATGAAAATGAAACCAATTCACTGCCCCTGTGTCAACTCCGGATTATATTGTGTCATTTTGGATAAAAGAAAAGAAATATTTAAAAAATCGAAAGCCCTCGAGAAGTCCAGTAGGACAAGAATTGGCTCTTTGCCCTCAACTTGAACTGTTAGAATATTGACCGTCACGTCTAAGAGTGTAAGTGTGGTGCCTCGGTATTTCCAAAAAACCAGACTGGCCCACAGGTGATTCTCTTCAATGTATTCCGTTAGTTGTTCAACGACTTTTCTCTTTATTATATTATTTACAATGAAATATATGAATATTAATATTCTTATTAAAAATAAAAAAAACAAATAGAATACTTTTTATGAATAATTTAAAATGACTTACTCATATTTTTGACACACAAAAATTAGCAGGGCAAGACACTGTTTGGCTGCATATCTTTCACTTCTATGATATTACAATTTTTAGGAGTGGGATGAACAATGCCCGTTCCCCAAGTTGAGGGAAATTAGACGTACTTATAGACATACCTATTTACGCATATTGTAATCATATCTAATTAATAATCAGTATAATCATATCCAGTGATATTCCATAAATGCCTACAGTATTGGACTTAAGCGCTTCTATTATTTTACGTATTTTCATAGAATCAATCGACTGTAAAGTGAAGTTTACGTCGAGTATCGAAATAAATTTGAACTTTGCCACATGGCTTATAAAGTATGAAAAAGGCATGGTTTGCGAAAACTACGATTTAGATACTCTAACTAACTAAAACGCTTAATGCACAGAAATATTAAAATTATGCTCGAGTTCTAAACTGTGTGAACACTGCTTAGTAAGAAATCCTACATAAATAAAACAAATGCAAATCGTCTCGGGGTGGGATAAAATCTAATATCACAACTAATAAAGCGAAATCTTCTGTAGAAAAAAGTTTATCCGATAATAAAATTATTACTAAGCCTATTGACATACACATACATACATATCATCACGCTTGTCTCCCATTGAGATAGGCAGAAATCATGGAATGCCAAGTGTACCGATCTAAACATATCTGTCTCGCCTATTCCATACTTGTCAATCTCTTCACACATGTCTTTGGTTGCCAGTGCTTTTAATTTGGCCCTTTTTCAGCGCATCAGCTATTCAATCCATATGCGTGCGGCTAGGGTGGCCCCTGGGAATATCTCATTCTTGTTCGATATACTTCTTTCGTAACTCTTTGGTCATATATTCTTTCTAAATGTCCAAACCATCTCAGCATACCCTTTTCAATTTTTGTTACTATGTCATCTTTCATACAACAACATAATATGCTATTTTTTACTCTATCAACAATTTTTACTCCATACATAGGTGTTTTCTCAGCGTTCACATTTCAACAGAATTTACCCTACTTTCATGCTTTTTTGCTATACTCATAAATCAATACCGATGTCAATGTTGGCATTAATATACCCTGAGTGATAGCAAAGCGAGCTTTGCCGGTTATATATATGTTTTGCTTGTCAAAACCTAATATAACACACTGATACGGTTTGCTGCTTTCACTCTTCTCTCAATATCTTCCTAACATTTTCCATCTCTCGTAAACATAGAACCTAGGTACACAAATTCATTCACTTGTTTCACTTTTTCATGTCCGTTCATTAGCTACCACTCTGTAATAGTTTCATTTCTTTTAATAACCATTGCTGTCGTTTTCATTACATTGTAAGCTTTTTCCAAATCAAAGAAGGTGCAGAAACCTTCCTATATTTTGCTAAGGCATACAATTTGCATACTACACTCAGGACTCTTATACCACGGTAATTTTTGCACTCCTGCTGTGAATCTTTCTTACCTTTACCTTTGTACAGCGGCACAATCACGACCAGTTGCCCGGTACACGGCGGGAATGCCAGCATAGATTTTTTTTCCGGACATGCCCACCACTGTATCTCCTGTGTAGCCAGAATTAACAGCGGCGACCACCAAAAAGGCACCGAAGAGTGAAGTTCATTGCTGTCCCGGGGGTTAAACTACAGCTGCCTTGGAACTCACAACGAATTTAATCAGAAGAAATTTGTACGAGTAGGAAGTTTTGAAGTTGACTTACCCTCTTAGCAAAGTGAGAGACAGCAAGATGACAAATAAGGTATTTAAAAACCCCACAAAGATGGCTAGTCAAATGAAGCTCAACTGCCGTGCACCACGGTTTATCAAATATCTAACACTATAAATTGTTACCTAACACATCGCTTCCAATAATATACATTCCAGACCCGTCTAAACGCCAGGTAATTCTCCCTTGTTGCCACTAAATCAGAACTGTATACTACCCCGGATGTGACACGTAAGAAATTTAACATATCGTCCTGCTCCCGATGCCAATGATCGCACTCCCTGAGAACATGATGTACTGTTAGCTCGAATTCATGATATGTCGTAGAACACTCACAGAAAGGCGATGACACAAGTCCAAATGCAAAGAGCTGCGCCCTAAAGTTTCCATGCCCTGTTAAAAATTGCCCAACAGAATGATCGACTTCTAATCTTTACTTAATCTGTCTCACACTGATTGAAAGAACAGATACAAGTGGCGTCCTTTAGTAGAAGTTTCCCATCTTTCTTGCCATTCAGACAGCAAACTTTCAAGTACCTCGTCAATTGGTTTGAACAGTCTAAGTATTTTGTTATGATCGCGGTGTTTTAGATTTTTGAAGCGCGTCGTTGTATTTCCAAGTCAACTACCAGTTGACACGCCTGCCAGCACTGATAGTGCCTCGGTGGTCACAATTCTATACGATTTACATAAAAATATTAAAGCGATACGCTGACTTTGCAGTAACGTGCGATGCGCAGTGCCTACCTATGGTAGCCCTATCAGCCCATGCAGGTGAACCGTACGTAATGCATCCTAAATATGTGGCTGCGTAAATAATTTTTAACGTTTTAAAAGTTAAGCCCCACGTCGAGGTGGAAATTCGAGTTAACGCGGAAAAGTTCTTTTTGGCTTTTTCTCCAACCTGCTTTATGTGTTCAGTGTAATTAAAATCTTTGTCTAACAGTAATCTCAAGTAACAAACCGAGCTTTTATTTGCAACCGATACTCCATTGAAATGTAATCGCGGCGGAACCTGTAAATTTCCCTTGAGTAACAGCTGATATGTTTTGTGGGGCGCGAAATCCTGACGGTTACGATAACCCCAGTCTGACATGAGGTCAAGGCAAGTACTGGCTAGTTTTTCTATACTTGATATCCAACCTAGATTATATAAAAGGTACAGCAGACTTACCCGCTTTAAGCTTTCCGGCAGATATCCTATCATATCCTACAGCTTTACTAATTTAAAATTGTTTGATTGCATTAATTATTACTTCCATGCTAATGTCATTTTCACAGTTACGTTTCTCATTCTCTTCTTTATTTCTATTACTTTCATTTCTACCTCGTTTAAATAAATCTGTACGATTACTTTCAAAGTATCCCTTCCATTCCTTTAAATATTTTATATTATCCGTAATTACATATAAAATAACAAATAAATACTGACACAGCAAATAAATTCAATTAATATTTTATGAAGTTAATAAATTATAATAATGACTGTAATTCCATACAAGAAAAAAATGAAGTTCAATTAACATTATTACAAATATAAACGCTTTTTTCTGATTGCTGTAAATGAGTAAAAATGAGTATTATTTATTCATTTAATAATACAAATTCTGCAGGATATGATAAAATGCCTAAAAACGAATAATTTAACAATTGTGGTACAGATTCTAACATCAGTACTCAGTTACTTGATGAACATAACATTTATGCAAGTATATTTCCTAACGTACATTAAATGTCAATTGTAAGTCAATAAAATACCATTTGAATATTATAGACCAATTTGACAGAGCCTGGATTATAGATACATTAATATTGCTGTTTTGTCACATTTTATTTTAATAAATAATGACTTTAATTTTCAACTTTAAATTATTATACACAATAAAACAACTAAATTACATCTAAAATTTAATAAATCTAAAATAATAATAATAACCTAAAATAAATCTAAAAAGTGTGGCCCCCGCGGCATTGTACCAACGATGCTGGCAGCAAAATTTGTCAAATTATTCTCTATTTCCTTTGATATCTATACTAATTTTAAGCGCTAAATGTTTAAATGGCTAATCGATAAGAGTTTTTTGACAATACTTGACGTCAAAAAACGAATTAATAAATAAAATCTGACTGTTTTAGTATTTTTACAGAAAACAAATAGCATTTAACAGAACTAAAAATTAAGCGAAAAAGACAACTATATGCCACTACATATTTTGTCATTGGTATCAATGCTGTATAATTTTACATTACATTATTTTATTTATACGAGTATGTTATTGATTTCTTATCATCGCATGCCTATTTTAAACCAGCCGGAAATTAATGTATGATCCTGCCGAATAATTTAAAGTATTTAGAAAATTCATGTCGCGTTATGACCCCAGATTGTACTGGGGCGTTTATTAAAAAATATCATATTTAGTAGTAATCATATAATATACATTTCAGTTGCCAACGATGATTTTACCGAATATGGGTGCCTTGCTGTGGTATTCCTCACCTGCCTATCAAAAATAGGTGCATTGGGGGCTAAAGACGAAGAACCTTACACTGAAAAGGATATTATACAGCGCCTAAAGGCAAGCAGGAATGAAACCCTCATTACAAAGCCGAAAATAGTATTAATACAGGTAAATTATTCCGCAAACGATATTTGCAACGTCAGGTTCCGGTGTATGTCACCGGAAAGGTAAGTCAAAATAAATTCAGTCGTGTCGAAGTCACTCATAGAGGGTAAGTTCAATATTTGACATTAGTCACGACATTTTTTTAACTTATATTTCAAATTTATTAAATAAAGTCTTTTCGTCGTATTGCTTCAGTCAAAATTGAAGACATTTTCTTAAAAAAAAAATTAGAACTAATAATCTACGGGGTTGAGTTCAGGCGAGTGTGCACGTCATACAGTTGTTACTCACCAACCGATCGAGAGATTTGGAGACCTTGTATAACTTGTTATGTGATGTGCAAAATGAGGTCCTCCTCAGGATATATATTGTAACCACATATCGCATTGTATTAGTAATATTATGCCCTGTCAACAAGTCGCCTAATTTATTTTATTAAAAAAATAAGTTAAATGTCACGATTTACACGCGACAGTGTTCGACCTAATCAATAGCCCGTCAATGATGCCAGCCCAAACGTTGATGCCAAATTGGTTCTAAAAATAATCATTCCTCATAACTTGCGAATGTATTCAAATAAATTGGATAGAGCATCATATAAAAAATAAAAATATCTTTATATATATATATTTACTTGTTCCATGATGCTCTTTCCAGGTATATAGCAATGACTGTATATTTTAGTGATAGGCATTTGATTATGTAAGTTTCGATAAGTAAAATAAAACAATCGTATCCGATAATTGGTGGAACGAAAGGACTAGAATACACGATCATTATTTATTGAATCTCCAAATTCAAAGTATTCAGTTTAAAATAGGGTAGGACTATTTTAAACTTATATACCTATCTATTATAAAATTATTGTATATTAAGTTTCGATGTTAGTAATATACAAATTT
Organism: Pyralis farinalis; assembly: GCA_947507595.1. Classification (NCBI taxonomy): domain Eukaryota; kingdom Metazoa; phylum Arthropoda; class Insecta; order Lepidoptera; family Pyralidae; genus Pyralis; species Pyralis farinalis. The sequence goes on along the minus strand of OX382282.1, from coordinate 6,125,349 downwards.
TGGCCGATCACTACCCTACCCTAAAGGACTTACGCTGTGGATATAAATGTTTTCCAGATATAATATACATAGGCATGCTACTTAGCTTTATTCCGCCGAGATGAGAATCCAGCTCTCGCGTGATGTGAAGCAGGTACCTCCCCCAAACGACCAATACGCGACTGTTGTTACTGGCACGAAGCCGGCGCTCGATAAAGAAATATGAAAAGCAGATAAAGAACCCTTTAATAGTGATGTAATCATTTAACAAGTAGGTTATGTTGAATAATTTATTTTTAATTCTAAAACATGTGGTTTAATTGAGTAAAAGGACAGGCTCCATCTACGCCTGGTCCCATGACCTGCAACGATAGACGTGATTGGTTCCGCTCAACCACTGTACATTAAAATTAAAATTTAATTTCATACTTTGATTTCGAGGGCTTATCAAGGTATAATTCTGGTCTGTTCGTACATGAAGTCTTTCCCTAAGTAGATTTATGTCTACAGTGGATTTAAATCAATTATTATCCTATATGACACCAATCTGAGGTTCAACTTAGCACAAATGATAGCACTGTTTCCCCCAAAATTATTGTGGATTATAGGTATCAATATTTATCCCAAGGGACTATTTCTTTCAATATTCTATTTAAATCTGTCAGTATTGTCAATAGTTATGGAATCGGAATGAAAGAAGTAAATGACATTAGTAATTCATGTGTTAAAATATTATTTATTTTAGAAATTGCCTATTTGTAAACTGAAAAACTAAAACTCCTCCTCCTCCACCTCGTTGTTTTCTAAGATGAGATAAGATGAGAGATTTTCAAAATATTTACCCTCATTATCTATACATTGCTGCCAAGATGGCAGCAATGTATAGATAATGAGGGTATATTTATATTTTATATAATGAGGGTACAGTTGCCGCTCGGCTGCATTATCGAATAGACGCTTGTTTGTTTTTGCTTGATTCCAGTAGTTCTCAATCTTTGTTTTACAATGTTTGACTGTGCGAGCTGCGGTTTGCAACACTCAGAGGGAACGATCTGCAGTGTTTGTAAAAAGCGCTACGACTTCCAGTGCTCGGGTATTACTGAGGCCGGCTACCGGAAATTGGGTGACAGGAAAAACACCTGGCGCTGTCCCAAATGCAAGACAAATACATGTACGTCCGCAGCTGCGGTGTCACCGCAGCCCAGCCAGTTGGACAAAATACAGGAGCAACTCCAGAGAATAACATTCCAACTAGCACCGATACCTTCACTAGTGATGTTAAGATGTTAAATTAATTAGGAGTGAGATCAGTGAACTGAAAGATTCAATTGAAATGGCGCATGCGACTATTATGGCCTTGTCGGATAGAGTTGAGGGCCTGGAGACACGGATCATAGACGCAGAAAAGCTAGTAGGTGAAGTTCCAGCTCTTCAAAACGAGGTTGCCAGACTTAATCGAGAGCTACATGACCGAGATCAGTGGGCCAGAAGTAATAACGTGGAAATCCGGGGGATTCCGTTAAAGAGAAATGAGAATTTGTACGAAGTTGCGGAAAAGATAGGAACTTTATGTGCCTTTCAATTTCGTAAAGAAGAAATAAATTATATTGCACGTATACCCAGCCGCATCTCCAATAATGACAAACCAATTGTAATATCATTCAACAACCGCTATAGGAAGGAAGAACTAGTAGCTTTGGCACGGAAGAGTAACCAGTTGTGCTTGTCGAATTTGGGTTTCTCCTCCCCAGGGACCTTCTACGTCAATGACCATCTGACGCCATTAAATAAGTCTTTACTGAATAAAGCACGGTTATTGGCTAAGGAAAAAAACTTCAGGTTATCTGGGTCAAGCATTGCAAAATTATGGGCAGGAAGTCGGAAACATCACCCATATTCAATATAAAGTGCGAAAAAGATCTTCAAAAAATCACTTAGTTCTTAATTGTTTGGAGTTATTACTACTATTTTTTATCATTATATTTGTAAACATAGTGTATATCGTACAGTTTGGGAGCCGTATTCAACAACTCGACTACCTGTTTTTTGTTGAATGCGCTGTCGTTGACGGAATCGCCAACCAAATACTGCATGTAAGTTATTATTTGCTCAAACAATTATCGCTTGTCCGCACATTCACCGTAGGCTACATTTGTGTTATTGTCGCTCGCGATCTAAGTAACACAATATCATATTCGTTTACAAGTTGCTTGCACTGCATATATCTATTACTAAATATTTTTTATGTGTGTACCTTACATTGCTATGAATTATTAGAACAACGTTATTGGTATTATTTACAGTCACGATTTATTTATTTTTTGTGCATCTTGATTTTGCATATGGAAATCTTCAATGAGCTCAAAACATTTGCTGCAAAAATTACTTTAATTTTATTGAAATGCGATATTGGTTCTGCCCGGTATTATAGTTATGTTGTGGATGCTTCGGGAGTTTTAAAGATTCATTATAATATATTGTTTCGCTTCAGGTGTAGTGCGGTTGTTGTTAAAAATGGCTAATATTAACTTATACTATCAAAACACGCGAGGGCTACGCACCAAAATACACATATTTAAACGTAATTTACTTCTAAACCAATACGATGTAATTTCGCTTACTGAAACATGGTTGACCGATGGTATTAGCAATAGTGAACTTTTTGATGATAGGTACCTAGTTTTTCGACGCGATAGGGATTATTTACGCACCAACGAAAGGTATGGTGGTGGTGTACTCCTGGCGGTGCGTCGCGAGTTAAATGTGGTGCATCGTCCCGAGTGGGCCTCCTCTGCCGAGGATGTATGGGTCACGATAAGTTATAAGTCAAGCGACCGTTCACTTAGCAAAGTACATCTTTGTACATTGTATCTTTGCGCAGAAAACGAAGGATATTCCTTTAGCAATCAATTGCATAATTTTTCCGATAAATTGTCTTATATTGTTAATGCTTGTCCGAATGATATTTTCATAGTAATGGGTGATTTTAATCTGAGTAATATATCCTGGAATAGTGATGGACTTAACTTGCAACCAACAGCAATCGCGGGTGAGACTCAGTTATACTTTTTTGATACGTTATCGGAATGTAATTTAAATCAGTTTAATTATTGTCAAAATGTCAATAACAGAATCTTGGATTTAGTTTTGTGTAACGTAGACGTATCTGTTGTTTCTTGTGATGATGACGCTCTAGTGCCTGAAGATGTACACCACAAGTCGTTGACTATTAATTTAAGTTGCGATGTTGTTAAGCCCTTATTATCAAAACCAAGACTTAAATATTTTTATGAATCGGGAGATTATGAAAGAATTAATACGTCTTTAAATGACATTGACTGGGAGTCTCATTTCAATAACAAAACATTAGATGACGCCGTGGATTACTTTTACCAACGCTTATATAATTTAATACAGAAATATATACCACATAAAACTGTTTGCTCCTCAGGCTTTCCTCCTTGGTATAATGCCGCACTAAAAAATGTTCTTAAAGAAAAATTCAAGTATCTTAAAAATTTCGAACTTATGGAAATATAGACGATTACGACACTTTCTCCTTACTAAGAAAAAGATCCAAACAACTTGAGCAGCAATGCTACAAAGCGTATTTGGAAAAAGCGGAAAATTCGATTATCAAAAATCCAAAATTATTCTGGTCATTTATTAAATCAAATAAAAAGGAATCAAATTCACTGCCATCTACTTTAACTTATGAAGGGCAATCAGCTGATACTGGAGAAAGCATCTGTAATCTTTTTGCAACATATTTTCAGTCAAATTTTCTCTCTTTGTCTAATAATAGTCATTGTTCTAATACTAGTTACGCAAACTCTTCAGAACTCTCGCAGGCAATAAGTAACATTGAAATTGACCTTGAGACTGTATATGAAATGCTGAAATCACTTGACTTAGCGAAGGGTGCTGGACCGGATGACATATCTCCTATATTTATTGTGAATTGTGCCAAAAGCTTAGCCAGACCTCTCACGATCCTGTTTAAGCGATCCATGATGGAAGGTATCGTCCCAAAACTTTGGAAATCCGCTTTTATTACTCCAGTACATAAAACTGGCAGTAAAAATGAGATAAAAAACTATCGTCCAATCTCCAAACTATGTTTGTTTGCTAAAATTCTTGAACGTCTCGTCTACCGCCAGGTCTATAACACGCTATCGAATACATTCATACCTGAACAACACGGATTTCTCAAAAATCGGTCAACTATATCAAACCTGTTATTGTTTACAGAATATACAACATCTGGTATGGATGCTGGCAGTCAAGTCGACGCCATTTTCACTGACTACAGCAAAGCCTTCGATCGGATTGATCATAAAATATTGTTGCAGAAGCTTCTAACGGCCGGTATTCATGGAAACTTGTTCAGATGGTTTACTTCTTATATAGACAATCGATCGCAAGCTGTAACAGTGAATGGATATTCATCTAACTGGCATTTAGTCCCCTCTGGGGTCCCACAAGGATCGTTGATCGGTCCTCTCCTATTTAACATTTTCATTAATGACATAAACTCTTGCTTCACCTACTCCAAATTCTTAATGTACGCAGATGATATGAAAATTTTTAAGCGAATTCATGACTTTAACGACTGTTTCCTGTTACAGCAGGACCTTAATAAATTTGAAGAATATTGTAAGCTCAATAACTTAGATTTAAACGTTTCGAAATATTATAGTATGACGTTCAGTAGAAAACCTAAAATAATTGACTATCGGTATACACTTAGACGATTACCACTTGCCAGGGTTGATAAAGTTCGTGATTTAGGAGTCATTCACGATTCTAAATTGACTTACGCGAGTCATGTAGATCATATTGCTAAAAAAGCTAACAAAGCTCTAGGTTTTACTCTCAGATCCTGTTCTCAGTTTACCAACATAAAAATGATTAAAGTCTTATATTCCTCTTATGTGCGTAGCATTCTTGAGTACTGCTCGGAGATATGGAATCCGCAATATGAAGTTTACATCAACAGGCTAGAGTCAATTCAATGTAAGTTCTTGAGATTTTTACAATACAAGTGTAACAGTTTTCTAAGCAGTTACGAAGCGAGATGTAAGAAACAACACACTCTGCCTCTTGCGGTGAGACGTAAGATAGCAGATGTAGCTACCTTAGTAAAAATAGCACACTCTAAAATAGATTCTCCTGAACTTCTCTCCTTCATAAATCTACGAGTTCCTAACCGATGTAACGTTAGACGACCTACAACTTTAGCTGTTCCTTTTTGTGCAACTAATTACAGAAGTAATTCATTTTTTGTTCGATCGGCAAATAATTACAACGATATGGTTGGCGCTTCCGATTTAGACCTCTTCGATACAAAATTGAAAACCTTCAAAAGTACTTTAACTAAAGCATAGTTTGATGCGGTTCCATAGCTGGTTGTGCATTGTTATTTTGTGTATATATACTTGCATAATTATACTGTGTAGTATGTAGATTCTATTGTCGGATAATATCAATTTTTGAGTATTTTATTTAGATATGTATTGTGCTAAACTATTTTTAGTAACAGTATCAATATTTTCTTGTGTATGTGAAAAAATAAACAAGTTTTCAGAGACTATATGCGAAAACTATGTAAATGTGTATATCTCATGTTTAACTAGTAACTAATTTTAGATGATATCATTACTGTTTTGTTTTCCAAATAAAATAAAATAAAATATTTATGCCTTTGCGATAGAACTATGGGGATCTAGATTCGACAAACTGTGTGGAAGCATTTTGTACTGCCTCCTGGGAAGAAAATTTTTTACCACGTAGAAAATTGTCCAAGTCAAGAAAAAAATAGTGGTCAGTTGGAGCAAGGTCAGACGAGTACGGAGAATGACGTATGGTTTCTAACTACAGCTCCTGTAGAGTTACAACGGTTTCTCGTGCAGTGTGAGGTCTTGCGTTGTGATAGAGCAATAATGGTGAAGATTGATTCACGAGTCGGGACTAGTTCACTGCTAGTGTCGACATCATAGTGCGAAGTTCGGCACAATTAAACATCTGCTCTTATTGCTTGACCAGACCTGAGAAAGCTCTGGTGAATAATGCCATGAAGAGACCATCAATCAGTTACCATTACCTTTTTATTGTTAAGCTTTGCTTTATGGCACTGTTACGGCGGTTGACCTAGGGTCAGTCATTGCATTTTTCGTTCATGGTTATCGTAAAGAATATACTTTTCGTCACATGTCACAATTCGATCCAATATTCCTTCATTTCTGTACCGATTCAACAAGGCAACACAAGTTTGAACACGCGTTTCTTTCTGCAGATCAGTCAAATCATGAGGCACCGATTTTTCACATTTTTTTTATCTCATTGATTTGATGCAAATGAGTCAATATTGTAGGTAAGATAACGTTAAACCATGCCGCTAATTCCTGGGTAGTTTGACTCGGATCGGCTTCCACCATCTTCTTTAATTCAGCGTTATTCACCTGTGTGTGTGGTCTTTCACGTGGTTCGTTCTTCAAGTCGAAGTTTTCATTACGAAAGCGTTTAAACTAAAAACGCACGGTGCGTTCATTAGCAGTCTCGTCTCCAAACAGCATTGATATTGCGAGCCGTTTCTGCCATGTTCGTTCCGGGTCGGAACTCATATTCAAAAATTACTCGGATTTTCTAAGTATCCGTCTTTCTCGTCTAAGCTGAATAAAAAAAAACAATTGAAATTCGAAAATAAAATGTTGCACATTTTTTAAAAGAAAAACCTCATAGGAATCATGTGAAAAAAGTTTCACTCGAAAATCTCACACCATGAAGGTTTAATGTCAATTCAAAGTATCTATTACTATAAAACGGCAATTTCATACTTTAACCCTATTACACGACGAAGCACTATTCGATTCTGTCTCAGTAGTTTTGTTTTAGGCTTCCAGTTTTTCGTTTCATTAACAGCCCTCAAATTGCGTCTAGTCTATTAAATGAATGTTGTTTTAATAGCATTCTTAGCCTGTGAGATGCTTTAGCCAAATTTATTGTTTTTGTACATGATTATGAAAATAAGGAAATTATGTGAAAAAAGCTGTTAGTATTCTTTGACCCCTATGACTGCATACGATAGAGTATAGACTGTAAATGCGTTGAGGCCAAATACATAATAATCATGATGTCGAAAAGCTGGTATTAGTGTTTAGGACAATCGGCAGATTTGCATGTTTATTGTGTAAAAATACTTCGCAGCAAATCTTTGTTGCATTGATAAAGAAGTGTATTGTACCTACCGTTAATCCCAAAAGAGCGCTAATGGGCGGAAATCGTTCATATATTTTTTTTGTAGACTTTCTCCTTGTCTGTTCTTAATTTATAAACGATTTTTATGTTTTAAGCTCATTTAAATACTTTCAGACTTCTACATATACCGAAACTACGTCGGACAGTGGGGAGATAAATGAAAGAGTATACCATGACAACAGTGTGGACAGTGATGAATTCTACACCCTGCCGGTCGAATCAGATATGCTGGTCATTCACAGTTCTTACGAGGGAAAATCCTCTTATAAGTATGATATTTTCTACATTAAATGTTGATATCTATCTACTGTTGTATGATACAAAATACTTTCAATTAGCGGTAACCCAAGCAGCACACAAACGATTTTAACATCAATATACCAGCCTATTTAGAACTTATAGTTCTTTTGCAGACTTAAAAGCGTGTCATAAAAAGTGTGTCTCGTCATTTGACAGGAAAAGAAACACAAATTTTCATTTTAAAAATAACGTTTTGTAAATTTATACTTGATAAAGTTATCACTTAACAAACTATTATTTCTGTAAATAACTCATTTGACAAATAATTGAAAGACAACCTTTCGTTACATCAAAACAGCATTTTGCGTCAAACTAATCATTTTAAATCATGTTAATTGGTAGACCAACGCAAACCATAAATTACGCAACCATAAATTCATTCTTTGCAAAGAAAGCTTTCCTAGAAAGTAGAACACGGGACTGTACCTACTTTAGGTTCAGGTATGGATGTCTGATAATAAAGAAGTAAAATGTGGTGATTATTTATTTTGATTGTAAAATTATTATTTTTTGGTTATACGTAGTAGTATTGTAATCAATGAATTGTTATCTAATGATAAAAATATTTTATAATTTCAGATTACTTGCTAAGGATTTTAATAGCATGACTTCTGAATAATTGTCTTTAAGCTTTAATATTCGGTCGATGCGATCATCCGCATGCATGTTTTTTTTTTGCTGGAAGGGCACCAGTCATTAGGGTTCCGTACCCAAAGGGTAAAACGTAACCCTATTACTGAGGCTCCGCTGTCCGTCCGTCCGTCCGTCTGTCACCAGGTTCTATCTCATGAACGGTGATAGTTAGACAGCTGAAATTTTCACAGATGATGTATTTCTGTTGCCGCTATAACAACAAATACTAAAAAATAGAATAAAATAAATATTTAAGGGGGCTCCCATACAACAAACGTGATTTTTTTGCCGTTTTTATAGATAATGGTACGGAACCCTTCGTGCGCGAGTCCGACTCGCACTTGGCCGTTTTTTTTGTTGTATTTCACTTGAGTTGCTTATAGTTTCCTGATGTTTATCATTGATTTGATTTCTTTTATGGTGCCACGCTTCAGCAGAATTCGAAATTCTGTGTATTTTCATGTTGTTATTTTTGTAATAACTCCTGTATCTTGGAGTGTACTTGGGTGGCGAATTAGTAGTCCCACTCACATACATAGTTCTCTTCAACCCAATAAGCAATGGCCTTGCTATCTTCATCGGTCAGGATTTCTAGATACTTATTGAAATAGACTTGAATATTTGTTTCCTTTAAATAGCTACGTGCTCGATTTGATAGTTCTCCATGGCGAAATCGCTGGAGGACCTTAGCGCTATGCTCAATGACCTCAGTAGTGTTTCCAACCAGGTAGGTCTCAAGATCTCAGCGAGGGCTGGCAGAAATTGGCCTGCACGGCTTTGGCCAGTCGCCAGTAGTCACGCGACCCAGTAGGGTGTGCTACTAGTTCCGTGCCGACTCGTGTAACGCGCTGGACGTTCGCTCTTATGTATGCTCTCTAGCAGACCTTGGTGACAGTATTGTAGGCTGATTTCAGCGAGTTAGTATTCGGATCTTTAAGGGCGCCGCGACCCCTGATCCAAGCGCGATACGTCGACTGTTTGTTACTAACAGCTTCAACGCATTTGCGAAGGATTTAAACCAAGGGTGTCTCCGGCTTTTGATGTTGACATCGGAGTGAGGAATGTAGTATTCCATACCAACACCGACCTCGTCAATAATGGCCGCAGCACTCGCCGTTAGATTTTTCTCACTGAACCAGCGCTGCCTCCATGGGACGGAAGCAAAGTAGTCGCGCATGCCGTACCAATCTGCTGACGAGTAGTGCTAGACACGACGCTTAACTTCCGTGGGTTATGGTGGAATTCCGCTTGGTACTGTGCTGGATACTAGGCAGTGGTCAGATGTGCCCAGGGGCGCCCTGACCTCAGCCCGGTAGGTAGCAGGATGGGTAGTCAGTAGATCTAGTAGAGAGGGCTCTGATCAGCGACATCTGGTATTCTGGTAGGTTGGTTTAACAGTTGCATCAGGCTGTGCGAAAGAGCGAACGCGTGGGCGGTCCTTCCTACATGGTTAGTCGTGGTGGATCCCAACCAGGAGTCGTGGTAAGAGTTGAAGTGCCCCAAACATACCATCTCTGCAGTAGGGTACCCCGCTCCTGCGTTTCATCTGCCCGGCTCATGTACTCAAAGAGCCGAGTCGTCTCCGTGTCCTGTATGTTGTCCGTAAGGGCCAGGTTTACATGTACCCAGAGGACGGGAAACGACGAATCCTCTAGGCAGCGCAGACGGTGACAACATCCAGCGGACAAACAAACAGACCCTGGCTTTTGCGAAGAAATTCTCCTCAAGCACGTAACCGGCATACTGGAGGTAGGAAGAGGGGGCGGTGATTTTTAGTATGCTTTCTCCGTCACCGCAAAGATGTAATTGAATATTAAGTACCTACACAACAAAGGTACAAAGTTCATGTTTTTTTGTATAAATTCATTTTGATATGCGCTTTAATTTGCTCCATAGTAATTTATGTGTATTTGTTATTACCTCATACAAACGAAATACTTTGTTTCTTGCAATAAGTCATGTAATAATAATAATAACCCCGCAGGGCAGCTTGTGGCGAGCTGTTGTGCGTAACGACACCACGGGTACCCGAGTGCTCCAGAGAGTCGATCAGGGCCTTCGTCTCTTCGTCTTCGTCGGTCGGAGTGAAAAGTCAAGAAGGCCCGCAGGACTCTCAGCACTGGCTTGCCTTCATTAGCCGTCCAGAGAGGAGTCGATAGAGTATATTGCTCTAGCAGGTGATATACTCCAGGGGTAGAAGTGTTAAAGGGCATAACGCCGCGAGTAACTTCGGAGAAAGCGCAGCACACCTCTCAACACCTCTGAGTCACTCACACCGGTGTTGCCCCCGGCCGACTATCTCTGGCATTTCGGGGGTCCATCTAGTGAGTGGCGAGCCACTGCCTGCCAAAAGTAACAGTCAGATATGATAGTTATGGCAGGTGTCCGTCCCTCTTCTGCAATAACCCAGTATCAATAATCCCTCCAGACATCATTACAATAGACTAATAATTTCCTACACATTCGCAATAGTCCCAATACCTGCCGTGACCTGCTCATAGATATATGGATCTAACGATATTTTTAGGAGCTGGTCTCGATGGGTGTATTACATAACATGATCTTCTTAAAAGGAGGGCCTCTACGCGTTGGATTTATATCCCCGCGCACGCCTATCAAATGATCAGGATAATACCCGTGAATAAAAATAATATAATAATAATAATAAAAGACTTTATTAACAATCTTATATGTGCAATTTGATCTAACCAGTGTAATAATAGTTAGTAAATATAGCAATATTCATACAGTTAAGTATGCAGTACTCGTAGTTCAGTGTACCTACTCCTGTAGCAACTTTCGAAATTAAGTTTGTTTTTGTTTTAGGTTGATTCTTACCTAATTCACAAGACAGATTCTAGATTTTTTTATTTCAGTGGAAAAATACTTTTGCTTTGCCTCGTTCAGCTTATTAAGATTTTGTAAGTTGCGTACAGTCAATGACATATGTCATTCATTACAATTTATAAGTACCTACATATTGATTTGTGTACATACGCCTTGGGTACAATAGATTTCATAGTTTCATTTTTGGTTTCTTGTTTTGCTTTTTTTTGATAACATATTAGAACAACAATTATTTATAGTTATGGCCCGGGTGAATGGACAAAATCCGCGTTCTAGCGTGGACAAAATCACGATCAAATGCTAGTTGACATGATATTAAATGTCTCATAGTACTGCCAAAATGTATAATATTTGTACTTGGCATCTGTCACGGCGTCTGTAGTGTTTATACGAGTATTTTACATTTGTCTTATCTGTAATTACATTCCAATATATAAAATTATATAAATTAAAATTAATGGACGTTTTCATTTTAATCCAAAAAAATCACCATCCCTCCGAGCAATATATCCGTCGCCCAGTGCGTTTTAATTATTTATGTAGACAGATGTACTTTATACATAACTGCAATGATAATGTACTTAATTTATCTAATAGATACGATAATAACCAATACTTTCGCCACATATCACACTAACTCTGTATGTTTCAATTCAACTCGTTCGGTGATTTCTTTATGTTTACGTAACAAACAGACATACAGACATTTGTAGCATTGCTGTGGATGATTTTAATCCTGTTTGATTTTATTTCAGCCCAATAAATGGTTGCTGGTTCATTCAAAATTTATGCAGCAAAGTTGATCACTTGGCAGATAAAGAGGACTTAGAGAGTATCCTAGTTATGATGAAACGATCTGTGGATATTGACAGAAAAGACGATGATCAAAATGCTCAAAACAATACAAGGAATAAAAAAATGCCTGTGATAACCTCCACTTTGATAAGGAAGCTGTATTTAAAGGACTATCAAGGGGTTTCACCTATGGCAAGCCCAAGAGATATCTCCGGTGACTTTTATACACAGAGAGTGAGATCGCCTGAACAAACGCTACGTCAATTAGATACATCGCAGTGAAAGGAGACCGATTCTGGTAAACCTATGTTTTTTGATTTGATAATACAGCACAAGATTTCCAGTTATTTAAGTTCAGGCAGATACCACATCCAATGGTTGCAGATTCTGAAGCAGATTGAGGTAAAAAAATACCAGTCTCTTTTTAGGTAAATATAGATAATACTGAGAGTTATTTTTTCCCAAAGGACGATGGGGTCTGTCCCCACAGATTAAAAACAGTATATATGTGTAAGTGCAGATCAGTACCTTATTATCATACAATCTTAGTAAAAATAAAGTAAAAAGTATGCTTCCCACTCATAGATAACAGAAACAATGGGAGATGTAACATACCACGCGAGTTTACACAGGGACGGTTGTCGCCGAGTTTCACTCCACCATAAAACACTCACACACTTAAATAAATAAAAAATATCATTCTACGCACACAAGTACAACGACACACATTTGTTAAGACGCTGTCATTGGATGTTTATTTAAACAACACCCAAGTAAGCACGCACTACTACATTTATAAAGCGGCAGAAACAAGCGGCCGTATCTCGAAACTGTACACACAGTAAACGAATAATATTACTCACTTTACATTGCGTGTTGGTAAACGAGCGGTGGCGACTGCGTAATGGTAGAAAAGCAATGTATGATTAAGAATGAGAAATTTGATATTTATAATTTGTATCGTGGTAAGGCCCTGGTAGAAATGGCGTCAGAGAATTTTTGAAATTAATTCTGTATTTATGCTTATAAAACGTAATATTATTTGTACTTATAGGTGATAAGTGATTCCATTTGATTTAAAGTTAACCACTGCACTTCTATTTTTGCAAAAAGGCAACAGCACAACTTGGCATTTTGCTAAAACAAGGAGCAACGTATCTCAATCGAACTTGATTGCAACTAACTAACTGTTCTTGGCAACGTTCTCGTTTTGAGCATATTGCGGCGACACCAACCACGCCCCCTCGTCACATCTCCCGTTCTTTCTGTTATCTATGTTCCCACTACAATAAACACCATATCGTTACAGAACATCGTGATTGGTCATAAGATAATTATGTTATCTTACATCAACAACCTGATTAATGTGCCTTTCAAAGAATAGAGGATATCATCAGAGCATCACGCTATCTAGATTTTTATAGGACATTAATAAAGCATTAATTACATCACCATTATTTATTTTTGAATTCGTAATTTGAAAATTACAACATGAGTATACACGAGCTGTGTAGGTCATACAAATATACATGGTATTTACACTATATATGTTATGTATTTTATGCCAGTAAATACGAAGTATATGGTGTAGATTATGTATATATATATATATATATATATATTCATATTTATAATATTATGTATTATAATCATACACTCACTTAAATTCATTTGGATGAAATTATTGAAGAATATTTTTCTTATTCTTTTTAACTTATATTTCTTTTGACGCATTAGGGAAAAATATTGAGGGTCAATATTTACCACACCGACATCTGAAATCGACATCACGAAATCGGTGGTAAATGTCTCTCAATTCATAACTACACACATCAAAAGTGTCTAGGGATCAACATATATTTTTGCAATAACTTTTCTCCTGATTGATATTAATTAAAATTTTCTTTAAGGATTCATCAAATAAAGTGTTTTCGTTTGTCTACAGTAACGATAAACCAAGTCACCTTTGCATTAATAAAGAAATTTGCCATTTTCATAATAAAGGGATTTTTGACATTTGAACCACTAACATTAAAGTTCGAAAAAAAGACTGAAATAACAGTTTTCTTTAAAATTTTATTGGGTAACTTAAACAATTAATAATCCGTGTTTCTACCGAGAACACTAACAACACAAGAACATCGGTTTGGCATACTCAAAATGAGTTCATCCAAATCACGCTGTGGAATGGCCGCCCATGTTCGTTGCAACAACAAAAAAAGGTCTTCTTGCGACTGGATACCCTCCATATTCGGCAGAGCTCTTCTCTGTAGCATATCCCATGCATGCTCAATCGGGTTCAAGTCTGGCGACTGAGCAGGCCAGGGCATGACATTGATGTTAGCTGCGGCGAGAGTCTGTCTTACAACTCTTGCGGTGTGCGGTCGTGCATTATCATGCATTAACTGAAATAAGGGACCGATTTGCACTTGTAGAGGAACGATGACGTCTGATACAATCGTCTCAGCATAAATTTGAGCGTTGAGGTTGCCTCTGATCCAAATCAACTCAGTTCTTCCGCCGATCCAAATACCCGCCCATACCATGATGGTTCCACCACTATAAGGATGGACTTCCTGGCAGGATTTTAATCGCTGTTGGCGTCCAGGGGTTCTCCAGTGTCGTATACGTTTATATATTTTATATATTTTTTTATTACAAAGCCACATCTCAATCTCAAGAAATCCGCATAAAAATGCTTGATCCCTAGACACTTTTGATGTGTGTATATTCAAAGCTCAAGAAGGTTTGGGAGGGTTAGGGATATGATGGATTCGACTAAAAGGAATGACCGGATAATGATGTTTGGAGATCTAACGAACGTATGAAATAAAAGCTCCTTGTGTGAAATACGTTATTCCATCACAAGGATATTCACATACATAAGTGAAGACCGAATGCGAAAAGTGTAATTGATTTGATTTTGATAGATGGACTGTTCCGAAATTCGTTAATGGTTACAAGAGCCGTTAGACGTCTCTCTCTTAAAATGGACCACTATCTGGTGGAAAATCGGTTTGTGAACCTTTTCAAGCTTTGGAGGCACTGGCGAGTGCGCATTCCTTTCGGAATTCATGAAAAATAAGAAGACAAAAACACTACTTTCAGACACTGATGTAGACGAATGTTGGAAAGTTCTAAAAGAAAGTATGGTGGTATGCGAAAAAAGCAAGTGGATGGCAAAAAGATAGATCACTAGAGGTAATGCCAAGGGATGCGGAGGTTGAATGTTCCGTAGTAAAAAAGAGGAAAACGTTTCTGAATTATGTATCATCTTTGCACCAGTGTTCGAAAGAAAAGAAGAAAGAAATATATCGTCGATGCAAGAATGAAACCAAAGTTTTAATGATAGTGAAGCGTGAAAAAAATACTTTCAACGAGGAAGAGAAGCTGACGAAGAACTTTCTGGCGAATTCGAAACTATTCAGGAGAGAGCAAAAGAGATCTTAAGGTAGTTCGTCAGTATCTAGAATATACAAGATAAAGTCGAAAGCTGGTGGTATTTTTGCTAATACTCAGAAAGTAATGCTGAAGTCAATATTTTAGAGAAATGTATGATTATGTCCAAGACGCTGACACTGTTAATGAGCCTGTGACTGACTTGGCAGTACCAGCATAATATGAAAACAATACCATGGATGAGATTGAATGGTCGATGGTGAAATGAAAAATAAAAAGTCAGTGGGAATGGATATAATTGGACAGCTGAGATGGTCAAATTAGGTTCTTCTGGTTTACGAGGACCGACCGTCTCTAATCGACCGATTGGAGATAGTTAGTCGGTCCTCGTGCCCTTGTATAAAGTCGGGGATCACACCTATAAACTGCGCCAATTATCGGGCCATCTGTTTGATTAGATTAACAGCTAAAGCTCACGGAAAAAATATTGAAAAGAGAATGAGGAAGTAATCCAATGGAATGCTTTGAGAAGCACAGGGTGGATTTCGAAACAACAGAAGATATATGGATCAAGATTTTTCTCTCGCAATATTGGTTCTCTGTGATTTTGTAGATAAAGCATTTAATGGAGTCGTGCTAAAACGTCTCTAGGACATTTAGACTAGATATGGGCTTAATGGTGATATGCTCTGTGCTGTGCAATCCACGCTAACTTATGGAAGTGAAAGCTGGGCATGGAAGAGAGAGAGCATGAATGTAGAATAAATGCGATCGAGATACAAGCATTGCGTAATTTTTGTAAATTTGTAACGTGCGACGCTTGCTTTACAAACGTAGAGTACTGGCACACAGGATGCGGGGATGAAATTTTGCGGAAAATATTTTTCTTTTATTACGCGAACGAAGTTTAACTTCTTACGTGAGTACATAAGTGCGCACACAATTTAGATTCATTTTCTTCCCCTTTAACTACTTTCACAGAATAAGCTCACAATTTCAAACATGACAATAAAAGAAACGTCTCCTTAGCTTTTATGCTAGTAAAAAAATAAAGTTGTAAAGCAATTTCATTCATTGTGATCATAAGCTTGTTTAATAAGAAGGAGCTTTTTATAATTATTTGTGTATATTATAACGATACCTTATATAATGTATATTGATTAAGTTTTTTTTTAGTTTCATCGGCCCTGGCATTCAATTAGTCTCATAATACTTAGTTAAAGTTACAACTTCAATGACCGAAATTTGTATATATGTACGTTAATAATATTGACAATTCTAAATTAATAATGATAAGCTTTGTGGATAATAAATCGATCTGTTATCCGACGGTGCCTCTTGATCTGTTATCTTGCTGTGGACAGGTATTCTTGTTTTCGGATTTATGGACATGTTTGATTATCACTTGCTCGGCAGTAAAAGAAATCATCTCGAGGAAACATGCTCGTATAAGAAATTACATTTTGAAAGATGATCTAACCTAATAAAGATCTGTTTTCCCACTGGGTTTGGGAGGTTCGGCGATAGAAGATATTTGTCTATATTTTCATTTTCACGAAGTTAATTTTTTCTTCGTGAAAATGACATGCCTGAGGAATATGGAGAACTTCTAGAACTTTGCCTAACATCTGGCTATTTTCTTTGGAATGACGAATTTTACACCCAAATCGATGGCGGGAGAGCCCATAGCTACCGAAGCCACCTACAGTTGAACGTCAACCTGCCATCCTACCATACTTAAAGGGAGTCACAGACAAAATTGGCAAAATCTTACGGCGAGCTTCAATTAAAAATTATTTCAAGCCCCATAAGATCAGTCATTTTCTATCAAGTGTAATATCCCCTTACAAGATGCAGGAGTATACAAATTAGACTGCGAATGTGGTTTATCATACATAGGGCTAATAGCATAGGTCGACTTGAGTGAAAGAATACATTGCTGACATGAAGAATATGCGTGATAAAAACTCTGCAGTATGTGAACATACACTGGACCAGCCAAACCATTACATGCGGTTCGATAAACCACAAATCCTTGCCAAGGAAAATCGCTACATGTCTAGAATGCTACGTGAGGCCAATGAAATAAGAAAACACCCCAATTTCAATAGTGAAGATGGTTGGCAAGTACCACCTGCTTGAGCGATTTTTGTGTGAATCGGAACGTATATAATTAATCCATCCATGTCGGTAGATGTAATAATTTTAATAACCAATGTAAGACAAATGCCACCTTAGTCTTCCTGCGACCACGGACATTGCAAAGCAAGTTAGGTTCAACAAAATAAATAAAACACGCGATACTTCCGTTAAAAATTGTTTAACTCAATGTATAACCATCGCGAAAACCTAAGACTCGATTAAGTTATTTCATGTGACATAATAATTAAAAAGTTACATGACTATACTCCATCTATCGTGTATGTCAACTAACCAAAAATAAAATGAAAAAGAAACATGGTCAGAGATGAGTCGTATCAAAAAATGTTTGTAACTTCTTTGTAGTAAGCATTAACTTACTGCTACTTCTGAAGGACTCAGCTGTGCCTCGTCTCTCATATTACTCGACCATCGATTGCTTTAGTTCCTGGACAGTAATGTACTTATTATCGTCATTTCGGCCCGTATTTATCCACTGCTGGAGACAGGCATTTTGACGAGCTCGCTGGCGCAGTGGCTCAACGCACTTCTCGATTCCCACACAGGTCTAACATTTGTGTGCATGAACATGTCTGTTTCTCTTTGGCTGCGTATATTTAAGAGAGGTAGGGCGCATCAAAACAGCCCGCCTGGGGAAGTACTTCCATCTCGCAGAAAACCGCAGCCCTCTCCCTAGAGGGTTGTTGTGTTCCTGCGTGTGAATGAGTCGCTCTCTCATTGCCCTCTTTTTCTGGTATACTTAAGTTTTTTTTGCACAACGTCGAGTGGCATACAGGCGTACGGTTGATGTAAAGAGGTTACGAGCGCTGGTAACACATTAAGTATCATTCGCACGGTGCCACCTCTGCTTTTAACGCAACAACTCCTTGGGAACTTACGAGTAACCTCACACACAGGAACACAACAATCCTCCAGGGAGCTGTTATTTGGCCGCGGTTTTCTGTAAGATGGAAGTATGTCCTGAGACGGGCTACCTCTCTTAAAAACAAGACCAAGACATACAGACAAGTTCATGCATACAAATGTTTGTCTATGTGAGAATCGAACATACAAGCGTTGGTGTCAATGTCGCGTTATTAACCACGGCGCCACCGAGCTCGCCAAAATTACAGTTTTATTATATGTCTCGGTGTTGGTTACAGATGCAGACTCGCGTCCAGTGAAGGATAACATTGAAGTTTAAAGCCTTACTTTGATTATCAACTAAATTTCTATATTTATTTTAAATTATATTTTTTATTGTGTTAAATGCTTATTATTTCCATCGAATACACTGTAAGTGCAAGATAAAGTAGTGATAGCCCAGTGGATAAGGCCAGCCCAACTGGTCCTCTTCTTCATAAAAAAAAGTAAAACCATATTCATTTATAACAGAACTCATAGCCGGACTAAGTACTTACCTAGATACGTGTGATAAATTGATATATATATTTTTAGAAATTGATATGTATTTATAAATTTGTTAGTATTATAAAATACAATACAATACACTTTATTGTACCAAAAAAAAAATACATAAAAACAAAAACAATAAAGTAGCTGTACAACGGCGGTCTTATCGCGATGCGATCTCTTCCAGACAACCTTTGGGTAGAGGAGAAATAAGGAAACAAGGTAAGGAACTTAAGGAAAATATAAATTTATATAAATAAATGCTTAAACATACATGTATATATATGCTGTAATATCAAAAGTCAATTCGAAAGCTTCTTAATCTTACAAATTTCTTCTGATTAAATTTGTTGTGAGTTCCAAGGCAGCTGTAGTTTAACCCCCGGAACAGCAATGAACTTCACTGTTCATTGCCTTTTTGGTGGTCGCTGCTGTTAATTCTGGCTACACAGGAGACACAGTGGTGGGAATTATTGGTGGGCCTGTTCCACAAAATATATATAATTAATCTAAATGATATATACATTTGTAACAATTATGTGTACAGACTTAAATGGCGGCAGAGCAAGAGAGTGTGGGTTCGGGTTGTTTTACAAGCCAAAACCAGGACGTTAATACGAGTAATCTAGTCTATTTTAAAGACAATAGATAAGAGAAAGGAAGAGCGCCACCTAATTTAACTCAAAATCAGGAATGTTGTTTACCTTCACACCAGGTCCCTTGCGGGGTTGGCAGAGAGAACTGAGCACCATAAGACGCGGTCCTTAGATACTTCACTCGCTTCTGTAACATTCATAGCTCTTTTCATGCACGGTCACCGATTCCTGAGGCTCCTGACATCACCTTCTGATAAAACACGACCACTTTGGTCATGGTAGGTTAGTCTCGGTCTTCCTCGGCTCCTACATCCTTCCACTTTTGCACTGTATATCTGTTTCGTCATTCTTTTGTCCAGGAATCAGGAAGGTATGACAAAATAATATATAAACTGATATATAGATAATGTAATCATATATTTATTCTTTACAGTTGCTTGACACAATTAATAGGAAACTAATTTAATATTCAGATGTTCATATTCTACATAGCACATTCTAATATAATTAAAGAGTACATAAATTTCCTTTCATATGGACAACATATACTTATATAATATATACATCCAGTTAGGTTACCATGCCTTAAGCTAGATTACACATTCACTTAATTTCTACCTACTGCATTAGGCCTATGCTTGAAAACACTTATTCTATAAAACATATAAAACAGGTGTACATTTGTACAGATGTTTTTTTCAGTTTTGAGTGCACCATTGGGTCAAAACGTTTATTTAAAAAAAAGGAGTTAATTCTTTATAGAAAATTCCGAAAGATTAAGAACGATCACCTACTTGTAAACGGGGCTTCGGGTGTTATGACTAGAAGAAACCAGCGTTGCACCTCTCATGTATATATGTATATATACTCTTACAAATTTCTTCTGATTAAATTCGATGTGAGTTTTAAAGCAGCTGTAGTTTTAACCCCCGGGACAGCAATGGACTTCACTGTTCATTGTCTTTTTGGTGGTCGCTGCTGTTAATTCTGGCTACGCAGGAAATACAGTGGTGGGAATGATTGGTGGACCTGTCCATACTAAAATATATATAATTAATCTAAATGATATATACATTTGTTACAATTATTTTTGTTTTGTAGGGTTTGTATCGTCAAACATAATACAAGGGATATTATTCCAGACAATTTTCGTTATGCGATGAGAACTACCAATAATAATAGCCTGGGATTTGCGTGGATTGACAAAGAGGCCGTGAGACTTACTCCAGACAGATATACCCTCAAGATCTTCGTTAATAGCGTTTTCAGCGGTTTTGTGGATCTTGAGAAGGCATTTGATAGGGTTATGCGAAAGGAACTGTGGCGCATATTGCCGAGATATGGGATTGACGGTCACTGCTCCGTGCTGTGTAGTCCACCTACAAGGATTACTCAGCATGTGTGCGAATAGATGACAATATGTCACCCTGGTTTGATGTTAAAGTTGGTATCAAACAGGGTTGCATGTTGTCTACTAGGCTGTTTGTTCTGTATCTCGATAGTTGTCTACAGAGAAAAAGATCGACGAAGATAGGATTACGCATGGGTGACCTAGTGGTGAACTGTCTGTTGTATGCAGACGATGCAGTCCTATTAGCAGAAACACCATCTGAGCTGCAGACACTAGTTACAATGATGAAAGACAAATGTATAAAGGAAGGCTTACTATTGAATGTGCAGAAAATAAAGATAATGGTATTTGAAAGAGAAGAAACCAGAACCAATGTAAGGATTACTGTTGATGATGAACTGTTGTTACAAGTGGATGAGATTGTATATCTTGGATGCGCTTTCAGCAGGGATGGAAGGTGGTGTACCTTGCAGATGTGGAATAGCGAGTGAGTGCTGGGAATAGTGTGAATAGAGCGTTGGGAAAACTTATTGGCAGTAAAACCTGAGCCAGAAGCCACAGTTGGTTATTATCATAGTTATTATCACAGTTATTATCATGCACAATGCAGTGCTGGTCCCAACGCTTACTTATGGAAGGGAGAGCTGGGTATGGCAGAGAGAGCATGAAAGTAGGATAAACGCGGTTGAAATGCGAGCGTTGCGCAAAATCTGTGGTGTAACGCTTGCAGACCGTATTCGCAAAGATGAGGTTAGAAGCAGAGTTAGTCTGAAAGAGAGCGTCGGTGTTAAAATAAGAAGAAGCATGCTCCGTTGGTTCGGACATGTAGAAAGAATGACTAAGCAGATATACAATGCAAAAGTGGAAGGATGTAGGAGCCGAGGAAGGCCAAGACTTACCTACCATGATCAAATTGGTCGTGTTCTATCAGAAGGTGATGTCAGGAGACCTAGAAACCGGCGAGCGTGCATGAAAAGAGCAATGAATATTAAAGAAGCGAGTGAGGTATGTAAGGATCGAGTCACGTGGCGCTCGGATATCTCTGCCTACCCCGTAAGGGATTTGGCGTGAAGTTATAGATATTTAGGATCAATATAAAAACAGGAAGGATGATGTCAAGAATCGGTGTGATCATAAGACGACTAACGCACGTTCTGCAAATTGAGTAAAGCTGGAAGTGATGAAAGATAATTAACTGTAGCTAGTTTAGTGCTGTTATCAAACAGCAGAAGAGGAAAAATTGATGTTAAGTTCTTTTACATGACATTTCTAGTATTACTGTGATAGGTTTTTCCATCTCCAAGAGATTTTAAAAATTTCCAGACCTTTGCTAGGTCCCCATTGTTGTTCTTCCCTACATATCCTGTTACAGATACTACGAGTGCGATATACCGGTCACGATATCTGCTCGGATCAGCTTTATATTTGAATTAGGCGATGTTTTTCTTGGCAATAAAACCCTTAATTTCTTCTGTCAACCAAGGCGCGGGCAAATGTTTTATCTTTACTGGCCGCACAGGAGCATGGTGATCGTAAAGTTGAATTAAATTGTTATTTAAAAAGATCAGAGCAGAGTACCTACTTCAAAAGGTCAATCCAGTTGTTTTTATGTGCATCTTTTCATGTAGATAGTAATCATTATTTTATTTCATGTAAAACGCGCAATATATGAAAATGTTGTTACTACCTGTATTAATACGTCAATAAAAATAACTTCTAATAAAAAATACTACCTAAAAATATTTCTGAACAACCCATAAATAATGTTTACAAGTTTGATTCAATTCAATTCGTTCATGTTCTCACCAAAATCAGTGTTTATAAACGGTTTTATTTAACTTGCCTTGTTTATTGGGTCAAATTTAGTAATTAAAATTTTACCCCTTTCCTGTTGACCGATTGATCTGAAATTTGGTACACAACTTTAGTTCTGATGACAATACAATTATGTATATTCAATATCATTGTAAAGTCAAGATGGCCGCCGCCACAAAATGGCAGATTATATTTTATTTTTCAACCCGATCAATACGGGTATTAAATGAAAGAGGTTGACTAGTAGAATTCAGTACATCGCAAAATATCCGAACTCAAAATGGCCGCCAGCACAATCTGGCGGATTTCATAAAGAATAATTTTATTGTTGAACTGGTTAGTAATAAGATGTCACAATAAAACAAGTCACTACAGCTCGTACTTATGTTTAGGCATAGCTTATTGTTGGCACAGAAATGAATACCTAATAATGCTGCTATTGTGAAATTATTCATATTGATCGTGCACATCTTTCGGACTAAGCGGATGTATTATTTTAAATTTTATTGCACTGTACTGTACTCCGTCAACTTCTCTATGTGTAGACCAGCTAGGAAGGGTAGTGTCATCCGAGATACTGTATTTTTATAATACAAGTTCACATGTCACACACCAAAATCAATAAGTATATAGTATTTTGCGTGTGTATTTAACCTCTGTCGTACATTACGGTTACATTGTTGTGAAAAATAAACTAAAATACTTTCGTCTCTCTTAAGAGCTAAGTGATTTAGTTTGTAATTAGACCCAACTGATATAATATTTATTGACACTGTAATCAGATTTAAATATAAATCAATAATCGCGACATGATTTCCCCGAAATTTTCAACTGATAATGCCGTTCATTATGATAGAGTACATTGTCAATAACATATTTATTTCTACGAAATGACTAATCGTCGTTGCATTATTGTTGTCAAGTAAGCCCAGTTGTTGTTTCATCCTAAATACGGCCTAGTTTAGCATAGCTAACAAATCCCCATCATAACAGTAACTGCGCTTACTCGGCCACGCAACTGTAATGCACTGTGGTATTTCACGAAAGTTCTCCGCATTGCAAAGCTCCTGTACGATCACAGTTAAAGATAAGATAAAGATAAAAATCCTTTATTTGCCATTGGGCCCATATATTTTTTAAATTAGATCATATTATATCTTAATAATTTTCCATAGTTTTTTTTTGGATTTAATCTCTCTTTTGTAATCTACCAGCATTTTGAAAATGACCATTGGCGAAGAAGAAATGCCAAAAGAAACTTGCCAATATGAGTCTTTTTTTCATCGTCGATATATATTACAATAAATATATGTTAGTGTACATATAATGAAATCAAGTGGTACAATTAAATATATATTAACACATGTGCTGAATCCTTTCCAAACATCTCTGTCAGTTAGATATTCATCGATTCTGTAATAACCCTTCTTGCACAGACTATTTTTGATGTACCTTTTGAACATAATGTCATCATATTGTAAGGATTGTTGACGCTATATAATGTTATGTTGTTTTTTAACCCTTAATAATAGAGTGCTAAGTACATTTTATCTGACTGGGGGTGGCTTAACTTGGTCGAATTCAACCCCAAGAAGACACAAGTTTGCGCGTTCACCGCTAAGAAAAATCCATTTGCTGTGGTTCCTAAATTCCAGATCACACTCCTTACCGTCACCTTATTAGGATGCTTGAGATCTCCAGCGAAGTGCAATATCGAAGTCACCTGGAGGAGAAGGTCAAGCTGGCGTACAAAAAACTTGGTGTGCTCAACTGAACATAGCAGTACTTCAGCGCGGGGCAAAGACTTATGTTATGTTATTACTTATGTTATTAGTTATAACATAAGTCTTTGCCCCGCGGTGAAGTACTTATTTACTCATTTGAATTGCTGAGTTTTACACAACAAAAAGTTGTGTACGCTGTGTTTGTCAGGGAATCATGACTTCTCTGATTGTTCAATGACAAGTGAATATACCTGCCTCTAAGGTGATGAGGCGTGTGATATACTCACGACTTCTAGGATATCTAGAGGATCACGACTTGATCAGCGACCGTCAATACGGTTTTCACCACGGTCGCTCAACTGGTGATCTTACACCACGCTGGGCTTTGGCGATAGAGATTGAAGGTGAGGCATTGGTTGTCAGCCTAGATATGGCGAAGGTGTACAATCGGGTCTGGCACCGGGGTCTTCTATCGAAGTTACCATCATATGGATTCCCCGAGTGTTTGTGCAAATGGTATCAGCTTCTCATCCAACACATGCTTAAAAACCGAGGTTGCTGGTAGTAGCTCCGATAATATGCATATCAATGCTGGCGTCCCACAGTGCTCTGTAGTGTCTCCGACGCTGTTTCTGCTGCATATCAATTATATGTTGTCAATTGATGACATTCAACGTTAATCCGACAACAGCACCGGGGACACTTGTTATACAGGCCGTGCAAACATTCCTCGTTCCCTTGTGGAGGAAAGCCGCGATAAAGTTGTGTCTGATATGGATGGTACTTTGGTTAAAGTATCTGACTGGGGGTGGTTTAACTTGAACAAATTCAACCCCAAGAAGACACAAGTTAATAGCTCCCGACGTCAGATTCGCATAAAACACGACCAATTTGGTCATTGTAGGTGAGTTTTGGTATTCCTTGGCTCTTATATCCCTACACTTTCGCATTGTATGCCTGTTAAGTCATTCCTTCATCCTGTAGTCTTTCTACATGTTCCAACTAACGGAGCATGCCATGCCTTGCCATTGCATTTGTGCTCTTCTTTTGCTTACCATCAGGCGAATCGGAGACACTATGCTGAGCTTACTTAAAATAAAGGATTTGAAAGAGAGGCAACCTGTATTCGAGATTTTGTTGAGCACAGTGTCCTGTCAGTTGACACTGCCATGATGGCAAGTGCAGCGCTGCCGCTAGATGCTTCTTCACACGCGTCGGTTAAAAGATCCCATATTGTAGAAGGAGGACATGTGCAGGCAAGGCGTTCTACTTCCGATGGTACGACAGATATAGGAGTTGCCGAACTTTTTGGTATGCGAAAAAATATTCTCAACAGTGGAACAATGACATCGCAAGCCTGCACTATGTCGGAAGGGAGACGGTGGAATAAGGGAAAACAGTTCTTCAGAGCACTCAACATACAAATAAAATACGCTTAGCGAGCCAATGTCCTTACGAAGTTGAAGAGGTTCCAGTTTTTTGGTAACCTTTTCGTCGTCGATTATGGGGATATCCCGTTGCTGCAACCTATCGAGAGCCTCGAGACGATATTGTGCGAAGACGTGCTAGAGATTCTAACTATACTCCACTCAGGCCCGATCTTGAGTCTTATAAAGTATACAAAGCTGGTCCGGCATGAAGAACCGGCGCACCTTGTTCAGGAATCCAGATTTTTTTTTATGATATGAGGCTCTCGATGTAGTTTTATTGGTAAGATTACAGCGAATACCCATAATCAGCATATTCAGGCCATCTCGCATACTGAGGAAAGCGGCCTGATTACTGGGAGTGGGAAGAAATAGGGGCATTTTTGTTGTAAACGCGCACACCTGAGTTTTCTTGGCATTAAACTCAATCAAGTTGCTGGAACCCCATTTACTAATGAAATCCAAAACCCGATTCAGCTCAACGACAAGACTCTCACGCTTCTCATCGATTTCTGTCCGACCAGCACCAGGCCGACCGAAATATCGCACATGAACCATACTGTCATCTGTATACCAACGGATATTACCAAGTGGCAGCATGTCACAGATATGCGGAAGAAAGAAGATGGGCCATAGAACGGAGCCCTATGGAACACCGGCATTCACAGATTTTTTTTTAATATGGCCTGTCAAAATGCCCTCATCGCGCCTGATGGAAAGCGTCAATGAGAACCAGATGTGAGAACAGCCATCAAAGTGATTAATTCTGTGCTGAACCACCCTTAACGGCCCGCTAAGGTGTGTGTGTGGTATAGGAAGTGGGGAACACATGTGCCGGAAGCGAATTCCACATTTTGATAGTCCGACAAAGAAACGAATTGCCGAACTTCTTAGTACGGGACGTAAGCAACCCAACTCTATGTGGATGTGATCTCAGTCCAGCGCGAGTGTTCCAGAGGAGGAAAGGAGAACATGTCATTGATATGCAGCAAAAACACAGTGGATGACATGACTGACCTCTGCGGAACTCCGGCGTTCACACGCAGAAACTGCGGTGACTGGCAAAGGACTCGTACGCTGCGTCCATGGAGAAAAGCAGCAATCCAAGCGTATAATCGAGGTGGTAGACCGTATGCTGGAAGCTTGGAGATAAGCGCGCGATGCCAAACCCGATCAAAAGCTTTGGCAATATCTAGGCTGATTGCCAAAGATTCGCTATGTTTGTCCATAGTTCATCCCACAAGTGAGTTACATACGCTAGAAGATCACCCGTAGACTGGTTTGTTCTGAACCCGTAGTGGATTAGTTGAGTATTTATAATCCGCTCAAACACCTTGCAGAGAATGCAGGTGACAGCTATGGGTCGGTAGTTGGCACGGTCAGACCGATCACCTTTATTGGGGACCGGTTATATGTTACTGTATCCTCTCTCCAGGCCTCCGGCATGATTCCCGAGGCGTACGACATTCTGCGAGTTAGCATAAGACCAAGTTCAGGGGCACAGTTTTTGAGCATCACTCGGACACTAGTCGTGGGCCACTAGCCTTTCGCATATTGAGTAATTGAAGCGCTGCGCGGACATCACATTGTCTAATATGTATGTTCGGCAACGTTGTCCGTTGCAATCAGCAATTTCGGGTGATTGTGCACCATAATCATCGTTACACGAATTGGCCGCGAAGAGATCAGCGAGAAGATTGGCTTTCTCCTGCGCCTTGTAGGCGAGTGTCCCGTCCGTCCGGACATCGTAATGGCGGCAACGCAGAATTACAGAAATTGGATTGCACAGATTTGGCCAAATGCCAGTAGCCACGACTACCCGTAGGATGGGAAACCAATTCCCGACCAATCTGCGCAACCGGTTGCGCATCAGCTCTTATGTAAGCCCTCTTAAATTCTTTGGTGGCTTTGTTATAGGTCGCTTTGAGGGACTCCACGTGAGGGTCATGACAACTGCGAGCACTAGTCCAAGCGCGATACGCCGCTTGTTTCTGTTCGACAGCATCCGCGCATTCGCGATTGAACCAGAGCCGAGATCGACCTCCACACATTCGTAGTGGGTATGTAATAGTCCTTACCCAACAGGACCTCACCAGCTATGACCGAAGCACTCTCCGAAACGGTTTTTTCCCTCAAAGCAACGCTGCCTCCAACGGAACAGAAACTAAATAATCACGCATCCCATCCCAGTCTGCCGAAGAGTAATGTCAGAGCCGTCTCTTCATTCGACTGATGGCGTCGGAGCTGCCAGAGGAACTGTGGCACGAACCAAACAATGATCGGAGGTACCAAGTAGAGCATGCACCCACGCCCCGGGTTACTCGTCAGCAGGAGGTCTAGTCACCGAAAGATAGTTTTGAAAACGCATCATTTTTTTATTTTCCCTACACACACACCACATGAACAACTTGAATAAACAAAAATAAAAATTTAACATCAATTTTATACGAAAAAAAGAAATGGCAGTTTTTTTCACTCACAATTATATGGAGCAAACTACTTTTTAAAATAGTTACGTAGCAATGTTCGCGACACTTCGGTAATTTACGTCATGGTTCGGTTGAAAAGACACTGTCTAAACTATGCGATTGTGTGCGTTATTTGTGTTATTGTGGGCAATGTATTTACAGGAATGCACACTACACTATTCGTATTACCAACGGCACACAGATGTAAATTTAGACAGAAATAGTTTGTGTCTCTGCCGTTAAGCTCCCATTGCGGCGCTAGTGTAGCACATCGATGTAGCGGGTATTAAATAAATCTATTTAACTAACTTGCACCGATATCGATAGATGGAGCTGTTTTTAATTTTTTGTTTTTGATACGAAATATTAGTTAAAAACTATGTTTAAGAATTAAGAAACATCGGATGGTATTTATCAAATTGATAGGGTAGGCAATGTCTTTTTGCCTATATGGAGTGCACGCAACTGGCAGCGAGGGTTGGCCTGCACGGCTTTGGCTAGTCGTCAGTAGTTACACGACCCAATAGGGAGCGACACTAGTTCCGTGCCGACTCGTGTAACGCGCTGGGTGACCGCTCTAAGGTATGCTTCTTGCAAACCGTCGTAACAGTATTGTAGGCTAAATTCAAGGTGGTAATATTCGGATTTTTAAAGACGCGAGCCGTGATCCAAGTACGATACGACGCTTGTTTGTTACTATCAGCTTCAGCGCACTCGCCATTAAACCAAAGGCGTCTCCCGATTTTGATGACGAAATCGGAGTGAGGAATGTAGTATTCCATGCCAACACCGATCTCGTCAACAATGGCCGCAGTACTTGCCGTGAGATCCTTCTTGTGAGAAAGATCTCACAACGAGTTTCGGTGTTTCGGTGGAAATAGCGCTGCCCACATAGGACGGAAGTACAATAGTCGCACATGCTGCTGACGAGTAGTACCAGGCACGACACTCCGTGGATTGTGGCGGAACCACGCTTGACACTGTGCTGGATACTAGGCAGTTATCAGATGTACCCAGGGGCGCCCTGACCTCAACCTGGAAACGAGCAGGGTGGGTGGTCAGCAGTAGATCTAGCAGAGAGGGCTCATGACTAGTAGTATCTGGTATTCTGGTAGGTTGGTCTACCAATTGCGTCAGGATGTGCGAAACAGCGAACCCGTGGACAGTCGTTTCTTCATGGTTAGTTCTAGAGAATCCCAAACAGGAGTCGTGGTGTGAGTTAAAGTCACAAACACACCATCTCTACAGTAGTATACCGCTCCTGCACTTCATCTACCGCCCGACTCATGTACTCAAAGAGCCGAGTCGTCTCCGTGTCCCTAGTATGTGGTCAGTATAAGCACAGTTAAATACGGATCTGAAGGCCCAAGTTTACATGCATCCAGAGGACGGGAAAGGAGGAATCCTCTAGGCAGCGCAGAAAAACAAATAAACCCCGGCTTTCGCGAGGAATTTCTCCTCAAGCACCTAACCGGGGTACTGGAGGTAGGACGTGTGAACGTGTCCGCTGGGCGTTGGATTTATGCCTCCGTCAGGAAGAGTATGGCGGGCCGTGCCGTCTCAAGGCGTAGGTAGGACGGCATTAAAATTTCAGTGGAATCCGTGAATGTTAGCGATCTCAATATTGAACAGGGCGGTGGGGGAGCGCATCGCTGTAAGAGTATGTATCCATTGCGCTGCGCTATCGTGGGTGGAAAAAGAGAAAGGAAGCGTGAAGAATGAGAGGAGAATTGCCACAACATTGGAGAAGAAGCGCGGTGGACTGTTTCTCCATTAGTTTGTCAACAAAGGAGCTGTACTGATCAGTCGTACGGAAGGGCCCCGAACACCCCCAGAGGTAGTCGCCGGGTCCACACCATCCGGTCACTAACCGGCAGGACGATCTACCCCGTGAAAGGGCAGCCTTTCTAGGTGGTTAGTTTGATTGGGCCCGTGTACTATACCGCGGGGCCCCTGTACTACCGTTTCAACGGGTCTCCCTGGCCGACGGGTCCGCTTAGTCCTCCTGATAATGGATAGACAGAATCCACCGCTTTTCCCGCAATAACCGTACTCAAGCAGTGGTACTAAATGGTTATATGTCCTTTTGGTCACAAATACCATTTGGAGTTCCTCAAGGTTCACTCTTAGGGCCTTTGCTCTTCACAATATTTATAAATGACGTTCATATGTGTTTCTCTTCCTCAAAAATAATAATGTTCGCAGATGACCTGAAGATTATGAAGTCCATTCGGGATACTTCTAACAGTGATGATCTTTAATCGAATTTATTAAAATATCAGGTATATTGTTCTGTTAACGGGCTTGATCTCAATGTTAGTAAGTGTTTCTATATGTCTTATACGCGGAAGCTTCCGGTTATTGTAAAGGTTACATGTTGAAAAATATTGAGAGAGAGAGAGAGCGAAAATAATTGAGTTCAGAAATTAGAAACCTTGGCGTGGTCCGTAACAGTAAGCTAATATTTGGCTAACACACAGATCACATTGTAAAAAAGTCATCAGTCAATCAGGGTTTATTATGAGAACTACATCAGAATTATTAATAGATTCAGGCGTTATTTTGCGAAAGTCAAATTTACATGCAATTTGATCTAACCTGCTTTGTGTGCTTCCGCCACCAATTAGTTCATGCGGCCTAGCGCCGGCCGGCACCCACCCACTACTGTTAGTACATGGTACATGCCGACGCTGCCATGGCTGCTCCGGTAGTCTCTGCCTCGGCTGCTGCGGTCGTCCGCCATCTGGAACAGAATCCGCATGCCCCCACCACCACCGTCGCTGCCACGACTGGCCTGGTCGTCGCTGCGACACGTGTTTCGCCTCTCCACGAGGCATCATCAGGCGTTGTAGACGTTAATCGTAAGAATAACATGCTACAAGTACATCAGAATTCCGATCAATTAAAATATTGTATTGCGCCTTCGTGCGTAGTCTTCTTGAATATGCGTACCAGATATGGAATCCACAGTAATTGATATATAAATCTCGTATTGAGGGCATTGAAAAACGAATTTTACGATACCTTGACATTAAAGCACAACAGACGCCTACCGACTAATAATCAGCGATGTAACCATTCTTTCTTCTTCGTTCCACTGGAATTGTGGCATCAGGTGAGCGACATCTGCTATTACCTCAATATTGCCAATGAAAACCGTAAATAGTCCTGAATTATTATCTAAGGTCGGCTTACGTTGTAGCAGGGCTCACTTCAGACAACTTGTGCCAGTTTTCGTGCCACCAGAACATACAAATTACAGCCCTATTTTGTTTATTCTTCGAACATCCACTGCGATTAACAACTCAATCCTGGATATTGACAGTCACAGCTTATTATTTCTTATTTTTATAATAACGATTTAGTATCCTTTCTACTTCTAGTTAGTAGTTCTATTTTGTTGTGTCGTGTGTTCTTATATTTTTATGTATAGGTGGAGTCTTGTTATTGGCATATTATTAACATAAATCCTGCGTGTGAGTGAGGTCACCAGTAAGCTCCTAAGGAGTTGCTGTGTAAACAGCAGAGGAGGCATTGCGCGCATGATATATTACAAGCGCTAATAGGCTACGGTAACTACTTTATATCAGGTGGGCCGTATGCCTGCAGGCGTAGTATAAAAAAAGTTATTTTGCTATAAGACTCCCAAATAATAAAAAATAAAAATAAAATATCGCGTCAACAATCTCCTGAGAACTAGTTATATACAAACTGATCCCGAAACGCGACTTACTCATAGGTACGCCACTTCACGGGTGATATGCTGGAATCTCGGGAAATCTCTTAGTCGCTTCTTATATACCCACGGGAAAAGAGGGGGCGGTAATTATTAGTATTCTTTGTCCATCATCGCACAGATAAAATGAATTTTGAATATGTTCTGATAAGAAGATAAATAAATAATCAAATCCTGAATGATAATTGTATGTAATCACTTAGATTACGTACGTAGGTATAATATTTACTCAAAAACTGCTTTACCTTTAAAGTAATGACAAGTGTATAAATGCGTATTATAAAATCCAAGATAGCTTAAAATTAAATGGCCAATATATGCTAATTAGCAAAATACGATATCAAAGTGAAGTGAACATGCTTGATATGGAAGCAGAAAACCATAAGGAATCAGAAAAGAAAATTGACTACATCGTGGACAATTTGAAGGCAGTTGGTATGAAATGTAATAAAAACAAGGGACTGTCTAAATTTGCAGAAACATATCAACTAGAAAATTTTAAAGATAACCTGCTGATTATATTTAATCACTTTAAAGTCTATATGTCTGAAGATAGAAAAGGAACAGAAAAAGATGTCGAAGCGCTCAAAAAGACGTTCAAAAAATATGGATTTAAGGTTTGGGACAAAACAGATCGATCAAGAGATGAGATTATATCAATATTAGATAAATGTATGTATTTTTTATTATTATTTTTAACGAAATTAATATCAATTGATAGAAACTAGATCTTACTAGTAGATGGTATAATAGTGGGCCATAATTATACAATTTTTTTGTGTAGGTTACTCTTGATCATGTCACAGTATTGGCTATATACTTTTATCATCAATACTTTAATCATCTAAGTTAAAGAAATTAAGCGCTCTATTTAAGAGTTAAATTTCAATTCCATTCGGTCGGAACTGGTTACGAAAGTGACACTACTAATGATGGTGCCAGACATAGTGAATCAGAATCATTAAATAGATTACAAACATGGAATCACGCATTTTGTCCCTTTTTCCTTGGTATATTTCTGGTATAATGCGGTCTTCAGAGTTAATGTAGTACACCTAGTTTATTTAAAAGTATGGTCAGGCGGTGAAGGAGTTACTATGTTAGCACGAGCGATACTACTCGCATTATATGCATTCCGCAGGCCACGGGATCGGTGTGGTTGCTTTTTTATGTCGCTCTGTATTGAGTATATAGCGATATGTAAGTATTCATTTCGTAAATGGCAGCCATAGCCTACTATACTCCTGCATCATAAGAAGCATTACTTGTGCATTGCTTGCTACTCATGCTAATAACCTAGCACCTCCTTCGGAGCTCTGGTTACATACTTACTCTGGCAGAAATACTCTCTGAAATGAATTTGGGAGATCAGATGTCTGCTATGCATATGATTCTGCTATAGTTTTCTCGAGTAAGACGTGGCAGAAATGTTTTGGTGATTTGGAAAATGGTATGACTGCCATTTTGGATTGGCTTAATCGCAATATTTTGACTTTGAATATGTCAAAGACCAAATTCCTGTGTTTTCATATAGCTGAGTCGTCGGCCCAGATATGGCGTCAATAAAAGTTCACACATGTATGGGTTTTAGCAGGGCTGACAATCTGCGTTCAAATTGTGGCTAGGGGATGATTCTGAGATGTCCAACTATTCGCGATCTGGTAGTCACCTTAGATGAAATGCTTACATTTAAGGCGCATATTGAAATCGCCTGTACGCGGACACGCAAACTAATCCACACCATGAAATGGCTTCGAGAAGTCGCTGACAAATAGTTGCTAGCAGCTGTTAATATTCAAACAAGCATGCGGCCTGCATCAGATGGTAAGCGATCACCGCAGCCTATTGACACTCACAACACCACGGGTATGTTACTCGTATTATTATTATATTGTTTTTTCAGTCACAGGTATTAATCCCGGTAATTTTAGGCATGCGTGGGGATAAGGATCTAACGCGTAGATGCCCCTTCGAAAAGACTGATGTAATGTTGTATACCAGTCATGACCTGTTAAAGAGAATATCGATAGGACAATATACCAATGGACAAGAGGACAATAAAACAGGTCACGGAAAGTATTGGGACTATTGGAAATATGTCGGAAAAAATGGGCTATTAGAATGAGATGTGGAGGTATTACTAGGACTGGGCTATTGCAGAAGAGGGACGGACGCCTGCTACAACTTTCGGCAGGCGGTGGCTCGCCAGTCACTAGATGGACCCCCGAAATGCCAGAGAAAGTCGGCCGGAGGCAACACCGATGTGAGTGACTCAGAGGTGTCGAGAGGTGTACTGCTCTTTCCCCAAAGTTACTTGCGGCATTACGGCCTTTAAGACTTCCACCCCTGGAGCATATTATCTGATAACGCAATATCGACTCTTCTCTCGACGGTCAATGAAGGCAAGCCAGTGCTAAGGGTCCTGGGGGCTTTCTTGACTTTCCACTCCGACCGACGAAGACACGCTGGAGACGAAGGCCCTGATCGACTCTCTGGAGCACTCGGGTACCGTGGTGGCGACTAAGGGCTTTCCTGAGGGTCCAACTTCTCAGCCGCTGGTAGGGTAAATACCCGCCTGGTTGGCTGCCACTGTACACATGGCGAAACACCCCGTGAAGTGGCGTACCTATGTGTAAGTCGTGTTTTGGGATCACCTGAACATGCAGGAAGGACCGCCCACGCGTCCGCTCTTTCGCACAGTCTGACGCAATTGATAGACATTGCTGGGCACGAGCCCTCTCTACTAGACCTACTGCTGACCACCTACACTCTGCTGGCTACCGGGTTGATGTCAGGGCGCCCCTGGGCACATCTGACCACTGCCTAGTGTCCAGCACAGTATCAAGCGCGGTTCAGCAGATTGGGACGGCATGCGCGACTACTTTGCTCCCATCCGTTCGTGAGAAGGATCTCACGGCGAGTGCTGCAACCATTGTTGACAAGATCGGGGTTGGCATGGAATATTACCTTTCTCACTCCGATATCGTTATCAAAATCCGGAGACGCCCTTAGTTTAATGGCGAGTGCGCTGAAGCTGTTAATAATATACAGGCGGCGTATCGCGCTTGGATCAGGGGCCGCGTCCTTAAAGATCCGAACATTACTGATCTGAACACTCGCTGAAATCAGCCTACAATACTGCCATCAAGGTCTGCAAGAGGCCATACCTAAGAGCGGACGCCCAGCGCCTTACACGAGTCGGCACGGAACTAATTACGCACCCTACTGGGTCGCGTAACTACTGGTGACTAGCCAAAGGCCAATTTCTGCCAACCCTCGCTGCGCGGCGATGCCCTGATGGCTCACTGGTACATCAGCCGCAGGAGTATTCCGTAGGCTTGGAGAGAGGCCAATGTGCAGCCGGTCGCCAAAAAGATACACCGGTCTGACCCATCAAATTACAGCCACATTGTAGTAAGTTCAGTGTTGTGCAAAGTCATGGAACGGATCCTTAACAATCAATTGATCCGTTACCTAGAAGATCGCTCCCTTTTTTTTTGTGACGCGGGGAAAAATTCGTTACGCACACCACCGGTGCCTGGGTGGTCTCCGGTGATAGTGTGGGACGTTGGCTGCACAACGGTATACCCACTAAACAACCCTGCGAATTGCCATCGGCCGCTTTGGTGGGGTGACCCGGATCTGTTGGCAACAGGGCACCACTGCGACTGGCCCCTCAGAAGGGACCGGACTTCTTCACTCTAGGGGATATCCCGGCAAATTGGGACAGCCCCTCCGGCGGCGGGACCACTGTGGGGCCATGTTGCCATAGTGACCCCTGGTCCCACATATTAGGGAGGCGGCAATATAGCGCTTACGCCGCACTCCCGTCCACCGTCTCCAGAGCGGGACAGCCTCGGGATCGTCCTCCCTGTCCCGCTCCGAGGCCTCTTTCTGAGACATGACAGTCTCACAGAAGGAGGCCATTTTGCCTCTCAGGCACTGTCGCTCCCGAGCATGGAGCGGACCACGCTCGGGAGTCAGAGGTCCACGTCTCCTAGCACGGCCACCAGAGTGTGGGGCTGCCGAGACCACCTGGGGCACTGCTCCAGTGTGTGTTGGGCAGTGTCCTCGGCCGCGCCACAATCGTGGCAGACCGGCTCCTGCTCCCGCCTCGCGACTCGGTGCAGATACTCACCGAAGCACACATGCCCGGTGAGCACCTGCACCATGCGGAAGGTGAGGGGTTTGCGCTTTCTGCGCATCCAGCTGTCTAGGACCGGGCGCAACGCCTCCGCAACGCGGGTTCCGTACCGCGGCTGCTCCAGGTCCTCCCCCCACCTCCGAATCATCTCTGTATGCTCTCGCTGGCGATATAGAAGATCACTCCCTAATTAATGATCGTCAGTATGGTTTTAGACGGAAACGATCAACGGGTGATCTTCTAGCGTACGTGATCTCATGCCAATGATGTCATGTCTTCATGCTGACATGCTGCTACTTGGTAATATTCATTGCTATGCAGATGGGCATCCATGGGCGATATTTCGGTCGGCCTGGTGCTGGTTGGACAGAAATCGATGAGATGCGTGAGTCTTATCGTTGAGCTGAATCGGGTGTTGGATCTCAATAGTAAATGGGGTTCCAATAACCTGGTTTAGTTTAATGCTGAGAAAACTCAGGTGTGCACGTTTACAATGAAAATATCCTCATTCCTTCCCACTCCCTGTATTCAGGGCGCTTCCCTATGTATGTGAGATGTCCTGAATATGCTAGACATAGATATTCGCTGCAACCTTTACTAATGGAACTACATTGAGAGCCTCGTATCAACAGGTTCCAAAAAACTCGAAGTCCTGAACCCTGAACGTAAAACCTATCACCTGTGGCAATCAAAATTTATCAAATTACCTACAAAAATATATATTTCTATTATTCAGTTGTTGTGCAATTATGCAGTAGTTGGCCCCATTATAGTTAACCACCTAAATTGGGGAACCCGCACTGACTAGGTTTACGCTAAACTAAGGTCCATCCTATCTAAATTATCATTATTAAAATACAAGCTACACTACAGTACCTGTAGAATGCTATACTTGTCTTTGGCTGACTCCGTGATTAATTACTGCTTAAGTAGCTACTACGGTCGAACATCTAAAACTAATCTCATCATCATCAAAAATAATACCTATAGGCTGCAGTTGAGATTACTAAAAACAATAGTACCACCTACTTCGGTAAAGAAAGCATATATGGAGAACTGGGAGGAGATATTCAAATATTGCAACATTACTCATGTATTTAATAAGGATAAAACGGCAATATTGTGTGACGAAATAGGTAATATGGTTAATTTAAGTGTAAAAGTGAGACTTCCTAAATTGCGAATACTACACAGCCACCCCAAGTATGCACTACCCGCCTATAAGAACACAGGGAAACGAATTGGCGATTATTACCGCAAATAATGATTAAGTTGTCGCTGGAAATTATCAAAAAATTGTAGATCCTACCTAACAAAACAAAACAAATGTTAAGGCAGCATATCTACCGACTAAGTCTTGCTCTGAATGTGCATAACTTGTAAATAAATAGTCAACAATCCGATTTATATACATTTGCTTTCATAATACCGAGCGATGCAGTGGCAGATAAGCCGTGCGTGGTTTGTGTCCATGCAATAGATAAAAATTCTAATGTACTTATTGTATAAGAAATAATTTAAAAAAAGTTATAAATGTCGGAGGTATGTGTGGGCGTTTACGAGTTATCTACTCTTCTGGATGAAGAGCAGATAACTCGTTTTATTATTCGTTAAATTTTCGTCTTGGCTGCATCCCACATCTGATGTCGGAGGGATGTGTGTGGTGTGTGTTTACGAGTTATCTGCTCTTCATCCATTGTGGTTGCCGTAGGAAACGAAAATAAATCACGTGGTACGCCTAGTAGGTTTAATCAGTCCTGATTACAATTAAACTCTCGCGAAATGTATGCACGCGGATCGGATGTAGCCGGATTAATTATAGGAACGCGGTGAAGTCGGAATGCGGTTGGACGTCCGCACGACTTGACGTCTCGTTCAAAAGTGGCCGCTGTAGTGTTGTCCCCACTCAGCCCACCCTTTTTGCCATTGACACCTCGATGTTGCCAGCCGCACCTCCCGAATACACCCAAGTCGGTTGCGACTTGACGTTCCATTTCTACGCTCCACGACACGGCCATCTTGACACGTCACACGTCCCTGTATGATGCCATATTATAAAATACACAATGTATTTTGTATATGGAATAAATGACTAATGACATTAAACCCGTATATGGAATAAATGACTAATGACAGTAATTTATTCCATATACAAAATACATTGTGTCGGAAATTATAAATATATATTACAATATTTATATTTAAATGGGATCCATACAATAATTAAAAACCAATGCAAATTTATGGACTTTCAAAGAAAACTATATACAGAATAAAATGGACAGTATGTCTTTCACCCTCGAGTCTTCTTTAACTATCATGGACCATAAAACTCAAATAATGCATAATTACAATATTAGTAATGTTAAAAGTTTTAGTTTTTGTTTAGATGAACTCCACGGAACTACCAAACGTCCTTCGTTATCAATAGTCACCCAGAAAATTAGAAGCATTAACAGAAATTCCGACGATCTTACGGTCAATCTAACTTTTCTCAAACAAAGAGTCGACATTCTAATTTTAACAGAATGCAGATTAAACCCCGACATCCCGTTACCTATCAGACCTGGCTACTGCGTATATAAGACTACTAAGAAAGTTGCCAAAAATGATGGTCTCGTTGTCTACATTAACAACGCTCTCAAACACAAAGTCAAGGAAATAAATGTCGACGATGTATCCTGCCTTGAAGTCTCCGTATTAAATTGTTCGATTCTATGTATCTATAGATCACCTTCTAACTATAATATTGACAAATTAATTAACTCTCTCGACTTACATTTGAATTCTAGTAGCTTATGTAAAAACATTGTTCTAACTGGTGATATTAATATTAATTTACTAGAGAACCGATCAGATGCTCGTAGTCATACTTACCTTGATATGTTGGGCCAACATGGCTTGATACCGGGACATAGATTTAATACCAGGATTGACAGTTGTATCGACCATGTTTTTGGCAACCTTGATCCCACTAAATATTCTGCTACAATAGCTGTTTTGGAAACAACAGTTACCGATCATCTCTTGACTAATACTTATGCGATGAATAAACCCACTCAAAGGAAATGTACCAAAACTTTTACAAATTACGCAGAAGCCCTTACCACACCGCGTAAGAATAATGTAACTGAACTTATGTTTATCGAAGACCTTAATCTGAAAAGTTGATTGAACTATATTATGAATCATAAATTGTACGCACAAAACCAAAATGATTATAGAGAGAGCTCAGTGCTCACTCCTAACGTTTAATTATATCACTTACGCCACTCATAAACTGTATCGGGATTGCTGTTCTGACAGTAAGACAACTCTATATCATGTATTGTGTTCTTAAAACGCATAAGTCTATCATTCCTAACCCAGAAATCCTAAGAAAACGTAATCCCTATAATGTCGCTCTCCAACCAATTCTTAGGACTAAATTTGCCCGCTTGACTAAATTGTGAAATTTAACTCGCAATTCATTTATCTATATAACAAACTTAATAGAATACTTAAATATTATTCTAAGCCCCATTATGAGTGCAAAATGTTGTTTACCACATGGTTGAAACAACTAGATTATAAGTGCACGGAATCACTGCAAGAGAGTGTGTCATAACTGTGCGTTAAACTGCATTGAATGTGCTCATTCATGTGCGTGTTTTTTTGTTCTACCCGAATATATGGATGCACCCTTCTATATTAATTATACTTGATAACTTTATTATTATTTAGCGAATGTATTTATGTGCGATATGATATATTTCTATGTACTTAGTGTATTTATGTATACCCGTGGATATGTACTTAGTGAATGTGTTTATGTTTACTAGTGGATACTACGAGTATCAGTGGATTTTAAAATCATATACTAACTTATAACATTAAGTACACACTACACACGATTTATTGTTTATTTATTATTATTATATATTATTTTTTCTGCCTATTTTGAATTAATGTCCTCCACATTGTGAAATTCAGTTAAGTAATAGTACCTTCTACATTCAGTCTTTATTTGTGCAAAGTTACATACCTGCCTACATTTATATTAAATATATATATATATGTATATTCTTCTTAATATTCTTCAACATGTATACCTATTTAGATAATACGGAAGAGCGGAGTTTGCCAAACACAAGTAGCTTATACTTACTTGGTAACTCCGAACACTAATAATAAGTAAATCATGTTAACTGAAATAAATATTTTGTATTTTTTTTTAGTTTTGCCCAATATCATTTTCTTCTTATGTCATCGTACCTTTACAATCGGATAAATAGAATTCTTCATATTTATCACTTGATCTACCGCGAATGTAAACGCAAGCTGTGTACCTGGTTACAGCCTTTAGCATATGATGATGTAGAAAGATTGCAT
Source organism: Pyralis farinalis (assembly GCA_947507595.1). Classification (NCBI taxonomy): domain Eukaryota; kingdom Metazoa; phylum Arthropoda; class Insecta; order Lepidoptera; family Pyralidae; genus Pyralis; species Pyralis farinalis. The sequence goes on along the minus strand of OX382282.1, from coordinate 6,084,955 downwards.
AAATATGACAATTAATTAACATCAGAATCGGAATATTTGAATTTTCATGCATGCATATGTAACACACGCATACACTAACACCTTCTTCTTCTTCGCACATACACATACACTCACATACACATATAACTACACACATTATTTATTGTTGTTAAATATGCCTATAGTATATAAGTAAAAGTACTGGTTATATGATTTTTGTCGATATGGAAGAGCGGCTTCTTCTGACACAGGTGTGCTAAATACTTAAAAGGAGGAGTGAACCTCTGTTTTTGTATGTACTTTATTGAAATAAAAAAAAAAAAGTTTTTATTTGGTGGCAACAAGGGAAAATTAATTACCGGGCGTTTATGCGATTCTGCAATCTATATTATTGGAATCGATGTGTTAGGTAACAACTCACTGTTTACCGGTTCTAATAGTGTTAGATATTTGATAAACCGTGGTGCACGGCAGTTGAGCTTCACTTGACTAGCCATCTCTTTGAGGTTTTTAATGCCTTATTTGTCATATTGCTGTCTCTCACTTTGCCAAGAGGAGTAGTCAATTTCAAAACTTCCTACTCCTACAAAATTCTTCTGATTAAATTCGTTGTGAGTTGCAAGGTAGCTGTAGTTTCACCCCCGGGACGGCATTGAACTCAATATTCGTTGTCTTTTTGGTGGTCGCCGCTGTTCAGTTCTGGCTACATAGGAGACACAGTGGTGGGAATGAGTGGTGGTCCTGTCCCGTTAAAACATACCTAATGTAGTATTAGAAATGGGGTTATACTTTGATCGGGAGTCATTGTCAATTAAATTGCACTGGCGGCAATTGTTTCGGCTGCTAGGTAGCCTATAAGAGAATAACTTATATCTATTTATTAGCACAGACATACTAATCATCACGGCTTCGGCTATATCCACCCTTGAAATGGATGATATGAAATATCATTCAATTCGAGTACGAGTGAGTGATTGTGATAACAATTTTCAAATACATATCGCAAACAAATACTGTGTGGTGTTACACTCACTAGATAGCGCTAGTTGAGGCATTTTTAGATGAGTAAAGCCGCGTATTCATTAGGCAACATTTGTTTATAAACCTTATCATGATGTCTATAAACAAGATTACCGTAAACGCTGATTCTGAAACTTGACCGTTCACACTTGTCAGTTGTCGCCCGAGGAGGTAGTGTTGCTCTGTGCTGATTTTTTTTTTTTTTTTTGACCTGGCTATGTAGTTAGCCCCGAGTGGGCTGTTACTACGTCACCGGACTAGAGAGGCGGGCGTGAGGCGCCGCAGCCTAGAAAAGACAGTTAAACGACAGCCTAAGGGCCCCCGAGAGGGGTCGGACCTCGGCCCAGGACGTCGTTGGAGAATCTAATCGAACACGCGGGTTTGTGCCTGAAGGGCCTGCCGGAGAGAGGCGCACAGGTACCTGGGCTACCGGTACCTGGTGTATCGTGCAGAAGTCCTTACTCTTCGCGCCCGGAGCCGCCGAGCGCGGTGTGTGTCTGGAGTGTTGGGGTTGGAGTTGGTATAGCTATATATATATGTCGCAGAGGTAGCAACACCATATTGAGAAGCCCGGAAGAAATCAATCCCCGTGATGCTAGTTTTAATAATAACGGATCAAAATGTCAAGTCGGCGCTTGGGTGGAATCGACATCGTTGAAATGGCAACACCGGTTGTATTTGTTTTGGGTTTGCTCATGATCCAAGAAAGAGTATATTATTATACCATGGGTTTGCTCGAAATGTCGATTGTGGTCAGTTGTCAAAAGCGTCAAGATGAGATACCGTCATTGGAAGCGGCATTACGAATCGAGAAACGGAGCCAACCGCACGTGTCGCATCCACGGCATTTTCAATCCGATGTAATCTGCGATCTGAACATAACTTTTGTTACAATTATTTTTGTAACTGGCTGCTGATTAAATATTGAGAAGATTAACTACGCTGGTATTTCGCTTTATTCACCATGAACAACGAGCCACCTGACGACGATTGCATCCACGTTCCGTCATATATATATATATATATATATATATATATATATATATATATATATGCTGCTATAGCCATTTGCTTTTAAAAAAATCCTCTGTGCCGCTTCCAGTATTTTTTGATGACTTATGTTTTTTTTTTCCCGAGAAAATTATGAACGTAGAGTATACATCTTTGTTTCTACATCCTTTTGTGATATATTCAGTTCTGCAGCAATCTCGGCTCAACCGTCATTTTTTTATTTATTTATCCTTGTAACACTTATTAGAGGCATTTCAAAGCCGTTTACGTTGCTGAAATAGCTCTATGAGAATCGATATCTGGTTGTTGGACCACACTCTCTCATCTCCATGTTTAAATAACCTATAAATCGCCCGAATCACACACTTGTCAACATTTGTCTATAAATTAGATGTTTCGTCTTGCTCTCCACTCAGAGTGGGGAGCACGGCAACATCTATCTGAAACAATGTTTCATCGCGTTTGTTTATAAACTGTTAAAAAAGATGATGAAACACTGTGATGTGTGATGAAACATTATTTATAAACAGTGTTTATAAACAAATGTTGCCTAATGAACTTTGATATTCAGCTATGTTAAGTGGTAACGACAACCCGTTACAACGTCGAGAAATAAGAATCCCGTTTGCCCACATTACCTAGTCAGGTCATAAGTTCTGTGAAAAACTTTTGATGTAATTAATAATACACTTTTGATAATTATGTAAAAGTTATACATGAAATGAAAGGTAATTAAATGTACAATAAAATTTTATTTACATTATTCGAAATGCCCTCCTCCATTTTGAATACATGCCCTTAATCGACGCGGCCAGTCATGGATCGCAGCACGCACCACATTTATATCTATTTCTGCCGCTGCTTTAACCAGAGATGCTCGGAGAGACTCCAAATTCTGATGAGGTTTAGCGCAGACTTTCTCTTCCAACTGTTGCCATATCTTGTAGTCCAGTGGGTTTAAATCTGGACTAGAAGAGGGCCAGTTTTCATGCCCGATGAAGTCAATTCTACGGGCGGTCAACCATTTTTGAATGCTTCGTGCCTTATGAGCTGGTACAGTCCTGTTGGAATATCCAGTGTCTGTTTTTGAACATTGTTTGAGAAAGTGGTTCTACTATGTTTGTTAGGACGGTATTTTGGTAAACCACGACACTGGTTTTCACACCTTATTCACAGAAAAATACCTCAGTTAAGCCTGAATATGAGACTCCAAGCCAAATCATGATTGATGAAGGATAATGCCCTCGCTGGACCCTCGGATTACGCGAGCTCGCTTCTTCATAACTGTGGGCATACACCTTATAATTTTGTTTGTTGTAGCTTTCTTCGATGGTAAAAATTTTGTCATCCATAAACTAATTTTTTCTGTGACCTCCCTTTGCGTACCGTTTCAGTAGTTGTTTCGATTTTACAACCCTATTCTTTTTAAATTATTAGTTAAGAAATGACCAGTACGTCTCTTATAGGCTGCAAGTCCTAAGTCATCTTTTAAAATACGCGACATGGTTCTAGGTGCTATCTTCATTTCTCGAGATAAAATCTTTTACTTTCGGACAGGGTTTCTTCGAATTCTTTCCCTTACTGCTTTGACCACCTTTTTCGTACGAACACTACGTGGACGGCCAGATCTTTTTCTGTCACAAACAGAGGAGGTCTCATTGTATCTATTAATAGCCCGGTACACAAACATTTTATTAATACCAAGCGTATGGAGAGTTTTAAAAATTGCATTTGGCTCCATACCTACTTTGTGTAATGCAATCTCAGCGATTCGGTTCTCTTTATCACCCCACTCCATTTTAATATCGCAAAATATTGTACAATTTATTGGCGGCAAAATGAGAAAACACAATGAACAATCATATAAAAATGACAGATTCCAAATTCAAATGTAATATTTTGTTTATTTTTAATTGTAACAGTATTTATGGCCAGACTAAGTATATACGCGCTACAGAAATATTATAAACTTGTCGCTGCTCGTGAACAGTGGTTTAATTTCATTGACGTCGTAGAACATGACGTTATAGCAAAATCGCAGAAGCATATTTCAATGCTTATTGCTATGCTATGAGACCTGAGACTCGTATAAAATAATCAATTATTATTATTATGTGTATACGTACTTTTCAGTGGTCGAAATGGACTTTACCAGTTACGGTTGCGTGGCTGTTGCTGTTCTCACTCATGGATCGACTGAAGGTAAATTACTGACTAAGGGTCCTAAATACTACACCGAGAAGGATATAATAATGCGCCTACATGTGAAGCAAAATCCTACACTCGAGAATAAACCAAAGATTATAATTATCCAGGTAATATTCATTATATAATAAAATTCATGCTACAAAAAATTAAAATATAAGTAGATATTAAAATTCTGAAAATTCTCGTTTTTTGGCTTATCTTCTTATTGTCGGATATATCGCATATACATGCAAGCATGCTTATAAGTTTTCAAAGAGTGATTACATTACTGCTATTAGACTTTAAAAAATACAGGATATTTTCAGTCTTGTAGAGGGAAGCAACAGACGGTAGCAATGCATGTTAATCGGCCATCAAGTACAAGCCGGGAAAACAATACGGACGATAATTTCTACAATCTACCAGTGGACACCGACATGCTGGTTATTCACAGTGCTTATGCAGGAATGCCTTCTTTCAGGTACTATGTTTTTACACTACAACCCAAAGAGGAGTGGTATATATTCAGAATTCAATAAGATTTTTCTTGCCACCTTATAAACATCTGAACTGTGTTAGATACTTGGCATATGATCAGCGCCGGTCATATAAACTTAGTAGTATCTAAAAAAATGTAGCAGTGGTCCCAAAATAAACTTCAATGAAAAGATTTTGAAAAAAAAGATTAATTAGTGTATACATACCATCATTTTTGGCCACCAAACTTTTCGGCGCTATCGGCCTTTCATGGCAACAATACCAGGGTACCCTTCGTGAGCCACATCGAACACTTGTTTCCTAAGATTTGTAGGAATTATAATTTTGTCACTTCTGAGAAGAATGACATATGTCCAAAGCGCTGATTGGAACACGGTAATTATTGATATGCGTACCCCACACACTCGTATTTAAGGCTTTCTTGATTCATTGTATAGAAGACGTTGATAGAAGCTTGTGAATCAGATGAAGAGCATCTGATTCACAAGCTTCTATCAACGTCTTCATGAATATTGCCCGGGGTTTCGCGTATTGGAAGAGTTGATTTCTATGGCATTCATCCTCACGATTCGATTTTAGTGACTTGCATAAACGGGATAAGGGATCGGCTATGTTCGGTTTTCCAGGTCGGTATACAATTCTATAGTTGTATGATTGCAGGCGTAATACCCAATGCGTGTTTTGCGCTCAGGGTTTGGATCGTGGTCCAAAAATATCCTCTAAAGTTTTGTGGTCCGTGACGAGGTCAAAAGTGTTCCTGTCATATAGATATATATGGAAGGGTTCTACTGCCCATACTAGGACTGGAGCGTCTTTTTCTGTCTGGTAGTAGCGCCTTACAATATCTGATGGGCTCCTATTCCCAAACGCGATGATAAGAGGTCCTCTTGTATCTGTACCAATACGGGCCCTAAATCGACAAGACTGGCGTCTGCCAACACTTGAGTTTTGTCTTCAGGATCGTAGTATCCTAAGGTTTGGATATTTTGTAGCTGCGCTTTATAATAAATTCGTACATTACTTTATCGTACCTTTCTGATAGGTTTTGGTTAAATCAGGTGGCGCTCCTTTCTTTCTTTTATCTATTCTCTTTAAAGCAGACAAATTTTTGACTTTCCTGGTTTTTGGCCCGCATAACTACTCGAACCTACGCCTTGCACACAGCCTAGCCACTACTCGAAGATAAAAGAGAGATAGGGCGCATCAAAGCAGCCCGTCTGGGGAAGTATCTCCACCTTGCAGAAAACCGCAGCCAAATAACAACTCCCTAGAGGGTTGTTGTGTTCCTGCGTGTGAGTGAGGTCACCAGTAAGCTCCCAAGGAGTTGCTGTGTAAGCAGCAGGGGAGGCATCGCGTGAGTGATACTTAATATATCGCAAGCGTAAATAGGCTACGGTACCCGCTTTACATCAGGTAGGCCGTATGTTTGTATGCCTCCCGTAAGGAAAAAAAAATCACCTTGCCTAGAGTCTCTTGCGCCCTATGCTCTGCCGCTCCACACATAACAACGCAAACCACAAGTATTAGACTATGTAAGCTACAAAATTTTATTTCAATGACTGTAAGCAGATGTCATTAGCGAAAATATTTTGGATTTATTAATTTCGCGCCTCAAAGACAGTAAACAGTACACACAGGCAAATAGACTAAGTGCTAAGTCTAAATCGATGAAACTTTTGTATCTTATCAACTTGTGGTTTTACATGGCATACCTCAAGGAAGTCTCTTGGGTCTACTGTTGTATATTATCTACATTAACGATTTACCTAATATAACTATCCAATCCATGTCTCTCTTTGCGGATGACAGCATGGTCAAAAATGACATAAATTAAACACTGGCTGAAATTAATTTTAAGATAATTATTATCTAACCACTTAATAGTTAGGTAATAATTATCTTAAAATAATTTTCCATAAAACAAGTATAATGCACTTTAATCATTACATTACTCACTGCCTATCATGGAATTGCTGGCCCAATAAAAATATATATTAAAGTATATTTATAAAATGTGTATTGCTTAGGGGTTTCACAACACGATCTAAGACAGTCTCTTGTAACACGTTGTGATTCCTTGATCGATGGTATTGCAGTAAGATCAGGCTTTGGTTTGGATGTTAAAGGACTACCAATTATAGATAGATATCGCGAATCGCGCATTAGGTATTACGCCTACAATCATACAACTATAGAATTGTATACCGACCAGGAAAAACGAACATAGCCGATCCCGTATTCCCCTTTAAGCCAAGTCACTAAAATCGAATCCTGTGAGGATGAATGCCGGGCAATATTCATGAAGACGTTGATTGAAGCTTGTGAATCAGATGAAGAGATACAATGAATCAAGGAAGCCTTAAATACGAGTGTGTGGGATACGCATATCAATAATTACCGTGTTCCAATCAGCGCTTTGGACATATGATGGCATTCTTCTTAGAGGTGACAAAATTATAATTAGTTAATAGATTCAGGCGTTATTTTGCGAAAGTCAAATTCACATGCAATTCGATCCAACCTGCTTTGTATGCTTCCGCCACCAATTAGTTCATGCGGCCTAGCGCCGGCCGGCACCCACCCACTACTGTTAGTACGTGCTACATGCCGACGCTGCCATGGCTGCTCCGGTAGTCTCTGCCTCGGCTGCTGCGGTCGTCCGCCATCTGGAACAGAATCCGCATGCCTCCACCACCACCGTCGCTGCCACGACTGGCCTGGTCTTCGCTTAAAGCTAAAATTATAATTCCTACAAATCTTAGGAAACAAGTGTTCGCTCTATTTATAACATGGGCTCCAGAGACTCCCTTAGGGAACTGTTCAAAGAAATAAATATCCTCACTGTTACTTCTCAATATATTTATGAAAACATAATGTATGCCCGTAAAAATTTAAAGTCGTTTTCAAATTTCAGTGAAAACTTAGAAGTAGAAATAAGTTGTGTATGCCGGTACATCGGCTTGCTAGGACTGGTAGATCTATTCTTGTAAATTGTATTCGATTTTATAATAAATTACCTGAAACAGTTCTGTCCTTTCCTGACAATGTATTCAAAAAACACATTAAATTTGCGTCTGGTTCCCTCAGAAGATTACGAAATTTTCTACCAGTAGACACTAAAATTGCGCTAGCACAATCCTTGCTCCTTCCTATCCTCGACTATGCTGATTCCTGTTACCTTGATATCACCGAAGAGCAATTAAATAAGCTTGAGCGCCTTCAAAACTTTTGCATACGGTTCATATTTGGACTTCGTAAATATGACCACGTTTCTGAGTTTCGTTTTCAGCTCAAGTGGCTCCCTATAAGACTTCGTCGCAACTGGCACACCCTTTCGCTTCTTTATTCTATCCTCTTTGATCCTACTACCCCAACCTATTTAAAGGAACGTTTTATCTTTCATAGCGATTCGCATGATCGTACCCTGCGTAACGCACTGTTACTCCGTCTCAAAACACCACACCACTCCACTGATTTCTACACTAATTCTTTCTCGGTTGAAGCAGTGCGCCTGTGGAATGCTCTGCCTTTCGATATCCGGAATGCTCATTCACTTCAATCCTTCAAACATCTTGTCAAACTTCATTATCTTTCCCTTAACATTACGTAATTAGCATTATTTTCTTGTATTTCCCCTCAGTCTCATTTAGTGTGTGTATATTTTATTCAATGTATTAATCAATTTGATAAATTGTGTGTACATGTGTACTTGTTATATATAACATATGTAGTCATGTACGTTTGTGTATTTATTTATATAATTACTTTATTTCCTTTAAGTTATGCTCTGCGCCACCCTACCTTATTTCTTTACTTCTCCTCTACCCTAAGGTTGTCTGGAAGAGATCGCATCGCGATAAGACCGCCGTTGTACTGATACTTTGTTAATGTTCTTTTCTTATGTATTTTTCTTTTAGTGCAATAAAGAGTATTGTATTGTATTGTATTAAAATTACTCTCTGTAGAAGGGCTTATTATAGAATTGATGAATATTTAACTGACAAAGATGTCTGGAAATAGTTCAGCACAGACTATCTGTCCTTAATAATCTTTAATTTTACGATTTGATATCATTATTTTACCAATATGCTTACGTATTTTTATTTTGTAATATCTAATTGACAATTTTAAAAGAGACCTATATTGGCAAGTTTCTTTCGGCATTTCTTCTTCGCCAATGGTCATTTCCGAAATGCTAGTAGATTAAAAAAATGGAAAAAGGTAAATTAAGAGAATTAAACAAGATACAATAAGATGAAATGAGAAGAGGCAGCCAGGAATGTATCCGTTGACATATCAGACACAACTTCTAGGTGGACAGCCTTGGAGGTAAAGCAAATAAATATGGCAACATAACATTTACTAATAATGCTCTTGCGTTTGAAAGATTACTTTATGTCAAACGATCCACAGTACTTGTAGGAGTTACACGATCCTCTGGCAATGAACCCATCAGCTGTTTACAAGCTTCTGCCTTGTGTCTACAAGTGACACTTTTATGAATTATGCTTATGCAATTTACGTCACAATTACAAAATCCATTAGCTAGCTAGCCGTCTTCAAAATAAATTTGGCCGTTTCAGACCTTTAAAACCACAAATTAAGCGAAAATACTTTTAGCCGCCATGTCGATACACCAAAAGCCAAGACGAAAGTGAAAATGTCAGAATCATATTTTTAAATCCGGTATTGGGAAGTGGAGAGCGGTTATGAACTCTTCTTTTTCTTTTAAAATTATGGTAATGGGATGAAACCAATCGCAAACAAGGCGTATCATATTACGAACGGAATATGGACTCGGAAATTCCATGTGACGAGAAAAACACTCGTCACATTACACTCCTCCCAAAATTTTAATAAAAGAAAGGAAGTTTCTTTTAGTAACAAAACAAAAGAACCCAATTAACATCCAAACTAAGAAATCCTCAAAAGTACAGAAACAAATAAATCGCCTCCAAAACCATATATTAAAACTCACAAACGAAATTTTGGGTGCAGTTGTGCTCCTTCGCCACTGACTTTGAAAAATCATAATAAGACTTACAAGACTAAACCTCTAAGTCTAGTCGAGTACCTTCACCAATGACTTCACAAACTTCAAATAAAACTTACAAAATAAACTTAACTAAATACAGTTAGGCAACTTCGCCACTGACTTCTTAAACTTCTAATAAAACTAGCTAAGCAAAACAGGAATACAGTTAGGCACCAACGCCGCTATCTTAAAACTTTCCCATCCCCACCCCTTTGAGTGCAGTTGGGCACCTTCGCCACTGACTTTTTTTTTGGGCATACAAACATACGGCCCACCTGATGTAAAGCGGCTACCGTAACCTATTAACGCTTCCGATATATTAAGTATCACTCGCTCGATGCCTCCTCTGCTGCTTACACAGCAACTCCTTGGTAGCTTACTGGTGACCTCACTCACACGCAGGAACACAACAACCCTCTAGGGACTTGTTATTTGGCTGCGTTTTTTTGTGAGGTGGAGGTACTTCCCCAGACGGGCTGCTTTGATGTGTGATCGAACACCACCGAACTTCCGAGCAGAAAGGCATAACAAGAGTATATTGTGATCGGCACAACTCCACCGAACTCCCGAGCACTATCTATTTATTTATAACTTCACGCCAAATCCCTTACAGGGTAGGCAGAGAGAACCGAGCGCCACGTGACCCGATCCTTACATACCTCACTCGCTTCTTTAACATTCATTGCTCTTTTCATGCACGCTCGCCGGTTTCTAGTGCTCCTGACATCACCTTCTGATAGAACACGACCAATTTGATTATGGTAGGTAAGTCTTGGCCTTCCTTGGCTCTTACATCCTTCCACTTTTGCATTGTATATCTGCTTCATCATTCTTTCATCCTGCATTCTTTCTACATGTCCGAACCAACGGAGCATGCCTCTTCTTATTTTAACACCGACGCTCTCTTTTAGACCAACTCTGCTTCTAACCTCATTATTGCGAATACGGTCTGCAAGCGTTACGCCACAAATTTTGCGCAACGCTCGCATTTCAATCGTGTTTATCCTATTTTCATGCTCTCTCTGCCATACCCAGCTCTCGCTTCCATAACTAAGCGTTGGGATCAGCACTGCATTGTGTATTGCACTGCACTGGTTTTTACTGCTAAGAAGTTTTCTTAACGCTCCATTCACACTATTCCCAGCACTCACTCGGCTTTCCACATCTGCGGTGTACCTTCCATCCCTACTGAAAGCGCATCCAAGATATACAAACTCATCCACTTGTTCCAACACTTCATCATCTACCGTAATCCTTACATTGGTTCTGGTTTCTTCTCCCGAGCACAATAGCAAATAATGTCCATAAGGACCCAAATAATCTAATTACGGACTACCAACTCCAATTAGTCGCCTTTTACGACCTATATAACTAGTCAAGCGACTCCGGTTTGAGAAATAAAATATAACACGTTTTATTGCTCCAACCGGAGTCGCCCGTTATCACAAAAAGGTGAAATAAAAAATTGAAAAATATATTTGCAGGGAAGATGGAGGAACTTGGCTTGTTCAGACTTTATGCAGTGAAATTGATAGTTTGGCATACACAGAGGATTTGGAGAGTATTTTAATTAACGTTAAGAAAAATGTGGCTGAAAAAAACCGTGAAAAATACAATTACGCCACATGTGTTACAGAAACACTGACACAGATGCCGGTGATTACTTCTACGTTAACAAGGAAACTGCATTTGAGAAAATATTCAGAACACCAGAATATCTATGAAACTTCCTCCGACAGTGATTCATGTTTGAGAGAATCGGAGAAGAATCTTCATGCTTGGGTAAGTTTGTTTCTTACTGCGCCTTTACGTTTAAAAATGAACTTTGCCTCCCTTCGTGTATTCTACCGATTGTTCAATGGCTTGTGGTTGTTGGATATGATGTCAACTGCTTCATACTACAACCGCAGATCTACGAGAATCCTTTAGAAGAGAGAAGTTATGGAATGCAGGCCTTGCCTAAGATTTCCCAAGCGACTACAGCCTGGTCAAGTGCTTCCACCTCACAGAAAATCGCAGCCAGATAACTCCTTGGAGGAATGTTGTGTTCTTACGAGTGAGTGGTGTTACATACCAAGGAGTTGCTGTAATAGCAGCAGAGGTGGCTTCGCGCTAGGCGATTCTTCGTGTATTGCAAGCGTTCATTGGTTCATCATCTCAGCCTGTGTTCGTCCACTACTGTACACAGGCCTCCTCTATAGAGTGCCACTCGTCTCGATCCAGTGCTCCCTGCATCCCAGTACAGGAACGCCAATCGAGAAACTTTCTTCTCCAGCAGTTCTCGGTTCTACGAACTATGTGGCTGGCCCACTGCCACTTCAGCTTACTTTTCCTGTGGGCTATGTCGGTTACCTTAGTTCTACTGCAGATATCCTCATATCTGATTTTTTCACGCAGAGAAACCGCGAGCATAGCTCTTTGCATAGCACACTGAGCGACCTCGAGCTTCTCCATACGGCCCGCAGTGAAGAGCGACGTCTCAGTTCCGTATGTCATCACTGGCAACACACACCTTACTCTTCAGGCGTTGAGGTATTTTGAACGAGAACCCAAACGAGTTGGATCCGTCTGTTGACCTCTCGGTCGAAGTTGGACTTACCTAACTGAATAACCTGCCCTAGGTAAACATATTCGTCAACAACTTCGAGCTTAGTGCTTCCAACCGTGACCGGCATAGGTGTAACATGGACATTCGATATGATCTTAGTCTCGTCATGTTCATCTTGAGACCTACCTGGTTGGGAACACTATTGAGGTCATTGAGCATAGCGCTAAGTTCCTCAAACGATTTCGCCATGAGAACTATATCGTCGACAAATTGAAGGTGTGTGATGTATTCGCCGTTGATGTTTATACCGTATCCTTGCCAGTCCAAGAGCTTGAAGACATTTTCCAATACTGCGGTGAAGAGTTTCGGAGATGTCGGATCTTGCTGAACTTGCTGTTGGATCGTCCGGTGTTATGCAATCATCTAGGCATTGAAAACGATTGCGAAGTTCGATTTGAAAGCTTTCGGGGTTTTGGGTCATAACACGAGATGGACGGAGCCTAAACTTCACCAGGCGAGACCTTTTCTGCTTTATCTTAAGGTTCAAGATGCCTCTTGCCATCCGGTGATCGCTTCAGGTTTTCACCCTGATGATTGAACAAATGCCGGTTGGTCGTCAAGATGAAGTTTATCTCGTTTTTCGTCGAACCATCCTGGCTACTCCAAGTTCATTTGCGCTACGGCTGCCTGTAGAAGGAGTACATCATAAAGAGTTCCTCCTTCTCCATGAAGTCGACCAGCAGTTGCCTCACTTTCAGCTCATCGTTCTGTTTCTTACCTAGCTTTGCATTGAAGTCCCCCATCAGCACTGTGTAGTGAGTTTTAAATATATTAAATTAAGGCGATACTGCTGCCCATCTCCTGGATAACTCCATTAGTCGCCTTTTACGACACCCACAGTTTGAGATGGGCTGGCCTTTTTTTAGACTTTTATTTCTCTTTTTTATAACTAGATTGGCAAACAAGTATACAGCCCGCATTATATGGTAAGCGGTCACCGCAGCTTATTGACGCTCGCAACACCACGGGGATGTTACTCGCGCGCTGCCAATCTTGTGACCTAAGGCTATTTCGTCACAGTATCCAGTAATTTCTCTACCATATCTCACCGTTCAAACTGGAATACAACTATATAAATATAGCTGGTAGGCGGTAGAAATAGGTGAGACAGAGGTACCCATGCAGACGACTTTTGTACAAAGTATCCCTCTGGTATATTCTTACGCAGAGACCTCACGGCACAATAGGCTATGGTAACTACTTTATTTACGTCAAATGGACCATATTCTTAAATGTCTCATAACGTTGAAAAAACATTTTGAGAAATAATTTGTTATACGTCTTCAGCTTATTTTTGACCTCAACTAATTATCTTTCCAGGGCGGACAAAGAATACACAGCAACATCAGCTCCAGCACCACCACTAAAAAGTAACTAACCGTTTTTCAAGAAAGTCTACTAAATTTCATACACATTAATTACTTCATTTCTCTAAATGAACAAATTAAAATTGCGTTTGAGATCTGCAACAAGTATAAAAATCCTACAGAGAAAATAATATCGAGAACATATGCAACCAGGCAGTGGCTCTGGCATCAGGAAATCGATAAACGCTGAAATGCTAAACTGTAGAAACTTGTTTAAAGGTTTCGAACATTTGATTAAATGAAAACTCTTACTGAGAAATCGAATCACAACCTGAATTGTGATCAAATAAAATAGGATTTCAGAAATGAATTTTACAAGGGATCGATTTTGGTTCTAAAGTTTGTATGAAAAATAAATATACCGTGTGCCAATTTACAGGACTCTCGGTGAAAATATTTCGCCAAGCATATAAAATAATATTTGATCCAATAAAAATATTGATATTCAATTCCTACAAAAATTACAGAGTGAGAGTATACTCTAAGTCTAAGAAAATATGTAGTTTATAGTTTCTTAGAATTTAGGCGTTATGCCACAAATTTTGCGTAACGCTCGCATTCCGAACGCGTTTATCCTACTTTCATGCTATCTCTGCCATACCAGGCTCTCACGTCCATGCGTAAGCATTGGGACCAGCACTGTATTGTGTATAGCGAGCTGTATCCTCAAGTTTTTACTACCAAAATATTTTCCCAACGCTACATTCACACTATTCCTAGCATTCACTCGTCTCGTCCCTCCTTGATGAAAGCGCCTCCGAGATGTACGATTTTATCCACTTGTTTCAACACTTCATAATTAACCGATATCCTTACTGCTCATAATCTTCATAATTCTTTTGTTCTGGTTTCTTCTCTTTCAAATACATTATCTTTGTCATCTCTTCATTCAGTTGTAAGCCCTAAGTAAAGCAAACAGTTCACCGCTGGGTCCCCCATGCGGCTTTGACATCAAACCAGGATGACATGCTGCGATCTATCCGCATACATGGTGAGCGATTCTTGTAAGTGGACTGCACAGCACGGAGCAGTGCATCATAATTCCCATATCTCGGAAATATGTCCCACAGTTCGCATAATCCTGTCAAATGCTTTCTCTAGATCCACAAATTTAGCCAGTCTGGGGAAGTACCGCCACATCACAGAAAACCGCAGCCAAATAACAACTCCCTAGAGGGTTGTTGTGTTCTTGCGTGTGAGTGAGGTCACCAGTAAGCTCCCAAGGAGTTGCTGAGTAAGCAACAGAATGGGCATCGAGCGAATAATACTTAATATATCGCAAGCGTTAATAGGCTACGGTACCCGCTTTACATCATATGGGTCGTAACTTGTATGCTTCCCGACATAGTATAAAAAAAAACAAAACCGCAGAAAACGTTCTGGGCTGTAGCCAGGTGCTTTTCCACGACAATGCGTAGTGAGAAAACTTGATCCGTACATCACCGTTCTAACAGTTCCTGAGTGTTAGCAAGAATGCAATCAGTTTTAGACTTTATCTTATCCATTCTGGATTCGTCGGCATCCAGAATGGATAAGATAAAGTCTAAAACCTCCACAAGACATTTGTACCTCTCTCCAAAATAGTTTGGTTTCAATAAAGTCTCGATTTAATTCTTGCATAGACGGTCACATACTTCATACGTACACATCTTTCTTCTTCTCTTTCATACTTTAATTTAAGGGAAAAGATTTTTTTTTTTTTTTTTTTTAGTAGTTCAGGTAATGGCGGCGGCGCCATGGTAAAGGCGGTAAAATACGCTTAAAGAGCCTATGTCCCTACGGAGTTGAAGAGGTTCTAGGTTTTTGGTGACCTCTTCGTCCTCAATTATGCGGATAGCCCGTCGTTGCAACCTATCGAGAGCCTCAAGAAGATACTGTGCGGAGCCGTCCCAGAGATGCGAGCCCGAACTTGTGTCTTATAAAGCAGACAAAGTTGGTCCGGCGCGAAGAACCGGCGCACCCTGTTCAGGACTCTGAGCTTTCTTAGATGATATATAATCCAACTTCAACCTCCACATCCCACCAGACATCGATTTTTTTTCAATTTTTTATACCTCTTTGTGCAGGATGCGCAAAGAGGTATATATCATGCTTTTTTGCATTATCCACTAACCATTTAACCACTAATTTTCCAGCAACCATTCACATCCGAGTCGGAAAGGCTTGCATTCGCAAGTCTTTCACTTACTTGCAAGCTTTAACTTTAACTTTAAGTGCTTATCCTTTCATGATCTGCGAAAAAAATACGTAGTCACCAGTACCTCCAATTCTTGAAAAGTCCCACAAACTGGCTGGCCACCAGGTAGTAGTCCGTTTTAAGAGTGGAAGCCAAATTTTAAATATTTATGTATAAACTTACAAAATTTAACTGCGTAAATAACAAAAAACGAGTGTGCTTTAGACCACACGACTGAAGTAAAACTTACAGACAATAGGCAATTTAATATCCTTCGCGCTCGCGATGGACAGACCGACGCACGCACGCATGCACGGAGAGTGTTGACTGGGAATTTCACTTGGTTCTTCTTCTTCTTCATAAACTTTATTGAACTTTAGCGCTTAGAAGCACTGTTTTCGCATTCACATTATTATAGTGGTTGCCAAAAGTCACAAACTTATATCTCCCTCTCAACTTCCGTTCGCCTCCCCCCTCGTGCTCGCACCTCTCTGTCTTACCCCTACAGTAATATACGAAACGTAACTCTCTCTTTCTATCTTTACTAACTCATATCTCTCTCTCAACTTCCGTTCGCCTCGCCCGATCCACTTTTCGAAACGCTCTCCGTTCACCTCGCCCGATCACACTTTTCGTAACACTCCCCAAGTCAAGCGTGCGTAAAGAAGTTTTACTTCAAAAAGGGTGTTTGTAGCTTTAGGAAAGCAGAAAAGAATAGTAAAGGATAGTATAGTAAACGTAAACAAACGAGATCTTCGAACCTCTAAAGTACCTTCATCTGTGTGGGAGGTATCGAATTTAGAAGGAATCATTTCTTTCTGGTAACCTAATAGTAGAAGAAGGAACTGAAAATGAATTTTGAATGGCATTATGGTGTAAGCATTGCCTGTAGGAATGGTAGATGGATTTTGGGTAGTGTAGTAAAAGTAGAGGAAATTGAAAAGGAAGGTTGATAGAAGTTAAATCAAACTTAAGAATTTTAGATTCCTAAATAAATGTGGCAAGTAATGGCTTAGTGAAAAGATTTCACCATACTTAAGTGTGGTGAAACGCGGGTATGTATGTACGTTCGGGAAGATATTTGTTGTCGCCGTCTTCATCGCCTGGAAGACAGGGACCTGTCATTATTATGGGTGTTGATCATGGCGGCCACACTCGAATCAACGCGTGCCTTTACAGATCCTATAGCTGTGATATAGACACAGCTCGTTTATTTGAGCACTGGCAACTGGCAAAGTTATCGAGCAGTATCCCTCCGCGGAGATAGTGATTTTGGGAGATTTTAATGCCCACCACACCGAATGGCTTGGCTCTCGGTGCGCTGACTCCGCGGGGAGATCTGCTCTTGGCTTTGCTTTGGCCTATGGTTTCTCTCAACTGGTACATTCTCCCACGAGAGTACCAGATATAGAGGACCATACAAGCTCCTTAGTGGACCTTTTGCTGACCACGCCGCCGGATAAGTACAATATCTCAGTGGATGCGCCGCTTGGCGCATGAGACAGTGGGCCGATGAGGCCCACTGTCTCATCCGGACCCAAGTGCTCTGTGCCAGGCGTGACCCAGCTCGGTCTACCGGACGGTATTGCGCATGGCACTATACGTCGGCAGACCGAGTCGGATTGCGTGAAGTATACGCGTCGTACCCCTGGAGACAGCTTTGTTTCAATACAGATGATGTCGAATCCTGTGCGACTACAGTAGCTGCGGAATATTGGGTGACATGGAATGCTACATTCCCAATCGCTTTGTGGCTGCTGCGGGAGCTAAAAAGCAACGGTAGTTTAATCGGCCTTGTAAAGAAGCCAAACTTTTCAAACAGGCTGCTTTCGAGACTTGGACCACGGCGCGTGCTAGTGGAAATCCGGATGTCTCTGTTTTGAAACGTAAACTGAGCGCTGCCTCGAGGTCCAGTATGAGGGTAATCGCCAGAGCAAAGTTTGATTTCTTCGGTAGAGTTGGCGAGCGGCTTGCAGGTCTTCCGTCTGGGAGCCGTGCTTTCTAGTCGCTGGCTAAAGCTACCGAGGGAAACTTTTGTCAGTCGTCCATGCCACCATTGCAAAAACCGAATGGCAGTCTGGCCTACAGTACTAAAGAGAAAGCCGATTTACTGGGTAATCTCTTTGCCTCTAACTCGACTTGACTCGACGGGGAGCTGTGCCACCTACCACCCCGAGGTGCAGTAGCTCAATGCCGGAAATCTCAATTATGCAGTGAGATCTCCGGCGGGCGTTGCTCTCCCTTGTCATTCATAATTTGTTAATCGAGTGGGCCAGATGGCATTCCCGCAGTGGTGCTAAAGCTGTGTTCTCCCGAGTTGTGTTCTGTGCTAATGCGCCTTTTCGTGCATTCCTACACCACTGGGCAAGTCCAGTCTTCGTGAAAGACCGCCAACGTACAGCCGGTGCCCAAAAAGGGCGATAGGTCAGATCCATCGAATTATAGGCCTATTGCTATAACCTCGCTTCTCTCAAAGGTGATGGAGCGTGTGATAAACAGACGACTCCTGGCATACCTAGAGGATCACGATTTAATCAGCGATCGTCAATATGGCTTTCGCCACTATCGTTAGACTGGTGATCTTCTAGTGTATCTTACACACCGCTGGGCTTCGACGATCGAGAGTCAAGGTGAGGCATTGGCTGTCAGTCTATATATGGCAAAGGCTTTCGATCGGGGCTGGCATGGCGGTCTTCTATCGAAGTTATCATCGTACGAGCCGCCATGGGTTTTTGCAAATGGGTGGCCAGCTTCTTATCCAGCAGATGCATCAAAGCCGTGGTTGACGATAGTTGCTCCGATTAGCATGGATGTCAATGTTGGCATCCCACAGGGCTCTGTATTGTCCCCAAAGCTGTTTCTGCTGCATATCAATGGCATGTTGTCAATTAACAGCATTCATTGTTATGCGGACGATAGCACTGGGGACTCTTATTACACGGGCCGTGCTAGCACCCCTCGTTTACTTGTGGAGGAAAGCCGCGTTATACTTGTGTCTGAAATAGAGTGTTCTTTGAGTAAAGTATCCGACTAGGGGCGGTTGAACTTGGTTCAATTCAACCCTAACAAGACACAAGTCTGCGTGTTCACTGCTAAAAAAACCCCATTTGCTGTGGTCCCCCACTTTCAGAACACGCCATTAACCATTGCCAAGAGTATTGGGATTCTCGGTGTCGAGATCTCCAGCGAAGTTCAGTACCGAAGTTACTTGGAAGAAAAGGTCAAACTGGCGTCAAAGAAACTTGGTGTGCTCAACAGAGCCAAACAGTACTTCAGCGCGGGACAAAGACTTATATTATATAGTCCTAAGTCAGACCATACATGGAGTACTGTAGTCATGTCTGGGCGGGGTCACCGGGTTACCAGCTAGGACCTTGTGACTTGGTGCAAAGATGAGCTGTGAGAATCGTCGATAGGATCATCGACGATTCTCACAGCTCGTCTCTAACTCACACACGGTGTTGAGCCCTAGAGGCTAAGGAGAGATTTCGCCACCCTTTGCGTGTTCTACCGATTGCACAATGGGTTGTGTTCTGAGGAGTTGTTCGATATGATGCCAACAGCCTCGTTTTACAATCACACAGTTCGCCGACGGCTAGGAGTTCATCCTCATATACTAGAACCGCAATGATCGTGAACTGTGCGGTTCCTGACAAGTTTTCTACCGAGAACTATTAAGTTGTGGAATGAGCTCCCTGCCAGCAACGCAAGTGTGACACCCCTCGTGTTGCAAATATCCATAGGCTACGGTAACTGCTTACCATCAGGCAGCGTGTATGCTTGTTTCCCATCTTAGTGGTATAAAAGGAAAAAACGCATCCTTTTACATATAAATAGCTGAAGTAACAATAAAATGTACTTTTTTTTCATACAGTATGCTAGAAAAGTTTCTAGAATTCGCAACGATTCAGCAGAACTGGTTCAACGAAAAAGAACAAGTGGAACTGAAAAGGGATTGGACGGATCCTCAAATAAATCTCCCGACTGTGCAACATTACTTTGAGGTACAAATACTAATAATCTCATCTTGATAATTAAGATTTTGGGTATTTAAAATTTTAATCATAGTCATTATAATATATAACAACTGATGTCTTAACTTGACAGAAGATTTTTAATCAAAGTTATTATTTTACATAGCAACTGATGTCTTCACTCGATAAAAGAAGGGAACAGTTCAAAAAAGTACTTACGCTCGGGGAAGAATTAATTGCTCAGAATCATCCAGAAAAAAACACCGTTGAAATGCATGTGCAGGTACCGTGAAAATTTTGTTTCAAATAAAAGTAAGTGTATTAATTATTAAATATAAAAAAATACTTCAAACCACGTCGATGGGCCAGGGACAACAGCAGAAACTTGTTAACTAATCGGCAGAGTGAACGTACAGGTGAGGCATATAATATAACTCAAGAGTGGAGAGAAACAACTTCGAAATTGAATCAGAATCACGATGCTTCACTTACACCTGTCACCAGAATACAACACACGCTTTAAAAAACTATAAACAATAAAAAAATATTTACTAGTTTAGCTTTTCTTAAAAGTTTTAATTCTTTCCTTTTGGCTAGAAAATGGTGTTGCAAATGGACCGGCTACTTCAACTGACGCTCTGTCTCCAAACTCATATAAAACATACTACGCAGTACTATGACTTCTTAGAAAATGTTAAACTGGCTGAGAAAATGTTAAGGAAGTAAGTAATCTAAATCAGACCTAGGAAAAAGGAAAGACGAACAGTACATATGTAATTACTATTTATCGGTATGCGTTTGCTAGTTTTGAACCTCGAATATTCAACGCTTTCCCACTATTTTTAGAACGTCACCTATTCAGTTCTCTAATCATCTCATAATAATAATTTTGTTACACAAAAGTCCACAACCTTCGGTTATTGAAAGCTTCTATACTCATCATCATGTAGTTTCATTCACATAATTATATGATTGTAGTAATTGTAAGGAAGTATAATTATTAAATGATATACTTACATTCATAAATATCATCACGCCTGTCTCCCATTGGGGTAGGCAGAGACTATGGAACGCCAGGTGTTCCGATCGAAACATAGCTCTTTCGCCTCTTCCACACTCATCAACCTTTTCACGCATGCTCTTCGGTTTGCCGGTGCTTTTGATTTGGCCCTTTTTTAGCACATCAGCTATTTGATCCACATGCGTGCATATAGGTCAGCCCCTATCGATATCTCAAATATCTAAACCATCTCAGAATACTCTATTTAATTTTTGTCACTACATCATCTGCCATGTCATATTGTTCTCGTGTCGTGCTATGTCTTCCTTTGTCCATCATTCTAACGTCACTTGTACTACTCAGCATTCACGTTTCAACAGCGTTGACCCCACTTTCATTCTTCTTCTGCTATGCCCATGTTTCACTACCGTACGTCAACACTAATAATACATCACTAATAAATTTAAAACTACTATTAAAGCCAAATTGTGTAGCAGGGCATATTATAAAGTATCTGACTATATTAATGATAAAAATGCCTGGGAGTGAGTCGATCCAATTATAATGTAATTAATAAAATATGTAAATTTGTTTGGACACCAAAAGAGGGATGCCTGAGTTTTTTGGCAGTATTTTTATCAGTGCTCACCTAGTCATAAACTGCACGGTAGGGAAAAAAATTGTGACGATTCCAAACAAATGTAGCCATTTTTACGGAATAAAAAGATTTTGACTTTGACTTTGACTTGACATCCTGAATAATTTATTTATTATTTACATACAATATTGATCTATCTATCTATAACTTCACGCCAAATCCCTTACGGGGTAGGCAGAGAGAACCGAGCGCCACGCGACTCGATCCTTACATACTTCACTCGCTTCTTTCACATTCATTGCTCTTTTCATGCACGCTCGCCGGTTTCTAGGGCTCCTGACATCACCTTCTGATAGAACACGACCAATCTGATCATGATAGGTAAGTCTTGGCCTTCCTCGGCTCCTACATCCTTCCACTTTTGCATTGTATATCTGCTTCGTCATTCTTTCATCCTGCATTCTTTCTACATGTCCGAACCAACGGAGCATGCCTCTTCTTATTTTAACACCGACGCTCTCTTTCAGACCAGCTCTGCTTCTAACCTCATCATTGCGGATACGGTCTGCAAGCGTTACACCACAGATTTTGCGCAACGCTCGCATTTCAACCGCGTTTATCCTACTTTCATGCTCTCTCTGCCATACCCAGCTCTCGCTTCCATAAGTAAGCGTTGGGACCAGCACTGCATTGTGTATAGCCAGCTGCGCCTTCTGGCTCAGGTTTTTACTGTCAAGAAGCTTTCCCAACGCTCCATTCACACTATTCCCAGCACTCACTCGCCTTTCCACATCTGCGGTGTACCTTCCATCCCTGCTGAAAGCGCATCCAAGATATACAAACTCATTCACTTGTTCCAACACTTCATCATCTACCGTAATTCTTACATTGGTTCTGGTTTCTTCTCTTTCAAATACCATAATCTTTGTTTTCTTCGCATTCAATAGTAAGCCTTCCTTCGTACATTCGTCTTTCATCATTGTGACTAGTGTTTGCAGCTCAGATGGTGTTTCTGCTAACAGGACGGCATCATCTGCATACAGCAGACAGTTCACCATTAGGTCACCCATGCGTAATCCTACATTCGTCGATCTTATTCTCTGTAGACTGTAACTATCGAGATACAGAATAAACAGCCTAGCAGACAACATGCAACCCTGTTTGACACCAATTTTGACATCAAACCAGGGTGACATGTTGCCATCTATTCGCACACATGCTGAGCAATCCTTGTAGGTGGACTGCACAGCACGCAGCAGTGAGCCGTCAATCCCATATCTCGGCAATATGCACCACAGTTCCTTTCGCACAACCCTATCAAATGCCTTCTCAAGATCCACAATATTGATCCTTACAGATAAATCCATTGCACTGAATATTGTCCAAAAATTGACATCATTCATTAATTATTAAGTACACATCAATTCAATTATACGAGTACATTAAATACATTCAATTATAATTAAAATACATTCGCATATATTTCGTACTACCTAAACTCTCGACATATTTCTACAGCCGTTCTGTGAAACTGTACTTTAGTACAACTGGATAAGTCGACCGCTGAGTATTTTAATGCCAATGCATTAAGCAATCACAGAGCTTGATTGATCGGAGCGTAAGCTGCTGCAGTTGTTCTGGTGCTCTGGAGCGCGAATAGTTTATGACATCGCGCCCGATTGTAATTAGCTGGTACATACAGGAATTGCAATTCCAACACCGCCGGATCATGCTTGTATCCCCTAAGCAGACTGAATACATACTCCATCATTGAGACCGTACGTCTAAATTCCAGAGTATTGTATCCAGTCATACCTAATAAAAATTCACTGGGGTATATGGTTGGATAATAATTGTATAACCATCTGATAAATTTTCTTTGTAATTTTTCTATCATAAGAGTATACTTAGCTTCATATGGGTTCCATAGGACTGCATTACATTCTACGAGTAGCTTACTGCGCACATATGCATTGTATAAAACTTTTATTGCTGTAATACAGTCTTATTTTTTATTGAGAACGTTCGCAGAAAGCACTCTTGTCCCATAAAATAGTTAGCTAGGAGAGGGTTCTGTGACCGAGAGCAAATATAGCAAAACATTTGTCAATATAAAATTGTATATCATTGTCTATACTCCATCTGACGATATTATATATATCTTATTGGATCGCATCGCAGTCATGCTCATCATCAACTTTCAAAAACAGTTTTAAGTCGTCAGTAAATAACAAACACTGTGCCGTGGTGACTATCTCCGTGAAGTCATTAATTAAAATTAAAAACTGCAAGGGGCCCAGATTCGAACCTTGACTAACTCCAGAATGGGTGTAATAAAGACCCGAGTCATTGCCACAATGTTCTACATATTGCCTTCGGTTACAAAGGTCTATCTATCTATAACTTCACGCCAAATCCCTTACGAGGTAGGCAGAGAGAACCGAGCGCCACGTGACACAAAGGTACGAAGAAAAAAAATCCAATAGTGCAGGAGTGAATTTTTTTCGACGTCTTTATTGATGAATCAAATGCATTACATTACATTTATAGATTTCCTTTTAAAGGCCTCATTCATTCAGTTCTTGTATGTATATACTTAATAAAATATAATATTTCATTTTCTAAGATAAGTATGCGAAGGAATATTGAGTATGATAAAGAGGTTTGACTATGGGTGCTACATACATATTTATATAACAGTCTTGTGTTTATCTTGTGTATGAAGCTGTTCTTGGTCCGTATGGAGATAAGAGAGTGAACGAAGCAGGTAAGTCAATACTAGATTTATGTATGGAACGAAACCTCCTCGTGTCGAATACTTTATTTCATCATAAGGATATTCACACGTATACACGGAGAAGGAACGACCAAAAAAGTGTGATTGATTTGACTTTAATAGATAGACGTCTCCGAAATGTTATAATGGATACAAGAGCCTTTAGAGGACCCACTCTTGAGACGGACCACTACCTGGTGGTAAGCAGGTTTGTGGGCCTTTTTAGGAAGTGGAGGCACTGGCGAGTGCGTATGCCTTTCGGAGATCATGAAAGGGTAAGGAGCGAAAAATTGCAAGATGAAAGTGTAAGGAGAACGTATGTGCATCTGGTAAGTGAGAGACTTGCAAATGCAAGCCTTTCCGACTCAGATGTGGATGATTGTTGGAAAGTTTTGAAAGAAAGTATGGTGGATAGTGCAAAAGACTCTTGTGGATGCGCAAAGAGACGTAAAACAGCGAAAGGAGATGCCTGGTGGGATGCGGAGGTTGAATCCTCCGTAGCAATGTATGGAGAAAGGCTTACTACTGAATGCGAAGAAAACAAAGATAATGGTATTTGAAAGAGAAGAATCCAGAACTAATGTAAGGATTACGATTGATGATGAAGTGTTGGAACAAGTGGATGAGTTTGTATATCTTGGATGCGCTTTCAGCAGGGATGGAAGGTACACCGCAGATGTGGAAAGACAAGTGAGTGCTGGGAATAGTGTGAATGGAGCTTTGGGAAAACTTCTTGGTAGTAAAAGTCAGCTGAGCCAGAAGGCACAACTCGCTATACACAATGCAGTGTTACTTACACAATACCCAACGCTAACTTATGGAAGCGAGAGCTGGGTATGGCGGAAAGAGCATGAAAGTAGAATAAACGCGGTCGAAATGCGAGCGCTGCGCAAAATTTGTGGCGTAAGGCTTGTAGACAAGCCTTTTGCAATGCAAATTTTGCATTTGCATTGCAATTTTGCATTTTGTATTCGCAATGATGATGTTAGAAACAGAGTTAGTCTGAAAGAGAGCGTCGGTGTTAAAATAAGAAGAGGCATGCTCCGTTGGTTCGGACATGTAGAAAGAATGCAAGATGAAAGAATCACGAAGCAGATGTACAATGCAAAAGTGGAAGGATGTAGGAGCCGGGGAAGGCCAAGACTTACCTACCATGACCAAATTGGTCGTGTTCTAAAACGAATTCCACATTTTGATTGTCCGACAAAGAAATGAGTCGCCGAACTTCTTAGTACGGAAGGTAAGCAACCCAACTCTATGTGGATATGATCTCAGTCCAGCGCGAGTGTTCCGGAGGAGGAAAGGAGAAGGAGGGACGAGGTCAAAAAGCTTCTCAGAACATTCCCCATGATAGATACGGTAGAGAACACTCAAGCTACCAATATCCCTACGCAGCTGAAGAGGTTCAAGGGAGTTAGTGATCCCAGCGCTATCTATGATGCGTATCGAGAGCGTCAATAGAAATTTGGCGGACCCGTCCTAGAGGTGAGAACAGTACTCCACGCATGGACGAACTTGCGCTTTGTATAAAAGGTAACTCTGCTCAGGCGTGAAGAGCCGTCTCACCCTGTTCAGGATTCCGAGTTTTTTAGAGCCACGGATATAACGCTCTCGATATAGTCTTTGGGGTTGAGGTCGCCTCTGATGTTGATGCCGAGGATGGTACGGCTATCTTGTATCTGCAAAGGGGTGCTCTGAATAGAGGGAATGAGGATGGAACAACAACTTGGTTGAGTTCAATGCCAAGAAAACCCAGGCGTGTGCAATTAGTGCCAATATTCATCAACGCTATTTTTGCTAGGCCATATTCACTGTATATTCATATTCTCACACATTAACATACCCGTATTCAATGACTGAACGTAAGAGACAAAACTTTATCTTTCCTTTTTCTTGTACTGATATTAAAAATATTATATGTAAGGTATTTTTAGAAGTCTTATTTTGCTGCATGTCATGCGCTTTATGCAAGGATTGAAGGTAATACACACAAGGTAATCACTTATGTGAAATGGCGAGTGAGTGCTAGGAATAGTGTGAATGGAGCGTTGGGAAAACTTCTTGGCAGTAAAAAGTTTGAGTCAGAATGCACAGTTCGCTGTACACAATACTCCGCTGGTCCAAACGCTAAGTTATGGAAGCAAGAGCTGCGTATGGCAGAGAGAGCATAAAAGTAGGATAAACGATATATTTAAAATGCAAAAGTAGAAGGATGTTATAGCTGAGAAAGGCCAAGACTCTCCTACCACTACTAAATAGCTCGTGTAGTATCAGAAGGTAATACCGAGAGCATTAGGAGCCGGCGAGCGTGCATGAAAAGAGTTATGAATGTTAAAGAAGCCCGTGAGGTATATAAGGACCGAGTCATGTCAGTGTCATGGCACTCAGTTTTCTCCACCTAACCTGCAAAGGATTTGTGTAAAGTTATTGATAGATCTTAATCTACATCGGAACTTCATTTTTTTTTTATGAATCGTGGTCTATTTAATTTAACAATGCTGAGATTTCTATTCTGTATTAATTATGAGATAAATTCATTCATGAGAATAGAATTTGAACAACACAGAAATGGATCGCTAATAATTCTATATTTTTCACTAGATGCGAGGAAGAACTAATTAGAAGTTTGTGCCATACAGAAATTACTGTGCAACAGATCAGTTATCTATCCAAGCGAATAACTGAGATATACAATGAGCTAAGTGAATGTAGTAATGCAATTAACAAGCTGGAGACTGACACCGACGTTATTAGATCCATTAAGCAGAGAAAACGACCAGTCACTAGACCCTTTAAAGCTGAAATAATATGTGATTACAAACATGCAAATGTGAGTACGGAATGAAATACTGGTAAGACTTAAACTTAATTTTAGCTCCTGATGCTTAAAAGGCAACGGCATCCTAGAGAGATGTAAATGTTAGTCCTCATAATAACAAATCCACTGCATTGCCATCACTTACGTTGAGTTGGAAAAGGGTGAATGAAAAGATATTTAATAAAGGTGAATTGCTAAGGCCTCTTCTAAACTGTAGGTTTAACTTACGAATAAACAGACATTTAAAGTACCGGGGTGCCTGCCGGTGCTACTTCGCAAAAACTATTTGGCAACGGAAGAATACAAAGTAATTTAGATAAAATGAATTGAACTATCCCTTTCTAACTCATTCTTACTACCTTCGATTTGCCGATGATATGTTGCTCATGACGGAATCGCTGGAGAATCTGGGTACAATGCTCGAAGGCTTCAATAGAGCTTCCCAACGAGAGATTATTAAAACTGACAAAATTAAGATTTCGTCAAATATACGTGTCGTACCCACTTCAGTTACAGTTTGGAGTTCCGTTCTGGAAGTTGTTGATGAGTACGTCTACCCGGGACAAACAGTCCGGCTAGGTATGTTCAATTTAGAGAAAGAGACATCTCGTAGAATCTAACTCGTGTAGCGTTCGAGATATTGCGAAAAATCTTCTCGTCTAAATCACCTCAATATCTCAAAACGAAAATCAGTCTGTCTTGCCATTAATGGCTTACGATACACAGACTTGATCTCAAACTATAGACTTCATAGGAAAGCTCTGGGTAACAGCACAGCGATGGAGCAAGCCATACTCATGTATAGTTTAAGGAAGAATACATGATTTTATTTTTTATCATTTTTTCTTCACCAGATGACCATAACGAAAGGTGCAACTGTAAATGTTTTAATAGAAGACTCAGAGAGTAACTGGCGCGTGTCTCTTGACAACGATACTCAAACTAAAGTAGTACTGCCTAGTGCTATGATAGCAACACTATCTAAAACCCAAGATATAACGAATGCTGTCTCAAGTTTACGAACCGCTTATGATAGGGTGAGTCGACTATGATTCATATTTAGTTTTTATTTCAGAACAATTAAAGACAATTGTGTTGAAATTTTGGAAATTACCTAATATAAAAAATAGCAGTTGGTGGGGGTGGTGATAATAATAATTAAGTAAAAGGAAAATATATCAATTGAAAATACATGCATGTAATTTTTATTATGAAATAAGTTATGTTGTCTTTATGCATTTATTTTTAATGATTTATTTCATGTTACTAAGTATATTTTATAGTTTTCTTTTTTGTATACAGGTGGGCCTACCTGATATACAATGGTTACTGTAGCCTATTAACGCTTGTAATACATTCAATATCACTCGCGCAATGCCTCCTCTGCTTCTAACACAGCAACTCCTTAGGAGCTTACTGGTGACCTCACTCACACGTAGGAACACAACAATCCTCTAGGGCAGGGTTTCTCAAACTATGGGTCGCGACC
Organism: Pyralis farinalis; assembly: GCA_947507595.1. NCBI lineage: Eukaryota > Metazoa > Arthropoda > Insecta > Lepidoptera > Pyralidae > Pyralis > Pyralis farinalis. The sequence goes on along the minus strand of OX382282.1, from coordinate 6,056,419 downwards.
CAGTGGTGGGTCGCGAGCGAACATACGACATGTTTTAAACTGTGGGCCGATTCTACTAAAAACTGCAACTGCACGTTTACGCCTGTCACTTGAGTCGTGCAGGAATAGTGCAGTGCCGATAGGTGTATTCTACTAAAATTTCCTGCACTGCAACTGCGCTGGAACTGCGCGTATGCTGCACTGCAACTACCCTGCAACTGTGCGTATCCTGCAAGTAAACTACTTAAAACCTAAAATGTTGCCATATTTCAATCTAATAAAACTGAATTTTATTTAATGTTGACTCCTATAGTTTCACTATTGACCTTGGTTGCCGGAGTGGAGGTATTTCTTACCGAAAAGAAGCTTTACTTAATCATATATATCCACAAACATTTCCCAAAACAAAACAAATATAAATCACCGCTTCAGAATATTAATTTCACTTCGCAAAAGTTGCTCAAGAGTAACGTTAACGAAACTGCAAGTAAACTCCTTCAAAACTTCTGTCACCGGTATACAAATGTCAAAACAATTTATCAGAATACGATTACATTGCAGGAAACGTGCAGTTGCAGTGCAGGTTTTTTAACAGAATAGCGATTCATTTACTGCAACATTCCTGCAACGTCGCTGCTGTCAGATTGTTTAACAGAATACCGAAACGTCAAAATGTACGCATTTTGACACACGCCGCGCTGCAGTGCAGTTGCAGTTTTTAGTAGAATCGGCCCACTGCTCAGTTTACCTAAAACGGATCTTAATTGATTGCATACATTTCAACATGCAAATTCCAGTTAAATTTATTGTATTGTCGACTGTAATTCTGAGGTATTCATGTGATTGCACTTGTTCTATTTTATCACAGTGACAATTTTTTTCATTATTGTGCAGGCATTATTCGTACGAGTGTCCCCATAGGTTGATATTTAAATTCTTATTTCTATTGTTTGGGGAATGTATAACCATGCATTTAACTTTATGTATATTAATTTTAATCGCATTATCATGCTCCATGATATTATCAAAATCTAGTTGCATTTCAATTAGCATTCTGTTGACATCTGTACCACTACACATTAAATACCTGTAATCGACGTACATATAGATTATACCTCCTTTTTATTATACAAGCTGAAACCCGCGGCTTCGCCTGCGTGGTCAAGGGAAAATGCCAATAAGTTGTGTATTACTATTAATACTACACAATTCAAGTGCATGAACAAAGTATCCCTGAAGATGCCTGTCAAAAAAAAACACAAAAATTGCACAGATCGCTTATCGCTTATTCTATAAGCTATAAGCGATCTGTGCAATTTTTGTGTGATAACGTAAGGTATGGCCCCTTGAGAAAACACAAAATGGAGCCCCAAAAGGGTTTAGTGACAGTCTGTAGACTATTTTCATGTTTTGCGCGAATTTAGTTAAGTTTTAGAGTATGTCGGAACAATTTTTATAGTATCTTTTTTGTGTTCAATTAATAAATCTGTTGTTGTTTGAAACTATTGAGATCATAAATACTTTTTATGATATGTATTGGTGACTTTAACCGTCGATGAAATAGAATATAAGATGACCAATGAATAATAAGATATAGTATTCAATATTTAGTATTGTTTGCCACAGGTACAGCAGCTGTATCTAATAAAGATACGTAGATATAAGCAGAATGTTGTTCTGCTGCTTATTAACTGGCTGAAAAGAAGAAAGTTTTCAGAGGTAAACATAAAAATAACTCCAAATTATTTCACGTACAGTACAAAATGATATTAGAATGATTAAAAACTTATGTAATGGAAAGATAAATCACTCTTGCCATATCATATCTCAACAACTAATACGTGTCTAAGCGCCCGCGAGGGTCCAATGGCAGATAAAGATTTTTTATCTTTTATTTTTCAATTATAGACAAATAATAAGATTTCAATACCGTGGATAAATAGTGGCAATTATTTGGTTTTTCTGACTTTAAGGTTATAATATTAGAGAAGAAGATTATGTATAACATTTTTTTGTATTAACTAAGTATTAAGACTAAGAATGAAAATAATGTATTGATAAAATGTTTGAGAGTTTTATACACATTCCGTATCAGTAATTTTTTGGTATTTAATCGTATTCAATTATATTTGGCACTAATTATTTCAAGATTGCTTCTTAAAGTCAATAACTGGATGGTTTATCTTACATTACGTTTAAATTATACTAATCTTCGTGTGTTATATTCTAACAGCTCATAGTAATGGGCGCAGAAAAACGGCAACTTTTCCTTCAGAATATAACTAACGGCGTCAATAAACTTCGTAAAAACTGCAGCGAAAATGATTCACGCATGCAACGTCTCTCCATAGAAATAGATGAAATTAAGAAACTATTCGATGAGTGTGATCGTAGAGATCAAGCCTATCGCTTCAAGCATGCGGGTAAGTTATATACGTATGTATAATAAAATATAACCTAATAATTGTAAGAGAGTAGGTGTAGGAGAGTCCGAAATGGAATATGATGTACAGATTAAGGTTCATTAAGAAGACTTTCTGCGGTTTATTATATCTTGAGAAAGTATTTGACAGGGTTGTGGGAAAGGAATTATGGGGGCGAGATATGAGATTGACGGTGCACCGCTCCGTACTGTGCACTCCACTTACAAGAATAGCTGAGCATGTGTGCGGATAGATGGCAGAGAATAAGGTCAACAAATGCAGGTTTCGCACAGGTGACCTAGTCGTGAACTGTCTGTTTTATGCAGATGATGCAGTATTATTAGCTATTGTTATTATACCAGATGAAATGGTCACAACAATGAAAGACGATTGCGTAGAGAAAGACTTATAAGAGAGGTAACAAAATAATTGTTTTTGAAAGAGAAGAAATCCGAAACAATTTAAGAATTAAGGTTGATGATGAAGTGTTGGAACAAATGCATGTATTATATATCTTGAACGCGCTTTTACCTGGGAAGGATGATGTGGAAAGATGAGTGAATGCTGGGACTGCAGGATGGAGCGCTGGGATGACTTCATGGCAGTAAAAGCTTGAGCCAGAAGACATAAAGCTATGCTGGTCCCAACGCTAACTTATTGAAGTGAGAGCTAAAGATGGCAGAGAGAGCATAAAAGTAGCATAAATACGGTGGAAATGCAAGCGTTGCGCAAAATTTGTAGCGTAACTCTTGTAAAGCGCGATCACAATGATAAGGTTAGAAACAGATTTGGGCTGAAAGAGAGTGTCGGTGTTAAAATAAAAAGAGATGCTCCATTGGTTAGAAAAAATGCAGAAAGATGAAACAGATATACAACGCAAACGTGGAAGGATGTAGGAGCCGAAGAAGGCCAAGACTTACCACCTTGATCGTGTTTTATTAGACGTTGATGTCACAAGCCCTAGAAACCGGCGAGCATGTATAAGAAGAGCTATGAATGTTAAAGAAGCGAGTGAGGCGTGTAAGAGCGTCACATGACAAGGATTTGGCATGAAGTTCTAGATAAATAGATAGGTGTAAATGTTATATATTTTTATAGCCAATAAATAATCCATTAAGATAAAAATATTAGAACTTGATCAGTGATCTCAAACACAACACAGCTAATAATATGAGATTCACATCATCAATAATATTTTTTGTCCGCAGATTCACTCGAGAATACATTGCTCATTTTTACGGAACAGTTATCGTACCTATTTGAATGTCTGAAGAATTTGGAGAAACAGTACGAGGATTTAGCGAGATATATCTCTCGAGATCCAGATACATTAGAGTACATGATCTTTCAGTATAAAAATTGGGAAGACAGGCGAAAAGAACTCTTAAATAATGTTAAGGAAATGGAAGATGGATTTAAATGTAAGATGAAGTTTTTTAAGACAATGTTTGTTTCAGGATTTTTCTTTTATATCAATCATATCGCAAGAAAGCATATGACCTGCTTGGGCTGGTTTAGGCGTGTTATTAGTAGTGATCAGTCTTGATTACAGGAAGCTGCAACATCTTAGGCATCTTTCACCCTCCAATCACATCTCAATGAAACCTATGGTTTATTTTTCTGAGAAAGCCCTGATAGGCTATATATTCCATAACATTTAGTCCCTAATTAAATCTTTATTTAATTAATTAGGAGAAAACTAAGGTAAATAAACTATTAGTTATTTATTTATCGCTATCCAATCAGTATGGTCGTCTAAATAGTTATTTGTTGTGACATAAACTTATAAATATTAATACAAAGCAATTGAAACCCGGCGACTGATTTAGCACCGACGTATAATTAGTTATAGGTTTGGAAGCAGACACATGCACACGTGCATAAAGGCATATATACGTATAGTCATGCCTGTCTCCTATTGGGGTATGCTTTGGAAGGAGACTATGGAACTTTTTCGTTTCTTCCACACTCATCAACCTCGTCATGCAAGCTTAGTTAGTGTTGGGTGCTTTTGATTTGGCCCTTTTTCAATAATAAATCACCTATATGTGTGTGTATAGGGCAACCCCTGCCTATATGTCTATTCACTCTTGCCTAATACACTTCTTATGTAACATTTTTGTCATTCCTTATTTGTAAATGACCAAACAAACCATCAGCATACCATTTTCAATTCTTGCACACATGCATGTAATATACACACATATTTTCTTCATAACTATTGTACATATTATATTAAAAGAAAAGAAAAGCGTACTGTAGTGGACTGGCTCTCATCAAGATGGTGAGGGTGAAATTAAAGTTTATGGCGAGTGGTACGATAGTGAAACTCAGCGGCTGGTGTTGAACAGCTCCTCCGAACACTCACTATGATACAATTTGTACAGTACACAAAGAGAAGCAACGTCTCTTCGCGTACAAAGCGAGTCTAGCCGAGCGGAGACTGGGTCGCCGACGATTCGACCTGCTCTACGTTGTATGCGATCAATTGGAGTAAGCAATTACTGTGGCGCGCCGACCCAAAGATGTGTCCAAACCCAAATACAGTATTCCATGTGAGACCTGGACTTTATTTGTGTTGTATATAGCTCTATTGATTACACCAATCTTCTTGGACGTCAACTTAGCCTTGCTCTCCTGATGACCGCGAAACAGTACATCGCTCGATATGTCGACACCCAGGATACCGATGCTAGGCGTAACGCTGATAGGTATACCTTCTAATCGAGGAGCTACGATAAATGGAGAGTTTGTTGCGGTAAATGCGCACACTTGTGTCTTTAGGGGATTAAGTTGAACTAAATTCAGTCTACCCCAATCCGAGACCTGTTCTAGTGATGTCTCAATTTCAGATGCAAGCTGTGATCGGTACTCATTAACGCAATCCTGCGAGATATTGGCTTTTGCTATGTCCAAACTAACAGCTAAAGCCTCGCCTTTGCTTTCTACTGAAGTGGGTCAAGAATACCGGAAGATCGCCAGCCGAGCCACGCCACGGCGGAAGCCGTATTGGCGACGGAGAACTTTTTGCGAGAAATGAACTTATATATAAAGAAGAAGCATAGAGCTCTCACACCGCGGGATGGTCGGCGGTATTCCTCCTCGGGCATTAAGAGTCGAGTTGGATGCAAAAAGAGAGCCCAGGAGATCGGCTTTCTCCTTTGCAAAATGAGCCAGCGATTCATTCCCTTTGCGTAACGAAGGGAACGAGGACTGACAGAAGTTACCCTGAACTGCTTTGGCGAGAGACCAGAATGCACGAGTCCCGGAGGGCAAGCGTATGAGTCTCTCGCCAATTTTGTTAAAAATTCTGATTTTGCCTTAGCGAGGCAATCCTTCAAAAACCTAGAGGCAGCGTTGTAGCTTTTTTAAGTGAGCCGGTGTTTAAATCACCAGCCGCCTGAGCATTTGACCAGGCTCGATACGAATCCTGTTTACGTCAAGACGCATCCTTACGAGATCGATCGAACCATGAGCGGGACTTGCCACCTATGAGCACCGCAGAGCTAGGAATAAAAAGTTATATGCCCTGCAGAATCACATCGGCGACAGTGCTTGGTCAGTAGAACGTGACACGAGCTGGTGAGCATTATAATCGCCTAGAACCATAATTTCAGCGAAAGGGGTCTGTTGGAGTATAATATCAGTAGTCATTTGAATGCGCTCCATAAGACGCTCCATTTCGGCGTTACCGCTATAGGACCTGCAGATGCACGCATAGATACGGATATGGTTGAAATCTACGCGCAGCCATTTAATAGATAGGTCCTCTTCAAGTCTGCCAAGTCGTCGGTATACAGATATTCTCACGAACGTAAGCGCAAACACCGGCTCGTGAAACAAAATTGTGTTCCTCTTTATGGTCTGAGTACTGTGTACGAGACGTCATTTGGAGGGGATATCTGTGTCTACATCAAAAAGAACGAGGCTGGCTTAGCTGTCTCTAGGTGCTGATGGACAGGATTGATGTTAGTAAGTGAAGCCTCCTGATGTTACATAGTTCAACGGAGAGCACAGGCGGCAGTGCCATTGTCGTCTTATTCCGTTTGCCCCTGGCAGAAATACAGAGCGGCGTAGTGCCCGCCCCAGAATACGTCGGGCGGCGTAGGCGTACAACAATATTTTGTTTGGAAACGGTATTGTTGTGCGAGTATGATAGCAGCAGCCGTTTAAAATACGTAAACCCGCTGTTAGTTTGCGGTTAGACACCAGTTGAGCCGGGATTCTTTCTGTAAAGGCGTATACTGAGTTACAATTGTCGAGCGTTTATTTGTATAATTTAGCCTCAAAGTTTTTATCATTTAGAATGCTAGATTTTTTTGATGTGAAATATCTAAAGCAGCGGGTGCGACCGACAGCTGGCGCGGCGTTATGTGATAGTATGAAACATCATCTGAATGGGGACAGTGCTCCCGGAACAGATGGCTACAGAGTGTCTATCATCAAAGAAATGAGAAAGGAGATTATCTTTCCGCTTACTCACATTATCAATCTTAGCTTATCCACTGGCTGTTTCCCTAGTAAATGGAAGACAGCAATCGTCATCCCGATACATAAAAATGGAAGCAAAACAGCTCCGGAAAATTACAGACCGATCTCTTTACTGGGAGTACTGTCAAAAATTCTAGAAAAAACTGTAAATAAACGACTCGTCGATTACTTAGAAAAAAATAAGCTCATCTCTGATTGGCAGTATGGTTTAAGACGTGGAAAGTCGACTGAGGATGCAGTGAAGTCCCTTGTAAATCTAATATCTGGTCATGTGGATACTGGTCATAAATGTATCAGCGTATTTCTTGATCTTGCAAAAGCGTTTGACACTGTTTCAGTGCCAATCCTCTTAAAAAAGTTAGAGGTCCTTGGAATTCGCGGCCTACCACTTAACTGGTTCAAAAGCTATCTCACAGAAAGACGACAGTATGTAAGAGTGGACACTTGTATCAGCGATGAACGATCGACAAATTTTGGAGTACCGCAAGGTAGTGTGTTAGGCCCTCCTCTCTTTATCGCTTACATGAATGATATACACAAAACCACTCTTCAAAACACAGAATTGATTTGCTATGCGGACGACACGGTGGCGATTTTTCATGCTGGTTCTTGGAAAGAAGCTATGCAAAATGCGGAACTTGGGATGTGCGGTATTCAGAAATGGCTTGACGACAACCTATTTACATTGAACATAAAAAGACTAAATTTCTTTGTTTCCGTAAAACAAAGGCATCTGATCCCAGAAATCTTCCAGTACTTAAAATTCACGCAAAATGTCGAACATCATGTTGTCAATGTGATAACATTGAAAGAGTTAAAAACATCAAATACTTAGGAGTAGAACTGGACGAAGCCCTTAATTTCAACGCTCACATCACACAACTAGCTCTAAGAACGAGAAAGTTAATTTATTTGATGAAACTTTTGCGTGGATCTGCTGACAATAGAGTACTACGCCTAGTTTATGCTGCTTTGTGTGAATCAATTTTGAGCTACTGCATCACTGTATGGGGGGAGCTGGACCGTCTGCAATGATACTGGTTGAGCGAGCCCAACGGTCGGTTCTGAAAATAATGCTTAGAAAACCTTATAGACATCCGACTAAAGACTTATACTCCGAGGCAGGAATGCTAAGTGTTCGCCAACTTTTTATTCTTAGAAGCACACTAATTGTACACAAAAATACAATAAATTCGAGTGAACACATAGAAATGCTGAAAAAACGGGTATACAAATTGGATTGTCCTGCTACTGGATCAGCATTTGCATAACGCCACCCTAAATTCCTACATAATTATATATACAATAAAGTTTGCAAAACTTGTGAAATAAAATATTAAACGTCAAAAACAGCTAAACGACTCCTCACAAAATGGCTACTTACCTTGTCTTTCACAGAAACGGAGAACATACTGATAATCTCTAAATAAATAACTCCCTAACTGTAACTTTGAATAAATACTGTACTGTACCACTAAAGTACTGAATTGGTCCATCCATCCATCATATCCGAAAAACTTATTCTTAGACTCGCATACATACCACCGCTGACACAACCGCACACACATATGCATTCACCCTTACACGCATCCACACACACCCTGCCTCACACACACACTCACACATACAATCATTTTTATGACTGAAACAATAACATTTAAAAGTAAACAAAAATTATGTAATTTTTAAACATAATATCAGACTGTCTTACTTCTTGTTTTAGTAAACATTTATAAATGTATACAGAAGACACAAGTGTTAAAGATTTTATATAGTTTGTTACATAATTAATAATAAATAAATAATATTGTCTGACAAATTACACAGCGCCATCTAGCCCCAAGGTAAGCGAAGCTTGTGTTATGGGTACTAGACAACTGATAAATATACGTAAATACATTTTTTTTTTTTTGTAAATACATACTTATTATACATAGAAAATACCCACACCAAGACAAACAGACATGTTCATGCACACAAATGTTTGTACTGTGTGGGAATCGAACCCACGAGCGTCGGTGTCAAAGTAGCGTAACAACGCGTTTCACCACTGCGCCACCGAGCTCGTCATCATTTATATATTGGTTATATGATGTTTTTGGACAAACAATAAACAATCTCAATCTAATACGGTGAGGTCGTCGCCATGAGTCACCAATCTTAGAGCTGCTGCAGTTGCTGTTTATAAAAACTCAATACTTCTCACATTACTACATTCAACATTAATATAGAAGTACAAAATGCTACAAAGGCTCATGTCTCTCAAACATATCTGCACCAAATAATTTCAATGTTAGGCATACCGCAACGGCTCACTTTTTTACTAGTTTTACATATATTTTCACCTGACAATTACTGGCAGAGAAATATGATGGAGACGTTATATGAGAAAAAATATTACAAATAACAAGCTATTCGTTGTACTATTCTCATTTACGGTGGTTTGTGGTAACCCGAAGTTTGGAGATAAGTGCTTTATGCCAAACGCGATCAAATGCCTTGGCGATATTTATCAATTTCCTCCCCTCAGAGATGCGTCACATACGCTGAAAGATCACCCGTCAATCGTTTCGGTCTAAAGCCATATTGACGCATTTTTGAATGCCCTACGTTTTTATGTATGCATAGACTAGCGGGGGTATAACCCCTGCACTCTTCACACCCAGTACACCAATCCCAGCTGTTAATCTGCCTCCTTGTGCCCCGGTCAAGGCCATGTTACCGGCTGCCGTTGCACCACCTCCCGTTTCGCCGCTTCGATCGTAACAGCCGTACCACTTTTTAAAGTCTTATCATACAACCTAAACTTTCAGGTTGTTCTGAAAAACATAGTACAGTACCAAAATCACAGTACCGTGTCAATTTTTTTATCTTGTCCTTAATTACCACCCTACGTTCAACATTTCCCGTTGCTGATGAAACCGATACTGCTCCACTATAAAAGATGGTTACGGCTGCAGATGTTCACTCATCAAGCAGACGGCTGTTTTATAAATGAGCTGTGCAGATTTTTTCGTACTCGTTAATGTGCATAATGTGTATTTGATAACAGGCATGCTGCATGATAGTTCTCAACGTGAGAAACATGATGTCTTCTTTTATTGTATTTGGCAGGAAACACATCTCCAAGCACTCTATTTATACGTTCCAATTTCCATTTCCCGTGTCAAAATCCTATTTTGTCAATAGATACCAGTAGTTAAATAAGACACTTCCATTTAGTACACTCATTTCTGGATAAACTAAGTTATTCCAAAGAAAGTACTGCCTTATACTTTAAGAAATATTCAATCTACACCACATGTATAGTACCTACCAAGAGCTGCGGTGATGCTAGTGGTGGCGGGATGGTAACTGCTTTCTGTCAGGCTCGACGTATGCTTGCTCATCATCTTAGTGACATTAACTAAACTACTACCGGTAATTGCGTATTATCTTTTTAATTTAAGAGTTTATTTAAACTCTTAAATTAAAAAGACGACCTGATATATAAATAAAATATAAGAGCAGCAAAAGAAGATAAATTATAAATTTAAGATATTCGTCTAAAAATATTATATATATCCATTCATTAGGTGGACGATAGGTAGTCAAAGGTTAATTTAAAATTATTTGATTATTCGTATTTATATAACGTTAAGGAAATATATTTTAATACTTTTGGATAAACCACACATGTAATTTGTTGTAATCGAAGAGCAAATATAACACAAATTTTAGTTGAGTAACAGTAACAGATGCATATGAGGCTTAACGTTTTGTCATGGTAATGGCATTTCCGTACGTACGTACTATTAGCTAATACCAATTAAATTTATCTATGTTTTGAAACTTGAAATTAAGAATAGCTTACATTTCAGTAATTGGCAATGTCCAGTAGTTGCAATGCCTATTTGTAATTGTAATGACATTGTTTTTCTTTCAGCAATTAATACGGATGATTCGACGATAAAAATAATCTTCAAGAAAATCATGGACAAATGGAACGAAATGGAATCCAACAGCCAAAATTTAGATAAAATGTGCGTTATCTACATGTTTGGTAAAGTTTAGCAGCAATGTCGCCGACGAATGATTTAAAACGTTGAATGAATGGCTAGGGCTTAGGAAAATTATTTACCTCTCTAATACCCATACGCTACACGTAGAAATGCAAACAAACTATTGAAACTCAGATAGATCCCTGCAATAATTAACATAGATCTTATTATTATGAGAAGTAGTAACTTGTAACTTACTAATTGCATATTACTACAGTCACAATAACACTTATATATCCACTAATAGGATTCGGGCCCGAAAATCGGACTTTATAAAATACTTTGCCACGATACTCAATTGTGAATGATTGGAGGACAGACTACTACTGTCGTACATCGAAACCGTCACAACCTTGTTTTACTGAGAAACACAACGGCGCTCTCGAGTTTCTAAATAATATTATTTGACAATTTAACTATTGCGATAATATTTTCCAATAATTGGGAAAATACATTGACCAGTAGAATATGTTACATGACTTTAAATTTACCTGGATTTTCTTATTGAGTTCGCAGCCATAAATTTCCCAGGAGCAAGTAATATCAATTATTATCTTTAGGTTAACGATCCTCAACACTGTCGTGAAAAAGTTGGAGGAGAATAACCAGATGATCTATCAGTTTGAGAGAGAGTTGATGTTGTTTAAAGACCTGCCAAACCACGTTGGTGTGCTGTTTGAAGTAAGTCACCTGTAGATATAAATTGATTGTGGTAACTTAATTTTCAGTACCTAGACATTCAATATTTTTGTATTGAAAACCATATATCTATCGATGGTTCAGAACGCAATCGAATAAATGCTATTGTATTGAGATCCGGTTTCTGAATGCATGTTTTGGGAAAGAAAAATTGTACCAAGGACTTAAATGAGTCTATATTTATTCGTAGGTCTAACCATAATTTACAATTTTAATATAAATATTTCTTTATTTATCGAATTACTGTATCGAAAAATGGTCTTCCCACCCTCTCCATGTTTTTAAAAAATCTTTTCTAACGCCTCCCCATACCATGGATTGGAAGCAAATAAAAAAATTCATCCCCACTTTACCACCAAAAAATTTTTTTTCAAGATTTTATTCTACCACTTTGTCAGCATAGTTATTATGTATATACATGCCAAACTACAGCTTTCTAGTATCAAGCGGCTCTGAGCCAGGCCGCGGACAGACGGACGGACGGACAGACGGATGAACGGTTCCTTGTATACTACGGAACGCTAAAAACGATTTTAAAGGCGAAAAGCACTTCTTTTAATCTGGCTGTCAGCCTGTTTACGTACAACTTAAAAACTGGTTGTTGATTTTTGAAGTAAGTTAATATCTCATTCATTTCGTGAGTTTCAGACATTTTCTTCGGAAAAAATGATTCCCATAGGAAAATGCACAATTGGTTTTTCAAGAATCGTCTAATAAATAAGCCAACAACTTTACTGTTAGCTATGCCTTACCAAGCATGCATTTTCTTTCGCCTTCCGTTTTGTCATGAGAATCAAATATCAAATAGTAATTCCCACAGAATAGCTTAGAATACGTTGAGTGATCTAGAGTAGTCTGATTATCCTATTAACCTGAATAGGTAGATCTACGGATATGTAAAAAAGCAAAAAAATATACTTAGTTACATATGAGTATATGAGCACTCAAATAATTACAACGACAAATATTTAATGACATCATCAGATACTAAAATTTAATAGTACTTAAACCCGTTCAAGCATTCTATACTGTTTTACTTAGTCTTGTAAGTAAACCCATAAAACAGTAAGTCCACGGCAAAATAGTTACCTACATAACTAACATATCAATGATATAATCAGAAGATAATAGTGCGCACAAGTTGGTTGGGGTAATAACTCTGTCTACTTTTAATTAATACCTATACATTACAAATTACAAAATACATGGCTGTAAGTCGGGGTTAAATATCTTTACAAATATTGAAAAAAGGAAAAATCACTGACTTTCTACCTTTTTTATATCTCTTTCGTCTCATTCGAAATTAAAAATAAATAAATGAGAAAATCAACTTAGATCAGTTATCGTTTTCATAGAGACGCTAGCAAAAATTTTATGCTTGTGTATCTACTATCGACACTCTATTTTTGGAACATATTATCAATGATATTATTAACTTCATATAATTACGTATTTTTATATATTATTTTACAGATGTCTGAAGCACTCAATGTCATAAAAGAAAGATTTGGAAATCAACAAATTCATGCCGACCAAATGCATAATAATTTTAAAAACTCCAAGCATTTAGTGGAAATTTTCATAACCACTCTACCAAAATCCTCATCTTCATACTCTCACAAATACGAGGATCTAAACAGTATAAGTAAGGAGATTTTACAGCAGGAAAATAGATGGACCAATATTCGTAATATGTTAACTAGTGGGTAAGTACTATCTTTAATATTATTATTTTATTTTCATCGCAAATTTATACATTCTTAAATATAAAGTGAAACAAAAAATCACTTTACAGAAAACTTTCATCTTGAATATACAGGTGTTTTCCTGCCGTATTTTGTGGTTTTGATTTTTATGCGCTGTTGTCTATTTTGTAGGTAAGACTAGATTAGTTTAAGAGGGCCATCTCGTATGCCATAGTACTCTTTATCCAAAAGTATATTGTGATCTACAGTGTCAAAAGCCAAACAACAATCTCAAATCTAAAAAAAAACTGTAGTCACTTTTTCATTTAAATAATAAAGTACATCATCTATAAGTGCTCCAATTGCATCCGTTGTGCGTATGCATTTTCATATCCGTATTGTCTATTTGGTAAAAAAATCTTTAGGGTCATTTTGCAATTTATTGTTGATTCTAATGTTCGTAATTTCATTTAATTTACCTCTTACAAACATGTCCCGCTGTCTGTTTACTACATTACATATACCCTTGCAGTCGTGATTCACCCTTTCAATTTCTGTTTGTATTGCACATTCCTTGACATATACTGTTACTCCTCTATAAACTCTCGCGTAGGATGTTCAATAGTTACATGTGCTCTCATCACATTTGTTTTATCTGTATTGTTAAATAATCATTTAATGGCGCTAGAGACTTTTAATCTATTAGTGAGCCACTTTGTTTTCGAACATTTATGACATGTTTTTAAAAAACTTTTCTAACGCCTCCCCATACCATGGATTGGAAGCAAATAAAAAAATTCATCCCCACTTTACCACCATTTTATTTTTTTACATTTTGTGAAGAATTTTTAAATTCGTTGTTAAATTTGTCTCTAAATAGATATATTTATTTTCTTAACAAGTCTCTAATTTTTCTTTTATTCCTTTCTCTAAAACGAATGATGTTTCTTCGATAAAGCCGTCGAAAAGTGCGACATGTACTATATTTTCTGATATATTTATATGCTGTAATGAAAGGATTAATAAATTTGTAAATTTATAGCGAGACTGCTCATGGTTCTTATTAAGGAAAGGTAGTAATTATTACTTGTATGAAGAAGAAACAAAAAGAAAAGGAATTGGATATAATTTCACTATTAATGTCTTTATTTCTTTATGACAATAGATGCACAAGTTACGAAAAAGCCTATCAAGTTTTCTTGAACTACAGCGACAGTCAGGAAAGGCCGAAAAGAGGTCTCGATTTATTAACAAAGTATTTCAATGAGAGCGTGAATCCCCCACATAGCGGTATACGACAACTGAATGACACATTTGAATTTATGGAGGTAAGATCATTTCATAACTAATATATTACTTAGTCTGGCCATAAATACTGTTAAATTAAAAATAAACAAAATATTACATTTGAATTTGGAATCTGTCATTTTTATATGATTGTTCATTGAGTTTTCTCATTTTGGTGCCAATACATTGTACAATATTTTGCGATATTAAAATTGAGTGGGGTGATAAAGAGAACCGAATCGCTGTTATTGCATTACACAAATTAGGTATGGAGCCAAATGCAATTTTTAAAACTCTCCATACGCTTGGTATTAGTAAAATGTTTAAGATAAAGATAAAGATAAAGATTCATTTATTCACTAAAATAAGGTTATATAGATGTTACATTAATATGTCATGTTGCTCTTATTCTACCCAATTTGGGCGTGTGAATTTACAGTTTATTACGTAAGTATTCGTCAATTGAATAATAACATTTATTTAACAATATGGCATGCAATTTCTTTTTGAAAATTTGTAACCTGAGCTCTTTAAGACTGTCAGGTAGATGATTGTATATTTTTATAGTCATACAGTAAACATTTTTTTGAAATTGTGCCAGTCGTATTATAGGTGTCACCAGTCTATTTTTGTGTCTTGTCCTCGAATTTACATTTTGTCCATAAGTATTGAATATTTTTTGGTTCTTTTGTACAAAGAGACACAGTTCAAAAATATACAAGCATGGGAGAGGTAAAATTGAGTACCTTTTGAACAAAGGTTTACAACTGTCCAGTAATTCTGCATTGCTTATTGCTCGTATACATTTTTTTTGGCATATGAACGCTTTAGTGAGGTCAACAGAGTTGCCCCATAATATTAGACCATATCTTAAGATGGATGATACATATCCATTGTATGCCATGAGAGCAGCTTGCTCTGATGCTATGCTTCTTACTCTTCCCAACACATAAACAAATCTATCCAGTTTAGTACAAAGTGTGTCTATATGAGCTTTCCAGTTACAAAGACTGTCTATAGTCACTCCCAAGAATACCGTAGATTCCACTTCTTCTAATTTAATACTATCATATGTAATGTTTAATGGTACTATAGTTTGATTAACAATCGTTTTAAAATGGATTATTTTTGTTTTCGTCATGTTTATGCTTAAATTATTTTGATTGAGCCAAGTAATTATATTTTTCAAAGTGTTGTTAATGTCCATTTCGAAATCGATGTCCTTTCTTTTTTCAATTAATAATGTAGTGTCGTCAGCGTACAAAATACATTTATGGTTAGTAACAGTTGGTAGGTCATTAATGTACATAAGGAATAGCAGTGGTCCCAAAATGCTACCTTGAGGTACACCACTGCCATTGTGACAAAATTTGGATCTATATGTAATCTTATGATGCCCTCTCAATTTTGTAATCTCAACACATTGTTGACGACTGTGAAGATAGCTTTCCATCCACATATATGCTTTTCCTCGTATACCATGATTCCAAAGCTTTCCCAATAAAATGTCATGTGAAACAAAATCGAAGGCACTGGTCATGTCCAGGAAAATAGCTATAATAGGTATTTTGTCATTTAGTTTTTGCGTAACTGTTTTAATAAGATGAAAACAGGCCAAACTCGTTGACATATTTTTTCTAAATCCAAATTGTTCCGGTGTAAATATGCCAAATTTAGTTAGAAATGCATATATTTTGTCATGTACCACTATTTCGACTACTTTAGATAAAACTGGCGTCAATGTAATTGGTCTATAATTTTTCATTACAGTTTTATCTCCTTTTTTGTATAAGGCGTGTATATACGCGTATATAGGCGTGCGTTTTACAATAAATAATTTTAATCGATCGGGATATTTTCCTTCTGTAAAAGACAGATTTATTATATGTGCAAGAGGTCCACATAGCGATTTGGCACATATTTTTAAAATTTTTACATTAATATTATCGTATCCTGTCGAATTTGTATTTTTTAACCTAAATATAACTTTATAGATATCATATTGATCTACTGGCGTCAAAAATATGCTATTGGTGTTATGATTGATATTGTTCGTATGTTTGGTATTATTTCATTTTTTTAAACTGTCTAAATGTAAGAAATGATTATTAAATAATTCACAAATGGTTTCTGGGTCAGAGCATATTCTATCATTATATTTTATTTCGTCAATTTCATTATGAATAGGCTTGGAACTTATATTTTTAATTATTTGCCACGCTGCTTTGCATTTATTTTGTGCTTTATGTATATGTTTTGTGTTTGCCAATTTTTGTGCCGTGTTTATGCATTTTTTTAAAGTCTTTGTGTATGTCATGTACCTATTTTTTTTGTTAGACTTATTACCTGGTATTAAATGATATCTTAAATACAGATTTCTTTTCATTATGCAGCTTCTTTTTAAACCTCTCGTCATCCATTTATTTTTGATTGGCTTATTACTAACTTTTACTTTAATTTTCGGAAAACATAAATTATAAAAAAGGAAGAGAGTGTCGTGCAGATTATTAAATGCATTATCTACCTTATGTTCAGAGAAAACATCCTGAAAAGATAATGCCTCCATACAATTCTGAAACTTGCCAATATTGACTTGCGACATATCCCTTTTTTCTTCAATCCAATACTGGTGAGTAGTATGGTTATTTCTTGTTGGTTTAATCTTAAATGATATTGTTTGTCCTGTTTCATGGTCCGATAAAGCGAGGTAGTGAATATCTGTCTTTACATTTGAGACATTGCTTGCAATCAAGTCAATACACGACGCCTTTCTAGTAGGTCGAATTATATGATTACATATGTTATGATTGTTAAGTATGGATTTTAGTTGCATCGATGCTTGATTGACTTTAAGCCAGTCTATATTCCAATCACCACATAAAATATTTTTTTTATTATTCCGTCGCGTAAGTTTAATTAATAAGTCTTCTAGTTTATTAAAAAATATGTTAACATTGGAATTTGGGACTCTATAAATACATACAATTATTAAATTTAATGTCTTCATTTCAATTGCACAAAATTCAAAACTATACAATATGGATTCTACTATATGTGACAAATCAATACATTCAAGATTTTTCTTTATCAATATACAGGACCCCCCTCTACGTTCTTTTGGTCTTGAGAAATAAGCTACAAGTTTATAATTCTGAAGAACAAGATTGGATTCCGTACCTTTTTTTATGAATGTTTCTGTTAGACATATTATATCTATATCGCCTATGTCATCAATCAAATTATTTAATGCAATTTCCATTAAATCTTTTTTGTTCAATACACCAGCTATATTTTGATGCAGTACTTAATGTAATATTTAACGCGTTATCAACGAAAAAGAGCATTTTGTGTCAAGTTAGTAGAGAAATTAAGGTTAAAGTTTTTTTTTTGTAAAGTAATAAGGTATAGTTCCTTTCTTAATCGAACCTATGGCAGTCTTTACTACTGGTTTATTTTGTTTACATTTTTCTCTCATGAGGTCATAGTTTTTGAGATAAAATTTCTCGTAAGCTATACAATTTACTTCAATGTTAATCTTATTACATAGATTTTCAATGTGCTGGGCAGAATATGACCTTGTGTTGTAGTTAAATACCGGTACATCAATAAATTTGCAATTACTGTAACATTTCAAAAATGAACAAATATTTTGATTTAACAAGTCAGAGTTTAGATATGGATTAGATTGTATACTTATTATAAATACTAAATTATTTTTTAATTTATTTAGTACATTACATAATTCATTATAAAAAATATAAGGATTTCTATCATTTGAACCAATACTTAATATAAAAATGTCGTCGTCATTAATAGATATCATCAAACTATCACAGCTATTCAGTACCTGGGAAGTCGTAGCAAACGGTTTAATAGTAGCCGTGACTTCGTACATATCATTCCATTTATCTTGTCTTGTTCTTTTCAATTTCAACGCTAATCCACGTATTTGTTGATCTCCCAATATGATTATTCTTGACTTCTTGGTACTACTAACGCCATCTTTTATTTTTGGTTGCAAATTAGGCATAACTTGGGCTATCCCCATACTCGAACTACCTGTTGCTACCTTTGTCTCCGGTTGATATTCACTATTGTGAAATGTAATTGTGGTATTACCGTCGCGTTGACCGGTGCTATTACTACATAAAGTGCTCGTATAGAGCCCGGGCGATGTTCTCATTCGAATATTCATATTTGTAATAGCTTTCTTTATAGGCGTGCATTTACTATTCCTGGGAGTTGTACATACATGTTCTGTTGTTAATTGTTTTAGTATATTAATGGTTTTGCTTCGGTCATTTAATTGCTGCTTTAAGTCATTCACTTCCGAGTTCAAGTTTGATATTTCCTCATGTGCGATACTTAGATCGTTTTGTAGTTCCTCTATTTGTTGTTTCAAATCTAAAACAAGTGTTGTGTCAGCATCCGACTCCAGGGGAAGAAGTTTGTGTACCGGGCTACTAATATGTACCATGCAGCGAACTTAAAAAGCATAGAAGCAGCAATAACGTTTCAAAAATGACCCAACGAAAAAGAGGCCGGGCTAGGCGGGGCTTAGAAATGAGGCCGCGCGCCTTGACAGTCGGTGTTAGTCAGTCGGCTTGAAACAACGACGTGTCAGTCTATCTTAATTTGTGTATTTTCAAGATTTTTCGTAATAATGCCTTCTTGTGTCGTTAAATGGTGTGTAAATAACACTACTAGTAATCATAAATGCTCAGGAATCACATTTCATAGGTAAGTGTAGTACAGTTTGTATTTTATTAAATTCGATCTTTTTTATAAAATGGCCTTACTTTCGTGGCGCGTACATGTCGCCACATCGAGTGAACTCGTGTCTCGATCGTGCGAGATCGCATGCAGCCAATCATCGACAAGAAAATTTTGTTTACATTTCTATGACTCCTTTATACCATAAACAATTATCGTAAAGTGCGGCTTATGATTTGGTGGTAAGGCATATTTTTCGCTAACTGCATTTTCGAGAAATGATGTTTTGGTTTCAAATACGAGCGCGTGATTGTTTTGGTGTCGATTATGCACTATGAATTTGTTCTAAATTATCATTCTATACTTTTTAAGTTCGCTGGTACCATGAGACCTCCTCTGTTTGTGACAATAAAAGATCTGGCTGTTCACGTAGTGTTCGTACGAAAAAGGTGGTCAAAGCAGTAAGGGAAAGAATTCGAAGAAATCCTGTTCGAAAGCAAAAGATTTTATCTCGGGAGATGAAGATAGCATCTAGAACCATGTCGCGTATTTTAAAAGATGACTTAGGACTTGCACCTATAAGAAACGTACTGGTCATTTCTTAAATGATAATTTAAAAAGAATAGGGTGGTAAAATCGAAACAACTACTGAAGCGGTACGCAAAGGGATGTCACAGAAACATTTTGTTTACGGATGAGAAAATTTTTACCATCGAAGAAAGTTACAACAAACAAAATGATAAGGAGTATGCCCACAGTTGTGAAGAAGCGAGCACGCGTATTCCGAGGGTCCAGCGAGGGCATTATCCTTCATCAATCATGGTTTGACTTGGAGTCTCATATTCAGGCTTAACTGAGGTGTTTCTCTGTGGAAAAGGTGTGAAAACCAGTGCCGTGGTTTACCAAAATACCGTCCTAACAAACATAGTAGAACCTCTTTCTCAAACAATGTTCAAAAACAGACACTGGATATTCCAACAGGACTCTGTACCAGCTCATAAGGCACGAAGAACTCAAAACTGGTTAAACGCCCGTGGAATTGACATCATCGGACATGAAGACTGGCCCTCTTCTAGTCTAGATTTAAACCCACTGGACTACAAGATATGGCAACATTTGGAGGAGGAAGTCTGCGCTAAACCTCATCAGAATTTGGAGTCTCTTCGAGCATCTCTGGTTAAAGCAGCGGCAGAAATAGATATAAATGTGGTGCGTGCTGCGATCGATGACTGGCCGCGTCGATTAAGGGCATGTATTCAAAATGGAGGAGGGCTTTTCGAATAATGTAAATAAAATTTTATTGTACATTTAATTACCTTTCATGTCATATATAACTTTCCATAATTATCAAAAAGTGTATCATTAATTACATCAAAAGTTTTTGACAGAACTTATGACCTGACTAGGTATATAGTCTGCGCTATACACGATTTATTTCTCTTTCTGCCTCATTCTGATAACTGCAATATCTTATTTTGGAATCTCATTATTTTCAAAATTGTGAGTATATGCTACAGTTAATACATTCATGCGTTATTTTGCCAAAGTCAAATTTATTTATGTGTCATAATATAAATTTGACTTTCGTATGTAAAACGCATTCTCTAGTGGTACATACAGGGTATCTTATGCCATTCTGCCGTCAGACCTCCACAATCAGACTTGTCTTGTTTTCGTCACTAGTCTTTCGAAATATAAGTTCTTGGACGTATGGGTTTCCTCGCGTGGTTTTCCTTATCCACCGAGCATTACGTATAATTACAAATTGTACATATATCCGAAAATACGGATTTAATGGTACATTCATTCCCACACCAGCATTCGAACCAGAGACTGTCGTATAATAGGCTCGTTATTTATATACTGGACTATCACCGCTTAGCTACTAGATTTGAGTTAAATAACTTTTACCATGAGAAAAACTTCCAAGCATAAAAGCAATTCTACTTATCAAATCCAACAACGACACTTATCTACACCACAGTTTCTTTGGTTCTTAGTAATAAATATTTTATTACGATACATGGCTTGTCACTTCCAATTAATCCCCATTCCATTCTTACTTCAACAGATAGTTATAAATGTTCTTTCAAGGGTCACTGTTATGCGAAAATTTTAATTATTTCTCAGAGTTTTCTCACGTCACCTTCTCACTTCTTCAAAAAAAGCCTAGTTTCAATTTCTTTCCCTATCTCTCTCGCCTATTTCTTTTTAAACTGTTTCTCGTGTATATATCTATAGTTTCATTCAAATAGATTTAATTCCATACATTTAATTCCACTTTTGTTTTAAATCTTTTTTAGGGTTCCGTACCCAAAGGGTAAAACGGAACCCTATTACTGAGACTTCGCTGTCCGTCCGTCCGTCCGTCCGTCCGTCTGTCACCAGGCTGTATCTCACGAACCGTGATAGTTAGACAGTTGAAATTTTCACAGATGATGTATTACTGTTGCCGCTATAACAACAAATACTAAAAATTAGAATAACATATATATTTAAGGGGGCTCCCATACAACAAACGTGATTTTTTTGCTCGTTTTTGCTCGATATTGATAACGGCAACAGGTAGACGCTTGAAATATTCACAGAATATTTAGTTATATATTCACTTTAAGAATAAATAATTAAATTAAAATAAAATAAATATTTAAGGGGGGCTCCCATACAACAAACGTGATTTTTTTGCCGTTTTTATAGATAGTGGTACGGAACTGTTATATCGGCATATGCATTACTTAGAATATAAAATAATTATGCTGAGTTTCTCATTGCATTGACGTCAATGCAACAAGAAACCGATGCCGCTTGCTATCCGCGATCATACTCGTTTCTAGTTCGGATTGGGCTTCCGTCAGAGACACAGTATTTTCACGAGAGTTTAATACATTCTCTTTTAGTGTTTAAAAATAGTTTTTTTTAAAAACCATCTTGCGACCCGCTCCGTACCAGTGGTGTCAGAAGAGGGGATACCAGTGTTGAAAGTGCCGTCATCGTTCCACTGGTATTACATACCGGGTCGCGTAAACCTAAAAACTCTAAAAGTGTTCACGTGGTTAACTCCACGTTGTTACAAACATTCTCAATCCAACTCCGGGGTGTTCTCGTCTTACTTCAGTGAAATCACACCTCGTCAAACTCCGCTATCTCTAGAAGACGTATCGCGACAGTAAGCCTTATCCAGCGTAAGCCTGCCGATCGTCCGATATCTTCCGCGGTTTCCTGATCACCAACGGCCTGTCAGTTGCAAGGTCCGTCATCGTTACGCTGCCACAAAGAGTGTGGTCACTCCGTCCTTGCTGCTCTGGTCACACGTCGTGCCACCACGTGCAAGCATCTATCACGCTTGGTTGTCGTGTAACCGCTGTGCCGCCGCTCTGCCGCCGCCGCGACGCCCCGCTGTTCTGACGTCGCTATCGCTGCGCTATAGCGCACCGCCGCACCAACTCTAATCAACTCTAGTGGACGCAGCAGTCCAGTGACGAGAAATGAAAATCAACGTCCTGATGATCCTGTCTCTGTGAGTAAATCATACTATTATCTGTTAATGCTACAATAAATTGTTTTCCTTTCAAGGGTGATACGTATCGTAAATCCTAATTACCTATACCTATTCTTACCAACAAATTATTTATTATTCCGAGTCATAATGGCTACGGAATCAAAGAAAACCACAGAGCTAGTGTTGAGCGAACAGTTCCCTATTAATGTACTGTGTAATTTCATTAGCCCTTATAAGGGGGAGCGAGAAACCCTCACAGCTTTCCTTACCAATTGCCAGAACGCTTTAGATCTAGCATCAACTAGTCAAAAAACTTTATTAAATAAATATATCCTGTCTCGTTTAGAAGGCAAAGCTCAAATCGCGTGTTCTAATAAAATATTCGACGATTTTAACCAATTAAAATGTTTTCTTAAGCAAAACTTTGGTGAAAGAAAACACTACAATCACCTTCTGCTAGATCTACAGTCGTGTAGGCAATCCTCCAGTGAAACAGTTGCGCAATTCGCACTCCGCGTAGAGAGCTGTCTTACTGATTTACAATCTGAAATTTATAACTCCGAGTCCTTAAAGAAAGATATTTCCGGGCGTGTCGCTATGACTGAGGATTTAGCATTATTCACATTCTCCTTAGGATTACACCCGCGGTTAAGTAATAACGTTAGATGCAGGAGCCCGAAAACGCTCAATGACGCTATCAACATAGCCCTCGAAGAGGAAAAAATACAAAACTTACTCTATAAAACCACGATCAAACCTAAGTGTAGGGTCTGTGGTAAGCCCGGACACTCAGAGGCTGAATGCCGTGAGAAACAAAAACGTACGGGCCCACCACGCGTCACTTCGGATCCTCAGCCATCAACATCATATAATAACTCAGGGTCCTACCTCTTCTGCAGATATTGTAAAAATAAGGGTCACGATATTTCTCAATGCCGTAAAAGGAAGTACAATAACGAACGACGTAATACGTATAATCCGAACAGCCATGATAAAACGCCCGCCATGCATCATGTTACATATGAACCGCCGCCGTCACCATTGCCTTATAATATACCGTGCGAAAATGTCGACGACTCTGAAAATTCTTTAAACTAACTCCGCGGATTACGAGAACGTGCCGTCGTTATCCGGTTAACCTAGGCACACGCACCTCATTGCACAAATCGCATAGGAATAATATTAATTCATCTCAACATGCTCTTTCGAGAGTCCCTGAATCGTTAAGTCACAAACCTAATTCATCTCAACATGCTCTTTCGAGAGTCCCTGAATCGTTGAGTCAAAAACCTATTTCATCTCAGCACGCTCCGCAGAGAGTCCCTGATTCGCTGAGTCTTACCTCATCTCGACATGCTCATAAGAAAGCCCCTACCTCGTCGAGTCATAATATTCATTCATCTCAACACGCTCCTACGAGAGTCCCTGAATCGTTGAGTCAAAAACCTATTTCATCTCAGCACGCTCCACAGAGAGTCCCTGTCCCGCTGAGTCGCCACTCTGTATCGTTGAGTCCACAATCTTCCAATCCCAATGGGTCCTCCGTATCACACTATCGTGAAAATAAAATTGAAAATAACGCAAACACTCCTGTCTACGAAATATCTTCGTCCGCGATGAAAGTATCATTGCCCCATGTATATATACAAACTTCCCATTCTGTACGTCCATTGCGTATTCTAGTTGATACCGGAGCTAGTATTAGTCTGGTCAAACGATCAAGCTTATCCAAGGTACCTGAATTATCCAGTGAGAGAGCTAAAATAAAAGGTATAAATAGCATTAATACTTATTCCGAAACGTTGGGTACATGCCAGATAGATTTTACTCTAAATAATAATTCTCACAAATATAAATTTCACATAATCAATGATAACGTCAACCTAGAGTATGACGGTATCATCGGTAGCGATTTCCTAAATTATTTTAAAGCTAATATAGACTACACTTCACAATCAATGCATATACGCGGACAAAACCTGGATATTAACTATGTTCAGCCAACTTACGTAATTCCCGCTCGCACCGAAGCCGTCATTGAATGCGCGGTGTCTAATTACTCGCACGAGCATTTTGATGACAACGAAGGTCTATTATTAGATCATTCCATAAGTGAAGGTGTTTATATGGCTAACTGTCTCGTTTCTATTAAGCAAAATAAAAGGGTTAACGTAACTGTTTTAAATACTACGAGTTCCGATATCGAAATTCGGGACTATGTAGTACATTTAACACCTCTCGAACGTGATATTACTACAGATTCATTTCAAAACGTTAATTCTATTTCTTACTCTAATTCGGATAGAACCCAGATGGTATTAAATCTTATACGCTGTTCCCATTTGAATTCCGAAGAAAAGGAATCCTTACTAGAATGCTGTTCGCAGTATACAGATATCTTTCACCTAGAGGGCGAACCTCTATCATTCACGAACGCAACTGAGCACACTATAGATTCGGGTGATGCGCCCCCTATTCACGTTAAATCATACCGTTTTCCTGAATGCCACAAACAAGAAGTGGACTCACAAATCCGTAAGATGCTCGATCAAAATATTATACGTCCATCAACATCACCTTGGAGCGCTCCAGTCTGGGTGGTTCCTAAGAAAATGGATGCCTCCGGGAAAAAGAAATGGCGGATAGTTATAGACTATCGCCGCCTTAATGATGTCACTGTCTCAGAGAGTTATCCGCTACCCTTAATTACCGACATCTTAGATCAGCTAGGCCACTCAAAATACTTCAGTACTTTAGACCTTTCTAGCGGATTTCACCAGATAAGATTAAGTCCCAAGGACGCGCTTAAAACGGGGTTCTCAGTTAACACAAATTCTAACACTACCGGTCACTACGAATTTACGAGGATGCCGTTTGGCTTAAAAAACGCACCTTCCACCTTCCAAAAATTAATGAATACGGTCCTTTCTGGTCTCCAGGGCCTCCATGCTTACGTGTACCTCGATGATGTCATCATTTATAGTCATAATTTGACAGAGCACATCGGAAAACTCAAACTAATCTTTGCTCGCATCCGAAAATTTAACTTAAAACTGCAGCCTGACAAATGCGAGTTTCTACGACGTGAAGTCGCCTATCTTGGCCATATAATCACAGATAAAGGTGTCTGTCCAAATCCCGACAAAGTAAAAGCCGTCTCTCAATTTCCTACTCCCAAAAATCCAAAGGACGTAAAGTCATTCCTAGGGCTAGTCGGTTACTATCGCCGCTTCATTAATAACTTCTCCCAAATCACTAAGCCACTGACTTCCCTTCTAAAAAAGGACGTTACATTCCAATGGTCGCATAGTCAAGAACAAGCATTCACTGCTCTTAAGGACAAACTAACTTCAGCGCCTCTGCTCCAGTACCCTGACTTCAACCGACCTTTCCTCTTAACCACCGATAGTTCGAACTACGCAGCGGGGGCCGTGCTCTCCCAAGGCGAAATCGGTTTAGACAAACCCGTGTCATACGCATCGCGCACTCTTAATAAAGCCGAGGGCAACTATTCAACCATAGAGAAAGAGCTTCTCGCGATTTTATTCGGCGTAAAGACATTTCGCCCTTACTTGTATGGTCGTAAATTTAAAATAATCACTGATCACAAACCTCTCGTATGGCTTTTCAACGTTAAAGATCCCGGCTCCAGGCTCATTAGATGGCGCCTGAAACTGGAGGAATACGACTACGAAATCGTTTATAAGAAGGGTAAACTAAACGCGAATGCCGACGCACTATCTCGCTTTCCTGTAAATGTCTTAGATAATAAAACCGGCTCAGATTCAACTACATGTAATCCAACATTATCGCCTAATAACAACGATGACTCACATAATTCACCATCTGCATCAGAAACCTATGAGCAGTTTCTTCATACCATGAAACAACCCGGTGTGACGTTCAATACCGTCATACAGGAACACAATGAGTCACTCCTTAAGGCAAAGTGTAAACTCATCGCATATCCTACCGCGATAGATTTAGATGAGTCTGTGCCCTACTGTTCCGAAATTCTCGAATTATCTACTAGCGAACCTGATATCCGAGACATAGAGCGGGAACTAAACGGATATTATAATACATCAAACGAAAAACATTTATTCACTCATTTGTTTACTCGCGTTCATCACTATGATGAAATGTCATATAAAGATATATTTAATTTACTCGTTGTCTATCGTGATATGATTAAATTCTGGTTTATGGAAGAAAAGGAAATTGCAATATCAGATTTTTCTGATCCCTTCAGCAAATTATCCTATAACAAAATATATAATATACTAGCTTTTATCTTCCGTAACACAAACTTAAAAGTAAATATATACAAAAACTCCATTCTATTTCCAACACCTTTAGAAGTGAAACAAATTCTTAAGGATAATCATGATTCCCCAACAGCGGGTCACCCTGGTATTTCACGTATGCTAGAGAGAATCAAATCTATGTATTGGTGGAAAACAATGTACCAAGACATTGAGAATTATGTCAAAAACTGCAGGTCGTGCCAAATTAACAAGCCCTTGCGCCAAACTAATCGCGCCCCAATGATAATCACGAGTACAGCTACAAAGCCTAACGAAAAGATATACCTTGATATCGTAGGGCCTCTTCCGGAAACTTATGAGTTCAAGTTCAAATTTATCCTCACGTTCCAAGACGATCTCACGAAATACTCCCAAGCTTATCCTCTACAAACATGTTCAGCAGAAGAAACTGCTAAAAAGTTAGTCCACTATATATCCCATGTAGGTATTCCTAAATATGTAGTCACAGACCAAGGAACGAATTTTAGTTCTGAGGTACTTCGCCAACTATCTAAACTTTTCAGCATCAAACATATATTCGCTTGCCCTCATCACCCTCAAACTTGTGGGGCTCTCGAGCGAAGCCATTCCACACTCAAGGAATATCTACGTCCTTTTGTTAACGACAACCCTAATACATGGGACCTGTACCTTAATACAGCCATGTTCTCTTATAATACTAATACCCACTCTACGACGGGTTTCCCGCCATACGAACTCCTATTTGGATTCAAACCCTATATCCCTAAGTCTGTAGATACATTAGAGAGCAATACCTATACGGATTACATAAGAGCTCTCAACCACCGACTTTATTATAGTAGGCAAAAAGCCCTGCAAAACATTCAATCGTCTAAAGAAAGATCTAAGAAATACTACGATAGTCACTCGAAACCTATAACCTACCGCGCAGGTGACATGGTATATGTGAGATGCCATCACAAACAAAATAAGGCCTTATCACCAGTGTGGAAAGGTCCATTTAAAATAATTAAGTTAAATGGCAATCACTCCGTCACATTGCTGATGAATCGTAAACACGTACGTCATCACTATGACGAAATCAAACCAGCTAGTGACGCTAGCGCTACGGCGTAACGCAAGTGACGTATTGACACATGAGCCATTTGTTGTTCATTTCAGATCGATACTGCCGTCGTCAATCGTGTGCGAATATGTATCAACTATAATCAACAGTCCGGGTCTCTACTTTGATAAGTTTCTAGACGTTAAGTTCACTAATAGCGATTGGAATGTTATATCATATGTAGATATAAGTCATATACAGCCTAACTTAGATAAGGTAGAATTTTTATTTGAAAAACTTGATGTGTATTGTAAGTCGCTGACGTCCTCTAAATTACAGGTAGACTGTATTAATTCACTCTCTGCTTTAAAAAATCAACATATTCTTAACGTAAATAAGTTCTCATCTATATCGTATTTACTGGTAGACGAGAAACCTAATATGCGTTTTAAAAGAGGTCTCATGGATTTCGGTGGCTCACTGTTAAAAACTATCTTTGGCACATTAGATTCCGATGACGCGGTTAAATTCTCAAAGGCCATTAAAGATGTACAGACGGATGAAAAACGCCTCGCTCTTCTTATGAAGGACAATATCCACGTAATTAAATCTACTGTATCATGTTTTAATAATACTATGTCTAAGGTGGATGAGAACGAGAATCATATTTTAAAGAATATGGAGACTATTCACAAAATTCTAGAAACAATCTCTAATAGTAATGATAAGTTAGAAATTAAGTCTCAATTAAGTTCTTTATTAAACTCGTTAGAGTCTATAATAATGACCTTATCCTTCGACATCGAAGACGTTAATAACGCAATTCTTTTCGCGAAACTCAATGTTTTGCACCCGACTGTACTTAGTCCGCATCAGTTATATAATGAATTAGATAAGCATAGGAATAATCTCCCTAGCCATTGTGAACTCCCTATACCTTTAACCTTACAAAATATACATACTCTTATAGATATATCTAAACTTGCATGCTTTTTCCATTTAGATAAAATTATAATTGTTGTTAAGGTCCCTTTGGTACTACCACAAGTCTATGACTTATATAGAATTATTCCATTACCTATTCCTTACGATATGTCGAAACCCGATACTTTTGTTCTTGTCGAGCCGACTAGCTCGTATGTAGCAATAACAGCTGATCGCATGTTTTACTCGCTGATAGCAGACATCGATAAGTGCGAGCTCATTAGTGAAAAGTGTTATGTGTGCGCGCTAATAAATGTGTTTTCGGTGATTGCTAACCCTACATGTGAAACGATTCTATTAAGTGAAGTGATCAGTAAACTTCCCGACATATGCGTAACGAAACTAATACACGGTTCAATCGACTTATTTCATAAGTTAACTTTAAATCGCTGGATTTTTGTACAATCTGAACCAGGGAAATGTCATATAACTTGTAATGAAGGAAACGTAAATTCAGATATTGTATTATTTGGAACTGGCATCCTGACCTTGCCCAAAACCTGTAAAGCATTTTATAAAACCTTACAATTCATTCCTGTTGGTGAAACGGTTACCAGTAATGTTACAATTAAGATTTCTAATTTCAACATCTTACAAGATGATTGTTGTGAGAGATCCAGATTAAATAAAACTCTGGATCGTCTACCTTATTCAAAATTAAATAACTTAGATAATCTCGATTCCTTGCTTCACGCCAGCACCCACTTAGAATCTTTTGAAGAGGAGATTAATAAACTTGAAAATCCATCTCACTTTGAGACTTATGGAACTCACTATCTTTCTTAGAGTTTGTTTAGTACTAGCTTAATCTTAATGTATCTTTTGTATAAAAGTCGTAAGTATTTCTTTACAACTAAGTCACCATGTTGCATCCAAATATTTAATCAGTGTCATAATACCAAAAATAACTCTGTTCCTACATCTCAGACTGTGATCTATAAAGACACACCAACATCCTTAAATCAGGATGAACCAGAACCCGTAGAGTACATGCGTGTAACACCAACTCCTACGAAGAGAAATATTGTTATCTCTAAAACTCATAATTCATAATATAATATATTGTTATAAAAAAAAAAGAAAATGCACATGGGTGAATAGTTTTAGTTATATTTTAGTAACACTATGTTTGTTTATTGTAATGATTTTTCAATTATGGTTAGAATTTTATTATTTACTTTACTTTACTTGTACCATTCATTTTCTTTTAACTTCTGTAATTGTATCATGTTTGTGCTGTCTTGACGAGAATCCAATCATAGTTCCGAGCGCGTTGAGCATTTATCTCTCATCACTTTAAGAGGTGATGATCGATCTTAACGGGGGGGTTGTTATATCGGCATATGCATTACTTAGAATATAAAATAATTATGCTGAGTTTCTCATTGCATTGACGTCAATGCAACAAGAAACCGATGCCGCTTGCTATCCGCGATCATACTCGTTTCTAGTTCGGATTGGGCTTCCGTCAGAGACACAGTATTTTCACGAGAGTTTAATACATTCTCTTTTAGTGTTTAAAAATAGTTTTTTTTAAAAACCATCTTGCGACCCGCTCCGTAACAGAACCCTTCGTGCGCGAGTCCAACTCGCACTTGGCCGATTTTTTCTTTACTTGTACCCTCTTCAAATACCACTGAGACAGCTATTAATTTATACGCTTTGTAAAATATTACGCTTCACGAAATATTTTTTCTATACGAAGTTGTTCCCAACTCCTTCATTTTATTTATTTTTATTTCACTTTTACACAATCAAATGATTATTTTGTACTAAATTTTGACTCCTAAAACTTATGATTACAGCATTGACAACGGTAACCATCAAAATGACAAACATTTTCTTGAATTTCACTTATTATTATAATATGTACGAGTAAGTTGCTAAACAATGTCATCGGTAAAACCACAGTAGAGTTGCGTAGCAAAAGATACTCTGAACTCTTAAACCGAAGGAGTTTGTATTCCATATAACAAAGAATACCTTATCTTATTTACAGGAACAATTCGCAAGCGCAGAGAAATTATCTTCGGAAATCGACCAGGTTAACGAGTACGGGAGAATGTTCATAGAAGAGGCGAAGGTATTGAAATATTATAAAAGTTACAATCTTAAATGCTATGTATAAATGTGCAAAAAATCTATAAACAAATCAACGAGAGTTAATCCTTTTTATTTTTAATTCAAATAGAATCACGCGGAGAGATGTCAGAATTACGCTAAATGGTTGTGTCAAATTCACTCCTCCTGGAATATAGGGCATATTCAGCTTCAAGCTGAGATCGACATGGCGAAGAGACTGCGTGAAAAAGGATTGAAACCGGACATCGAGCGGCTAACAACAGGCGCTGACGCTGTTGCCAATGAACTTCATGAACTGAACATCAAGTACCTGCAACTAACAAATAAGTTGGACGAAATGCTGCTAATGTTCCGAACATAAACTGCTGTCTGTCCAGAAGATACGTTACATAGGTTGGTACGTTCTGTTTTAAAATACTGTAATAAATTATCTATGGGGACTAAGTTATTCATGTGCCTTGTAATTTCGTTGCTTTTACCAAAATTAGAAATAAATAGATGAATGCACGCCGATTGCTTTGTGACGTCACGTAGCCACCGCTTCAAATATATAACTGTTGAACTGTTGTTGCGAGGTGAGACTACCCCCCGCACTCCTCTTGCCGGGTGTATACGGGCCGTCGCAGAGTGATACTAATTAGTTTTAGAGGTTGGTAGGAATATCCGTCCATGGGGCATAGTTATAGTCTGTAGATCTGTCTAAACGGCCAATATAACAGCTGCTCATTTTCCGTTGAGGCACAGATTACTTAATAGTTACTTCGTAACAGATACATCACTCCATACAAACAATCCTATCCTAACCTACCGCGTTAGATACCTAGTGCAACTTGCCGCGAGGCGTTGGCGACCGCGGCGTGCTAAATTGTGCCTAATTCGCTCGACTATAGAGTTGTTATCGATTCGCCGCCGTGCGGCGTGGTGGCTATCTTAATAATGCCAGGGTTGCTGCTACGATAAAAATATTGTTCACACACAATCTGGTAGGTACCTAAATGAAACTAAGTAAATAAACACCCATAACTCGAGTATAAAATAGGTACCTATCCATATTCATCATACAAACTATATTTATTTATTTGCCCCTACCGGGATTCGAACCCACGACCACTGACGTGGCAGGCTGGGCCACTAGCCACCACACTAACGGCCAGTTGCACAAAAAACATTTTAAGTTAATGAGACATTAAATCTCATGCTGCCCTTGTCTAATTAAGGAAGAACACAAGAGATAGCTATAGACTTAATGTGGCATTAACTTTAAAATGGTTTACGTGTTGTCACAACTATAATGCAAACATAGTCACAGCCACAGCTCATTTATTTATCTGACGTCAGCGACGTATCATAGGTAGACACGTTATACACGAACATTATTGTATTTTAAAATGGCGCAAGTACTACTATATCTACGTACAGTTATTTATTATCACAAGTTGCTCTAAAAAGAGACAAATGATAGGGAATATCTGTCGTTAGAAAGAGATGAATGTACATCTTTAGTTACGTATTGATTGCTGCTGAGTGCTCATTGGCGCGAGCACTGATTTACCGATATGGAGGAGACTGGGGAAAAAGCTCTGGATTTAATTAGTGTTTAAAATAATAAAACCAATTACATATGTACAAAACATCTATTTTCGTAATATAAATTGTGAACAATGAAATTATAAAATAATATCGAGTCAGTCTGTGAGTGAATAAAAAAAATACGTATTTAATCTATCTATCTATAACTTCACGCCAAATCCCTTACGGGGTAGGCAGAGAGAACCGAGCGCCACGCGACTCGATCCTTACATACCTCACTCGCTTCTTTCACATTCATTGCTCTTTTCATGCACGCTCGCCGGTTTCTAGGGCTCCTGACATCACCTTCTGATAGAACACGACCAATCTGATCATGATAGGTAAGTCTTGGCCTTCCTCGGC
Source organism: Pyralis farinalis (assembly GCA_947507595.1). Lineage (NCBI taxonomy): Eukaryota > Metazoa > Arthropoda > Insecta > Lepidoptera > Pyralidae > Pyralis > Pyralis farinalis. The sequence continues at coordinate 6,023,271 of OX382282.1, read as the reverse complement.
TCCTACATCCTTCCACTTTTGCATTGTATATCTGCTTCGTCATTCTTTCATCCTGCATTCTTTCTACATGTCCGAACCAACGGAGCATGCCTCTTCTTATTTTAACATCGACGCTCTCTTTCAGACCAACTCTGCTTCTAACCTCATCATTGCGGATACGGTCTGCAAGCGTTACACCACAGATTTTGCGCAACGCTCGCATTTCAACCGCGTTTATCCTACTTTCATGCTCTCTCTGCCATACCCAGCTCTCGCTTCCATAAGTAAGCGTTGGGACCAGCACTGCATTGTGTATAGCCAGCTGCGCCTTCTGGCTCAGGTTTTTACTGCCAAGAAGTTTTCCCAACGCTCCATTCACACTATTCCCAGCACTCACTCGCCTTTCCACATCTGCGGTGTACCTTCCATCCCTGCTGAAAGCGCATCCAAGATATACAAACTCATTCACTTGTTCCAACACTTCATCATCTACCGTAATTCTTACATTGGTTCTGGTTTCTTCTCTTTCAAATACCATAATCTTTGTTTTCTTCGCATTCAATAGTAAGCCTTCCTTCATACATTCGTCTTTCATCATTGTGACTAGTGTTTGCAGCTCAGATGGTGTTTCTGCTAACAGGACAGCATCATCTGCATACAGCAGACAGTTCACCACTAGGTCACCCATGCGTAATCCTACATTCGTCGATCTTATTCTCTGTAGACAACTATCGAGATACAGAATAAACAGCCTAGCAGACAACATGCAACCCTGTTTGACACCAATTTTGACATCAAACCAGGGTGACATGTTGCCATCTATTCGCACACATGCTGAGCAATCCTTGTAGGTGGACTGCACAGCACGCAGCAGTGAGCCGTCAATCCCATATCTCGGCAATATGCACCACAGTTCCTTTCGCACAACGCTATCAAATGCCTTCTCAAGATCCACAAAACCGCAGAAAACCTTCTGGTCTGTGGCCAGATGCTTCTCTACGATATTGCGGAGCGAGAAAACTTGATCCGTACATCCCCTTCCATTTCGGAATCCTCCTTGTGCCTCCCACAGCATTTCGTCAGATTTCACCCTCATTCTCCTTTCAATTATCTTTCCATATACTTTTGCTGCTAAGCTGATCAAACTGATGGCCCTATAGTTGGCGCAGTCCATGCGTGATCCCTTGCCTTTATACAAGGGTACGATGACCGCGCGTCCCCAGTCCATTGGGACCCTTCCAGTTCTCCAGCAAAGGTTGCATAAGTACCAGAAGGCGTCCCGGACGTAAGTGCCACCTAGTTTGATCATCTCAGCTGTAATCATATCAATTCCCGCAGACTTTCCATTTTTCAAACTTCGTATCGACCATTCTATCTCATTCATAGTTATACCTTCATCGGACGCCGTCAACGCGGAGTGAGCATCAGACTCACTCTCATTGTCAGCGTCCGAGGCATATTCGTACATTTCTTCAAAATATTCACTCCACCGTTCTAACACTTCCTGAGTGTTTGCAAGAATGATACCAGCTTTAGACTTAATCTTGTTCATACTGGATGCCGACGAACCACCCCGAGACTTCTTTACCTCTCTCCAAAAGAGTTTGGTATTTGCCTCGAAGTTTCTCGTCAGCCTCTCTTCCTCATTCATAATTTGTCTTTCACGCTTCTCTTTCACTAAAGCCTTGGTTTCATTCTTGCATTGACGGTACATTTCTTTCTTCTTCTCTCTCATACTTTCATTTAAGGGCAAAGATGATACATAATCCAGCCACGCATTCCTCTTTCTTGCTACGGAGGATTCAACCTCCGCATCCCACCAGGCATCCCCTTTCAATGTTTTATGCCTCTTTGTGCATCCACATGCTTCTTTTGCACTATCCACCATACTTTCTTTCAGAACTTTCCAGCAATCATCCACATCTGTGCCGGAAAGACTTGCATTTGCAAGTCTTTGGCTTACCAGATGTACATACATTCTCCTTACACTTTCATCTTGCAATTTTTCACTCCTTATCCTTTCATGATCTCCGAAAGGGATACGCACTCGCCAATGCCTCCACTTCTTGAAAAGTCCCACAAACCGGCTTACCACCAGGTAGTGGTCCGTTTCAAGAGTGGGACCTCTAAAGGCTCTTGTATCCATTATAGTATTTCGGAGACGTCTATCAATTATAATCAAATCAATCACACTTTTTTGGTCATTCCGTCTCCATGTATACGTGTGAATATCCTTGTGACGAAATAAAGTATTCGACACGAGGAGGTTTCGTTCCATACATAAATCTAGAATCGACTTACCTGCTTCGTTCACTCTCTTATCTCCATAGGGACCAAGAGCAGCTTCATAGCCGTCTCGTTTGGTCCCAACCCATCTATTCAAATCTCCACACATAATCACTCTTTCATTCCCTTCAGCTAAATCCAGAACATCCCTCACAGACTCCCAAAACTTCTCTAGTTCTTGGGCACACGCTGAGCTTACGGGAGCGTATGCTGCAACCAGAAATACTCGCGTGATGCCCAGTTTTATACGAACCCAGAGAAGTCTAGGCCCTACCAAACAGTAATCTTTCACACCAGGGGCTAAGCGAGAGGAGAGTATGACACCTACACCAGCACTGGCATGATCGTCCCGGTCTACACCAGACCATAGGGCCATCATCCCATCGGGCAGATCATCGGTGTCGCTCCCCTTGCGCTTAGTCTCCGTCACACACAAAGCATCTAAGCGTCTCTCATTCATTACGTCCATCAGCTCATTCATCTTATCACTCAGTCCACCTCTCACATTCCACGTGCCTATGCAGCACTCGGCTCTCTTCGACCCGCCGGAATTGGCGCTGCGTGGTGGGTGGCGGCCCCCACCGCCACATGCACCTATGTTCGCACCGACGGGGGCGGATCGTTGCGCGTCGCCTCCGGGGGACGCCCTAATCCGCACATCGGTGCGTTTTCGGTCCAGAATTGCAATCTACTCGATTGGCAGGGGTCGCGAACGAGCACGCTTCTGGCACATGACCCCCGTACGTATTTAATAAAATATTATTCCCTCAAATAAACTTAACTTATTCCTTTTTGTCTTTTTAATCAGTTTTCTAATCTAGATTATTTTTATGCGAGAAATATACGAGTATTTTAACTTCTCTATAATAGCGCGTATTAGGTGAAGCCTGTGATTATAAGTCGGATATTGCTCTAGGGAATGACAATTTAAAGAGGAAAATACATCATTGCGATATAGGAAAGACTTTAAATGACGACTCGTAATTTGACGAGCTCTTATTTTAATTGTATGAATTACGAGTGCACAGCGAGCGAAGTCAGCGAGCGAGCGTGCAATAGAGAGCGCTTCCGACAGCCCACTGACTCTTGTGACGCCGGCGACACACCGCTCGGTAGGTAAATATCGCGCGCAAGTACATGGAGTGACGGAGGCCTGGTTGAGGTGTTCATAACCTAAGAGGGTGTTATACAACGCGGTAGACCGCGTTGTATAACCCCCTCTAAGGTTATGAGCACAGCAGCAGAGCGAGGGGTTCGGTTTGTTCAAGCCTATGCAGCAAACACCACCTACACTTCTATACTACGAGACGTATTCTCCCAAAAACTCGAAAGTAGTATTTAGAGAGAAAAGAAAAACAAAAAAGTTAAGAAAAAAAATGTTATATTCGTGGAAGGTCTTAATGTCAAGCGATACAAAGAGTAACAAAATCTGTATACCGATTGTCACCGTGCAAGGTTCACGGTATTTAAATATGTTATTAAAAAAATCTATTGCGAAAATTGAGGTCTTGAAAATGAAATTGAATGATTATGTTCGAGTATTAAAAGAAAGAAAGATACGCTGGATAATTAAATGAGTTTCAAAAATATAAATGATGATTTTTTATCGCGTAAGGAGAATTAGAGGATATACAGGTTGAATGCAGGTTGAATTTGAAACATTGTTAAGCAACAGATTTACAAAATATTAAACTTTGTGGTGTTAAATTTACTACAAAAATCAGTACAAGATATTCACCCTACTTTGACCGGTGATAACTGTCTGCCAGCCCCCAGACACGTCTCGGCAAAGTTCATTCACTCCCAGCTGAGTCGCCTGCGCCGCGCTTTACACACGAGAGCCAGGCGGCGGTGGCTGCCCCCCCGCCCCGGTCGCTTCCCAATCACTAGTATACATAGCTACTTGTAGGTACACACACCTTTTTAGGGTTCCGTACCCAAAGGGTAAAATGGAACCCTATTACTGAGGCTCCGCTGTCCGTCCGTCCGTCTGTCTGTCCGTCCGTCCGTCCGTCTGTCACCAGGCTGTATCTCTTGAACCGTGATAGTTAGACAGTTGAAATTTTCACAGATGATGTATTTCTGTTGCCGCTATAACAACAAATACTAAAAAATAGAATAAAATAAATATTTAAGGGGGCTCCCATACAAAAAACGTGATTTTTTTGCTGTTTTTATAGATAATGGTACGGAACCCTTCGTGCGCGAGTCCGACTCGCACTTGGCCGATTTTTTATACAACTACGGGAGGTATACAAACATACGGCCCACCTGTTGAAAAGTAGTATCATTCGTTCGTTACCACCCTCTTCACTAACACAGCAACTCCTCAGGAGTTAGCTGATTGTCTCAATTACTCGGTGAAATTTAACGTAACGACGACGATGAACCCCGTGGTGGAGTGGTTAACAGTGCACACTTTAACATTAAGGCTTATGGGTTCGACTCCCACACAAGACAAATATTTGTGTGTATGAACATGTTTGTCTCAGTCTGGCGTAAGCGAGGTAGGATGCATCAAAGCAGTCCGATGGGTAGATCTAAGTACCTCCATCTCTCAGAAAATTGCAGCAAAATAACAACTCCCAGGACGGTTGCTGGTTATGTTCCTTCGAATAAGTGAGATTACCAGTAAACTCCTAAAGAGTTGCTGCGTTAGCACCAGGCAGCAGTAGCAGCGCGCGAAAAATATTTCCAATATTGCGAGACTTAATAGGCTACATTAATCCCTTTATATCGGGTGGGTCGTATGCTTGTATGTCTCCCGACCTTGTATAAAAAGAAACCAAACGCATTGATAGACGGGCAGCGATCGACGCTTTAACTTATCAGTGGCACACGTACCAATGGCATTAAGTTCCATAAACACCTCTAATCACCACATCGCCATTTCTTAGTAGCAGATACGGCGCGAGTGATCCTCCTGCAAGCTAGCTAGTTATTCATGAGCTGTGGTAACTACTGTACATTATTTTTCTTATTGTATGATTATGCGCCTGGTCCCATATCACCTGATGGTAAGCGATGATGAGATCTACGATGGAGCGCGCTTATCCAGAATGTGGCCATTCACCATTGACATTACCCAGGTTGTATTACTCAGGGAACACCGATGCAGGCAGAGCATTCTACTCCTTAGCCGTTCGCATAATAAAAGATGAAGCAATCGCTTCGCCCGAATGTGTGGAAACCTCAACGGTATAGGGGTGGAATCCGAGTGTTCGTCTTGTATTCCGAAAGTGGAAGGGGGAAGACGGAATTAACTCCTGAAGCTCGTGTGCGCACTCTCTAAAGTGAATTCTGTAAAAAAGCCAAGTTCACGCGCTCAACCAACTTCTCTACTTTTCTTTTGTGACCTTTTTTTTTTTGTGACGCGGGGAAAAATGCATTACGCACACTACCGCCAGGGTGGCCTCCGGTGGACTAGGGGTCAGGATGGGAATCTGGCCCCATAATGGTCCCGCCGCCGGAGGGGCTGTCCCAATTTGCCGGGACGGCCCCTAGATTGAAGAAGTCCGGCCCCTTCTGAGGGGCTGGCCAGTCGCAGTGGTGTCCTGTTGCTGACAGATCCGGGGCACCACACCAACGCGGCCGATGGCATTTCGCGGGGTCGTTTAGTGGGTATACCGTCGGACAGCCGACGGGGAGTCCCACACTACCACCGGAGGCCACCCAGGCACCGGTGGTGTGCGTAATGCATTTTTCCCCGCGACACAAAAAAAAAAAAAAGGGTGGCCTCCGGTGGTAGTGTGGGAGTCCTACTAACCCACTAAACAACCCCGCAAATTGCCATCGGCCGCTTTGGTGTAGTGCCCCGGATCTGTCAGCAACAGGGCACCACTGCGACTGGCCAGCCCCTCACAAGGGGCCGGACTTCTTCACTCTAGGGGCCATCCCGGCAAATTGGGACAGCCCCTCCGGCGGCGGGACCGCTATGGGGCCAGGTTCCCATCCTGACCCCTGGTCCCGCATATTAGGGAGGCGGCAATAGGTGCGCGTAGCGCCTACACCGCACTCCCGTCCGCCGTCTCCGGAGCGGGACAGCCTCAGGATCATTCTCCCTGTCCCGCTCCGAGACTGAATTTCGACCCTGCCAGTGCGTGGATCGGAAATATATCTCTCTGCAATCGTACTATCAACCGCATACCCAAATATACCGGGTCTTAGCAGGTCATTGATATACAGCAGAAATTAAGTTAAATAGTTAATAGATTCAGACGTTATTTTACGTAAGTGAAATTTACATGCAATTTGATCTAACCTGCTTTGTGTGCTTCCGCCACCAATTAGTTCATGCGGCCATTAGTTCAACCTTGGCCAAAAATACTGATATGCCGTCAGGCCCACCAGAAGATCTTGGCTTGAGATGCCTTATGGTCCTCCGCAGATCGGTTTCATCAATCGCTACAATAGAGATGGAAGCTGCATTTTGCAATCGGACATCAGACCTCAATAGTGGGTTTTCGGCATGGAATACAGATGTAAAATATATGGCAAAGGCGGCAGCTGCTGCCTGTCATAGTCGTATGGCAGTGGGTTAACACACCCCTACACTCCAGGACTAGTAACCACCCAGCGGCTTTCATTAACGCTTCAATGTAGCGCTATGTAATTGCTCGATAATTAGCAATAACTGCGCGGATAAGAAGGGTTCTAGGCGTCTTCAGATGAGCGGCGAATGTAACAGGAACAGGCTGGCATTCTAGAACCTGGCCATGCGATCCAAGTATCTACACCAGAAACATTATAAGCCTCATAGGCACAACCTTTGCAGTCGTTTAAGACAACCAAATATTGGACAGAACAACTGAGCTGTTTTCAAGTTTAACCTTAATATTCACTATTGATTACACTAGTCTGGCGAGTTTGCATTCGGTCGGATTGAGCCTAAATATTTGGAGCAATAATTATCCTGTAAATCATTCTTATTTCGAAAAAAGAGTATATCTTCCATTTGACTATTCAGCTTTGCAAAGAGATGTAAATAAGTCTCGCGAGGAGGAAGCAACGTGTTTTGGATGTTTGCTATCGTAACCCGCGATGAGATGGGGCGGGTTACCTTGTCTCGCAGACTTACATGTTGTATTTTGATTAATCTAAATCTTATATTTCAATTATAAATTTACTCTTGGCGAAGGATACTAATATCCTCTTACGATAAAAATACCTCTATGGTTCGTGTTACCTTGTCTCACAGACTTACATGTTGTTGTGTTTTGAATAACCTCAATCCTATATTTGAGTTATGAATTGAATCTCGGTTAGGGGTACTAATATCCTACTACATCAATAATAAATCTATGACTCCAATTACCTAGTCTCGTAGACTTACATTCTATTTTATATTTGATAGAAGGACGCAATTACAGGAGAAGCTTCAGCATAGTCCGACGAATCTCGTATTTTTTCCCCACTTTTTGGTTAGCTTACACCTAATTATAATCAAATAACACTATACGAGTATTACGTCTGGGACGCCTTCTTGTACTTATGCAACCTATGCTGGAGAACTGGAAGGGATAATGGACTGGGGACGCGCAGTCATCGTACCCTTATAATAAAGGCAAGGGATCACGTATGGACTGCGCCAGCTATAGGGCCATCAGTTTGATCAGCTTAGCAGCAAAAGTATATGGAAAGATAATTGAAGGAAAATGAGGGTAAAATCTGACGAAATGCTGTGGGAGGCACAGGAAGGTTTCCGAAATGGAAGGGGATGTACGGATCAAGTTTTCTCGCTCCGCAATATCGTAGAGAAGCATCTGGCTACAGACCAGAAGGTTTTCTGCGGTTTTGTGGATCTTGAGAAGGCATTTGATAGGGTTGTGCGAAAGGAACTGTGGTGCATATTGCCGAGATATGGGATTGACGGCTCACTGCTCCTTGCTGTGCAGTCCACCTACAAGGATTGCTCAGCATGTGTGCGGATAGATGGTGGCATGTCACCCTGGTTTGATGTCAGAATTGGTGTCAAACAGGGTTGCATGCTATCTGCTAGGCTGTTTATCCTGTATTTCGATAGTTGTCTGCAGAGAATAAGGTCAACGAATGTGGGATTGCGCATGGGTGACCTAGTGGTGAACTGTCTGCTGTATGCAGACGATGCCGTGCTATTAGCAGATACACCATCTGAACTGCAAACACTGGTCACAACGATGAAAGACGAATGTATGGAGAAAGGCTTACTACTGAATGCGAAGAAAACAAAGATAATGATATTTGAAAGAGAAGAATCCAGAACTAATGTAAGGATTACGATTGATGATGAAGTGTTGGAACAAGTGGATGAGTTTGTATATCTTGGATGCGCTTTCAGCAGGGATAGAAGGTACACCGCAGATGTGGAAAGACGAGTGAGTGCTGGAAATAGTGTGAATAGAGCGTTGGGAAAACTTCTTGGCAGTAAAATCCTGAGCCAGAAGGCACAACTCGCTATACACAGTGCAGTGTTGGTCCCAACGCTAACTTATGGAAGCGAGAGCTGGATATGGCAGAAAGAGCATGAAAGTAGAATAAACGCGGTCGAAATGCGAGCGCTACGCAAAATTTGTGGCGTAAGGCTTGCAGACCGTATTCGCAATGATGATGTTAGAAACAGAGTTGGTCTGAAAGAGAGCGTCGGTGTAAAAATAAGAAGAGGCATGCTCCGATGGTTCGGACATGTAGAAAGAATGCAAGATGAAAGAATGACGAAACAGATATACAATGCAAAAGTGGAAGGATGTAGGAGCCGGGGAAGGCTAAGACTTACCTACCATGACTAAATTGGTCGTGTTCTATCAGAAGGTGATGTCAGGAGCCCTAGAAACCGGCGAGCGTGCATGAGAAGAGCAATGAATGTTAAAGAAGCGAGTGAGATATGTAAGGATCGAGTCACGTGGCGCTCGGTTCTCTCTGCCTACCCCGCAAGGGATTTGGCGTGAAGTTATAGATAGATAGATAGCATGATATAAGAGAGAGATAGCTATCTGTCAAGAGTTGCGCTTGAAATACATCAGTGCATCATAGAATAGCGCATATTAGACCAATTGGGTTAATTTGATTGCCTCAGTTATTGCACGCTAGTACGACATCTACCTCTTTTTTAATACAATATCATTGGTTCTAATGGCAAGATCGCTGGAGGATCTCAGTGCAATGCTCAATGACATCAATAGTGTTTTTAACCAGGTAAGTCTCAAGACGGACAGGCACAAGACTAAGATCGTGTTAAATGTCCAAGTCACCCCTATACCGGTCACTGTTGGGAAAACTAAGCTCGAAGTTATTGACGAATATATTTACCAGGGACAGGTTATTCAATTAGGTAAGTCCAACTTCGACCGAGAGGTTAAATCCAGCCGAGATAGATTCGTCTGGATTTTCGGCAAACTTCGACACATATTCTCGTCCAAAATCAATCAACGCCTGTATACTACATACGGAACTGAGACGTGGCCCTACACTGCCAGCCGTATGGGGAAGCTCAAGGTCTCTCAGCGTGCTATGGAAGGCGTTATGCTCGAAGTTTCATTGCATGATAGAATTAGAAATTAGGATATCAGCAGTAGAACTAAAGTAACTGACATCGCTCAAAAGTAAAGCAACCTGAAGTGGCAGTGGGCCGACCACTTTGCTCGTAGCACGATAACCGCTTGGGGAATAAACGTTCTCGATTGGTGTCACCGTATCGTTACACACCGGGGCGACCCCCCAAATAAGTGGTGCCACTATCTCAAAAGATCTGTACGGAGTCGATGGATTCAGGTAGCTCGGGTTCGAATCGAGTGTCTCTCTAGAGGTGAGGCCTATGTTCAGCGGTGGACTAATACGGGCGGAAATGATGATGTGTATTATTATTAGTACCTACACAACTTCTTTTTTCTGAACTGTATTTAAAATTTACGGACGCAGTGTGGCCGGTAGTTACTTTATAAATGGCATTTTCAAATTGAGGATTCATCCTCTCACATTGGAGCCAAAATTGTCGCGTATGTGCAGTTTCTTTACTTAACAGGTTGCCGAAGAATACATCTTGATATAGTACATAGAACGAAGTCCGCTGAGGAAAACTAAAGTACTACATAGATATGAATAAAATCAGGTTCTTCAGAAATGACGTAAGGAGCTTTTTACAGGATCTCTACAAGTATCAATGCGAAATTTGTCAAACGTGTAATATTTTAATATTAGATCTTCACGACAAGTTTCTTGCGAATTAAGCAAAGAGAATCGAGCGCCACATGACTCGGTTTTTATACACCTCACTCACTTCTTTTATATTCTTTGCTCTCTCTCTCTCTCTCCCTCTCTGTCTCATACCCATGTTGCGAATTCGGTGTGCAAGCATTACACGCACGCTGATTTTGCGCAATGCTTGAATCTCAACGTTTTTTATTCTACTTTCATGTTCTCTCTTCCAAAGCCAGGTCTCGCTTCCATTGGCGTGGGGATCAGCACCGCGCTGTACCTTCTGGCTCAGGTTCATAACTGCCCAAGAAGTTTCTCCAATGCTCCATTGACACTGTTTCCTGCACTCACTTGCCTCTCTACATAATCAGTGTACCTAACATCCCTATTGAATGTACATCCAAGATATACAAACTCATTCACTTGTTCCAACACTACATCATCAATCGTTATTCTTGCTTTCGTTCGGGTATCTTCTCTTTCAAATACTATTTGTTTGCTTTCTTCAGATTCAGTTTGCCTTACCCGAGTTAAGAGCAATCAGCTGGATACTCGTAGCACAAACTCATATCGGTAACGCCCATGACAGTTCGCATTCAGCTATAAGCCGTACTCCATACAATCGTCTTTCCTTATTGTGGATGTGTTTGCAGTCCAGATGGTGTATCTGCTTAAGTATACACACAATTCATCTGACCTAGAGGTGAATTGTTTGTTGCCTTGCGCAATCCTACATTCGTAGATTTTATTATCTGTAGACCAAGATACAGAATGAACAGCCGAGCCGACAGCATGCAATCCTCCAAACAAAGGTGACAACCAGCCACCTACTCGTACACGTGCTGTCAATCCTCGTAAGTGAAATTACGTCAAAACCTTCATGTTCGACTTAAAACTCCATTTCGCTCCTTTCAATTATATTTCAAATCGTTGTCAGTTCAAGCAGTACGTCGCTGGAATGCTCTACCACTTAATATTCGTTGTGCTCAAACACTTTCCTCTTTTAAATCTCTTGTCAAAGAACACTACCTTTCCTATCTATCTATAACTTAACGGCAAATCCCTTACGGGGTAGGCAGAGAGAACCGAGCGCCACGCGACTCGATCCTTACATACCTCACTCACTTCTTTAACATTCATTGCTCTTTTCATGCACGCTCGCCGGTTTCTAGGGCTCCTGACATCACCTTCAGATAAAACACGACCAATTTGAATCATGGTAGGTAAGTCTTGGCCTTCCTCGGCTCCTACATCCTTCCACTTTTGCATTGCACATCTGCTTGCTTTACCTTTCCTGTAACTCTATTTAATCGTTCTCTTTCTTGATCATCACTGAGTCACTGACATTATTGTAACTGCAATAACTTTTAATGCTTTTTCATGTATGTTATAACTTTGTTTTAATTCGTATGGTTTGCTCTGCACCACCTACCTGTATTATTACAAAACAATAGTTTTCTCTTATCTTAAGGTTGTCTGGAAGAGATTGCTTAGCGATAAGACCGCCTATTGTACTATAGTTTCTAAGTATCTTTTGTATACAATTTTAATTCAGTGCAATACAGAATATTTGTATTTGTGAACTGTACAGCACGCAGTACGGTGCCGTCAATTCAACCTTGTCGAATGCTTTCTAAAGACCCACAAAACCGCAGAAAACCTTCTGGTCTAGCGCCAGATATTTCGGAGTGAGAAAACTTAGTCCGCACATCCTCTTCCATTCCGGAATCCTCAATGTGCCTCCCACTCGCGTTCCGTCGGATTTCTTTTTTTTTTATGAAATTAGATTGGCAAACAAGCATGCGGCGCGCATTAGAGAGTAAGCAGTACCGCAGCCCAGTGACATGTTGTTGTGAGCGTCAACTCGCAACCATTCAAACCGGAACCCAGCTATATAAATATGACTGCTTGGCGGTAGAAATCGGTGAGACAGAGGTACCCAGACGACTTTTGTACAAAGTCTCCCTCTGGTAAAAATTTCACCCTCATTCGTCTCACAATTATTTTTCCATACATTTTTGCCACTAAGCTAATCGAACTGATGGGCCTGTAGCTAGCGCAGTTCATACGTGCTCACTTGTCTTTGTGCAACGGTACGATGACTCTCTGTCCTGTAAGGTGCGTGATAAGAGTTCTTAGACCTGTGATAAAGAATGATATGTCCTACTCCTACCTAATGAACGTCTAGAATATGACGAAATGTTGCGTTGACAGTACATTGACATACATACGAATGGTGCGATCGCTGGTTCATACATCTTGCCGTCACGGAGAGAAAGGTGTAGACTGAGATAGACAACCATACAGCTAAGTCAGGTATGCAATTAATAATGACGAGCCTATGAAATGACAAATTATATGACATATAAAATTGTTAGATGATATAGGCTGATGAAACAAAAAATTTAATTCGTGTTATGATAGTATATTACAGAATCATAATCAGAATATTTGTATTGTCGAACTAGAAAGAATTAAGGTGTTACATAAAAAAATAGCGTACATTTTATGTTCGCATGCAGTTAAATTAATAATAACCATTTATCAATACAAATTTTATAAAGTGTCAAATTTAACCAAATTATGTAAGTGAACGTATTTCATAGATTACCTAACTTATATTTTATTTTATGCATAAAATTCATCAAGATTATAAAACGTATTATCGAGCAACCATTTTTTTTTCTATTGTTTTAAGCCATTTTATGAAATATTTTGTGATATCAATAATGTCAGATTTATGGCGAGCAAGGTCATTTCTGTCGTTAATAAAGAGAAATAAGTTATAAGTCGCAGGGGTTAGTGCCCCTGGAGCAAGAAGGGCCGGTATTTCGTTAGAGTGAAAAAATTAAAAATCGGCCAAGTGCGAGTCGGACTCGCACACGAAGGGTTCCGTACCATTATCTATAAACATGAGCAAAAAAATCACGTTTGTTGTATGGGAGCCCCCTTAAATATTTATTTTATTCTATTTTTTAGTATTTGTTGTTATTATTATTATTAAAAACATACATGTATTTACAGTCGTAAAACCAAAACATACATGCATATAGTTTAAAAGAACAAAAAATAAAGAACACAAAAATCTTAAATAGAAAATATCGTCATAATTTGATGGAAATAGCATACATTCAACAACTACAATTAAAATATATTAGCTGACAGTACAGTACTCACAAATTGCGAGATTCCATTAACGAATACGTCGGCATTCGGACATTTTTGATGGATCTCGTTTAGAGTCCAGATCAAGCGAGCTGTAGGGGCGTGGTGCGCGCGTCGAGTGCGTGCCGTGACGGTGGTGAAAAGTCGCGGCCAGCGTCGTAGAGTCAGCGCTCCATAATTTCTTGCTGGTGCGATGAAACCAATACATTCCAACATCTCAGGATTATCTACTTTGCTTCTCAGTAACTGATAAGCGTGCACTATTTGCTGAATTATACGCCTGTATTCTAGTGTATTTATTCCGACCATGCCCCCTAAAAAGAGAGATGGATAGAGAAAAGGATAGATAGATGAAACGAGTAAATTTCTTTTGAACCTTCTCTATAAGTAGAACGTATTTGAGTTCATGCGGGTTCCACACGATAGCACCGTATTCTAGCGTACTGCGCACATACGCATTATAAAGTAAGATGGCAGTATCTACGTTTGAAAACTGAGGACAGATTATTATAATAAAACCTAGAGTCTTACTTGCACGCTTACAAATCGCCACAATGTGCGCATGAAAGTCTAGTGCAGGAGTCAACGTTAGTCCTAAATCTCTTGTTTCGTTCACTCTATTCAAATCTGTCCCATGCAGTGTGTAGGAGTGCTGAATTGGACGTCTAGCTTCAGTAAAAGTAATAATGTGACATTCCATATTTAAAGGTAGTTTGTTCAGCAGACTCCACTCCGCTACGAAATCTATGTCGCACTGAAGCTATTCTGCATCCGTTACATCCTCTAACCCCAAATAAAGTTTGACGTCATCAGCGAACATCAAACATTTGGCAGTTGTGACAACTTCTGGCAAATCGTTAATCATTATCAGGAACAGAGTAGGACCGAGCGTACTACCCTGACTCACACCTGATGGGGTGTCATAGTTCTCAGATTCATAACCCGCCAGTCGAACATACTGCTGCCTATTCGAAAGATAACTAGCAAAGTATTTAAGCAGGTTATGGCTGAAACCCATGCATGCAAGTTTGTATAACAATACGTCGTTATCCACGACATCAAACGCTTTTTGATAGTCAAGATATACCGCATCCAATTGACGATGTGCATCCATTTCAGCGTGAATGTAATCTACATAGTTGGCGAGATTTGTGGTGGTTGACTTTGCCTGCCGAAAACCATGTTGACAATCACTTAACCATGTTGTAATTTGTTGTCTTATAACTTGATCTAAACTAATTTCAAATAGTTTTGCGAAACCTGATAAAACAGCAATAGGCCTATACATACTGACGTCACCCTCTGCTCCACTTTTCGGTACTGGAGTCACTCTCGATAATCTCCATCGAGAAGGATGATGGGACTTTTTTAAGGCGAGATTAAAGAGATGCAAAAGAGGTTCAGCCAACACCGATATGCAGTCCTTTATCAAGTACGAGGGGATACCGTCCGGACCAATTGTTGCTCGATTTTTCAGTCGCCTAGCTGCCCTACGTAACTGTTCAAAGTCAAAGTCAAAATCTTTTTATTCCGTAAAAATGGCTACATTTGTTTGGAATCGTCACAATTTTTTTCCCTACCGTGCAGTTCATGACTAGGTGAGCACTGATAAAAATACTGCCAAAAAACTCAGGCATCCCTCTTTTGGTATCCAAACAAATTTACATAATTTATTAATTACATTACAATTGGATCGACTCAATCCCAGGCATTTTTATCATTAATATAGTCAGATACTTTATAATATGCCCTGCTACACAATTTGGCTTTAATAGTAGTTTTAAATTTGTTTATTGACAATTCTCTTATATTGCTGGGAAGTTTGTTATAGAACCGTATACATTGCCCCATAAAAGAATTACTTATTTTGTGGAGACGGCTTGCATGTAACACAAGATTATGCTTATATCTAGTATTTATATTATGAGTATCACTCTTTTTACAAAATGAGTCTATGTTTTTATGGACATACAAAAGATTTTCATAGATATATTGCGATGCGACTGTTAAAATATTTATTTCTTTGAATTTTTCTTTAAGGCTCTCCCGGGGACCAAGTTTGTAGATAGCTCTTATGGCTCTCTTTTGCAATAAAAAGATGGTGTTAATGTCCGCGGAGTTACCCCAAAGAAGAATTCCATATGACATAATACTATGAAAGTAGCTGAAATAAACTATTCTAGCCGTATCAACATCAGTGAGCCGTCTAATAGTTTTCACTGCATAGGCTGCAGAACTTAGTTTTCCTGATAATTTTTCAATTTGTGGGCCCCATTGTAGTTTGGAGTCAATTGTTATACCCAAGAACACAGTTGTCTCCACAGGCGCTAAATTAGTTCCATTAACATTGACATTGGTAGTCACCTGTCTTACATTAGGTGTTGAGAACTTAATTACTTTAGTCTTTTTATCATTTAAAAGCAGATTATTAACATTAAACCAATGCATAACTTTAGAGAGAGCATCGTTAACTTCGTCATAATTATCTAACTGTCTATTAATTTTGAATGTCAAAGAGGTATCATCCGCAAACAATACAATCTCATGTTTATCCTTTACATAATAAGGTAAGTCATTTATATATACTAAAAATAAGAATGGACCTAGAATTGACCCCTGTGGGACTCCCATAACTACAGGGGACCCCGAAGATCTTTTACCATTAACATCGACCTTCTGTATCCTATTGCCCAGATAAGAAGACAGAAGTTCGAGAGCCTTGTTCCTGATACCGTAGTGGTGTAATTTTCTGACAAGAGTGTCATGGTGCACGCAGTCAAACGCTTTAGACAGATCACAGAAAATTCCCAAGGCATCTTGCGAACCTTCCCATGCCGCGAATATACTTTTAAGCAAATGAATCCCTGCGTCTATAGTTGAACAACCTCTCGTAAATCCGAACTGTCTCCTATGAAGCAAATTATGTGTATTGAAATGTCTGAGCAACTGGCTAAGCATTAGTTTTTCAAAAATTTTACTGAGAATGGGCAGTATGGAAACAGGTCGAAAATTCGAAGGGTCCGAACTATCACCAGATTTAAATAATGGAATGATTTTACTATGTTTCATCAAGTCAGGAAATACACCAGATGCCACACAACAATTGAAAATCGTAGCTAAATGTGGAGCGATTGAAATAATAATAGAAGATATGGTTTTGACAGATAGACCCCACAGATCTTTAGTGTTTTTCATATTTATTGATTTAAAAGCGTTCAAAACATCTTGTTGTTGTTGTTGTTGTAGAAAACTTTATTGTACAATGAATAACATAACAATATATTACATGATTTGGTTAAAAATAGTACTGTACAATGGCGGACTTATCCCATTCGGGATCTCTTCCAGTCAACCATAGAGAATCTGAAAGGAGATATAAGCTTAACGAGGGTTAAGGAACAATGTAAGTAGATACTAAGATCAACAAAATAGGTACATAGATAAAAATACTAGTACATACAAGAGTGGTATAGAATGTATAACACACACATATAAGAAATAGTAAACAATACACACATAAATCAATAAATTACAAACATATTACATAACATTACTAGGTCAATGTAACAGGAGTATTGACCACGTGCTTCATCACACTGGATTTGAACGAATTAATTGTTTGCGCCATTTTCACATCTATTGGAAGCGAGTTCCATAAACGTGCTGCAAACACACTAAAAGATTTGGTATAGTTGTAGGAGTTGGGAACAGGAACATGTAGAGATGGATTGTTGCAAGACCGCAGACGATCATCTAGAGTGCGAAACGTGAATCTTTCCCGTAGGTAATTTGGAGCCGTAGGATGAAAAAGGACATGATAAAGCAGACTAAGGATATGGAGAGTTCTGCGAAGACGCACCGGTAGCAAATTAAGACGATTGCGATATTCTGTAACATGATTGAACTTCCGCAAACCGAAAACATACCTTATACACAGATTTTGTATGCGCTCCAACTTATTGAGTAATTCCTCAGATGGGTCCAGGTAAGCTATGTCGCCGTAATCCAGGACAGGAAGCAGAAGAGTCTGCATCAGTAATGCTTTGGTATTGACAGGAAGAAAATGTTGAAGTCTTTTCAAGGAGTGCAGAGAAGCGAAGATCTTGCGGCTGACTTCGTCAATCTGAGATGCCCAGGACAAAGTTTGGTCAAAAATGATACCTAAATTTTTGACTGTGGAGGAATAAGGGATAATGTTTCCATCAAATACAACATCAGGACAATCTTGTAGATTCTGAAGACGTGATATAAAGTAAGGATTGCCAATGATAATTGATTGTGATTTGGCAGGATTAACCCTTAAACCAAAGTCATTGGACCATTTCGCAATAAAAGATAGATCTTGATTGATAATGTCGATGGCATCATTCAAATTATCGAGCGAAGCAGCCGCATATATCTGAAGATCGTCAGCATAGAGATGGTGAGAGGAGGAGAGCTTGGAAGTTATACTGTTGATAAAAATAGAGAAGAGAATAGGAGAAAGTACTCCCCCTTGAGGAACGCCTGAGAGAAGCTGATTCCAGTCAGATCTAGTTTCATCAATCTTTACCAATTGGCGACGATTAAGTAGATAAGATCTAAACCACGATAAGGCCAAAGGAGATGGATTTACTGCACACAGCATGCCAAGCAAAATATCAAAATCGACCGTGTTAAATGCGCTTGTAAAGTCAAGTAATACTAATAGAGTTAATTTTTTTTCATCAATGTTTTTTCTAATGTCATCGGTGACCTTGACAAGTGCAGAAACAGTGCTGTGCCCAGCGCGAAATCCGGATTGGTATTCACTCAAGAGGTTATGCTGACGTAAATGATTAGATAAGCGTTGGTGCACAAAGTGTTCCAACACCTTGGAAAGAACAGGCAAAATAGAAATTGGGCGATAATCCAAGAAAGAAGAGGGATTAGGTTTTTTCGGCAAAGGAATTACATGGGCATCTTTCCATAATGAAGGAAAGACCCCAGAAGCAAGAGAACAGTTGAGAATATTGGCAAGAATAGGAGCAATTTCTTCCTTTATAGGATCCAACATACTAATGCCAATCTCATCATTCCCAACAGCCTTAGACTTAATGGTACTTATCAGTTTGATCACCTCTTCAGATGAAATCTGACCAAGTTCAAGCGGAGCTATGTTCGGGGTAAGTGAATTTAATTGGGCTAATGTGGATTGCTTACATAGAGGGTCAATATTAATGGGGGAAGAACAAAAATGCTTATTTAACGCATTAAGATCTAAATTACAGGGCACATTGGAGTGATTCCTGCCAACACCATTTGATTTCAGAAAATTCCATAGCTTGTTGGGTGGACAGCTCTCAATAGAGGTATGCATATATGCACGCCTGGCCTCCCTACAAACCTTGTTACATTTATTTCGGAGAGCTATGTATTTGTCACGTTTCTCAGGCGAGAAGTCATGACGTAATTTAATTTTCGCTCTATCCCTACGTGACATGAGATTTTTTATTTCATTTGATAACCATGGCGCAGGGAGATGTTTGACACGCACGGAACGAACCGGGGCATATTTATTATAAAGATCTAATATTATAGTATTGAAAGCTATCAACTTGGAGTCGACATCTGAAACCGAGAGCACAGAATCCCAGTTCTCATCACGTATTTCACTCAATAGTTCATCCCAGTTAATGGCGGAAAAATTGCGAAGGAGTATGGTTTTGTGTCTGCGTTTCGGTGGACGAACTCTGAAAGAAGCATATACCAAGTCATGAGCAGAAAACGCTGGAGCACTGAACTGACCGTGCGTCGACACTAGCTCAGGAGATGAGGTGATTATCAAATCAAGGAGAGAAGGAGGACCATTATGCGGAAAATGAGTGGGATTAAGAGAAAGGTGACAAAGATTTGTAGAATGTAAAAGGGACAGCAGTTTTTTACTACGAGAATCATCTTTAATGAGGCAAGTGTTGAAATCACCCATAATAATAGTGTGATCACATTGTGTGCTCAAATCTGTTAGAAGAGTTTCTAATGATTCGAAATAGTCAATTTGAAGTGACGGACTATAATACACGCCCAGCAAGATTTTACAGTGGTGAAGCGTTACTTGTAGGAATAAATGTTCCGGAGATTGATATTGGGGAGAAGATTGTGATAGCACTTGATGAGGGATGTCACTACGTAGATACATTGCAACACCGCCATAACCCACCATCCTAGTGGTGCCACCGTGTGTTTTAGTACACGTACGGTCATTCCTGATTAGTTTGAACCCTGGAAGAGGAAAAAGCGTAGAAGGCAGAGTGGGTTTAAGAAACGTCTCCGATATTAGAATTGCGTGTACACTGTCGCTTGTAAAAGTGGCCAATAAGTCAGAGTAATGCGCCGCAACACTTTGTGCATTAATGTGTACGACATTGAAATTTTTTGGTAGCGAATATAAAGCAGCATTCAGGACAGTGTTCAGTGAAGAAGCATCGGAGCTATCACTAGCGCCGGAGCCACTTTCGAACGAGGAAGATAGCGAATAGTACTCTGAATCAGACATCTAACTAATAATGTATTGTATTGATAATATATAAAAAATAAATAAACAAAATGAAAACAATAAATAATAATAAAATTACACTATCATATGAATATGAACTTCTTTATATCACCTTCAGATTGTCGCCGGCTGTTACAGAAATAAAAGACGAATAAAACACGAATATCATAAAAAAGAATAAAAACACACACAATCAACGTTAATACACACAGTAGTAAAAAGTACGGTATCCTTTTTAAATAACGCAATATAAAAATTTAACAACGTTTACAACAGTTGTAGTTTCTACACAAGCTGGATAGATTGCCAACAATAAAAAAAAAAGAAAAGTAAGAACAAAGTTTGGACTGTCAAGTAAAACCAAATTTGTTTTGTTAAGTGTAAAAAAATATATATATATTACGTTTACCGTCTATTTAATTAATAATTATGAGTAATGTATTTACCCACCAGCTTAATTTATTGCATAATTATAAAGATACGAAAAACAAGAAACATAAGTACTAAAAGTGCAATTTCGGACACTTAGTAGCTTAAACATTGATTTCCGTACTTATTCATTGTGTAAAATATTATAACTACTACTGTGTGAGAAAAATAATGGCACACCTACTTCACCCTGGACGGATTCCTAGCAGCGCGCTGTTTACTGCGCTGACGCAGTGGCTGCTCAGTCGCTTCCACTGCATCCACGGAGCTGCCGGAGATTGTAGGAATGGGATTCGCTTTGGGATCCAGTACATCACATTTAAATGAGTCAAATTCCGTCATTGATACAATCTTTCGCCGAGTACCATTTGGAGCGACCACAACAATTTTGCCATCACTAGTCCAAGAACCCTTGACGCCAAGTACCTTGCGGGCCTCCACAAACACCATGTGTCGGCTGCTTGTCAGAAATTCGGATACTGTTAAACCACTACCCTTTAGTAACCGTTTAGCAGCCCACATTTGATTCCTCATCTGCTGGTTCAGGAATCGTATCAAAATTGGACGAGGTTTGCCTGTAGAGCTCTGCTTACCCAACCGATGACAAGAAGAAATGGAAGATGCAGTATACTCTTTCAAGCCAAGAGAATCATGACAAAGTTTATACACAGTATTATTCGGATTCTCTCCAGCAGCCTCCGGCACACCATGCAGCAATAATACACAGGAGCGCGACCTCATCTCAAACTCATCCAAAGTGGCTACAACTAAATCGCACTGTTTTTTTAGGCTTGAAACCGCTTTCCACATAACTGCTTTGAATGTGTAATAATCCTTTGCGAGCGATGAAATGTCTTGAGACTGACCGTGACTTGTATTGAGGGAGTGTTCAAATTCATCCATCTTTGTTGAAAACATCTCTGCAATGTCGTCCATATTTTTCCTGAGATGTGACATTGAATCCATTGTGTGTTGTATATAAGTGTTGTAAATGTCCAAGGAGTGATTGTAGGATTGGGGATTATCAGCTGGCGACTAGCAAATCATATGTTAAAACATATGAAGTAAACCAAAGGTATTAATTTACTTATTAACTATTTTTAAACAATAAAATTTATAGAGCTTATATAAAAAGTGTCTACTCTTCTTGTGCCTACCCCCAAAAAAAAAAAAAAAAAAAAAAAAAAAAAAAAACATCTTTTGGGCTTACAGCTGAAAATTCAAACATTGTGTCGCATTCTACCACGCTCTGTTTGAGAACCAGTTCAGCAGCTATAGAAGAAGACCTAAGATTTCTCGTAGTAATAAGAGGAATGTTAGAAAAATATTTTTCAAACTCAGTCGCAATTTCTACATCATTTTTGATATCTATATCATTTATCGTTAACTGAAAGTCGCGACTACGTACTTTCGCTCTACCCGTCTCATTATTTATCATATTCCAAACAGATTTAATAATATTTGTTGAACCAGTGATTTTATTTCTTAAATATATAGATTTAGCATTGGAACAGGCTCGTTTAAATATTTTAGCATAATTTTTTACAAGTTCTTGAAAAGTCGGATTGTGATTACAGGTCCTTTCTTCATAAAGTTCATACAATTTATTCCGACTTTTATAAATACCAGGAGTTGCCCAATCACTAAATGTCATACGGTCACTTACAGACAGTTGTTTTGGAGTAAAGATTGCATTAAATTCACTAGTGATTAAGCTAAATAATGAACAGTACAAGTGGTCCGGAGTACCGTGATAGGGCAACAATACAATTTTTTCTGCTATATTAGACTTAAATCTTTCTAAGCGGCTTTTACTAAATGGTATATAATTTATTTGCTTTCTTTGTATTTTTGAAGAATTTGGAAATGAAACCAACTGACCTGAATGGTCTGACTGAACTTTATTAATTATAGATTGATACGAAGGTTTTACATTACTAAATATATTATAAATACATGTAGCACTTGTAGCAGTTACTCTTGTTGGCTCTGTAAAAATATGATGCAAATTGTTTGATTTAAATAAATTTAAAAAGTTGTAGGTAAGAGTATTTTTCTCCAAGATATTTATATTAAAGTCTCCACAAATTATAACAGTTTTATGGCTATTAGATAATTTATTTAAGGCATCCTCCATGATATTTGAAAATGTTTCAAAGGGCGTGCTAGGAGGTTTATACAGGTTCATAACAATGAATCGTTCCAATTCAATGCATGAAATCTCTACAACTCGCTCAACAGAGAGGCTCACAATGTCACACCTTTCTTTAAATTTAAGCAACTTATTTAATAATATTAAAGAGCCACCATGTATATATTTCTCTCTGATGAATGAGCTTGCAACCTGGTGGTTATTGAAGTTGAAAATGAATTGATGGTGTTTTAGCCAGTGCTCAGTTAGACATAAAATATCAATATTGCTACAATTCATAAACAACTCCAATTCTAACTCCTTTCCTATCATCCCCTGAATGTTTTGGTGCACCAGGTTGATACAATTATTATTATTTCTATATTCTTGACAATTTACAATTGATGGGGATATTGTATTATTATTACTTTCAGTTTCATTTTGAATACTGCTATTATTACTATTTACATTGCCAGAGTAAAACTCTATTGTCTTGTTGGTGTGTGATATTTTCTACGGTCACAGAAGCACCCGTCACCTTCCCGCCTACACAAGAGCTTGCCAGGTCTGGATGTAAGCCTTCAGAACCCGTTATATACCTTTTCCCATACATTTCGCGGTCATATATGACCACACGGGTTTCGAAGGGACGTCCTTGCGAAATACGGAACTAAAATATTCAGCGAATGAGTCTACAGCTTGTTGCCCACTAACAGTGCTTCCGTTATATTTATAATCGTTATTCTGACCTCTATTTCGGTGCTTATCTTTAACATAGTCCCAGAACTTTCTAGGATCAGTAGATATATTTTTCTCCATAGTTGCCATGTAGGACTTGTATGCCTGGTCAATGAGATTTTTAGACCGCGACCTATAAAACTTATATGATTCATGATTTTGTTCATTACCCATTGATTTATACTGTTTTAAGTGAAAGTACTTATACTGAATGTTGCGTATTATTTCAGGGGTGTACCATGATGGATATTTATACCTACGGACACCCTCCTTGCGCCTTTTAAGCGGAACATATTTATTAATACAGTTATACGATATTGAATAAAATATATCAGTAGCCTTTTCAACGTCATCACTATTTAATACTTCAGTCCAATCAGTATTGGTCAATTCAGCATACAGCGCACGAAAATCAGCCCTGTAAAAATTCCACTGTGGCCTGTCATCAATGGGACGCGGAGATTGCAGAATCGGTATTATCGACGCCCTACCCCTTGACAATTTTAATGTTAAATTTAAAGTTGGGTGATAACGGTCCGGCGGAACTAAGGCTTCTACGTTGCCTGATATGTCAATGTTTTGAGGGTTGATACCGGTGAGCACTAAATCCCAAATGCCGCCATAGTCGTTACGAATCTCATTGCACTGTCTTAAATGACAAAATTCACAAAAAGTTGCAAATTGCGTTTTAACATAGTCGCTGCAAGAATTTAAATTAAAATCTCCTATTATCAAAAGGTCACGTGAAGGGTATTTAGACACAAAATTCTCTATGCAATTAAGTACACTTAAATATTGTGAGTCATTATAGCTAGGCGGTATATACAACACACAGCACAGAAATATAACGTTTTTCCAGTTTACGATTGCAAATAACAGTTCCTTGTCTGATGTAAGGCCGTCTACGTCTGTGATTCTACGTACATTATAATGGTCACGCACTGCCAGCAATACACCCCCCCAGCCAACATCGCCCTCTCGATCCTGGCGTAGAACATTATATCCCACTGAAAAGAGCTCCCCATCACTCACTGAGCTATTTAAGAATGTTTCCGTAAGGGCTATAATATCGGAAGGAAATGTATGCGTGTTCGAACTAAGAATTGCAGTTTTAGAACGCAGGCCTCTTACATTTTGGTAGTAAATATTGACGATTTTTAGTTTATTTTGTTTCGCTCTGTTTTGCTTTATTTTCAGTACGAAAATTCTGCCTCCAGAGTTTTATGCAAATGTCTTCGGACCAATTATGCGTGTTCATAACCAAATTGGCAAACTTCGTTGGGAACCCAAGCTTAAATGATGTATAATTTCCTCGAGGCTTTAGTTGTTGAACAGTACACACGTCCCCCCCACAGATAGATGTTAGGTATTGACCTACCTGATCAGCCGTTGTACCTTGCTTTACGTAGTACAGATGGACGTATTGGATTCTCTCTGACGCCTCCAACGCTGTAGTCCCTGGCTTTGCAGTACCGCGAAGCACGCCTGCCGCTGTTGACCGAATTCGCTTACGTGTTATTGTTGTCCAAGGACCGTCGGTGTTATTGGAGTATTCATTTATATTCAGTAAGGGTGCTGTGTTGGTGCCAAGTTGAGAAGATTCTGGTACAAATTCAATGGTAGCGGCAACAGAAATACATCACCTGTGAAAATTTCAACTGTCTAACTATCACGGTTCATGAGATACAGCCTGGTGACAGACGGACGGACGGACAGCGGAGCCTCAGTAATAGGGTTCCGTTTTACCCTTTGGGTACGGAACCCTAAAAAGGGGGAAATACTGCGACGAGCGTGCCTCAGCGAAGCAGGCATGTTACGGCAGTGCAGGGCAGACGTAGAATAGACGTACAGGTGAACCCTGTAACGCACACGTCCAGTGTGTTGGTCACTGGCACAGCCTTACTTCCCGATTGCCTTCCCGCCTTCGATGCAAGCCAGCTACCAATCGAAGGGAGGCAATAGAGAGAAAGAAAAAAAGCAGAAAGGCAGACAGACAGTCAGCATAAAATAGCACAGAATAATATTACATTACCTTCCTTGGTGAGGCCAAGTTGGTTAAGAGACAAAGAATACTTTTGTAAGATTATAATTACTGCTTATATCAAAATAAATTTAAAACATAACACTCAACTTTAAAACATAACGAATCGGTTAACCTAATAATTATGATTTTTCCTATAAGTATTCGTAATTAAAATTGGATTCAAGATCCATTATCCATGTAACAAACATATATACAACACACAGTAACATAATAAGTATAGTTATGTTGGTAAGCGGCAAGTACAATGAAGGGTATAATAGTTCTAATAGTCGTAGACTGTAACTAGTTAAATAACATAATATGTAACACAAAAAATATTAGATTTATGTTGGTAAGATCAGAAGTAGATACTCGTACATACCCAATATGTTGATATTGAGGTTTTATATTTCCATCACTGCACTGAGATAGCACTCGTAGTACTTATAAAATTAACAGATAGTTGTACTGAGAATATTATATTTTATATAATGCTTAGATAATTATTGCCGACAGCTATTAGTGACTAGCGTTACCTAAATCCGAGAAACAAATGGCTATTCCTACATAATTTTGAAAGACTGATTCGTACGAAATCGACTTAATCTGAGTAACAGATTGAATGATAGAATTGTCTTAAATGAATAATCCAAATTGAGAATTATTTTATAACAGAACATTAGAATTATACATTAAAGGAATTTGATGGATTTTAATTATTAAAAAGTAATAGATTTAACCTGTCGTATTACGGCCTCTGTAGTAGATGGCACTTATTTGATGGCATTTATCAATTATTTGATTAGAATATTTTTAATTTAGGTGTTACGTTAAATCTAGTACTTCATTCGAGTATATTAAAAATAATAATAATCCCAACACGCTACCCTGTGGAACCCACACTGTAGAAATCTTTTCAATGAAAAGGTTATTAGTTCAATTTGCCTAGTAAAACTATTATATTCAGGACTATAGTTTGATGTCTGTTGTAAAGGTAAAGATAATTAAAGCATTTGCTATTATACCTTTCGCACCAGCACGATCCATCTGATTAAGTAAAATTTGATGGACCACACAGTCAAATGCGTTTGGCATATCTAAAAAGAGTGCCGTGCAATAGTTTTTGTTACTTATATCCTCCCATAATTGTGTTAAGAACGTATATATGAAACCGTATTGATCGTCATTGAATTTATCATTTTTATTAAAAAAAAGTCAGCTTGTCTGTTATATGTAACTTTCTCGAAAACTTTAAAGAAACTTGAAAGAAGAACTATTGGTTTATGATTGCTTGCAATATCTTTAGGTCCGTTTTTATGTTGAGATTTTATTACGGTATATTTCAAATCATTGGGGAACACTAAATCACTATACAAGGGGAGAGTCATTGGATCTATGTAAGGGAACGAGTGAAGGAAACAGAAACAGTAACAAAAACTGAAATAGAAATCAATGTAATGTAGGGCTTGAAGGATATCCCTAGATATTTGATACTCTCCATTCTTTGTAGAGCGTAGCATGTACTAGCTCAGAGATCACAACAAAAGGTGTGCATTCTAAGGTTTAGCTATTGAGTTAGTGTTGTTGCTATTATTTTGTGGAAACAGATATAGCTGGTCTTGGAGATATTAATAGAGAGAAGATTCCAGTTTAGCCATTGTGTAATTTGTCGCATTCCAAGTTCAGCAGTTTCAAATACAGCCTTTAAGTTTTGCCAGATTACGGTATCATCTGCATAGCAGATAATTTGACACAAAGGTAAGAATAAACGATGAAGCTCATTCGTGTATATAATGAATAGTGTCGGACCAAGCACACTACTTTGGAGTAT
This sequence comes from Pyralis farinalis, assembly GCA_947507595.1. Lineage (NCBI taxonomy): Eukaryota > Metazoa > Arthropoda > Insecta > Lepidoptera > Pyralidae > Pyralis > Pyralis farinalis. Next base: position 5,996,006 of record OX382282.1, on the reverse strand, counting down.
CTCAAATTCAACATTTAAACAGACACTCTCCAATGTACACACACTATGATCTGGTTGTTAAATAACTTTCGAAGCATTTTAGAGGCATTCCTCTGATACTAGAATTCTCGAGTTTTTAAGTAATATGGGGACCCAAACAGTATTAAATACTGTCGCTAGGTCCACGAACACGTCCATACAATTTAGATTATTGTCAAGCTTAGCAGTAATATAGCTCACATGTAAACTAACGGTGTCTTCTGTGGATTTCTCGTGCCTGAAGCCAAATTGATTCTGGAGATAAAATTGTGCTTCTCTAAATAGGATGTAAGTCAATTTAATCTCGCCAATAGCGATATAGGTCTACAGTTTACGAGGTTTCTCATGGTAGGTATTTTATGGATTGGAACTACCACGGATTTCTTTCAGATGTCAGGAAATATCCCCGTGCTTATACTAAGATTTAGGATGTGCGAAAGAGGCTGCAAGATTTTCTTTTTTGTTTGTTTTATTAGACCACTTGCAACATTATCTTCCCCAGGGCAAGTATTGTTTATGTTTTGTAATTCATTTTGTTGACCATACGAGATACCTTTTTGTGGCAATAACATGAGTTTCGTAGCCTAGCATAATAAGATGGTGATCTGTCATATCAATTTTGAAAATTACACTTATGACACGTCTATGTCTAGAATTTAAAAATATATGTTCAAGACGGGAGCTATCTCTCGTTGGTTTCGATATTGTTGACTATGTCAGTCCATGTTCTGCCATTAAGTCGAAATAATCTGAATACGTATCTTTATTTGAGTCTTCTAAGATATTTATATTAATATCACCGATGACAATAGCAGTAGGACAACTTTTTAGGGCATGTATTAAATGAAAAAAAAATCCTTTATTTCAAATAATTTGTCTTACATTAAACAGGGTTTCCTTTTAAGTAAAAAATATACATGTGGTAGGAAAGTCCTGCTCTTTCTTATTTACTGTAGCTAAATTATTTGGATTTCACTGTGCATGATTTTACAAAGTATGTTATCTAGAGAAGAAAGAAAGTCATCATTTTGCTATGAAGTACGAGTACTTCTGTATATTGCGAGTAATGTTAAGTCCTTTGACCAAACATTGTGATGAATGTGAGTTAACCAATATATAAGTAATGCTTCGCGCCAGGTCCCTTGCGGTGTAGGTAGAGGGAAAATGTACGAGAAGAATGGGAAGCCAGTGAAGTTGGTCTTGACTTTTCTGACAATGACGATGCTGTCCTGGTTCTTCTACATCTTTCCGAGGAACATGTTGGTTCCTCCGAAAGATGTGAGATTGGACCAATTCGGGCACTGGCCAGTTTGGGTGGATAAACGAATAAGGTGCAAATTTTCAGGTTACAGTGTGCAAATTGGGTAAAATGTCGGGTTGATTTGTGTTATAATTAGCAAAAATAATCGTTTTAAAATTTCTCATATTTCTTAATTGTAATTTCTTATTTGTTACATTTATGTTACAGATAGCATATTTTTTCGAATAATAAATACTTTCAATGAGATTTAATTTATTTAATTATTTTTCCCCCATAATAATAATTGCCAAAATATATGCCAACTACTATCTCCAAAATTAACAAAAATGACAACCTTGCTCCGTAAAGGGGATATTCACCAAGGCTATGGACCATTGATATATTGATTGATTGATTTAGATCGGCAACAACAACGGCCATCTAGTCCCAAACTAAGCAAAACTTGTGATATGAGTACTAGACATCGGAGAAACATACCTAAACATCTTTTTTTTCATAAGTACAAACGTATAATGCAATAGAAAACTAAGTAATTTTCATTTCCATCAAAATATAATAAAATATATTATTTGTTATCTATAAAAATGTTATTGTATATCTTGGATGCACTTTCAGCAGGGATAGAAGGTATACCGTAGATGTGGAAAGACAAATGAGTACTGGGAATAATGTGAATGGAGCGTTGGGAAAACTTCTAGGCAGTACACAATGCAGTGCTGGTCCCGGCGCTAACTTATAGAAGCGAGTGCTGTATGTATGTATGGTAGACAGAGAGAGCATAAAAGTAGGATAAACGCGGCGAGTGTTGCGCAAAATTTGTGGCGTAAGGCTTGTATACCGTATTCGTAATGATGAGTTGGTCAGAAAGAGAGCGTCGGTGTTAAAATAAGAAGAGGCATGCTCCGTTGATTCGGACATGTAGAAAGAATGCAGAATGACGAAGCAGATATACAATGCAAAATTGGAAGGATATAGGAGCCAAGGAAGGCCAAGACTTACCTATCATGACCAAATTGATCGTGTTCTATCAGGAGGTGATGTCAGGAGCCCTAGAAACCGGCGAGCGTGCATGAGAAGAGCAATCAATGCTAAAGAAGCGAGTGACATATGTAAGGATCGAGTCCCGTGGCGCACGGTTCTCTCCGTAAGGGATTTGGCGTGAAGTTATAGATATAAAAAATGTTATCTAAGTAATACGTATGTTATGTATGTAGTCACCAACTTTTGTTTCATGTTTATCCACGCTGATATGATAAAAGGAAATCGATTTGATTATTTATCAAGTCGAGCAATAAGTGTGAAGACGTTTCCAAACAATGATTGCGATAACGAGTACCACGGAAAAAGAAAAAGATATACCGTCTAAAGGAGTTACTACTAAGGAAAAACTAAATTTTCCACCTACAGAATTTCCATACCCGTCCTCTGCAAAGCGGGAATTGTGTGACGATGTATTTATTAAGACTAATATGACGAGAAACGAAAATTCTAATATGTCAAAAACGGGATTATTTAACAAGTTTGGTGATGATGAAACAAATATTTACGAAGATGGTGTAATGAGCAAGCCTCCTGAGTATGAAATGGAAGACTCAGACAATGAATCAGAATCATGCAATATAAAAACTCTATCACCATTTGCGACGACATACGAATTGGAAAAATATGAAAAGAATCTTCTTGTTATATTTAATCAAGTGAATTTCAAGGGATTTGATACTCGTGTGGGTACTGATAAAGACGTCATGGCGCTCAGAAGGACTTTTAACAGATTTGGATTTGAAGTTACTGTAGTGACAGACGCCACAAGAGATGAAATTTTTTCCCGTTTAGACGAATGTAAGTTAAAGAATTTATCTACTTCAATACATTTTACTCGGTACTAGTAACTTATATTAACAATATTTTAAATGCACTCTTTTCTTTATCAAACAAGCAAGTAGATAACGACAGAATTATCTGATAAACAATGTAATTTTGATCACAAAGTAGGTACATTACATTTGAATAATAATGTAACAATCACATATGTAGTTATGACTGATGTCCGTCCCTCTTCTGCAACGGCCGTATCAATAATCCCTCCAGATCAAATTTCAATCCTCTCAAATCGGTCTCTACGCGTAGGTCCATACCCCGCGCACGCCTATCAAATGACCGGGATTAAAAGCCGTGACATAAGAAATATAATAATAATAAAACTATACATTGAACAAGATAGCTATTGATGATGCTATATCCAGCAAAGTACCTGATTTCAAAATGATACCGTTATGTACCAAAAAATAAACTGATGTTTAGCCTAACAATAAATATATCAATAGACTTCGTCGAACAAATAAACGAAAAGATTTGAAGTAATCAGTGATTTGTGAAAAATAAAAATCTAACGCGCAGTTACTTTGAAACCAACGCCACGAGCGGTTCGATTCCCATACAGCCATGCAATTCTGTAAGCGCAAACGTCCTTACATCCTCGGAAACATCGGCTGTTACAGCCTTGAACACAAAATTGCAATTCTTTGGTGTCGCTTTTCATGGTTGTGCGACACTAGCGCCGCAAGGCTGCGTTTGGAATTGGAATTCTACAAGGCAAACAGCCTCGCGTACGCTTACAGCCTTATAGAATATCAAATAATTTAGCCGTGATCGCAGTAGACAATGTCAAAGCTGTGACATCTGTGATCACAGCGACGCACACAGCCATTACGAGTCGCTTAGAGAATTGCATGGCAGGACAAACGTTTGTGTGCATGAACATGTATGTTTGTCTTAGTCTGGATGTTTTTAAGAGAGGTAGGGCGCGTTAAAGCAGCTCGTCTGGGGAAGTACCTTCACCTCACAAAAAACCGCAGCCAAACAACAACTCGGTAGAGGGTTGTTGTGTTCCTGCGTGTGAGTGAGGTCACAGGTCACAGCTCCTGAGGAGTTGCTGTGCTAGCAGCAGAAGTGGCATCGCGCTAGTAATACTCAATATATTGCAACGGTTTATAGGCTACGATCACAGCTGTACGTCAGATTGGTCGTATGATGATTGAATGCCTCCCGACGTTGTATAAAAAATCGGCCAAGTGCGAGTGGGACTCGAGCACGAAGGGTTCCGTACCATTATCTATAAAAAAGGCAAAAAAATCACGTTTGTTGTATGGGAGCCCCCTTAAATATTTATTTTATTCTATTTTTTAGTATTTGTTGTTATAGCGGCAACAGAAATACATCATCTGTGAAAATTTCAACTATCTAACTATCACGGTTCATGAGATACAGCCTGGTGACAGACGGATGGACGGACGGACAGCGGAGCCTCAGTAATAGGGTTCCGTTTTACCCTTTGGGTACGGAACCCTAAAAACAGAATATTGAATAGACGGACTGCTTTGATGCGCCCTACCTCTCTTCCAAACCAAAAACCTTCCAGACCAAGACAGACATGTCCATGCGCACAAATGTTTGTTCTGTGTGGGAATCGAATCCACGGGCGTCGGTGTCAAAGTAGTGTAACAGCGCGTTTCAACACTGCACCAAAGGGTTTATGATAAATGGTTTTTTATATATTTTTCAGTTGCCGAGAAAGACTTCACGAATTACGGCTGCGTTGCCGTAGTTATTCTCACGTATGGGTTCAAGGGCGGGAAATTGGAAGCAACTAATCCGCCGAATTTCACAGAAGGGGATGTATTGAAACGCGTGATGAACAAAAACCCTACCCTCATTACTAAGCCAAAGATTGTTATATTCCAGGTACGTATCTGTGTTCAATTATCCTGTTCAAGTCTAAGGTGGCAAACAAGCATACGGTCTGGCCGATGGTAAAAAGTCACCGTAGCCTATGGACATTTGCAACACCAGGGGTGTCACTCATGCGTTGCTGACCCTCTAAAAACCTCTTCACCCATTTTTTGAATAATTCCATGCTGTAGTCCCTTGGAAAGTCCTCGGCTGGGAGCTTATTCCACAGCTTGAGATCTCGGAAAAAAAAGTTGTCTGGAACCATACAGTACGCGACAATGGTCCACCACGGTTCCAGCGTGTGGGGGTGAACTCGCCGCCGTCGGCGAGCGGTGCGGTTATAAAAATCGGCCAAGTGCGAGTCGGACTCGCGCACGAAGGGTTCCGTACCATTATCTATAAAAACAGCAAAAAAAATCACGTTTGTTGTATGGGAGCCCCCTTAAATATTTATTTTATTCTATTTTTTAGTATTTGTTGTTATAGCGGCAACAGAAATACATCATCTGTGAAAATTTCAACTGTCTAACTATCATGGTTCAAGAGATACAGCCTGGTGACAGACGGACGGACGGACGGACGGACGGACGGACGGACGGACGGACGGACGGACGGACGGACAGCGGAGCCTCAGCAATAGGGTTCCGTTTTACCCTTTGGGTACGGAACCCTAAAAAGTAGCTGTCTGCATCATTTCGAACAATTCTCTCCTTAAACTTAAGGGTTCAATACCGTGTGTAAGCTGAGGATTGTCGACAATTCTCACAGCTCGTCTCTGAATCGAATCATACGGTCCAAGTTGGTATCCAGGTGTCCCCGCCCAAAAGTGACTGCAGTACTCAAAGTGTGGTCTGACTTGAGACTTCTATAACTCTTTGCCCCGCACTGAAGTACTGCTTTGCTCTGTTGAGCACACCAAGTTTTTTAGACGCCAGCTTGACCTTCTCCTCCAGGTGATTTCGATATTGCACATCACTGGAGATTTCGACGCCAAGCATCCTAATACTATTGATGACGGTAAGAGGTGTGTTCTGGAATTTAGGAATCACAGCAAATGGAGTTTTCTTAACGGTGAACTTGTGTCTTCTTGTGGTTGAAATCAATCAAGTTAAGCCGCCTCCAGTCAGCTACTTTAGCCAAAGTACCATACATTTTAGATACAAGTTTATCGCGACTTTCCTCCACAAGGGAACGAGCGATGTTTGCACGGCCTGTATAACAAGTGTCCCCGGAGCTGTTGTCCGCATAACAATGAATGTCATCAATTGACAAAATATCATTGAAATGCAGCAGAAACAGCGTCTGAGACAGTACAGAACCCTGAGGGATCCCAGTATTGATACCCATACTATCGGAGCATCCACCGTCAACAACGACTTTTATGTATCTATTGGATAAAAAGTTGGCGAGCCATTTGCACAAACCCTCGGGCAGCCCGTATGATGGTAACTTCGATAGGAGACCCCGGTGCCAGACCCGATCGAACGTCTTCACCATATCTAGGCCAATGCCTCACCTCGACTCTATCGCCAAGCGGTGTGTAAGATACAATAGAAGATCACCAGTTGAGCGACCATGCCGGAAACCGTATTTACGGTCGCTAATCAAGTCATAATCCTCTAGGTATCCTAGAAGTCGTGTGTTTATCACACGCTCCATCACCTTGGAGAGAAGGGAGGTTATGGTGATTGGCCTGTATGATCTATCGCCCTGTTTGGGCACCGGGTGCACATTGGCGGTCTTCCATGAAGTTGGGACTTTCCCAGCGGAGTAAGAAAGCACGGAAGGACGCGTTTGTACAGAGCACAACTCAGGAGCGCATTGCTTCAGCACCACTGCCGGTATACCATCTGGCCCATTCGATTTGTGAATATCGAGAGAGAGTAAGGCCCGCCGGACATCTCGCTGGGTAATGGAGATTTCCGTCATTGAGCTACCACACCACGGGATGGTAGGTGGCACTGCTCCCCCGACATTCATATTCGAGTTAGACGCAAAGATATTACCGAGTAAATCGGCTTTCTCCTTAACGCTATGGCCCAAACTGCCATCTGGTTTTTGCAGAGGTGGCATGAACGGTTGACAGAAATTTCCCTCGGCAGCTTTAGCGAGCGACCAGAAAACACGGCTCCCAGAGCTCGCAAGCCGCTCGCCAACTCTGCCGACGAAATAGAATTTTGCTCTAGCAACCACCAGTTTACTGGACCTCGAGACAGCATTCAGTTTGCGCTTCAAAACAGAGACAATAGGATCCCCATTAGCACGCGCCGTGGCCCAAGCATTATAAGCAGCATGCTTAAGATTGGCTTCCTTACAATCCAATTAAACCCTGACCGCTTTTGAGCTCCCGCAATAGCTACAAGGCGATTGGGAATGAAGCATTCCATGCCATCCAATATCGCCGCAGCCACTGCGGTTGCGCAGGAATGAATGTCGTCTGATTCGAAGCACTGCTGCCTCCACGGGTACGATGCGCAGAATTCACGCAATCCATCCCAGTCCGCTCTCTTATAGTGCCATACGCGACGACATCCGGCAGGCCGAAGTAGGTCACGTCTGGTGCAAGGCACTTGGGTCCGGATGAGGCAGTGATCCGACGAGCCAAGCGGCGCATCCACTGAGATGGACTCATCCGGACGTGTGGTCAGCAGATGATCCAGTAGAAAGCTTGCATGGTCCTCTACATCTGGTATTCTCGTAGGAGAATGAACCAGTTGAGAGAAACCATAGGCCAGAGCAAATTCATGAGCAGATCTCCCGAGTAGTGCACCGAGAGCCAACCCACTCGGCATGGTGGACATTGAAGTCTCACAAAATCACTAACTCCGCGGAGGATACTGTTCGATGACTCTGTCAGTCGCCCTTTGCAGGTGCTCGAATAATCGAGCTGTGCCTGTATTACTGCATTGAGATCTGTAAAGGCACGCGTAGATCCGGGTGTGGCCGCCTTGATCCACACGTACCCGTAATATCAACAGGTCCCTGTATTCAAGATTATGCAATCGGCGAAAACAAGTATCCTCCCGGACGAACAAGCAAACCCCGGCATGCCGCACAAACAAGTGCTCCAGTTTGTACCCGGGGCAATGCAAGTAAGAAGTGTCGGCCGGTGAGGATACTTATGTCTCCGTAAGGAAAAGCATGGTTGGCCGCGCGGTTTCCAGGTGATGATGGAGCGCGTTGATGTTCGAGTGCAAATCCCTGATGTTGCAAAAGTCCACATACGTGTGGAGGGCGTGGCCACTGTGGAACCATTTTTCCGTTTTTTTGCTTTGTGTGTGATAAGGTAAAGAAAATGAGAGGTCGATGAACGGACAGAATGAAGGACAAAAGCGCGGTATCTTTCACCACAGTACCGTGCGGGTAATGCGGTTCGCTGGTGCGGCGGGCGGAAAGGCCCCCTGCTGCAGCAGCCGAGTCCACCCCGGTCTCCTTCTCCGGCACGACCACTGCAACAGGGACTTTTCACAGGCTGGCGGTTCAGTCTCCCGGGGCGGAGATTAAGTATTCCCCGGGGAACCCTACTAACCTGCGGGCGGCCAGCGGTCAACCTTTTCACCGGGTCTCCATGACCACCGCGCCAGCCTGCCGCGTCCACACTTCTAGTGGCGATTCAACATCTACTTACTGGTCCTCCCGCTGTCCATACAACGACCTCTCAGTTAACTGGCGACCTTACTCACGCACAGGAATACAACAATCCTTCCGGAGTTGTTATTTGGCTGCAGTCTTCTGTAATTTGGAGGTGCTTCCCCAGACGGATATTTAGAGTAAGAAGTCATGCTATGCCCCCCGTAACAGATATAAGATCGTTGGAGGTGGAGCATAGCACGGCCTCTCGCTGAATCCTACCTCACTTGCAAGAGGTTACCATTAAGCTCCTAAGGAGTGACTCTGTTAGCAGCAAATGTGGCATCGCGCGATCAATATGTAATGTTCAAAGCGTCAAGCGTTCTCAGGCTACGGTATATTACTTTATTGTAGGTAGGACACGTCAGCCGGGGAGAATATTCGTGTCTCCTTGAGGAAGAAAATGATGGGCCGAACAGCCTCTAGATGTTCAATGTCCTCAAGACGTCGTCTAGCCTCTATATGTCCAACCAACGTATGCTCAACGTTTTTGGCATTGATGTTCAAATAACGTCCTCTGATATTGCAAAAATTGAGATTTGTCTTGATGGGGATGGCCGCTGCCCTCGTCACTCCCTTCTACGGCAGCCGTTGCGAGAGTACGCATGTAAGAGGAAGGGAGCTACAAATGAGAAAATGCATTAAAGTTATTCTGTTTTTCTATAATCCAATCCAGTATTCCCGTGCTGTTAGCTCGCTCTCTATGATAGTACTCATATTGTAATGAACATGTTCGCGACAACTAATTGTAAATAGATAGATAACCGTCGCGCGTAGTTATAAGTGATGCACATTTTATATAGTTATAGTTGTTTATGTATAGTTTGTATTAGTTGTTTTAAGTAAGGATTAGAATAGGTTTACACAGTTTACATACATACTTTGTTAGAGATAAGTTTTACATGTTTAGTATAGGTACGAGCTGTTGCAAAGGTATATAATAAAGTTATAACGGCGAATTACTGGCTGCAACAGCTCAGTGCATAGATGTACCTATTAACGTAGTTTTAAGTTTGTAATGAAAACATTTATACGTAAAACTTATCTGACCCATAAGTTTTGACAATAACTTTAGCAAAAGTTTTTATGGTTTTATATGAAAAGGGGTCAAATGTATGAAATAATAGTACAACTTACAAACATTTTAGACACAAATAAAGCGAGCACGATCAGGTATTGCCTCTAGGTCTGGGCGATTTTGGCTATTGCTATCTCTTTCCCACAAATGTACCTCTCGCTCGCACAGCGGGGGTATAAATATGGGCCATACAACGGTGATCGGCACCAGTCGTCCGCTTAGACATGGGTAACTCAGCAAAAATCTCTGCTTCAATACAGTAACTCTGAAGCACCCTACTGTATCAGCTCATTGAGCTAACTCAAAATTGCGCTATGACGCCACAAGATTGTACGCAGAACATGTAAAGCACAACACGCACAACACGCACAACATGCACAACAGTACTGAATCTCAGATCTCATGATCGCTTCACTCAACTCATTGACTTAGTTAGCGAGTGAGAGAGACAATGAGTCGGCTCAGGGTTCAGTCGCTCAGTCGTCGGTATTCAACTCAGTGTTGCGCTGTGTTGATTACGCACGCACGGCGCAGCACGCGGCTTCATGAATGAACTTTTATTACTTACCTACTTTTAGTACGTATTGCGCTGTGCGCTGATACATTTTGAAAAAGCGTGCTGATACATTTGCGAAGTGTACTGTGTCAGCACAATTGCGCGGCGCAGCGCAGTGTTACACATTTCTACGTCCGCTACACTCAGCGCTCACACTACAGTGAAATAGCCAGCCAAGTCACTCCGAAGCCAAGCCAGTCCAGACCTAACAGCAAGCACCTACGGCTCCATACTTCTGAACAGCAACAAGGCGTTTCATTCTGCACCAACCCACAGACCTGCGACTTACAACCGGAGGTCGAAGAACGAAGCCCGCCAGTACCTACATTCTATTATTTTTATATTCATTTACGAAAGTGTACGGGTCGTATCGAAGGGGCCCGTACAGAACATGTGTTCCCACTAGCCAAATATTCGTGTTTTCTCATTTAAATTATCATACTAAATCCATTATTTCAGGCAGGTAAAGGCGAAAATCATTTAGCGGGAATGCGACACGAAGAGTCATTGGACATGGTTAACAAAAACGGCACGGATGAAAATGAATTGTATACCCTACCAGTGGAATCCGACTTGTTGGTCATCCACAGTTCATTTCCTGGAAAGGATTCACACAGGTATCATTTTTTCTTATTTATTCTTATTCTGTATAACGCAACAGGTCACGCACCTTGCATGTACTGCCTAACCCTTCTATAGCTTATGCCATTTAAAGTGCCACTCGATAAGTGTGTTTGTGAAACCGCTCAGGGCGGGGCAAATCATATAAAATGCGGAAATAATTATTCTTCATATTTCCCCGTCGACCAGTCATTATGCCAACTGGTTCAGGAGATACACAAACATACCTTGTGATTGCTAGTTAACACTAAAATAAATTTCCCCATTCATTTATTTCAGATAACTCTAGAAAGTAGTTTCTCATACTTTTTCTGGCTATCTTTACGTTTTGAATAATAAATGTAATTGTTGTTATTCAGCACTGCTACTAATGAATGAAATATCAGAAATAGATTATCGTTATTGCAATTCGCAAATAATCGAATAAATTTTCATAAAATAATTCATTTCAATTTAAATTCATTTAATAATTAGTTGGAATGTTGTTCATAGCAAGGCCTGGCACGGAAAGTTGTTTGTGCCAAGACCTGTACATAGATGTGAACGATTTTTGTTTTTAGGACACAAAGCGGATCCTGGTTCATTCAGACTTTATGCAATAAAATTAATGAGTTTGCCCATGCGCAAGATTTAGAAAGCATCTTGGTAGAAGTAAAAAAAAGCGTGGCCTTAATGGAAGCAAGAACGTTTAATAAGTCCAAGGGAATACTCGAAATATCTAAACAAATGCCAGTGATCACATCTACCCTGATAAGAAAACTATATCTGAGGAGGTATCAAGATAATTCAACCTCATCGCATATGAAGAAGCAAAGTATAAACGAAAATTTCGAAAATGACGTTGCCACGCAGTTGCTCAATCTACTAAAACAAATTGTATAAAATCAAGCTGAACCAATGAAGTCTAGAAGATTCTCTAATCAAGTCGATTTTTATTCATTACTTACACAATCTTAAGAGCGCGCAATATGAACACAACGTCATACAATTTCTGAAGCATTTTGGGAAAATATTGTATTGGTAGTAAGAAAATTATTATTATTATTGCTTAAACAAGAAAGCATAGAAAATTTGAAAGTAGCTTCAAGTATATACATATATTTTTTTAAAAGATCTATGTCATCTATGTCACACTGCCGTTGCTGCTTGTCAGAAGGTGCTGATCAAATATCCGAACTACAACCGGTCTTTCGTAGGTTTAATGATCATGAACCAATCGCTTGAGCGTTATTCGCTATGTGAATCAAGTATTGGTTGGGACCCATGTTAGTCCTTAATATTATATACACAATGACGCGAATAGACTACTATTACTATTACTATAACTTCACGCCAAATCCCTTACGGGATAGGCAGAGAGAACCGAGCGCCACGCGACTCGATCCTTACATACCTCACTCGCTTCTTTAACATTCATTGCTCTTTTCATGCACGCTCGCCGGTTTCTAGGGCTCCTGACATCACCTTCTGATAGAACACGACCAATTTGGTCATGGTAGGTAAGCCTTGGCCTTCCTCGGCTCCTGCATCCTTCCACTTTTGCATTGTATATCTGCTTCGTCATTCTTTCATCCTGCATTCTTTCTACATGTCCGAACCAACGGAGCATGCCTCTTCTTACTTTAACACCGAAGCTCTCTTTCAGACCTTTCTAACATCTTTCTAACATCATCATTGCGAATACGCTCTACAAGCCTTACGCCACAAATTTTGCGCAGCGCTCGCATTTCGACCGCGTTTATTCTACTTTCAGGCAGAAAGATGCCATACCCAGCTCTCGCTTTCATAAGTTAGCGTTGGGACCAGCACTGCATTGTGTATAGCCAGCTGTGCCTTTTGGCTCAAGTTTTTACTGCCAAGAAGTTTTCCCAACGCTCCATTCACACTATTCCCAGCACTCACTCGCCTTTCAACATCTGCGGTGTACCTTCCATCCCTGCTGAAAGCGCATCCAAGATATACAAACTCATCCACTTGTTCCAACACTTCCGTGGACTCTCTCCGGGGGACGCCCTAACCCGCACATCGGTGCGTTTTCGGGCTAGAATTGCAATCTAATTGATTGGCAGGGGTCGCAAACGAGCACGCTTCTGGCACATGACCCCCAAAATAGACTATCTGAATCAAAATGTAATACTTGAGCAAGCTGTGTTCGGTGGTACAGATAGGAATTTCATACAGGTACTATCAGAATCGCTTTTTCCAATGCGACCAAAGTAAAGTATCTATACAGATAAATAAATTGGAGTGTCTGTTTGTGACATTAAAATAACCGCTTTTTACTAAATGCTGATGTATACACGGTACATATACCAAAATGAATATTTTTACAATTTTTGTCTGTCTGTCCGTCTGTCCGTTTGTTCCGGCTAATCTCTGAAACGGCTGGACCGGTTTTGACGGGACTTACCTGATGATAGCTGATGTAATAAGGAGTAACTTAGGCTACTTTTCTTTATGTATTTTTTTTTGATATTTTATTTATTTTTATTAATATAAATAAATAATAAAAAAAGTAACTATTCCGCGCGGACGAAGTACATAAATACATATCTATTATTATTTTACTCGGCTTATTTAGGCACTTATAATCAAATCAAATATATAAAATTATAACTGAACAATAACTTTTTTGTTAAATTCCGCGCGAATTAAGTCGCGGGCACAGCTAGTATTATATATAACCGTGCAGTTGGCGGACAGTACCCGAATACTAATACCATGGCAGAGTTCTAGACCAGCATATGATCAATCAGCCCTTACGTTCGGCAGATGCAGAAGGCAGTTTTTCTGGAGATGGAAAAATTCCACCATATCAAGACACAAGTCTGCATATTGGCTTGCGGCATAAAAAATTCAGTCCTGAAGATAAGTAAAACATCATAAACATATGTTTCTCTAGCTGTTTGTCAAGCACCAATGAATAAAAAAATAGCACACTGCCTTGCATAATTTGTGAGCTAATTGTTGTTATAATTTGATACATCGCCAAAATTTTTCCTTCGTAAATGTCGCGATCAGAATACTGATCAGATCGGAATCATGGTAAGCTTTTTTGTATCAGAAATTACGAGGGACATGGGTAGAAAATGGTAATGTAATGATGTAATGCAAATGTAATGGCATTTGCATATTTCACTTATTTTATATCGAAAATCGAGGCCAAGTGACTTTGCACGCTTCATATTTTTTTTATTTAGAAGCTTAATTCATAAAATGTAGTTGAATTGTAATTGGCATTCTGTACGGACGGATCTGCTTGAAACAGTTGCAAGTCTTTGGTAAATAGTTGTTTACCCGTAATAGTGACATTTTAATAAGAATATATCTTAATTATATGTACTTTTAACTGGACTATCATAAAGTACACCCAATAGTAAAATAAAACAGATTGGTATTTTCAACGCAATTATTCAATGAGCTTTTATCCTTTTAAACCCACAATTAGCTCATAACTGGTATCAGGTGCATTTAATTTTGTGTTATAAAATATATCATATACATATTTTATGACACAAAATGCATATAAACAATTTGTGCCATAAAATATATCATATATTTTATGACACTAAATGCATAGAAACAATTTGAAGTGTTAAAGTTATCACTACAAATAAACTTACGGCAATAGAAGTCTACAATCCTAGTTAAATCATCAAAATAGTATCTATTTCTGTAGCCTATAGCGTAGCATACACTAAAGTTTATAATTTGAGCGCAAAGTTAACAATTTATCGTTGATCCACCTTCCAGTTCTAACTCGACGATTCAGCAACTCGCCGAGCAGCAAAGCCAGCTCTAGTGGTACGCTTTGTGTCTTGGCTAGCCTCTCTACCAAGATTTAGCCGTTATTGCTTATCTATCGTTATTTTTGCTTATCTATCGTTAGTACCTAAACATTATCTTGTTAATTATGAAGTGTCCAGCGTGTCGGCAAAAGATAAGAGACAGAGAACAACATTTCAAAATCTATTCTAACTCTGCTTGTAAACAAACATTTCACATAGTTTCCGCTATGACCAAATATCTACGATCAAATGAAGCGGATACATGGATTTGTCCTGACTTCATCGTTAAAATGTTGTGTTCTATTATATTTTATTTTAATTTAATTTTGTGAGTATGTATCTATTTCTATGGGTACTAATAACCTGAAATAAATTAATCTTACTTTTGTTTATTTATTTATTTAAAAGAAGAAAAGCACAATTACTCACCCTGGTATTGTCAACTTCTGACAACGTTACGTGACCTTTCGGAATAAAATACGACCTCAGATATGAGTAGCAGCCCTGCCGCTGCCGTATCCTCAGATAAATTTAATTACCTCGAAAAGTGACTTTTTGTACGAACGTATTAGTGAGTTATATTATAGGTATTAGAATCAATCAATTAACCCTTCGAACCCCGTGTGGTCATATATGACCGCGAAATGTATGGGAAAAGGTATATGACGGGTTCTGAAGGCTATCAATCAATGACTTTATTTTGCGATTATAGGTACACATGATAGTAAACATGATTAATACATAGATATGTCTAGCTTAATTATATTCAGCCTTTAGTCATGCTAAATAATTAATCATTAAATAAACAATATTATCTATACAGATAAATAAAATTGGAGTGTCTGTTTGTGATATTAAAATAACCGCTTTTTATTAAATGCTTTTTTTTTACAATTTTTGTCTGTCTGATTTTGACTTTCACTGGCAGATAGCTGATGTAATAAGGAGTAACTTAGGCTATTTTTATTTTATAAATTTTATATATTTTTATTAATATAAATAAATAATATAAAAATAACTATTCCACGCGGACGAAGTCGCGGGCACAGCTAGAATATTACATAGTCGTCAAAAGTAGATATTAAAACTTACATTTCAAATAAATCATTAAGAAAATCTTGAACACAATAGTATGATTTATACACCAACACGTCAAATAACCTTTTTTTTTTATTTTAGCTCTCACTTTCTACAATGTGCTCGGTAGTTTATTATATATTATTGAAGATATTACACACGGGAGAGTATACTATTATGAAAGAGTGAAGTCATACACAGCGGAAAGCTATTTCTGTGACGTGGTTTTACGTTTATTAATCAAATTTATATTGTTTCTAACAAATGTTACACGTTCATAGGCTTTGTAATGTATGAATTTCCAACGATTTAAAATATGACTTACAACTATCCCTTTTCCTAAGTTTACAAATTGCCCTGACACGTTACTTTTGCGCCTTAAATACGGAGTCAATGTCTGTGGAATTCAAACAGGGAATCTGC
Organism: Pyralis farinalis; assembly: GCA_947507595.1. Taxonomy (NCBI): domain Eukaryota; kingdom Metazoa; phylum Arthropoda; class Insecta; order Lepidoptera; family Pyralidae; genus Pyralis; species Pyralis farinalis. Next base: position 5,979,825 of record OX382282.1, on the reverse strand, counting down.
ATTTATGAAGATCTCGTAGCCCCTACGCATTAATTCATAGCAAAGTTGTAACAAACAATATTAACTCTCTACTTAAGCAAGGAACATTTCATGAAACGAAACCTTTGAGTTAAAATAAGAGTTACATATCTAGATATTATTTTCATTTTCAGGAACACCGTTCCTATATGAAATCTATATGTTTGTGTGTGTGTGTGTCTGTCGCTTTTTTTCGAATATTCGAATTTTGACTTCAGATTCGGATTCAGCATAAAAAAGTAGAATAGGAATGTCTGAAAAACCAACCGCCTATTTCTTATGGAACATGGCCGAACATCAAAATGGCCGACAAATTAAAAAAAAAATGAAGTTTTATTTCAGATTCGAAAAGTAAATTAAAAAGTAGTAGGTAACATTTGTGTGCAGGTCTGTTTGTCTTGGTCTGGATGTTTTAAGAGAGGTAGGGGGCATCAAAGCAGCTCGTCTGGGGAAGTACTTCCACCTCACAGAAAACCGCAGCCAATTAACAACTCCCTAGTGGGTTGTTGTGTTCCTGCGTGTGAGTGAGGTCACCAGTAAGCTCCCAAGGAGTTGCTGTGTAAACAGCAGAGGAGGCATCCTGCGAGTGATACTTAATATATATCACTAGCGTTAATATGTTACGGTACCCGCTTTACATCAGGTGTGCCGTATGCTTCTACGGCTCCCGACGTAGTATAAAAAAAGGCTAATAAATATCTTAAATATTGCAAGTTGATATATATTTTATTTATTTGAAACTAGCTACTCGACCCAGCTTCACGGGTAATCCAATCGTTACCAAACTTCACAGGATCACCTGCTGGGCTAACCTGAAGATTCACTGAAAATTTCATCATAATCTGCCCAGCCGTTTTTGAGTCCATAGAGGACATACAGACAAACGTTCATTTTTAGTGTTCCGTACCCAAAGAGTAAAACGGAACCCTATTACTGAGGCTCCGCTGTCCGTCCGTCCGTCTGTCACCAGGCTGTATCTCATGAACCGTGGTAGTTAGACAGTTGAAATTTTCACAGATGATGTATTTCTATTGCCGCTATAACAACAAATACTAAAAAATAGAATAAAATAAATATTTAAGGGGGCTCCCGTACAACAAACGAGATTTTTTTGCTCATTTTTGCTCGATATTGATAACGGCAACAGGTAGACGCTTGAAATATTTACAGAATATTTAGTTATATATTTACTTTAAGAATAAATAATAAAATTAAAATAAAACAAATATTTAAGGGGGGCTCCCATACAACAAACGTGATTTTTTGCCGCTTTTATAGATAATGGTACGGAACCCTTCGTGCGCGAGTCCGACTCGCACTTGGCCGATTTTTATATATATATATATATATATATATATATATATATATGAATGATAGGGGTTCATATTAATTAGATCAATTTACAATTTTAATTGAGTTTTAACTTTATATTCATCCTTTAATAATTATATTATACGTTAACAATGATGAACAGTCCAGTGTATAAAGAACCGGCCTATTGGCCAGTTGACTCGCCGGTGAAGGAAATCATCGTGTGTAAACCAGGAAATTCTATTTATTTTATTTATTTATTTCATATTACAACAATAAGATCTAGATTCTATTTAGAACGATATGCTAAAAAGCTACCTAGCTTTATGCGCATACCGGGCCGTCTAATATCTGGTGTGATGTTTACATTGCGCATTACAAGAGCTCTTAGAATTAAGGTTAAAATACAAAAAGTTATAATTGTATGTTATAAGTTACCGGTGAGTTTTGTTTCCATCATCTACAGAAGTACTAGTTTCATCAGAATCAAATATCAAAAAGGTAGCACTATAGTATTGTCTTAGGTTTTCGCGATTGTTACACATTGAATTAAATAATTTTTAACGGAAGTATCGCGTGTTTTATTTATTTTGTTGAACCTGACGTTTCGAATGCTTTGCAGCATCCGCTGCTGCTGCAAAACGTCAGGTTCAATCAAATAAATAAAACACGCGATACTTCCGTTAAAAATTGTTTAATTCAATAGGTAGCACAATATTTGTTAGTGTCAACGGCAATTTCGGAAGATAATATTTATAATATAACCTAACCTAACCTAAGAAAGGTCTGGTTTTCCCTCGGGGTTGGTGGAGGTCTGATGGCAGTCGCTCCAAGCAAAAATCAATATCTTCGCCAAATCCTTAACCTTAAGTAACAGACCCCGGCAATCTTAATAGATTAGGATAGGGGTAACGCTAAGATGAAGATACATGTCGCAGGGAAATGACGATAACGGGTATTTCACGAAATCCCTAGGGATACCACGATATCGCGGCCTTAAGAGTCATTAAAAGCTTTCTACCGAGAACTATTAAGTTGTGGAATGAGCTCCCTGCCGAGGTTTTCCTAAGGGACTACAGTATGGGGTTCTTCAAGAAAGGCGTGAAGAGGTTCTTACAGGGTCGGCAACGCAAGAGTGACAGGTGTTGCAAATGTCCATAGGCTACGGTAACTGCTTACCGTCAGGCAGGCCGTAAGCTTGTTTTCCACCTTAGTGGTCAAAAATATTTTTTATAGAGTATGTTAACAGAGGTATGGCGCATCAAAGCAGTCCGTCTGGGAAAATAACTCCAACTCACGGAAAACCGCGGCCAAATAACAACTCTCTGGTGGATTGTGTATGTTCCTGCGCGTGAGGGAGTTTCACCAGTAAACTTCTAAAGACAGAGACTACCGGAGCAACCATGGCAGCGTCGGCATGTAGCACGTACTAACAGTAGTGGGTGAGTGCCGGCCGGCGCTAGGCCGCATGAACTAATTGGTGGCGGAAGCACACAAAGCAGGTTAGATCAAATTGCATGTAAATTTGACTTTCGCAAAATAACGCCTGAATCTATTAACAACTTCTAAAGAGTTGCTTTGTTAGCAGCAGTGGTGGCATCACGCGAGCGATACATAATATAACGGTAACCGCTTTACGTCAGGCAGACTGTAAGCTTATATGCCTCCCAAAAAATTGATATACATTACATATATTACATTTGTCTTTCATTTCGCCGTAGTCGAGAAACATAACAGGCGAAACTTAGTTCTATATGCGTCAACAAAGGACGCTTATAAGATTACTATTACAGCATAGCATTAACATTCAAATGACCCAGCAATGTTATCAGAATGCCGTAAGTACCGTGATTACATATAAGTCAAGGTGACATAAGGTTCTAGCTGATGTCACCGAAAAAACCGTGGGTGTAAACACAGTTAAGGTCACAGTAGAGAGATGTAAGCAGTAGGATCACTTTGCTTATACAAAGCCGGGAGGCGTGCAAGCATACGGCCCACCTGATGTAAAGTGGTTACCGTAGCCTATGAAAGATTGCAATACATCGAGTATAAGTCGCGCTATGCCACTTCTGCTGCTAACATAGCAACTCCTTAGAAGCTTACTGGTGATCTCGCTCACACGCAGGAACACAACAATTCTTTAGGGAGTTGTATTTAGCTGCGGTTTTCTGTGAGGTGGAGGTACTTCTACAGACGGATTGCTTTCATGCGCCTTACCTCTCTTAAAATCACCCAGACCAAGACAAACAAACATGTTCATGCATAGAAATGTTTGTCCTGTGTGGGAATCGAACCCACGAGCGGTGGTGTCAAAGTAGCGTAGCGTGCCACCGATGAGTGCCGCAACAGAATCCCAAAGGTGTTCGCTTTCGAATTACTTGAGGTGAATTATTTTTTATGTAATGTCGGTAATCATACAAGCATACGGCCCACCTGATGTGAAGCGGTTACCATAGTCTATGAACGCTTGCAGTATAGTCTAGTAACTCAGTGTAATACATCAACTCCTTAGGAGCTTACTGGTAAACCACACTTACTCGCAGGATTACAATAACCCTCCGGTATATCCATTCGAAAACATGACCAGCTCGATGGCGCAGCGGTTAATAACGTGACTTCGACGCCAACACTCGTGGGTTCAATTTTCACACAGGACAAACATGTCTGTCTTGGTCCGGGTGTTTTTAAGAGAGGTAGGGTGCATCAAAGCATCCCGTCTGGGGAAGTATAATGCAATACACACTCTTCATTGCACCAATAAAATATACAAAAATATACATCCTATTAATATTATAAATGTGAATGTCCGGTTATTTGTTACGCTTTCACGCGAAAACTACTCAACCGATCATCATGAAACTTTGTACACATATTCTTGGAGGTATCAGAAGTAAAATAGGATACTTTTTATTAAAAAATATATATTTTTTTTTCAATGCGAGCGAAGCCGCGGGTAAAAGCTAGTAGTCTATATAATAAAGTACAATAGGCGGCCTTATCGCTAATGTAATTTAATCGGGCAACCTTAACATAAAGGACAACAGAAACAAATAAGGGTAGGTGGCGCATGGCGAAATATCTCCACCTCACAGAAAACCGCAGCCAAGTTAGCGATGGGCGATTGCGAGAGGTTTTTTTCGATTGTCTCGATTGTTCGAACATCTCGATTGTTTTCGATTGTTTCGTCGAACATCTCGATTGTTGTTGTGTTCGTCTTCGGCGCGATTTCAACTTGAATTTGTGGTTGCGAATTGCGAGTATGCACGATGGCGAGAGGTTTCAGCCGATTGTTTTGAGTTATATTAGAACATCTCGATGGCCGGACTTGGCCTTGTCTTGTGATTGCGATTTGCGAGTTCAAACTAAGCATGAAAAGTAGCAAACTTACCCAACTTACGTACGTATTATAGGAGAAAGGAATCACGAAATTAAATTAATTAATCGAAGTTTATAATCATCTATTGTCTTAGGTTTTCGCGATTGTTACACATTGAATTATACTATTTTTAACGGAGTCTTCCTGCGACCACGGACGCTGCAAAACGTTCGAAACGCCAGGTTCAACAAAATAAATAAAACACGCCATACTTCCGTTAAAAATTGTATAATTCAATGAATCATCTATTTTTAATGACTTAAATAAACTTGTGCAATGTATGCAACATAGTTTTTTTAGTTTTAATACAAAAAATCACAGCGGCTCGATAAACAATCGCGACACATACACCTCGGCTCGATGCTTGTAAACAACTAGCAGCGAGTCGAGTCCGTCCGGCTAAACTGACCGGTGACCGATGAATGACTGCTGATGCAACAATCGAAACAATCGAAAAACCTCTCGATTGTTTTGTAAAACGGGGAGTCGATTGTTGACTCGATTGTAAATTTTGACGACTGCGATTCTTTCGATTGTTAAAACATCTCGGAATCGCCCATCGCTAAGCCAAGTAACAACTCCCTAGAGGATTGTTGTGTTCCCGTGTGTAAGAGAGGTCACCGTGTATGCCTACGATGTATAAAATAAACGTTGTGTATAATATTCTATTAATAAGTTCTGTACTAATTAGACGAGCTCCGTGGCGCAGTGGTGAAACGCGTTGTAACGCTCATGCGTTCGAATCCCACACAGTACAAACATTTGTGTGCATGAACTTGTATGTTTGTCTTAGTCTGGGTATTAAATATGTATAATAAGTATGTATTTACAAAAAAATAATGTATTTACGTATGTTTATCAGTTGACTAGTACCCATAACACAAGCTTCGCTTACTTTGGAGCTAGATGGCGCTGTGTAATTTGTCCGACAATATTTATATTTATTTATTTAGTTTAGTTGTTGTTATTGGGATAGACGGCAAGCTTTTTATTTAATTTATTAAGAAATTAACTTTGTTTCTTGGATATTTAGGTTAACTGCTAAAAATTCCAAAAGGCAAATTTTACGCGAGCAAAACCAAAGGCAACGCTTGTAGTTGTAAGTAAAACACACCAGTTACGAAAGGCCTACGAAACGAAACTCTAGACAACAGTTAAGAACACTGTTATAAACCCTAAGGCCATGGAAACATACGGAATGAAATTGTGACTAGAAGCCGACGAAACATACTGTGTAGCCGCGGTGCGACAGCGACTTTGTGGTTGTGGGGAAACATTTCACCTTTCATTGAATCCAGGCATGATCTAAATATAGATAGATAAATTTTTCATTTTTAGCGGTAACTCGTGTTTTATTACCGCAACTTTTTAGGCTTAAGTATTTAAATATTTGATAAAAAAAAAATTTAAAAATATGTATTAACTTTATATTAATAATAATATTACATGGATGTTATATCTTCACACTAGGTCCGTTACGGGGTAGGCAGATAATACCGAACGTCACAAGACGCAAGAAGTAACATTCACTTTTTGATGAATAATGTTAAATAATTATAATTAATTAAATAAGCAATTTTTTTAATGTAAAAATGTATGAAAACATTTATTTAATAAATAAATTTTAAATAAAAGTTACAATTTATTTTTACGTTGAAATATTTAAGGCGCATTAATTCAACCCTACTGGGAAAGTAACTCCCCGTCGCAGAAAACTTAAGCCAAACAACAACCCTGGAGGGTCGTTATGTTCCTGCGAGTGAGTGGCGTTAAGACTAAGATTGCAGTTGCTGTATTAGCAGCAGGGATGGGAACACGCTAGCGATACTTCCTATATTGCAACGGTAAGCATTTTACATCAAGTGGACCGTATACATGTATGCCTACCGATATTGAATAAAAAATCTGAAGGAGTCTACTTAAAAATAACTTAACGTATAACACCTGGCGTTCCCGCACAAAATACAAAACTGTGTATTTCAATGTTGAGCGAAAGCAGTTCGAATCTTGAAGGAATCCTAGGTTGAACTCAAAGGTCAGATTAGATTTGTTCGCATGCTTGTTGGAGGTCTATGGTCTCGTTCCGCGTGTCAGATAATCGATCACGTAAGTCAAGCACGACGATCAGCGATGATTTGATGGACGGATTACGGGGAGGAATGATACCGACGGGATGATACGCTTATAGGGTCGGCAATACATGAGTGGCACCCCTGGTGTTGCAAATGTCCATAGGCTACGGTGATTGTTTTCCATCAGGCAGGGCGCATGCTTGATTGTCTTACATAAAAAAATACTGCAATAAAAAAATGACGAGCGCGATGGGGGAGTAGCGAGCTATTTTAGCACCAAGGCTAGTGGGTACGATCCCCACAAAGGACATATTAATGCATGAACATGTCTCTTTATCTTGGTCTATGTGTTTTAAAGAGTGGTAGGGCGCATCAAAGCAGTCTTACTAGAGAAATACCTCTACCACATAGAAAACCGCAGTGAAAAACAAGTGTTGTGTTCCAGCGAGTGAGGGTGATTACCGGTGACCTACGGAGTTGTTATGTTAGCAGCACAAGATGCATCGCGCGATGATGAACATGACATATAAGTATATGGCCCACTTGATGTAAAGCGGTTACCTATGAACGCTTGTAATACATTAAGTCACCCGCGCGATACCACCTCTGCTGCTAGGACGGCAACTCCTTAGGAGCTTAGGTACTGGTGACATCACTTAAACGCCGGAACACAACAATGCTTTTCAATTCATGCTCAACAATTCAACCTCATAGAAAACTGAAGCCAAATAACAACTCCCTAGAGGGTTGTTGTGTTCGTGAGGTCTGCGTGTGAGTGAGGTCACCAGTATGCTCCCAATGAGTTGCTGTGTAAGCAGCAGAGGGGGCATCGTGCGAGTGATACTTAATATATTACAAGCGTTAATTGGCTACGATAACCGCTTTACATCAGGTGAGCCGTATGCTTGTATGCCTCCCGACGTAGTATAAAAAGAATATATATATAGACATATGTATGTTTCTCTTTTGAGCCGGCTGCGACGCGACTGACTGGCTAAGTGGTCGCGTACTGTGCGGTTCCACAGAAGTTTTCTTCCGAGAACTTTCAAGTTGTGGAATGATGCAGCCGAGGTTTTTCCAAGCGACAACAGCATGGGGTTCTTCAAGAAAGGGAAGTGGCTTTTAGAGGGTCGGCAACGCATTAGCGGCACCACAATATGGATAGGTATCGATGAAAACACAAAAAGAGATACTTGTCGAAACATACAACGTGCATTTATTGAAGTGGGTCAAAATTAGAACGGTATCTTATTGGGACAAGTCAACAAATACGCGAAGGCAACAAATACTTATTCAAATAATTTCACGCATTTGTTGAATGTGATTTGTTTTAAAAAAGATAACACGGGGAATGTTTAAAGCCTCTATACACATTGTTTAAACTATAGCTAGATAGCTAGTGAACATATTTCTTGCATTTTTATACAACGTGGGGAGGAATATACGCGTGTGTGCAGCCCAACTACAAACCACTTGAATGCGCATGAAGGAACCAAGCGCTCACAAAAACGTTGTGTTTATTTAGTACATGTATCTTCACGCCTGGTCCCTTACGAGGTACGCAGAGAGAACCGATCGCCATAGGACGCGATACTTACACACTTCACTCGCTTCTTTAACATTTATAGCTATTTCTACGCACGCACGCCGGTTCCGCGGTCTCCTGACATCACCTTTTTTTTGTATTACGTCGGGAGGTATACAAGCCCACCTGTAAAGCGGATACCGTAGCCTATTGACGCTTGCGATATATGAAGTATCACTCGCGCGATGCATCCTCTGCTGCTTAGACAGCAAACTCCTTGGGAGCTTACTGGTGACCTCACTCACACGCAGAAACACAACAACCCTCTAGGGAGTTGTTATTTGTCTGCGGTTTGCCTGTGAGGTGGAGGTACTTCCCCAGACGGGCTACTTTGATGCGCCCTACCTCTCATGTTCTCAAATGTTTGCCTTGGGTGGAAATCGAATCCACGAGCGTTCGTGTCAAAGTCGCGTCATTCACGACTAAGCCACCGAGCTCGTCAAAATACACCTGATAAAACACAACCAATTCGGTCATGGCAGGTTAGTATTGATCTTCCTCGGCTCTAACATCCTTCTAGTGGGAGGATAGACTATTGGATAAAGAACTGGACCCTTGGTCAACAGGGGGGCTGTTAGAATACTGGCATGTACCACTAAATTCCTGTTGGTGTCATCATCATCATCTCAGCCCTTATCCATCCACTGCTGAACATAGGCCTCCCATTTAGATTGCCATTCGTCTCGATCCTGCGATGTATCATACATACATCGACTCCCTACAAATCTCTTGAGGTCGTCCGTCCAGTGGGGGTCATCCCACACTGCGTGACGTGCGTACGGCGACATCATTCGTAAGCCTTTCTTACCCAGCAGTTGTCAGTTCTACGAATTATGTGGCCCCCCACTGCCACTTCAGCTTGCTTATCCTGTGAGCTATGTCGGTTACCTTAGTTCTAGTACGGATATCCTCATTTCTGGTTCTATCACGCAGAGAACGACTTTTTGACGAGCTCGGTGGCTCAGTCGTGAATGACGTGACTTTGACACCAACGCTCGTTGGTTCGATTCCCACACAAGGCAAACATTTGTGTGCATGAACATGGCTGTTTCTCTTGGTCTGGATGTTTTAAGAGAGGTACGGCGCATCTAAGCAGCCTGTCTGGGGAAGTACTTCCACCTCACAGAAATGTTATTGTGTTCCTGCGTGTGAATGAGGTCACCAGTAAGCTCCCAAGGAGTTGCTGTGTAAGCAGCAGAGGAGGCATCGCGCGAGCGATACTTAATATATCGCAAGCGTTAATAACCAACGGTACCCGCTTTACATCAGGTGGGCCGTATGCTTGTATGCCTCCCGACGTAGTATAGCTCTCTCCATAGTACGCTGAGTGGCCCGCAGTGAAGGGCCACGTCTCAGTTCCATATGTCATCACTGGCAACCCACACTGTTCGAAGCCTTGCTCTTCAGGCGTTGAGGTATTTGGACGAGAAGTTGTGGCCAAATTTCCCGAACGCTGCCCAGCCGAGTTGGATCCGTCTGTTGACCTCTCGGTGGAAGTTGGACTTACCTAACTGAATAACTTGCCCTAGGAATATGCCCTATGACATATTCGTTGACAACTTCGAGCATAGTGCTTCCAACCGTGACCGATATAGGTGTAACCGATAAAGGTGGACATTAGAGATGATCTTAGTCTTGTCCATGTTCATCTTGAGACCTACCTGCTTGGAAACACTATTGAGGTCATTGAGCATAGCGCTAAGATCCTCCAGCGATTTCACCATGATAGTTCTCATGGCTAAATCACTGGAGGTGGAATCGTCGGCAAATCGAAGGTGAGTGATCTGTTCGCCGTTGATGTTTATACCGTATCCTTTCCAGTCCAAGAGCTTGAAGACATCTTCCAATGCTGCGGTGAAGAGTTTCGGGCATATAACATCGCCCAGTCTTACACCTTTTTGCACTTGGATCGGTTTCGAACTCTGGTCCTTCACTCGGGTACACATCGTTGCCTTACTGTACAAGCACTTCAACGCTTCGATGCACCAATATAGTGACGATAACATAGGCTCCAGGGAATCATTTAGAGAACTATTCAAAGAAATAAATATCCTCACTGTTACCTCTCAGTACATTTATGAGAACATAATGTATAAATAAATAAATGAATATTGTCGGACAAATTACACAGCGCCATCTAGCCCCAAAGTAAGCGAAGCTTGTGTCATGAGTACTAGACAACTGATAAACATACGTAAATACATTTTTTTTTGTAAATACATAATTATTATACATAGAAAATACCCAGACCAAGACAAACAGACATGTTCATGCACACAAATGTTTGTATTGTTTGTATTGTTGGGAATCGAACCCACGAGCGTTGGTGTCAAAGTAGCGTAACAGCGTGTTCCATCACTGCGCCACCGAGCTCGTCAGAATACAGAATTCTGTATTCTGAGTGTATACTCGTAAAAATATAAAGTTGTTTTCAAAATGTAGTGAAAATCTTAGAAGCAGGAATAGATTGCGTATGCCGGTACATCGGCTTGCTAAGACTAATAGATCTTTTGTTGTAAATTGTATTCGATTCTATAATAAATTACCTGAAACAATTCTGTCCTTGCCTGACAATATGTTCAAAAGGCACATCAAAAATACTCTATGTAAGAAGGGTTATTATAGAATCTATGAATATCTAACTGACAGAGATGTATGGAAATGATTCAGCACATGAATGAAATGAATAATATAACTTTAATTGTACCACTTGATATCACTATATGTACACTCATATCGTTATATTTATTGTAATATGTATAAGATGATTTGGAAAAAACAAGACCTATATTGGCAAGTTTCTTTTGGCATTTCTTCTTCGCCAATGGTCATTTGAAATGCTGGTAGATTAAAAAAGAGAAAAACTTAAAATATAATATTGATAATGTAAGACTAAGTGCCCGTAAGGGCCTAAAGGCAAATAAAGAATTTTTATCTTTTTTTTTAATAAGTTACGGTAACCGCTTTACATCAGGTGGGCCGTATGCTTGTATGCCTCTCGACGTAGTATAAAAAACCTAAGAAGTGGTTACGCAAGAGCGATACTTCCTGTATTGCAAGCGTCCATCTGATGTAAAGTGATCACCGTAGCCTGTGTACGCTTGTATTAAGTATCGCTCGCGCGATGCCACCTCTGCTATTAACACAGTAACTCCTCAAGGCTGTTAACCTCACTTGATCTTACTTTTGTGAGGTGGAGGTATTTCCCCAGAACACTTTGATGTGCCCTACCTTTCCTACCGGTAACCACTTTACATTAGGTTATCCGTATGTCAGTGTGCATTCCGACGTTGTACCAAAACACTCCACATTTACAATCAATATTGGTAATGAATATATATCATCACGTCTGTCTTTCATTGGTGCAGACAGAGACTATGGAACGCCAGGTGCACTGATCCAAGCATACTTCTCTCTCCTCTTCCACACTGATCAACCTCTTCTCAGATGCTGTTTGGTTTCGATTGCTTTTGATTTGGCCCTTTTTCTGCGCATCAGCTATTTAATCCATGTGTGCATCTGCCGATATCTCTAAATCATTAGAGATCTTCTCTTTCTTAGTGTTATCCCGTTTCCTAATACATTGGCGGGGTCCGCTACCTAAGCTTAAAGATTTGGCAAAGATAGTGATTTTTACATAGAGCGACTAGACAGACCTCTACAACACAGAGGGAAAAACCAGATCATTCTTAGGTAAGGTCACACGTCTTTCGAAATAGAATTTCTTGGACGTGCGAGTTTCCTCATGATGTTTTCCTTCACCGCTGAGCTATAATTACAAATATGTGTATAAATCCGTACACACGAATTTAGTGGCTACATAGCAGGATTCGAACCGGGGACCTGTTGGTCGCTAGGACGGTTCTTTATCCACTAGGCTATCACTTCTTATCTCCACTTTGAAGATATGATCCTACAGCCGCCTTTTTCCAAAAGTCCACGTAAAGTGCTCCTTCTAAAGGACAAATCAATTGTATTTTTGGTACGGTTCAATTAGGTCGATTGATAAAACGATGTCTCAATCAGCATGTATTGAATTATGATTCGGTCCTCGTTAGGATTTCATTTACTTTTATTACCCAAGTAACAGTCGGTTTTTAGTATGTATTTGCCTCACGTACGCACAAACCTTCGATGACTGAAATAGAATGCATACCACATGACATATTTCAATCAATTTGTCAAATTATGTCGCGGCAAGTCTCAAGTTCTCATAGTAGTGGGACATAGCAAGACCACTTGCTCTAAATATCCACCTGGAGAATCACTTCTACTTTACAGAAGAACGAGCTAAATATCAAGTGTCAGTAAGGTCTACAGTTCATTGAGAAGACCTTACGCAGACAACGGGGGAACCGTTGTCCCACCACTGTCCCATGACCCCACCATCATATGAGACAAATCGCATTAATTGCTTAAGGCACTTGCTGCTTTGTTGGTTCGTTTTGTACTATGGGCTATGCCTGGCATCCTACAAGTTATTTTTAACTCTCTACTTAATATCTCTGCATCGTTCTTCATTCTTCTAGGGCAGCAACGCACACAAAAACGCCTTCATACCAGCCGAAGGCGCTCGTTGGCACTTTATTATTATTAATTCTCGTGACCCTCGTCCACTTCTCGCTAGAGTGAACTCGCGGAAGCCCACAAAGTTCATTACTGACGATACCTCTACGGCGTGCTAGATCCCGTCCATCATTGTTTCACGCAAATCCACATACATAGGACAGACGCACAAAAGTGGACTTTGTAGATCTCACTCTCGCAACATTGCCTTAAACATTCATGAGGCTCCTACGGTATTTCGAGGTAGAATCTGTTTTGATCCAGCGTGACCCTCACCGACACATCAAGGATAAAGCGATAGAGTTCTCTGCCCTTAGACTCCGTTGCCCAGAGTGCCCGAGCGAGAGGACCCAAATGTGGACGCCGCAGGCTGTTGGAGCGGTGAGAGGGACCCGGTGAAACGACTCGTATCCTTACTCATTCCTAGAAACACGAGAACCGTCCAAATAGTTATTATTTTATATTCAAAGCAGCATGGCTGAGGAAGTTACTCCACCCCACATAAAACCGTAGCCAAGTAACTACTCTTTGGGGGGTGGTTGTATTCCTGAGTGAGTAAATCTTTGGAGTGAGTTACTATAGTAGCAGCAGGGATAACTACACGCCAGCGATACTGTATTTCAAGCGTTCATAAGTTATGGTAACCACTTTAAAGCAAACAAGCCATTAGAAATATAAAAGAAGGGTACACTGATAGAGACAGTTCAGCTAGGTAGGTTCAACGTCGAGAAAGAGGTTATTCGTAGCCTTTGTGAAAGATTTTCTCGTTCAAACTACCTCAATGTCTCAAGAAGTCATCGACCAGTGTATGTTACCAGTCATGACTTACGGCACAGAAACGTGGTCGTTAACTATGGGCCTGGTACGGAAGCTCAAGGTTGCACAGCGTGCGATGGAGAGAGCCATTCTTGGAGTTTTTTGCGAGATATATTGCGAAACGTTATAATAATTTTATAGATAACTATAGTAGAATATTGTTAACTCTATAAGGTATTTCACTGGATCCCCGAACACAAATTCGAACTATATATAGAGACTCTGGGCCATACGCTTGTTAAGCCTCCTCCTCGGTTGGACAGCTACGACGTGCCCTTGATTTCATTTAGATATATTTTCAGAACTTTATTGAAGTTGTACGTCTTTTGGTGCTTAAGGAAAAATTATGCGATACCGACATCTAAAATCGACACCACGAAATTTATTGGTGAATGTCTCTTAAGATTTATTCGTGAATATATTCAAGGTAGTTATTTAAATACTTATGAACAATACATGTTTTACACAAGAACAGTCAGAATAGATAAAAATATGTATATGTAGATACAATACAATACACAATACTCTGGGTATTGTGACGAAACATCCTTAGGCCACAAGATTGGCAGCGCACGATTAACATCCCCGTGGTGTTGCGAGCGTCAATAGGCTGAGGTGACCGCTTACCATCTAATGCTGGCCGTATGTTTGTTTACTAATCTAGTATAATTAAAAAATAACTAATAAACACATACATATGTGTGTGTGTTCAGAGTCATTATATAAGTAATACACGGTGGTGAATGAGCAGTGATAGCCTAGTGGACAAAGTACCGGCCTATTGATCAATAAGCCCCAGGTTCGAATCGTGGCATGTAGCATTAAATTAGTGTTTTCGAATTTATGTACATATTTGTAGTTATTACTTTAAATCAGTCCTATGATATGATAGTAACAGGTGATATCCACCGGCCACCGGCCGACCAACCACTGGTCCACGGTTCAAATTTGATCATTTACCAATAAATTCCTGTTTTCGAATTTTTATAACTATCACTTGTTATAACATCTATCTATCTATCTATAACTTCACGCCAAATCCCTTACGGGGTAGGCAGAGAGAACCGAGCGCCACGTGACCCGATCCTTACATACCTCACTCGTTACAGCATCCGTGGTCGCAGGAAGACTAAGGTGACATTTGTCTTACATTGGTTATTCAATTATTACATCTACCGACATGGATGGATTAATTACTTATATATGTTCCGATTCGCACAAAAATCGCTCACAGTTTCGGACCATTTTTGAGTAGATCTCTGGGTTTGTGACTTGATTATTTTTAGAACTGGATCCCAAGCAGGTGGTGCTTGCCAACCATCTTCTCTATTGAAATTGGGGTGTTTTCTTATTTCAATAGCATCGCGTAGCATCTTATTGTTGTTATATTTGTAATTATCACTTGCTCGGCGGTGAAGGAAAACATCGTGGAGAAACCTGCAATACCAAGAAATTATATTTCGAAAGACATGCGATCTAATCTAAGAAAAAATCTGGTTTTCTTTGTCGGTTGTCCAGGTCTGACGACAGTCGCTTCATCTGAAAATCAGTATCTTCGCCGAATTATTAGATTTTGGATAGTGAACTCCGCCAATCCCAAGGTATTTGAAAACAGGATATCGCTAGGTTGTGAATGATATTTATTAGCAGAAGCCCGCGGCTTCGCACGCATGAGATTTGGGCTTTTAGTAGCATTTATTTCTCTGTATACATGAAATTGTTTCTGTTAAAAAAAAAACAAAGTTCAGGGTCGTAGATGCAACCAAGAGCGATTCCATTTTCGTACAGCGCCATCTATTGACCTTTACGGGAGGCAACGTATATGTATTTTATTTATATTACATAAAAAATGCGTAGTTATTTTATGTTACAAAAAATACGTATTCTATGAAAATAATAAAAATATAATTGCAAAGTCCCCCGAAGGGGAAGATATTTCCCCCTATATTTAACAGTTTTTCATTTTTTACGCAGGAACCCTAAATATTTACGAGATAAAAAGTACCCTATATTCTGAACTGAACAGCCCTCTACCTACCAGTGAAAGTCCCGTTAAAATCAGTTTAACCATTTCGAAGATTAGACCGGACAAACAAACAGACAGACAGACAGACAAAAAGTTAAAAATGCGTATTTAGGCTTTGGTAACGTGAAAATAATAATATGAGCTTAAGATAAAGGCTTTATTTTGAAATCACAGACAGACACTTCAATTTTATTTATATATGTATAGATGTATAGATTTATCGTTTTGTTTTACAAAATTTCACGCGAGATGTAATATTTGGAGTTATTTTTGTGTTGTTACACAAAAGAGGTATAATTTCTTACGTGTGTACATAAGTATACACACAAACTTTTAAGTGTGTTATATATGTTTAACTATTTTTAAGTGTGTTATATATGTTTAACTATTTTAACGCACTTGAAATAGTCTGCTTTCAATAATACGATACTGGTGCCATTGAGATTGGCCACGTACCGACGTGTTCGCTCGAAATAATCATTCAATATCATACACCATTCATTTGTAAAGTCAGGTTGCAGACGAGACGCTAAAAATTTGGGATAAAGTACTTACGACGGCATAAATAGAATAATGTACGTTTTTAAGAAAGGTAGGGCACGTCAAAGCACCCCGTCTTGGGAAGTACCTCCACCTCACAAGAAAAGCCGCAGCCATATAGCAACTCCCCAGAGGGATGATGTGTTCCTGCGTGTGAGTGGTCTCCAGTAAGCTCCCAAGGAGTTGCTGTGTAAGCAGTAGAGAAGGCATCGCTAGTGATACTTACGAGGCGTGAATGACGCGACTTTGACACCAACGCTCGTGGGTTCGACTCCCACACAAAGCAAACATTTGTGTGCATGAACATGTCTGATTGTCTTGGTCTGGATGTTTTAAGAGAGGTAGGGCGCATCAAAGCAGCCCGTCTGGGGAAGTACCGCCACCTCACAGAAAACCGCAGCCAAATAACAACTCCCTAGAGGGTTGTTAGGTTCCTGCGGAGTTGCTGTGTAAGCAGCAGAGGAGGAATCGCGCGAGTGATACTTAATATATCGCTAGCGTTAATTGGCTACGGTACCCGCTTTACATTTTTTTTTGTTTGTATGCCTCCCGACGTAGTATTAAAAAAATATATAGAACACACACGGAATAAATAGAATAAGTTCGTTTTTAAGACAGTTAGGGCACATCAAAGCACCCCGTCTGGGGAAGTACCTCCACCTCACAGAAAAACCGCAGCCAAATGATAACTCCCCAGAGGGTTGTTGTGTTCCTGCGTGTGAGTGAGGTCTCCAGTAAGCTAAGTAGTTGCTGAGTTAGCAGCAGAGGTTGCATCGCGCGAGTAATACTTAATGTACTGCAAGCGTTTATAGGCTACGGTTTTACATCAGGTGTTCTGTATGCTTGTATGCATCCCGACGTGGTATATAAAAAAAATTCGGGATTAGATGAACATTTATTTATTTTAATTCGTGTGACAACTTCTACTAATATTTGGATTTTGAGATGGCAAAATTGGCACTCTGTATAAATAAAGTGCGACTATTTCATCGCACAATCTGCAGTTTACTCGTGTGCCAAATCGTGCTATTTGGATTTTGGGAAGCCAGAATTACACCTGCCTTTATATCGAATTCCGATCGCTCCGGCAACGGCTATTCTTGGACGAAGAAACAAACATGCGTCCGTGATTGTTTCCAGAGTGTGTTTATTTGATTATTAATTTTAATGATGTGAACCGAAGAAGGTTGCCAGCTGCATTTTATATAAAAGAAGATATCGATCACTGACTGACATATCAACAAACATCCGAAACTATTATTGCCAGAATTCGGAAGTTTTGGCGTTTCTTTGGAGAACAGATCGGCCGCTATAAAAGAATTCCCCGAGGTTCATACGGAAAACGAAGAACAATGATAAAAAACAACGTAGAAAACGTATAGCTAATGGAAGCGAGACCGTGAAAGTAGGATAAACGCGGTCGAAATTTGTTTGCGAAATTTGTGGCGTAACGCTTGTAAACCATATTTTACAATGATGATGTTAGAAACAGAGTTGGTCTAAAAGAGAGTGTCGGTGTTGAAATAAAAAGAGGTATGCTCCGTTGGTTCGGACATGTAGAAAGAATGCGGGACGAAAGAATGAAGAATGATGAAATAGATATACAATGCAAAAGTGGAAGGATGTAGGAGCCGAGGAAGATCGAGACTAACCTACCATGACCAAATTGGTCGTGTTCTATCAGAAGGTGATGTCAGGAGCCCTATAAACTGGCGAGCGTGCATGATAAGAGCAAGGAATGTTAAAGAAGCGAGTGAGATATGTAAGGATCGAGTCACGTGGCGCTCGGTTCTCTCTGCCTACCCCGCAAGTGATTTTGCGTGAAGTTATAGATAGATATACTCGTAGATACTCGACTTTTAAGAGTCCTATCGTGATATCGAATAGCCTTATTAACCTTTATAACCTTCCCCAAAAAATGGGCTATCAAATGCAAAAATATTTTTTCAAATCCGACTGGTATTTCCAGAGATTAGCGTGTTCAAACAAACAAATAAAGTCTTCCGCTTTATATCTTATATATAAAATTCTCGTGTCACAGTGTTAGTTACCATACTCCTCCGAAACGGCTTGACCGATTTTGATGAAATTTTATATGCATATTCAGTAGGTCTGAGAATCGGCTACTATCTATTTTTCATACCCCTAAGTGCTAAGAGTGGTCCACACCAAATTTTTATTTTTTGGACAAAATTTTTTATTATTTTTTTTTTATGATGTGGCAGTAAAAAATACATACAACCCTAAATTTTCACCCTTCTACCATCAACCCCTATTTTATAATACTAAAATAATCCTAGAAATAATTTACTTTCAAAAATTACATTATATTTGAAAGCCTTCAAAATACTGTAAACACCTTCAGCGAACACGGAGAATATAACGAAAGGGTTGTTTATACTTATGATGGGAAAGAAGTTGTATTTTATTTTAGACTAGCTGCAACCCAAGACTTTGTTCGTATGTATCCCGGTATCAGGTGGGAACCACTGTTTCCTACTTTATTGCTTTTTCCTCAGCTTTTAAGAGCCGCACCGTGATGTTGAATAGCCTGTAACATTTCTGAAAAAGTTGTCTATCAAATGCCAAAAGAATTTTTCAAATCCGACTGGTAGTTTCGATGATAAGCGCGTTCGAACAAACGTGTTTAATGTAATTTTACAAACAAATTTAACAAACAAGAGTTTGTAGTTTGCTTTTTATTTGTAATAGTCAGGAAAATTAATTAATTTTGTTATTTTGTAGATTTATATGGTGTACTTGATATAGGGTGTAAGTTATAAAATTTGTTTGTAAAAGATTTTTTTACACAAAAAACAAAAATGATTGATTTTTGTAACACTACTGCAAAACCAAACAGAAATATTTGTCGTTAGTGTTGTTTGTAACTTTTAAAGTTTCAAACTGTGAATAATAATCACCAGATTTTATGTCTATTTTCTATCTATCTATCTCGCTAGACAGAATCTCTTGCGGGGTAGGCAGAGATAACGGAGCGCCATAAGACGTGGTCCTTAAACATATCGCTCACTTCTTCAAATTGTATACATGGTGTAACAAGTTACATCATGTATACAAATTTGTACAATAAAATAGTAGTACAAATTTACCGCTAACAAAACGCCATTTGCATTCTGGAATTAGGTGATCACACCCCTAATTCCAGAATACGCTACTTACCATTGCCAAGAGGTTTGGGATTCTCGGTGTTCGAGATTTCCGGCGACATTCCGTACCGAAGTCACCTGGAGGAGATGGTCAAGCGTCCCAGAAACCTGATACTCAAGTAAGGTATGGTTATTGACCTTTCGTGACATATTTATTTACTAAATTAATATATTTTTCGTAATAGTTACAACTCTCTAGAGGGTTGTTGTGTTCCTGCGTGTGAGTGAGGTCCACAGTAAGCTCCTACGGAGTTGCTGTATTAGCAGCGAATGTGTAATCGCGCGAGTGATACTTAAAGTATTGCAAGCGTTTATAGGCTACGGTAACCGCTTTACATCAGGCGGGCCGTATGCATGTATGCCTTCCGATGCATAAAAAAACTTATATTTTACTCTTGCAAAGTTTATCTAATTATTATTTTTATGTATGTATGTATGTATATCTTCACGCCAAGTCCCTTGCGGGGTAGGCAGAGAGAACCGAGCGCCATAAGACGCGGTCCTTGCATACTTCACTCGCTTCTGTGACATTCATAGCTCTTTTCATGCACGCTCGCCGGTTCCTGGGGCTCCTGACATCACCTTCTGATAAAACACGACCAATTTGGTCATGGTAGGTTAGTCTCTCTCTCTTAGTTATTTTCTTTATACCTTGTAGAATGATAGAATGTCGACTAGTAGGCATCCCCTAGACATAAATAATTCTAAATTATTTCCGGCGATGTTACTGTGTACTGTTTAGCTTGATAAAGTGTGCAAATATTTTACGAGATGAGATTTAGTTTCTCACGGTAATATAAACATTCACTCAAAAATAACTCCATATACTAGTAAACATCGCATCAGAGTTCGTTGAATACTTTAGAACTAAGCAACAAACAGACAGAAATAGCCACTTTAATGTATATATGTATAGTGAACAACAGGTCCCCGTTCGAATCCTGGTGTGTACCACTCAATTAGTGTTATCGGATTTATGTACATATTGATTGTCACTTAGGTGTACCTATATCTTCGGGGCCCAAGCCAACCACACCTGCAAGTCGGTACACCTGCTAATCAACACGGGCAGGTCGAACGACAGTCGCTATCGGGAAAGCCACAAGAGTCAAATAAGATATATATTTTTTTTTGAAGTGATAACTTCTTTAGCGACGTTGTGCACTTTTTGGGATGAGTAAAAAATGTTAAACTCGCGTCAGGACACGTGACCCTGATCGAAAATTCGTAAGACGGAGGGAGAGCTTTTAAGTTCGCTGCAGCGCTAAAACATTAGTTACCTCTAATTAAATAATTAAAACATGAAACGCCAGATCGTTCATAGGGCATTATTTTCTCGCGACCAAAACGTTGTAAGCGCCATGAAATTCTTGGCGCTTACGCGCTTCGTTCAACGTACTTTATCAACATGGCTGTTTGACTTATGCGGCGCAGCCATGCAATTCTGTAAGAGCAAACGTCCTTACGTCCTCGGAAACATCGGCTGTTACAGCCTTGAACACAAAATTGCAATTCTTTGGTGTCGCTTTTCATGGTTTTGCGACACTAGCGCCGCAAGGCTGCGTTTGGAATTGGAATTCTACAAGGCAAACAGCCTCGCGTACGCTTACAGACTTATAGAATATCAAATAATTTAGCCGTGATCGCAGTAGACAATGTCAAAGCTGTGACATCTGTGATCACAGCGACGCACACAGCCATTACGAGTCGCTTAGAGAATTGCATGGCAGGGCGCTTACGCGAGTGTGCGTGTGTGTTTGTACTACAGCCTGCTACGCGTATCCACGGATGGTGACTTCTGAAAGAAACTCGAACACTTAATCGCCAACAGGAGCAACAACAAATTGATTTCCTACTCACTAAGAGACATCATATCAGTAAAGTAGTCAACTGCTTTACTTTTGCGTAGTAATCCCTGATTCACAAGCACGAGAGATTTGATTATGACTTCGTTCAAATAATTTAACATTATCGACATAAGATCACTTATTTTGTCATCATTATGCTCAGATTATCACTATGATTCACAAAATATAAAATCATAAACATCATGGGTTAACTCTTTCAATCTAAAAACCTCAGAAATTTGAAAAGAATTTTGCCCCCTCCCAGATTCGTGTTATCGGCAATTTTAAACGCTACGAAATCTTCAGCCAAACTAAAATTTTATATGAACGTTTGACTAAACTCGTTACTGTACTTAAGTATGTAACTTCTTTGGTGACAAGTGACAATGCAATAAAATATTTGAATTGAATTTAATTTATTTTAAAATCTATTATAGTTTAAAAGACAATTAACACTCGAACTTAAATACGAGTAGTAAGCTATTCCCTGAGGTCACGCCGTACACTTCTTATTGAGTATCGCCTTGCAATAGTGTCCGTTAGTTCAAAAAATCCGTTTAAACATGAACCTACACCGCGGCCACCGGTGACCCCCATGGCCTACTCAGATAGTGTTAGTGCCGGTCACCGGTGACCGGCGCGGCTCGACCGAATATAACCAAAATTTCCTTTTGCGTTTAACGTGTTAACGGTTATTCGAATTCTATATCCGAATATGATGTTGTTAAGACGTATGAAAAGTCAAAAAAGGCGGCAATAAGTTTAAATTCACCTGACACAGATAGGATATTTTAGGCTCCTGTCTCTCCTGATAATTTTCCGAATTTTAATCTTACGATACCTTCACAACAGCGATAAATATTCCAATTTTTTTTTCTGATGATTCCTTTTATGAAATATCGTTGTATTTTTAAATAAATTTAGAGTTTAAAGACGTGTTAGTATATTTGTATAATTAAGTTGCTTCTTTTTGAAAAAGTGAACGTTGATTTATTTATAGATATAAGTAGAAGCTATATAAGCTAATGTTAAAAAGCTGTGAGTAGCTTTAAGCTGGATTTATACTTACAACTAAAAGATTTACAAAATATAGATTTAGAATTACGAGTAGTCAATTTCATAAATTTCTTCCTCCTGAAAAAGTGTGAATTGATTTATATATAACTATATATATATATATATAGTGATGCTAATTTAAGCGAATCTTAACAACTGTCACTTGTTGAAAGAAGATTTAAGTGTAACAGTACAAATTTACAAAATATTGTATAATAAAATAAAAACTTTACCAATCAAGAAAAAATGTTTTTTTTTTTATTTCGATTTATTTATAAATGCGTTATATAGAAAGTGCCTTTTTAATAAATAATTGTAATGATAAAATGAACAATATGTTTTATTCTAATGCCATACACGTGTGTACAGATTATTGATGCATGATAATATCATGCATTTTTTTTTATTTTACATAGATTTATTGATCTTTTCTAACCACCATTGCATTAAGTATTAGACTTATATAATTACCGTAATCATAAAAATACTTTAATTCCGTTTTAATTGCAAAATTAATACCTTTAATGTGTTTCAATGTTTTAAAACGAAATAGCGAAAAATTAAATAATAATGATATTGTCGAATACCATTTTTTATGTACAACGCCGGAACGCATACTATGTGTTACTGTAGCTTATGAACACTTGCAATACATAAGTAGGCCGTATGCTTGTATGCCTCCAGACGTTGTATAAAAAAAAGACTCACCAAATAGGTCTCTTAGCAAGGGTGATCTAAGAGTGCAGACATCTGCTCACTGTAAATATTTGTGGCAACACACATGAAAACAAAATTCCTAGAGACTAACTCACAGCAACACGATATATTAACACAAGGTTATGGCGATTGAGGTGAAATCGGGCATATGCTTATTTTTTTCCAAACAATTTAAGTTACAAGAATTTCGGGCAAAGTATACAGCACCACCTTTTTTTTATACCACTAAGGTGGCAATCAAGCATACGGCCTGCCTCATGGTAATCAGTCACCGTAACCTAAGGACATTTGAAACACCAGCTGCGTCACTCACGCGTTGCCGACCCTCTAAAAACCTCTTCACGCATTTCTTGAAGAACTCCATACTGTAGTCCCTTGGAAAAACCTCGGCTGGGAGCTCATTCCACAACTTCAGAGATCTCGGAAGAAAACTTCTCAAGAACCACTAAGGCCCGCCGGACATCTCGCTGGGTGATGGAGATTTCCGGCATTGAGCTACCGCACCACGGGATGGTAGGTGGCACTGCTCCCCCGACATTCATATTCGAGTTAGACGCAAAGAGATTACTGAGTAAACTAAACATAAAAACATACGAGTATAACTAAACAGCTGGGGTTAAACTAAGCCAGCTGTTGTTATGAGCCAGTTTTACAACGTACACCTGATCTAAAACGGTTTGGAATAGTTATATCTCAGTGGATTAAGGACCGATCCATTATCCGATGGTCCTGGATTCGAATCCTAGTGTATGCATGTATTGCACCACTAAATTCGTGTTTTCGGTTTTATGTACATATTTGTAATAACCACTTGCTGGGCGGTAAAGAAAAACATCGTGAGGAAAACCGCACGTCCAAGAAATTATATTTCAAAAGAAGTGACATCTAACCTAACAAAGGACTGGTTTTCCTTCGGGGTTGTGAATGTCTGACGAAGACACTGATACATAAAGCAATTGCCGTCAGATCTTCACAACCCAGAGGGAAATCTAACTTACTCTGTTCACACGTCTTGCGAAATATAATTTCTTGGACACGCGAGTTTCTAGCGATGGTTTCCTTCACCGCCGAGCTAATGATAATTACAAATATGTATCTAAATCCAAATTTAGTGCTACATGCCCATATATATATATATACATGGGTACCGCAGAAGGCTTCTGCCCTTGTGTGTGGTAAGCACGCAGTCCTTTTCGTACGGCAGGCTCCCGCCGGTCTTCAACCGCAGTGAGCTCGGCCGGTGCGAAACTTCCACATCGATCGGCGGTGACTTCCAAAATATATATATGTCGAAACGTGGATGTAATGGTCGTCAGGTGGCTCGTTGTTCATGGCGAATAAAGCGAAATACCAGCGTAGTTGATCTTCTCAATATTTAATCAGCCCATTACAAATATAATCGGACCAAAAGTTATACTCAGATCGCAGATTACAACGGATTCAAAATGCGGTGGACGCGACACGTGCGATTGGCTCCATTGCTCGATTCGTAATGCCTCTTCCAATGACGGTATCTCGTCTTGACGTTTTTGACAACTGACCACAACCGACATTTCGAGCAAACCATAACAAACACAACCGGTGTTGCCAATTCAACGATGTCGATTCCACCCAAGCGCCGACTTGACCTTTTGATCCGTTATTATTAAAACTAGCATCACGGGGATTGATTTCTTCCGGGCTTCTCAATATAGTGTTGCTACCTCTGCGACATATATATATATATATATATATATAGATATATATATATGGGCATGTAGCACTAAATTTGGATTCTGTCTGAATAGACTATCAACGCACAACAGAAACGCATTTTTGTGGGAAGAATGTACTCTAGCGTGCGAGCTGAAGACTGCAACCGCATTTCACGTCTGACCTGCGTGAGATTCTGCGTGTGAGTCGAGAGCTTTTGGGTTATTTTTGCTTGAGACTGTAGAAACTGCGCTTCCACCGCATGGACAGTTTCCACGAGCTTGCTGTTGATATCGTCCGGTGTTATACAATCATCTAGGCACTGAAAACGTTTATGAAGTGAGTGTTGAATGCTTTGGGGTTTTGGATCAGGGCACGAGATGAACGGAGCGTAGACTTCACCAGGCGAAACCTTTCCTGCCTATGTAAAGGTTCAAGATGCCTCTTATCATCCGGTGATCGCTTCCGGTTTTCACCCTGTCGATCACAGGTACATCCTTAAACAAATGCCGGTTGATCGTCAAGATGAAGTCTATCTCATTTTTCTTCGAACGTCCTGTCTAACCGTACTGTAATTGAGTAAAGTACTAATTTTTTTAATGCCGCACTTAAATGGGTATCATAATGTGATCATTAAAAACGCCACAGTATTTATATACTAAAATGCTTGGTACTGGACTAATGCCAACATTTTATGTTCTCTTACAATTTTACAAGCGCAGTAATTTGTGTAGAATCTGACATTTATTGTTCAATTCCGCGCCTTTCTCCGCGCGGTTTTTACAAGACTTCAATTTACGGATGAGTCGTCGAGAACTACTTAATTAACTTACGTACTTTGATTAATCTATTGAACTGACCGATAAGAAACTAGAATATAACTAGTCTGGCCGTAAGTACTGTTCCATTCAACCTTCTTTTTTTTCAACTCTTTAATTATTTTGAATTTGGAACGTGTTTATTATGTTAAATACTTTCTTTTGATTTCCCGCCGTTTTACGTATTATTTTTTTTGTTTTTATTATCAAATTACAATGGAATGGGGTGTTAAAGAAAATGGGATTGCAGTGATTGCTTTGCACAAAGTGGGTATGGAGCCATCGGTCATTTTCAAGACACTTCAAAAGCTTGGTATGGTGGCTTGGTAGCCGTATGTTATTACATCGTATTATCGACAGATATACCAACACTCTTCACCTATGTTGAAGACCATACATAATAAGATCGGGGCGACCGCGTGCTGTTAGACTACAAAGGCTATTAAAGCTGTTAAAGCCAGTATTCGCCAAAATCCCATTAGGAAACAAAAATCTTATCATGAGCAATGAAGATTCCCGCTAGGACTCTGTGGCGTACAAGAAAATAAGACCTGAAGCTCGGCACTTATCGTCGATATATGAAGAGAGTGGATCGATCAAAACGCCTTCTGTCCAGATACGCCGGTAAAATGGCACAGATATATCCTCTTTTATATATTTTCTACAACAAACAAAATGACAAAGTGTACGCACACAGTTCTGAAGAAGCCGCCCACGTAGTCGGAAAAGTACAACGTGGTCTGTTATAGTTTGGTGGGGGGTGTCTCATCAAGAAGTCACAAAGCTTAATTTTTCAACCAAAACTTCAGCCAAAGTGTATCAAGAGACTGTCTTGGGTCATGTTGTGAAACCTCTCAGCAATACATTTTTTAAAATGTACCGTGGACTTTCCAACAGGACTCTGCACCTGTACGACCACCACCCAAGCCTGGCTCGAAACCAACATTCCGGATTTTATAAGAGCTAAAGACTGAACCCTTAGATTATAAATTATGGTCAGTTTTAGAGGACACGGCCTGCTCGAAACGACACGCCGACATTGTGTCTTAAAAAATCTCTGGAGCAAGCAGTGGTTAAACTTCCCATGGAAACAGTGCCTAAATCCATAGATTCGTGGGCAGACAGATTAAAGGCCTGTATTTTAAAGCCAAAGGTGGCCATTTCGAATAGAAACATTTTTTGTTTTTTACTGAGGCTTGATAGACTTACTTATTGTACATACAAGTTATATTAAGATTACATTACTTAATAAAAAAATAAATGCATATTTTTTTATTAAGTATATTATTTGTAACAGGACTTATGGCCGGACTAGGTATACAAGACTGTTAACAATAAAATTAAAATATCTAATTTACACAGACAGATTTTTCTGTTTTAATTTAAAAAATATTTTTAAATAAAGTTGTGGTCGTTTGTTATTCTATTGATAGCAACTTTATGCAGTAATATTTCAAGTATTGCGTTTAATAAAGAAAATAGATGAGTGGAATTAACGTAAATTTGTCAAAAAAATAGAGACAAATGTCAATGTGTCAAATTAACTCATCAATTCCATAATTACTGTTCTGGAGAAAATGGAATTGCAAAGAAAGATACAACCCTACATGTGACTAATCAGCGACCTGAAGTAACTTTCCGCAAAAAAACGCAAATGACAACAATAAATTTCAAGAATACCAAAAAATAAATATAATTTGAGTTTGAGAAATGCGAAAGAGCACTTTAATGAATCCTCTAATAATAACTTCATTCGTTTGAATCAGGATCGGATTGGCTTTCCCTTTAGGACGATCTGCCGTCGTTTCATTTTTCGCTTAATGTTGCTTAATTCGCTTAACGCCAGCCTTAGCTTAGAACGAGTGATTGTAATAAACACTCACTTAACTCGCCCGCTAGTGGATTTGTTAACAACTTCAGAATATGGTAGAACAATTTTAGACACGTTGTTAGAAGAGTTCAAAGTATATTCCATGGAAGGAATAACAGCTGTTTCTGTTAAATTTATCTATAACTTCATGCCAAACCCCTTGCGGGGCAGGCTTCATTGTTCTTCTCAATTTCAAGAGAGAAGATAGAACTGCGAAACAAGTATACAACGCAAAAATGGTAAGCGTAAAATGTAAATATTTGAATTCAATCGCTATATGACCTCAATCTTGATACAATCGCTTATTTTTGCGGACGTACGGTGTTGCTATAAATAAAATACCACTGAGTTCCACTTTGAAGTATTTCGAAGAACTAAACCAGACCCCCGGCGCTTTGTTCTACAAATTGGCAAACAGATCGACATTTAACGGCTACTATAATTCTTTTATCATACGTATTGGATTGTTCTGGGAACTCTCGTAAAATTACCTTTGGAGCATATTATTATCTTTAGGGTTCCCTAGGTAAGAGGGACAAACGAAATCCTAGTAAGATCGCTTCCGTGTCTGTCTGTTATAGAACGTCTGCGGCATACAAACATACTGATGTAACGCATGCAACACATTGTCCCTCGCGCGATGCCACTGCTGCGGTCAACACAGCATCTCCTTAGGAGTTTTACTGATAACCTCACTCACTCGTAGAAACACAACCCTGCAGGGAGTTGTTATTTGCCTGCGATTTTCTGTGAGGTGGAGGTACTTCCCTGGGGCTGCTTTGATGCACCCTATTTCTTTTAAAAACACTCAGACCAAAACAAAGAGACATCAGTCACAATTATTTAATAATTATAACCCCTATACATTCGAATATTAACTTCTCAAATAATGTGGTACAAATTAGACTTCGAAAAAAAAATATTTTAAATAGATTATGTTGTGTATCATCAAAAAAAAGTTAATTATATAGTTAACTAGCTGTGCCCGCGACTTCGTCGGCGTGGTATGTTATTTATTTATATTAATGAAAATAACTAAAATAAAAGTAGCCTAAGTTACTCCTTATCACATCTGCTATCTGCCAGTGAAAGTCCCGTCAAAATCGGTCCAGCCGTTTCAGAGATTAGCCGGAACAAACAGACAGACAGACAAAAGTTGTAAAAATATTCATTTTGGTACATGTACCGTGTATACATCCATATGCATTTAGTATGTATGTATGTATATCTTCACGCCAGGTCCCTTGCGGGGTAGGCAGAAAGAACCGAGCGCCATAAGACGCGGTCCTTACACACTTCACTCGCTTCTTTCACATTCATAGCTCTTTTCATGCACGCTCGCCGGTTCCTAAGGCTCCTGACATCACCTTCTGATAAAACACGACCAATTTGGCCATGGTAGGTTAGTGCATTTAGTAAAAAGCGGTTATTTTAATATTACAAACAGACACTCCAATTTTATTTATCTGTAAAGATATAGAAGAATGTTTGAAAATGAACTTGCATATAACAATATGTAATTGTTATATACTAGTTAATTTTCAAACATTCCTCATTTTACAAAGTATTTGTCACATTTAAAATTATTTAGAACAGTTCAAAATTTAGCCCACGTCTGTCTTTTAAGTTTACAAACAGAGAAAGCTAAAAGAAATCACACTATAGTTTTATCCGTCACATAAGGAAAATATAGCTTAACTTATTCTTATTTCTCCAAAATAATTTAAAGCTATTAAAGGCAAAATCTACAGGAGGGCATGGCTGCTGCTTTCAGGAAAAGCGGGAAAGCAGCCGGGCTCTAAGCTAAGGCTAGCGTAAGAGTACGGTAACTACTTGTCATCAAGCAGACCGTACGCTTGTTTGCCACTTCAAGTGTATAAAAATACACAGGCATACGGCATGTCTTATGGTAAGCAGTTTCAGTACACTTGCAAGGCCAGAGGTGACACTCGTGCAAGCCGTACGCATGATTCCTTAGTGGTATAAAAGAGCGGAGTTAGTAGCTTAGTGGTACAAAAAAGTGTACACAACGCATGCCTCACTTATAAGTAAATTCCTATTCACAAATCTCTCGTTGAAATTGGAGGAAATATGCGAGTTAGTTCACCTAACTGTTTACAGGAATTGTGATTTTTTATACCACTACAATACATTTGGAAAGAATGGATGACTTAAGAGTTACGAAAGATATGTATCGAGCAAGACTGAGTTGAAATATTAGTGATGGGATTTTTGTAACATTAGTGTTTTTTTTTTCAGTTTGTCTGGTCGTAGCAACCTGGCTATTTGCCAGACTGTGTCCGACCTGACAGTTTTGATCTTGGGGCAAGGGTCCTCGCTAATGTATACATTGGGCGACCTTTGCCACTTTCATTTGAGTGTATGGTGTTTTTTATTTGTGAGTGTTTAATTATGTGCTGTGTATTGTATATTTGTGTGTGAGAGATATTTATTGACTATTTATATCAGACTATTACATAGAGACTATTACATATATAGAGATTATATATAACTACACGCCAGCACGCGTGTAGTTATATATAATGATGTAAATAGTAGATAATAGTATACATAACGATGATAATTATAATTTTATATTCTTTTTTTTTAATTTATTTTATTCATTTTTTTATATTTTATTTGTTTTTTTTGTTTGTATGTTTCAACTTTTCACACAAAAAGCGAGCGCGTTCCGGCTCGGTGTGGTCGCTTTTTGTGTGGCATGTTGCATACAAGCATACGACCTACCTGATATATTATAGCAATTACTATAGCGTATAACCGCTTGCAACCGCGGGTTGTGTTCTGAAGAATTGTTCGACATGATGCCGACAGCTTTTTAAAACCGCACCAGGTTTTAAATCCCCCATTTAATGATCATTGTGGTTATTTATAATGATTAATTATTTACTTGTGGCGTACGAATTCACACACATAATTGGTGACTACGCAATGAATGTTTTCAAACACATGCTCTGCCATCAGCCCAGATAATTTGTTCAAAGTGTTATGTATATTATGTGATTACACTTAGAAATGTACATATATATGTATACTTAGTTGCTTATTGTGTGTACGTATATATTATTTATGTTACTCACTTATATCCTAATATATGTCTTCGAACGTACTTGCCCGGTCACCGATGAATCTCATTGTTGTAGTTAAGTACGCACTATTCTATACTATTCTTATTTTACATTGTAGGTAATTATTACATGACTGTGTCTTGATGTAGTGATATCACAGCATTTGCGTCAAACCTCAGTGGCTTATAAAATGCATTAATATTGTTTTTATAAAATGTTTATGTAAACTGGTGTAATAAATAAATAATACTCGTACATATAAAAATTTACTCCGCGAACAAGCCCAAGTTTTCGTTATATTTTTTAGACAAGGTGGCAGTGAAAACTTCCCAAACTTGTACATAAAATTAATAATTCCTGTTTCATTGGTGACATTATTTTCGGTGAATGCGCTGGAAAGCTTTCTAGACCTTCAACCATGATACCGAAAGTACAGTGACAACGAATTTTCAGGCCGTAATAATTACTATATTAAATGTCAAATTTATACAAGGTATGTTATAATACAAATTGGTATTATTATAATTTAAATTGGTCGTGTTCTATCAGAAGGTGATGTCAGTAGCCCTAGAAACCGGCGAGCGTGCATGAAAAGAGCAGGCATCGTGCGAGTGATACTTAATATATCGCAAGCGTTAATAGGCTACGGTACCCACTATACATCAGGTGGGCCGTATGCTTGTATGCCCATGGTTATGTGACATATAGAACAGGTATTATCACCAATAATTCACCTCGGAAGTTCATGTACGAGTATATCATGAATTTTAGAAGTTTTCATTACTCACCTCTCACTATAAAAAAAATAGGAAACATTTGAGTTCACTCGCGGAATAAATACTGCTTGTATACTCCAGAAATATTTGGGTAAAAATTAAAGCATCTTATATATAACTTCACGTCAAATCCCTTACGGGGTAGGCACAGAGAACCGAGCGCCACGTGACTCGATCCTTACATACCTCACTCGCTTCTATAACATTCATTGCTAACACGACCAATTTGATCATGGTAGGTAAGTCTTGGCCTTCCCCGGCTCCTACATCCTTCCACTTTTGCATTGTATATCTGCTTCGTCATTCTTTCATACTGCATTCTTTCTACATGTCCAAACCAATGTGTAACGTATAACCAACGTAGCCATAATAATATAATAAACACGCCTGAGTGGGTCAGCCGTGCGAAATTGATGATTTATCGTGGGACACCATCGCCGCTGCACATGTGTGAATAAATTTATGGGGCGTTTGTGGGAAGGGACGAGACGAAACTCGTATCGCTGAAATGACCTGAATATTTTTTTGGTCTTCATTTTTAGGGTTCCGTACCCAAAGGGTAAAACGGAACCCTATTACTGAGGCTCCGCTGTCCGTCCGTCCGTCCGTCCGTCCGTCTGTCACCAGGCTGTATCTCATGAGCCGTAATAGTTAGACAGTTGAAATTTTCACAGACGATGTATTTCTGTTGCCGCTATAACAACAAATACTAAAAAATAGAATAAAATAAATATTTAAGGGGGCTCCCATACAACAAACGTGATTTTATTGCCTTTTTTATAGATAATGGTACGGAACCCTTCGTGCGCGAGTCCCACTCGCACTTGGTCGATTTTTAGATTTTTTTTTCATCATCCTAGATTAAAAAAAAAATTGCCATTTAGCCCTCGCAGGCACTTTAATTACATTTAAAAGATGTAATATACTACTCTGTGTAAAAAGTATCGGGAATATGTCAATAAAAAGACCCGCGTAAAAGAGGTCGTTCTAATTTTTTTACTGCATGTTGGTAGCACTGTACTGATTTAGCGCGCAAAATTTGAGCGGGATCTGTCATTTAATTTGTTTTAAACTACACTTTTTGTTGGTCATAGTTTTGAGTCCTCGGCGATTTTTACAATGGAAAATATTGTTGAACAAAGAGTGTGCCTTAAATTTTGTGTTTCAAATGATATTTCATGTGGTGAATCACTAAAAATGTTGCGAAATACCTACGGCGAATCGTGTATATCGAAAACAAGGGCTTATGAATGGTATAAGGCTTTTAAAGAAGGCCGAGAAGTAGTAGTAGACTTGCCTCGTTCTGGTAGACCTTCAACCGCTACGACCAGAGAAAACATCGACAGAATCAAGAAGCTAGTGCTCGAAAATCGACGTATGAGTCTGAGAGAGTTGGCTAGTGAGGTGAACATATCTTTTAAGTCCGTCCACAACATTCTCATTGACATTTTAGGCATGAAACGCGTCGCCGCTCGACTAGTTCCAAAAGAGCTCAATTTTGTTCAAAAAGCGCAGCGAAAGCATGTCGCTGAAGACATGGTTTCCCGAGCTTCTACGGATCCGACCTTTATGAAACGTATAATAACTGGCGACGAGACATGGGTTTATGAGTACGACATGCAAACAAGCCAACAGTCTTCAGAATGGCGTCTCGAAAACGAGCCGAAACCCAAAAAACCGCGGCAAAGTCGCTCCAAAATCAAGGTGATGCTGACAGTTTTTTTTGACTACCGTGGTGTGGTTCACTCCGAATTCCTTCCAGAGGGAGAAACAGTGAATAAAGAATATTATTTAGGCGTCATGAAGCGTTTGCGTGAGAGTATCCGCCGAAAACGTCCAGATTTGTGGCAACACAACTCATGGATGCTGCACCATGATAATGCACCATCACACACAGCCATTATAGTGAAAGAGTTTTTAGCGAAAAATTCAACAAAAGTTCTCGACCAAGCACCGTATTCACCTGATATGGCTCCGTCTGACTTTTTTTTATTTCCCAAGTTAAAATTACCACTTCGAGGAAAACGTTTTGAGTCGATAGAAGCCATAAAAGAAAATTCGCTGAATGAGCTAAAGGCCATACCGCAAATAGCCTATGAAAAATGTATGGAAGACTGGGTGAAGCGGTGGAGATGTTGTATTGCAAGCGATGGGGCCTACTTTGAAGGCGATAAAATAAATTTAGATGAATAATTTGTATTTTTTGTTTTATTGACAAATTCCCGATACTTAGTACACAGAATGTATGTCTTAATGGATTACATTTTGTTTAAAGATAACCTCATTGTATCTTATTTAATTCCTCTTATGTTTTTACTATAATCAGCTAGCATTTCGGAAGTGACCCTTGGCGAAGAAGAAATGCCGAAAGAAGCTTGCCAATATAATTGTCTCCTTGCCTTATAATTGCCCTTGTCTCTTTTAAAATTGTCAATTAGATATTACAATAAATTCACGTCAGCGTATTGGTACAGTAATGATATCAAATGGTAGAATTATAGATTATCAAGAAAAATTTGGCTGTGCAGAATTATTTCCAGACATATTAGTCTACTATCCCGTTCACTAATCCAAGTAGGATTGGCAGGGTCCGCTACCTAAGCCTAAGGATTTAGTGAAGGTATCTACCTACTGATTTTGGCATGGAACGGCTGCCGTCAGACCCCCATAACACAGATGGCGCGAGTGATAATGCTGGTATGCCTTCTGACGTTGTATAAAAAAATAATCTTTGTCCTAGCGTTATCCCATTTCCTAATCCGTTAGAATTGGCGGAACCTGATACCTAAGCCCAAGAATTTAGCGAAGACACTGCTTTTGACATGGAGCACTACCGTCAGACCTACACGATCTACAGGAAAAACCAAACCTTTGTTAGGTTAGGTTACACATCTTTCACGTGAGGAAAAGTTGAGTAAACCCCAACTTTTCCTTCTTCCACCAAACAAGTGATAGTTAAAAATATGTCATAAATCCGAAAACTCGAATTTAGTGGTACCTAGTAGTAGTGGTCCGGTAAATGTCCACATCAGGATTCGAACCCAGACCAGTTAGTTATTAGGCTGCCTCTTTACCCGCTGCTCATTTTCAGGCCATTGCACGTTTAAGCCCTATCAAAATTGACCTTAAAGCAACACACACTGTTTGAAGACCTTGCTCTTCAGCCGTTGAGGAGTTGGACGAGAGGATGTGCCGAAGTTTCGTGAACGCTGAGATGGCCTAGTCTCCGAACACAAATCTTGGGCAATCTGTAGAACACCCAATAAAGGCAAAATCTCTCAATTTTCCGGTAAGCTAAGCTAAGTACATTATTCTGAGGTACATTCATTACTTTACAATATTTAAATAATTTTATGTCGTTATTTTTACATTTATTCTTTATATTACATAATAATAATTAATAATAATATATATGCGGGTGTACAACATTACATAGTCTTTCCGAAGGGGCCTCTACGCGTTGGATCCTTATCCCCGCGCACGCCTATCAAATGACCGGGATTAATACCCGTGAGTAGAAAGATAAATAATAATATTTTATTTCTTCTCACACAACTTACAATAATTTTACAAAAGATGGATATTTTATCTAATATGGAAAAATAATCCAAATTGAAAAACATTTAAAATATACCTAACCAAAATAAGCAACAACAATATTCTTTGATTGATTTGTGTGAGAAGCTGGCGCCCGAAGTAGGCTTTGAGAAGCCTGTATTACAGGTCGCCAGGCTCCCACCTCTCGTTATATGTTACAAGTATAGACCCATTATATGCCGTGGGTAAGCAGAAAGCACATCCACTCGAAAATGCATACCAGTCAAGTACCTGTAAGCTGTCTAAATTGACATGAAATTGCATGAATGATGAAAAACTAAATCCTTATAATATATTTACTTTATTTAGAATACTTTTTAAAGCATGTCGTTGTAGATTATTTAACTCATTGCAGTTAGTTGCGTACGTTCTACCGATGTGTAGAAAGATATGTGAATATTTAGCAATGGGCTGTCCATTGCTAAATAATTAGTGGCTAATGAGTTACTTTGTAGTCGTATTCATTGTATCTTTTGTTATATTTAACACCTGAAATAATTTGCCAACTTTATACAAAACATTTGTCCATATTTATTTTGTCTATATTTATTCTGCACCTATAGATATTTCCTGTGGTTCCTGTTCTCTGCGTGGCAGAATCAGAAATGATATATCCGCAGTAGAACTAAGGTATCCGACATAGTCCATAGGATTAGCAAGCTAGAGTGACAGTGGGCCGGCCAGATAGTTCGTAGAAGCGACAAATGCTTGGGAAGAAAGGTTCTCGAATGGCGTTCCCGTACTGGAACATGCAGGAGTCGCCTCACTCGCCACTAGACGGAGCGTCGTCCTCAAGAGATTTGTAGGGAGTTGATGGGTACAGGTGTCACATCGAGGCGAATGGCTCATTAGAGGGAAGGCATATGTCCAGCGGTGGACGAATACGGGCTGAATGATGATGAAACCCATCCATTCACATGTCGGGGTTGATGCATGCTTAACTCTTTTTTTTTATACTACGTCGTGAGGCATACAATCATACGGCCCACCTGATGTAAAGCGGATACCGTAGCCTATTAACGCTTGCGATATATTAAGTATCATTCGCGCGATGCCTCCTCTGCTGTTTATACAGCAACTCCTTGGGAGCTTACTGGTGACCTCACTCACACGCAGTAACACAACAACCCTCTAGGGAGTTGTTATTTGACTGCGGTTTTCTGTGAGGTGGAGGTACTTCCCCAGACGGGCTGCTTTGATGCGCCCTACCTCTCTTAAAACATACAGACCAAGACAAACAGACATGTTCATGCACACAAATGTTTGCCTTGTGTGGGAATCGAATTCACGAGCTTTGGTGTCAAAGTCGCGTCATTCCCGACTGAGCTACCGAGCTCGTAAAAACTCACTTTTTCAGTTGCACTAACGCGCTACGCACTACGCGCTACGCGCTAATCGCCATCTAACTTCTCAAAACGGATTTTATTACGGAACCCCTTTAGCGTATTAGGTTTGATACACCACGTGTAGGCGAGACTAAGACTCTAAAGTTGCCACTTGCTTCCTTCAGATTTACAGAAAATATTTCAATACACTGACAGACAAATCGCTTACGATATGTATATTAGTTATAATTTAGCACGACCCAATTTAAGACACACAGTCATTTCAGCGAAGGACTAACGAGGTGTTTGAGAAGTAGGACATCCTCAATGCTTATTCACATCCCTGCAGAATTCCAGCGTCCTCGTTTCAAACCTAATTCAAAATAACCCGGTTACGGAACACACTGTTTGTTTTCAATGCGCTTTTATTGGGTCACACTGCATGTAACTGCGGAATGGAAACTTCTGAGTTTATTTTAACCGCTTATATTTGTGTCCTTAATAATAATTAATGAAAAATATGTGTACCCACGTGACATTATGTTATACTAGCTGCTGCCCGCAGCTCCGCCCGCGTGGAGTCAAATAACGCGGCCTATGTGTTAATCCAGATCATAATCTATCTACGTGCCAAATTTCACTCAAATCCGTTCAGCCGTTTAGGCGTGAAAAAAAGATAAAAAGATAAAAATCATTTATTTGCCATTAGACCCTTACGGGCACTTAGACACGTCTTACATTGTTTAAATTAAATCATATTGTAACTTAATAATTTTGGTTTTTTTTTTTTTTGTTACTTTTAATCTCTTTTTTAATCTACCAGCATTTCGGAAATGACCATTGGCGAAGAAGAAATGCCAAAAGAAACTTGCCAATATGGGTCTTTTTTTCCATCGTTAAAAATATATTACAATAAATATATGTCAGTGTACATATAATGAAATCAAGTGATACATTTAAAGATATATTAATACATGTGCTGAATCATTTCCAAACATCTCTATCAGTTAGATATTCATCGATTCTATAATAACCCTTCTTGCACAGAGTATTTTTGATGTACCTTTTGAACATATTCTCAGGCAAGGACAGAACTGTTTCAGGTAATTTATTATAGAATCGAATACAATTTACAATGAAAGATCTACTAGTCTTAGCAAGTCGATGTACAGGCATGCGCAATCTATTCTTACTTCTAAGATTTTCACTAAATTTAGAAAATGACTCTATATTTTTACGAGCATACATTATATTCTCATAAATATACTGAGAGGTAACCGTGAGGATATTTATTTCTTTAAATAGTTCTCTAAGAGATTCCCTGGCGCCCATGTTATAAATAGAGCGGATGGCTCTCTTTTGTAATATAAAAACAGTTTCAATGTCAGCCGCTTTTCCCCACAACAGTATACCATACGACATAATGCTATGAAAGTAGCTGAAATAGACTAAGCGCGCAGTAGCCACATCCGTCAATTGTCTAATTCTCCTAACCGCATATGCGGCGGAGCTGAGCTTACTGGTCAGTTTTTTTATGTGGGGGCCCCACTGCAATTTGGAGTCTATTGCAATTCCAAGAAATACAGTATCATTAATAAATTCTAGTATATTATTGTTAATTAAAACTTCTGTATTGGTAGAAGGCACATTTGGTAGACTAAATTTTATACATTTGGTTTTGGTTGAATTTAATAAAAGATTATTACACGTGAACCAATTTAGAATGGCAGATAGAACACTATTTACATTGTCAATATTTTCGCACCGGCGAGTAACATTAAAAATCAAAGAAGTATCATCAGCAAATAGTAGTATATCCGCCATTTTCTGCACCATGTAGGGCAGATCATTTACATATACTAAAAATAAAAAGGGGCCCAATATAGAGCCCTGGGGCACCCCAATATTAACATTGCTGCCTTTAGATTTGACCCCATTTATATCAACAGTCTGTATTCTGTTACTTAAATAAGTTGCAATCAAATTATAGGCTTTACCTCTAACTCCATAATGGCACAGCTTGAGCAATAATGTCCGATGGTCGACACAATCAAAAGCTTTGGAGAGATCACAGAATACCCCAATAGCGTCCTGGGATCTCTCCCATGCGCTAAGAACATGCTTGACCAATGCTACTCCTGCATCTGTAGTGGATTTACCTGCTGTAAATCCGTATTGTGAATTATGAAAAATTTCATTGGTCTTAAAATAGAGTTGCAATTGGTCAAGCATTATCTTTTCAAATACTTTACTCAATACTGGCAAAATAGATATGGGTCTATAATTCCCCAGTTCACTTTTTTCACCAGACTTGAATAATGGAATCAATTTACTAAATTTCATCAAGTCTGGGAATACACCCATATCTATACATTGATTAAAAATAAGTGCCAAGTGTGGAGCTATTGACTCAATAATATAATAAAATACTTTTATAGACATTCCCCAATGATCCTCTGAGTTTTTAGTGTTTAATTGTTTAAAAGTTTTAATAATGTCGCTTGACTGAATATGTGTAAATTTAAACAGCTCCACACTTTGTTGTACATTCTCCTTTAATAACTCATCCGCAGCATGTGGAGATGAGTTAAGGGAGTCAGTGGTACTGTAAGGGATATTAAGGAAGTAGTCATCAAATAGATTTGCTACTTGTTTCGCAACTGTTACAGTTTGATTATTATGTTTAATAGAATACTCATTATCCCGTGGTTTATCTTTACCTGTTTCTTTTTTAACAATATCCCATACTGCCTTTATTTTATTTGTAGACTGTTTAATTTTATTTTTAATATACATAGATTTTACAACTTTGCAAACGTTTTTAAATATTTTGGAATAATTTTTAACATATTTAACAAAGTCTGGGTCAAATCTATAAGGTTTTTCTCCATATAATTCAAACATTTTGTTTCTACTTATTAATATACCTGTAGTTGCCCAGTCATTAAACTTTAATTTATTTGTGGCATTAATCTGTTTACTTTTGAATATTTTCTGGTATTCACTGGATATAATATGAAACAATTTTGTGTATAACAAGTCAGGATTGTCTACAGAGTAATCCAATGAAGGCAACCTGTCCCCCAATACATTGTTGTACTTAATAAGCTTGTTGGTATTGAATTAAACAATTTTTAACGGAAGTATCGCGTATTTTATTTATTTTGTTGAACCTGACGTTTCGAACGCTTTGCAGCGTCCGTGGTCGCAGGAAGACTAAGGTGGTATTTGTCTTACATTAGTTATTCAATTATTACATCTACCGACATGGATGGATTAATTATATATGTTCCGATTCATACAAAAATCGCTCACAGTGTCCGAACATTTTTTAGATCTTTGGGTTTGGGACTTGATTATTTTTAGGACTGGATCCCAAGCAGGTGGTACTTGCCAACCATCTTCTCTATTGAAATTGGGGTGTTTTCTTATTTCAATAGCCTCGCGCAACATTCTCGGCATGTAGCGATTCTCCTTGGCGAGGATTTGTGGTTTATCGAACCGGATGTAATGGTTTGGCTGGTCCAGTGTATGTTCACATACTGCAGAGTTTTTATCGCGCCTATTCTTCATGTCAGCAATGTGTTCTTTCACACGAGTACCTACGCTTCTCTTTGTTTGCCCTATGTTATAGGATGATACCACTTATAAAAAGGTAAACAAAGACCCCACCGCAAAAATTCTAACTAAAACTAAAGAATTAATAAAGAAGCACTCCGAAAAACTGGATCTAGACGTAAACATGCTTGTACCTTCTTGCGTTAAACCACCAAAACTGTATGGATTACCTAAAATACATAAAAACAGCATTCCTTTACGACCCATAGTTAGCCAGATTGACACACCAACCTACAAACTGGCTCGACATCTATCGAAGGTATTCTCACAACTTCGTGGACATACAAGTGCATATGTTAAGGATTCCTACCATTTCATTAGCCAAATAAAAGACCTAAAATTGACTAGTGATGAAACTATGGTCAGTTTTGATATACAGTCACTATTCACCTGCCTACCTGTACAAGACTGCATAGAAATTGTGAAAAGGAAGCTTTGTGAAAATGACATGCCTGAGGAATATGGAGAACTTCTAGAACTTTGCTTAACATCTGGCTATTTTCTTTGGAATGACGAATTTTACACCCAAATCGATGGCGTAGCTATGGGCTCTCCCATTTCTCCTGTTGTAGCTGACATTTTCATGGAAGACCTTGAGGAGAGAGCGCTGTCGATGGCACCGGCTGTGCCGAAGATGTACAAACGGTACGTAGATGATACTTTTGTTGTCATACCCAAAGATAAAGTGTCTATATTCCTACACCACCTTAATTCCATCAACAACAAAATCAAATTCACCATGGAATTAGAGGCAAATAATTCACTAGCATTCCTTGATATATTAATTACCAGGAAACTTGACAACTCACTTACTCACACAGTGTATAGGAAACCCACCCATACAGACAAATATCTCAATGGTAACTCACACCACCATCCATGTCAGTTAGCTACCGTAGGCAAATCTTTGTTTCAGAGAGCACAAGGCATCTGCGACGCTGAGCATCTAGAGGAGGAACTCCAACATGTCAAACAAGTACTGCGGAGCAACAGTCACAAACTCCCTCGCATGCGTCACAGAAGCCGCCCGAAGCCACCTACAGTTGAACGTCAACCTGCCATCTTACCATACTTAAAGGGAGTCACAGACAAAATTGGCAACATCTTACGGCGAGCTTCAATTAAAACTTATTTCAAGCCCCATAAGAAGATCAGTCAAATTCTAAGACCTATCAAGTCTAATATCCCCTTACAAGATGCAGGAGTATACAAATTAGACTGCGAATGTGGTTTATCATACATAGGGCAAACAAAGAGAAGCGTAGGTACTCGTGTGAAAGAACACATTGCTGACATGAAGAATAGGCGCGATAAAAACTCTGCAGTATGTGAACATACACTGGACCAGCCAAACCATTACATCCGGTTCGATAAACCACAAATCCTCGCCAAGGAGAATCGCTACATGCCGAGAATGTTGCGCGAGGCTATTGAAATAAGAAAACACCCCAATTTCAATAGAGAAGATGGTTGGCAAGTACCACCTGCTTGGGATCCAGTCCTAAAAATAATCAAGTCCCAAACCCAAAGATCTAAAAAATGTTCGGACACTGTGAGCGATTTTTGTATGAATCGGAACATATATAATTAATCCATCCATGTCGGTAGATGTAATAATTGAATAACTAATGTAAGACAAATACCACCTTAGTCTTCCTGCGACCACGGACGCTGCAAAGCGTTCGAAACGTCAGGTTCAACAAAATAAATAAAATACGCGATACTTCCGTTAAAAATTGTTTAATTCAATGTGTAACAATCGCGAAAACCTAAGACAATACTAAGCTTGTTGGTAGTCAGTGGTCTATACAATACATGACTTTTTAAATCTGTCTTCTTCGAACATTGATATACCACTAACTGACCACAATGGTCCGAAGGCAAGTCGCCAATTATTGATTTATTTCTATGCTCACAATTACAAAAGATATTATCTAGACAAGTTGCAGATGTGGCTGTTATACGTGTAGGCTCCAGGAAAACATTTTGTAAATTAAATGATTTAAATAAATTTAAAAATCTAAGGGTTATCTGTGTATTTACTAGAATGTCTACATTAAAATCACCACAGACTATAATGTCTTTTTTACCTATGAAAACTTTTCTCAAAGCATCCTCCATTACCTGCTCAAATTGTGTAAAGTCACCGCTAGGAGGTCTGTATACACAAATAATTATGTAATTATCTAATTCAGCACATGACATCTCAATAGCGCATTCAATAGAGAGCCTAACAATATCCTTACGTTCTTTAGCTCTATGGCAATTTTTTGTTATAATCATTGAACCGCCTCTAATCGAAGACTCTCTATTAAAGCAACTTACTATTTTATAGTTGTTAATCGCAAATAACATTTCACTTTTGTTTAACCAATGTTCAGTTAAACATAAAATATCAATATTACATTTTTCTAAAAATAATTGAACTATTTGTTCACAGCCAGGAAAGCCTTGGATATTTTGGTGTACTAAATTTAGGTTTTGCTTCCCTTTTGTCTTTCTATGCAGTTTAAATCTGCAGTCAAATCTATACAATTATTTTGTTGTTTACATTGTAAACTGTTTATGTTATTAATATTATAGGCCACTAAAGTGGCTATCTTATTTCTACATTTCTTTGAAAGATATGTTATATCTTTTGTCAAATAAAAGTTACTAATAAAATTATTAGTGTCAAAAAATATAAATTTGTCATTGTGACAACATGTCAAATGATATAAATTGTTAATATTGTATATGTTAGTATTTATTTTTGGTAACTGGCAACTAACATATGGAAGTGCGCATAATAATATCTTATTAACCTTTAACTGGTACAATTTATCTAATGCATTAATAATATCTATTTTTTGGATTTCTGTACTATTCCCTATTAATAGAACAATGGTAGTATTGTCATCCACCTGTGTATTCATAATTTTTTCAACAATTTGGGTATAGGTTGAATTTGGCATACAATAATTAATAATATTGCCTTTTACATAGTTACTCATTAGTGGGCCTAGGTTACAGCCTATTTTATCTGAAAATACTATGGTTTTACACTGAGAAACTAAACTACTGTCACTAGTAGCTGAATTTAGATTATTATATTTTTTAGCTGGAACACCTGCTGAAATATGTTGGGTGTCACTTGTGTTACTACAGGTACAGCGATTACTTAGT
This sequence comes from Pyralis farinalis, assembly GCA_947507595.1. Classification (NCBI taxonomy): domain Eukaryota; kingdom Metazoa; phylum Arthropoda; class Insecta; order Lepidoptera; family Pyralidae; genus Pyralis; species Pyralis farinalis. Next base: position 5,936,775 of record OX382282.1, on the reverse strand, counting down.
GAATCAAACCTATCTGCATTGTATCTACTGATTTCAAGTAGTTCATCTAATGCCAAAATATGTTCCTTTATTTGGCCTTGTGATGAACTGTATTTAGCAGTTAAATCGTGAAGCGACTTATTCAAGTTTTCAATTTTACATTGCAGATATTTTATGTCAGTATCGTACATGTGTTGTCTTTCCACCATTTGTTTTTGACATAACTTAAGGTCCGAATGAAGTTTAACATTAGTCATGGATGTTTTCTTATATTTTGAAATGTTATGATATTTAGTTTTTAATGTTTTTTCTAATTTAGACACAGATTTCTTAACTTTTAAATACTTCTTTATTTTATTATGAGAGTTAGTCAAATATTTTGTTTCATGTTCATTCTCATTACCTGTTGAGGCAGACGTGGAAGCCTTGTGGACTAGTTCTTCATAACAGTTCATTACTGCTACTGACTCATGATGCTTTGCATCTTGTTGGTATTAATTAATTAGCTTATACGCCTCCCTCAACTCTGTTTCCAAGTTGGTGATACGTCTTAGAGCTTCCTCGTGAGTGTCACTACATTGGTGAAAAGTTTCAACGGTTTTTTGAAGTTGGTCCCGCTGATCGAGGACATCATGGTAATTAATGTCTAGTTCTGCGAGCTCAGTTTTGAGTTCGGTGTTTTTTTGTAAGATCTTCATGACCTCCTCTTCACTCTCCTCTCTCTCATGCAACAATTGTTCATTAAGATCTTTTGATGCCTTCAGTTCTTGTAAGGCCTTTGTTAATTTAATTTCAATTTGCCGGCTAGTAACAGCGCGGGTAGCGATGGTTGCCATTTTAGATATTGAGCAAAGATAAACTAAAGAGAACGACTACTGCACGGATGAAAAGAATACGATAATTGTTAACAAATGATACCAGCAGGAACAACAACAAAATTAATACAATTCTAAGTTTTTAATTATTTTAGTAGGTGGATGACTATGTTTTTTATTTCTATTTTGCACTTTGGGATGAATTCACCAGCCAAACACTACTCAAGTAACAGTGAAGTTGCTTCCCAGATTCTTCGCTACTTTTTCGAAGGACGGGGAGCTAGCACTGATTCCGAAGCAATATCCGACTAGCCCAAGTACCCAATTGTTTAAAGATCTTTGTAACTATTCTTATTGATAAATAAACTGACAGATTTAAGTTTCTTTTATCAACGATTCGTGAAAGCCGCAACGTAGGTACGAGTTTGTCAAAGTTAGGTATGTACTCTAGTTTCCACTATAATTGTATAGTGAAGATAGAACACAAGCATTCATGGGATGCTTATAATAAAGGATAATTATGGAAAAGTATAAATAATTGTCGTAAACAATACCTTTCTCCAATTAGTTTCAAACAGGTGATAGCCGTTAACCTAACTTCGACGTGACTTTGTACACCTTTAATAATTACGTATACGGGAGTAATACTCTCACGAACACTGACACACGGGTTTTACACGCTAACGTTGCTAAAATGCACTTTAAATACAGATTTACATCACAAATGAAATAATTATAATTTAATAAATACGGAGTAACAATTTTAACAATTACACTCCAGTGTTGCCAGCGACCAAAAAGAGCAACAAACATCCATCCATACATACAAACTTTCGCATTTATAATATTAGTAGGATTAGTTTTAGTGAAGACGTAATTGTGTTTGATATTTCACAGGAAGTAAATTATTGTAATATTCTTCTGTCCATGACTTTTTTTTATACCACCGATGTGGGAACAAGCATACGGCCTGTCTAATGGTTAACAGTCACCGTAGCCTATGAACATTTGCAACATCAGGGGTGTCACTCATGCGTTGCCGACCCTCTAAAAACCTCTTCGCGCCATTCTTGAAGAGCCCCATGCTGTTTAATTTTTAATGTATGTATGTTTAATTAAGTGAGATACAAGCATACGACATACCTGATGTAAAGCAGGTACCGTAGCCTATTAACGCTTGCGATATATTAATCATCAACCGCGCGATGCCTCCTCCGCTGCTTACACAGCAACTCCTTGGGAGCTTACTGGTGACCTTACTCACGCGCAAGAACACAACTACCCTCCAGGGAGATGTTATTTGGCTGCGGTTTTCTGTGAGGTGAAGGTACTTCCCCAGACGGGCTGCTTTGATGCGCCCTACCTCTCTTAAAACATCCAGGCCAAGACAAACAGACATGTTCATGCACACAAATGTTTGCCTTGTGTGGTAATCGAACCCACGAGCGTTGGTGTCAAAGTCGCGTCATTCACGACTGAGCCACCGAGCTCGTCAAATAGTATAAATATCCTACCATTGGTCAGTGGAAAGGAACCGGCGTATCGACCGCCTGGTCCTCGGTTTGAATCCTGGCATGTACCACTAAATTCGTGATTTGGATTTATGTACATATTTTTAATTATCGCTTGCTCGACGGTGATGGAAAACATCGTGAGGAAACCCACACATTCAGGTAATTTTATTTCGAAAGACGACCTATCCTAAGAAAGGTCTGGTTATCCTTCTGAGTTGTGGAGGTCTGACGGCAGTCTATATAAAAATCAGTATCTTCGCCAAATCCTTAGGCTTAGGTAACAGACCCCAGCGATCCTAATCCTAACTTATATATATATATTATAAATGTGAAAGTGAGTATATTTGTTTGTTTGATATTTCTTCACGCCTTGATTATGCAGCCGAAAATCATGAAAATTTGTATACATATTGTTAGGGGTACAGAGAAGGACATAGGCTACTTTTTATCCCGTGAAAGTAGGTTATTCCAACAGGAAAGCGAAAAAAATATAAGCGAAAAATATATATATAAATATAAAGTTTCCACTGTAGATGGCGTTGCAATCGCCAAATCCTAACTATTAATGGAAAGTGCATGGAAAAACAGTTCCTGGATAACTGTTTCTAAATTTGTTTTTAATGTCTTAGAATAAATAATTAATTTAAATAAAAGAAGAAGAGAACAGAGCGGCATAACACGCGTTGCTTACACGCTTCACTCGCTTCTTTAACATTCAAATTCCGACTCATCATTTGCCGAGCGTCGCGAATGAAGAACAATTTATTTGCTATAAGAAGCCTGCAACCCTAAATATTTATAGTACTTTTAATATACTCCGTAAAATATACCCTGCCATATGACATTTCTTATTAAAAAAAAACTCAATCTATGGCGTTTATCTATTTGATCTCATCTAATATTTTTTAAAAGCATTTTTAATACTATTTGCAATAAAAAGAGATAAGCATCACAGAGACTGCCTGGCCATGGCTTGGCATTGGCTTGGCCATGCTGCACGTATTAGAAATAGGAAAATTTGTGATGCAAAATATAAATATGTTCACACAAAGGCAAGGCAAACTCGTGCTGCCAAACTTATGCATAACATAATACCTAAAACAACGCGTTATCCGAAGAACGCCTTAATGATGTGTATAAAACCACCAGAGGGAGACTTTGCACAAAAGTCATCTGCGTGAGTACCTCTGCTCACCTATTTCTACCGCCAAGCAGCTATATTTATATAGCTGTGTTCCGGTTTGAAGGGAGAGATATGGCAGAGAAATTACTGGGTACTGAGACGAAACAGTCTTAGGTCACAAGATTGGCAGCGCGCGAGTAATGTCCCCGTGGTGTTGCGAGCGTCAATGCGTCAATAGGCTGCGGTGACCACTTACCATCTAATGCGGGCGGCATGCTCGTTTGCTAATCTAGTTGTAGAAAAAAAAACTATTTATTTTCTGACGTGTGAGAAAGAAAAGCTATTACTCCAGCGCGCGTAAAAAGATCATACGCTTTGCCTGCATGTTATGAAGATCATTACGAGCGAGTGTAAATAAAGTTACACAGAAATAAAACAGTAACACAAAAGATAAGTGATCATTCACGACGGTTTTTATCTATTACGGACCATAAAAGTTAAGAACGGAAGGCCAAGACTATGCCAAGAGCAAACGTGATGGTTAGAATATTATAGCTCAAGTAATAAAATTATGAACAGGTAACAATTTTGGCAGCATCCTTACAGACAGTGTTTTAAATAATTTCAAGGTGGTAGTAAGTTAATAGATTCAGTCGTTATTTTGCGAAAGTGAAATTTACATGCAATTTGATCTAACATGCTTTGTTTCATGCAGCGTTCGGGAAACTTCGACACATCTTTTCGTAGAAAATACCTCAACGACCTACGACTGAAGAGTAGGTCTCTACGCAACTGAGACGTGGCCCTTCGTTGCGGGCCGTATAGAGAAGCTCATGGTCGCTCAGCGTGCTATGGAAAGAGCTATGCTCGGGGTTTCTCTGCGTGATAGAATCAGAAATGAGGATATCCGCAGTAGAACTAAGATAACCGACATAGTCCACAGGATAAGTAAGCTGAAGTGCAGTGGGTCGGCCACATAGTTCGTAGAACCGACGACCGCTGGGGAAGAAAGGTTCTCGAATGTCGTCCCCGTACTGGTGCACGCAGTATGGGACGACTACCACTAGATGGAGCGACCACCTCAAGAGGTTTGTAGGGAGTCGATGCTGGTGGCACAGGATCGATACGAGTGGCACTCTAGAGGGGAGCCCTATGTTCAGCAGTGGAAGAATACAGGCTGGAATGATGATGATGAATGACGATGCTTTATTTTTGCGAACTAGCGCCGGCCGGCACCCGCCCGCTAACCGTTAGTAGACATTGTACGAGTACTACAGTGCCTGAAAGTGCCATGTGAAGAGAAACACGTGTCGCAGCGACGACCAGGACATTCGTGGCAGCGACGGTGGCGGGTGTACGCAGATTCTGTTCCAGATGGCGAGCAATCGCGATGACGACCGCAGCAGCTGAGGTAGAGACTATCGGAACAGTCATGACAGCGACGGCATGTTGTATCTATTAACGGTAGTGAGTGGGTGCTAACCGACGCTAGTTAGCATGAACTAATTTGTGGCGGAGGCACAGTTTTTTTTCTTTCCTTTTTTAAACTACGACATGTAAACAAGCATACGGTCCGCCTGATGAAAAGCGGCCATCGTAGCCTATGTATGGTAGCAACAAAAAAGAATGTCGCTAGCGCGTTGCTACCCCCGCTGCCAACACAGCAACTTCTCATCTTCTGGGGACCACACTCACTTGCAGGAACACAACAATTGTGCAGGGAGTTGTTGTTTAGCTGCCGTCTTCTGGTGGAGTTACTGCTCCAGTCGGGCTAACGTCGTGCCCTACCTCTCTTTCGCCAGAGCCTCGTCTGTTGATAAGCAGGGTGCACCACGTGCAGGTGAGGTTGGCTTTGGCTCTAAACATTAAGACACTTACACGCCAAATACTTAGTCCTTGAGCCACTGACACACACAGCAGGTTAGTTTAAATTGCATGAAGATGGTTGTAATTTTCTAAAGAGGGTGATAGATACACGAGCAAGTACGCATACTTATGGCTCGCCGACCTTTTCGCCCGTGTGTCACCCAAAGTACACGACTAATCTCAGAATTTAAGAGGGTGCACTAAGCTAAGTGGCGCCCTCATTTTGTTTTTATTAATAACACGGAATTTAAGACCAATTCCAAAAAAAATGCTCTGTAGTGCACTGAAGAATCATATTTATGTTTTTTGAGACATATTCTGTTTTTATTATTTATGTAGAATTAGTCATACTTTTGATTATTGCTATAACTGTCTAACTATCACCGTTCATGAGATACAGCCTGGTGACAGACGGACGGACGGACGGACGGACGGACGGACGGACGGACAGCGGAGTCTCAGTAATAGGGTTCCGTTTTACCCTTTGGGTACGGAACCCTAAAAAGGGCGTTTTAAGATAGCCTGAGGAGATAGTATCTCCATCACGCAAAAAATATTGAACCCTTAAGTTTAAGGAGAGATTTTATCTTCCGTTGTATGTTCTACCGATTGTACAGCGGGTTGTGTGCTGAAGAATAGTTCGATATGATGCCAGCTTTTTTTTACAAACGCACCGCTCGCCGTCGGCAGGGAGTTCACCCTCACACACTGGAACAGCAATGGTCGCGGTATACAGAGAAGTTTTCTTACGAGAACGCTCAAGTAGGGGAATGAACTCCCAGCCGAGGTTTTGCCAAGGGACAGCATGGAGTTGTTCATTGAAGAAGGTTTTAGACGGTTTTTAGAGGAGTGACTCACCTGGTGTTGCAAATATCCGTAGGCCACGGTGACTGTTTTCCATCAGGCAGACCGTGTGCTTGTTTGCTACCTAAGTGGTATAAACAATACAAATCAGATATAAATTGTGTGTATGTATGTATATCTTCACGCCAGGTCCCTTACGGGGTAGGCAGTGAACCGAGCGCCACAAGACGCGGTCCTTATTTTGGTTTTTTTTTTTTTTTTCTTTTTTTTTTTGTATTTAATAACGTACACCCCTGCCGTGGGCAAGGCGATCTAAGCAACTATGTACATGTTAAATACTCATTTAAAATAATTAAAATATAATAAATACACATTCATACATCATACTCTCTTTCATTCCGCAATTCATTCTTTCATTCATCATCTTTCAATTTTATTTTCTAAAATTTGATTTTGCCCATTTTAGAACGTCGGTGACACGATAGTGGCTATTTCCAAACTTCCCTCCCCATACTGCATCAGTCCAGCCACGGGCGACAGAGAGCTTCACAGCTCCACCTAGCCACCGCGATCCCTGCGGCTATACAGAGTATAGCCGAGGTATACAGCATTAGTCCTAGGTGGAGCTGCTCTGCTTATTCCGATCTATAGTAGCCGTGGCTAGACTGACGCAGTATTTTATAAATTTTGCTCGTGTTTTCCCCATCACTATTTCGGAGACTGTAGTTTCGGTGACCCGCATTCCCAACTCCTGCTCCAAATCGTACCTCTGTTTGGAGAATGCGGGACACCGAAACAATATGTGCTGCACTGTCTGGTCCACGCCGGGCTCCCAGAAGCAGGATGGGTCATCCGCGCACTTGAACCTGTGCAAGTACGCGGAGAACCCACCATGCCCCGAGAGGACCTGCGTAGTGATGCTCGACGGCACCATTTTACCCACGATGCCGTACGCCGCCGCCGCACTCGGGAAGAACATCTTCGTTGTCGAAGCTGTTGTTCCCGATTTGTATCTCCTGTCCCATTCGTCAATGGTCCCCTTGCGGATCATACCTTTGACGAATGAGACAGGGCAGCGGTCGTAGTCTGGCCGTCTCCGCAACCCCAGTGCGGCGCCCCTGGCGAGTTCATCGGCGCGTTCGTTCCCCTCCAACCCCGCGTGTGCCTTAATCCAGAACAGCGAGACGCTCTTACCCTGGCTTTTGCACAGTTTAAGAGCGTCCCGTGTTTGCACCGCTAGGGGATGGGGGGACTCGACGTTCGCCACCGCCTGGAGCGCCGCCATGGAGTCGCTGAAGATGCCGATACTGGGTCCATCGCAGCTCAAAGCGTACTCGGCCGCCGTGCAGATAGCCAGGAGTTCCGCCTGGTAGACGGTACAGTAGGACGACAAAGCAAGCTTGACGGCCTTGGTTTCCGCGCCGCCGTTCCATATGGATACAGCGGCGCCAACCCGGCCCTCAATCTTGCTGCCGTCCGTGTAAATTCGCAGGGCAAAGTTGGAGTGTGCCCTGCATTGTTCCTCGTCCACCAGGCTGCCGAACTCCAAGCTATCTAGCTCCGCGGGATGCGGGGCCTCGATCTTCGAGGCCATCCGCTCGATCTCCCTGTCCCCGAGCAGCGGATGGGGTAGCCCCCTCTTGGCCTCGTACAAAGAGGCGACCTCGCGCACTCTGAGGTCAAGAGGCAGCACCCCAGCCAGCAGCAGTGCGGAGTTCAGGGAGACCGTGCGGTAGGCTCTGCAGATCTTCTGCGCGAAGCCCCGCTGTACGCTGTTGAGCTGTTTCTGGATGCCCAGCTTATTGACCGCTGGAGCCCATGCGGCGGCAGCGTACAATATCGTAGGTTCCACTACGGCTGAATATATGATCTTCACTACTTCAGGGTTGAGACCCCAACTGACGCGGGCCGTATGCGCAAGGCGCCCGTATATGGCCACTGCCCTTTTACAGACAGTAGCCACGTGCGTGTTGAACGTCAGACCCGCGTCAATCGTCAACCCCAGCAGTTTGATCTGCCGAGACATGCCAATGTCTATCCCGCCCATGGTAAGCCGCGGAGTGTCATACCTAAGTTTGCGCGTGACCAGCATAGCGCTGGTCTTATGCGGCGCAAACTTCAACCGGTTTTTGACACCCCACGCCCTCACATGCTCGAGAGCGGCATTGGCCTGTCTCTCTATATCCAGCGCAGTGTTGCCGTCGAACATCAGCACGACGTCATCGGCGAAGGCCTGACAGTGCACCCCCGCAAGGTCGAGTTGCTGCAGAAGAGGATCCAATAGGAGGTTCCACAAAATCGGTCCTCCTATGGACCCTTGGACGCACCCTTTGGTGGTGGACCGCAAGGTTTCCCCCCCGGCGTACCTAACTCTGACCGTCCTATCGCTGAGATAGCTGTCGATCACTCTCCTCAAGCCCAGAGGACAATTTTCCTCAGCCAGTCGTAGTTTTATTGCCGGCCACCAGGCGTTGTCGAAGGCTCCCTCTATATCCAGCGAGACGAGAGTGAGCATTCTCCTCTCGTCAAGCTTGGCGCGGATGTGCTGCACCAGGTTATAGAGGGAGTCTTCGGTGCCTCTTTGTGGCATAAACCCGTACTGGCGAGTACTAATCCTCGGTAGAATGTGGTGCTTGAGGCGAGCGATCAGCATTTTCTCGTATACCTTGCCCACGACAGGCAAAAGCCCAATCGGCCTGTACGATTTGGGCAAGGTATACGAGTCCTTGCCTGGTTTTCGAAGGACAATTACGAGGGCCCCCTTCCACAGCCGAGGAAAGTAGCGGAGGGCTCGACATTTATTAAGAAGGGCCAGGAAGAACTCAGGGTCACTGTTGATGGCCCGAGCGCAAATGTCAGGCGTGAGGCCGTCGGCACCGGGAGCCTTCTTCGGGTTGAACGACGATACAGCCGCTGTGAGTTCCCTCATGGTAAACGGCGGGTCATGATCATCATCGACCCGCTCGTTTACCTCGCGGGCCTTCTTTCTCATTTCGCGGTGATCTGTATCGTCGTCCAACTCGCTGTCGGCAGGATAGAACGTATCCGCCAACAGCTCGAGAGACTCCCTGTGATCCAACGGCCTCCCGCCCTCCTGGAGGAGTACATCCTCCTTGCGCTCGGTTGCCCTCCCAATGACCCGATAGATACCTTCCCAGACGCCTTCTCTGTCTTGCCTCCCGCAAAATTTCCTCCAGCTGTCAGTCTGGGCATCCCGCACTGCGGCCTCGTATTTGCCCTTCTGTTCGAGGTACGAACTGACCACCATTTGTCTCCGGTCCGGCGCTGCGTCGCTTGGTGTTGGTTTGCCTCTTCAGCTCCTCGAGTTCCTCCGACCACCACGGCAATCTAAATGAAACCCCGCCTTTGATTTTGGGCATCGCTGCCTGGCAGGCCTCGGCTATGGCTCGGGTATACCCGTCCACGATTACCTCCAGGTCCTCCCACACCTGGACCGCCTCAACGCTCTCCACGTTCAGGCGGTCCCTCCGCATGATTGCTGCCAGTTTCTCACGAAACTGACACCAATCCGCTTTCCTGGTGTTGAAGATCCTGGTGGTCCTCGCCACGGATACCCCTTTCGCCCGTGCCAAGTTGATTTCAAATAGAATGCCGTTGTGGTCAGAGGACGTTAGGGCCTCGGAGACGCGCCAGCCATCCACCAGGCTCAGCATATCCTCAGAGCAGGCCGTCACGTCGACATGGCTGCTGTACCTCTTCCCGCCTCGAACGGTATCGAATGTCGGGACGTCCCCCGAATTAAGTATCTGGAGGCCCAGCTCCCCTAAGGCTCCAGTCATCATCTCCCCCCTGGAGTCCTCTTGGGAGCTGCCCCACCAGAAACTCTTCGCGTTGGCGTCCCCGCCTATGACCAACCTTCCAGGTCCGGTTTCACGCTCAACCCGTCTAAGCTGCTCCAGGTATGGCTCCATGGGTTTGTCAGGTTCGAAGTAGTAGGAGACCAGTGTAATCTTCCAGGCACTAGTCCGGATCCCCACCACAACGATGTTGTTTGTGGTGAGTTGTGGGTACTGTACGACATCGAGGTCGTGATCGAAGACGGCTATTGCCGCCTTTACAGTACCCTCGCCGTTCCCCAGTGCCTGGAAGACTCTCACTCCACGATAGTCTCTTACGCTTCCAACCCGACCCACATAGGGCTCCTGCAGCAGTGCGACAGATATTTTGCGCTCACCTGCCGCCAACAGCAATTCGTGCGTTGCTAGCTGGCTTCTCTGTAGGTTGGCCTGAGCCATTCGATACTGGCGGGTGGTCCCCGAGGCAATCTCAGCAATAGGCGACAGAGGCCCGCGCCAACCCGTCCCACTTCTTTCTTACCGGGCATTCGCCGCCGAACGCATTGTGTTTCGCGTTCGGCAGCTTTGCCCGGGTGCAATTCTTGCATGCTGGCGTCCCCCCCGCCCTGGCGTCCGCGCACTCCGCCTTGAGGTGCGGGCCACCGCAGTGGCTACACAGATCGGCGGGTTCTTTGCAGAACCGCCGACCATGTCCGAACCCCAAGCAGCGTGTGCACTGGACGAGGGGCGTCTGGTCCTCCACGACGCACCTCTGGAGGTCGATACGCAGCTTCTGCTCCGCTATCGACCTCCTCCAAATCACGGGGGAGACGCTCAGCACGACGTGGCGGTTGTGCGGGTTTCGCGCCTTCCTACTATATTTGACAGCGACGCGGTCCTCCCCGCCGTCGAGGCCCCGAAAGACGTCCCGGTTCTGGTTGCGAAGGGCGCGTATGAGCTCTGCATCGCTGTGGATGCTCAGCACGTCCCTCACCACCAGAAGCGGGTCCTTGTTCTTCGCGTCCTCGACGACCAGGCCGCTCCCCGTCGCTGCCAATCTCTCCTTCACCTTATCCCTTTCCTTCTCGTCCCTACATCCTACTATAACCCTGCGGTCCTTCACCTTCCGCACCCGCTCGACCCTGACCCATCCCTCCTTGGCATCGACCGCTTCCCTGATTTTTTGGAGCACCTCGTCCCCCGTTTCTGTTTCCACGGTCGAGGAGACGACTACGGAGTGAAGAGCGGCCGGCTCCGCGTCCCGTTTCGCGGTCTGGCCCGCCGCCACAACACTCGCGTATGTCGCCCCCTCAATCGCCTTCTCTTGATTCCTCATTCTCTCTCTTATTTCCTCTAGCAGTTTATTACTCTGGACGAGGAGCTCCGTGTTTTTCTCTAGTGTGGCCATTATTTCCCTTTCTGACGCCCCGTTGTCCGCTCCCGTGGGTTTGACAGGGTTAGCGACGGATGCCACGACCGATGTCGAAGCATCCCCCGCCAACCCGGTCCCTTTCCTGCCGCCCGCCAAGTCGGCTTCCGCTTCCTTCACCAGTTGGTAGAGGCGGTCCAGAGCCTGCAGCACATCCTGTTTAATGTCCGTCTTCAGATTTCTGGAGACGGACAGGGCACTTTTGGCCTTGTTGCTGCAGGCCCTGGCCTCCTCCACCCTGGTCCTTGTCGACTTGGCGGCCGGCTGGGTGGGTTTGGACTTGGCCCGGGGCGCCTTGGTGACCGTTGTCGATGCCAAGGCGGATACTGTTGTTTTAGCGGGGGTAACACTGCCCGGTCCGCCGGCCTCCCATTCCCCGATACTCTTCCTAACGTCTGTGGCCGAGATATTGTCGGCCCGCTCCTTCGGGGTCAGGGAGGCCGCGTCCCGGGCGTCTCCTTGTTTCACCGGCGTTCTATACATTTGGCAGGGGTGCGTGTCAACTGATTAAAATATAAAATATAATTAATGTATCAGCCTGGGCTGTATAGGGGCCGCGTCTATATATGTCAAAATAAAATAAAAATGTTGATTTATTTTGTATAAAATAATTTAAATAAAATGAAGAAAAAATTTAAAAATAAATGCGATTAAGATAAGATTTTGGCTGTAAAGGAGCCGCGTCGTTTCCGTCAATAAATTAAAATTTTGTATAAGTAGTAAAACTATTGTTTATAATTTGCACCTGCTTTCCTACTGGTATTGCCCTAGACTTTATACTACAGCCAACAAAGGGTGTGGTGGGGGCGATTTTTTGATCGGAATCTACGCAGGAGGGCGAGAACAGATGTAGTGTGAGGTTTGCACCGACGAAAGGCGCTAAAAGACAACGTATGGACGCAAAAATCGAGTCAATACGCAAAAATTTTCGAAAAACAGCAGGAAAACAGATGAAAAGTACTAAAAAACACACTTCAAAGCGGTTCTCTGTATGCTATGTTGTACACTGAATCTATAGGCTACTTTTCGGTGCGTTTGGAGAACCTCCGAGCACAGAAACACAAAATGAAGACTAGTCTGTTGCGCAAAAGTACTGTTTCAACCGAATGGGTTTAGAACATACTCGGCCACGCTGCTCAAATGCGAATTAGGGGGAGGCCAGTGCTTTCAAGCCGCCTGAGGGCCACTGACTTAGTTTAACGACTGTCATCTGTCGACAACAGCCGGGACCGACGGCTTAACGTGCCCTCCGAAGCACGGAAAAACGGAGATAGATAAACCCATCCATAGACAGGTTGCGGTCAACATTGCTTAAACCTGCGTGTTCAGTTAAAATGACACGTGCAACGACACCATCGCGATCTCAAATTAAAAAAAAGTTTTTTTTTTTTAATTTACATTGTCATACCTATTTGTTTATATGTGTATGAATATGTTATTACAACTTTATTACTATGTATTTATGTAATATTTATAGACACATAGCCGTTAACCATTTTTATTGCTTTCTCCAAGCTTAACCCGTTGGAGATTGCTCTTTCCCATTCTGCCTTTGTACTCGTAACTTGTGGTCGGCGAACATAAATAAATATAAATATTTAAGTTTTCGTTCCAACGATGTATGACCATAAAACTTGTTTTATGGACATTCCTTTGATGCATATTCGATTTCAAAAGAATATCAAAACTTATATATATCATTCAAAATTGTTGAATGTCAGATTTAATATATTCGGTATATTTCTTCTCCGCCAATAGTCATTTGAAATGCTGGTAGATTAAAAAAGAGAAAAACTTAAAAATTTAATCTATACAGATAAATAAAATTTTAGTGTCTGTTTGTAATATTAAAATAACCGTTTTTTACTAAATGCATATGGATGTATATACGGTACATATACCAAAATTATTTTTTTTACAATTTTTGTCTGTCTGTCTGTTTGTTCCGGCTAATCTCTGAAACGGCTGGACCGATTTTGACGGGACTTTCACTGGCAGATAGCTGATGTAATAAGGAGTAACTCAGGCTACTTTTATTTTAGGTTTTTTTTATTAATATAAATAAACAATAAAAAAATAACTATTCCGCGCATAAGTACATAATACATATCAATTATTATTTTGCTGTTTGCTATTTTACTCTGCTTATTTAGGTACTTATAATCAAATCAAATAAATAAAATTATAACTGAACAATAACTTTTTGTTAAATTCCGCACGGACGAAGTCACGGGCACAGCTAATGAGATGTAATATTGAGAATGTAAGACGTGTCTAAGTGCCCGTCAGGGTCTAAAGGCAAACAAGGAATTTAATGTTTTATCTTTATAGGACTTACCAGTTAGGATTATTAAGCTAAATGGCGCCCTCATTTTGTTTTTATTGACACATCTGAATTTAAGACCAATTAAATAAAAATGCTCCATACTGGCACTGTAGAACCATATTTATGTTTTTTTAAACATATCATGTATTTATTATCTATGTATAAGTAACCAAAATTTGTATGATTGCTTATTGTGGCCACTTATAGCAATAATCAAAATTATGACTAATCGTACAAAAATAATGAATACATGATATGTTTCAAAAAACATGAATATGGTCCTACAGAGCCATAAGAGAGGTAGGGCGCATCAAAGCAGCCCGTCTGGGAAAGTATCTCCACCTCACAGAAAACCGCAGACAAACAACAACTGCCTAGAGGGTTGTTGTGTTCCTGAGTGTGACTGAGGTCAACCGTAAGCTCCTAAGGAGTTGCTTTGTAAGCAGCAGAGTTAATAGGCTACGGTACTATTTTACATCAGGTGGGCCGTATGCTTGTATGCCTCCCGTACATTGTATAAAAAAAAATCGCCCAAGTGCGAGTCGGACTCGCGCACGAAGGGTTCCGTACCATTATCTATAAAAACGGAAAAAAAATCACGTTTGTTGTATGGGAGCCCCCCTTAAATATTTGTTTTATTTTGATTTAATTATTTATTCTTAAAGTGAATATATAACTAAATATTCTGTGAATATTTCAAGCGTCTACCTGTTGCCGTTATCAATATCGAGCAAAAATGAGCAAAAAAATCGGCCAAGTGCGAGTCGGACTCGCACACGAAGGGTTCCGTACCATTATCTATAAAAACGGCAAAAAAAATCACGTTTGTTGTATGGGAGCCCCCCTTAAATATTTGTTTTATTTTAATTTAATTATTTATTCTTAAAGTGAATATACAACTAAATATTCTGTGAATATTTCAAGCGTCTACCTGTTGCCGTTATCAATATCGAGCAAAAATGAGCAAAAAAATCACGTTTGTTGTATGGGAGCCCCCTTAAATATTTATTTTATTCTATTTTTTAGTATTTGTTGTTATAGCGGCAACAGAAATACATCATCTGTGAAAATTTCAACTGTCTAACTATCACGGTTCATGAGATACAGCCTGGTGACAGACGGACGGACAGCGGAGCCTCAGTAATAGGGTTCCGTTTTACCCTTTGGGTACGGAACCCTAAAAATCACGTTTGTTGTATGGGAGCCCCCTTAAATATTTATTTTATTCTATTTTTTAGTATTTGTTGTTATAGCGGCAACAGAAATACATCATCTGTGAAAATTTCAACTGTCTAACTATCACCGTTCATGAGATACAGCCTGGTGACAGACGGACGGACGGACGGACAGCGGAGCCTCAGTAATAGGGTTCCGTTTTACCTTTTGGGTACGGAACCCTAAAAAAGAAGTATTGAGCGTTTTTTTGGAGTGGGTTTTAATTTTTTTGTTGTTAATAAAAACAAAATGGGGGCGCCACTTAGTTTTGCACGCCCTCTTAAGCTGTGGTCATAAGGATGGATAGATTATTATTATGGTAACTCTATATTAATATATAAAGGTGACGAGTTTGTATGTTTGGAACTACCGGTCGGATTCGACAAATTCTTTTTGCATCTGATAGCCCAATTCCTGAGGAAGATTATAAGCTATCCAATGTAAAATAAGACTCTTAAGAAGCCGAGGAAATGAAAAGAAAGCAGCAGACGCTGTTCCTTCGGGATACCGGAACACGCACGAAGTCGCGGGGCTCAGCTAGTTTCGAGATACAACTAAAGAAACTATTTCTCAATAAGACGTATTATGATTTAAAGCATTATTTTAATGACAAATTATGAATTTATTTAATTTATAGGCAGATAAAAATTTAATTGATTTGATGATTTTTTAACGAATGTTTTGACTCTATCTTGTAATCATTTTGTGATGAATAACTAATTACTTTATTTATAAAATGTTTATGTAATCCAATGTAATATATGTTAAATTACAATAATTTGTTCACCTATGCATTGAAAAGGTGATTCGTACATTATAATCCATACCTCTATGTACAAATCTCTGTGAATATAAATAAATAAATAGATTTAGTGTTCAATAATTCTATATCTTTATTTGCCTAACGTCAAATTGCGAAAACTTCCCCTTTTAAGTGGTAAAAAAATAATTTATTATAGACTGGAGACACGCCCTAGTTTCGCGCGGGTAGTTAGACAGAATGATAGATTAGTGGTACTTTTTGTAAATATTGTATTTTTTTTATTGATACAACGTCGGGAGACATTCAAGCATACGTCCCACCTGATGTAAAGCAGTTTCTGTAGCCTATTAACGCTTATAATAGGTATATTAAGTATCACTCGCGCGATGCCTCCTCTGCTGCTTACACAGCAATTCCTAAGGAGCTTACTGGTGACCTCACTCACACGCAGGAACACACAACCCTCTAGGGAGTTGTTATTTGACTGCGGTTTTCTGTGAGGTGGTACTTCCCCGGACGGGCTGTTTTGATGCGCCCTAAACATCCAGACCAAGACAAACAGACGTGTTCATGCACACAAATGTTTGTCTTGTGTGAGAAATCGAATCCACGAGCGTTTGTGTCAAAGTCGCGTCACGTCACGATTGAGCTACCGAGCTCATCAAGATATATATGTATATTTGCAGGTCCCTGGGTAGGCAGAGAAAAACCAAGCGCCACAAGACACGGCCCTTGCACATCTCACTCGCTTCTACGAGCCCTAAATCTCACTCGAGTGATAAACACTGACACCTGTACCACGGGTATATCCTACAACAAATGTCAGTATAGACTGAACAGCTATAGAATTTTGAACCTTAATGTGTCAAACAGCGTTACAAGTTATTTTGTATGAGACAAACTGTTTGGAATAAAATAAATAAATTCCTATTCTTACTCTATTCTTTAATATTCATAGCTCTTTTCGCGCACGCTCGTCGGTTTGATGGTGACGTCAGTTCTAGACTCCTGACGTCACCTTTCTATCGGTTTCCTCGGCTCCTACATCTTTCCACTTCCGTATTATACATCACGACCTGCAAGTATTATACCACAAACTTTGCGAACCACTCCCATTTCGTCGTTTATCCTACGTTCATGCTCTCTCTGATATATCTGGCTCTTTTCATAAATTAGCATTGGGACCAGAAAGAGAAGAAAGATTGAGCTGTGCTTTCTGGCTCAAACTTTTACTACCAAGGAGTTTTCCCAACGCTCCATTCTCACTGTTCCCAGCACTCACTCGTCTTTCCACATCAGTGGTGTACCTACTTTCCACCCTAGCTGAAAGCGCATCTAAGATATGCAATCTCATTCACTTCCAACATTTCATTATCAAGTGTAATCCTTACAATGTTCTGGTTTCTTCTCTTTCAAATACATATACTAATTAATACATTACCTTCGTTTTCTTGGCATTCAGTAGAAAGCCCATACAATCATCTTCCATTATTGAGACCAGTGTTTGCAGTTCAGCAGGTGTTTCTGTGAATAATGCGGCATTGTCTGCATAAAGGAGACAGTTCACCACTAGGCCACCCATATGCTATCGAATCGTTGACCTTATTTTCTGCAGACAACTATCGAACTAATAGGACACATCAAACTAATCATATTTGTTTTTATTCTACTCTCGATGTTGTGTGTGGGCACGTACCTAGGTTCATAGCCACTGAAGACTAACTAAGACGTAACTCGAGATAAACTAATCCATAGACAGGCTGCGGTCGACGTTGCTTAACCTGCGTGTTCGGTTAGAATGACACGACGCGGCGACGCCATCGAGCTCTCAAAAGGTGACTACGGTGCGCCATATGCGGTGTGACTTGAGACTTATGAAACATATAATTCGGCTCAATATTCCATATCCGTCAATTAACTCTGTTTCGCACCGAATTCAGTGCAAGATCAGTATAATGTCCCCCACGCCATCATACATCCTAGCCATCAACGAAACAACACCATAGGAGTTTATTTTTTTACCTTTATGACGCGGAACATAAAAAGGCAATCTTCTACAAGGAAGCTATATTGAACAACTTCCCTGACATTGCAATGTCAAAGCCACGTCACGTCTATTTGGTCTATTTGACGCGGAATGATGGATGCCAAACAATAATGGTTGAGTTTCACCTGGCGCCTTTACAGCTCGGTCAGATCGGTATTGACGTCCGTCCAATACAAAGATGTCAAAATTAAAAAGGCAGATAGGTTATGAGTGAGAATTTAACTGCTACAGTGTTTTTAGGATATCATAACAAAAAAGAACCATTACGGTTCGTCTCTGTCCATAAACTGTCTGTCAGTTAAATCTAAAGTCATACTCATTCTCACTAAAATGTTGTTTTAGTGCATACATACCCCTCTACATGCTTCTTTTGTAATAACCATTTTTCACTGTCATACTAAATCAATGATGGCGTTTATATTCGCATAATTATAAATATCTAATTTGAATATTAGAACTGATTAATATTTGTATATATTCTGCCCTATGTCCAAAACCAAAGAGCACATCTACGAGTATAAGTACTCGTAGATAGCAAAGAATTTTACATCCCATTTTTTATTTATTTTATGTTTAGGGATATTCACCAATGTACTATGTACCGAAATCGAAATACCTTTTAAAGTGGTTGGTTTATGAAATAAGGGTTTAAGTAATTATTGTATTCTGCACTTTAGAGGACCACTGTAGTATACTAGCGAATCGTCCCAGCACACATGATCCGTTCGCTATCAAACTTTGCAGGCTTGCTCGCTGAATTATCTGAAGATTTCCTGAAAATTTCATCAAACTCGGTGCAGCCGTTTTAGAGGCCATATATTATATGTATATACACATCGAATTTTATATATAAGAAAATGAAGATTTTGTTGCTAATTTTGGTTTTGCTATCAGCCAATATCTGAAATTTTACAATTTTATTTTACACTTCAACAAACTAAATGAAGCTATCTAATTGAATCATACTAACGTTAATTTCAACCACAAGTTTTAGTATGCATATTTAAAATATGCATATTATATATATATATATATTATATATATATATCGCGTACTGTGCGGTTCCTGAGAAGCTTGCTACCGAGAACTATTAAGTTGTGGAATGAGCTCCCTGCCGAGGTTTTCCGAAGGGAATACAGTATGGGGTTCTTCAAGAAAGGCGTGAAGAGGTTCTTACAGGGTCGGCAACGCAAGAGTGACACCCCTGATCTTGCAAATGTCCATAAGCTAGGATAACTGCTTACCATCAGGCAGGCCGTATGCTTGTTTGCCACCTTAGCGGTATAAAAAATCAACGTATACATATAACCAACCAATCTACCTCTATCCATTTAAATATCCTTGCCGCGATCTATTTCCGATTGAAGTGGAATGCACTTTGCGTGATTTCGACGTCATTATTCTTGGGTTGTTTTTGGTGGTTAAGTATATTTAATCAACTCACAGTCACTATGCTGCTAGGCTTTTATTAGATATTCAATGATGGGCTTGATCGGCAGCCTGTAAGTGATCCCGAGGCCCGTACCAGCTGCGGCTGTGCTGAAAATTATTCAGAAAAACCAGACCTTTCTTCGGTTAGCTCAGCTCACACGTCTTTCCAA
Source organism: Pyralis farinalis (assembly GCA_947507595.1). Taxonomy (NCBI): domain Eukaryota; kingdom Metazoa; phylum Arthropoda; class Insecta; order Lepidoptera; family Pyralidae; genus Pyralis; species Pyralis farinalis. Next base: position 5,917,496 of record OX382282.1, on the reverse strand, counting down.
ATGTAATTACTTGGGCGGGGGTTTTGTTTATTTCCCTTCACCTCCAAAGCCTATGGACATTTGCAACACCAGGGGTGTCACTCATGCGTTGCCGAACATCTAAAAATCTGATCACGCATTTCTTGAAGAACTCCATGCTGTAGTCCCTTAGAAAAATCTCGGCTGGGAGCTCATTCCACAACTTGAGAGTTCTCGGAAGAAAACTTCTCTGGGTTCCAGAGAAGTTTTCGCACAGTACGCGACCATTGCGGTTCCAGTGTGTGAGGGTGAACTCCCCGCCGTCGGCGAGCGGTGCGCTTATAAAAAGTAGCAGTCGGCATCATTTCAAACGACTCTTCAGAACACAACCCGTTGTACAATCGGTGGAACACACAAAGGTAGGCAAAGTCTCTCCTTAAACTTGAGTGTTCAATACCGTGTGTAAGCTTAGGATTCTCGACAATTCTCACAGCTCGTCTCTGTATCGAATCACTCGATCAAAGCTGGTATCCAGGTGCTTCCGCCCAAAGGTGACTGCAGTACTCCAAGTGCGGTCTGACTTGAGACTTATATAACATATGTCTTTGCCCTGCACTGAAGTACTGCTTTGCTCTGTTGAGCACACCAAGTTTTTTGGACGCCAGCTTGACCTTCTTCAAATTACACAAATCCAAAGCAGCACGAATTTAGTGGTACATACACCGGAATTCGAACTGCGGACCATCGGATATTAGGATGACTCTTTATAACTGACCTTGTTCATGTATTCCTTAGAGAGCACTAAAAATTTTTGTAAAAACATTAGATTATTGTCTGTAACACAGAGGGTTTTATTCTTTTTAAAAAAGTACGCATTTATGATGTTAGAGAGTTGGTGTGAAAGAGAGTCGGTGTTAAGATAAGAAAAGGCATGCTCCGTTGGTTCGGGGATGTGAAAATAACGCTTTTAAATCAATAAATATGAAAAACACTAAAGATCTGTGGGGTCTATCTGTCAAAACCATATCTTCTATTATTATTTCAATCGCTCCACATTTAGCTACAATTTTCAATTGTTATGTGGCATCTGGTGCATTTCCTGACTTGATGAAACATAGTAAAATCATTCCATTATTTAAATCTGGTGATAGTTCGGACCCTTCGAATTTTCGACCGTTTCCATATTGCCCATTCTTAGTAAAATTTTTGAAAAACTAATGCTTAGCCAGTTGCTCAGACATTTCAATACACATAATTTGCTTCATTGGAAACAGTTCGGATTTACGAGAGGTTGTTCAACTATAGACGCAGGGATTCATTTGCTTAAAAGTATATTCGCGGCATGGGAAGGTTCGCAAGATGCCTTGGGAATGTTCTGTGATCTGTCTAAAGCGTTTGACTGTGTGCACCATGACACTCTTGTCAGAAAATTACACCACTACGGTATCAGGAACAAGGCTCTCGAACTTCTGTCTTCTTATCTGGGCAATAGGATACAGAAGGTCGATATTAATGGTAAAAGATCTTCGGGGTCCCCTGTAGTTATGGGAGTCCCACAGGGGTCAATTCTAGGTCCATTCTTATTTTTAGTATATATAAATGACTTACCTTATTATGTAAAGGATAAACATGAGATTGTATTGTTTGCGGATGATACCTCTTTGACATTCAAAATTAATAGACAGTTAGGTAATTATGACGAAGTTAACGATGCTCTCTCTAAAGTTATGCATTGGTTTAATGTTAATAATCTGCTTTTAAATGATAAAAAGACTAAAGTAATTAAGTTCTCAACACCCAATGTAAGACAGGTGACTACCAATGTACATGTTAATGGAACTAATTTAGCCCCTGTGGAGACAACTGTGTTCTTGGGTATAACAATCGACTCCAAACTACAATGGGGCCCACAAATTGAAAAATTATCAGGTAAACTAAGTTCTGCAGCCTATGCAGTGAAAACTATTAGACGGCTCACTGATGTTGATACGGCTAGAATAGTTTATTTCAGCTACTTTCACAGTATTATGTCATACGGAATTCTTCTTTGGGGTAACTCCGCGGACATTAACACCATCTTTTTATTGCAAAAGAGAGCCATTAGAGCTATCTACAAACTTGGTCCCCGGGAGAGCCTTAGAGAAAAATTCAAAGAAATAAATATTCTAACAGTCGCATCGCAATATATCTATGAAAATCTTTTGTATGTCCATAAAAACATAGACTCATTTTGTAAAAAGAGTGATACTCATAACATAAATACTAGATATAAGCATAATCTAGTGTTACATCCAAGCGGTCTCCACAAAATAAGTAATTCTTTTATGGGGCAATGTATACGGTTTTATAACAAACTTCCCAGCAATATAAGAGAATTGTCAATAAACAAATTTAAAACTACCATTAAAGCCAAATTGTGTAGCAGGGCATATTATAAAGTATCTGACTATATTAATGATAAAAATGCCTGGGAGCGAGTCGATCCAATTATAATGTAATTAATAAATTATGTAAATTTGTTTGGATCCCAAAAGAGGGATGCCTGAGTTTTTTGGCAGTATTTTTATCAGTGCTCACCTAGTCATGATCTGCACGGTAGGGAAAAAATTGTGACGATTCCAAACAAATGTAACCATTTTTACGGAATAAAAAGATTTTGACTTTGACTTTGAATGCGGGATGAAATAACGACGAAACAGATATTACAATGCGAAACGGAAAGGATGTAGGAGCTGAGGAAAATCAAGACTCACGTACCGCGACCAAATTGTTTGTCATGTTTTTGTCGGAAGGTGATGCCAGCCCCAGGACCTACAAGTGTGCTTTCATAGCCCATGTTAAAGAAGCGAGCTAGATATTTTTTTTTTATACTACGTCGGGAGGCATACAAGCATACGGCCTACCAGATGTAAAGCGGTACCGCTTTTAACGCTTGCGATATATTAAGTATCACTCGCGCGATTCCTCCTCTGCTGCTTACACAGCAACTCCGCAGGAACCTAACAACCCTCTAGGGAGTTGTTATTTGGCTGCGGTTTTCTGTGAGGTGGCGGTACTTCCCCAGACGGGCTGCTTTGATGCGCCCTACCTCTCTTAAAACATCCAGACCAAGACAATCAGACATGTTCATGCACACAAATGTTTGCTTTGTGTGGGAGTCGAACCCACGAGCGTTGGTGTCAAAGTCGCGTCATTCACGCCTGAGCCACCGAGCTCGTCAAAGGTATGTTGGCAACCTGACTTCATATGAAAAGTAACAGCACTTTGTTAAAATCTGTTATTTGAACTCACCCACAATTCAACATCCTCATCTCACACTCATTTCTGTAAATGTTCTCATCTGATCCGCAGACCAGCTTCTCCTTCTGGACAGAGTAGTCTGTCGCGCAGGATTCACCGCCTGATGTCCTATCTTGAGATACGCAGTGTGGGAATCGAACCCACGAGCGTTGGTGCCAAAGTCGCGTCATTCACGACTGAGCCACCGAGCTCGTCTATATGAATGTAGATATGTAAGGACCGCATCTTATGGCGTTCTCTGCCCTACAAGGGACATAGCATGAAGATCGTCATTGTCTGCATAAAGACTATACTCCAGCCATGCAATTCTCTAAGCGACTCGTAATGGCTGTGTGCGTCGCTGTGATCACTGATGTCACAGCTTTGACATCGTCTACTGCGATCACGGCTTTTTATTTGGTATTCTATAAGACTGTAAGCGTACGCGAGGCTGTTTGCCTTGTAGAATTCCAATTCCAAACGCAGCCTTGCGGCGCTAGTGTCGCACAACCATGAAAAGCGACACTAAGGAATTGCAATTTTGTGTTCAAGGCTATAATAGCCGATGTTTCCGTGGATGTAAGGATGTTTGCTCTTATAGAATTGCATGGCAGGTCACCCATTAGCAATCCTAGATTCGTAGAACTTATTCTTTTTAGATAATTATCGAGATACAGCATGAACAGTCAAGCCGACAGCAATCACGCAACGCTGTTGACACCTATGTTAACATCAAACCAAGTGTTTTTGACGAGCCCGGCTGTGGGAGTGATTAGTAATGCTACTTTAACGTCGATGATCGTGGATTTGATTCCCACACAGGCCAACATATGTGTGCATGAGTGGGTGTGCTTGGGCTGGGTGTTTTTAAAAGCTCATTTTTAGAAAAGCTCATTTTTAAATAAAAGGATATTTGACGAAATATAATAATCTATCTATAACTCCACGCCAAATCCCTTGGGGTAGGCAAAGAGGAATATGACAACAATTTAGTTATTCATTATTTATTTTACCAGATTCGGACGTTATTTTAGGTAAGTGACATTCCCAGGCAATTCGACCTAAACTATTTTGTATGCTTTCGCCATCAATTAGTTCAGGCGGATAAGCGCCGGCCGGCACCCACCCACTACCATTTGTAGATGCATGCTATGATCATCTCGCTGCTGCCGTCGTCTCCGCGATTACCCGCCATCTAAAACATGAACCGCATTCACCCGCTACGTTGCTGCCCTGGCTGCTCCGGTCGTTTCTGCTTCAGAAAAAGAAACATGTTTTTACAATCACAACTTTTTTATCTCTAAAAGCTGTAGTTCGATTGTAGTTTAATCGTTAGCTTGTGGAGCTTATGGATCAATAATTATTATCTAAAGGGCGTCCAACGAGACGAGATAAATATGGCAAACACTCCGGCCTTCACTGTGTTTCGTTTCGTTACAAATCAAGCAATAAGTATCCCCGTCCTTTTCTCTCGCAGGCAAGAACGCAAAGTGTTGCTGTCTTTAAATTTTGGTACGGGAATCATATCTGTATAATATGAATTCATTTTTCATTCAATTGTAGCATGTTATTCTTACGATTAACGTCTACAACGCCTGATGATGCCTCGTGGAGAGACGAAACACGTGTCGCAGCGACGACCAGGCCAGTCGTGGCAGCGACGGTGGTGGAGGGGGCATGCGGATTCTGTTCCAGATGGCGGACGACCGCAGCAGCCGAGGCAGAGACTACCGGAGCAGCCATGGCAGCGTCGGCATGATGCACGCACTAACAGTAGTGGGTGGGTGCCGGCCGGCGCTAGGCCGCATGAACTAATTGGTGGCGGAAGCACACAAAGCAGGTTGGATCAAATTGCATGTAAGTTTGACTTTCGCAAAATAACGCCTGAATCTATTAACTAATATGAATTCATCACATTTGGCACAAGTAATATTTATGGTTGGGTCGACAATTAATTTAATTTTAATAGTAACTTTTTTTTATACAATTAGATTGGCAAACAAGCATGCGACCCGAATTAGATGATAAACGGGCACCGCAGCCTGTAGTCAATAGACGCACCGTTTTCGAGATATAGGTAAGCAAAAAACCAAAAAACGGAACCTTCTTTGTGCCCCCCTCCCTCGGGCTCACCTCGGAGGGGTAAGGACTTTTAGTATGTTTATCTCCTAACTCGTCCAAACAAAGTTCCTAAGTCAAACTTTCGGCTTTCGACTTTTCCATCCACAAATTATTCGTTGCCTAAGCTAAATGGAAACTTTTAGAATCCGTTTTGAACATCGCTTTCCGATATATGTCTTTCTACTATGCCTACATACCGAGGTAGTGAGGTGGTGGACTCTCATGATTATCTATGTTTCTAAAGAGCGGATGTTCTTCGTCTGAAATGATGATGATGATGAACCAAAATTCTCCTGAACAGCAGCTGTAATTATACTTTTTATATAGTAAGTATGCGTAACTTTTTTTTTATACAACTAGATTGGCAAACAAGCATGCGCCCGCATCAGATGATAAGCGATCACCGCAGCCTATTGACGCTCGCAACACCACGGGGATGTTACTCGCGCGCTGCCAATCTTGTGACCTAAGGATCTTTCGCCACAATACCCAGTAATTTCTTTGCCATATATCACCCTTTAAACCGGAACACAGCTATATAAATATAGCTGCTTGGCGGTAGAAATAGGTGAGACAGAGGCCCCACGCAGACGACTTTTGTACAAAGTCTCCCTCTGGTGGATGAAGTAACTTAGCCATGATTAGCTTTTTAGAGTAATGGGACCTGTAGTTTTTCAGTAAAGATATTTTTATCGGTAAACGTAATCACCAGAAACCTTTGCAATTTGGTAATAGCCAAAACATCACCTACTTTTAGTTTATTTTTAAAGTGAAAACCTTTATAGGTTAAGAGATTTTTGATAGGAGAAAAACCAAAGGGTTCGTGTCACCGACATGCTAATGATTGAATGAATCTGTAACGTAATTTCTACCGGTAGCGTAAATTAAGTCGACAGTCCCCACGACTATATTTAGTTATTAGTATTTAGCTATATTTAGTTAGCTGTAATTGTCAAAGAACAAGTAATAGACTAAATAAATCTCAAAAAACATTTTTTTTTCTCTCCATGTATCTCTCTCCCTATTAAATAACAACCCATAAAAAGATAAAGCCACTTTAAAGGTACCTTGATCATTCTTTTATATTACTAACACTAACATTAATTGGTTTAGCCATTGGTTAGCTCATTGACTTAAATTTCTACAGTACAATACTACCCTATTTGATGTTTTCATAATATTACAGTTTCATCTAAAAATTGAAAACCGCAAATTAAGAATCTTTAATATAAAGTAGCGGCCGCTGCCGCTGCCGTGGCTGCTCCGGTCTTTTCTGCCTCGGATGCTGCTCTCGTCTCTACGATATAATTTTTGCTTGCATACAGTCCTTTAAACGTTGAGGCCAGTTATCAATAGAAGCACGCACTCTTTCCCTGGGAAAATTCTTCACTGCCAATCGTACGGATTGTTTTAGGGACTCCAAATTATCATGGCGTTTAGAGCAAGCCGTACTCTCTAAAACTGACCATAAATCATAATCCAGCGGATTAAGATCGGGACTAGACGACGGCCAGTCTTCAGCTCCGATGAAGTCCGAAACGTTCGTTTCCAACCAAGACTGCGTAGACCGAGCTTTATGACCCGGCGCCGAGTCTTGCTGGAAGGATCATTCTTGATTATTGAACATGGTGTTGTTAAGGGGCTTCACTACCTTCTCAAGAATGGTATCTTGATACACTTGTGCCGATGTTTTGATACCTTTGTTAATAGTGGATAAAGGATATGGCAGCAGCTAAATGAAATAATATTATAGGAGTAACTTACATGTATTTCGGACAGCGTTTTACTCTAGACTATACAATTGTCAATATAAAAACAAAGAAGTATTAAAAAACAAATATATGAAATATACATCAAAAAGGTAAAAATATCTAAAAAGGTCTGTCGCCAACATGGCCCGCCCCAGTGCAGAGCACCAATCTAAGGAGGCGACAGTGATGGTGCACATTTATTTTGCACAGTTACAGTATTTCTAAGTGCAGTGTTTAATTAGTAAGGGCACTATTTTACGTACAGGCCTTTTAAATGACCCCCCTACTTGTACGGACCTCAACCACCCGAGCCATTCCATCTGGACCGGTAAAAATTCTTGAAATCCGTCCTCTGGGCCAGGTTCCTCTTGGTAAATTTTGGTCTACTACCAAAACTGGGTCATCGACTTCGAATGATGATCGCGATTGTCCAGCTTTTCTAGGAATCAGCATTGGCAAATATTCACGCACCCATCTAGCCCTTCAGCCAAACGAAGAACTTTGTGACTTAGGCGGTGGTTCAAGTCTGTATCAATGCATGGACGAACAGCTTCGGTAGACGGAGTGCCCAACAGGAAGTGAAAAGGCGTGATTGTAAAGTCTCCGGATCAACTGGTAAGTGTGTAAGTGGGCGTAAGTTCACCACAGCTTCAGCTTCCAGCAACAGGGTTGTAAGTGTCTCTTCCCTTGGAGCCTGCTGTGTTAGGGTTACAGAAAGAGCAGTCTTTATTGATCTCACCAGGCGTTCCCACGAGCCACCCATTGATGGTGCCGCTGGGCAAATAAATACCCACTCTATCTTATGGTTGGCTGCAAAATCAAAAATCTCCGAGCTGGTTAGCTGCACCGATGAAGGCTGTTCAATTATCCGAAAGGATTTTAGCTGGACATCCCCAACGCGCAATAAATCTTCTGAGGGCCATGATAGCTACATCTGCAGAAAGACTCCAGTCTTCCAAATGAACAGCTCTGGTGGTGAGGCACGTGAATAAGGCTACCCAACACTTTTCCCGTCTACGTCAGACTATAATATCTACCGGTCCAAAATAGTAGACCCGTGAAAGAAAACGGCCGCTGGTGATGAGATAATCCATCACCGGGCAGATCACCAAATTGAGGTGCAGGTGGTGGAAGACTCTTCTTAGCTCTACAAAAACAGCAGCGTTTTGCAACAGTCTTAATATTAGGGCGTAAAGCTATGATATATTTCCCGCGCAGGAAGTCAACTACAGTTTCAGTATTACAGTGACCAAATTTCCGATGATAATGGTCGAGAAATAGCCCGAATCTGGTGTTCTGTCTAAAATAACGGGGGTTTATATCCCGCGCGGGAGCGTCTAAAACAACCATCTTCTCCCAAAATCAACGTAAAATTTTTTAACTTACCTTGATTAGTTGGGGGGAGACCGGCATTAAGGCGAAAGTATACGTCGTTGAGAGACAAATCGAGAATGCAGTAGGGTGTCGTTCAGCCTCCAAAATTCCAACAGCCGAAAGTTCAAAACTTTAGATGAAACGTTGGAGGCGGCCCTATTTGATTTAGAATTTTGACGTTTTACCAATAGAGACCGAAAAATCTTTATGGTGTGAATAGTTGCGTACCACACAGGCTAACTGATGAAGTTCCTTGCCACCATCAGATGCAGAAAACTTGGGCATGCCCTTAACTTGTGATACTAGATGCTGTATCAGAAGTTGAGGTTGACCAAATTGCTCCTGAAGAGCTGCCATGATTTCTTCTGGATCTTGTGACAGAGCCAGAAGAGAAACCACAGCATCACGAGCAGCTCCTCTGAGAGCATTATTCAACCGACCTATATTTTCCGTCGGCGAAAAGGATTTTTTGGAATTCACGAATGAAGTTCTAAATGATAACCAATGAGTAGGCGGCGAACCGGAAAATATAGGTAAACTAACATAATTACCTGAAGCAGGTTTCTCGACATTTCCACGGGCGAGATAACTAATGACTTCAGCTAACTTCATGAAGTCACTGGGCTGGCTTTTATGTGAAGTGTTTGGCACACGTGAACATTCATGTTTATTTTTGTTACAATAATCGTTTTGTGTACCTAGCATGTGAGTTGGTGTATATTTGTTACGAATGCAGTGCGAGGGCCGCGGTGCCAGCGGTTCAGAGTGGAGCCGGTTGACTTTGTTCAAAGCTTCTAATGACGCGCAAGTCTCTGGTTGCGCCACACCATACTCGTAATATTGGGTGGATACGATACCACGTGCACTCGGGGCTGCAAAACCGTTCAGGGCCGGCGCGGTAGGAGACGTGTACTCTGGCGCCGCGGCTGCGAAGCCAGCGGCGTCTGGAGAGTGTTCACGCTCGCGCTCGGCCAATAGCGCAGCTGCCGGTACATTTAATGCCGGCTGGACAGATGCGATGAAGGGCGCATGCTCGCGCGCCGCGGCACCGGCTGTAATACCGACGTCGCAAGCGCCAGGCGAGACCACACGCTCGCGTACTGTGGCCGGCGTTGAATTGACGCCACCGGGCAGTTGTAGCGCAGGAGAGTGCAGAATCACACCATACTCGTAGTTTTGGGTGGATACAACACCACGTGCACTCGGGGCTGCAAAACCATTCAGGGCCGGCGCTGTAGGAGACGTGTACTCTGGCGCCGCGGCTGCCAAGCCAGCGGCGTCTGGAGAGCGTTCACGCTCGCGCTCGGCCAATAGCGCTGCTGCCGGTGCATTTAATGCTGGCTGGACAGATGCGATGAAGGGCGCATGCTCGCGCGCCGCGGCGCCGGCTGTAATACCGACGTCGCAAGCGCCAGGCGAGACCACACGCTCGCGTTCTGTGACCGGCGTTGGGTTGACACCACCAGGCAATTGTAGCTCAGGAGAATGCAGCATCACACCATACTCATAGTTTTGGGTGGATACGACACCACGTGCACTCGGGGCTGCAAAACCATTCAGGGCCGGCGCTGTAGGAGACGTGTACTCTGGCGCCGCGGCTGCCAAGCCAGCGGCGTCTGGAGAGCGTTCACGCTCGCGCTCGGCCAATAGCGCTGCTGCCGGTGCATTTAATGCCGGCTGGACAGATGCGATGAAGGGCGCATGCTCGCGCGCCGCGGCGCCGGCTGTAATACCGACGTCGCAAGCGCCAGGCGAGACCACACGCTCGCGACCTGTGACCGGCGTTGGGCTGACACCACCGGGCAGTAGTAGCGCAGGAGAATGCAGCATCACACCATATTCGTAGTTTTGGGTGGATACGACACCATGTGCACTCGGGGCTGCAAAACCGTTCAGGGCCGGCGCGGTAGGAGACGTGTACTCTGGCGCCGCGGCTGCGAAGCCAGCGGCGTCTGGAGAGCGATCACGCTCGCGCTCGGCCAATAGCGCTGCTGCCGGTGTATTTAATGCCGGCTGGACAGATGCGATAAAGGGCGCATGCTCGCGCGCCGCGGCGCCGGCTGTAATACCGACGTCGCAAGCGCCAGGCGAGACCACACGCTCGCGTACTGTGACCGGCGTTGGGTTGACACCGCCAGGCAGTTGTAGCACAGGAGAGTGCAGTGATGATGTAATCTGTCTCTCAGACAAAGATGTATTAGTATTCGCCACCCAATTACCTACTCTAGAGTTAGTACTAGATTGTGAACGAAAGCTGGCGGCCTCATCAAGAGCCGCTAATTCAGCCTGCAATTCTAAATTTGCTACGGCACGTTCACGCTCGGCGGCGGCGCGTTCACGCTCGGCGGCGGCGCGTTCACGCTCGGCGGCGGCGGCGCGTTCACATTCAGCGGCGGCGCGTTCACATTCAGCGGCGGCGCGTTCACGTTCAGCGGCGGCACGTTCACGCTCAGCGTCTAAGTCGGCTAAGCGACGTGCGTGTAAGGCTTTCACAGCAAGTCGTTGAGCTTGTAGAGAGGCCGATGAACGATGTGAACCACGATGAGAAGCAGGTTTATTAATATTATCTAAAACGCCGGCGGATACCTCAGAAGGAGGAACATTTAAGTCCGTCGGGGCGCTTTGAGTTGCTGCCATACCTCTTGTCAAAACCATTTGAATAAAATTTTTGAAAATCAAAATTTTGAATATTTTATAGGAATCTGATAAATAGACCGGGAGAAGGACCAATGTTAATAGTGGATAAAGGATATGGCAGCAGCTAAATGAAATAATATTATAGGAGTAACTTACATGTATTTCGGACAGCGTTTTACTCTAGACTATACAATTGTCAATATAAAAACAAAGAAGTATTAAAAAACAAATATATGAAATATACATCAAAAAGGTAAAAATATCTAAAAAGGTCTGTCGCCAACAACCTTTTTCACAAAAGTATGGCTTAGTCACTCCTTCATAGCTAATACCCCACCAAACCATCACTGAAGTCGGATAGTGCCCACGTTGCACTCTGTCGACTAATTGGGAAGCTTCCTTAGAGCTTTAAGCATAAATACGGTCATTTTGTTTGTTAAAATGTTGCTCAATTGTAAAAATTTTCTCATCCATAAACAAAATTTTTCTGTGACCTCCCTTTGCGTACCGCTTCAATAGTTGTTTCGTTTTTACCACCCTATTCTTTTTTAAATTATCAGATAAGAAATGACCAGTACGTCTCTTATAGGCTGCAAGTCCTAAGTCATCTTTTAAAATACGCGACATGGTTCTAGGTGCTATCTTCATCTCCCGAGATAAAATCTTTTGCTTTCGGACAGGATTTCTTCGAATTCTTTCCCTTACTGCTTTGACCACCTTTTTCGTATGAACACTACGTGGACGCCCAGATCTTTTACTGTCACAAACAGAGGAGGTCTCATTGTACCTATTAATAGCCCGGTACACAAACATTTTACTAATACCAAGCGTATGGAGAGTTATAAAAATTGCATTTGGCTCCATACCTACTTTGTGTAATGCAATCACAGCGATTCGGTTCTCTTTATCACCCCACACCATTTTAATATCGCAAAATATTGTACAATGTATTGGCGCCAAAATGAGAAAACTCAATGAACAATCATATAAAAATGACAGATTCCAAATTCAAATGTAATATTTTGTTTATTTTTAATTGTAACAGTATTTATGGCCAGACTAAGTATATACCAAGGTATTGAGGTGGTGAACTCCCATGAATATCTGTTTAATGAGCGGCCGCAAAGGTTATGTCATACTCATTCTGGCTAAAATAACACCTAGGGGTTGCCATTAGCCAGGAAGGCTTTAACGCTCATCGGTCGGCATCACCCCAGGGGATGCGAAGCAACGCTGAGTTCCAAAAACTCGTAAGAAATTATGTAAGGTGTGTTTAATGTTACCGATTACGTCACTATTTGATATTACTTAAGTTTTTATTGATATGGCAGGAGAACATGAAAGTAGAATAAATGCGGATGAGATGAGAGCATTGCACAAAATTTGTGGCATAACGCTTGCTGACCGCGTTCGTAATGAAGACGTGAGAGAAAGAGTTAGTCTGAAAGACAGTGTCGGTGTTAAGATAAGAAAGGGCATGCTCCGTTGGTTCGGACATGTAGAAAGAATGCGGGACGAAAGAATGACGAAACAGATATACAATGCAAAAGTGGAAGGATGTAGGAGCCGAGGAAGACCGAGACTAACCTACCATGACCAAATTGGTCGTGTTTTATCAGAAGGTGATGTCAGGAGCCCCAGGAACCGGCGAGCGTGCATGAAAAGAGCTATGAATGTCACAGAAGTGAGTGAAGTATGTAAGGACCGCGTCTTATGGCGCTCGGTGCTCTCTTGCCTACCCCGCAAGGGACTTGGCTTGAAGATATACATACATACATACATTTTATTGATATAATCATCAACATTCTGGAGGATGCTCAGGGAACGGCGTCCGTAGACCGAGAACCGGTAGAAACTCATTTCACATCAGGCGTTAGCTACCCGACATATAAATGATATGACATTGAAAGTAATATGCGACTGTATTTTGTATTGTACCTACTTTCATGCCAGAAATGTGGGTATGCTCTAATTTTTTTTTAAACCCACTCTATTTACGGTACGGAAAATTATTGAAAACACATTTGCACCCTTTTCACCTTTCGAGAAAATATATTTGCAATGTAAAAAGCATTCTCAGAAAGAATTCGAGACGGATTCGAAAAGTTTTCACTCTGTTTCCCTACATTTTGAGTAAAAAAATATCGTCTGCGATTCGAATACGGTGTGGAAGGCAATGTGAATACGCCTACAGGTCCAAAATCTTTACCCTGTTACGTGAGACCACTGACTGTGCTTTTGAATCATACTTAAAATTAAAACATGAAATCACCCTCGTTCTACATTGTTTATTTATTAATCCTGCATGATTTTGCAAGCCATATTAATCAGGTGTGGAGCCACCGCACCGCACGGCAGTCGACTCAGTACGTTGTTGTCTATCGCGCGAAGTGGCCAACTTCGCGCGCTCCCAGCCAGTGGCGCGCGATTCGAAATTCGAGTTTGACAGACTTATTTTTTAAACAAAATATAAGTACAAATATCGACTGCCAGTGCTGTGACTTACTATTAAATTTTTTTTTTCTGTGGTCAGTGTATTGACTGATTGTTTGTAAAGACTTGCTAAGCATTTGCAAATTTGGTCTCTTTGGCTGTGTTTTAGTTGTTAAGTGAAGCAAACTAGCATGGCGAACATGTAAGTAAAATTCTCGAAACGCTTTTCGTATTCAAATTTCAAACGTTCTGTTGTGGTTGGAAAGTTATGGAGTTTTAGTTACGTATGCTAATTTCTATGGTTTATTTAAATTACTAATATACATAGGTCTATGGAATTTTTTTTCTTCTTTTTCTCGGTAGGTATTTACCGTCTAGTCGTAATTCGTGAGAAAAAATAGTTTTTACCGTGATTTAGACAAAGTTGATAAACTATCTTATCTTTCGAAAGCTATATTTTTCTTTGTTATTTGCTTATCAATGTTATCATCTTATTTATTTTGGCGATATGGATTCGGTATCTACAATTTTTTGACATATTTGCATATTTTAACAAACCCGCCTAGCCAAAAAAGATACTTTTTATAGAGGTGAGGATATTTTCAATAGACTTCAAAAGGGTGATTCTAAATTCGACACGGTGTAAGCTATGTCGTTGCCAATCGTGATTTTGTTTTTTTTTTTATTGAGCATCCGATGGGCCTATGTAAATTCGGTGATATTGAAGCTGGAGTTGGCGGTTTGTAAATCTTTATTATTTACTGTGCCAATGACCAATTTTATTCATGATTTCAAAAATATGCCATGAAGAGCGGTCGCTTAATCTATTTACCCAGCAACATAGAAAAATCAGTTTAAAATTAATGTGCTTGTTGTCATGGAACCTAGAAATGATAAAGATGTTAAAGAAGCGAATAAGGTGGACTGAATAATGTATCCGCTTCTCTTTGCCTACTCAGAAGGGGCTTGGCTTAAAGATGCAAATACATGTCATTGTAATTATAGTAACAATATTTTTTATTTTGTTTTCTTTACATACAACGTCGGGAGGCAAACTAGCTTACGGCTTACATGATGTAAAGCGGTTACTGTGGCCTATGAACGCTTGCAATACATTAAGTATCACTCGTGCGATGCCACCTCTGCTGCTACCACAGCAACTCCTTAGGAGCTTACTGGTGACCTCACTCATACGCAGAAACACAACAACTCTCCAGGGAGTTGTTACTTGGCTGCGGTTTTTGTGTGAGGTGGATCTTCCCCGACGATGGACTACTTTGATGCGCCCTACCTCTCTTAAAAACGCCGAGATAAGACAAATAAACATGCTCATGTACGCAAATGTTTCGTGTGTGGGTATCGAACCCACGAGTGTTGGTGTGGAAGTAGCATTAACCAACGTGCCACCGAGCTCGTCTATTTCTGTTGAATTTTCTACTTTATTTCAGTTCTTTATAATCAATATAAATGTCCTGAAGCTTACTAGTGCAGTCAATATGGTATAAAAATAGGTCAATTTTTTTAATTTCTGAATAACAACCCATCAGGCTGAAACAGAATGTTTCAGCTTGATCGGATGAAAAGGACCCCAAATTATTTTTGTCCACAACTTGATTAGAGGAGGGGGGTGGGGTATTTTTAGAATTCTGAAGTCGGGATGGTAATCAGCGACCCCAAAAACCCTCGAGTCCACCGTTTCAGCCAATTCTGATGGATATTTTCAAAAAATGCTGGATGAACACATGGGTGTTTAGAGAAGGGGGAAGAGGAATTTGGGAATCTGACGACGGGATCGTGATCAGCGACCCTGAAAACCCCCGAATTGAAATACCGTATTGACTCCACTATACGCCCCATTAGCTTTTTTTTCGTCATTTGAAAGGAAGGTACTGCTACTAGAATCCATCTTAATTTAACAGAAAATCTCTCATTAATGTCAAGCACACAGCCCACCTGATGTAAATTTGTTACCGCTTGCAATACAGTATGGCTATTTTTTTTTTTTTTTTTTTTTCGCCCAAGATATTTGAAGACCCACAAAGGAAGGACCAACCCACACCCGGGTGAGCATTGGTCATTCCTCCGTGAGGGGCACCCTCCGGAAAAAGGGAGGGAGGAGGTGAAATCTTTTAAAGATACCATTTCGTGAGAACGAACTGATTATGTCGGATTTCCACCGACTAAAACACCCCCTGGGACTGCCTCTAGCCGGGAAGGCTACAAAGGCTTCATCTGAAGCGATCACCCCAGGGGAACGGGGTGACGCAATAGTATGGCTAACGCCACGGGCCATTTTGTCCAACCCGTGGCTAAGACAAAATCTCCTCAAGCGCTTATTGGGAACCTCACTTTTCCAGGGAGTTGGTATTTAACTGCGGTTTGCTATAAGGTGGAAGTACTCCACAGCCGCGCTGGTTTGATGTGCCTTACCACTCTTTCGTCAGAGCCTAGCTTGTTTCCTAGTTCGTTCGTAGTTTGTTTCCTAGCAGGATGCACCACGTACAAATGTCTTTGACTCTAAAATGATGGGGATCCACGTATACCTTATATTAACACTAGTTCATCAATAATGAATTTTTTTTGTCGGTAGTTGTAAAATGGTCATTTGTAGCGTAACGCTTGCTGACCGCGTTCGTGATGATGACGTAAGAAAGAAAATTGGTCTGAAAGATAGTGTCGGTGTTAAGATAAGAAAAGGCATGTTCCGTTGGTTCGGACACGTAGAAAGAATGCAGGATGAAAGAATGACGAAACAGATAGGTATACAGTGCGAAAGTGGAAGGATGTAGGAGACGAGGAAGACCAAGACGAAACTACCACGACCAAATTGGTCGTGTTTTATCAGGAGGTGATGTCAGGAGTCCTAAAAACCGGCGAGCGTGCATGAGAAGAGCAATGAATGTTAAAGAAGCGAGTGAAGTGCGTCTTATGGCGCTCGGTTCTCTCGCCTATCCCGCAAGGGGTTTGGCGTGAAGTTATATATAGATAGTTGTAAAATAATGTATTACTTTTCATGTTAAACAAACGAGTGAGGTAGGTATGTAAGGACCGTGTTTTTTAATCAATATCAGGTGGGCCGTGGGATTGTATGCCTCTTGCATACAATCCCACGGCCCACCTGATGTAAAATTACTGTAAGCTATCACTCGTGCATTGCCACCCCAGCAAATCCTTAGGAGTTACTGGTAGCTTCCCCCACTAGTAACTACACAACCCTCTTGTTGTTATTTATTGTCAGGGAGGGGGTTTCTGCGAGGTGGAGGTACTCCCTCAGTCAGGCTGCTTTGATGTGTCCTACCTCTCTTGATGACACGCAGACGAAGACAAACGTTAATGCACACAAATTTTTACTCATTTGTGGGAATCGAACCCACGAGCGATTGTGCTAAAGTAGCATTATGTAGCATGTGGCGTAAAATATAGATAGATAGATGCTTGACTTCCACTCGAAGGTAATATTTATCCACATTTGTGTGTATGGCACAACTGATAATCAGGAACGCACGAGTCATACTCACTGTATTGCAAGTATTTAGTTATAGGCTGCGGTAACCGCTCCGCATCATTTAAGCGGCATGGCATAATACGGCGTCTTCTTCTTCTTTTTCGCGTTACCCGCTTCCTAGTCCTTTAGAATTCGTAGGGTCCGCTACCTAAGCTAAGGATTTGGCGAGGCACCGATTTTTACATGGAGCGACTGCCGTCAGACCTTCACAACCCAGAGGGAAAACCATATCTTTCTTAGGTCAAGTCTCTTTGAGGGGGTCGCAGTTTGAGGTATTGTCGCCTTGCCTTTCTGTGGAGACGTTAGGCGACGCAGGCGATTTTTAATTCTGTTTGTTTTAGAGAAAATAATATAATATGGTGTACGAATAATTTACTGAATTTAAGTAAATGGACAATATAGTAAAAGGTACTTAATAAATATAAAAAATAATAACCTAAAATAAATCTGAAACGTACCATTGTACCAGAATACGAATTATATATTTGTGATATAAAAAATATTAATTAGCAACCGTAGAGATGTCGCGAAAAATTTCTCTGTCTTAAGGGCAGTGCCATGAAAAAAGTTGAAAAACACTGCACTAGACTATCACTACCCCTTAAGAAGGCGTATTAATTAAATTTTTATTAACAACGCTGAATACTATCCAAAAAAACTCTATACTGGCACAGTAGAACCATATTTATGTTTTTTGAGACATATTCTGTATTTATTATTTATGTACAATTAGTGATAATTTTAATTATTGCTGTAAGTGGCCACAATAAGCAAAAATTAAAATTTTGGTTACTTGTACATAAATAATAAATACAAGATACGTTTCAAACAAATATAAATATGATTCTACAGTGTCTGACTCTTTTGACGAGCTCGGTGGCTCAGTCGTGAATGACGCGACTTTGACACCAACGCTCGTGGGCTCGATTCCCACACAAGGCAAACATATGTGTGCATGAACATGTCTGTTTGTCTTGGTCTGGATGTTTTAAGAGAGGTATGGCGCATGAAAGCAGCCTGGGGAAGTACCTCCACCTCACAGAAAAATCACAGCCAAATAACAACTCCCTAGAGGGTTGTTGTGTTCCTGCGTGTGAGTGTGGTCACCAGTAAGCTCCCAAGGAGTTGCTGTGTAAGCAGCAGAGGAGGCATCGCGCGAGTACTTGATATATCACAAGCGTTAATAGGCTACGGTACCCGCTTTACATCAGGTGGGCCGTATGCTTGTAAGCCTCCCGACGTAGTATAAAAAAAAAGTTGTCAATTAAAACAAAATGAGGCCATTAAGCTTTATATGCCCTCTTAACAAGCCCAAATAAACATTCAGGCAACCCTGAGTTCGTAAACAATGCATTACGCACTAGTTGCTACTTACAGACGTATTGTCCTTGCTTATTGGTCTTCCCCATTACAACGGCATATCCTTGGCGTCTGTGTGTGTTACCCATTAACAGCTCCACGAGTAACGCGGGGGCGTATTTGTTGTATGTAATGATGTTAACTAGGTGCTCGCTGCCGTCGTTACGCGTGTCAATCGATTACGCAGGTTAAGCAATGTCGGCTGCAGGCTATATATGGATGGGTTTGTATGTTTCAAATTTTACGAATTAGTTTTATAACACTAAGGTGACAAACAAGCATACGGCCTGCCTGATGGTAAGCAGTTACCGTAGCCTATGGACATTTGCACCAGGGGTGTCTTGCCTTGCCGACCCTTCACTCTTGCGTAGTAACACAACTTCACTCGCAGGACACAACAAACCTCCAGGGAGTTGTTACGTGGCTACATGACGGAAATAACCTATGGAGAACTGATGAGAGCGATTTTACGTAGTAACTTAATTATAACTTTATTATGCTCCGTTGGTTCGGACATGTGAAAAGAATGCAGGATGAAAGAATGACGAAACAGATATGCAAAATTGGAAAGGATGTAGAAGCCGAGGAAGACCAAGGCTAACCTACCATGACCAAATTGGTCGTGTTTTATCAGAAGGTGATGTCAGGAGCCTTAGGAACCGGCGAGCGAGTACGAAAGGAGTTGTGAATGTTAGAGAAGCGAGTGAAGTGTGTAAGGACCCCGTCTTATGGGTCTCGGTTCTCTCTGCCTACCCCGCAAGGGACCTGGCGTGAAGATATACATGCAGACAATTTAATTCACCGTTATCGGTGTTCACACGTGTTCGACATTGGGTCCTTCAAGAGGAATGTACAGAGGCACCTTCAAGGCCGGCATAGTAGACGCGACGAGATGACATGAAGTGCATGGTATTTCGTGGCTTCTATTCCTGGACACCAGTGCCCAAGTAGGCCCTGGCCACCAGTAACCTCCTAAGGAGTTGCTGTGTTAGCAGAAGCGGTGGTATCGCGCGGGTGATACTTAATACACGCGTTCATAGGCTACGGTAACCGCTTTACATCAGGTTGGCCGTGTGCTTGTATGCCTCCCGACGTAGTATAAAAAAAGGTAGTCTCCAATCCAGTTGATTATTGGATTCTATACCCAGATTATACCGCCGCCAAACGACGTGAAGTCTTCAATGGGTTGAATGGGCAGACAAGTTAAATTGGTTATCGATATATATGTATACTTCCATTGAGCAGTCAGAACCCGTTATAGACGTTTCCCATACATTTCGCGGTCGTATTCGACCACCCGGGTTTCTAAGGGTTAATGCGTCTGAAATCAAGTGACCTTTTAAAACAGCGATAATACTGTTTCTTGACTCATTGTCTGGGTATTTTTAAGAGAAGTAGATCAAAGCAGCTCGATCGACGAAGGACCAACACCTTACAGAAAACCGCAGCCGAATAACAACTCTTGTGTTGCTGGGTGTGAGTGAGGTCACCAGTAAGCTCCTATGAAGTTGCTGTGTTAGCAGCAGAGGCGGCATCGCGAGTGATACTTAAAAAAATACAAGTGTTAATAGACTACGGTACTCGCTTTACATCAGGTAGGACTTATGCTTATATGCATCCCGATGTTGTAAAAAAAATCGGCCAAGTGCGAGTTGGACTCGCGCACGAAGGATTCCGTACCATTATCTATAAAAACGGCAAAAAAACAAACCACGTTTATTGTATGGGAGCCCCCTTAAATATTTATTTTATTCTATTTTTTAGTATTTGTTGTTATAGCGGCAACAGAAATGCATAATCTGTGAAAATTTCAACTGTCTAACTATCACGGTTCATGAGATACAGCCTGGTGACAGACGGACAGACGGACGGGCGGACGGACGGACAGCGGAGCCTCAGTAATAGAGTTCCGTTTTACCCTTTGGGTACGGAACCCTAAAAACTAAGCCTATTTGACAAAGATACTGATTTTTGGTATAGAGCAACTGCCGTCAGACTCCACAACTGAGAGGAACACCAAACCTTGCTCAGGTTAGGTCACACGTCTGTCGAAATATAATTTCTTAATAATTCATAAGCGTTCATAGGCTACGGTAGCCGCTTTACATCACGTTGGTCGTATATTTGTATGCCTCCCGGCGTTGTATAAAAAAAATATCTGAACCTATCAATTCATCGCAAAAATATACACAACTTGGTTAAGAGGGTAAGCTAAGTAATGCCCTCATTTTGTTTTTATTGACAACGCTAAATTTAAGACCAATTCCAAAAAAAACGCTCAATACAGACACTGTATGGATTTATGTTTTTTGAAACATCTTGTATTTATTATCTATGTACAAGTAACGAAAACTTTAATTATTGCTAATTGTGGCCACTTATAGCAATAATCAAAATTATGACTAATTGTACATAAATAATAAATACAGAATATGTTTCAAAAAATCATAAATATGGTTCTACAGTGCCAATGTGGAACTTTTTTTTGGAATTGGTTTTAAATTCAGCGTTATACGCCCTCTTAAAGCAAGTCTTTAATAAAAGAAAATAATATAAACAATTAATTGTATACTTATGTTTTATTTATTAAGTAGTAATGTATACTTATTAGTTACTTAACTTGTGGTTTCGAATGCACTGCCATGTCTATTTTTTAAATAGCACTCAGAAAGCAAAGCACATACCAACGTCTCTTAAATTGCAGTAGATTATTTCACAAATATGGTGGGTAGGTAGTAAGAATGCTATGCCATGTTAACAACATTTTGGGGTACCTACTGTGAAAAATGTCAAAGCTAGAAATAGAAATACATAATTCCAAGGACTTGTTCCCGGGCTTTGACGAGTAGCACTGTTGTTATACTTAGAATTTCTACGATTCAGTATAAAACCAGTTGAGAATGCGCAAGCTTGCATTGCCAGAGGAACATCTGGCTCGTCAATTATATAACAATGCAATTTTTTTTTAATTTATCGGCCATTTTGACCATGTTCGAGGGATAGGAACGGTGTTCCTGAACGTTCCTATTCTACTTTTGTATGCTGAATCCGAATCTGAAGTCAAAATTCGAATATTCGAAAAAAGCGACAGACAAACGCTCTGACAATCGCACGGACAAACGTACAGAGAAACATATATAATTCATATAGGAACGGTGTTTCTGAAAATTAGTTTTATGTGAAAATTTTGATAGTATTTTGTAACATAGGTTCTAGTGACTTATATAGTTGACGAGCTCGGTGGCGCAGTGGTGAAACGCGTTGTTACGCTACTTTGACACCAACGCTCGTGGGTTCGATTCCCACACAGTACAAACATTTGTGTGCATGAACATGTCTGTTTGTATTGGTCTGGGTATTTTCTATGTATAATAAGTATGTATTTACAAAAAAAAATTATTTACGTATGTTTATCAGTTGTCTAGTACCCATAACACAAGCTTCGCTTACTTTGGGGCTAGATGGCGCTGTGTAATTTGTCCGACAATATTTATTTATTTATTTATAGTAAAAATCCAAATATAACATGTGCATGCACTTTTTTGAAGTCGTCTATAAAGAAAACCTTGCAAAATTCACTATCGTGTTACGGGTGTGAATGGAATGAAACTTATGAAAAATAAAGCTATGGATTAAAGGTCTTTGTTACCAGGCCAGAACCTGCCAGAACAAAAAAAAAAATAGAATTCCAAAAAATGTGTTGTAGTTTATTATGACAGTCAGATGACTCCTTAATCGGTAAAATGATTGAATGAACTAGAACGGGATATTCATTCATTGAGGTATACTTTCCTCAATTAATGATATACCATTCTAGTTCATAATCTGCAGGGTAACGCTTGGAAACCGAAGTCACAATGAAGATTTTTTTTATTCCACATCGGAAGGCATACAAGCGTACGATCCGCCTGATGTAAAGCGGTTACCGTAACCTATGGATGCTTGTAATACTTTAATTATCACTCGCGAGATGCCTCCTCTGCTGCTAGCACAGCAACTCCTTAGGAGCTCACTGGTGACCTCACTCCCATGGCAGGAACACAACAAACCTATAGGTTGTTATTTAGTTGCGGTTTTCTTTGAGGTGGAGGTACTCCCCCAGACGGATTGCTTTAATACGCCCACTCTTTCTTCTCTAAGATGTACCTAAGAAAGAGAATTGATCAGAAAGGGAATATCGGTGTTAAGAAAAGGCTTGCGCCACTGGTTCAGACTTGTAGAAAGAATGCAAGAGGAAAGAATGACGAAACAGATATACAACGCGACAGTAAGACGTAGGAGCCGAGGAATATCAAGACTCGCCTACCATGATCTAATTGGTAATGTGTCAGGTGGAGTCAGGACCAAAGAGCTATAAATGTTAAAGGCCGGGCCATATGACGGTCTGTTCTCTCGCCTGCCGCGCAAGGGACTTCGCATGACCTTACAGATCATCATCATCTCACCCCGTATTCATCCGCTGCTGAACATAGACCTCCCCTCTAGAGTGTCAATCGTCTCGTCGTCACCTGCATCCATCGACTCCCCACAAACCTCCTGAGGTCATGGTCTCTAGGTCATCTAGTGAGGGGTCGTCCCACACTACGTGCACCAGTACGGGGACGCCATTCGAGAACCTTTCTTCTCCAGTGTCACTTCAGCTTGGTTATCCTGTGGACTATTTCGGCTACCTTAGTGCTACTGCGGATATCCTCATTTCTGATTGTATCATGCAGAGAAACCCCGCTCTTCCCAAAGCACAATGAGCGATCTTGAGTTTCATAATACGGCCCGAAAATAGTCTTTTATAATTTCATAGATATTAGATATTTATTACTTTACTAAGATAAATAAAATTGGAGTGTCTGTTTGTAATATTAAAATAATCGCTTTTTATTAAATGCATATGGATGTATACACTGTACATATTACCAAAATATTTTTTTTACAATTTTTGTCTGTCTGTCTGTCTGTTTGTTCCGGGTAATCTCTGAAACGGCTGGACGAATTTTAACGGGACTTTCACTGGCAGATAGCTGATGTAATAAGGAGTAACTTAGGCTACTTTTATGTTTGATTTTTTTATTATTTTTATTGATATAAATAAATAATCAAAAATAACTATTCCGCGCGGACAAAGTCGTGGCACAGCTAGTTTTACTAAAATACTAGTTTTTTAAATGTCAATACAAAACTCTTGTTTGTACGAAAAAATGTATTCAAGACTAGATTTTTTAATTTCATTATCATAATTATGTGTTTTATATACGGCCAGGTGAACCAGACTGATCAAGTCACTTAGAAAACCTACTTCAAATTGGATGCCTTTCAACAGGGAATATAAATCATATTTTAATCAGCTTGACTGAATTCTACCCGCCAGATTGTAATGTCACTTATGGTGTCGCAGGTTATAGGCTGCGTGGTGGTATTACTACCCACCCATACTGCCACAATGAACATTTTATTAAGATTAACAACTTATATACTAACTAGCTGTGCCCGTGACTACGTCCGCGCGGAATAGTTATTTTTTTATTATTTATTTATATTAATACAAATAAGTAAAATTTCTAAAATAAATGTAGCCTAAGTTACTCTTTATTACATCAGCTATCTGCCTGTGAAAGTCCCGTCAAAATCGGCCCAGCCGTTTCATAGATTAGCCGGACAAACAGACAGACAAAAATTGTAAAAAAAATATTTTGGTGTATGTACCGTCTATACATCCATATGCAAATTACACAGCGCCATCTAACCCCAAAGAAAGCGAAGCTTGTGTTATGTGTACTAGACAACTGATAAACATCCATAAATACTTTTTTTTGTAAATACATACTTATTATATACAGAAAATACCCAGACCAAGACAAACAGATATGTTCATGCACACAAATTTTTATCCTGTATGGGAATCAAACCCACGAGCGTTAGTGTCAAAGTAACGTATAGCGCATTTTACCACTGCGCCACCGTGCTCGTATCTCAGTGATTCGTACCTACTGACCAATGGGAGAATATTTTAACCAATAAGCCGATAAGTGATGCGATGTTGATCCTGTTTTACTTTAAAACGTAGTATAAATAAAAATAACAAGCTACCTATAGCTATAACCCACTTTTTATAACCGCAACGCTCGCCGACGGCGGGGAGTTCACCCTCACACGCTGGAATGGTCACGTACTGTGCGGTTCCAGATGAGTTTTCTTCCGAGAACTCTCAAGCTGTGGAATGAGCTCCCAGCCGAGGCTTTCCCAATCAACTACGGCATGGTATTCTTCAGGAATGCGCGAAGAGGTTTTTAGTGTCCATAGGCTGCGGTGACTGTTTACCATTAGGCAGGCCGTATGCTTAATTGTCACCTTAGTGGTATAAAAAAATACCAAGCAATTTGAATTCCGCAAGGAGGTACTTCCACAGACGGGCTGCTTTAATGCGCCCTACCTCCATAAAACACCCAGTACAAGACAAGCAGACATACAGACAAGGTTATAGGGTAACCTCCTAAAGAGTTGCTATATTAGCAGCGGGGGTAACATCGACCCTCATTGTACTGCACGCGTTCATAGTTACTGTATCTACATCACTTCATGCGAGCCGTAGATTTGTTTGCCTCCCGACCTTGATAAAGGAAGGCTAATCCATTACATGTATGTTACTATTTGATAGTTGAATCACTTCTTAGAAGCAGTGATAACGGTTGATAAGACTTTATCAAGCGATAAATTGATAGTAAGAGCAAACTAATTGATTTAAAGCCGGCAGCTACTGACTGACAGACAATGCAACTGACAAGTATCGTAAAGCACCTGTCATCTACTCATCTTATTACATAAGCGTAAACATCCTATTACCTGTGATTATATTTGACGAGCTCGGTGGCACAGTCGGGAATGACGCGACTTTCACACCAACGCTCGTGGGTTCGATTCCCACACAAGGCAAACATTTGTGTGCATGAACATGTCTGTTTGTCATGGTCTGGATGTTTTAAGAGAGGTAGGGCGCATCAAAGCAGCCCGTCTGGGGAATACTTACATCCACCTCACAGAAAACCGCAGCTAAATAACAACTCCCTAGTGGGTTGTTGTGTTCCTACGTGTGAGTGAGGTCACCAGTAAGCTCCCAAGGAGTTGCTGTGTAAGCAGCAGAGGAGGCATCGCGCGAGTGATAATTAATATATCGCCAGCGTTAATAGGCTACGGTACCCGCTTTACATCAGGTGGGCCATATGCTTGTACGCCTCTCGACGTAGTATATAAAAAAAAAAATATCTATTATATACAACTTCATGTCGCTTGTTCGGTGGTGATGGAAAACATCTTGAGGAAACACCACGTCGAAATTATATTTCGATAGACGTTTGACCTAACCTAAGAAAGGTCTCGTTTTCCCTCCGGGTTGTAGTGAGCTGACGGCAGTCGCTCCATGTCAAAATCAGCATCTTCGGCAAATCTTTAGGCTTAGGTAGCGGACCCCGCCACGATCTTTATGGAGTTGGCAGAGAGTTGAGCGTCACATGACTTATATATAATACACCTCACTCCCTTCTTTAACTTCTTAGCGTTATCCCGTTTTAATTTCCTTTTGGATATGCGGTGTCCGCTACCGAAGCTTAAAGATTTGACAAAAATAGCTTCACATGACTTATAATACACCTCACTCCCTTCTTTAACTTCTTAGCGTTATCCCGTTTTATTTTCCTTTTGGATATGCGGTGTCCGCTACCGAAGCTTAAAGATTTGACAAAAATACTGATTTCTAGGACTGGGAACACACAGAGGGAGGCAAAATATCTCCTTAAATTTAAGGGTTTATTATGAGAACCGATGAGAATATTTTGCATAGTAACTCGTTTCACCGCTACGGGTCGGGGTGTAAAGTAGACCTTGCAGCTCTTGTTGCCATCACTGATCGACGTCGCGCCACTTATCGGCTTATTGGTTAAAATATCCTTCCATTGGTCACTAGGATTTTTATTTTATTGGGGACACGGCATGTGACAGCCAGGGCCTACTTGGTGGGCCGCAGGATACTGGTGTCCAGGAATAGAAGCCACGAAATACCATACACTTCATGTCATCTCGTCGCGTCTACTATGCCGGCCTTGAAGGTGCCTCTTTACATTCCACTTGAAGGACCCAATGTCGAACACGTGTGGAGTAGGAAACACACCGCCGGGTAGTCTGGTCCGGTCAGCTGTTCGGCACAAAAAGGATTGACTAAACCTTTTTGTGCGAGGCAATGGGAGAATATTCTCGACTGTGTGAGAATGTGCACGCTGAGATGGACGGTAGCTCCGGTACTTGAACGGGGAAGGAGGAATAAGGCTGTAGAGTTCCTCCGAACATTCACCATGATACAGTCGGTAAATGTGACTCAGCGCGGCGACCTCCAACGGCTCAAGAGATGCTCCCAGCTTAGGGTCGTCAATAATCCGGACCGATCGCCTTTGCAATGAATCAAGGGCATCCATCAGGTACTTTGCGGAGCCATCCCAGAGATGCGAACAGTATTCCATATACGGTCGGATTTGTGCTTTGTAAAGCAACAGCCGTTGCGAGTGTGAAATACTGCCGAACCCTGTTCAGCACTCCAAGTTTACGACAGGCGTACAGTAAGACATATTGGATGTAATCCCTGTGATTCAGATCTGAACGCAAGTTCAAGCCAAGGATCGATAAATGGTCGCCGGTGGGAAGCGAGACGTAAAGAAAAAATGTTAGGTTCACAAAGGTTCGAATCACTGAGAAATTTAGGCGCTAAAACACTACTTTTTGTAATCGAGGAGTGCTTTTATGCGTCATATCGTAACATGTTCAAATTACATACATATCATCACGTCTGTCTCCCATTAGGGTAGGCAGAGACTATGGAAGGACAGGTGCACCGATCCAAACATACCTCTCTCGCCTCTTCCACACTCATCGACCTCTTCATGCATGCTCTTCGCTTTAGAGTGCTTTTGATTTGGCCCTTTTTCAACACATCACCAATTTGATATGCATGTGTCCGCCTACCGATATCTCCGTTCACTCTTGCCTGGTTCACTTCTTTCGTAACTCTTTTCTCATTCGTTCTTTCAAACTACTATAGCCTAAATGTGTTTTAAACTCCGAGCTATTTCTCCCATTTAAATATTTAGCAAATCTTTAAGCGAATTTCATTCGTCGTTTTGGCGTAACAAGATCATTTCTGCCATTTGTCTAAATATAATATTTTTTAGTAGTGCAGAATAAGCTACACTTATCTTCCTATGCTAATGATATTCGATATGACAGCGATAACGACGTCATATGACATTCTTAATTTGAATATTTGATTAAATTCTACCGGAATGATATTTTATTTGTGAATTGAATTAGATATACAATACTTAATATGCTTGTAATATAAAAAAGGAATAATAAATACACATTTTATTATGCGTTTTAAAGTTCAAACATATGAATTTGAGAT
The DNA here is from genome assembly GCA_947507595.1 of Pyralis farinalis. Classification (NCBI taxonomy): domain Eukaryota; kingdom Metazoa; phylum Arthropoda; class Insecta; order Lepidoptera; family Pyralidae; genus Pyralis; species Pyralis farinalis. Next base: position 5,889,640 of record OX382282.1, on the reverse strand, counting down.
TATTTTCGAACATTCACAATAAATGTAATATCGAAGAAAATAAAGAAATCTAAATTAAAAATTATCCTTTTGACATTGGCCCATTGATGGCACAACGAGTTACGTTTTCTAACTTTGCTTGCTTGCTTTTTAGATAACTGAATTGGACGAGCTCGGTGGCGCAGTGAAACGCGCTGTTACGTTACTTTGACACCAACGCTCGTGGGTTCGATTCCCACACCGGAGAAACATTTGTGTGCATGAACATGTCTGTTCGTCTTGTTCTGTGTATTTTAAGAGAAGTAGAGCGCATCAAACTACCTCCACCTCAAAGAAAACCCGCAGCTGAATAACAATTCTCTAGAGGGTTGTTGTGTTTCTGCGTGTGAGTGAGGTCTCTAGTAAGCTCCTATAGAGTTGCTGTGTTAGCAACAGAGGTGGCATCGCGCGAGTAATACTTAATGTATCGCAAGCATTTCTAGTCTACGATAACTGCTTTACATCAGGTGGGCCATATACTTGTATGCCTCCTGACGTTGTATAAAAAAAATAAAACGGCCCGCTTGATTAAAAATGGTTAGCGGTAGCCTATGAACGCTTAAAGTACAAGCAGTATTGTTTGCGCCTTGCCCTATTGCTAACACAGCAATAGCAGCTTATTGGCAATCCCACTAACTTTCAGGACCGCAACAACCCTCCAAGGAGTTGTTATTTTTATACGGTTTTCTGTGATGTGGAGGTACTTCCTCAGTCTGACTGCTTTGCTGCGCCAAAACTTTCTTTTTATAGGATTCCGTAACTGAAAAGGAAAAACGGAACCCTTATAGGTTCACTTTGTTATCCGTGTGTCTGTCTGTCCGTTTGTCTGTCAAGACACTTCAAGCTGAAATGAATCTCAAATACTTATGTCTGCAATCCTTACGAGCAGTGAAAAAATCAAACTTCTATGTCAACGCAATCGAAAGATACGGCTGTTTATGCCTCGTTTATGCGCATATTTTGACACTCGTAAAGGAATCAAAACCTATAAGGTACTTCTCGTTGACCTAGAATCACGAAATTTGGTAAGAAACAATGTCTTCACAATGATGTTATATACTTACGATAATATCATTGTGTCTTCACGGATTTTTATCTTTACTTGTGCTAAAATCCAAAAACCGTAAATTTGTTATTACATCGCAAGAAGAAATTGCGAAAATATTATTTTACAGAACCCTCGGTTCGCGAGTCTGACTCGCATTTGGCGGCTTTTTATTTTCAAGTAAAATCATTTACAATAAAACTTTTATAACAAAAACTTAAATAAAAAATTTAAAAATAAATGTGTAAAGTTTTAAAGTTACACACACAAAACATTTAAAGTTACACATTTATTTTTAAAACTTTTTATGTACACAAAGTATATTTTATTCTTTGTTCATCTTCAAATGGCGCCCGAGAATTATTTTAATCGTTCGAGTGGATGTTATTTTCATTCATCGAATCGCCTTGACTCGCTTATTTACGATTAATCGATTTTATTATTGACTCGATTGAACGAATCGCTATAAATCGATATCAATCTGACTGAATTATTAGCTTTGGAAGCACCATTTTATTATTTGGGTCGTCGATATAGTTAACTTTCTTTATGGATGTTGGTTCTTTTTTGTTTATGGATGGACGGTTCGATATGATATGGTGGTAGCTTATGCCTTCATATTTGTTATCTTCACATGCGGTGAAGGAAAACATCGTGAAGGGGTCTCTTCACGCCCAAGAAATAATATTTCGAAAGACGTGTGACTTTACCGAAGAATGATCTGGTTTTCACTTTGGGCTGCGAGGTCTGGCGGTAGGCGCTCCATGTAAAAATCTGTATCTTCCGCCAAATCCCTAGGATTTAGACAGCGAACCCTGCAATCCTAATGGATTAGGAAACGGGTTAACATTAAGAAGAAGCTGCTAAGGAGCTTTAGGCGTTGCCGTCATTATAAATAGCTTGTGTTCTTCCCCAGAACCTGAAGAAGAATCATCATTGTTCTTAGACAACTTATGACTATAAAAGTATTATATTTTCTTTTGGTTGACGAGCTTGGCGTCGGAGTGGTAAACATTGCTACTTTAACATCGAGTTTTATTGGGTTCAACTCTCATACAGAACATCCATTTGTGTGCATGAAGATGTATGTTTGTCTTGGTCTGCGCGTTTTCAATAAACGTGGGGCATATCAAAGTAACCAGACTGGACGACTCCACCTTCCTGAAAAGCGAGGCCAAATAACAACTCTCTTGTTAGTAGCAAGTAAACTTCTAAGAATGTGCTGTATGCTTCTAAGAATGTATCAACAGGTGGTAAAGCGCGAGTATATTGCAGGCGTTCATAGGCTGCGGCACAGATTACATCAGATGTGCCGTATGCTTGTGTAATTTTGTTTGAATTATGTAAATTTGTTTGGATACCAAAAGAGGGATGCCTGAGTTTTTTGGCAGTATTTTTATCAGTGCTCACCTAGTCATGAACTGCACGGTAGGGAAAAATGTTGTGACGATTCCAAACAAATGTAGCCATTTTTACGGAATAAAAAGATTTTGACTTTGACTTTGACTTGCATACCTACCGACGACTGCATAAAAAAAATGATACAGAAATAGCCGAGCAAAGCTAGTATTAGACAAAAGTAAAGGCGGCCTTATCCCAGAGTAAGTTAACCCGGAGGTAAAAGAAATACATAAAATAATATGTGACAAGATTTTGCATATCTATAATTGAACGCTATGTTCATTATAAAAGGTTATGATTTTAATTGTTAATCTGAAACAATCATGCTACATCTACATCACGCCATGGCACAGTTGTATGCTAATATATGTGACAGTACCTAACTATTGTAAACTCGGAGTGCGTACGGAAGTTAAAGCGATTGGCGTCTGCAAATATCGGGAAAATACATACACATAGGTACTATTTAAAAAGGATAAAGGAACGGATAAACAAGATGAGCTAACTCGATGGCGGAATAATTAACAATATTGCTGTAAATTCAAGGCTCGACTCCCACACAGGACAAACATTTGTGTTCAAGAACATGTCTGTTTGTCTTAGTCTGGGTGTTTTTAGGAGATGTAGGGCTTCAAAACAGCTTTAACTTCAAAACAGCCCAGATTTGAAGTACCTCTACTTCACAGAAAACAGTTAAATATCAACTTTCTGGAGAGTTGTTGTTACCAGTAAGCTCCTAAGGAGTTGTTATGCTAGCAGCAGGGATGACAACGACAACAAGATGGGCTGTATGCTTGTATGGTTTAGGAACCAGGACTGGTGTAATTCACACACACGTGTCTGAAAAAAGGATAGGCTTTTAAGTAATTAAATAACCATTGCTTGCTTGCTGGTATGGCTTCCATGAAGTTGTATAAAAAAATACATTTTTCCCGATATTACGACGACGTTGCAGATGCCATTGCCACGATGATCATGCAAAGTTCCAAACATATAATAGTGATATAGACAACCGTGTAAGTTTGAAATTATGTAAAATCAGTCAATAAATAGTGTAAAATATCTTTCCATAGCTAATTACTGATCGAATGAGCCAGCCGCACAATAATATTATTCTAAATCTAAGCCCGTTTACGTAGGTATGTGTATTATAGATTTTTGATGAAAGTAAATCTAAATTATTTTCAAAACTAGAAGTTACTTGATGGTTCGATCATTGACATCCTGATCTAGGCTTAGAAATGTAGTCAGATTAGTAACCTGAAATGAAAAAGCTTCGATAAATTACCTATTGTTTAACTTGTACTTTCATTCAATTATTTTAGTTTTAATGTTCTATAACTAAACTTTGTAACAGATTGCGCTCTTAAACTTTACAAACAAATTTAATCACACTGTTAAGATATTTAAGAAGAAGTAGGGTGAACGCTGTTGAAATGAGAGCATCGAGTTTTTTTTCATTTTTTTTTTAATACTTGCACCCCTGCCATCTGCAACGCTCTTTTTATGGCTAAGTTATGATTATATTCAAAACATAAAATATAAATACACACATTCATACATCATACTCTTTTATTCCTCAGTTTATTCTTTCATACATCATCTTTTATTGTCAAAAATTTTAATTTTGCCCTTTTTTTCAACGCTGGTGAAACTATCCTATCTGTTTCCAAACTTCCCTCCCCATACTGCATCAGTCCAGCCACGGGCGACAGAGAGCTTCACAGCCCTACCTAGCCACCGCGGAGAGCATCGAGTTGTGTGTGCGGAGTTAAAAAGATTGATAGAGTTAGAAATAGCATGATACGAGAATTACGTGGAATGAAAGATGATGTAGTGTCAAAAATTTAAAAATGTATGCTGAGATGTTTTGGACAGTTGAAAATTAATGACAAAAGAGTTACGAGCAAGAGCCAGGGGGCGCCATAGGCGTACACATATAGATTAAATTGTGTATATGCTAAAAAGAGCCACAGCAAAAGCACCCAAAACCGAAGAACACGTTGAAGAGGTTGATGAGTGTGGATGAAGCGAGAGAGGTATGTTTGGATCGGTGCACCTGGCGTTCCATAGTCTCTGTCTACACCACGGCAGAGACTGACTGACTGAAACAGGCATGATGACATGTGCGTATGTATGTTAATATTTTTAGTTTACTATTTAGTTTATGACCTTGACTTTGTTAAGTGTATGTCGGAGGGTAAATAAATTACACTATGTAAAGTGTATGTTTTCCATAGTTAACTCTACAAATTTTATGCCGATAATGTATAAATTGTACCTAATGTATACATTATCGGCATAAAATTTGTAGAGTTAATTTTATTAGACTTTATACTATATATACTTCACACACTAAGTTAAATTCATTCTAAATGTTCATTGGCGTAGTACTTACTATTCAGAAATATCTTTTATTCATGCAATATTGAAAAAAATTGTGCTTCACTCAATTGTCCCTAAATAACTGAAATAGTGCTTATAATGTATAATTTTTTAAAGATTTTTTTTGTTATTTTGAGTACGTAAGGACCGAGTCATGTGTAGCACTTTCCTCTCATACTTCCGCACAAGGCATTTGGCGTGAAGTTGTACATAGTATTTTAATATATTTGGTATATAATAAGTTTTGGGGAGCCTGGAATAGAAAGAGTTCTATAGTCATACAGGACTAGTCCGACTCCGCAATAAAAGCTATCTATCTATATTTTCATTCCACGCCTTACAGGGTAGGCAGACACAACTGAGTGCCACACTAAACGCGGTCTTTACACACCTCGCTCGCTTCTTTAACATGCATAGCTTTTGTCACGAACGCTCCCCGGTTTCTAGGGCTCCAGATATTACATTCTGATAAAACACGTCGAATTTAATTTGACTACAGCGCCTACACTCTTCCTATTTCGCATAGTACTCGTATATTTTTCATTATACTTTCGACCAGAATTCTTTCTTCGTGCCCCAACGTAACATGCCTTATCTTAATACAGACACTTGGCTGTGAAGCTCTCTGTCGCCCGTGGCTGGACTGACGCAGTATGGGGAGGGAAGTTTGGAAACAGATAGGATAGTTTCACCGGCGTTGAAAAATGGGCAAAATTAAAATTTTAGACAATAAAAGATGATGTATGAAAGAATAAACTGAGGAATAAAAGAGTATGAATGTGTATTTATATTTTATTTTGAATAATAATAACAACTTAGCCATAAAAAGAGCCTTGCCAATGGCAGGGGTGCAAGAAAAAAAAAAAATACAGACACTTTCAAACCACTGTCAATAGCCGAACTCAAGAAGCGTAAATCTAAATGTCAAATGAAGTTTACATACTTTTTTAATTATTTACTATCCAAACCAGTCACCCCATAAAAAACTGTAACACTTATAAACGTCGTTCACCTGTCCATCTGAGATTCTTAACGCCGGCGCCAAAGCTTAACAAAAAGTAAGTAATCAGTTTATGCAAATTTCACTGTCGTTCGTAAAAAGTAATATTTATCCCTTGCTGGAAATATAAATAACATAGTATATGATTATTACGTTGAGGTTTTATACGCGTCAGTTGTAATTGCCAGGGATTATCTTGGCGGTTTTATGTCAGGCAACAAATTAAGGATGCGAGTGTATACCGGTTGATAATAAATATTTAAATTACCATGTGATCATGAATTATGGTTATACTGAGGAGCTTTACCCTGATATATCTTATTCGAGCAAGCTAAGACCGCCTTACGTACGATGCATCAAATCCCATAGTAACACATTATAGTGATTTATAGAGAAGTATATGTGCTATATAATACGCGTCAGCTGTTATATTCACGGCCAGAGAGGTGTACATGATAATTACGTTTCTCAAATAAGGGGCGGGATAAAAGGCCGAAAAGAACAAGTTTCTAGACTCTTCATATGTTGCTCTTTTAACTTGTCCGTCTTCTCTCTTATCTAGTTGTTTTAATTAAGAAGAAGACAAGGGACTTTGTTATTTTGTTTTAAAACCGTAGCCAAATAACAACTCCCTAGAGGGTTGTGAAGGTGGAAGGTTGACTCCCTGCGTGTGAGTGAGATCACCAGTAAGCTTCCAAGGAGTTGCTGTGTAAGCAGCAGAGGAGGCATCGCGCGAGTGATACTTAATATATCGCAAACACTAATAGGCTACGGTACCCGCTTTACATCAGGTGGGCCGTATGCTTGTATGCCCCCCGACGTAGTATAAAAAAAAACTGAAGTGAGATCAAATGCAACGATTTCAAAAAAATGCAGGATGGCGACAGAAAATATTCAGGCGTCTAGTAGTTCTTTGTTTAAAAATAGATTCGGGAACCTAAATAGAGCAATGATGATATGAAAACAGCATTAGGGGAATATACTTCAAAGTATTTGACGAGCTCGGTGGCGCAGTGGTGAAACGCGTTGTTACACTACTTTGACGCCAACGCTCGTGGGTTCGATTCCCACACAGTACAAACATTTGTGTGCATGAACATGTCTGTTTGTCTTGGTCTGGGTATTTTCTATGTATGATAAGTAAAAAATGTGTTTACGTATGTTTATCAAAAAAAAAATGTATTTACGTATGTTTATCAGTTGTCTAGTACCCATAACACAAGCTTCGCTTACTTTGGGGCTAGATAGCGCTGTGTAATTTGTCCGACAATATTTATTTATTTATTATTTATATACAGTTAGTGACCAAATGGTCCCCAGTTGGAATCCTGGCATATACCACTAAATACGGTGTTTTCGTATTTATGTATATATTTGTAATTATCGCTTGCTCGGTGAAGAACATCGTGAGGAAACGCGCACGTCCACGATATTATATTTCGGAATACGTGTGACCTAACCTAACCTTGCGCATTGATAAGCTGAGTGAGACGGTATTTGCAATTTTTGGCAGAGCTGCGATAGCCAGCGGAGCCACATTACCCTCAAAATTGTCGTTTGGGGTAGACTGATGTCATCCAGCTAGCGTTTAGACGGTAATAGTGAGAAACTCCAAAATCGACACACTAATAGCTAACATATTGTAGTTTTGTATCCTTTAATTTGAAATTTAAATGTTCGTTGGTGAGGAAGAACGGTCCAAAATCGTTCCAATTAGAAAAAAAAAACATATGGGAAAACGTATGGCCGGCCACTCTGCAGTGCAGAGTCTGCACTGCACTCCCATCAACAGAAGAAGTAACAGCACTCGTCGCTAGTTAAATCTAGAGTACCTTTAATTTTCTTTTTTTTTCTTTGTGAATTGTTTGTCAATAAATTACTATTTTATAAAATATACCGGTTACCTTTTAACAACTAAATATTGTATAAGTAGCTATGTAATAGTTTACTTTAATGCACATTCTGTACTTCCCTTTCTTTTTGAGCTGAGCAGCCCATGTCTACAAATTGATTTTAGAATGTATACATATTCAATTAGATTGTAATATTTTCTCATGTAAATGGCTTTATGTTGTAATGAGAAATTAATAATAAAGATTCTTTAAACTGGACCTAAAAAAAGGACGGCAGACGCTCCATGTAAAAATCAGTATCTTCGTCAAATTCTTCGACTTAGGTAGCGGACCCCGCTATTCGTTAGTAGATAGGAAACGGTATAACGCTAAGAAGAAGAAGCTTCAAAATTCTTCTACTATAAAAAAATGGGTTGCAGAATTCAAATGTGGACGACAGAGCTGAAAAGATGGCTCTCCCTCTGGCCGGGCCATGACGTCGAATATTGATCGAAACATCGTCAAATAAGTGGTCTCGTAATCGAAGACTGCAGATTGACAATCAGGGAGATTGCAGACATGAAACAATAATGTCTGCATATATACACAAAACAATATAGTCAATTTATAATACATCTTGTTAGTGAACTTGTACAGATTCCAAATCACAATGTTATTTGACCTTATTTTATTTTTACCGACCGGTTTCGCCTTTACGGCATTATCAAGGTATTTGTTACAAACGAAACATCAGATCAGAACAAATATACCTTGATAATGCCGCAATGGCGAAACTGGTCGGTAAAAATAAGTAACAAATAACGCTGTGAAGTGAAATCTGTACAAGTGTTTACATTTACAAGATTGCTGATGTCTTCAAAATTCCACCAAACGCCAACAATCAACTGTATCAACATAAGTTTTTTTTTTTATACCACTAAGGTGGCAATCAAGCATACGGCCTGCCTGATGTTAAACAGTCACCGTAGCCTATGGACATTTGCAACACCAGGGGCGTCACTCATGCGTTGCCGACCCTCTAAAAACCTCTTCACGCATTTCTTGAAGAACTCCATGCTGTAGTTCCTTGGAAAAACCTCGGCTGGGAGCTCATTCCACAGCTTGAGTGTTCTCGGAAGAAAACTTCTCTGGAACCGCACCGTACGCGACCATAGCGGTTCAAGCGTGTGAGGGTGAACTCCCCGCCGTCGGCGAGCGGTGCGGTTATAAAAAGTAGCCGTCGGCATCATTTCGAACAACTCTTCAGAACACAACCCGTTGTACAATCGGTAGAATCGGTAAGTAATTAAGGTTTGAAAAAAGAGTTACGAAAGAAGTATATTGAGCAATAAGTAAGTGAAGATATGGGCAGGGGCCGCCCTAGACGCACACATTTGGATCAAATAGCTGATGTGATGAAAAGGAGCCAAATCAAAAGCACCGAAACCAAAGAGCGTGCGAGAAGAGATCGATGAATGTGGAAGAGGCGAGAAGGTGTGTTTGGATCGGTGCACCTGGCCATCGGTTATAGTCTCTGCCTACACCAATGGGAGACAGGCGTGATGGAATTTTTTGATTGATTTACATACACATTTCAAAGATTTTCATTTCCAAAAATCCAGAATTTTTGAATTTTTTTGATTTGATCGAGACGGATCGCACGATTGGATAGGCAGAAAGCACTGGGCGCCACATGACTCAGTTGTTACACACCTGAATCGCTTCGCATGTTGAGGGACCGAACGAATTCTGGACACATCCATCTCGAGACGTTCCATCTAACGACTAACATCTAAAATGTTTTAATGTCAACATTGTATGTATGTAATATATTTTTTTAATAAAGTTCATAATAAAACTTGTTTTCATGAAAAACGCAACAAATATTCGAATATTTGGAAGCATTCGAATAATGAGGTCTAATTATTCGGAAAATTGGAATAGTTAAATCGAGCGAATTTTGCATGCCCTGGTCAAAACACTGCCTCGTGTCTCGATAGTCTAATCCTTCGAAACTGGTTTTGTTGTCACAAAAAAGTGAATTTAGTACATTCATTTGCAATTTAATACTGATCCGTGACTTTCACCGCAGTGTTGTAATTTTTGGATAACTTTTTTTATGCCTATGGATATTAGGGTTGGCAGCGCAAGAGTGACACCCCTGGCAGTTATTTTTGGTTAACTATTTTTATACCTAGGGATGTTAGGATTGGCAACGCAAGAGTGTCCACCCATGATTTTGCAAATGTCCATATGCTACGGTAACTGCTTATCATCAGGTAGACCGTACGCTTGTTTGCAGCTTCGTGGTATAAAAAACATATTACTAGGAGTAAGACATAAAGAGTGGTTAGCAATAACTACGTTAACATCAATGCTCGTGGGTTCGATTCCCACTAAGGACAAACATTAGTGTGCATGAACATGTCCTGGTCTGCTGAATGTTTTAAGAGAGTTAGGGTACATCAAGCAGCTCAACTAGAAAAGCATCTTCTTCCTCACAGAAAACTGCGTCCAAATAATAACAAATAACACCCAGGAGGATTGTTATGTTCCTGTGGGTAAGCGGTATTACCAATAAGCTCCTGAGAAGTTGCACTATTAGTATCAGGGGTGGCCACGCGCGAGCAAGTACGCAAGCTTTCATAAACTAAGGTAACCACTTTGCATCAGGTGGGTCGTATAATAATAAATATTGTCGAACAAATTACACAGCGCCATCTAGCCCCAAAGTAAGCGAAGCTTGTGTTATGGGTACTAGACAACTGATAAACATACGTAAATACATTTTTTTTTTTTTTGTAAATTCATACTTATTATACATAGAAAATACCCAGACCAAGACAAACAGACATGTTCATGCACACAAATGTTTGTATTCTTGTTTACCTCCCGACATTGTATGACAAAGTACCCTCACATTACCACATTACTACTTAGTAACAAAATTGGATAGCTTTCCCTATATTTCAGGTCCATACATAGTCTGAAAATGTATGAAAACCTGTCATTCTCATTTATCTGTGTCGTTGGTTACTTTCAAAAATGACCTTGACTGTGTGAAGGTGCCCCGTCCCGCGGACCGTTAACCGATCAGACTTTCTCAGAGAGATCTCATTATCTATACATTGCTGCGAACTCATCGGAAGTTTATTTATGCCTTTGCGATAGATCTCTGGAGATCTACGAGTAGATTCGACAAACTGTGTTGAAGCATTTTGTACTGCTTCCTGAAAAAAATGGTAGTAATTTGAAGCAAGGTCTGGCGAGTACGGAAGATGACCTGTGGTTTCTAACTGCAGCTACTTTACAGTTACAACGGTTTCTGGTGCAATGTGAGGTCTTGCGTTATCATGGAGCAATAATGGTGAAGATCGATTCACGAGTCGGGGCTGTTTCACTGCCAGTTTCGCCATTATTGTTCGAAATTTGGCACAGTAAACATCTGCTGTTTTTGCTTGACCAGACCGGAGAAAGCTATAGCGAATAACGCCATGAAGAGACCATCAAATAGTTACCATTACCTTTTTATTGGTAAGCTTTGCTTTGCTTTACTGTTGCGGCGTTTGACCTCAGCCATTGCATTTTTCGCTTACAGTTATCGTAAAGAATCCACTTTTCGTCACATGTCACAATTTGATCCATATTTCTTCATTTCTGTACCGATTCAATAAGGCAACACAAGTGTCAATACGCGTTTCTTTCCGCAGATCAGTCAAATCATTAAGCACCCATTTTTCTTGTTTTTTATCTTATTGATTTGATGCAAATGAGTCAATATTGTAGGTAGGGTAACGTTAAACCATGCCGCTAATTCCTGAGTAGTTTGACTCGGATTGGCTTCCATCACATGTGTGAAAAACGCTGCATTGAAGTCTTCCACGTCTTCCACGTGGTTCGTTCTTCAAGTCGAAGTGTCCATTACAAAAGCGTTTAAACTAAAAACTCACGGTGTGTTCATTAGCAGTCTCCTCTCCAAACGCAGTATTGATATTGCGAGCCGTTTCTGCCGCGTTAATTCCGCGTCGGAACTGTTATTCAAAAATTACTCGGATTAGCTTACAGCTTATACAGGAAACATGGATATTTCAAAGTATCTATGTTTCTTGTTCTTGTGTAAGCTGAATAAAAAAACAATTGAAATTCGAAAATCAAGTGTTCCACATTTTTTATAAGAAAAACCTCATACCTAGGTATCATGTGAAAAAAGATTCATTTGAAAATCTTGACACCATGAAGGTTTAATGTCAATTCAAAGTATTTATTACTATAAAACGGAAATTACCTACTTTAACCCCTATTATATTATAAAACACTGCAATTTAGGAAGGATTATAATTTGTATTGTAAAATTAGCGGTTCTCATATTTACAATACCAGAAAAAGGGGCTAATTTGAACAGTACTTTTTATGATGAACAACTCAATGTACTTATTTAGCGACTAACAAAAATTTTGAATCATTGAATGGAAAAATGTGATTGACAATTTGTCAGTAAATTTAATCTGAATTGACAGTGTGTAGTGACGGAAGCACTCAAAGTAGTTTAGATTTAACTGCCTGTAAATTTCTCTTTCGCAAAGTAACACATGAGTTTGCAATGATTTTTTACAACCTTTTTTAATATACGTATGCTGTAATAGTTACATGATTGTATTTAATCCTTATGACCTTATGTCCATATAGGAATTATTCTTCATTACAATGTTTGTTTATACGAGCCACCGGATTGCCAAAGAATTCGTCATGTTTATTTTACTTAAGATTGTAATGGAATTTAAAGTTTTTGGTGTGAGATTGGTGATAGATTCATCAGTCAAACAGTAAGTATTGAGAAACGCAAACAATAAACAAATTTAAAATATTTACAAGGAAACATTGTAAATGTTTTAAATGTATTTATTGTTTGGGTTTCTGAATACTCACTGTTTGACAGTTGTCAGGTGAATCAAATTTGTTAAGGATTTTCGTTCATTAATACCTTAATTTAGTTTATTCACATGAAATACCATATAGATAAACATTATGTAATTTTACAGACATAACTGCAGAACCACTAGTACCGAAACCACATTCAGGCACGATTACGTTTTGCTGCTTCATATTAATTATTAACTTCTTTTCATTTGTAATCTGACAATTTCACGGAGAAACTTTTATTGAATTTCCTGGCATCGATCTTCACTCAACAGGCGTGAAGTACGCGGGATGCAAGTCAGATTTGATAGAAGCAGAGTGAGACGGGGACACAAATGAATAAACCACTTGACGTGGCATGAAAGCCCCCTTTACTCTCTAAAACGTAGCATTTTGTATTTCAGCAATTTGAGTCTACTTAACGGGAGATCATTTTAGCCAATAAAACGGTATGTGACGCGATGTTGATCTGCGAACTTGCCAATAAAAGCTGCACGTTCTACTTTACCCTCCAACCCAAAGCAGTGAGTTTTTTTTACTACACATAACCGAGTCATTGGGCCACTTATTGTCTTCATGGACAGATAAGATAAATATACTTTGGCCCCTGATGATAACTGGCTTTTAGATAATTTTTTGATAGCACCGGGGAAGGCCCCCTTAATGACATAGACAATATTTTTCGTCGATATTCGAGAAAGAGTGGGACGGAACATTCAAAATGAGTATTGTTTATGGTGTGTTTACACAAGTGTCTTGTTTGTATTGTTATTAGTACAAGGTTCAATTTACATAAACTATTTCAAAGTGTAACAATGAGAATGTATTGAAAACATTGTTTGTCTGTTTGTTATGCAAAACATTCGGAGCAGAATTTTTAGTGTTCAAATTTGGGAAAACCGAGTACTTGTAGTGTAACGTAATAATTGTTAACGGGGCTTATAGGATTTAAGTAGCTCATTACCATCTACGGAGCCAATCTCAGCTGCACGTGGTGCGTCGCGCTAATTAACAAGCAAAAGTCTGACGGGCTAGGTGGCGCAGTGGTTGATACTTAACTGTGCTTTGCCACTAACAGTCGTGGTTTCGATTCCCACACAGCACTAACTGTGGGTATGAACATGTCTGTTTGTCTTGGTTATGTGTTTTTAAAGACAGATAGGGTACATCAAAGCAGCCCGTCTGCCGAAGTGCCTAACCTCATAGAAAACCGTAGCCAAATAACAATCTCTGGAGGGTTGTTGTGTACCTGCGTGCGAGTGAGGTCACCAGTATGGTTCCTGAGTAGTTGCTGTATTAACAGTCGGCATAGCGCGAGTAATGCTTAATGTATTACAAGCGTTCATAGCCTAAGGTAACCGCTTTACATCAGGTGGGCCGTATGCTTGTATGCCTTCCAACGAACAAACCTGCTTCTCACAGATAACCGCAGTTAAATAATAACTCCATGGAGGATCAATGTGTTCCTGCATGCGAGTTAGGTCACCAATAAGCTCCTAAGGAGCTGTTGTGTTATCAACAGAGGTTGCTTCGCGCGAGCAATGGGTATACTGCAAGCGTTCATAGGCAAGGGTAACCGCTTTACATTAAATGGGCCTATACTTGTTTGGCTCCATACGATGTATAAAAAAACGTTTGTCTACCAAATATTCCTTGCTTGACGAGCTAAGTGGCGCAGTCGTGACAGACGCGACTTTGACACCAATGCTCGTGGGTTCGATTCCCATACAAGACAAACATTTGTGTCCATTAACATGTCTGTTTGTATTGGTCTGGATGTTTTAAAAGAGGTAGGGCGCATCAAAGCAGCCCATCTGGGGAAGTACCTCCACACAGAAAACCGCAACCAAATATCTCCCTAGAGGGTTGTTGTATTCCCGCGTGTGAGTAAGGTCACCAGTAAACAGGTAAGGAGTTACTGCGTTAGCAGCAGAGAAGGCATCGCGCGAGCGATACATAATGTATTACAAGCGTTCATAGGCTACGGTGACCGCTTTACATCAGGTGAGCCGTATGCTTGCATGCCTTCCGACGGTGTATAAAAAAATAATTCCCCGCGCCATGTCAATAGGAATTTTACAATGAATTTCAGTAATGTTTTCAACTGTCTTTCAGCGAGTGAATCATTGTTGTTAGAACTAGATAACGTTCCATTACGATTTTTCACTGAAAATATTTACTATTCGCATTTTCAGGATTTAGTAATCGTAAGGTGGTAAGTAAGGTTAGAAAATAAAATGGAAAACAATAATTTGAACTATATTTTTAAGAGAGATAAGGCGCATCAAATAAAGTAGAAAAAAAAAGTGTCTGTAAAAGTAATATAAATGAATATTGTCTCACACAGCGCCATCTAGCCCCAAAGTAGCCCACTTGATGTAAAGCGGTTACCGTAGCCTATGTACGCTTGTAATACATTAAGTATCACTCGCGCGATGCTACTTCTGCTGCTAGCACAGCAACTTCTTAGGAGCTTACTGGTGACCTCAATCATTTCCAAAAGTTCCTACTCCTACAAATTTCTTCTGATTAAATTCGTTGTGAGTTCCAAGGCAGCTGTAGTTTAATCCCCGGGACTGCAATGGACTTCACTGTTCATTGCCTTTTTGGTGGTCGCCGCTGTTAATTCTGGCTACACAGGAGATACAGCGGTGGGTATGCGTGGTGGGCCTGATGACCTCACTCACACACAGGAACACAACGACCCTCAAGAGAATTGTTATTTGGCTGCGCTTTCCTGTGAGGTGGAGGTAATTCCCCAGATGGGCTGCTTTGATGCGCACTAAATCTCTTAAAAACATCCAGACCTGGACAAACAGACATGTTCTTGCCCAAAGATGTTAGTCCTGTGTGGGAATCGAACCCACGAGCGTCGGTGACAAAGTCGCGTATTAACCGCAGCGCCACCGAGCTCGTCAACCGTTGTTGTGAAGACAATTCAACCCGCTTTATTTGCACTGACTCCAGTCACTTACACAATATCCACATCAACCCTTACTCATCCCACTGCTGGGATACGGGTCTCCCTTCAACCGAAGGAATTTAGAGCATACTCCACCACGCTGTTCAACTGCGGATTGGCGGAGGCCAGTGTTTTCAAGTCCCCGACGGCCACTGACATAGCTTAACGACTGTCATCTATCGACAACAGCCGGGACCGACGGCTTAACGTGCCCTCCGAAGCACGGAGAAGCTCGAGATAGATAAACCCATCCATAGACCTGGGTGTTTGGTTAGGATGGCGCGCGAAACGACGCCATCGAGCTCTTACACCGTATGCTTCATCGCAATAAAAAAATCGACCAAGTGCGAGTCGGACTTGCGCACGAAGGGTTCCGTATCGTAGGGTTATCTATAAAAACGGCAAAAAAATCACGTTTGTTGTATGGGAGCCCCCCTTAAATATTTGTTTTATTTTATATAATTATTTATTCTTAAAGTGAATATATAACTAAATATTCTGTGAATATTTCAAGCGTTTACCTGTTGCCGTTAATAATATCGAGCAAAAACGAGCAAAAAATCACGTTTGTTGTATGGGAGCCCCCTTAAATATTTATGTTATTCTATTTTTTAGTATTTGTTGTTATAGCGGCAACAGAAATACATCATCTGTGAAAATTTCAACTGTCTCACTATCACGGTTCGTGAAATACAGCCTGGTGACAGACGGACGGACGGACGGACGGACAGCGAAGTCTCAGTAATAGAGTTCCGTTTTACCCTTTGGGTACGGAACCCTAAAAATGACGTTTGTTGTATGGGAGGCCCCTTAAATATTTATGTTATTCTATTTTTTAGTATTTGTTGTTATAGCGGCAACAGAAATACATCATCTGTGAAAATTACAACTGTCTAACTATCACAGTTTGTGAGATACAGCCTGGTGACAGACGGACGGACGGACAGCGAAGTCTCAGTAATAGGGTTCCGTTTTACCCTTTGGGTACGGAACCCTAAAAAGACCAGAATCATAGTCTTTTAGAAGTCATCAATAAAGTTTAAACTTTTTTTTTTCATACATGCAATAATCCCCAGAGCGGGCGAGCGTTGCCTTTAATTACCAAGTATGCAGCCTTGAGATTCCATTCGTTTATCTGTCTGTTCATACACAATTGATTTATTATATGGAATTGCTTGACGACATATTTTTTTCCGACGAGAACGTTAATTTGTTTATGTTTTTTACACGACTGCGCCGGAAAGGAGTGTCTTGTTTTTAAGTTCGTGTATATACGTTTGTGGTCCTTAACGGCGTATGTAAGTATATATTGCTTCACGCCAGGTCCCTTGCGGGGTAGGCAGTGAGAACCGAGCGCCATAAAACACAGTCCTTACACACTTCACTCGCTTCTTTAACATTCATAGCTCTTTTCATGCACACTCGTAAATTCATAGGGCTTCCGACATCACCTTATGATATAACACGACCAATTTAGTCATGGTAGTCTTGGTCTTCCTCGGCTCTTACATCCTTCCACTTTCGCATTGTATATCTGTTCAGTCCTTCTTTCGTCCTGCTATCTTTCTATATGTACGAACCAACGGAGCATGCTTTTCTTATCTTACCATCGACAATCTCTTTCAGTCCAACTATTTTTTATACAACTATATTGGCAAACAAGCATGCGGCCCGCATTAGATGGTAAGCGTTCACCGCAGCCTATTGACGCTCGCAAAATGTTACTCCAATCTTGTGACCTAAGGCTGTTTCGTCACAGAAACTCTTTCTGACGGTCATTAGGACCCGGTCAACAAGTGGCATGCTACAAATTTTGTGGCAGTGGACCAGCTACATTGCTCGTAGAACTGACAACCGCTGGGGACCCCTCCCTATATGGATCGACGATCGACGACCTCTGGTTCAGTCATCAGCGGAGTACCGCGCACACTCTCTCGGTCGTGCCCCTCTCGCAGAGTCTTGGTATGGTCATCTAGTGTCTGAACCTCGAGGAAAGGAGAGCACTAGTGTAGGACCCGTTCGATGTAGCCCTGTTGTCTGTATTATTGTTGTTCTTAGTTGATGTATTTAGCAGCAGAGGAGGCATCGCGCGAGTGATACTTAATGTATTACAAGCGTTCATAGGCTACGGTAACCGCTTTACATCAGGTGGGCCGTATGTTTGTATGCCTTTCGTCCTTGCATAAAAAAACACCTAAGCTCGTGGGTGGCACTGGACAAACATTTGTGTACATGAACATACTCATATCTGTTCGCATTGATGATTGATTGCAGAGAAGTATATAAAAAACCGCAGCCAAATAACTATTCCCTTGAGGGTTATTGTGTTCCTGCGAGTGAGTGAAGTCATCAGTAAGCTCCTAAGTAGTTGCTGTGATAGCAGAGGTGGTACGAGTGATACTTAATGTTGCAAGCGTTCACAGTCAACGTAACCGCTTTACACCTGATGTAAAGCGGTTACGTTGACTGTGAACGCTTGTATGCCTGCCTGTCTATTTATCTATCTATAACTTCACCGAGTCCCTTGCTGGGTAGGCAGAGAGGACCGAGCGCCACATGACTCAGTTCTTACACATCTCACTCGCTTCTTTAACGTTCATAGCTCTTTTCATGCACGCTCGCCGGTTCCTAGGGCTCCTGACACCACTTTCTGATAACACCCGATCTGAAAAACCGAGATTCATATGCCAGAAGCGTGCTTATCGCGACCCCTGCCAATACAGAGAATTGATATTCTGGCCCGAAAGCGCACTGTAGGCCGATTCTACTAAAAAAACTGCAACTGCGTCGCTTTTTTTTTTTTTTTATATCACTAAGGTGGCAAACAAGCGTACGGCCTGCCCGATGGTAAGCAGTTACCGTAGCCTATGGGCATTTGCAACACCAGGGGTGTCACTCTTGCGTTGCCGACCCTGTAAGAACCTCTTCACGCCTTTCTTGAAGAACCCCATACTGTAGTCCCTTGGGAAAATCTCGGCAGGGAGCTCAGATCTGATCAGATCGCTGCTGTCAGATCGCTTAACGAAACGTCAAAATGTTACGCATTTAGACACACGCCGCGCTGCAGTGCAGTTGCAGATTTTTAGTAGAATCGGCCTACAGATGTGCGGGTCAAAGCATCTCCCGGAGGCTACACGCAGGTGGTGCCGCCCCCATCGGTGCGAATATATCTGCCGAACCAGAAGAGACGAGGAGAGCCGAGTGCCATATAGGCACATTGAATATAATAGGCGGATTGAAAAAAAGTTAATACCGCAATATAAACCAGTTGAGAATGCGCAATCTTGCATTGCCAGAGGAACACCTGGCTCGTCAATTATATAACAATTCAATTTTTTTTTTAAATTTGTCGCCCATTTTGACCATGTTCCTTAAGAGATAGGAACGGTGTTCCTGAACATTCCTATTCTACTTTTTTATGCTGAATCCGAATCTGAAGTCAAAATTCGAATATTCGAAAAAAAGCGACAGACAAACACACAGACAAACGCACAGACAAACATATAGATTTCATATAGGAACGGTGTTCCTGATAAATAATAACATTCATTCATTCTGTATGCACGAAAGTTAGTATTTATTACACATAAAGCTCTCCTGCTTCGTTATAAAGGCGCCTATATTCTTTAAGCTCAATCATACATCCATTAATTTTCATCAAAGCAAAGCCATACATCATCTTAATTGAAATAATATTTATCGCGCAATCTTGCCTAATCTTTATTCCGTTGGCGTTAAGAACTAAATTGATTTGTGAAGTCAAGCGCTACATCACGATGTAATAAGCTTAAAATTATTCGCAATGAAACCATACATTCATTCATGCATTTAAATGCATTTGTCTTGATGGTAATTGTGGTAATCTTATTAATTGGATTGTAATGACTTTAACACAACGCCGGGAGACAAGCACACGTCGTGCCTATTGTAAAGTGGCTACCGTAGCTATGAGTTTAAGAGAGGTAGGGCGCATAAATGCAGCCCGTCTGGGGAAGTACCTCCACCTCACAGAAAACCGCAGCCAAATAACAAGTCCCTAGAGAGCTGTTGTGTTCCTGCGGGTGAGTGAGGTCACCAGTAAGCATCCAAGGAGTTGCTGTGTAATAAAATAAAAATAAAATAAAAAATCTAAGTACGTGTTTACATAAAGAAAGTGTAGCGTTTGTATCTATACAATAGATATAATACATTGTCTCACGTGCACCAGTAGAGGCGCTGGAGGTCTATCGGGCATTCGGGCGTTAGACGCCGTGCAGATAAGACGTGCGCTAAAGCTGCCTCGGAGCTGCGTGTAGTGGTGAGCCAGTGAAACACCGATACTATAGATAGAAGATCTCCTTGTGTGATAGCGACTGTTACAAGTGGCGACGAGAATAAAGGTCAGTAAATAGGATACACTTATTTGTTTAAAATGAAAGGACGGTGAAATAAAAGTGTTTCAGTGGTTATGGAAATAATAGAAGTATTACATTGGTATTTGGTTACTGGATGATCTCTACAGTAAATTAGTAAAGTAATCTGTTTGAATGTTATGATGTGTTTACCCAAAATAACACCTATGAGTCATTTTATTTCATTTCACTCAAATAGTCAGAATGGGTACGGATTGGCGGGAAAAATAATGGAATCAAAACCATTACATGCAGCATTAACTTTCAACGAAAAAAAATTAGAACAGGAAGTCACCGGCTGTCAATATTAATTTACATAATTAAGAAAAAATTAACAACTAGTGAATTCATTGTCATTAAATTGTAGGTAGTTCTGATTTGTTTTCCACTATATTAGAACATGTACAATAATTTTAAATAACTAGATTTTTTATAATATTACCCTCAGACTTTCCATTAAATTGGAAATATGGTTTCTACACTAAATAAATTGCTTATAGATTTTTATTGAATTTAAAATAAAGATTTAATTTTGATTTCCATTAAATTGGAAATATGTACTTACGTACAGAAATTAAAATAATTCGGATTTTCATTCAATTGAAAATAAAATAAAATTTGGATTTCCATTAAATTGGAAATATGTACTTACGTACAGAAATAAAATAATTCAGATTTTCATTTAATTGAAAATAAAATAAAATATGGATTTCCATTAAATTGGAAATATGTACTCACGTACAGAAATTAAAATAATTCGGATTTTCATTCAATTGAAAATAAAAATAATTTGGATTTCCATTAAATTGGAAGTATTTTATGAAATAAGAAATTCATTTACTTGAATTTACAACAGTTGGACTTCTTTTAAATAGGAAGTGTTTACAACAGTTGGACTTCTTTTAAATAGGAAGTGTTTAGACGTCCATTAAATTGGGTGTATTTTCAGGTCGCCAAATACTATCAATAATGGCAAATCAGCTACCGCCACCTGAAAAATTAGATATCGAGGGAGACAGTACATCGGTTGGTTTGAGATGGGAAAAATGGAAACGATCCCTTCGAATATATCTTGAAGCCACCGATATCACAACTTCAGCTAAAAAGAGAGCTACTTTGCTAGTCCTAGGTGGAAGTGCACTTCAGGAAATCTTTTATAATTTGCCTGGAGCAAGCGTGGAACCCGCGGAAAACGTTGATATTTTTGAAGTAGCTATTAGTAAACTAGATGACTACTTTCTCCCCAAACAAAACAAAACCTTTGAGCGGCATATTTTCCGTCTTATTAAGCAAGATGAAGGGGAAAGTTTTGAAAAATTTCTTATTAAACTAAGAGATCAGGCAGCGAAATGTAAGTTTGAAAAACCTGATGACCACGTAATTGATCAAATACTGGAAAAATCATTGTCCCCCGAGTTAAGGAAAAAAATGTTAACAATGGGTGACGAAATTACATTAGACAAAGTAATTACTGTAGCTAATACCTTAGAAATTGTAAACTACCAGCTTCATAGTTACGAACAAAAAGATAAAAATAAGACAAATGAAGTTAATATGATAAAAAGTAGAAATAAGAATAATTTAAGATGGTCGGAACAAGAAAAAGAGTCAAATCAAGAAGAAGAGAAAAAGATGGCAAAATGTACGAGATGTGGAAGTTCTGTACATACCTCTCAAGGTTTTCCTTGCCCGGCGAAGGATAGGAAATGTAACGGCTGCGGGAAATTAGGTCATTATCAAAGGTGTTGCAAAACTAAATCATTTCAACAAAAACGTAAACTGGCACAAAATCGAGATAAAAGCTATAACAAGCGACAACGGAATGAAACAACAGTAAATTCTCTAGAAAATGAAGAAATACAATACATATTTAATTTGAACGACGACGCAACAATCAAATGCGAGATAGGAGGAGTAAATTTGGAAATGTTGATTGATTCGGGATGCAAATTAAATCTAATATCTTATAAAACCTGGGAATATTTAAAGAAAAATAGTGTAATCTGTAACAAACAAATTAAAGAGCCAAATAAAATATTACTAGCATATGGAAGTAGGACTCCTTTACAAATCAAAGGTTCTTTTGAAGCTGTATTAAAAGCAAACGGAAAAATGGAACAGGCCACTATTTACGTCATTGGAGATGGATCACGGAACTTACTTGGAAAAGACACTGCATTGCGATTGGGTGTTCTAAAGTTAGGCATGGATGTAAATCAAGTTGAACAAAAAACAAAGGAACCTTTTCCCAAATTTAAAGATACATTAATTGAAATTCCTATTGATCCTTCAGTAAAACCAGTTATGCAAGCTTGCCGGAGAATACCAATACCACTAGAAGAAAAGATAAATAAGAAAATCAAAGAACTATTAAATTTAGAGATAATTGAAGAGGTTCATGGACCTTCAACATGGGTTTCTCCGTTGGTTCCAATTCTTAAGGATAATGGTGATGTACGTTTATGCGTTGATATGCGACGCGCTAATGCAGCCATTTTAAGAGAAAACCACCCATTACCCTGTATGGAAAACTTATTACCAAAAATAAAGAAGGCACAATATTTTTCAAAACTTGACATAAAAAATGCATTTCATCAAGTAGAACTACACCCGAATTCACGATATTTGACCACATTTATTACATCAAATGGCCTGTACAGATATAAAAGGCTTATGTTTGGAATCACATGTGCTCCAGAACTCTTTCAAAAAATCATGGAGAAAATGCTAATAAAGTGTGAAGGAACTACAAATTTTATCGATGACATATTAATCTGGGGAAGTAACGAGAGTGAACATGATACGCGACTTTCCAACGTGATGGAGGTATTAAAGCAAAACAATGTGTTGTTAAATCATGAGAAATGTATTTACAAAGTACAGACAATACATTTTATAGGACATGAACTAAATCCGGAAGGAATAAAACCGCTACCTAAATACATGAAGAGCATATCTGAATTTAGAGTACCAAAAACAATAGAAGAATTACAAAGCTTTTTAGGTTTAGTAAACTACATAAATAAATGGATCCCAAATTTGGCCACAGCGACAGAGCCTCTGAAACAAATACTACGGCAAAAACTAGGAAAGAAAGCAAACATAGAAGAATACTGGCGAGATAATCAAAATGAAGCATTTGAAAAGTTAAAAGAGATGCTGTCTGAAATAGGAACACTAGGATATTATGACGCCAAAGATAAGACGCAAGTAATAGCAGACGCAAGTCCTGTAGGACTGGGAGCCGTCTTAGTGCAGATTGATAGCAAAGGACCAAGGATTATTGCATACGGGAATCGGACACTCAGTCAATGTGAAAGAAAATATAGCCAAACGGAAAAAGAGGCCCTTGCTCTGGTATGGGCTATCGAACATTTTAATACATTTCTTTTTGGTAAGGAATTTGAGCTAATCACGGATCACAAGCCATTGGAATTCCTATTTAGTTCAAAATCAAAACCATGCGCTCGTGTCGAAAGGTGGGTTTTGCGACTTCAGGCGTATCGCTATGATGTGAAATATAAACCGGGTAAGACCAATATTGCGGATCCATTATCGCGATTATGTAAATATTCGGATCAGTCAATTCAGACATCAGAAGATAATTATGTTCATCAGATAGTCGATCTCGCGAGACCATGTGCAATCTCAATGCAACAAATAATAAAGGAATCGGAAAGCGATCAGGAAATTATAAATGTTAAAAAGGGAATTTATAGTCAAAAATGGGAGGAGTCTGTGAAAACATATAAAATATTTTCGGATGAATTGTGTTTCTATGAGAATATACTTCTGAGAGGAAACAGAATAGTTATCCCACGGAATCTCAGGAAGCAGGTTATACTAGCAGCACATGAGGGCCACCCGGGAATTGGTGCCATGAAGAGTCGCCTTCGTTCTAAAGTTTGGTGGCCCAGAATAGATAAAGACGTCGAGTAATGGTAAAGAGCTGCAAAGGATGCACCCTGGTTAGCTTACCAAATCCTCCAGCACCAATGAAACGTCGAGAGCTTCCATCCGAACCTTGGGTTGATATTGCGATGGATCTTTTGGGTCCATTGCCGAATAAGGACTACATCTTAGTAATTATTGATTATTACAGCCGCTATAAAGAGATCAAGATTACTAAAACTATAACAAGTTCGGAAATAATTAAAATCCTTAAAGAACTCTTTAGCCGACTGGGATATCCACTGTCGATCACTGCTGATAACGGCCGGCAATTCGTTAGCGAAGAGTTTAAGAATTTTTGTGGTGATTGTAATATTAAGCTTTTTAATACTGTGCCATATTGGCCACAAATGAACGGAGAAGTGGAGCGCCAAAACAAGGACATTGTAAAACGACTCAAAATTAGTTCTAGTGAAAATCGAGATATGAGAGACACACTATATGAATACCTAATGATGTACAACTCCACTCCTCATTCCGTTACGGGAAAGACACCGTCAGAACTTTTTTTCAAAAGAATGAACAGAGATAAAATTCCTATGTTGAAAGATATAAATGAAACAGATGATGACACTGAAGTTAGAGACCGAGACAAGTGGCAAAAGGAAAAGGGAAAGGAGTATGGCGACCGGAAAAGAAGAGCAGAAAACCCAGAACTGATAGAAGGTGAGAAAGTGTACGTAAAAGAAATGGAAAAGGCAAATAAGCTTTCAACAACTTTCAACCCTGCACCACATGTTGTGGAACGATCAGTAGGAGGGGATATTACGATAAGGAATGAAGAAACTGGACAAAGACTACGAAGAAATGTGATTCATTTAAAGCGTGTGGAGGGGAAATGGAGACCAGTAGAAGAAGAAACAAATGGGAATGAGGATCAGACAATCAAAGAAAATACAACTACATAAATTATTATTTAATATAGGATTTAACGTGATTAAGTATTACATTAGGAATATTGTATGTATGTGTGTGTGTCTTCGCGCCGGGTCCCTTGCGGGGTAGGCAGAGAGGAATTAATATAAGGAATATTGATTACATTAAATAAATACAATTTTGTTAAAAAGGAAGGGATGTAGCGTTTGTATCTATACAATAGATATAATACATTGTCTCACGTGCACCAGTAGAGGCGCTGGAGGTCTATCGGGCATTCGGGCGTTAGACGCCGTGCAGATAAGACGTGCGCTAAAGCTGCCTCGGAGCTGCGTGTAGTGGTGAGCCAGTGAAACACCGATACTATAGATAGAAGATCTCCTTGTGTGATAGCGACTGTTACAGAAAGGTATTTGCGTATGTTTATCAGATACCTATTAGATACCCATGGTCACGAAAGAAATAATCAATGGATAACCTATGATGGAAGGTGCAGCACTGATGCGGAAAGACGAGTGAGTATGGGGGTGGGGGTAGGATAAATGGAGCGTTGGAAAAACTTTTTGGCAGTAAAAGCTTGTGCCAGAAGGCACAGCTCGCTATACACAATGCAGTGCCAACGCTTACTTATCGAAGCGAGAGCTGTGTGTGGCAGAGAGAGATGAAAGTAGGATAATAGCGCGCGAAATGCGAGCGTTGCGCAAAATTTGTGGTGTAATACTTGTAGAGCGTATTTGTAATGATGACGTTAGAAACAGTGATGGTCTGAAAGAGAGTGTCGGTGTTAAAAAAAGAAGAGGCATGCTCCGTTGGTTCGAGAGGAATGAATTACGAAACAGATACGAAACTGATGTACAACGCGAAGTTGATGATGACCTTGACCAAATTGATCGTGTTTTATCAGAAGGTGATGTCAGGAGTAAGGCTCCTGACACTTGTTTGAAACCTGGGTTGTCCTGAAACTTGGGTTGAACAAATGAATGTTAAAGAAGGCAGTGTGTAACGGTCGAATCATGTGGCGCTCGGTTCTCTCTGCATACCCCGCAAGGGATCTGGCGTGAAGTTATTTTTTTTTTATATTGGCTCAACATAGCGGCTCCGCTTCGCCTGTTGGTAAGCGAAAAGAGGAGCTCAAATTACAGCGGTAACTGACAGAGGACTACAGGGTCCTGTCAGTTGACGCTACCATGCTGGCCCGCAAGGTGCTTCTTCACGCTTCGTTTAAAGGATCCCATGTTGTAGGAAGGAGGAAATACATGTGCAGGCAAAACGTTTCACTTTTTAATAGTTCGACAGAGATAGGAGTTGCCGAACTTTTTAGTGCGAGAAGAAATGTCCTCAACAGTGGAACGATGACATCGCTGCACTGTGGTTCTATGAGTGGAGAGGGTGGGATAAGGTTTAAGTTCTACAGTTCTAGACTCTAAAGATTCCTGGTGTAGGGCTAGTAAAACGATACCAATTATAACCCGTCAATCTCTCTTAGCTAAGTTCACTGTAAATGCCGGTTCAATGCGAGAGTGGACGTGGGCCTAATGGGCCCAAGGTCACATGTTACAAGCGTTCAATGGTTTCCAGGAATTCCACGATAGCATCTTTTCAGTAAATTATCTAACACTTTAGTATCGTGGCAGATAATTTTCCGATATCGGGGTACAATTTCGACCGACCCTTCTTTTCCTCACGGAGACACAAATATCCATATACTGGAACAACAATGGTCGCGTACTGTACGGTTCCAGAGAAGTTTTCTACCTAGCTACTATTAAGTTGTGGAATGAGCTCCCTGCCGAAGTTTTCCCAAGGGACTACAGTATGGGGTTTATCAAGAAAGGCGTGAAGAGGTACTTACAGGGTCGGCAACGCAAGAGTGACACCCCTGGTGTTTTAAATGTCCATAGGCTACGGTAACTGCTTACCATCAGGCAGGCCGTACGCTTGTTTCGCACCTAAGTGGTATAAAAATTGAAATGCTTTTTATAGGCGTTAAGTGTTTTTTTTTATATACTACATCGGGAGACATACAAACTTACGGCCCGCCTGATGTTAAATGATTATACAGCCTATGAACGCTTCCCATACATAAGACTTCGCGCGCAACACAGCAACTTACTGGTAGCCTCACTCACTCGCAGGAATACTACAACCCTCCAGTTAGTTTTTTTATTAGGGTTCCGTACCCAAAGGGTAAAACGGAACCCTATTACTGAGGCTCCGCTGTCCGTCCGTCCGTCCGTCTGTCACAAGGCTGTATCTCATGAACCGTGATAGTTAGACAGTTGAAATTTTCACAGATGATGTATTTCTGTTGCCGCTATAACAACAAATACTAAAAAATAGAATAAAATAAATATTTAAGGGGGCTCCCATACAACAAACGTGATTTTTTTGCTCATTTTTGCTCGATATTGATAACGGCAACAGGTAGACGCTTGAAATATTCACAGAATATTTAGTTATATATTCACTTTAAGAATAAATAATTAAATTAAAATAAAACAAATATTTAAGGGGGGCTCCCATACAACAAACGTGATTTTTTTGCCGTTTTAATAGATAATGGTACGGAACCCTTCGTGCGAGAGTCCGACTCGCACTTGGCCGATTTTATACAATGTCGGAAGCCATGCGGCCCTCTTGATGTCAAGTGGTTACCGTAGCCTGTGACCGCTTGTAATACAATTAGTATCACTCGCGCGATGCTATATCTTCTGCTAACACAACAACTCCTTAGAGTTTACTGGTACCTGTCTCACTCACAGGAACACAACAACCTTCCATTCCACACAATGTGTGCATGAACGTGTCTTTTTGTCTTGGACTTGATATTTTCAAGAGAGGTAGGGTGCATCAAAGCAGACCGTCTGAGGAAGTACCTCCACCTCACAATAAACCGCACTCAAATAACAATTGTTCCTGTGAGTGAGTGTACACCTGTAAGCTCAAAGTGTCGATGTATTAGGAGCGGAGGTGGCTTCGCGCGAGTGATACTTAATGTATTACAGCGTTCATAGGTTACGGTAACCGCTTTACATCACGTGGACCGTATACCTTTATGCCTCTGGACGATGTATTAAAAAGGAAATTCACACTTGGCTAACTTTACTTTTTTAATATGCAAATTTTATTAAAAAGTGATCAGACCCAAAGCTGTGACAGCTTTTTTTCAAGCATCATTTATTTTAAACAAATCCCTTTGTCTTCAACGACCATAAATATTGCATGTTAATGGTATGCCAGTAACCCTATTCAGCGATTTTGAACTTAAACCGTATACGTTTAAGGTTTCCTTTGTTTATTCACTTGGGGAAAATCATAAATCACAGCCTGATGGTAAGTGATTCAATAAAAAATACGTGTATGCATTTTATTTGTAATCGGAAACTGCACTCGTGTGATTTGATTGTACTGGGAACACTGATTTATAGCGGTGTTCGTCATATAGGGTCAGATAAGACAAACATACATACATATCATCACGCCTGTCTCCCATTGAGGTAGGCAGAGACTATAGAACGCCAGGTGCACCGATCCAAACATACCTCTCTCGCTTCTTCCACACTCATCAACCTCTTCATGCATGCTCTTCGGTCTTGGGTGCTTTTGATTTGGCCCTTTTTCAGTACAACACCAATTTGATTGAGTTTTGAATTTGAGAATTGAATTTGAGTTAAACTAAGTGACAGGGTAAGAAATAGGGAAACGTTGTGGTCTGAAAGAAGATGTAGTGACAAAAATTGAGAAAGGTATGCTGAGATGGTTTGGCCATGTCGAGAGAATGAATGAGGAACGATTGACGAAAAAAGTGTATAAGGCGAGTGTGAATGAAAGTGTTGGAAGGGGTAGACCTAGGCGGACGTTTCGAGACCAAATCAGGGACGTCTTGAAAAAAGGCCAGGTCAAGAGTACCCTAAACCGAAGAGCATGTATGAAGGGAATAATGAAAGTGGACGAAGCGAAACAAGTATGTAAGGATCGTAGCAAGTGGAAAGAACTCTCTGCCTACCCGTACGGGATAGAGGCGTGATTATATGTATGTATGTACCAATTTGATCTATATGTGTGCGTCTAGGACGGCCCCTCTCGACATCACCATTCACTCTTGCTTGATACACTTCTTTCAGATAAGAAACACATTAGAAATATGATTTGACCAGTGACAGTATAGTGGATAAAAAACCGGCCTTTTTAGGGTTCCGTACCCAAAGGGTAACACGGACCCTATTACTGAGACTCCGCTGTCCGTCCGTCCGTCTGTCACCAGGCTGTATCTCATGAACCGTGATAGTTAGACAGTTGACATTTTCACAGATGATGTATTTCCGTTGTCGCTATAGCAACAAATACTAAAAAACAGAATAAAATAAATATTTAAGG
The DNA here is from genome assembly GCA_947507595.1 of Pyralis farinalis. Lineage (NCBI taxonomy): Eukaryota > Metazoa > Arthropoda > Insecta > Lepidoptera > Pyralidae > Pyralis > Pyralis farinalis. Next base: position 5,860,485 of record OX382282.1, on the reverse strand, counting down.
TGGTTCCCATACAACAAACGTGATTTGGTTGTTTTGCGCGCTATTGATAACGGCAACAGGTAGACGCTTGAAATATTCACAGAATATTTAGTTGTATATTCACTTTAAAAATAAATAATTTAATTAAAATAAAACAAATATTTAAGGGGGGTTCCCATACAACAAACGTGATTTTTATGCCTTTTTATAGATAATGGTACAGAACCCTTCGTGCGCGAGTCCGACTCGCACTTGGCCGGTTTTGTTTTTATACTACGTCGGGAGACATAAAAGCATACGGCCCACCAGATGTAAAGCGGGTACCGTGGCCTATTAACGCTTGCGATATATATTATCACTCGCGCGATACCTCCTCTGCTGCTTATACAGCAACTCCTTGGGAGCTTACTGGTGCCTCACACGTAGGAACATAACAACCCTCTAGGGAGTTGTTATTTGGCTGCGGTTTTCTGTGAGGTGGAGGTACTTCCCCGGACGGGCTGCTTTGATGCGCCCTACCTCTCTTTAATTTGGTCTATTGACCAAGTGGTCCCCGGTTCAATTCCCAGCATGTGCCATTAAATTCGTGTTTTCATATTCATGTACATGTTTGTAATTATCACTAGCTCGACTGTTTCTTACCTGCACGTCCAAAAAAATATATATTTCAAAAGATGTGTGACCTAAGAAATGTCTGGTTTTTCCCTCTGGATTGTGTAGGTCTGACGGCAGCCTTAGCTGTTTGTAAAAATCCTCAGACTCAAGTAGCGGACCCCAACAATCCTAATGAATTAGGAAACGGGATTACGCTAGCAAGAAGACTACTTTTATTACAAGGATGCATAGAGTACGGTAACCCCTTCACATTACCGTGGACTATAAGCTTGATTCCCGCCCGACGTCATGGCATAACCTCAAAGGAATGGCGGAAATCGTTAGGCAGACGGACAAAATCGCTAAATATGGATTAATTGTTTTTATACAACGTCAGGACGAACATTACCGTAGCCTATGAACGCTAAGTAACACTCGCGCGATGCCAACTCTGCTACCAACACAGCAACTCCTTAGGAGCATACTGGTGAGGAACACAACAACCCTCTAGGAAGTTGTCATTTGGCTGCGGTTTTCTGTGAGGTGGAGGTACTTCCCCAGGCGGGCTAGTTTCATGATCCCTACCTATCTTAAAACACGTTTTCCCACTCTGTGACACGATAGGCTTAAATTATCTTTGACAATGACCGTGATTAGACGATAAATCCAAATACCCTGCCAAAGATGTCACGCTGGTCGCCAAACACACTCGTGATGTATTGTTTTGTTGCTAATTATACTCTTATATGATATACGAGTACTATATGTATATTTTATGTTAATAATTCCCTTCTTCTTCTTAGTTATCCCGTTTGGCAATCCGATATGATAGTCGAGGTGCGCTAAGCCTAAGCATTTGGCGAAGACACGGATTTTTACATGGACCTCTACGACCGACTGGCAAGGTCCGCTACCTAAGTCTAAGGAATTGGCGACGATACTGATTCTTACGTGGACCTTCACAACCCAGTGGGAATTTTGATGTAATTTTTGGGCATCGTTTATATGTATTCATATTTTATATATCCATGCTTCGTGGGTTTGGACACGTGGAAAGAATGCACGAGGAAAGAATGCCGAAGCACATATACCTCACGAAAGCGGAAGAATGTAGCACAGTGGTTGGTAATGCTACTTTGACACCAACGCTCGTCGGTTCGATTACTGGTAACCTCTCTCACTTTCAGGAACACCACAACTCTCTAGTGAGATTATTTGGTTGCGGTTTACTGTATGGTATCTTCTCAATTGGGCTGCTTTGATGCGTCCTACCTCTCTTAAAAACACCCAGACCAAAACAAACAGACGTTCATGCACACGAATGTTTGTCCTCTGTGGGAATCGAAACCACAAACGTTAGTGTTAAAGTGGCATTACTAACTGTGCCAACGAGTACAAACAACAAGAGAAGAAACATCTCCTAAAATTTTCCTAAAGTCACACAACAAAACAAATGCGAAGTTAAACCGATCGTAAATCTCTAAATAAACGCAGCAATCAGTACTTTGATCCAAATAACCGGAGCATTGTATGTTCACGTTATCGCCCACAAGTGGGTCGTTGTACCCACGGGCACCCGGCTGCTCGCACTTCACTGCTTTTATAACAACAAGTGGACAACCGAGATGAAAAGGAAACCTTCATCATATTCGCTCACGTTATATGTATATACTTAAGTTCATGACATTCATGTATCTATGGAGTCGCCGTGCTAGCAGCATAGGTGGCATCGCGCAAGCGATAATATATTGCAAGCGTTTATAGGCTACGGTAACCACTTTACATCACTTGGGCTGTATTCTTGTATGCCATCCAACGTTGTACCTAAGTGCTAAAAAGTTACAAGTTTCTGTTAAACTTTTAGGCAAACTGGCCTAAAAAAAAAATACGAAACCAGCACTAATATATTAACGCAGAACTATATTTAACTGGCATAACACACACACATGCACAAGATCCCTAACGAATTCAGCAACTTCACGACAAGATCGTGTATCCCAAAGAGAGAGCATTCTAAATTAACCATTAGATACTGTTATTCAAATAGAAGATACTTTTGAAACAGTACAAATCGCCAAAATAAATCTCAAAGATACGAGTAGGTTCCATTCTAAATAGTTGAACGCCCAATTATTTGTCTAACCAAAACAAAAAGTCCACAACAAGAACATGTATCTCGAAATAGTAGTGGAGGGTATCCTAAATCTACAGTTAGAAACTGTTAGACAGATCATACAACAGCAAGAAATCTTCCGAGTAAAATTTCCGTAGTAAATACTCGAAATTTGCCCAAATATTCCCAATGATAGTTCACATTTTCAATAGTCAAATAATTCTCAAATTTGTCCGATAAATTTCATATTACTGTGATATATTGCTCGACGTATGCTGGAACAAAACTAAACGGGACTAAAATAGTTTAGTTGCATAATAAATGACTACAGGGTCCGTCACTCGAAGTGTTACCAATTTTAAATGATGTTATTTAGTTATTCAAAGTACGATTTATTAAAAATTGAAAGAAAATTGTAAAAAAAACATTAAATTTTATGAAAATCATCATTAGTGTTCGATATGACCTCCTTTGGCACGGATTACGGCCTCGAGTCTTCCAACGAATGCATCGCAGGCCGCACGAAGATGGGTTTGCGGTATTCTTTTCCATTCCCGACGAAGCGCTGCCTTGAGCGTGTCCACACTTTCATACCTTTTTGTTGACACAGCAGCCTCCAAAATAGACCACACCGAGAAGTCCATTGGATTCAAGTCTGGCGAGTAAGGAGGCCACTGTTGTGAGGAAATGAACCGAGGAACGTGGTTCTCTAAAAAAATTTGTGTCATGCGAGCTTTGTGGGACGGTGCTGAGTCTTGTTGAAATGTCCAGCTGTTTGTACCGAATTGCTTACGTGTCCACGGTATGAGAGCATCATTTAGCACTTTTTGCTGGTACACTTGCTGGTTGACTTTGACGCCCTTCTCGATAAACACGAGTGGCGACCGACCATTTGAGGTCACTGCGGCCCAGACCATAACCGAAGCAGGCGCTTGCTTACGAACGGCAATTCTGTCATCCAAATTATCGTTTGACTTGCCCTGTAGCCAAACACGATCATTTTGCTTGTTGACGTACTGCTGGACGGTGAAAATTTTTTCATCAGAAAAAACAATGTTTTCCAGCTCGCCACGTTCGTGTAAGGCTTTCAGTGCTCGAGCTCTTTGTAGCCGGACTATCTTCTGAGTTGAAGTAAGATGTTGTACTTTTTGGATCTTGTAGGGCTTCAGTTGGAGTTCTTTTTTTAGTATACGGCGAATGCTTGAGTCGGATACTTTCAGACTTTTCGCCAATTCACCTGCACTCTGACGAGGATTTCTTTGAATTCGAGCCTTCACCTTTCGAATCATATTACGTGATGTTGCGGTTTTCGGATGACCACCTCCATGTCGTTTAGCAATGCTCCCAGTTTCGTTATAACGCTTAATGGTCCGATACACAAACATTTTGTTCACACGTAGTTGTCGGAGCTCTCTAACAATAGCTGGTTGTGATTTTCCAGCCAAGTGCAAAGCGATCACATAGCTACGTTTAATATCCATTGCGAAAATTTATTTTAAAATTCAACTTAGTTCCCGCTATTTTTGCCCACTTTAAAACAATGAAACAAACTGACGTTTCACCAATATTGGGCGCGCTGTCATTATTATTTTGAAAATAGAAGCAGCATGAAGTTGGTAACACTTCGAGTGACGGACCCTGTAAATGAAGATTACATATTTTACAAATTGTCTTGAGAACTACATTTATGACGGTATGAATAACGTAAATAATCTTGCAGATATAGTATATGAATCATTGCTTAAAAAAAACTTATACAAAATCTGTCACAAAATGAATTTGAAAAAAAAAATTATAGACATTTCGTGGACACTGGAACAAAAATTTAATGCGGTTGCTAGCCAGCTGCGTGGATGTCGAGAATTTACACGTAGGAAGCAAAAATAAACAATTTGATATTAACGAAAACATGTTTTACTCGTTTAAAGCTGCACTCAACGTTAATACTAATATTTCAAACGCAAATTTACCAGAAACATTCCACGGATTCTAAACAAATATCTAGTGTACACTAGTAGACTAGCTGTATGTAATGTAGAAGAATTCCTCATTGTTTTTTATTTATTCTGTAATACAGCTGCAAAAAATTGTAGTACATTTTCTTTTAATAAATAAAAAAATAAAATTATTAATTAATTTCTTTTAAAGTTATTTTCTTGTCATTAGAGCCTTGTAGTTGTGAGCACCTATACACGTTTTTCATTTTTTGTTTAATTTATTGTTATTGCTTATTTTAACAATTTTTTTTTCGGAAATTTCGGATATGACCGTTGGAAAGAAATACCAAGAAAAACTTGCCAATGTGTACATTGCCAGATATTTTTGTATTTATAAATATTGCCGGAAAGGACGTGGGTTACACTATAGTAGGTACGTAGGTTACACTATAGTACGTAGGTTACACTATAGTACGTGGTTTACACTGATTGTTTTCAGAATATCACGAAATGTATTATGTTCCTCTGGGTTTATATTTTATTTTGGGAAATAAATAAAAGTCACAAGATCGGGAATGTAAGGAGAATAACTTCACAGCTTCAATTGACAAATATTTAATTGTCTCTCTGGAGTAAAAAGCTAGAACATTGTCATGAGGAAGGAGAACCTTGCTTCTTGGGCGTTACTGTCGAACGTTTTCCTAGACAACTAGTAAACAATGACTAGCATACTGATAATCTGTAGTAATAATATTCAGCATTCGAATTACCTCCGTTATACATTTTAAGCATTTCACGATAACAATACTAATGATTTTTGATCTACCGTCAAACTGTGAATTATGTATGTAGTATAAGCAGTACAAAGTCCATATAGTACAAAGCTTTCTAACGCCTAAATAATAAGCCTAAGTAATACTTTCCGTATGTCTAAATTTGACTGAATCTGTTGCTATGTCATCCTTTTATCAGCTTCTATCATAAGCCACGCAGCACTCGCATTGTCTCCAGTGGTGGTTGTTGAAGGACGTGCTTCGCGCAAATCATCAGTGAGCTTGCTCCAACAACGTTTGAACTCATTTAACCAGTTACAAACAGTGGCAAGAGATGAGGCTTCATCATGAAATGCCAATCGAAGTCTATCATAATATTGTTGTTGATTACAAAACATTGAGCGAAAATTTTCTCTAGTCAAATTCATTACGACCCATGACAAGGACTTTTTAGTTTACCGACAATTTGTAAAAACAAATGGCATATGAATTCAATATACATTAATAGCACCCTAAGGAGTTCTTTATTCGAAATTTAAGTATTTTTTTCATCGGCAACTTTTCTTACTGGCCAATTCTAAAAAGTTTCAGTGTGACCTGGATACACCTCTGTTTCAGTATGTTACTCAGTAAAATTTTGACGGGTTAATACGATTAGACCATGTACACATATAAATAATACTAGCTGTGCCCGCGACTTCGTCCGCGTGGAATATTATTTATTTATATTATAAAAATAAATAAAATTTCTAAAATAAAAGTTACTCCTTATTACATCAGCTATCTGCCAGTGAAAGTCCCGTTAAAATCGGTCCAGCCGTTTCAGAGATTAGCCGGAACAAACAGACAGACAGACAAAAATTGTAAAAATATTCACTTTGGTATATGTACCGTGTATACATCCATATGCATTTAGTAAAAAGCGGTTATTTTAATATTACAAACAGACACTCCAATTTTATTTATCTGTATAGATTAAAGACATACTAGTAGGCAAATCTTATTACACAGTTAAAGACTATTTAAATGATAAATTTGAAATTTAACTGCGACTAATTAGATATTAAATTACGTGACTTTAACATGCTGTGAATTGTAATTAATTATGTATTAATAATATTAACTTAAGAGAGGTAGGTAACATCAAAGCAGCCCGTCTGAGGAAGTACCTCCACCCCACAGAAAACCGCAGCCAAATAACAACTCCCTAGAGCAATGGTCGGCAAAGTGCGGCTCCAGAGCCGCATGTGGCTCTTTGGCTCCTTAAATGCGGCTCTGGCACAAATATCCACGGAAGGCTCAATAATATTTTCATTTAAAAAAAACTTGATAAGAAAAAAAACACATCTGTTTTTGATAAATTAAAATTCTTCTATAAATCGAGAATATGTATATTTTTTTTGTTTAAGTTAAAAGATAGATAGGTAATTAAAATTTTAAAAATTAAAAACAATATACAAACCTGACGTACTCAAACTTTCCAAGGAGATGCAAGCACATTGTTCGCATTAATAAATATTTATTAAGTATGAAATTTAGTTTTATTTAGTGTACTACTTATTTAGTGTAATAAAAGTTTACTAAACAACCTGATTTGGCTCCCATTTTTTTTTAATTGTTGTAATGTTCATATTTGGCTCTTTGACTAATATGTTTGCCGACCACTGCCCTAGAGGATTGTTGTGTTCCTGCGTGTGAGTGAGGTCACCAGTAATCTCCTAAGGAGTTGCTGTGTAAGCAGCAGAGGAGGCATCGCGCGAGTGATACTTAATATATCGCAAGCGTTAATAGGCTACGGTGCCCGCTTTACATCAGGTGGGCCGTATGCTTGTATGGCTCCCGACGTAGTATAAAAAAATTGACAAATAATAATGTAACATTTAATATTGTAATTTTATATATTACTGTAACAATAGACTACTCAGGTCATGGTATGGATTTGCACGCCTTAATGGTAGAATACGGTGTAGATCTTTTTATACATTAACCAACTATTTGTCCTGTATTCATACAAATAAACTTGATTTGATTAATTGATTGATGTGGTTTTTTTTTCATTGTTTTAGATTAACACTAGCGGTTTGGTCGTTGGGCGTGCTTACCGTAACTACCGCTTACACTGGGACCGACCTGCCCCCGGGGCCGTACTGTGCGAAGGGACCTGTCAGATGTTGCACAGACAGACAGGACGAATGCTCCCATGATATACTCGGTAAGTGTTCGATTGACAGAGTAAAAGGTTATCAAAAAGGTAATAAAGAGGTAGTGCGCATCAAAGCAGCCCGTCTGGGGAAGTACCTAAACCTCACAGAAAACCGCAGCCAAATAACAACTCCCTACATGGTTGTTGTGTTCCTGCGTGTGAGTGAGGTCACCAGTAAGCTCCCAAGAAGTTGCTGTGTAAGCAGCAGAGGAGGCATTGCGCGACTGATACATAATATATCGCAAGCGTTAATAGGCTACGGTACTCGATTTACATCAGGTGAGTCGTATACTTGTATGCCTCCCGACGTAGTTTAAAATATATATTATTTTATATGTATGTTTGTATATCTTCACGCCAGGTCCCTTGCGGCGTAGGCAGAGAGAACCGAGCGCCATAAGACGCCGTCCTTACACACCTCCCTCGCTTCTTAAACATTCATAGCTCTTTTCATGCATTCTCACCGGTTCCTGGGGCTCCTGACTTCCTTCTGATGAAACACAACCAATTTGGTCGTGGTGGTGGCTTCTACATCCACATAGTATATATTTTTCAAGTTGTGGAATGAACTCCCAGCCGAGGTTTTCCCAAGAGACTACAGCATAGCATAGTTCAAGAAAGGCGTGAAGAGGTTTATACAAGGTCGACAACGTATGATTGACACCCCTTGTGTTGACAATGTCCATAGGCTACGGTAACCGCTTACCATCAGATAGATCGTACGCTTGATTACCACCTTAGTGGTATAAAAAAAATATATACAATTTTACTTATTCATATATTTTTTGTTTATTTTGTTGGACAAATTACACCGCGCCATCTGGGGTTATCTGTGTAGGTATATCTGGTTAGCCATATGGGTACTGGACAATTTTTCTTTATATTCAACGGCGAAAGGCATACAAGCATACGGCCCACCCGATGTAAAGTGGTTACCGTAGCCTATGAACGCATGTAAAACATTAAGTATCACTCGCGCGATGCCTCCTCTGCTGCTAACACAGCAACTCCTTAGGAGCTTACTGGTGACCTCACTCACACGCAGGAACTCAACAACCCTCTAGGGAGTTGTTATTTGGCTGCGGTTCAAACAATTACGAAACAGACATAGTTTTCTGTAAGGTGGAGGTTCTTCCCCAGACGGGCTGCTTTGATGCGCCCTACCTCTCTTAAAACATCCAGACCAAGACAAACAGACATGTTCATGCACACAAAATATTTGCCTTGTGTGGGAATCAAACCCGCGAGCGTTCGTGTCAAAGTCGCGTCATTCACGACTGAGCCACCGAGCTCGTCAAATATATTATATTTATCTTTATTTTTTTTAACAAAACAGTAATGTTGCACTGAAATGATCACAACAGTCAAGTCTGATTCATATAGTCAGAAGTCAAAACTTTTAGTTGGCCAATACTTGTTACATTATATGTATTTCCATAGATTCCATTAGATTTATTCAAAATCGATGCCAATTTATAATTCATCAACGGTCTTAATTACCCTTTTTAGGGTTCCGTACCCAAAGGGTAAAACGGAACCCTATTACTGAGGCTCCGCTGTCCGTCCGTCCGTCCGTCCGTCTGTCACCAGGCTGTATCTCATAAACCGTGATAGTTAGACAGTTGAAATTTTCACAGATGATGTATTTCTGTTGCCGCTATAACAACAAATACTAAAAAATAGATTAAAATAAATATTTAAGGGGGCTCCCATACAACAAACGTGATTTTTTTGCTCGTTTTTGCTCGATATTGATAACGGCAACAGGTAGACGCTTGAAATATTCACAGAATATTTAGTTATATATTTACTTTAAGAATAAATAATTAAATTAAAATAAAACAAATATTTAAGGGGGGCTCCCATACAACAAACCTGTTTTTTTGCCGTTTTTAGGGTTCCGTACCCAAAGGGTAAAACGGAACCCTATTACTGAGGCTCCGCTGTCCGTCCGTCCGTCCGTCTGTCACCAGGCTGTATCTCATGAACTGTGATAGTTAGACAGTTGAAATTTTCACAGATGATGTATTTCTGTTGCCGCTATAACAACAAATACTAAAAAATAGAATATAATAAATATTTAAGGGGCAAATATGTATGGGATACAACAAACGTGATTTTTTTGCTCATTTTTGCTCGATATTGATAACGGCATCAGGTAGACGCTTGAAATATTCAGAGAATATTTAGTTATATATTCACTTTAAGAATAAATAATTAAATTAAAATAAAACAAATATTTAAGGGGCTCCCATACAACAAACGTGTTTTTTTTTTTTGCCGTTTTTATAGATAATGGTACGGAACCCTTGGTGCGCGAGCCCGACTCGCACTTGGCCGATTTTTATAGATAATGGTGCGGAACCCTTCATGCGCGAGTCCGACTCGCACTTGGCCGATTTTTGTGTTATCTGCAGACCATAGCGGCTTAAAATCGATTTGATCACAGTCACACGGTCTCCCGTGCTCCGAAGCCGGCACTCATGGAAGCCAGACAGAGGCCTCAGAATACAGAATAAACTTTATTATTTTAATCTGTATTATTACGTTTATTCTGTATTCTGAGACAGATTCATGGCTCATATTTTATTCAATGATGTCCGGTTTTTAACATTTTACTGAATTCCTAAGATGTTTTTATAGATAGATACGTCGTACGCGCTCTAGAATGGCAATACGAAAGAAGGTAATTGCCCAACTCGTATTCAGTTGGCCATCCTCTCTCATCGCGTCTACACGTATTTCATCACAAAGCATAAATGTCTTAAGAGTGCGCACAAAGCTAAGTGGCGCCCTCTTTTTGTTTTTATTAATAACGCTGAATTTAAGACCAATTCCAAAAAACGCTCGATACGTTTTTTTGAGACATATTTCTGTTTTTATTATTTATGTAGAATTAGTCATAATTTTGAATATTGTTATAAGTGGCCGCAATAAGCAATAACTAAAACTTTGGATACCTACTTGTACACAGATAATAAATACAAGATATCTTTAAAAAAAAAGTAAATATGGTTCTACAGTGTCTGTATTGAGCGTTGTTTTGTAATTGGTCTTAAATTCTGCGTTATTAATAAAAACAAAATGAGGGCGTCACTTAGCTTTATGCCCCCTCCTAAGATATATATTCATCTCTTTCTAACGACAGGTATATGTCTATCATATGTCTCTTTGTTAGACCAAAGTATCATAATAAATAACCGTACGTAGATATAATACTACTTGCGCCATTTTAAAATACAATAATGTTGGTGTACAACGTGTCTACGTGAACATGGTACTGAAACTGTGTCAGTAGTTTGTCATATCATTAGACATTGTTTTTAAAGCGTAAAACAAATGAGTATTCTACATCCATCGTGACGTCGTGGTGTCCCTAGGCATTTCGTTAAATCCCTGGTTTCATATCCCTGCGCGTTCTTCTTTCTCCTGTTATTCTGTTTCCTAAACCATTAGCAGTGGCGGGGTCCGTTACCTGGAGCGACCTCCTACCCTAGTTCAACGGTACCTTTATGGTTTGTGACTTTATCATTTGGTCTGAGTTTATAACATACAGAAGTACAAAATAGTCCTTCTATATAAACAAACAAATCCATTTCTGTCAACCCAGTCGGGTAAAACACAATGGCCGTATGTGAACGCGGCTTAGATAAGGTAGACCTTGTCGCCGCGGACCATAAATCACAAAAATCCAAGGTAGTGCGTACTGTTTGCATACTTATCTATGACACAGTGCGTTAGTTACCAAAAATGTCTATCAAGGTTTACTTTGGCAAGTGTACAGTTACACCTTTATAAAAAGGTTAAGTGTGAGACGGACGCCGAATAATTGAACTTGGTCCGAAATTATTGGTTTTGACAGTTGTGTCCAAATTTTCAGGAACACCGTTCCTATATGAAATCTATATGCTTAAAGAAAACTTCTCTGGAACACAGTACGCAACCACTGCGGTTTCCTTTACTGACTGGACACCTTTATTTCAGGTACGAAATGTTACTGCGACGAGTTCTGCAACCGAGGGAGGGTTCACGACGACTGTTGCCCGGACTATGAGCCGGTGTGCGCCCCGGGGCCCATCATTAAGAAGCCCCAATGCAAGTACGGAAAGAAATGGTACAACATTGAAGACACCGTGCAAGATGACTGTCACACCTGGTGAGTTTGTACATAATACTAGTAAATAACAGCAAGCTGTGTAGGCAGAGCTGATATTTTTTAAATTTAAAAAATATTTAAATATTTTATTTTTATATTTTTAAATTTTTAAATTTTTTAAAATATATGGAACCCTGTACGACATCTAGCGACGAGTGCTGTTACTTTTTCTGTTGATGGGAGTGCAGTGCAGACTCTGCACTGCAGAGTGGCCGGCCATACGTTTTCCCCATATGTTTTTTTTTCTAATTGGAACGATTTTGGACCGTTCTTCCTCACCAACGAACATTTAAATTTCAAATTAAAGGATACAAAACTACAATATGTTAGCTATTAGTGTGTCGATTTTGGAGTTTCTCACTATTACCGTCTAAACGCTAGCTAGATGACATCAGTCTACCCCAAACGGCAATTTTGAGGGTAATGTGGCTCCGCTGGCTATCGCAGCTCTGCCAATAATAAAATAACTGCTGATGACAATAACAATAATAACAAAATGCTATAACACACATGCCCGAATTTGTCTGACATTTCGGAGGTCCATCCAGTGAGTGGCGAGCTACCACCTGCCGGAAGCAGCGAACAGACATAATAGTCATGGCAGGCGTCTGTCCCTCTTCTGTAAAATAATCCCTCCAGCAGGGGTTTTCACATTGGCACTTTCGAATCGAAAAGTCATCACACCAAGTGAAGCGAAATACATATTTCTTTTGTTCTTTTGAGTTCAGAGGGGCAAAAGGTCCTATGTCCATACAGCACAATTCTTAAATTAGGAATCGTTTATTTATACAAAATATTCTTAATTTTAGATTCTAGCTTCAGAAATTCTGTTTAAAAACACAACGGAAAGGTTCTCAAACAAAGTTCAGAATTTTCAATTCAACCCCTAAAACGATAGCGAATTTTACAATTTTATCTTCATGTTCTTTATTATTTAAATATTAAATTAAATACACGCACTTCAAACCCCACAATCGCTTAATGTTTATTATTTACATATAATATATACGTCGGAAAAAATTCACCAGTCTACAAGACTCCAAAATTATTCGAATGAACTGAGGTAATTTTAGGAATTAAGAAGAAGAAATCGTTTTTACCCAAAATATTAATTTGCATTTTAATACCAAAAACAGAGACACATTTGCAAAGGTAACAAAAGCAAATCCTAATACTGAGAACATTGAAAGTCTAACACCAAACATAAGAATAGAAAATATGTTACTAAAACAAGCAGTTACAACAACAAGCCTTCTCTCTGCCTACCCCGCAAGGGATTTTATAGATAGATTATAATTATAGAAAACAAGCAGAAAAGTTTGAACAAATATTACAACAAATGAGTGTTCTGATCAACCTCATGACAACCCTAGTGTCCAAAATGCCATAATGGTTTCCCTTTACATAACTACCTGGAACCTAGATGGTCTATCTCCAAAATTGAGTTAGGTAGAAGTCCCGATAGATACAACATAGACATACGACTAGTGTCTGACGCTCACCTGACAAACGATAAAATCATTAAGATACACAATTATAATATTTACCCAGATGAATTACCCAGATGGCACTTCACATGCAGGTGCGGCTGTTATTATTAAGTCTAACATAAAACATCTTTAGCAACCCAAATTCTAAAAAACTCACATACAAGCAGCTACCGTAGCGGTACAAGACCGAAATGAAACTTTTAATGTGTTTGATATATTATATTGTCTTCCCAAGCACCAAATAAAAGAAGAAAAGTGTGACGAGCTAATGTATAGTCTTGGAGATAGCTTTATAGCTGGGGGTGATTGGAACGCCAAACATGCCCACTGGGTCACCAGAATTATAAGTACTAGAGGAAGATAACTCAAGAACAGTGTAGACAAAAATACCCCTTATAACAATATGGTGGATCCGACCAATTGGCCTACTGATCCCAAAATGCTGCCAGATGTCATAGATTTATTTGTTGCGAAGGGATTATCTGAACTCTTTTATGAAATACATACTTGTTTGGACTCTAATACTGATGTTCCAATGATACTCTCTATTGGCACTACAGTACTAAGTCTTGAAAGCAAACTAAAATTATATGATAAGCGTACACGCTGAGATTTCTATCGTGAACTTATTTACGAAAGATTACCTCCTAACCTAGCATTATATTAACGTTGCTCGTAGATCAATAACCTCAGTGATACAGAAAGTTGCTGGATGGCTACCCCTATTACTCTATTACTGTGAGTCGGCCTTCACAAGTTGAACATACTCAGATTGCATACGGCAGAAGATTCTTGATAAAAGGCGATTAATGCGAGTATGGCATAATAGTAGACATCCAAATGACAAAACGGCATTAACCAAAGCTATCCGGGCTCTTAAGGTTATAATCTCTGAAGCAAACAATACTGCCTTGAATGCCTACTAGAGAGGTAATGTAAACTAGAGAGCCTATCAGCAACAAAACCTTCTAATTACATGCTGTGGAAGTAATAGTCGGATACTTCAATCAAGGATAGATCAATTATTCCAGATCGGTAGGGGTAGGATTTTTACTACGCAAAATCGTGTCATTGGGTCTCCATAGCATTCCTTCATGAGGATAAGGCTAAGAAGAAAAAGCGAAGTCGTCAGAAATCCGGATGACAAAACGTTTACATCCGATCTTCCGAAAGTAAACATTTGTTGAAGTAAATCATTCTCCTCCATAAAGTGTTTACGCAAACGTTACTACGTATTACTTATAAAAAAAATGAGTCACGCTGAGTGAAGATCACAAGAATTACTCCGTCCGAAATAAATGTAAGGAACATTATAAATAAAAGTACAGTCACAAACACAAGTCATCCATGATATTTACAGCTATAGTAAAAACACGTCACATTTTTTAATTGCTGTAATGTAGGTAACTTTCAACACCAAGGATCGTTTCCCACACAGGATTAACCTTTGTGTGTATGGACATGTCTGTTTGTCTTGTTATGGGTGTGTTTAATTCATTTAGGGCGCATCAAATCAGCGCGACTGGAGAAGTATCTCCATCTCACAAAAACCCGCAGTCAAATATCAACTTCCTAAATGGTTGCTGCGTTCCTGCGAGTGAGTAGGTCACCAGTAAGCTCCTATGGAGTTGTTGTGTTAGCAGCAGGGGTGGCAATGTTCGAGCGATACTTACTGTATTACAAGCGTTAATAGGTTATGGTAACTACTTTACATGTGGTCGACTTGTGTGATACCCGACGTAATAGAAAAAAACGAAGTGCAAGTAATGTCAACATATTAAATTAAATAGTTCCCGCGATATTGAAAGCACAAAGGACCAAAAAAAGTCGTTGAAATAATGTTGAAGGTTCTTATTACTTTCGAGTGATCTACCTGCCACCTGGCTACCTGCCTAATTCTTGCCTTAATTTGTGAATTGAAGCTCGACTACTCGTGAGTACAGCCGTTTGTTACCTTAACGAGTTACGATTCAGACTTAAGTTTGTGGTAATTTGACCTTTAATATATTCTTTATTGCACATAATATTTGAGCAACAGTTTACAAAGGCGAGCTTATCTCTATAAGAAATCTCTTCCAACCAACCTGTGCTGTGGGACATTTTGTAAAACAGCGGATAGAAAAAGTGCATAAATGATATTAAAATGGCAAAAAAAAAGCAAAATACATATTTACAATTGAAACATACAAATATAACTGTGACATAAATACTACTACATATTAAAATTTAATACATATATACATACAGTGGTCTTTTAGTCTCTTTTTAAAAGTGGTGATAGATAAACTTTCACGAATATGCAAGCATAGCTGATTCCACAACTGTGCAGCCCGGTAAGAGTAAGAGTTATGAAATAAGTTGGAATGCGCAGTAAGTAGAAAGGATTAAAATCTTGGTAACGCAAGGACGTAGAGGACAAGACAGAAGGACTTTTGCATCTTACCAAAAAAAAAATCTTAATACTTTTCTACGAGACTGTATGTGGTACAGCATAGCATCGTAGATAATACATCTAATTACGAAACAAGTCACTGTGGTATTTGTATCAATAAATAATGGACTCGACCCAAATTCTGACGTCGGCGGTGACAAAATAATCATTTATTTCACAGTTTTCAGGTGCGAAAACATGTTTTGTAATACTTGAGACATACGCAGTTTCATGAAAATAAAATTTGTATATTTCTATAGCGCTTTAAAGCGATAATTTTTAAGCGACTTCATGAACAAGGGCATTCTGTATTCGAAATAATTATGTGATTTTTATTCAATTTAAATTGTAATGCTTTAAATTATATGTTTATTATATTTGTGAGCGAAAACATGTTATGCAATACTTAAGACATACGAATTTTCATGAAAATGAAATTCATATGTTTCTATAGCCATTTTTTAACCGACTTCAAAAACAAGCACGTGGTGAGGTCAACATATCAGTATGTTTTTTTTTTTTAATTAAATTAGGTATATGCTTTAAATTATATGGTTATATGAGTGAAGTGTGTAAGGATCATGTCATGTGGCACTCGGTTCCTTCTGCCTACCGGTTTGCCTCGGTGCCTTCTGATTTGCCGTGAATTTTCCCTGCCTACACCGCAAGGGACCTGGCGTATACATACATACAAAAAAATTTGAAAGGGTTTCAACCCTTTTCATCTCTGAAAACATATTGCATACAGATCGCATACGTCCTACTTCATGCAAATTGGTTACTGTAGGTTATGAACGCTTTCAATACATAAAGTATCGCGTGATGCCACCTTTACTGCTAACACAGCAACTACTTAGGAGCTTACTAATGACCTCACTCACACGCAGGATCACAACAACCCTCTAGGGAGTTGTTATTCGGCTGCGATATTATGTGATGTGTACTTCCCTAGACAATCTACTTTGACGCACCCTACCTCACTTGTAAACACCCAGAGTCAAACAGACATGTATGCACACAATGTTTATCCCATGTAGGAATCAAACCTACGATCCTTGTTGTCAAAGTAGCATACCTAACTCCGCCACCAAGCTCAAAAAAAAAACAATTCAAAAATCAAAAGGATTTTCGTTATTTTATAAAAGCGAGAAAATATATGCACATAAATACAATCATCACGGTACAGTCAACCGTTTACAATTTGTAGCCATTCAAGTCAGACTGTCATACTTTAAAATGTTAAGACATTTGTCCCAAATATCAATTTATTTTCCTCGATCTTGTTTGTCGCACACGACGCCAATAAATCTTCATAAGAACGGCAATAACTTCGGCGATGGTGCTGTACATTTAGAGTTACAAGCATTATTTATTATAAATTTAAAGGTCATTGTACCCAAATTTTGTATTTCTTACTCGACTTCAGAAAGAAGTAGGTTCTGAATTCAAGTTGTTTTTAATTCTAGCACATTACAAAGAAAAATAGTAACATAAGAGAATTAAATAAGATTATGTTTAAAAAATTGAGAAGCGTCTAATTACCCGTGAGGGCATAATGGCAAATAAAGATTTTTATCTTCTTTATCTTTAAGTGGTTCATACATCACATATGTAAAAGTAAATACCCACTGCGTTTAAGATCCCTAGCGTGGCTAACAAAAGAACTGATGACCTTCAAACGGCTGAACCGATTTTGATAAAACATATCTAAGTACCACCGCTGGAAAACCTACTTTCAAATACTTCATAAAAACGCAATTTTAAATAAATAAAACCTCGTCGGGGGTTAAAAATCTATATAAAAATAGGCAATTTACGAGATGTAGGGCGCATCAAAGCAGCCCGTCTGGGCAAGTACCTCCATCTCACAGAAAACCGCAAAAAAACAACTCCCTAGAGGGTTGTTGTGTTCCTGCGTGCGAGTGAGGTCACCAGTAAGCTCCTAAGGAGTTGCTGTGTATGCAGCAGAGGAGGCATCGGCAGGAGATACTCAAGGTTTTACAAGAATTAATAGGCTACGGTAATTGCTTTACATTAGGTGGGCCGCATGTTTGTATGCCTCCCGACGTAGTATTAAAAAAAACGAGTGCGCTTTAGACCACACGACTGAAGTAAAACTTCTTTAGCTCCATAGTGTGAAACTTAACCCGCTATGAGAGAAAGAGAGAAAAAATGTGTGCTCGAACCTCTCTCTCTCTTGCCCCTACAGTAATATACGAAACGTAAGTCTCTCTCTTTCTATCTTCACTAACTTATATCTCCCTCTCAACTACCGTTCGCCTCGCCCGATCACACTTTTCGTAACGCTCTCGTCACGAATTCACCAGCTTACTCCTCAAGTCAAGCGTGCGTAAAGAAGTTTTACTTCAAAAGGCAAATGACAGCTCTTCGGTTGAATACTATGTATCTATCTATAACTTCACGCCAAATCCCTTACGGGGTAGGCAGAGAGAACCGAGCGCCACGTGACTCGATCGTTACACACCTCACTCGCTTCTTTACGATTCATTGTTCTTTTCATGCACGCTCGCCGGTTTCTAGGGCTCCTGACGTCACCTTCTGATAGAACACGACCAATTTGATCATGGTAGGTAAGTCTTGGCCTTCCTCGGCTCCTACATCCTTCCACTTTTGCATTGTATATCTGCTTCGTTATTCTTTCATCCTGCATTCTTTCTACATGTCCGAACCAACGGAGCATGCCTCTTCTTATTTTAACACCGACGCTCTCTTTCAGAAGAACTCTGCTTCTAACCTCATCATTGCGAATACGGTCTACAAGCGTTACGCCACAAATTTTGCACAACGCTCGCATTTCAACCGCGTTTATCCTACTTTCATGCTCTCTCTACCATACCCAGCTCTGGCTTCCATAAGTAAGCATTGGGACCAGCACTGCATTGTTTATAGCCAGCTGTGCCTTCTGGCTCAGGTTTTTACTGCCAAGAAGTTTTCCCAACGCTCCATTCACATTATTCCCAGCACTCACTCGCCTTTCCACATCTGCGGTGTACCTTCCATCCCTGCTGAAAGCGCATCCAAGATATACAAACTCATCCACTTGTTCCAACACTTCATCATCTACCGTAATCCTTACATTGGTTCTGGTTTCTTCTCTTTCAAACACCATTATCTTTGTTTTCTTCGCATTCAATAGTAAGCCTTTCTTCATACATTTGAACAACTTTCTATAACTATCTAATATACAGATAGTATCTTATCCACGACTCGAGTGTTGAATGAATTGCATTATTGTCATTTCTCTTTTGTGATACATTAGATATTAAGATATAATATCAGTGAGATAGTGTATCTGTAACATATATCATACTGATATTGTCGAGTGCGATATTTATGTCGCACTAGCGAATCGCCCCGGTTTCACATTGATTCGATGGCTCACAAACTTCACAGGTAGTGTCATCCTGAAGATTACCTGACAATATCAGGGGTTTTCGCGCTCCGGGCCCACCTGATTTAAAGCGGTGAACGTAGAACGTAGCGTAGAACGTGTACGCTTGCGGTACATTAAGTATCACTCGCGCGACGCCACCTCTGCTGCTAATACAATTTCAGGGTCGGCAACGCATGAGTTTTGTTTTGGTGTTGTGGTTGGTGTTGCAAATGTCCATAGGCTACGGTGACTGTTTACCATCAGGCAGGCCGTAAGCTTGATTGCCACCTAAGTGGTATAAAAAAATTGTAATAACTCCTTGGGAGCTTACTGGTGACCTCACTCATACGTAGGAACGGCAACCTTCCACGGAGTTGTTATTTGGCTGCGCTTTTCTGTGAGAGGAGCTACTTCCCCAGACGGGCTGCTTTCATGCGCCCTACATCTCTTATAAACACCTAGGCTAATACAAACTGACATGTTCATGCACACAAATGTTTGTTCTGTGTAGGAATCGAACCCACGAGCGTTGGTCATAGTAGCGTTGTTAAACACTGCGCCACTGAGCTCATTACATGTATTTTTATCATCCTTATCTAAACAATAA
Organism: Pyralis farinalis; assembly: GCA_947507595.1. Lineage (NCBI taxonomy): Eukaryota > Metazoa > Arthropoda > Insecta > Lepidoptera > Pyralidae > Pyralis > Pyralis farinalis. The sequence goes on along the minus strand of OX382282.1, from coordinate 5,840,808 downwards.
CAAATACTTTTAATATTTACGATGATTGATGAACACTGGGCTATAATAAAATGCGGGGCTTCCGGCTTAATAATTTTCGAGCTCCGTGACGCAGTCATGAATGATGCGACTTTGACAACAACGTTCGTGGGTTCGATTCCCACACAAAACACTTATGTGCATAGACATGTCTGTTTGTATTGGTCTGGATGTTTCAATAGAGGTAGGGCGTATCAAAACAGGCCGCCTGGAGAAGTACACCTAACAGAAAACCGCAGCCAAATAACAACTCCCTAGATAGTTGTTGTGTTCCTGCATGTGAGTGAGGTCTCCAGTAAACTCCTAAGGAGTTGCTGTATTCGCAGCATAGGTGTCATCGCGCGAGTAATACTTAATTTTTATTACAAGCGTTAATAGGCTACGATACCAGCATTACATCAGATGGGCCGTATGCTTGTATGCCTCCCGAAGCGATAACGGTACGAAGAAGAAGAATAAGACTAGACATTGCGAATTAAAATCTAGAACAAATGGACAAAGCCTAGATGGAACGGACTTTGGTACAGATTTTGCACACAATCGATCACGAAACTGTGTCACCGACAAATAAAAATAATTGCACCCAATTGTTTTAAAAATATTTAATGTTCATATGTTCATGGACGAATTGATTTGTTAGAATTGTTGGGGCCGCCGTAATGGGGCAGGGTCAAAGTGTACCACTCGGATTATGGCTGAACTGAGGATTAACGTAGATTTTTTGACGTGATAACATCTTATAAATATATGAACGGCGGCTGCACGCACGAAAAAGTGTCACTTTCCGCCTGAGCCGAGCGTGCAAGCGAAAGCACGGAACAAGCGATAGAGAGGCACGATCGGCCTAAGCGTTCGGCTTGTGACGCATCTATCTCTCTTCCGCTCCATCAGCCGAGCGTCCGAGTAGAAGAGAGAGTGTGCGGCAGCACACAACCTACACGTGAACTATTTTGTCAACTGTTGAATGTTTTCTTATCACGTTATCACGTAAAATGATCGTCCGTAAACCGTTACAGACAACCAATTTTTTTTTATACGTCTGAAGGCAGGCGAGATACGGCCCACCTGATGTAAGTGATACAGGAAGTATACTCGCGCGTTGCTTACAATAAGATGTTACAATACAATACAGTTAAATTTTATTTAAAAAAATATAAGACATATAATGTCTTAAATTGATTGATTGACAAGTTCGCGGGGGCAGTGATCCATAAGGCTACTTTGACACCAACGCTCGTGGGTTCGATTCCAACACAGGTCAAACATTTGTGTGCATGAATATGTTTGTTAGTCTAGATCTGTGTGTTCTAAAGAGAAGTAGCGCGCATCGATCCGTCTGGGGAAGAACCTCCACCTCACAGAAAACCGTAGCCAAATAAAACACCCTGGGTGGTTGTTGTATTCCCGAAAGTGAGGTCACCAGTAAGCTTCTAAGAATTTACGGTGTTAACAGCAGATAATTGCTTCACGCGAATGATACTTAATGTACTGCAAGCGTTCATAGGCTACGATAACTGCTTTACATCAGTTGTATACCAACGTTGTATAAAAAAATACATCTTTATACAACCAAACATACGCTCAAACAGCTGATAAAAGACCACGTGCGAGTAACCAGCGGCGTATAAAATTAGACAGAAGTTCAATGGCGGTCACACTATTTACAATACCTACTCATTGTTGTGTTTGTGCAAGGATTACGATGAATGTAGTAATAGTAAAATATTCATCGATTGAACGATCATCATGTATAAAAAAGATTTATTCAAAGTTCGGTGCAAGCTCCCCCTTAAGGCTCCATGATCCCAAAAATTTTAACAACAAATAAAACCGACTCAAAAAATTATTCTACAATCGCAAGCACCACTAAAAAGCTAAAAAGAATTATAAGGCGACGCAATCCGTCTTCAGCTCAACATTGAAATGTTTCGATCTTTATCAGCTCTATTTATTTAACTAAAAAAATGATACTTCTAAATGCGAATTCTCGATTTTTTTTTTGTTTGCTATAAATACCGAAATCGTTATGTGTGCCTATGATATTTGTGAAGTTTCCTCAAATCTTCATGAACCCCACTATCAGAACTGAATTTGATGATATGAAAAAAATGGGACCAATTTGAAAATTTAACTCTTTCAAAAAAATAAAAGTTTTTTTAAAATCGGTTTATTAATGACGGAGTTTTGAAAGTAACAAACATTTAAAAAAAATATAGCCGAATTGAGAACCTCCTCCTTTTTTGGAGTCGGTTAAAAAGTGGAGTTATTAGGAAAATAATCTGTACAGATAAATAAAATTGGAGTGTCTGTTTGTAATATTAAAATAACCACTTTTTACTAAATGCATATGGACGTATACACGGTACATATACCAAAATGAATATTTTTACAATTTTTGTCTGTCTGTCTGTTTGTTCCGGCTAATTTCTGAAACGGCTGGACGGATTTTGACGGGACTTTCACTGGCAGATAGCTAATGTAATAAGGAGTAACTTAGGCTACTTTTATTTTAGATTTTTATATTAATATAAATAAATAATAAAAAAATAACTATTCGGCGCAGACGAAGTACATAATACATATATATTATTATTTTGCTGTTCGCTATGTTACCCTGCTCATTTAGGTACTTATAATCAAATCAAATAAATAAAATTATAATAGAACCATAATTTTTTTGTTAAATTCCGCGCGGACGTAGTCGCGGGCACAGCTAGTTTCAAATAAACTTAGGCGATTCTATTGAATTTGACAAGTGAAAAGCCTGAAGAATGTACAAAGTAATTAAAGCCTGCCATTCAATTTTCTTAAATAGATAAAACATTGGATATTTTTGTAATATTTTAGCAACGAAAAATGAGTCTTTTTTTATATAAATTCTCCTATAATTCAGAAACATATTAACTAATATGAAGGACTTAAACGGTGTTATATTAGGTTATACCCGACTTTTGTCCCAATTTGATCAATAAATAAGGTTATGTTTTTCTTTTCTTCACCGCTCACGATGTTTTCACGAGGTACAAATATATAATACAAATATATACAATTTAGTGGTACATGCCAGGATCGAACCGGGGACCTGTTGTTCACTAGCCCAGTGGGCCAATTCTGCTAAATAACTGCAACTGCACGTTTACGCCTGTCACTTGAGTCGTGCAGGAATAGTGCAGTGCCGATAGGTGTATTCTACTAAAAATTCCTGCACTGCAACTGCGCTGGAACTGCGCGTATGCTGCACTGCAACGGCACTGCAACTACCCTGCAACTGTGCGTATCCTGCAAGTAAACTACTTAAAACCTAAAATGTTGCCATATTTCAATCTAATAAAACTGAATTTTATTTAATGTTGACTCCTATAGTTTCACTATTGACCTTGGTTGCCGGAGTGGAGGTATTTCTTACCGAAAAGAAGCTTAACTTAATTATATTTATCCACAAACATCTCCCAAAACAAAGCAAATATAATTCACCGCCTCAGAATATTAATTTCACTTCGCAAAAGTTGCTCAAGAGTAACGTTAACAAAACTGCAAGTAAACTCCTTCAAAACTGCTGTCACCGGTATACAAATGTCAAAACAATTTATCAGAATACGATTATATTGCAGGAAACGTGCAGTTGCAGTGCAGGTTTTTTAACAGAATAGCGATTCATTTACTGCAACATTCCTGCAACGTCGCTGCTGTCAGATCGTTTAACAGAATACCGAAACGTCAAAATGTACGCATTTTGACACACGCCGCGCTGCAGTGCAGTTGCAGTTTTTAGTTTGTTTTTAGTTGAATCGGCCCACAGTTCTTTATTTAATTGGCTACCACTGCTCACGCAATAGCGTAGTGTACTCGTTCTTACAAAGAAAATATTTCTCAAAAGCATGGCATGTTATTACCAAACTTTCTTATAAATTTACATCATCGACATGTTACTGTTAATAATGTATCTGTAGTTACGGATATGAGTTTTAAGTTTTCATTTCTGTCAGAAGTCCATTTGACTGCCTATATTTTCTGACGAAAGCCCCACTTTCAGATACTTTCTGAAATATTAATACTGAATATTGACGAGGTTTGATGCATTATGTTGATTAAATGACGCTGATTTTAATGTAAGGCCTACAATTTCGGGATCACGCAGCCTTAAGGCGCTTACACATCGGAATAGATTATACGGACTCATCCCAATATTACAGTTTCAACCTGATAGAACTACATACATACATTTCATCACGCCTGTCTCCCATTGGGGTAGGCAGAGACTATAGAAAGCCAGGTGCACCGATCCAAACATACCTCTCTCACATCTTCCACACTCATCAACCTCTTCTGACATCCTCTTCGATTTCGGGTGCGTTTCGTTTCGGATTTGGCCCTTTTTCAGCACATCAGCTATTTGATCCATGTGTGTACATACGTCTAGGGCAGCCCCTGCCGATATCTCCACTCAATCTTGCTCGATATACGTCTTTCGTAACTCTTTTGTCATCCATTCTTAGTTTCATTTTCTGATAGAACTGAACTATAAATATTCCTGTCACTATCTTGGCAAAAGGAAAGCGACTCTCATTGTAATTAGTGTCACTTAGTGAGACAATGGTTATATTTAGTGATCGCAGTCAGTGCGTCCAGGTGGGTCGTGTGTTTCATACACCATCTCACGAGTTGGCTGCTCTTTGGGTTTACGTAATAAATGCATTAGTGATTTGTTGACAGACTTGAAGAGGGCATTTCCACTGTTTATCGAATATCTTAAAGATAGATAAATTGTTTATTTACCATTGGGCCCTCGCGGGCACTTAGTTTCGTCTTATTTTCTAATTAGTTCTTATTCATTTTTCATAGATTTGGTTTTTTATAGTTTTAATTCGTCTTATTTTAAGATTATAAATCTACCATTGACGAGCTCGGTGGCTCAGTCGTGAATGACGCGACTTTGACACCAACGCTCGTAGGTTCGATTTCCACAAAAGGCAAACATGTGTGCATGAACATGTCTGTTTGTCTTGGTCTGAATGTTTTAAGAGAGGAGATTACTCCTAAGGAGTTACTGTGTAAGTAGCAGAGGAGGTATCGCGCGAGTGATATATGTTACAAGGGTTAATAGGCTACTGTAACTGCTTTACATCCGGCTGAACCGTATGCTTCAACGCCTCCCGACGTTGTATAAAAAAAAATAAAAGAACAAGTAGTAATGGTACGGTACCCTAAAAAGGCGACAAACATTAGACCGTTACCCTCATTTGAAACAAGCTCCAGACGCCAAGAATCCGCATCTCGCCTTGGAATCCAAGGCATAAACAAAAAGCTTCTACGAAACAAGGCCCTTTGAAACGAAGTATGACAAAAAGAAGTCCCTCAGTCGCTAGCTAGGAATGCAAATGTTTTGTTTTCTTTTCCAAGTTTCTTTTTTGGTTTAGCGAATAATTAGAATTTCTAAGAGATAGAGGTTTTTCCAAGGGATTAGAGCATCTTTAGAAAGGCGTGAAGAGGTTTTTGGGGGGTCGGCAACGCATGGGTGACTGGTGTTGCAAATGTCCATAGGCTACGGTGACTGTTCAGGCAGGCCATATGCTTGTTTGACACCTTAATGGTATTAAAAAAAAATTGAACACGTCAAACCAAGGTTGGATATGTATTATACATATTGACAACGTCGGACAAGCATACATCGCCTTATGTAAAGTGGTTACCGTAGCGTAGAATGCTTGTAATACCTACATGAAATATTTTTGCGCGTATCCGCTCCCGCTGATAACACTGCATCTCCTTAGGAGCTTGCTGGTAAACTCACTCACTCGCATAACAACTAGGAGTTGTTATTTTGCTGCGGTTTTCTGTGAGGTGGAGATCCTTCCTCCCATGTCCTCTCATGAAAACATCCAGATCATGACAAACAGAAATGTTCATGTACACAAACGTTTGTCCTGGGTGGGAATCGAACCCACGAGCGTTGGTGTTAAGGTAGGATTGCAAACCACTCCGCCACCGAGCTCGTCAAAGTAGCTTGGAAGGTTGTTGTGTTCCTGCGAATGAGCTGGGGTAACCAGCTTGCATCAGGTGGGGACACGAACGAATGAACCAAAATAGGTTATTTTCTTGTATGACGTATTTTTTTTATACATCGTCGGGTGATATACAAACATACGGCCCACATGGTGTAAAGCGGTTACCGTAGCCTAGGAATGCTTGCAATACATTAAGTATTACTCGCGCAATGCCACCTCTGCTGCTAACACGGCAACTCCATAGGAGCTTTGATGACCACACTGACACGCAGGAACACAACAACCCTCTAGGGAGTTGATATTTGACTACGGTTTTCTATATTGAGCCTTAATATGAGCTACTTCTCTTAAAAACACCCAGATCAGGACAAACAGACATGGCCACAAATGTTTGTCCTATGTGGGAACCGAACCCACGAGTGTTCGTGTCAAAATCATAACAGCGCGTTTCACCACTGCGCCACCGAGCTCGTCGAGTGGATCATGTTTTACCATCAGGGGTCCTGGGTACTGGAGAGCGTACGCGAAAAGAACTACAAGCGACTGAGGCTTGTAAGGACCAAGTTATTTTTAAGAGAGGTAGGGCGCATCAAAGCAGACCGACTGGGGAAGTATCTCCACCTAACAGAAACCCGCAGCCAAATAACAACTCCCTGGAGGGTTGTAGTGTTCCTGCGTGTGAGTGAGGTCATCAGAAAGTTCCCAAGGAATTGCTGTGCTAGCAGCAGAGATGGCATCGCGCGAGTGATACTTAATGTACTAGTAAATAACAGCAAGCTGTGTAGGCAGAGCTGATATTTTTTAAATTTAAAAAATATTTAAATATTTTATTTTTAATTTTTAAAAAATATATGGAACCCTGTACGACATCTAGCGACGAGTGCTGTTACTTTTTCTGTTGATGGGAGTGCAGTGCAGACTCTGCACTGCAGAGTGGCCAGCCATACGTTTTCCCATATGTTTTTTTTTTCTAATTGGAACGATTTTGGACCGTTCTTCCTCACCAACGAACATTCAAATTTCAAATTAAAGGATACAAAACTACAATATGTTAGCTATTAGTGTGTCGATTTTGGAGTTTCTCACTATTACCGTCTAAACGCTAGATGGATGACATCAGTCTACCCCAAACGGCAATTTTGAGGGTAATGTGGATCCGCTGGCTATCGCAGCTCTGCCAATTACCAGCGTTCATAGGCTACGGTAACCGCTCTACTTCAGGTGTGCCGTATGCTTGTATGCCTCCCGACGTAGTATAAAAATACCTATGACGTGATCATTTCTTCCGTTATTACGTCGGTAAAAAAAAGTATACGAAACGAATACAAATGAACAGACACTTCTAAACGAAGACTCGAAAACGTCAGTTGGTTGCCAAGTAGGCATGACATCAGAGTACGTAACGCACGTAACGCAGTGCCAAAGGCCAAGATCTAACCACGTCTGCAGCATGCACTATACCTAATAAAACTTCTTGTGTTGCAATCGTTTATGAACTGTGGTAACCACTCCGTGTATGTTGAACCATGTGCTTGTTTGTCGCCCGACGTTGTACATTTTAGGGTTCCGTACCCAAAGGGTAAAACGGAACCCTATTACGGAGACTTCGCTGTCCGTCCGTCCGTCCGTCCGTCCGTCTGTCACCAGGCTGTATCTCACGAACCGTGATAGGTAGACAGCTGAAATTTTCACAGATGATGTATTTCTGTTGCCGCTATGACAACAAATACTAAAAAATAGAATAACATAAATATTTGAGGGGGCTCCCATACAACAAACGTGATTTTTTTGCCGTTTTTATAGATAGTGGTACGGAACCCTTCGTGCGCGAGTCCGACTCGCACTTGGCCGATTTTTATACATCTTCTTCGTCTTATCGTCAACCCGTTTCCTACTCCATCAGGATCGGCGGGGTCCGTTACCTGAGCCTAAGGATTTGGCGAAGATACTGATTTATACATGGAGTGATTACCATCAGATGTTCACTACCCAGAGGGTAAACCAGACTTTTCTTAGTTTGGGTCACACGTCGTTCGAAATATAATTTCTTGGACGAGCGGGTTTCCTCACGATGTTTACCTTCACCGCCGAGCTGGTGATAATTAAGTACAAATTACGAATATGTACATAAATTCAATAATATGAATTTAGTTGTATATTTTATACAATCAAGGGCGAATCAAGCAGCCCGTCAAGGAAGTACTTCCACTTCACAGAAAACGGTAGCCAAATAACAAGTTCCTGGAGTGTTATGTTCGTGCGTGTAAGTGAGGATACCAGTAAGCTCCTGAGGAGTTGTTTTGTTAGCAGAGGTGCAATGTAACGTACGCGGAATGTACCACTTTACATCAGGCGGGCCGTATGCTTGTATTCCAACCGACGTTGTATAAAAATAAGAGTGAGTTAGGTTACCTGTAAGCTCTTAATTAGAAATAGTTCCTGCGTTTGATAAGAATAATGACTGACCTGTTAGCAATGCTACATTAACACATTTACCTACAAGTTAAAGGAGCTCCTGAGACTTGCTGTGTTATCAGCAGAGGTGGCATCGTGCGAGCGATATTGGTGTTATAAGCGTTCATAGGTTATGGTAATTACTTTACGTCAGATGAGCCTTTATAAAAAGTTCTATCTATAATAATCTATAACTTCACGCCAAATCCCTTGCGGGGTAGGCAGAGAGAACCGAGCGCCACGTGACTCGATCCTTACATACCTCACTCGCTTCTTTAACATTCATTGCTAAAAAAAAAATTGAAATTCATTGCTACATAAAAAGTTGTTTATAAAAAAACAATACAACCAGATGTGTATGCACACAAATGTTTCTCCTGTATGGGAATTGAACCCACGAGCCTTGGTATTAAATTAGCATTACTAACCACTCAACTGCCGGGGTAGTATTCTACCAAAATTTTCGCCTAAAGTGTTCACATTAATTATGTGTATTTTTTATTATTTTATTTTAATGTATTCGAGGTAGGGATAAATTATAATGGTTTCTTGAAACCTTGGATTAAGAATTCCTAAAAAGTATCATTTCAAAACATATTGTCGTTTGCGTAAGGTTACGGCGAGTAACTCGCAGGTTTATTGTTTTTAGAATACGTTTATGTAAAGTGGATGAATATGTGTGACGTTATCTGCCATGCAATTCTCTAAGCGACTCGTAATGGCTGTGTGCGTCGCTGTGATCACAGATGTCACAGCTTTGACATTGTCTACTGCGATCACGGCTAAATTATTTGGTATTCTATAAGGCTGTAAGCGTACGCGAGGCTGTTTGCCTTGTAGAATTCCAATTCCAAACGCAGCCTTGCGGCGCTAGTGTCGCACAACCATGAAGAGAGACACCAAAGAATTGCAATTTTGTGTTTAAGGCTGCAACAGCCGATGTTTCCGAGGATGTAAGGATGTTTGCTCTTACAGAATTGCATGGCAGATAAAGGTGTAAGATATGTCGACTCTATTGTGAACCTTATACACTGAGGAAACTACAATCAAGTATGTGATCGAACGTAAACATTTCTGAAGCATGGAAAAGCATGTTTCGGGCCAGCGTGGCAGCGCCATCTGACAGGACACTGTCTTTTGTCAGTTGCAGTTGCGATTTGGGCTAGTTTTTCGCTTACCATCAGGCGAAGCGTAACCACTATGTTGAGCTTATATAAAAAAATCTACAAAGTTTTAAATTAAATTATAATCATTAAGGTGACAAAATATTGAAAAAAAACCAAGCCAAGTGCGAGTCGGACTCGCGCACCAAGGGTTCCGTACCGTTATCTATAAAAACGGCAAAAAAATCATGTCTGTTGTATGGGAGCCCCATTTAAATATTTATTTATTCTGTTTTTGAGTATTTGTTGTTATAGAGGCAACAGAAATACATCATTTGTGAAAATTTCAAATGTCTAACTATGACGGTTCATGAGATACAGCCTGGTGACAGACTGACGGACGGACGGACAGCGGAGTCTCAGTGATAGGGTCCGTTTTACCCTTTGGGTACGGAACCCTAAAAAAGCCTCCCTTACGTTTTTAATTTGATAATTACCCAGGATAACAACGATATCCAATACTTCTGAATCGGTTAAGGCGTTTAGTGCCTATAGTTAATAAAAGTACACAAACATAGGTAGATACATACAATGGATCTGAAAAAACATTACACTCCTTTTTGGCGCCGTCGTGCACTTGACGATAGTGGACTAATTACGTAACAATTTCGGTCGATCGATTGATAGTCGGCATTAAATAAACTAGGGGAGCTGGGCCTGCGGCGCATTGGCAGAGCGGCTTTTGCACAATAAGTAAATAACAGCAAGCTGCGTAAGCAGAGCTGCTAACCCTAACCCTAACCCCACCAGCTTTGTTGTAGCGGCACACATCTGTTGCCCCTAGACGGCGATAGTGATTTTGTTGTTGTTTTTCAGTGCTCGCCATACGCGCTCCAATAGACTTTGTATTGGAACGGTTTTTGGGGCGATAACATCACTTATCGATATCCTTTATTGAGCTAATCGAAATTTAATCTATTTTAGGCGAATCTACAATACATAAGGTACATTCACGTCGAACAATCAGCTCTCTAGCTTCTAAACTGAAGGAGTACTTACGTGTAACAGTCGAAAACCGCAAAACTGCAAAAAAGACAATTTTCTCGTTTATATAGCTTCGCTGGCTAACGCAGCTCTGCAAAAATCATTTATTTGCCAATAGGCCCTTACTTAAACACGTCTTGCATTAATTATTTGGAATCTATTGTAATTCCAAGTATTGTTTATAAATTCTAGTACATTATTGTCAATGAGAACTTCTGCATTGGCAGAAGGCACATTTGGTAGACTAAATTTTAACCATTTGGTTTTATTTGAGTTTAATAAAAGATTATTGCATGTGAACCAATGATATTGTATTTAAAGATGACGTATATTCATACTGCGCGTCGTTTTGTTATTGTTCCACTACGACATTATAGTACTGACTTACTAAGGCGTATATAGATTACAACAATGAAGGGGATAGATAATACGGAACGCATGATATAGAGAGAGATAGCTATCTGTCAAGAGTTGCGCTTGAAATACGTCAGCGCATCAAAGAATAGCGCATATTAGACCAATTGGGTTAATTTCATTGCCACAGTTTTTGCGCGCTAGTGCGACATCTACCTCTTTTTAATACAATATCATTGATGTGAACCAATTTACGAGTAGAATGGCAGATAGAACACTATTTACCTTGTCAATATTTTCTCACGGGCGTTGTTGTAAGAAGGGCCACGTCTCTATTATTACCCGATTGACCCAAAAGGAGGGTAATGTTTTTCGCGCGCATGTATGTAATGTCCGTTGCCTTGTGACCTCCTGTTGCCTAAGCGGCTTGACCGATTTTGAACAGTGAGGTATCATCAGAGTGTCTTAGGCTATGTGACGTCATCAAAAAATGATTATGGCAGACGTAAACCTTCATCCATGCAGTTTGATAGCTAATATGACGTCAGCACAAACCCCATTTAGTAGACGTAAACCATTAAACTGTCATTATGTTGTTAGTTATTTTTAAGGTTCAGTCTAGTTTTTCGGTTTTTACATTAACTTTTACTTGTTTGTGAATAGATTTCGATTTTTTATTAGATAACAAATAAATTATGGATCAAACCAAAAAGCTCCAGAAACATAACAGAAATTCGTTCACAAATATATTTTTTTGTAATCGTATTATTTATATTAGATGAAATAAGCCGGTACAGTGGAAGAAAAAAGTACTGAGCCATTTCTTTGACGAACCATTTAGTCGCGTGATTACCAATAGTTACCTTTTTCCTTATAAAAATACTTAAACACCCTTTTTAAAAATTTAAAAAATAAGAATATTTAATTCTTATTGTAATTTTTTTTAATTAAAATGAACATTAAAATTAGAAATTCGATTAAATCTTTAAAAGAAAAAACCTTCTGGGTTCGATTATCATGATCATATATGTGTATGAACCACATGATACAACCTAGTAACCAAAACCAAAGTAATTACCAGAGGGAGACTTTGTACTAAAGTCGTCTGCGTTGATACCTGCGTCTCACCTATTTCTACCGTCAAGTAGCTATATTTATAAACGAGTAGCTATGTTCCGGTTTGATGGGTATGATATGGCAGCGAAATTACTGGGTACTGTGACGAAACAGCCATAGGTCACAAGATTGGCAGTGTGCAAATAACATCCCCGTGGTGTTGTGAGCGTCATAGGCTGCGGTGACCGCTTACCATCTAATGCGGGCTTGTTTTCTAATCTAGTTGTACAAAAAATATACAAACATTAGTGTGCATTCACATGTCTGTTTGTCTTGGTCTGGGAGTTGTTCTTTATACCGTAAGTACCTACGTTTTTACATAAAAAATGTATTTACGTATATTTGTCAGTTTTCTAGTATCCATAGGAAAAGGATATCATATACTTACTTGATAGTTAGTGGATATTAATTATTTATATGCTTTTTATATTTATTTCCTTTGATCACAAACGCATAGCTCAACGACTGAAAAACGGCTTAACATATGTTTATTTCTTTAGAGAGGATTGTCTTCTTCTTCTTCAGAAACTCGAACTTCTGTCTTCCTATCTGGGCAATAGGATACAGAAGGTCGATGTTAATGGCAAAAGATCTTCGGGGTCCCCTGTAGTTATGGGAGTCCCACAGGGGTCAATTCTAGGTCCATTCTTATTTTTAGTATATATAATGACTTACCTTATTATGTAAGGGATAAACATGAGATTGTATTGTTTGCGGATGATACCGCTTTGACATTCAGAATTAATAGACGGTTAGGTAATTATGACGAAGTTAACGATGCTCTCTCTAAAGTTATTCATTGGTTTAGTGTTAATAATCTGGTTTTAAATGATAAAAAGACTAAAGTAATTAAGTTCTCAACACCTAATGTAAGACAGGTGGCTACTAATGTACATGTTAATGGAACTAATTTAGCCCCTGTGGAGACAACTGTGTTCTTGGGTATAACAATTGACTCCAGACTACAATGGGGCCCACAAATTGAAAAATTATCAGGAAAACTAAGTTCTGCAGCCTATGCAGTGAAAACTATTAGACGGCTCACTGATATTGATACGGCTAGAATAGTTTATTTCAGCTACTTTCATAGTATTATGTCATATGGAATTCTTCTTTGGGGTAACTCCGCGGACATTAACACCATCTTTTTATTGCAAAAGAGAGCCATAAGAGCTATCTACAAACTTGGTCCCCGGGAGAGCCTTAGAGAAAAATTCAAAAAAATAAATATTTTAACAGTCGCATCGCAATATATCTATGAAAATCTTTTGTATGTTCATAAAAACATAGACTCATTTTGTAAAAAGAGTGATACTCATAGCATAAATACTAGATATAAGCATAATCTTGTGTTACATGCAAGCCGTCTCCACAAAATAAGTAATTCTTTTATGGGGCAATGTATACGGTTCTATAACAAACTTCCCAGCAATATAAGAGAATTGTCAATAAACAAATTTAAAACTACTATTAAAGCCAAATTGTGTAGCAGGGCATATTATAAAGTATCTGACTATATTAATGATAAAAATGCCTGGGAGTGAGTCGATCCAATTATAATATAATTAATAAATTATGTAAATTTGTTTGGATACCAAAAGAGGGATGCCTGAGTTTTTTGGCAGTATTTTTATCAGTGCTCACCTAGTCATAAACTGCACGGTAGGGAAAAAAATTGTGACGATTCCAAACAAATGTAGCCATTTTTACGGAATAAAAAGATTTTGACTTTGACTTTAAAAGGTGACTATCACTAGTGAATAGAGCTGTCGAAGGAGTGTAGAGCAGCAACTAACTAAAATGATTTTATGCGAGGAAATTACTTGTGATTTGTGGTACGTTTCAAACTTTACTTTAAGAGAGGTAGGGCCAGACTTTTCTAAAGTCTGGTTTTCCCTCTGGGTTGTGAAGGTCTGACGGCAGTCGCTCCATGTAATAATCAATATCTTTGCCAAATCCTTAGGCTTAGCTTAGGTGACGGCCCCCGCCAATCCTAATGGATTAGGAAACGGAATAATATTTCTTAATGAAGAAGAATCCATAATGAGTATGTAAATGTGTGAACAAAATCTTTAAAATCAAATCCCACGGGAGCGGAAAAAGCGGGAAAGCGGCAGCGATCCGGGACAGGATTTTTTGTAACATTCGTGTTTATATGCAACCTGTCACACAAAAAGCAAACACACTGCGCCGGATGGCACTCGCTTTTTGTGTGACAAGTTGCAAATTAACACGACTTAACACGAAACAACTGGAGCAATGATAACCCAGTGGCTGGACTGTTCCCCGGTTCTAATCTTGCCCGGGGCATGTACCATTAAATTCGTTTTTCGGATTGGGTACATATTTATCACTTGCTCGGCGGTGAACGAAAACATCGTGAGGAAACCCACACGTCAAGGAAATTATATTTCGAAAGACGTGTGACCTAACCTAAGAAAGATCTGGTTTCCCTTCTGTGTTGTGAAGGTCTGACCTGCCATGCAATTCTCTAAGCGACTCGTAATGGCTGTGTGCGTCGCTGTGATCACAGATGTCACAGCTTTGACATTGTCTACTGCGATCACGGCTAAATTATTTGGTATCCTATAAGGCTGTAAGCGTACGCGAGGCTGTTTGCCTTGTAGAATTCCAATTCCAAACGCAGCCTTGCGGCGCTAGTGTCGCACAACTATGAAAATCGACACCAAAGAATTGCAATTTTGTGTTCAAGGCTGTAACAGCCGAAGTTTCCGAGGATGTAAGGACGTTTGCTCTTACAGAATTGCATGGCTGGTCTTTAATTTTATTTAGAGTTTTCAGTGGACTTCTGTCGTTCACTGTACAAGGTACTATTATAGTGACGTGTGTCGCCATAGCGGTAAAAAAAACGTCGCCCATGACTTCATCGCGTCATTGACCTTGCCAGAATATTATCGCCATTGACGGAACACCGATCAACAAATGTTATGCAAATTTTAGCGCCTCATTCCTCAGCGATGACCGCTGCACTGTTTGGTGATGTGTACACCTCTCGCTTTCGTTCGGTATCTACCTGATTGCATGAAAGTGTTAATATATCTCTCTACAGGTCAAAAGTCAGTCTTATTTTGCTATGCTTCGTCGATCCTCCCGGCGAGCGAGTGAGGTTACCAGTGAGATCTCAAGGAGTTGATGTGTTATCGAGCAAGCAGTAGCTTATTTTAGAGTTATTAATTCCTCCTGTACTTTGGTATGACTAATAGGTTTTGTTCCTGTTTAGGTACGCTGAAGTACAAAGCTTCCCCGATTAATTTGTAATACCTAAAGCCCCTAATGTCCGGGCTGGCCTTCCCCTGACCTAAACAATCCTTGATATGTTTTAACTTCGAATCGTCGTTTTGTAGCCTATAGTAATAGGCTACAATAACTATGTCAGGTAGGCCGTAAGCCTCCCCACGCGTCACTCGTGACCATGAAGAATTAACCAATGGAGAATAGATTACACGAAATTGCTTTGCAACTCAACTAACCTGCGGAAGAGTTGCGGGGAGCAGGACGATATGTTAAATTCCTTGCGTGTCACATCCGGGGTAGTATACTATTCTGATTTGGTGGCAACAAGGGAGAATTACCGGGCGTTTAGGCGGTTCTGCAATCTATATTATTGGAATCGATGTGTTAGGTAACAACTCACAGTTTAGCACCCAATAGTGTTAGATATCTGATAAACCGTGGTGCACGGCAGTTGAGCTTCACTTGACTAGCCATCTCTTTGAGGATTTTTATTCCTTATTTGTCATATTGCTGTTCTTCCTACTCTTGCAAATTTCTTCTGATTAAATTCGTTGTGAGTTCCAAGGCAGCTGTAGTTTAACCCCCGCGACAGCAATGAACTTCACTGTTCATTGCCTTTTTGGTGGTCGCCGCTGTTAATTCTGGCTACACAGGAGTCACAGTGGTGGGAATGAGTGGTGGGCCAGTCCCATAAAAAAACCAGTTGAGAATGCGCAAGCTTGCTTTGCCAGAGGAACACCTGGCTCGTCAATTATATAACAATTCAATTATTATTTTTTTTAATTTGTCGGCCATTCTGACCTTGTTCCTTAAGAGATAAGATCGGTGTTCCTGAACATTCCTATTCTACTTTTTTATGCTGAATCCGAATCTGAACTCAATATTCAAATTCGGATTGGATCATAACGCTCACATTTAGGCGCTAAAACACTACGTTTCGGTGAGTAAAAGTGATGTCTTTATGCGCCGACAAGTTGTTCATTGGGTTGTGTTTTTGTTATACTACGTCCGGGAGGCATACAAGCATACGGCCCGCCTAATGTAAAGCAGGTACCGTAGCCTATTAACGCTTGCGATATATTAAGTATCACTCGCGCGATGCCTCCTCTGCTGCTTACTGGTGACCTCACTCACACGCAGGAACACAACAACCCTTTAGGGAGTTGTTATTTGGCTGCTTACTTCCCCAGACGGGCTGCTTTGATGCGCCCTACCTCTCTTAAACAATATGCAGTTAAGTTTACTAATAAATAACATAATCATTCCCTTGTTGCGGTTTGATGGTAGTCGCTCAACGTAAAAATCAGTATCTTCGCCAAATACTTTGGCTTAGGTAGCGGACCCCGCTAATCCGTAAACATCAATTTAGTGATACATAGATTCGAACCCGGCACCAGTTGGACAATGGACCGGTTCTATACCGCGGGGCTATCACTGCTTCATAGAATGGTCCACAGAATACCGGCGTCGAGGCACTTCGTGCCAAGACATTATGCTGAGTGGTGTCTATTTTGGTACACACACTGTAATCTAGCCTTAAGTTTCTTCAAATTTATGTAAATGTTTTATGTGTTGCCAAATAAACATTTTTCTTTCTTTCTTTCTTTCACATGTAAGTTTGATATAAAGTAGCGGTGCTACTGAAATATAATGGCGCCGTGCAAATCTACTTCGTAACTATAGGAGTTGGATAGTAATTCAGTACGGAGAAACCCGAGGTAGGTGAACCCATCCGTACCCAGGTAGGGGGAACGTCGCTTAACCCGCGTGTTCGATTAGAGTGACGCGCGCGACGATGCCATCGAGCTCTTGGTGACACAAAAGGAAAACAACATAGTAATCATGACCCAGTTAAATAAATAAATGCAGACAATAGTCGCCCCCACACAATTCAGATAAACGGCTAAAATATAAAATTATATCCCTGTACATAGTATAACCTACAGTACCTCATATCGATACAAAGACATGTTAGCTGACATCAAAAAAAGGTTCTATATTTTGTCGATCCCGATGTCCGAATGGTAAACAATGTATGTATGTATGTATATCTTCACGCCAAGTCCCTTGCGGGGTAGGCAGAGAGAATCGAGCGCCATAAGACGCGGTCCTTGCATACTTCACTCGCTTCTGTGACATTCATAGCTCTTTTCATGCACGCTCGCCGGTTCCTGGGGCTTCTGACATCACCTTCTGATTAAACACGACGAATTTGGTCATGGTAGGTTTGTCTCGGCCTTCCCGGCTCCTACATCCTTCCCCTTTTGCATTGTATATCTGTTTCGTCATTCTTTCGTCCCGCATTCTTTCTACATGTCCAAACCAACATTACGGTAAACAATGGTTACTTTTTAACACTGTAATATGTTGATCGGGTGGTAGATATAAAATATGTATGTGTCTCCTACCTACCATCTTGGGCAGTCGAGAATAAATGGCCGTCTAGAGTGTACACGTATTTCATTGTGCTCCCTAAACTCCAGTATATTACAAACACCAAGACTCTGAGTTCGATTACACAGGACAAACATTACTGTACATAAATATGTCTGGGTATTGAGAGACGTAGAGCACGTCAAAGCTCACAGAAGACCGCAGCAAAATAAAAAATGGGTGCGTGTACTTATGTACGCGCGTGAAAAGTTATACTTCTCTGGCATCGTTAAATAAATGTTAACATTAATAACTGAATAATATTTAGTATTAATTATATTAAATAATAATATTTTAATTTTAACTATAGCGCCATCTACCGCGTTAAACGTTTAACGCTACCATGGAGGGGGAATAGAAAGAGACAGAGCGAGAGTGAATGCATGGCACTCGAACACAAAAGTACAGGTTGAAGCTGCTAAATGTTTCACGATATTACCGGTAGATGGCGCTATAGTTAAAAATGTGCAATAGATTAAAACTGCTAAATGTTTCACGGTATTACCGGTAGATGGCGCTATAGTTAAAATGTATAACATTTGTACTTGACATTTGACTTGTATGTAATACATTCCACAAACATCGCCGCTACTACTTGAAAGACGTTTTTAATTTTACTCCAATAGCCTTATATTTAAATATTATAAATTAAAATATTATTATTTAATATAATTAATACTAAATATTATTAAATTATTAATGTTGAATATTTATTTAATGATAACATAAAGATACATAAGTACGAGCACCCTTTTTTTGTAAATAC
Organism: Pyralis farinalis; assembly: GCA_947507595.1. Lineage (NCBI taxonomy): Eukaryota > Metazoa > Arthropoda > Insecta > Lepidoptera > Pyralidae > Pyralis > Pyralis farinalis. The sequence goes on along the minus strand of OX382282.1, from coordinate 5,822,260 downwards.
ATACTTACGAGTATTATACATAGAAAATACCCAGACCAAGACAAACAGACATGTTCATGCACACAAATGTTTGTCCTGTGTGGGAATCGAACCCACGAGCGTTGGTGTCAAAGTAGCGTAACAGCGCGTTTCACCGCTGCGCCACCGAGCTCGTCATATTATAGTTTCCTCATTGCTGAGACACAACAACATTCCAGGTAGTTCTTATTTGTGCGTGTGTTTTCTTTCACCGAGCTCGTCTTTATTACAATATAAGTTACTGTTATTTATATTTGTCAGATATTTGCCATGACAAATTACTAATCTGTGTAATACTAGCACATTTATAAATATAACCGTGAACATGACATAACAGCTATGCGTAAGATGAATCATTATAAAGGGAATTTGAATCATCAATAGTACAAATATTTTCAATTAGTCAGATTGATCTGTTTACTACAAGGCACTCAATATTGTACTCATAGTAACTTGATAAAGTACAGAGAATTTATGACTAGTTCATTCATAACACATCTGTTTCAGAAAAGATGAATGTACGTAACTTTAGGAATTAATTGAATCATATTATATGATTCAATAATTTTTTAGAGGGTGGTATTGCCATAGTTATTATTAATATACAGAAGCAGTGGATAAGCAACCCACCAATGATATTGTATTAAAGAGAGGTAGATGTCGCACTAGCGCGCAAAAACTGAGGCAATGAAATTAACCCAATTGGTCTAATATGCGCTATTCTTTGGTGCGCTGACGTATTTCAAGCGCAACTCTTGACAGATAGCTATCTCTCTCTATATCATGCGTTCCGTATTATCTATCCCCTTCATTGTTGTAATCTACACACATCAAAAGTGTCTAGGGATCAAGCATTTTTATGCGGATTTCTTGAGATTGAGATGTGACTTTGTAATAAATTTATGATTTTATAAATTTATATGGATCCTTTTTGGTGCATTTCATAATTTGAAACAGGAACTGTCAATCAAATTCGAGTAAAAGATGAAAATCAGCTGTCAATATTTTCCCTATAAAAACATACAACGCATTGAAGACATTATTAGTGCTACTGTTTCCCTACTACTGATTAAAACCAACGTTATTATGGAGCGGCGACGTCATTTAAGCAGGGAAGAAATGCTCAGAGCCGTGGGAATGATAGAAGCTGGTTCCCGGCAACGTACTGTGGCTTTAGCTCTGAATACAAGTCAGAGTGTTATCAGTCGACTTTGGACACGTTACCGAAGCACTGGTACCGTGGCTGAGCGCCATGGAGGACGGTATCGCTGCACCACACGGAGACAAGACCGATACATTCAAATCACAACTCGAAGAGCTCCAACAATAACCGCCATGATGTTAGCCGTGACGCTTCATCACTCTTCAGGGAACTTAATTAGCGACCAAACAGTCAGAAACCGCTTGCATGAAGTGAACCTTCATTCCCGAAGACCGCTAAGGGTACCACCTATAGCAATGCACAATCGTAGGATTCGATATCAATGGGCTCTTGAACACAGAAATTGGGCAGAAGAACAATGGCGTTTCGTGTGCTTTTCTGATGAGTCTCGTTTTGGTATGAGACCGGATACAAGACGTATACGACACTGGAGAACCCCTGGACGCCAACAGCGATTAAAATCCTGCCAGGAAGTCCATCCTTATAGTGGTGGAACCATCATGGTATGGGCGGGTATTTGGATCGGCGGAAGAACTGAGTTGATTTGGATCAGAGGCAACCTCAACGCTCAAATTTATGCTGAGACGATTGTATCAGACGTCATCGTTCCTCTACAAGTGCAAATCGGTCCCTTATTTCAGTTAATGCATGATAATGCACGACCGCACACCGCAAGAGTTGTAAGACAGACTCTCGCCGCAGCTAACATCAATGTCATGCCCTGGCCTGCTCAGTCGCCAGACTTGAACCCGATTGAGCATGCATGGGATATGCTACAGAGAAGAGCTTTGCCGAATATGGAGGGTATCCAGTCGCAAGAAGACCTTTTTTTGTTGTTGCAACGAACATGGGCGGCCATTCCACAGCGTGATTTGGATGAACTCATTTTGAGTATGCCAAACCGATGTTCTTGTGTTGTTAGTGTTCGCGGAAAGAGTTAGAAACACGGATTATTAATTGTTTAAGTTACCCAATAAAATTTTAAAGAAAACTGTTATTTCAGTCTTTTTTTCGAACTTTAATGTTAGTGGTTCAAATGTCAAAAATCCCTTTATTATGAAAATGGCAAATTTCTTTATTAATGCAAAGGTGACTTGGTTTATCGTTACTGTAGACAAACGAAAACACTTTATTTGATGAATCCTTAAAGAAAATTTTAATTAATATCAATCAGGAGAAAAGTTATTGCAAAAATATATGTTGATCCCTAGATACTTTTGATGTGTGTATATACGCCTTAGTAAGTACTATAATGTCGTAGTGGAACAATAACAAAACGACGCGCAGTATGAATATACGTCATCTTTTAAATACAATATCATTGCAACCGACCCATCGCGCAACAGATTCCCGGTTCAGATCCTGGCGTGTATCATATAATTCATGTCTTCGGATTTATGTACACATTGTTATTTATCACCTGCTCTGCGGTGATGGAAAGCATTGTGAGGAAACCCGCACGTCCAGGATTTCGAAAGACAATGCACAAGACAAGAGAAAAAAATGCCTGGTTTCAAACAAGAAGAGGCATGCTCAGTTTGTTCGGGAATGTAGAAAGAATGCAGGATGAAAGAATGACGAAGCACCTGTACAATGCAAAAGTGGAAGGATGTAGGAGCCGAGGAAGGCCAAGACTTACCTACCATGATCAAATTGGTCGTGTTCTATCAGAAGTTGATGTCAGGAGCCCTAGAAACCGGCGAGCGTGCATGAGAAGAGCAATGAATGTTAAAGAAGCGCGTGAGGTATATAAGGATCACGTGGCGCTCGGTTCTCTCTGCCTACCCCGCAAGGGATTTGGCGTGAAGTTATAATAGCAGTACACATTGTATGAATGGAGAAGACCAGTGACAGTGTAGTGGACATAGAAGAAGTCTATTAGCCGCCTGGTTCTAGCTTCGAATCCTTTGTGTGTCCGTTGTTTCCAAATTCATGTTTTCGTATTTATAAACAAAATATCACTTGCTCGGCGGTGAATGAAGGAACATCCTAAACGTCCAAAAAATTATATTTCAAACGACGTGTAACCTAACCTTAGAAAGGTCTGGCTTACCCTCTGGGTCGTGAAAACCTTTTTTTAGGGGACCCTATTACTGAGACTTCGCTGTCCGTCCGTCCGTCTGTCACCAGGCTGTATCTCATGAACCGTGATAGTTAGACTGTTGAAATTTTCACATATGATGTAATTCTGTTGCCGCTATAACAACAAATACTAAAAAATAGAATAACATAAATATTTAAGGGGGCTCCCATACGACAAACGTGATTTTTTTGCTCGTTTTTGCTCGATATTGATAACGGCAACAGGTAGATGCTTGAAATATTCACAGAATATTTAGTTATATATTCACTTTAAGAATAAATAATTAAATTAAAATAAAACAAATATTTAAGGGGGACTCCCATACAACAAACGTGATTTTTTTGCCGTTTTTATAGATTTTTTTTTATACCACTAAGGTGGCAAACAAGCGTACGGTCTGCCTCAATGATATTGTATTAAAAAGAGGTAGATGTCGTACTAGCGCGCAAAAACTGAGGCAATGAAATTAACCCAATTGGTCTAATATGCGCTATTCTATGATGCGCTGACGTATTTCAAGCGCAACTCTTGACAGATAGCTATCTCTCTCTATATCATGCGTTCCGTATTATCTATCCCCTTCTTAAGTAAGTAAGTACTATAATGTCGTAGTGGAACAATAACAAAACGACGCGCAGTATGAATATACGTCATCTTTAAATACAATATCATTGGTCTGCCTGATGTTAAGCAGTTACCGTAGCCTATGGGCATTTGCAACACCAGGGGTGTCACTCTTGCGTTGCCGACCCTGTAAGAACCTCTTCACGCCTTTCTTGAAGAACCCCATACTGTAGTCCCTTGGGAAAACCTCTTGGGAAAAAAAGATAGTGGTACGGAACCCTTCGTGCGCGAGTCCGACTCGCACTTGGCCGATTTTTTTTATACTACGTCGGTAAGCATACGGCCCACCTGATGTAAAGCGAGTATCGTAGCCTATTAACACTTGTAATACATTAAGTATCACTCGCGCGATGCCGCCTCTACTGCTAACACAGCATCTTCATAGGAGCTTACTCCAAACTCACTCAAACGCAGGAATACAACAACCCTTCAGGGAGATGACATTTGGCTGAGGTTTTCTGTGAGGTGAAGGTAATTCCCCAGGCGGGTGGATGTGATGATCGCTACCTCTCTTAGAAAGGTTCTCAGTCTGCCCTTCCGTCTGTCACAGGTACGAGTTCCTTTAAAGCGGAACCTAGTATGAGTTCCCACGTATGGGTTCCCTACATCACTTAAAACCAGTTGAGAATGCGCAAGCTTGCATTGCCAGAGGAACACCTGGCTCGTCAATTATATAACAATTCAATTTTTTTTTTATTTGTCGGCCATGTTGACCATGTTCCTTAAGAGATAGGTACGGTGTTCCTGAACATTCCTATTCTACTTTTTTATGCTGAATTCGAATCTGAAGTCAAAATTTGAATATTCATATATAGATTTCATATAGGAACGGTGTTCCTGAATATTAAATGTTCATTCAACTTCGAAAAGAAGCAGGTTAAGGAATGTGTTTTGTTAATATTTGATCATTTTACTGCAATTTGACCTTTATTTGCATAGCTATAATGACCATCGCTGAATACATGTTTGCGTAGACAAATGACAAATGTTGAACTATTTTATGGAAGCTTAAACTGACTAAAAAGCAACCTTGTATTACTTTTTATATCCGGCTGGCAAATATACAAGTCTGGTGTAAAGCAGCTACCGTAGACTCTACTCTTCTTCCCAGCATTATCCCGATACCTACCTATCTATAAATTGACACCAAATCCCTTGCGGGGTAGGCAGAGTGAGACTCGACCCTTCCAATCCGCACTCGCTTCTTTAACATTCCACATCCACATCAACCCTCACTCATCCCACTGCAGGGATACGGGTCTCTCTTCAACCGAAGGGGTTTAGAGCATACTCCACCACGCTGCTCAAATGCGGATTGGCGGAGGTCAGTGTTTTCAAGCCACTCGTTGGCCACTGACTTAGCTTAACGACTATCTTCTATCGACTACAGCCGTACCGACGGCTTAACGTGCCCTCCGAGCACGGAGAAACTCGAGATAGATAAACCCATTCATAAACATGCTGCGGTCGACGTTGCTTTACCTGCGTGTTTTGTTAGAATGACGCGCGCAACGATGCCATCGAGCTCTCTTTCTCTTTAAAATTCACTGTTCTTATGTACACTTGCCGGTTTCTAACACTTCTGATAAAACACGATCAATTTGCTCATGGTAGGTAAGTCTTGGTCTTCCTCGGCTCCTACATCCTTCTACTTTCGCGTTGTATATCTGTTTCGTAATTCTTTCTTCCTGCATTCTTTCCACATGTCCGAACCAACGGAGCACGCCTCTTCTTATTTTAATGCCGACGCTCTCTTTCAGACCTAATCTGTTTCCCGTGTCGTAATCCTTTCAAATTTGACTTTCGCAAAATAACCCGTACCAGAGAACTCGCACCTGTGATAGATAGAAAGAGAGACAACCTTTCTAAGGTAAGACGCATCAAAACAGTCCGTCCGGCGAAGTAACTTCACAGAAAACCTCAGCACACAACAACTCCCTGGTGGGTTGTTGTATTCCTGCGAGTGAGTGACATTACCAATAAGCTTCGATGAGTTGTGGCAGCAACAAGAATATACAATACTTCGTGTATGGCGAGCGATCATAGACAACGTAACCGCTGTACATCAAGTGGGCCGTATGCTTGTATGCCTCCCGACGTAGTTTATTGATCTGTTGTTATTCTTAATCTAAAAATTTGTCGTTGTTGACGAGCTCGGTGGCGCAGTGGTGAAACGCGTTGTTACGCTACTTTGACACCAACGCTCGTGGGTTCGATTCCCACACAGGACAAACATTTGTGTGCATGAACATGTCTGTTTGTATTGGTCTGGGTATTTTCTATGTATAATAAGTATGTATTTACAAAAAAAAAAAAGTATTTACGTATGTTTATCAGTTGTCTAGTACCCATAACACAAGCTTCGCTTACTTTGGGGCTAGTTGGCGCTGTGTAATTTGTCCGACAATATTTATTTATTATATTTATATTATAAGGGCCATAGTAATGCACAAATTCTGAGAACATTTCTATTGTCTGTCTTTTACGGCAGTCAATACATACTGACTTGTGACAGACAGGCGGACAGAGAGACGGGCAGACAGACGGTCATACAGACGGGCATATAGACGGACAGACAGACGGTCAGACAGACGGACAGACAGACGGACGGTCAAACAGTAGAACTTTAGTATTAATTTTGGGCACGGAACCCTAAAAAATGTTTTTCTTCATATTTTGTCACATCTCGTTTCTTTTTTACGACAATTTTTAACAAAAGAATCGTATTAACACCTCCAGTAAAAACGCATAATCGTGACTTTTTAAATTACACCTCTTTATGTACGGAATTTACTTTTTTATACCACTGAGGTGCTAAGTAAGCCCTTAGCTAAGCCCATCTGTAGTCAGTAGGTTTTTTATATCGGGGCACTTGATGGAAAGTGGCTACCGTAGCCTATGAACCTGCATAACTGGATGTATATATACTCGTAGTTATCAGATAGTTATATATACAGTTCGCGCCTTGCCATATCGCTAACACAGCAGCTCCTTAAAATCTTCTTGGTAATCTCCCTCACTCGCAGGAAGTCAATAATTCTACAGGGAGGTGTTATTTGGTTTGTACTTCTCCGGCCGGAATGCCGTTTTAATGCGCTTTACCTCTTAAAGACACCCGGACTAGACAAACAGTCAATACGCACACTCAAATATTTATTCAGTGTAGGAATCGAACCCACGAGACTTTTATTTTAAAGTAGTCATTGCTAATCAACGGGCTCCTAAAATTAAAAAAAAAAATCAGCCAAGTGTGAGTCGGACTCGCACACGAAGGGTTCCGTACCATTATCAATAAAAACGGCAAAAATATCACGTTTGTTGTATGGGAGCCCCCTTAAATATTTATTTTATTTTAATTTAATTATTTATTCTTAAAGTGAATATATAACTAAATATTCTGTGAATATTTCATGCGTCTACCTGATGCCGTTATCAATATCAAGCAAAAATGAAATCACGTTTGTTGTATGGGAGCCCCCTTAAATATTTATTTTATTTTAATTTAATTATTTATTCTTAAAGTGAATATATAACTAAATATTCTGTGAATATTTCATGCGTCTACCTGTTGCGGTTATCAATATCGAGCAAAAATGAAATCACGTTTGTTGTATGGGAGCCCCCTTAAATATTTATTTTATTCTATTTTTTAGTATTTGTTGTTATAGCGGCAACAGAAATAACTATCACTTTTCATGAGGTACAGCCTGGTGACAGACGGACGGACGGACGGACAGCGGAGCCTCAGTAATAGGGTTCCGTTTAAAAGTACCATAGTCATACATTTGAAACATTAGGGGCATTACTCATGTTTTATTCATATAAAAATCACGTCACGCCCTTTACCAAGAGGTTTAGCATCAGCCGTAAGCTCCAGAGTAGTTGCTGTGTTAAGTTCATGCGCTACCTCACCTTCCATCAGGTGGGCCGTAGGCTTGTATATCTCCGGACGTTGTATAAAAAAAAACCGGCCAAGTGCGAGCCGGACTCGCGCACGAAGGGTTCCGTACCATTATCTATAAAAACTGCAAAAAAAAAAACACGTTTGTTGTAAGGGACCCCCCTTAAATATTTGTTTTATTTTATTTTACCTATTTATATTTAAAGTGAATATATAACTAAATATTCAATGAATAAATAAATAATAAATAAATATTGTCGGACAAATTACACAGCGCCATCTAGCCCCAAAGTAAGCGAAGCTTGTGTTATGGGTACTATACAACTGATAAACATACGTAAATACATTTTTTTTTTTTGTAAATACATACTTATTAATTATTATACATAGAAAATACCCAGACCAAGACAAACAGACATGTTCATGCACACAAATGTTTGTATTGTGCGGGAATCGAACCCACGAGCGTTGGTGTCAAAGTACCGTAACAGCGCGTTTCACCACTGCGCCACCGAGCTCGAATATTTCAAGCATCTACCTGTTGCTGTTATCAAATCAAAAAAAAACGAGCAAAAAAATCACTTTTTTTTTTGTATGGGAGCCCCCTTAAATAATTATTTTATTCTATTTTTTAGTATTTGCTGTTATAGCGGCAACAGAAATACATCATCTGTGAAAATTTCAACTGTCTTACTATCACGGTTCATGAGATACAGCCTGGTGACAGACGGACGGACAGCGCAGTCTCAGTAATAGGGTTCCGTTTACCCTTTGGGTACGGAACACTAAAAAGACGCTACATACGGGATTACACATGACGTAAACACGAACTTAGTAGTACCTACATGCTCAGGTAGCTACGTTTGACGAGCTCGTTAAGAACGCGATTTTGACACCTACGATCGTGGGTTCGATTCCCACACAGGACGAACTTTTATGTGCATGCATATCTGTTTGTTTTGGACTGGCTATTTTTAAAAGAGGTAGGGCGCATCAAAGCATCCCATCTGGAGAAGTACCTATACCCCACAGAAAGCCGCAGCCAAATAACAACTCTGGGTTGATGTTGTTGTGTTCCTGCGTGTGAGTGAGATCACCAGAGTTAGCAGTATGTTAGCAGCATAGGTGGCACCGCGCGGTTGATGTTCATGGTATTACAAACGTTAATGAGTTCCTCTTTAAGGCGACACCTCGATCGTGAAGCTTTAAAATGGCTCCGCCCAATCACCCCGCGCCCCTCAATTGACACTCGACGCTCGATTTGTAAAATTTGAAATTAGCGCCTAATAGGTAACCTGGGGTCAACGTATAGTCAATGCAAACGAACAGAAAAGCTACAGAGTCGCGTCACACTTAAATAAAATTTATAATATCAATATTTAATAAAAATTATTGATTTAATTATTATTTAGCTTTATACATACTAAACCAAACATATTTATTTAAGCTAGACGGAAAACAATAGTAATAATAGTAATAAAAAACTACAGAAACGTATTCACTTTTAAAAGTTTATTGAAAGAGAAATCAATGACATCGTTTTATGTTTATATCTCTATAAGTTAACATGTCTTGGTATCTATGTTGTTCTTACTTAGGTCTCGTCCAGTGGCGCCCTCATTGAATAAAAAAACATATTATAGCATAGAAGATAAACATTATGAAATCTTATGTTGCATTTATTACGAAGATAGTAAAGTATTTTTACGTCATTAAACCAACACTCAAAATATTCCACTATCGTTGTTATAAGCAAAAGTGCTAAAAGAGGCCGTTTTTTGGCAATTATGCCTATAACAACGAAAGCAAAACATTTCAATTGTTGGTTTAATGACGTAAAAGTACGTTATTGTATTTGTAACACACGCAACACATGACTTTATAATGTTTATCTTCCACGCTAAGATACGATATTTTATTCCTTGAGGCGCCACTGGACGGCATGTATCCCCCTTAAGAAGAATGAAACACCAGCTACATAATACAACATTGTTTATCGAGAGGCTAAAGCGGGCCATTTGTTGATTCGGACACATATGTTTAGTTAGCAGATACACCATCTAAACTGCAAACACTGGTCACAGCGATGAAAGACGACTGTATGGAGAAAGGCTTACTACTGAATGCGAAGAAAACAAAGATAATGGTATTTGAAAGAGAAGAATCCAGAACTAATGTAAGGATTACGATTGATGATGAAGTGTTGGAACAAGTGGATGAGTTTGTATATCTTGGATGCGCTTTCAGCAGGGATGGAAGGTACACCGCAGATGTGGAAAGACGAGTGAGTGCTGGGAATAGTGTGAATGGAGCGTTGGGAAAACTTCTTGGCAGTAAAATCCTGAGCCAGAAGGCACAACTCGCTATACACAATGCAGTGTTGATCCCAACGCTAACTTATGGAAGCGAGAGTTGGGTATGGCAGAAAGAGCATGAAAGTAGAATAAACGCGGTTGAAATGCGAGCGCTGCGCAAAATTTGTGGCGTAAGGCTTGTAGACCGTATTCGTAATGATGATGTTAGAAATAGAGTTGGTCTGAAAGAGAGCGTCGGTGTTAAAATAAGAAGAGGCATGCTCCGATGGTTCGGGCATGTAGAAAGAATGCAAGATGAAAGAATGACGAAGCAGATATACAATGCAAAAGTGGAAGGATGTAGGAGCCGGGGAAGGCCAAGACTTACCTACCATGACCAAATTGGTCATGTTCTATCAGAAGGTGATGTCAGGAGCCCTAGAAACCGGCGTGCGTGCATGAGAAGAGCAATGAATGTTAAAGAAGCGAGTGAGATATGTAAGGATCGAGTCACGTGGCGCTCGGCTCTCTCTGCCTACCCCGCAAGGGATTTGGCTTGAAGTTATAGATGTTCGAGTGTCATAATGGCTGATAGCGCCGAGTAAACACAGGATTTTTTTATTTCGAATAAATAAGAGAAATAAAATTATCAGATTGAATTAGATTGAAATTGAAATAGAAAATTGGAATTTTTTTGCAACTCCCTCCTGGTGAAGATTCACAAGTTATTTTACACAGTTAGGTATAGCTCTGGTAGGGATCCTAGCTTTTTCCCTAAATATAATACACTCTCGAATGACTAGGTATGCGCTTTCACTAACAGTCAATTTAACTTCGCGAATTTTATAAAAAAGTACAGGAAGAACTTGACGGTTAGACGGTAATTTTGCGCCTATTATTTGATAATTTACGTCTCCAACTAAGAAAATACTTGATTTATTGCTTCTCAATTCCACTGCCATCTTATAAAAGTTAAAACATTACGTATTAATCACGAGAATAACTGACATTCAAAATTAATAGACGGTTAGGTAATTATGACGAAGTTAACGATGCTCTCTCTAAAGTTATTCATTGGTTTAGTGTTAATAATCTGCTTTTAAATGATAAAAAGACTAAAGTAATTAAGTTCTCAACACCTAATGTAAGGCAGGTGGCTACCAATGTACATGTTAATGGAACTAATTTAGCCTCTGTGGAGACAACTGTGTTCTTGGGTATAACAATTGACTCCAGACTACAAAGGGGCCCACAAATTGAAAAATTATCAGGAAAACTAAGTTCTGCAGCTTATGCAGTGAAAACTATTAGACGGCTCACTGATATTGATACGGCTAGAATAGTTTATTTCAGCTACTTTCATAGTATTATGTCATATGGAATTCTTCTTTGGGGTAACTCCGCGGATATTAACACCATCTTTTTATTGCAAAAGAGAGCCATAAGAGCTATCTACAAACTTGGTCCCCGTGAGAGCCTTAGAGAAAAATTCAAAGAAATAAATATTTTAACAGTCGCATCGCAATATATCTATGAAAATCTTTTGTATGTCCATAAAAACATAGACTCATTTTGTAAAAAGAGTGATATTCCTAGCATAAATACTAGATATAAGCATAATCTTGTGTTATATGCAAGCCGTCTCCACAAAACAAGTAATTATTTTATGGGGCAATTATACGGTTCTATAACAAACTTCCCAGCAATATAAGAGATTTGTCAATAAACAAATTTAAAACTACTATTAAAGCCAAATTGTGTAGCAGGGCATATTATAAAGTATCTGACTATATTAATGATAAAAATGCCTGGGAGTGAGTCGATCCAATTATAATGTAATTAACAAAATATGTAAATTTGTTTGGATACCAAAAGAGGGATGCCTGAGTTTTTTGGCAGTATTTTTATCAGTGCTCACCTAGTCATAAACTGCACGGTAGGGAAAAAAAATGTGACGATTCCAAACAAATGTAGCCATTTTTACGGAATAAAAAGATTTTGACTTTGAATTTGAACAAATGAATACCGCGAGTACGTGCGGCACTGCCGCGCAACTTGTATGAACATGTTTCGATGTAATTCGGCACGGATTATCGTAATCCAAATAAGTTAAAAATTAATTTCCGAGTGTTTTAAAAGCAAATGAACAAAACTAAGACATATGCGTTAGAAAATAAAAACTTTGAAAAATAAGGGACACCCTAATATACATATATACAAAAAGATTTTATAATCTATTCATATTTAAAAAAAACATGTGACAAATGATTTTCTTGCTGTTTCATAACTTTAACTTCAGTATAATGACATTTATTGTATTTTACTTATGTATACTCTGTGTTTTGTATTGTTGTACGTTTCCTTGTTATTTATTAAACTCTCAAGAAGAAAGAACCAGGACCATCTCTGATGTTGCAAAATAAATCTAATCCGTACAATAGTTCAATACTAACCACAATGTATAGAATAGATGATTTTTTTGTGTTTTCAGTGTTGGTTCATAGTAAATATTATTTGTTTTCACGAGTACCATGGGTATAAGTATACTATCTATCTATATCTTCACGCTAAATCCCTCGTGAGCGCCACATGACTCGGTACTTACACACCTCGCTCGCTTCTTTAACATGAAACATACCGAGTTTTTTTAAAAACTATCAAAATATACTATTTTACCAGTAATTATTTTAATACAAAAAAAAAAAAAACCTCCACTGGTTTTCTATCTTCTGATTGGATAAATTTCCAACGTAAACTAACCTTCACCTACGTACAATGTCTAAGTCGGAGTTCGGTGAGCTTATAATGGTTACTATGAGTTTGTCGTCCCGTATGACACTTACGTTAAAGTAGCATATAAATCGAGTAGTGATTCTTCTAGTGGAATATGTTTATTTAGTAAGTTTCTCCTAAAAAACAAAACAGCAAAAATATTCTATTTTATAAGTTTTTATTTTAATACAAAGAAATAAAGAGTCTCCACTGGTTGCTATGTGCTGAGAACGCGAACCTTATTGGTATAAATTTCCAACGTAACCTGACCTCCACCGACGTACAACTTCTAAGTCGGAGTTCGGTCAGATTATAATGGACAGAATAGGAGTTTGACGTCCTATATAGGTACGCGGTCAGCCTGTGGATAATGTATACCAATTATCAAATGTTACTGTTTATTCCTGCAAAAAATAACTCTTATTTAATGAATGCAGTTTTATATAGAGTTATTAAGTAATCAAAATTAAAAAAAAGTTTGAAGAGGAATTAAATAGCTTGGGCCAACCATACCTAGGAACTGTTCTAAAAACTAGAAATATGTCTACACAATGTTATTATAATATGTTTAATGAATATAATAATTAAAAAAAATAAATACCTTGTCTTGTTCGCCTCCCCCATTCTACGAACATTTTCTTTGTATTTTTATTCTATATATTTTCTTTTTAGTGTTCCCCATTATTACAACAGTATAATAAATATATATAAACCTATAATATTATTTACTACTTATATCTAATAATAATACACTTACGCTAAATACTATAATATTGAATATTTACAACTATTAATTATAAAAACTTCGGTGTCGCGATGTAAATGGAGCGAGCTCGAGCAGACAGTCGACATAGGTCTCACCTCGAAGCGGGCTGCAGCCGGACTGGCTGGATGTAGTTAGTCAACGCGTTTATAATCCTCATTACCGCACAATAAGGTCGAAAACACGTAGCACCCAAGACGAATGTGATCGCTTAGAAATTGTCAGAAACTTAAAATATTTTTAAAAAATTTCATGTTTCACTTATCAAAATATGCAGCAAGCATATTATAAACATAGATATTACTAATAGATTTAAGTAATTTTGAAGCGTATAAACAGAACAACTTCGTTGTAATTTAAAAAATAATGAATTTCAGGAGGTGTTTTCGAAAGTAATTATTATCGAATCAATTTTACACAATCGCGTATTTGAGCAAGCAAATTCAAGATAAAGAAATGAAGTTATTTATATTAAAATCTTAGATCCGTCAGTTTAGTCATTAGCCTATACTATTCGATGAAAGTTGGTCTAATTTTTCGATGTGTCGCCTTAAAGGAACCCATATGCGGGAACTCGTTGCAGGTTCCTCTTTAAAAGAACCCGTAAGAGATTGCTTACTACTCCTTTTTAAGGGAACCTGTAAACTCGCACCAGGTTCTTCTTTAAAAGACCTTGGTACAAGGTAATTTGATTAGGTACAATTGGTGATTCTCGATATATCAGACATCTGCTGAGTTAATAATCCATTTTTTTTATACAACGTCATACGAACATACAGCCCACCTGATGTGAATCAGTTACCGTACCCTATAAACGCTTGTAATACTTTCAAGTATTACAAGCGTGATGCCACCTCTACTGTAACTCTTTAGTAGCTTACTGGAGACCTCACTCACACGCCGGAACACAACAACCCTCTACGGAGTTGTTATTTGGCTGCGGTTTTCTGCGAAGTGGTGGTACTTCCCCACTGCTGCTTGATGCGCCCTATCTCTCATAAAAAACACCAAGACAAACAGACATGTACATGCACACAAATGTTTGTCCTGTGTGGGAATCGAAACCACGAGCGTTGGTGACAAAATTCCCCTATTGGTACGGAACCCTAAATAAGGCGTTCAAAATAGGGTCACTATTAGCGAACATATTAAATATGTATACACACGGAAAAAACATTTTCCACGTCAACTAAATGCCACAAACCACCAACAAGCAATTAATTTTATCATTAGTCCTTGAATAACATTATTAATAATTTAATATTATTATAATTATGATGTCATCATAATATATTAATAAATTTTATAATAATACATTTTCATTCATATAGAACGGAATGACTTTTTATTGAGGTCAGGCATAAAATACTTGTTTATTATTCCTAATCAAGGAAACCTATATAGATTAGGATTTTTATAATGCTATTAGGTATTGACGAGTCCGGTGGCGCAGTGGTCAAACGCGCTGTTACGCTACTTTGACAACAACGCTCGTGGGTTCGATTTCCATACAAGACAAAAATTTGTGTCCATGAACATGTCTGTTTGTCTTTGTATGGGTGTTTTTAAGAGAGGTAGGGCGCATCAAAGCAGCCCGTCTGGGGAAGTACATCTACCTCACAGAAAACCGTATCCAAATAACAACTCCCTAGAGGATTGTTGCGCTCCTGCATTTGAGTGAGGTCACCAGTAAGCTCCTAAGGAGTTGATGTATTAGCAGCAGAGGTGGCATTGCGCAAGTGTTAGAGACTAGTTATAAGTCTGGCCCGTAATTATGTTACATAGAAACAGACGACAAACGAGGGAGAGACAGATATACCAAGACTTCCTCTGTTGAAGACAATGAAAGACCGGGGCGACCGCGTACTGTTACAACTGCAAAAGCTGTTAAGGCCAGAATTCGATGAAACCCCATTAGGAAATATGAAATCTTATCGCGAGAAATGAAGATTCCCGCTAGGACTTCTGTCACGTGTAATAAAACAAGACCGAATTATCGTCGATATACAAGGACAAGCCCTAAATCAATCCCTACAGTTGAAGAGAGTGGATGCATCAAAACGCCTTCTGTCCCGATACGCAGCCACAGAAACATCCTCTGTACTAATAAAAAAAAATTCACGATTGAAGAGCACTACAACAAGCAAAATGACAAAGTGTACGCACACAGTTCTGAAGAAGCCGCCCACGTAGTCAGAAAGGTTCAACGTGGTCTGTTATGGTTTGGTGAGGGTGTCTTATTAAGGAATCACGCTGCTTAATTTTGGTGAAAAAGGAGTGAAGACTTCAGCCTATGTGTATCAGGTGACTGTCTTGGATCGTGTTGTGAAACCTCTCAGCAATACACTTTTTGAAAATATACCGTGGAGTTTCTAGCAGGACTCTGCACCTGCTCAAAAGGCACGAACTATCCAAGCTTGATTCGAAACCAACGTTCCGGACTATATAAGAGCTGAAGACTGGCCCTAGTCTAGTCCAGATCTGATCCCCTTAGACTACAAATTATGATCAGTTTTAGAGAACATGGTCTGCTCGAAACGAAACGCCGACATTGTCTCTCTTAAGAAATCTCTGGATCAAGCAGTGGCTAAATTTTCCATGGAAACAGTGCGAAAATCCATAGATTCGTGGCCATACAGATTAAGGCCTGTCTTAAAGCCAAAGATGGCCATTACGAATAGAATATTTTTTTTTTGCTGAGACTTCCTTAAATATGTATATATAAGTTTTATTAAGATTACATTACATCTTAAAAAATAACAGCATATTAATTTGTAACAGAACTTGTGGCCGGACTATCTATCTATCTATAACTTCACGCCAAATCCCTTGCGGGGTAGGCAGAGAGCTCCGAGCGCCACGTGACTCGATCGTTACATACCTCACCCACTACTACTGTTTCTAAGGCTCCTGAGATAAGCCGGACTAGGAATATAAAAAAAGATTGTATCAAAAGTAAATGACGCAAGACCACAACAAGTCCTGCAACTGAATAATGTTACTAGAAAGCTATTGCGGAGACTCTGTATTAGCAGTTGGAGAGACAATACGAGCGAGCATTGCGAGCAATACTTACTGTATCACAAGCGTTCATGGGCTACGGTAATCATTTAACGTCAGGTGGGCCGTGTGCTTGTATGCATTCCAACGTTGTATAATACCTAAATATCAGGGTGTTTATAACTGTGCTTTATCTGTCTATTACTAATTAGTCAAAGCGCCGTACTCTCAAGCCTGACAAATTACGAAATCAACATATTATCACGTTTGGTGTTGAATTCGTCATCGTTATATCATCGATGAATTTATCAAATATACATAAAACCTGTTGTAAACACTTGCCTTTGTATTGGTCATGTTAAGGACATCGTGTCAATGGAACTTGTTTTCTTTTCATTTGTTATGTGTATTTGTCTCTTTTTACGGTTCTAAGTGGGTTCCGCTTGGTGGTTCGGCAGATGGTATACCCGCTGAGTTACGTACTGGTGATGGTTGATGGAGACAATATAATTTCACTGATAGTTTTTTATGTAAAAATGGTTTATTATTAAATTCTACTAAATACAAAAGTTACTTATTACAAAACTGGTAAAATGGTTATACGATTAATGGTAAATATTGGTTATTTGAATACGCGTTTGATTGGTATGGTATGGTGTACATTGGTTGGCGGTAAATCGCGTATTACTGAATCAATCAAAACGTAGTCAATTTATACGAAATGCATATAATTGAAGTGCCGAACTGTTTGGTGCATGTTTAGTGCATAGCTCCAAACATAAAGTATTGATTCCTCCCTTTTATGAATAATAATTGCCTATTTTTAAGGGTCCTAAACTTCCTTTTTATGTAGGACAATCGATTATATAATAAGGAATGTTAGGGAAGCGAGTGATATATGTAAGGATCGAGTCATATGGCGCTCGGTAATCTCTGCCTACCCCGCAAAGGATTTGACGCGATTTTATATATAGGTGGACAATGGATTATCTGACACATACATATATATCATCAAGCCTATCTCCCATGGAGCTAGGCAGAGACTATGGAACGCAAAGTGCACCGATCCAAACATACCTCTCACGCTTTTTCCACACTCATCAACCGCTGCAACATCAACACTCATCTCATGCTCTTCGGGTTTGTAAAGCGGGTGCCGTAGCCTATTAACGCTTGTTATATATTAAGTATCACTCGCGCGATGCCTCCTCTGCTGCTTACATAGCAACTCCTTGGGAGCTTACTGGTGACCTCACTCACACGCAGAAACATAACAACCCTATAGAGTTCAGAGCAACGCTCGTGGGTTTGATTCCAAACATTTGTGTGCATGAACACGTCTGTTTGTCTTGGTCTGGATGTTTTAAGAGAGGTAGGGCGCATCAAAGCAGCCCGTCTGGGGAAGTACCTCTACCTCACAGAAAACCGCAGCCAATTAACTCCCTGAAGTGTTGTTGCATTCCTGCGTGTGAGTAAGGTCGCCAGTAAGCTCCTGAGGAGTTGCTGTGTTAGCAGTAGAGTTGCCATGGTAACCACTTCAGGTGGGCCGTATGCTTGTATGCCTCCCGAAGTTGTATAAAAAAAGAACATAGGTATATAGCTTGCGACGTCAGCATCATCATCTCAGCCTGCATTCGTCCACTGCTGAACATAGATCTCCCCTCTAGAGTGCCATTTGTCTCGATCCTGTACCACCTGCATCCATCGACTCCCTGCAAACCTCTTAAGGTCTTAACGCAGTGTAGGACGACCGCCCACTAGATAGAGCAACGGCTCCATCTAGTGGGCGGTCGTCCTACACTGCGTGTACCAGTATGGGGACGACATTTCTTCAACCTTTCTTCCCCAGCGGTTGTCGGTTCTACGAACTATGTGGCCGACCCACTGCACTTCAACTTGCTTATCCTGTGGGCTATGTCGGTTACCTTAGTTCTACTGCGGATATCCTCATTTCTGATTCTATCACGCAGAGAAACCCCGAGCTCTTTCCATAGCACGCTGAGCTTCCCCATACGGCCCACAGTGGAGGACCACCACTCAGTACCGTATATCATCACTGCCGACACACACTGTTCGAAGACCTTGCTCTTCAGGCGTTGAAGTATTTTGAATTTTGTGTCTGCCCAGCCTAGTTGTATCTGTCTGTTGACCTCTCGATCGAAGTTGGACTTACAAAACTCATACTAGTACCCAGCGAACTTAAAAAGCAAGTACCTAGATTTCTTAATCCCAGCAGTGGGATGATGGGCTGATGATGTGATTGGTGATACCACCGAGCTAAATTGACGAATCCATCAATTGGTATACTGAATGACATCACAGACGCAATGATTTTTGCAATTGCATTCCGTATATATGGTATATATAACCACTACATTCATACAATTTGATATTTCGCAAAATAACGCCTCATACAGGCCTGATATCAATTGACATTGGCGGCGGTCGCTTGACTACTGTCACTTTATTACACTGTCAATTGTCAATTCATGACGTACATTATGACTTTTTGACGCATGTGACACATAGACATTGAGTTATCATGTAGATACTAGAGGAGCTATCCTAAGTAAAAGTCTTGCTCCATTTTGGTAATAAAACATTCCTTGATCTTTTCCTGCATGCTCTCCAGTTCCAAGCGCTGTCACCACCTTCTGATAAAACAAGACAAATTTGGCCATAGCAAGTGAGTCATGACCTTCCTCGGCTCCAATATCCTTCCACATCGCGTTGAATATCCGTTTAATCTAGTATTCTTTGTACATGTCCGAACCAACGGAGTTTTCCTCTTCTTGTATCACTGATACTCTCTTTCTTACATTTTATCTTACGAACAGTAAACTCCTAAGGAGTCGCTGTGTTAGTAGCAGATGTGGCATCGCGCAACTGATACTTAATGCGTGGCAAACGTTAATAGACTACGGTAACCGATTTACATCAGGTGGGCCAAACAAAAAAAATGAACTCCGTCTACAAGCTTTACGCCGCAGTTTAAAAAATAACAATAACCAATAAAATCGTTTTAACTCTCTGATCATCGGCAGCGGTTTCCAATTAGTTTTAACTACACAAATAATGGTTGAATCATCGTTGTTATATAGTTTAGATTAACTGACGTAAGAGGTTCAGTTAACGAATTAATGTAACAATGTAAAGCCGGAAGCGAGTCAAATTAAACCTTTTGTGTCCGTAATGACATTTGAAAGAGATGGTGACAATAGGTTCTTGGAAAAGTTTGTTTGGTTCTGTCAGCATATTACCACAGTAGACTGCTATTACTTTAAACCGTGAAGGAAATAACCTATATATACCTATATTAACTAGTAACTGAATTCACCGCTGCGGGTCGGGGCATGAAGTAGAACGTATTGTCTTAGGTTTTCGCGATACATTGAATTAAATATTTTTTTCCTGCGACCACGGACGCTGCTAAGCATTCGAAACGTCAGGTTCAACAAAATAAATAAAACACGCGATACTTCCGGTAAAAATTGTTTAATTCAATAAAGTAGAACGTGCTGTTATTGGCTAGTTTGCGGATCGAATTTGTTTTTAGAAATCTGTTTTTAGTTTGTAAAAAAATGTGTTTGGAATATATTAACGAAACGTTACTTAAGACTAAGATATTTTTATTGTTATAGATACGTCGTACACGCTCTAGAATGGCAATACGAAAGTAAGGTAATTGCCCAACTCGCATTCAGTTGGGCACGCACTCGCGACGCGCTTAAACGTACTTTGCCACAAAGCATAAATACGAGTATCTTAAGATATCCATGTCTCTCTAACGATAGGTATCATTTGTCTCTTTGTTAGAGCAAAGTGTCATAATAAATAACTGTACGTAGATATAGTAATACTTGCGCCATTTTAAAATACAATAATGTTGGTGTATAACGTGTCTACCTTTTGATACGTCGCTGATTTAAGAAGTGTTATTTTGTCTATTGTAACATGTCAAATATGAGGTGAACCCCTAATGTTTAACAACTTATATGGGGCATCATACAAAACAGAAATCATTATATGTGGTGTTTGCCAACGAAGCTAATAATCAAAACAAAGTCCCAAGAATCCACTATTGTTAGATAGGAGTCGGCGACCCCAAATTAAGGTAAACATAAAATTCATACATAATAAAAAAAAATTATGGCAGTATCGAAAACTGGTAAAGGTGGGCGATTCGATGATATAATGAGTAAATATTAGTGCCTTGTTGCTAAGAGCTGGTCTAGACACTATTGTTAGACATTTAGCGTGGGATGGGTGCTGCCTCATAAGCGATAGCGATTTACTGGCGACTTCCGGGTTTTAAAATAAACAAACACAATTTAAGAATTACAACGGTTGTATTAATAAATATATTACGTTAGCCCCTATGTCATTATATCGTTTCCTAATTAATAAGGATTGGCGGGGTCCACTACCTAAGGCAGAGGAGGCATCGCGCGAGTGATACTTAATATATCGCAAGCGTTAATAGACTACGGTACCCGCTTTACATCAGGTGGGTCGTATGCTTGTATACCTCCCGACGTAGTATAAAAAAAAATCGGCCAAGTGCGAGTGGGACTCGCGCACGAAGGGTTCCGTACCATTATCTATAAAAAAGGCAATAAAATCACGTTTGTTGTATAGGAGCCCCTTAAAAATTTATTTTATTCTATTTTTTAGTATTTGTTGTTATAGCGGCAACAGAAATACATCATCTGTGAAAATTTCAACTGTCTAACTATCACGGTTCATGAGATACTGCGTGGTGACAGACGGACGGACGGACGGACGGACGGACAGCGGAGCCTCAGTAATAGGGTTCCGTTTTACCCTTTGGGTACGGAACCCTAAAAAAGAAAGGTTTGATTTTCCCTCTGGGTTATGGAGATCTAACGACTATTTGCAGGCTATTACATTAAAAGCTTCGTCAAAGCAAGGTTCCAACAATGGCGCATCTACCAAAAACTGACTTAAAATAGACGAGAATACAAAAAATAAGCGAATTCAGAAATCGCTTCCGCTTATGACCTACGAATGCAAGTGTTTCTACCGGTGCATTTAGTACATACTCAAGATATTTTTACATAAGTTTGCAAAAATCATCTACCTTGAGAATAATTAGACAATAAGATTTAATTACTAGATGTTAATGTGCCGTAACTGTTGTAGTTAGGCTGCCTGCGACAACCTTGAACTAGAAGACTGTTTAAGTCTGACAAAACCCTAAGATTACGCGGTTTTGCCAGGGTGAGCTGTGGTTTTGTGCACATTTGAGACGCGTATTTGAAGGTTGTTGCAGCCGTATGGTATTTAGATGAACCAGGGATATGTTCGTTCATGTTTGGTCACATACAATGTTTGAGACGGGACATGGCTGGGAGTTCATCCTCATGCACTAGATTCCAGAGAAGTTTTCCACCATGAATGAGCTCCTTGTGTAGGTTTTCCCAAGGGACTACAGCATGAGGTTCTTCGAGAAAGGCGTGAAGAGGTTCTTATAGGGTCGGCAACGCATGAGTGACACCCCTGTTGTTTTTTTGCAAATGTCCATAGACGGTAACTGCTTACCATCAGGCAGGCCGTAAGCTTGTTTGTCAGCTTAGTGGTATAAAAAAAGTTGGTATGTTTTTGGGGGCGTATTGGTATGATGTAGATGCGTATTGGTATAATTTTAGGGACGTGTTGGTATGATTTAGGGGCGTGTTGGTATGATTTAGGGGCGTGTTAGTATGATTTTAGGGACGTGTTGGTATGATTTAGGGGCGTGTTGGTATGATTTTAGGGACGTGTTGGTATGATTTAAGGGCGTGTTGGTATGATTTTAGGGACGTGTTGGTATGATTTAAGGGCGTGTTGGTATGATTTTAGGGACGTGTGGGTATGATTTAGGGGCGTGTTGGTATGATTTTAGGAACGTGTTGGTATGATTTAGGGGCGTGTTGGTATGATTTTAGGGATGTTGGTTAGTTTTAGAGGTGTATTAGTATGTTTTCGGGGCGTGTTGGTATGCTTTTAGGAGAGTGTTGGTATGTTTTTTGGAGTTTGTCACTTTATGTCTTATGCAACGTCGGGAGGCTTACAAGCATACGACCCATCTGATGTAAAGTGGCTACCGTAGCCTATGAACGCTTGCTCGTTGACGCGTAGCCAGCACTGCTGCCAATACAGTGAATATATGACTGTAACTGACCGAGAGGCAAATATGTACAGTTAAGTACAGATCACATACGATAAAAAAGTTTACAGTTTCAAGCTTTACACACACTTAGCTGTAAGTGGTGTTACAAAGGTTGCGGTTTTTTATTTGAGTACTGAACCCTAACATCTGAATTATGATACGGTTAGTTATATCCTAGACTTGCTTGAATTCCTTCACAATGACATCATAAAGTCTGTGTAATTGTAGAATATAATATTTAATAACACTAATAGCATATGAATTAATTAACAACTGAATTCACGGGCAAGGCAAGGTATTATACGTATTTTTGTTTTAAATTTGGTTTGTACAAATTCTTTTTCAAGAATATTTTGGTTCTTCAACTGTAACCCATATACGACCCTTTTTCACTGCCTACAAAAATCCGGTTGAGCCGCTCAGTTTAGCCAGCAGCGACGGTGGGCGGCGGCCGACGCTAGAGCGCATGAGCTAATTGGTGTCGGAAGCACACAAAGTACTTTAGATCAAACGAAGAGTACATTGGAAATCGCACATTCACGGGTTAGAAAGCTTATTGACTACAACTTATTAAAGTGAGGTAGAGGTACACCTCACAGAAAACCGCAGCCAAATAACAACTAGCTCTATGCTCCTTAGGAGTTTTTTTTATACCACTAAGGTTGCAATCAAGCATACGGCCTGCCTGATGTTGGAGTTGGTGTCCTAGTAGCAAAGGTGACATCGTGCGAGTGATACTGTTGCCATTTTACTTTAAGTAGGTCGTATGCTTGCACGGCTCCCGACGTTGTAAAAAAAAAATAGGTAAGGCATGCGTCAACAACTTTGGAAGCAATATATAAATAGTTTCCGCCATTATGCTACAAGGAATTCCTTGTGTGCATTAATTTATTTGATACACATTCAAATGGAATGTAATCAACGTTTTTAGGGTTCCGTACTTCAAAAGGAAAGCCGAAACCCTTATATGATCACTTTGTTGTCCGTCTGTCTGTCCGTCCGTCCATCTGTCAAGATCCTTTTTCTCAGGGACGGGTGGAGCTCTGCCAAGCTGAAATTGATATCAAATACTCAGGTCTGCAATCCTTTCGAGCAGTGAAAAAATCAAACTTCTAAGTCAACTTCTAAATCAAAAAATACGGCTGTTTATGCCCCGTTTATGACTCATTTTTTAACACTCGCAAGGGAATCAAAACCTATAGGGTACTTTCCGTTAATCTAAAATCATGAAATTTGGTAAGAAGCAATGTCATGTAGCACAAGCTTAGACCTGTCAACAAAAGGTCTAAGAGCAAAAGTAAAGGAAAAAATCCGAAAACCGTAAATTTGTAGTTACATCACAACAAAACAATAATTAAGTAATAAAATATAAAATAACTTTGATCTCTAATTTTAATTTCATCTTTAAAGAGTCTAATATTGCAATTATACGTTTTGGGGAGAAATTCTTCGAGAATCTTCGAGACCCACTTCCCGTTGTGAACGAACTATTTTCATACCTACAAGTTGTACGGAACCCTCAGTGCGCGACTCGAGCTCGCACGTGACGGCTTTTTTATTTCATTGAATTCATCTATTTGAAACAGGTTTTATCGTGTATGACTTATAATTGATAATTTCCGTGGTTGTGTGATTTGAAGCGAAGGAAATTTGAGTAAACATCTTGAATAATCAAGATCAAAGTACAAATAATATTCATTTATCATTTAATATTTCCTACATGTTATTCTTAATAACATGTAGGTTATGTTATTAAATAAATAAACGCTAATTTTATATTACAAGGTTTCCTAAGCTATCAGTAACCGCTACATTAAGCGCGTCGTGTGCTTCTATCCAACCCTGCGTATATTATGTACAAGTAATTGTTTAAGAAATCAAAATCACGCTTGCGTATCCATCTCCATTTAGAATTTTGGGTTCGACAAAATGGCGGTTGGTGGAAGCCATATTTAATTTTTAAAAACACAGACTAACAATACATTGTGGTTCCAACAATACATTCATTTAACACCATTCAGACCAAACATTTTGACCAGTTCGGTGTCGCAGCGGATAATAACGCAACTTTGACCCCAACGTCTAAATGTAATAATTCAAATACCTTTGAAAATGAAGTGAACTGTGTACTAGAACGGGTTTTACAGTGGCTTCATCTAAACAATTAACAAGTAAATATTGCAAAGACCAAGGCTGTTCGTTCAATTCAAAACTTACTTAAGCCCAAGACTGACACTAAATATAAATAGTAGGGATCAAAAAATTGACGTAACTAATTCTACAACATTCTTAGGCATTGATGAACAATCGATGAAAACCTAAATTGGAAAAATCATATCGGTGTTATATGTAAAAAATCGGCCAAGTGCGAGTCGGACTCGCGCACGAAGGGTTCCGTACCATAAAAACGGCAAAAAAAACACGTTTGTTGTATGGGAGCCCCCTTAAATATTTATTTTATTCTATTTTTTAGTATTTGTTGTTATAGCGGCAACAGAAATACATCATCTGTGAAAATTTCAACTGTCTAACTATCACGGTTCATGAGATACAGCCTGGTGACAGACGGACGGACGGACAGCGGAGCCTCAGTAATAGGGTTCCGTTTTACCCTTTGGGTACGGAACCCTAAAAACTAAACAGATTTGCATTTGCACTTTACAGACTCCGTCAAATTGTATCGCTTCAGACGGCACTGAACGCCTATTACGGTTTTGTTTCTTCCGTGGTACGCTATGGCTTAATAATTTGGGGCAACTCATGTGACATTGAAATAGTATTTAGGGCTCAAAAGAAATGTGTAAAAGCCTTATGTAATATAGGGTGTAGACAATCTTGAGCCCCTTTTCAAAACATTAGGAATACCCTTATCATGTTTATATATTTTTGAGGCTTGCTTGTTTGTTAAACAACATCTGGAATTATATGTTACCTGTGCACAAATAAAGGAGCATGTGCGTTCAAATAGAAAAAATAGAACTGTCATGCTAAAAAGTAATCTTCGACTTTAAAAAAAAGTCTCTTACATGGCGCCAAAACTTTTCAATAAATTGCTGTCTAAATTCGTGGAGTTGTCAGTGAATAAATTAAAAAATACAACTAACTGAATGGCTTCTCCAAAATTCCTTTTATTGTATAAATTACTATTTAAATTATAGACTTTAAGTTGACCTGTATTATTATCATATCTCTTGACGGTGTAATTTAACCTGGCATCAAAAATATGTAATTGTTAACAAAGTGAATATTTATTTTTAAATTAATGTTGACTTTTATAAATAACTGTATTAACTGACATGTTGTAATTCTCGCAACTAAATGTATCTAAATATTTTGCATGCCTACATTTTTAGGGCAATATACAGTTGCCAAACAATCTTCAGCCTTGGCCTTATATTTAAAAAGAAAAATGACTGTATATATGCAAATAAACAATTTCATTTCATTTCAACGCACGTGGGTTCGACTCCCACACAAGACAAACATTTGTGTGTATGGACATGTCTGTTTGTCTCTAGTCTGGGTGCTTTTAAGAGAGGTAGAGCGCATCAAATCAGCCCGTCTGGGGAAGTACCTCCACCTCACAGAAAACCGCAGCCAAATAACAACACCTTCGTGTTATTGTATTCCTGCGTGTGAGTGAGGTCACTAGTAAGCTCCTAACGAATTGCTGTGTCAGCAGCAGAGTATGTATCGCGCGAATGATTCTACAAGCATTAATAAGCTACGGTAATCGCTTTACATCAGGTGGGCCGTATGCTTGTATGCCTTCCGACGTTCTATAAAAAAAATACAAGCGTACAGTCCACCTGATGTAAAGCGGTTACCGTAGTTTATGAACGCTTGCGTTAGGTATCGCTCGCGCGATGCCACCTCTGCTGCAACAGCAACTCGGAGCTTACTGGTTAGTTAGGTCAGTTGCTGCCCCAGGACATCTACGAGGCATCCTCAGCCGCTGTTGTTATGTAATGAAATGTATTTATGCAATCGTGCATCTAATGATGTCACACAGTTCTTGTAAGGGCTTCGTCTTGCCCTTTGAAGTGTCAATCAATCCCCGACCTTACCTGCACGTAAATCACGTCTGATAACTAATATATCCATAGGTCAATATTATTTTAAGATGCATTAGCTATTGAGAGAATTGACATTGAATTGAAATATTTTTATTGCCAAATCACAATATCATGTATACTTGAAAGAAACATAGAGGGAAAATTTATAAAGACATTCCATAAAAAAAATAACTTAAAAAAGGTACACTGTGTGGCAATAAGGTTTGCCAACCAACCAACAACCAACTCAGCTGATGCTGACCAGTGCCTAGCAAGCTACGACACTGAACAGCGCTGGTTTTCAGTCA
This sequence comes from Pyralis farinalis, assembly GCA_947507595.1. NCBI lineage: Eukaryota > Metazoa > Arthropoda > Insecta > Lepidoptera > Pyralidae > Pyralis > Pyralis farinalis. The sequence continues at coordinate 5,795,108 of OX382282.1, read as the reverse complement.
GACCTTCAACGAGTACAAACTTACGCTATTGCGGGTTTACAGGCTATAGTCCTAATAAATAGATAACAATTATAAAAGCGTACGTATAAAGAGAGAAAAAGTAGTATAAAGAGAGAAAAAGTAGTATAAAGAGAGCTCGATGGCGTCGTTGCGCGTGTCATTCTAATCGAACACGCAGGTTAAGCAACGTCGACCGCAGCCTGTCTATGGATGGGTTTATCTATCTCGAGTTACTCTGTGATTCGGAGGGCACGTTAAACCGTCGGTCCCGGCTGTTGTCGATAGATGACAGTCGTTAAGTCACTGGCTCTCGGGCGGCTTGTAAACACTGGCCCCCGCAAATCCACATTTCAGCAGCGTGGTGGAGTATGCTTTAAACCGCTTCGGTTGAAGGGCCCCGCACAGCGATGAGTAAGGGTTGATGTGGCATTAGCTATTGTTGGAGTTGGTAGCCCAGGTGGTTGGTACCAGTGGATAAAGATCCAGTCTATTGATCAACTGATTCCCGTTTCTAATCCTGGCATGTACCACTAAATTATGTACATATTTGTATTGCCTCTTGCTCGGTGGTAAAGGTAAACATCGTAAAAAAACCCATACGTCCAAGAAATAATGCTTGATTGCCATCTTAGTGGTATAAAAAAAAAAAAAGAAATTATATTTTCCAAAGACGTGTGACCTTACCTAAGAGGTCCTGGTTTTCCCCCGGGTTGTGGAGGTCTGACAGTCGTTCCATGTATAAATCAGTATCTTTGCGAAATCCTTATGCTTTAGTAGCGGACCTCTGGTCAGGGTTAGGAAACGGGGTAACTTAAAAAAAAAAACATTATCTGAATATTGACTACTTCATTATGCACCTTTGGTTAACTTCTACCTTGAATTTTATTACTAGATAATTAAAGTTCATGAGATCGCCTGTGTAACTTTTAGACGGTATATTTTTCAGTTAAGTATGTTCGCGCGCCATCTAGCGGCGCGACAGCGAGTAAGATCGACGAGGCTGCACTATGCGCGTGTGCGGTCATTGCAAAAATACTTGTTCAATCACCGACGTCTCCTTTGCAATCGAAATTTTAAATTACACGTTTAGAAGCAATATACGAATATTTATTTCGAAAATATCACGAAACAAAGTATATTTTAAATTATATATTTTGATAGGTATACATTTTGATTGATATGTCTTTTAAACAGTATATTTTTAAAATGAATATCTTATGAATAATATAGCTATGTATCTATCAACATTATATCTTATGCAAGTTATTGAAATGGAAATATATTAAATGTTATCATATCATATGAAATAATACGAACTCAAAGAAGTCAGTTCCAATTCATACGAATGAATGAAACTTTTATAATTAATAGATACAGGCGTTATTTTGCGAAAGCCAAATTTACAGGCAATTTGATCAACACTAGTTTGTGTGCTAAACTTTGTCATGGTATCGCCAAAGAACTACAGTCCTGAAAAAAAAATCAAAATCAGATCATAAAATAGAAAGACACGAAGAAATGCGTTTATTTAAAAATTTTCAATATTTTTTTATCTGAATTTTAATCTACCATAACAAAACCCAGCTTGAATCATCCATCTTTAATCCTTTCTCGTTATATTAGTAAATACTTTTGGAAGATGACAGAAGTTTTTATTAATTAAGGGGACCAAGTCTAACCTTCCGTGACCAAATTGGTCGTGTTCTATCAGAAGGTGATGTCAAAAGTCCTAGAAACCGGCGGGCGTGCATGAAAAGAGTAATGAATGCTAAAGAAGCGAGTGCAGTGTGTAAGGACTGCGACATATGGCGCTCGGTTGTCTCTGCCTACCGCACAAGGGATTTGCCGTGAAGTTATAGATAGAAGTAATGACGAGCTCGGTGGCGCAGTGGTGAAACGCGTTGTTACGCAACTTTGACACCAACGCTCGTGGGTTCGATTCCCACACAGTACAAACATTTGTGTGCATGAACATGTCTGTTTGTCTTGGTCTGGGTATTTTCTATGTTTCATAAGTATGTATTTACAAAAAAAAAAAATGTATTTACGTATGTTTATCAGTTGTCTAGTACCCATAACACAAGCTTCGCTTACTTTGGGGCTAGATGGCGCTGTGTAATTTGTCCGACAATATTATTATATATATATTACATAGATAAATAGATAGACAGAAGTTTTTAAATTGTTTCTGAGATATGAGCGTTGGTGTCAAAGTGGCGTTACTAACCACTACGCCACAGAGTCACTCGTCTAGTAAACGCAACTCACAAATGCACTTGTTTGAGAGAGTAGAAGAGAGAAAGAGAAGAGAGTATGTAAGAGAGGCAGGGCGCATCGAAGCAGCCCGACTAACAACCCCCTGGAGGGTTGTCGTGTTGTAATGAGTAAGTTCCTACGGAGCTGCTGTGTTAGCAGCAAGGGTGGCAACACGCAGGCGATACTTCCAGTATTGCAAGCATTTATACGCTACGGTAACTTTACATCAGTGCTAGGCTAATATAGCTCCCGCCTTTGTACAAAAACTTGACTTACCTAGCTTTCTTTGTTTACAGCACGTGCTTGGAAGACCCTGATTTGAGGAATGCGAACTGGGCCTGCGACCGCAGCGAACCCTGCCTCATGAACGACCAGGTGGTGCATGGAGTGAACAACGACAGGTCTTCTACGTGGAGAGCAACCAACTACACCGCCTTCTACGGAAAGAAGTTGAAGGAAGGCATCAAATACAAACTAGGTAAGTTATAAAAACTCCAACCTAAAATAAGCATGTTCAAGTTTTCTTCTTCCTATCATTATCCCGTTTCCTAATCTATTCCTATTGGCAGGATCCTCTACCTAAGCCTAAGGATTTGGCTAGGATTCACATTTTGACATGAGCTACTGTCGTCAGACCTCCATAACCTAGAGGGGAAAGCACACTTTTCTTAGGTAAGGTCACACGTCTTTCCAAATATTTCTTGAACGTATGGGTTTGCTCACGATGTTTTCCTTCATGCCGAGCAAGTGATACTTACCAATGTGTACATAGATTCGAACACGAATTTAGTGGTACGGTAGCCAGATTTCGACCCGGGTACCAGTTGGTCAATAAGCCAGTTCTTCGCCTTCTAGGCTCATTACTAGTAAATAACAGCAAGCTGTGTAGGCAGAGCTGATATTTTATAAATTTAAAAAATATTTAAATATTTTATTTTTAATTTTTTAAAAATATATACCGGTACCCTGTACGACATCTAGCGACGAGTGCTGTTACTTTTTCTGTTGATGGGAGTGCAGTGCAGACTCTGCACTGCAGAGTGGCCGGCCATACGTTTTCCCATATGTTTTTTTTTCTAATTGGAACGATTTTGGACCGTTCTTCCTCACCAACGAACATTTAAATTTCAAATTAAAGGATACAAAACTACAATATGTTAGCTATTAGTGTGTCGATTTTGGAGTTTCTCACTATTACCGTCTAAACGCTAGCTGGATGACATCAGTCTACCCCAAACGGCAATTTTGAGGGTAATGTGGCTCCGCTGGCTATCGCAGCTCTGCCAATTATTCCTCCCCATTCCACCCCACTCCCAGTCGTCAGGGTGCTTCCCTCAATATGCGAGATAGCCTGAATGTGCTAGGCATAGAGATTGGATCTTTACCAACGAAATTACATCGAGAGCCTCATCTTAACAGCTACAAAAAAACTCGGAGTTCTGAACAGGGTGCGCCGGTTCTTCACGCCGGACCAGCTTTGTGTTCTTTATAAGACTCAAGTTCGGGCCTGCGTGGAGTATTGCTCGCATCTCTTGGACGACTCCGCGCAGTATCTTCTCGAGGCTCTCGATAGGTTGCAGCGACGGGCTGTCCGCATAATCGACGACGAAGAGGTCACCAAAAACCTAGAACCTGTGCAACTTCATAGGGACATGGGCTCGCTTAGCATATTTTACCACCTGTATTATAGTGAGTGCTCTGAAGAACTGTTTTCCCTTATTCCACCTCTCCCTTCCCTCATAGAATCATCATTCCACTGTTGAGGACATTTCTTGTCGTACTAACAAGTTCAGCAACTCCTACCTCAGTCGTACTATTAAAAAGTGGAACACCTTGCCTGCACATGTGTTTCATGTTGCCTTCCTTATATCCTTCAAACGAAGCGTGAAGAAGCACATTGCAGGCCTGTATGGTAGCATCAACTGATAGGACTACCACCACATCAACCCTTGCTCATCCCACTGCAGGGATACGGGTCTCCCTTCAACTTAACGTGCCCTCCGAAGCACGGATTACAGGCTGACAGGACACTGTAGTTCTTTGTCAGTTGCCACTGCAATTTGGGCTCCTCTTTTTGCTTACCATCAGGCGAAGCGGAACCACTATGCTGAGCCAATATAGAAAAAAAAAGGCTGAGATGGTAATTGGTCATTTAGACGGACATGTAGAACGAATGCAGGATGAAAGAATGACGAAGCAGATATACAATGCAAAAGTGGAAGGATGTAGGAGCCGAGGAACGCCAAGACTTACCTACCATGACCAAATTGGTCGTGTTCTATCAGAAAGTGATGTCAGGAGCCCTAGCAATGAATGTTAACCCTTCGAGACCCGGGTGGTCGAATACGACCGCGAAATGTATGGGAAAACGTATATAACGGGTTCTGACTGCTCAAAGAAGCGAGAGAGATATGTAAGGATCGAGTCACGTGGCGCTCGGTTCTCTCTGCCTACCCCGCAAGGGATTTGGCGTGAAGTTATAGATAGATAAATAGGTCATTTAGAGAAATGAATAGTATTTCATTTATTTGTATTAAGTACTTACCTCAGCTCAAATGCTTCAGCAATTGGAGTCTACAGACATACGGGAGAATATTTTAACGAATAAGCCGATAAGTGCTGCAATGCTGAACCGCGATCTAGCCAATAAAGGTTGCTCGTTTTACTTTGCCACCTTTACCACTGTGCCACCGAGCTAGTCAAAGTTGGTCTCACCTAAATCGTGACCCCACTTGATTTCCAGATTTGCTGAACCTACAAAACAATAGGACATATAAAGTAATTGACAGTCGTGACTTGCCATGGACTGTAATCGATTATCATTCTCTCAAGCGATTTTGTATGTTACTTACAGCCTAAATAAGGCATATTATAAACATTTTGTTTAGTTCAAAACGTGAGGTCCTTTTACGTATTTGCGTTAAGATTATTTTAACATAATAAAGCTCTGTTTCTGTCGGCTAAGGCAAGTAAGACAAAAGTAATATTTGAGTTTTTAAATTCTTGATTTTACAATCTCTTACTGCAAAAAATACATAAATAAGTCAAAGTCAAAGTCAAAATCTTTTTATTCCGTAAAAATGGCTACATTTGTTTGGAATCGTCACAATTTTTTTCCCTACCGTGCAGTTCATGACTAGGTGAGCACTGATAAAAATACTGCCAAAAAACTCAGGCATCCCTCTTTTGGTATCCAAACAAATTTACATAATTTATTAATTACATTATAATTGGATCGACTCAATCCCAGGCATTCTTATCATTAATATAGTCAGATACTTTATAATATGCCCTGCTACACAATTTGGCTTTAATAGTAGTTTTAAACTTGTTTATTGACAATTCTCTTATATTGCTGGGAAGTTTGTTATAGAACCGTATACATTGCCCCATAAAAGAATTACTTATTTTGTGGAGACGGCTTGCATGTAACACAAGATTATGCTTATATCTAGTATTTATGTTATGAGTATCACTCTTTTTACAAAATGAGTCTATGTTTTTATGGACATACAAAAGATTTTCATAGATATATTGCGATGCGACTGTTAGAATATTTATTTCTTTGAATTTTTCTCTAAGGCTCTCACGGGGACCAAGTTTGTAGATAGCTCTTATGGCTCTCTTTTGCAATAAAAAGATGGTGTTAATGTCCGCGGAGTTACCCCAAAGAAGAATTCCGTATGACATAATACTATGAAAGTAGCTGAAATAAACTATTCTAGCCGTATCAACATCAGTGAGCCGTCTAATAGTTTTCACTGCATAGGCTGCAGAACTTAGTTTTCCTGATAATTTTTCAATTTGTGGGCCCCATTGTAGTTTGGAGTCAATTGTTATACCCAAGAACACAGTTGTCTCCACAGGGGCAAATAAAATAATAATGACAGTAAGCGTTTTAGTAAACATATCATAGGTAATTTACTGTTTATCACTTATATTACTCAATGCGAGCCGTATGGGGAAGCTCAAGGTCGCTATGGAAAAAGCTATGCTCGGGGTTACTCTGCGTGATAGAATCAGAACCGAGGATATCCGCAGTAGAACTAAGGTAACCAAACTAGATCAAAGGATAAGCAAGCTGAAGTGGCAGTGGGCCGACTACATTCGTAGAATCGATAACCGCTGGGGAAGAAAGGTTCTCGAATAGCGTTCTCGTACTGGTGCACGCAGTGTGGGATGGCACCCCACTAAATGGAGCGATGACCTCAAGAGGTGTATAGGGATTCGATGGATGCAGGTGACACAGGATCGAGACGAATGGCATTCTGTATGTTCAGCACTGGACAAATACGGGCGGAAATAATGATGATGAGTTATATTATTATTTATTTATTTACTTAAACTTTATTTACCACACATAAAGGGTATAAAGGCGGACTTAATGTTAATATCATTCTCTACCAGACATCCTTATGAATCAGAATCAGAATCATTTATTTGCTTAAAATGTAGGTACATTATTGATGGTAAAATTGATTATAAAAATTCCCTTGTACATTTTGCCTTATCAAGGCATGCAAAGTATATAGTATGAATAAATAGATTTAAAGAAAATAATTAACTACCTACAAAACAAAATTACAATAATGCAATGTCAACAGAATATCTACAGAATGTCATTTAAAAATTCATTAATATTATAGTAGCACTTATCTATTAAGAGGAAGGTCAATTTCTTTTTAAACATGTTAAATTGTAATAATTTTATACTGTCTGGAATTTTATTATAAATAACAGGCCCCATACCGATTGTACTGTTGCATAATAAAATAACGCGGTTTTATAACCTCCAAGTATTAACATATTTTGATATTGAGCGCGTACAGCTACCGTTCTTGTTCTTATTTGTATCAATTTTACAAAAAGATGCTGATTTTATTTCCCAAAAATGCATATTTCTAGTATATATAGTGACGGTAAGGTCAACAGCTTCAGGATTTAAACACAGGTACACAACTTTCGGTAGTTTTAAGTCCACACATTGCGCTTCACATCTTTTTTGAGCCTTAAAGAATTTTAATTTCCTTTATGGAAGAGAACATATATAGGAAATCGGTACACAAAGTAAGAAAGTAAATTATTTAGATATTCTTAATTAAAATTACTACACACAGTAAATATACATACATAAACATTACATACATAATAACTGTATAATACATACGGTAGTATACATGGACATACACATACATAAACATAATATCAATCTGACGATGATTAATAGATCATGGTTTTGGCAAATTGTCCAATAAGTAGGCATGGATTTCTTAAACCGAATTTGTATTCATGCTGATTCTAAAGCGGGTAGATTACTAATATCGCGGTAGCGGTGGCACGGTACAAACTATACTTAATTTATTGTAAATATTCATAGATAACCACTTTACATAAAGTGGACCGTATGCTTGTATGCCTCCAGACGTAGTATAAAGAAGTAATAGTTAATTTTTTTATGTATGACAGTGTAATGTATATTGGCAAGATTTGATTGGATTATCATCGTATTTTAATAATTCAACGTCCGAATTATTGAAATAGGACGATTATTCAATCAAATCATGCTAATAGCCCGTCACTTTGCAACCTTTTCACGTCACAGGTGGTATTCACAGTGCCTCGAAATATGTTCGAATCGAAATTGACAAGTCATCTGTCAAAATGTACAGAACCTTTTTAAAACTTTTCGAATCCGTTTTGAATATGGCTTTTTTTATACTACGTCGGGAGGCATACAAGCATACGGCCCACCTGATGAAAGCTAGTACCATAGCCTATTAACGCTTGCGATATATTAAGTATCACTCGCGCGATGCCTCCTCTGCTGCTTACACAGCCACTCTTTGGGAGCTTACCAGGAACACAACAACCCTCTAGGGAGTTGTTATTTGGCTGCGGTTTTCTGTGAGGTGGAGGTACTTCCCCAGACGGGCTGCTTCGATGCGCCGTACCTCTCTTAAAAATCAAATCAAAGCTTTCCGCGACAATGTGTATACCCCTACAGATATCCTTGCTAACGGAAACAAACCGTAACAACTTTGACACTAAAGGCATTTGTGGACAATATTACAATATACCTATAGATTGTAACATTGTCATAACATGACATTTTAGGTGTGACTGATGTACCTTATGGAAGTCTCATATTGAATGTAGACTTTTTACTGCATCATACATAACTTATGTCCAGCTCTCGCTTCCATTCATTAGCCTTGACGAGCTCGGTGGTGCAGTGGTGAAACGCGCTGTTACATTACTTTGGCACTGACGCTCGTGGGTTCGATTCTTACACAGGACAAACATTTGTGTGCATGAACATGTCTGTTTGTCTTGGTCTGGGTGTGTTTAAGAGAGGTAGGGCGCATCAAAGCAGTCGGTCGGTGGAAGTACCTCCACCTCACAGAAAATCGCAGCAATTAACAACTCTGTAGAGGGTTGTTGTCTTACTGCGTGTGAGTGAGGTCACCAGTAAGCTCCTGAAGTTGTTGTGTTAGCAGCAGAGGTGTATTGCAAGCGTTAGGCCGCGGTAACCGCTTTACATTAGGTGGGCCGTCGTTCTTGTAGGCCTCCCTACGTTGTGTAAGCCGTCAGAACCCGTTATATACCTTTTCCCATACATTTCGCGGTCATATATGACCACACGGGTTTCTTGTTTGTCTTGGTCTGTTAATAAGAGAGATAGGGTACATCAAACAGCCCCGCTGGAGAAGTACCTCCATATCAGCGGCCATATAGTTCCCTGGACAGATGTTGTGTTTCTGTGAGTGAGATTACGAGTATGCTCTGATGAGTTGCGGTGGCAACAAGGATAAACAATACCACCATACAGGATAATAATAATAATAAATTATTATTGTTATTTATGTTTTTCTTTAATCACGGGTGTTAACCCCGGTCTTTTGATAGGCGTGTGCGGGGATATGGATCCAACGCATAGAGGCCTCTTAGAAAAGACTGATGTAATGTATTATACCCGCTGTGAACTGCTCTAAGGGATATTAATGGGAGAATATACCCACGAGCAGGTCACGGCAGGTAATTGGGACTATTGCAAATGCGTCGGAATTATTATTATTATTATCCTGTATGGTGAGCGATAGACCACGTAACCGCTTTACATCAGGTGGGCCGTATGCTTGTATGGCTCCCGACGTTGTATAAAAAAGAACCATAATTATTTGATGTACCTAAATGAAGTTGGTTTTGGTTGGTTGAAGTTTTTTTTTATATACCACTAAGGTGGCAAATACGGTAGTTCTGTAACCTATGAATATTTGCAACACCAGGGTGCCTCATCACCATCATGCCTTTCTTGAAGAACCCCTTGCTGTAGTCCTTTGCAAAAACCTCGGCAGGGAGCTCATTCCACAACTTGTGAGTTCTCGGAAGAAAACTTCTCAGGAACCGCACAGTACGCGACCATTGCGATTCCAGCGTGTGAGGGTGAACTCCCCACCCGTCGGCGAGCGGTGCGGTTGTAAAATAATGCTGTCGACATCACATCGAACAATTGTTCCAAACACAACCCACTTTCTAGATACTTTCATTAATAAGATAGCTAACCTAGGTGATACGTTCGTCATTATCTCCAACAATAGATCCGGAATTGAACCCACAATGAAATAGTCCAAATCACCAACATCACGAATTCAAAACAGGTTTATGCTGAACAAGCTGCCGCCCGCAGCTTTGTCCGCGTGAAGTTATACTTCTCAAGTTGTACACAGAAAACCCAAATATTTCCGGGAAAAATGCAAACTATGTATAATTCTAGAAAAAAAATTGAACTGAAAATTTCTTTAGGCACATTGGGCACTTTCGGCAAAAGAACTAAACTGGCGTGACCATCACGCTCAGATACATATATGCCTAAAATGCTACGCGAGGCTATTGAAATAAGAAAACCCCAATTTCAATAGAGTAGATGGTTGGCAAGAATGGCAAGTACCACCTGCTTGGGATCCAGTTCTAAAAATAATCAAGTCACAGACCCAGAGATCTACTCAAAAACGTTCGGACACCGTGAGCGATTTTTGTGTGAATCGGAACATATATAAATAATTAATCCATCCATGTCGGTAGATGTAATAATTGAATAACCAATGTAAGACAAATGTCACCTTAGTCTTCCTGCGACCACGGATGCTGCAAAGCATTCGAAACGTCAGGTTCAACAAAATAAATAAAAGACGCGATACTTCCGTTAAAAATGGTTTAATTCAATGTGTGACAATCGCGAAAACCTAAGACAATACTACTCGTACATACATGTGTGTTAAGAAGTATCACTCGCGTGGAGAGGTGGCCTCTGCTGCTAACACAGCAACACCTTGGGAGTTTATTGGTGACCTCACTCACAGGCAGGAACGCAACAATCCTAAATGCCTGTTATCGAATTTACATATTTGTTATTATCACTTGTTCGGTGAAGGAAAACATAATAAGAAAACCAGCACGTCCAAGAAAGACGTGTGACCAAACCTGAGAATGATCTGATTTTCCCTCTGGATTGCGGAGGTCTGACCGCAGTCGCTCCACGTAAAAAGCAGTATCTTCGCCAAATCCTCGGACTTAGATAGCGGACCCCGCCATCCTAATAGATTAAACGGATCCTGGGCCCCAAAGCGAACGCGTAGGACGCGACAGGGATTATCACTCGGATGATGATGACCTTCCATTGTTCTCATGCATGCACGCCAGTTTCAAGGGCTTCTAACATCACCTTCTGATAAAATACGACCAATTTGTTGGTGAGTCTTGGCCGTCTTCGTCCTACACCCTTGCACTTGTGCTTTCCACCCTTCATTTTATTTTGTCTTTATCTTCTATGTACAGACAGTCATTTACAATTTTTGTATATATATATAATAGACAATCGAAATGAAAGGCGTAAACCGAGAGAAAGTACTGCGCTGGGGATATGAATTTGTTTACGTTGTTATTGAAGGAAGAACTTTACACTGTATGCCATACAGAACAATTTACAATGTTACATTGTTCTTATCTGTGTTTTGTACTGAATTTAATTCTGCTTAGATAAACAAGTCTATTGGAATTATAAACAGCACAAATAGCGCTATAAATAAATATACATATAGTATCTGTGAGACCGGAAGTAGAGTCAGCAATGGCTACAAGGCTCGTGGGTTCGATTCCCACATAAAACAAACATTTGTATGCATAAACATGTCTGTCTTGGCCTTAGTTCTAAAGTAGCACTGCTAACTGCTCCGCCATGGGGCTCATCGAATAAAGGAAGCATCGCTCGTTAGGAGCTTAATGGTAACGTCACTCACTCGCAGGAGCACAACAACCATTTGGAGAGTTATTTTGCTGCGGTTTTGTGTGAGGTGGAGGTACTTCCCTAATTGGGTTATTTTGATGCTTCCTAATCTCCAGAGAATTGTTATATGCGGTTTTCTGTGAGAAGAAGGTAGCCGCTTTGATAAGCTCGGTGGCGAAGTGGTTAGTATCGCTACTTTAACACCAACCCTCGAGGGTTCGATTCCCACACAGAACAAACATGATGCATGAACATGTCTGTTTGTCATGGTCTGAGTGTTTTAAAGAGAGGTAGGGCTCATCAAAGCAGTCCGTCTGGGGAAGTATCACTACCTCATTGAATATCGTAGCCAAATAACAACTCAATGGAGGGTTGTTGTGTATCTACGCGCTCCTAAGGAATGTCATGTTACCATTATAGGTGGCATCGCGCGAGTGATACTTAATGTATTTCAAACTTTCATAGATAACTGTAACCGCTTTTCATCAGGTGGGTCGTATTGTACGTCTCCCGACATTGTATAATATATAACTCATTTTCATTCTGGGATTGAAGGCTCATTTGTAATCTTACAAGCTAATATTAATAATAAATAATAATAAATAAATATTGTCGTACAAATTACACAGCGCTACTACCTAGCCCCAAAGTAAGTGAAGCTTGTGTTATGGGTACTAGACAATTGATAAACATACGTAAATACATTTTTTTTGTAAATATATACTTATTATACATAGAAAATAACTAGACCAAGACAAACAGACATGTTCATGCACACAAATGTTTGTACAGTCTGGGAATCGAACCCACGAGCGTTGGTGTCAAAATAGCGTAACAGCGCGTTTCACCACTGCGCCACCGAGCTCGTGGCTCGTAAAATATTAGTTGGTGGGCATTTATAAACATTTTGAATGTTTAAAATAGTGAACAATGTTAGTGTCTTTGCTTTGCAGGGTTTTCCAGCAGTCTACCTCCTTCTTCCAAGCACACTAATAAAGTGTTGGAGCATACGTGAATCAAATTTTACCAGAGGGAGACTTTGTACAAAAGTTGTCTGCATGTATACCTCTGTCTCACTTATTTCTACCGCCAAGCAGCTATACTTATATAGCTGTGTTCCGGTTTCGTTAGATCGCGTCGATGGCGTCGTTACGCGTGTGACTCTAACGCAGGTTAAGCAACGTCGACCGCAGCCTGTCTATGGATGGGTTTATCTATCTCGACTAATCTCGAGTTTCTCCGTTCTTCGGAGGGCACGTTAAGCCGTCGGTCCCGGCTGTTGTCGATTGATGACAGTCGTTAAGCTAAGTCAATGGCCCTCTGGCGGTTTTAAAACACTGGCCTCCGCCAATCCACATTTGAGCAGCGTGGTGGAGTATGCTCTAAACCCATTCGGTTGAAGGGAGACCCGTATCCCTGCAGTGGGATGAGTAAGGGTTGATGTGGTATGTGGTTCCGGTTTGAAGATATGGCAGAGAAATTACTTAGTACTGTGACGAAACATCCTTAAGTCACAAGATTGGCAGCGCGCGAGTACCTACCGTACCCGTGGTGTTGCGAGCGTCATTAGGCTGTAGTGACCGCTTATTATCTGATGCGGGCTGTTGCTTGTTTGCCAATCTAGTTGTATAAAAAAAACGGGTTGCACTCCGGGAGTGCCGGCAGAAGTGAAAACTTGAACATTAACGTTGTGCATTTTTGAATATTTTGGAATGGTTAGGGAATAATTTCGCACGAATTGCTTTATTTATCAGTATAAAAGTACTATCATGTATGTGGTAAAATACAATATTCATTTATTGTGCTATCGTACACAAACATGACAATTTATATTACATTAAAAATTTAACACTTCAGAACTATTACAATTATTTTACATTAAAAAGTTTATCTCTCAGAAAAATCTACTTTCATCCATAATTTCAACGACTCTTTCACCATCATCATTACCAGCATCATCATCGCCAATCTCTAAAACTCAAACACACCCGCACACTCTCGCAAGCGTCCTGCGCCGCTTAAACCAAACGGCGATGTTGATAAACTACGTTGAACGAAACGCGTAAGCGCCAAGAATTTCATGGCGCTTACAACGTTTTCAACGAGGTAACTAATGTTTTAGCGCTGCAGCGGACTTAAGTTCTAATTCTCACCAATATCTTACGGTCAGGGTCACGTGTCCTGACGCAAGTTTAACATTTTTTACTCATCCCAAAAAATTAACAACGCCGCTCAAGAAGTTTTCACTTCAAAAAATTGTCGACTGATGTTTTAATTATTGGAGCTGCCACAGCATTCTTGTTAATAATGCCAGTATACTGACACATTCTCCATGTTCCAGGCACGTTCCCGTTGTCCATCGAGACCAAGCGAATGGGGGCTATCAGATACGACAAAGAAATTGACTACCCCCTGAACTTCGACGCGAGAGATGAGTGGAGAGGCTACATATCACCGGTGGTTGACCAGGCCTGGTGCGGCTCCGACTGGGCTGTATCGATAGCTACTGTGGCGTCAGACAGGTATATTTGAGTATAATTTGACGACCTCAGTCGTGAATGACGCAACTTTGACACCAACACTCGTGGGTTCGATTCCCACACAAGGCAAACATTTGTGTGCATGAACATGTCTGTTTGTCTTGGTCTGGATGTTTTAAGAGAGGTAGGCCGCATCAAAGCAGCCCGTTTGGGGAAGTACCTCCACCTCACAGAAAACCGCAGCCAAATAGCAACTCCCTAGAGGGTTGTTGTGTTCCTGCGTGTGAGTGAGGTCACCAGTAAGCTCCCAAGGAGTTGCTGTGTAACCAGCAGAGGAGGCATCGCGCGAGTGATACTTAATATATCGCTAGCGTTAATAGGCTACGGTACCTGCTTTACATCAGGTGGGCCGTATGCCTCCCGACGTAGTATAAAAAAAAATGCAATTAGTTTTCACCGCAAATCAATGAACCACTTGTCAGCTCTTGAAGGTCCCGCTCACAAAAACGATGTGTTTTAGCGCCTGAATGTCTCAGAGATTCGAACCTACTGATAATGACCAAAGGGAGAATATTTCAACCAAATAGCCGATAAGTGCCGTAATGTTGATCAGCGAACTAGTTAACAAGAGCTATGAGGTCTACTTTAACCACCGACCCATAGCGATGAACTAAGTTACTACATAATATCGGTCTCATTGGTTCTCCATAGGCTGCTTCCTTCATAAGTTTCGTCAACTAATCGCCACTTAATCATTCGTCATAAGTCGGTGAAACTAAATGAATTGGCAATAATTATTTAATTACTGGAGTCCGGTGGCGCAGTGGTTAGTATATCCACTTTGACACAACGCTCGCGGATTCGATTCTCACACATGACAATCATTTGTGTGCATGAGCATGTCTGTCTTGGCTTGGGTGTTTTTAAGAGGTATAGCGCGTCAAAGCTGCCCGTCTAGGGAAGTACCTCCACCTCACAGAAAACCGTGGAAAAAATAACATCTCCTTTCATGGTTATTGTGTTCCTGTTTGCAGAGGTGGCATCGATACTTAACGTATTAGTAGCATTCATATGCTACATTAACCACGTCACATCAGGTGGACCGTATGCTTGTATGCCTCCTGACGTCCTACTAATATTATAAATGCGAAAGTTTGTATGTATGGATGTTTGTTGCTCTTTCACGCTTAAACGGCTGCACGAATTTGAATGAAATTTGGCACGTAGATAGATTATGATCTGGATTAACGCATAGGCTACGTTATTTGACTCCACGCGGGCGGAGCCGCGGGCAGCAACTAGTTGTATATAAAAAAGTCACATGACGCTCGGTTCTCTCTGTCTACCCTGCGAGGGATTTGGGATGAAGATATAGTAGTAGTAGGCAGTAGACTTGTTGGTAGTAACTCAATTTTCCTTTATACAGCGTCGGGAGGCATCCTATGGGCTAGGACGCCTCCCGACGGATACACCCCACAGGATAAGCAAGGATGAAGTGCAGTGGGTCGGCCATATAGTTCGTAGAACCGACAACCGCTGGGGAAGATAGGTTCTCGAATGGCGTCCCCGTACTGGTGGACGCAGTGTGGGACGACCCCCCACCAGATGGAGCGACGACCTTAAGAGGTTTGCAGGGAGTCGATGGATGCAGGTGGCACAGGGGGAGGCCTATGTTCAGCAGTGGACAAGCACAGGCTGAGATGATGATAATGACGGGAGGCATACAAGCATACGGCCCACCTGATGTAAATCGGTCACCGTAGCCTATGAACGCTTACGTATATTAAGTACGTACAGCAACTCCTAAGGAGCTTACTCACCTCACTCACACGCAAGAATACAACAACTCACTAGGGAGTTAGCTCCCAAGGAGTTGCTGTGTAAGCAGCAGAGGAGGCATCGCGAGTGAGACTTAATATCCTATCAAAGCAGCCCGTCTAGGGTACCTAAGTAACTCCACCTCACAGGAAACCGCGGAAAAAATAACATCTCCTGTCATGGTTGTCGCGTTCCTGCGTGTGAGTGAGGTCACCAGTAAGCTCCTAGGAGTTGCTGTGTTAGCATCGCGCGAGTGATACTTAATATATTGCAAGCGTTCATAGGCTACGGTAGCCGCTTTACATCAGGTGGACCGTATGCTTGGCGTATAATACATTAAATATTGGTCACGCGTCGGTCGGGTAAAAATCTTTCATTTGTAAAAATAGAATGAGGGCTCCCTTACGCAACCCCGCGACCCCGCTACCTTAATAAATTATTAAATGAATACACAGCGCCATCTAGCACCAAAATACGTAAATACATTTTTTGTAAATATATACTTATAATACATAGAAAACACCCAGTCCAAAACATACAGACACGTTCATGGACTGTTTGTCCTGTGTAGGAATTGAACGCACGAGCGTTGGTTTCAAAGTACCGTTACTAACCACTGTGCCGCCGAGCTCGTTATAGATAATAGAAAGCTAGTTGGTAACACAACACGAGTGCCTGTATCTCAAGTAGCCTAGGTCTTAACTCTTCAGATGAGAGTGCTAAAAATAGATAGACCAGTCCCTTGTGAATGATTCTCGGGTGTAGTCTTGTTCTGTAAGGTGCTTGGCACACTGGGACGGAAAACGAATTTGCAAATGGGACACAAAACGTGTCCCATAACGACCTCAATGGTTAGTAACACTAAGTGGACATTAGCGCTCGTGGGTTCAATTCCCACACAGGACAAACATTTGTGTGCATGAACATGTCTGTTTGTCTTGGTCTGGCTCCACCTCCATAGAACACCGCAGCTACTAACAACTTTTTTTTTTATACTACGTCGGGAGGCATACAAGCATACGGCCCACCTGATGTAAAGCGGTTACCGTAGCCTATGAACGCTTACGATACATTAAGTATCACTCGCGCGATGCTAACACAGCAACTCTTAAGAGCTTACTGGTGACCTCACTCACACGCAGGAACACGACAACATGACAGGAGATGTTATTTTTCCCGCGGTTTTCTGTGAGGTGGAGGTACTTACCCTACACGGGCTGCTTTTATAGGATATTAAGTCTCACTCGCTATGCCTCCTTTGCTGCTTACACAGCAACTCCTTGGGAGCTAACTCCCTAGTGGGTTGTTGCATTCCTGCGTGTGAGTGAGTTGAGTAAGCTCCTTAGGAGTTGCCGTGTTAGGTGGCATCGCGCGAGTGACACTTAATGTATTGCAAGCGTTCATAGGCCACGGTAGCCGCTTTACATCAGGTGGACCGTATGCTTGGCGTTGTATGAAAAAAAAAAAACTAACAGTGTTGATATTATAAAATGTATGTAATTTAATGAACTAGTTACTTTTGGGGCATTGTACTATGACTACCAGACAAGTAATAAACATACGGGGAAAAAAATCTATACAGATAAATAAAATTGGAGTGTCTGTTTGTAATATTGAAATAACCGCTTTTTATTAAATGCTTATGGTTTGTATGGTATTAAATGCTTTTTATTATATATATATTTTTTTTTTTTCATTTTTAGTTTGTCTGTCTGTCTGTTTGTTCCGGCTAATCTCTGAAACGGCTGGACCGGTTTTGACGGGGCTTTCACTGGCAGATAGCTGATGAAATAAGGAGTAACTTAGGCTACTTTTATTTTAGAAATTTTATTTATATTTATTAATATAAATAAATAAATAAAAAAATAACTATTCCGCGCGGACGAAGTCGCGGGCACAGCTAGTATATAATATAATTATGACACAAAGAAAACACCCAGACCAAGACAAACCGTCATAAATCAACTTAATGGTTAATTTAAAATGATGCAGTGTATCTCTGACCTTAGTTCACTGAAGCGACAGAGATGAGTATCACTTACACGCGCTTACGGACGGGCATAATGTGGCCATTAAGATTTGAGGCTTAATAAAACATATTATTTTTAACCCCCGACGAAAAAGAGGGGTGTTATAAGTTTGACGTGTGTATCTGTGTATCTGTCTGTGGCATCGTAGCTTCGAAATGGATTAACCGATTTTGATTTAGTTCTTTTTGTTTAAAAGAGGACTAAATCGAGAGTATTTTTGTGTATATCATATAGGTTATTTGTGCGACGAAGGTTTTTTAATTTAATTTTGCTTGTTACAATTTTAGCACTTGTCGGCTTACTGGTTAAAACATTCTCCCATTGGTCAATAGGCACGAATCGCTGAGATACATACGTATCATCATACATACATACATATCATTACGCCTGTCTACCGTTGGGGTAGGCAGAGACTATAGAACGCCAGGTACACCGATCCAAACATACCGCTCTCGCTTCTTCCACACTCATCAACCTCTACATGTATGCTCTTCGGTTTTGGGTACTTTTGATTTGGCCCTTTTTCAACACATCACCAATTTGATCTATATGTGTGCGTCTAGGGCGGCCCCTCCCGACATCACCATTCACTCTTGCTTGATACACTTCTTTCGTAACTCTTTTGTCATTCATTCTTTCTAAATGACCGAACCATCTCAGCATACCCTTTTCAATTGTTGTCACTACATCAACTTTCATTCCACAAAGTTCTCGTATCGGCGTTAAAATACGTTTTTGGGAGCGACGGGTACCTAAATGGGCAGTCAAGTGGTTTACTGGTTTATATTCTGTATAGGAATTCATTTATGCGACAAGCTCTTCGAAACAGTTCAACTGGGAACAAATATAACAAGTCAGCTTATTTCTTAACTGACCAACTAAATAGTTGAACCCTCAAAACATAAGTTGACCAGTTTGTAGTTGATCGGTTTATTATATTATACTAGCTGCCCGCGGCTCCGCCCGCGTGGAGTCATATATCGTAGCCTATGTGTTAATCCAGATCATAATCTATCTACGTACCAAATTTCCTTCAAATCCGTTCAGCCGTTTAAGCGTGAAAGAGCAACAAACATCCATACATACAAACTTTCGCATTTATAATATTAGTAGGATAGTCTGATGATCTGATGATGCACAGTGGAACTCTTCAACTCTCAATCAATAAACCCCTAAGATCTGAGCTCATTTTGTTCAATTTGATTGGAGCTCAAAATTTGAAACGTTGTAATATATTTTTTCACAAAGAATTTTAATCTGAAAGATAGCGTCAGTATTAAGATCAGAAAAGGCACGCTGCGTTGGTTCGAGCACGTAAAAATAATGCGGGATAAAAGATTAATAAAACAGTGGAAGGATGTAGGAGCCAAGGAACAATACTCATTTACCACAACCAATTTATTCATATCTTAGGTAACGTCAGGAGGCAAACCGGCGAGCGTACATCAAAAGTTATGAATGTTCAAAAAGACAGCGAGGTGTGTAAGGGCCGCGTGTTGTCGCGCCCGGTTCTCTCTGCCTATCCCGGTTCTCTGTGCCTACCCCGGTATTCTCTGCCTACCCCGGTTCTTTCGGTCTACGCTGCTTCTCTGCCTACCTAGGTTGTCGATGCCTACCTCGGTTCTCGATGCCTACCCCGGTTCTCTCTGCCTACCCCGGTTCTTTCGGTCTACGCTGCTTCTCTGCCTACCTAGGTTGTCGATGCCTACCTCGGTTCTCGATGCCTACCCCGGTTCTCTCTGCCTACCCCGGTTCTTCGTACTACATGTGTGATGAAACTTGTTTCCTAGTTTTTAGGGTTCCGTACCCAAAGGGTAAAACGGAACCCTATTACTGAGGCTCCGCTGTCCGTCCGTCCGTCCGTCCGTCCGTCCGTCCGTCCGTCCGTCCGTCCGTCCGTCCGTCCGTCCGTCCGTCCGTCCGTCTGTCACCAGGCTGTATCTCATGAACCGTGATAGTTAGACAGTTAAAATTTTCACAGATGATGTATTTCTATTGCCACTATAACAACAAATACTAAAAAATAGAATAAAATAAATATTTAAGGGGGCTCCCATACAACAAACGTGATTTTTTTGCCGTTTTTATCGATAATGGTACGGAACCCTTCATGTGCGAGTCCGACTCGCACTTGGCCGATTTTTTTTTAAGTACATAATATTAGTTTAGTTTTTAACTATAGTTATCGTGTGCAGACGAAGCGCTCGCGCCGTCTGCAGTCTCGCCAGTCGCTAATTCGGCATTTTAACTGAGTGTCGAGTCGAGTTACCAGACATTAATTACTCGTCTGTAATTAGTGCAGTTAATTGGAGAGGATTAGTTGAAGGTCGAATGAAGTTCAAACAATCATCGGCATCGGTTCATTAATTACAAGCGTTGAAGATGATGCTTACAGCCACTAGCATTCACAGAGTACACTTATTTCCAAAGTTTGAAATAATTACAGTTTTTGTAATTTTTTTCGTTTAATATTACAGGAAAAATAGCGCAGTGGTTAGACTCCAACGCTCATGGGTTCGATTCCCACACAGGGCAAACATTTGCGTACATGTCTGGTTGTCTTGGCCTGTATGTTTTTAAGAGATGTAGGGTTCCATCAAAGCAGCTCGTCTGCGGAAGTACCTCCACCACACAGAAAACTGCAGTCAAATAACAGTTGTGTTCCTGCGTGTGAGCAAAGTCAGCAGTAGGCTCCTAAAGAGTTGATGCGTTATCGGCAGAGGTGGCATCGCGCGAGTGATACGTAATGTATTGCATGCGCTCATAGGCTACCGCTTTACATCAGGTGGGCCGTACGCTTGTATGCCTCCCAACGTTTCATAAAAAAAAACTTGTTAAAAAATCTTTTCACATAAAGATTTTTATTTATAAATTATTTTATTCCCGACGGGTTTTTACAATTCGCAATTACAAATATGTACATAATTTCGAAAAGACGAAATTTAGTGGTACATGCTAGGTTTCGAACCATGGAGCGTGGGTTAATAGGCTTGTTCTTTATCCACTGAGCTATCACGTTAACTACTACTACTATATATTACATAACTATTATTTTTATAATTTTTAGGGTTTCGTACCCAAAGGGTAAAACGGAACCCTATTACTGAGGCTCCGTCCGTCCGTCCGTCCGTCTGTCACCAGGCTGTATCTCTTGAACCGTGATAGTTAGACAGTAGAAATTTTCACAGATGATGTATTTCTGTTGCCGCTATAACAACAAATACTAAAAAATAGAATAAAATAAATATTTAAGGGGGCTCCCATACAACAAACGTAATTTTTTTTGCTAATTTTTGCTTGATTAGGGTTCCGTACCCAAAGGGTAAAACGGAACCCTATTACTGAGGCTCCGCTGTCCGTCCGTCCGTCCGTCCGTCCGTCCGTCCGTCCGTCCGTCTGTCACCAGGCTGTATCTCATAAACCGTGATAGCTAGACAGTTGAAATTTTCACAGACGATGTATTTCTGTTGCCGCTATAACAACAAATACTAAAAAATAGAATAAAGTAAATATTTAAGGGGGCTCCCATACAACAAACGTGATATTTTTGCTGTTTTTATAGATAAAGGTACGGAACCCTTCGTGCGCGAGTCCGACTCGCACTTGGCCGATTTTATTGATAACGGCAACAGGTAGACGCTTGAAATATTCACAGAATATTTAGCTATATATTCACTTTAAGAATAAATAATTAAATTAAAATAAAACAAATATTTAAGGGGGGCTCCCATACAACAAACGTGATTTTTTTTTTTTGCTGTTTTTATAGATAATGGTACGGAACCCTTCGTGCGCGAGTCCGACTCGCACTTGGCCGATTTTTTTATAATGCATTGAAACACTTTTAAATGGAAAAATGTTAAGTTGAAATAGTACATTATTATGGTGACAAATTGTTGCGATGCCCTTACAGGGTTCATGTTACGGCTGCTATCTAGTTTTAAGACCTAATGTACCACATGAAAGCAATAAACAAATGAATAAATGAATTACCAGCAACCTGCAAGTAAATCATTTCCTAATTTCAGATTCGCAATCCAATCGAACGGCGCGGAGACCCTGGTCCTCAGCCCGCAATCGCTGCTCTCCTGCAACAGACGGTACCAGCAAGGATGCGATGGTGGTCACATTGATGTAGCTTGGAACTACGCCAGTGACTATGGGTAGGTGCCCAGATTAGAGTTCTTTGACAGGTTCTTCAGTTCAGTTATGCGATTCGGTTTGTTATTTTAAACGTAAGAAAAACAATATATATTTATTAGAGGGAGGCAAACGAGCATGTGGGTCACCCAATGGTAAGTGGTCACCACCGCCCATAGTCATCAGCAACACCAAAGGGTCACTGATCCAGCCAGCCTTTCATATCGTATTTGTAAGGGATCACCGCTTAGGGTGGTTGATTCCACAATGTTACCGTACGTGGTAGAAAATGCCTCAAAAAGCGTACTGTAGTAGTGGATTGCCATTCATCAAGATGGTGAAATTTTAGTCTGTGGCGAGTGGTACGTTTTTTTTTTTGTTTTGTCATTCGGAAAAACATTATACCGGTACAGAGACATGTTACTAAAGGACTCGCCATACGCGTGATTCTGTTAGTAAATAATTCGAATCGATTACGCACGAAGTATTTATGCGCGCAATGGATCACAATATTTTGTACCATGACAGAGGGGAATGATCCTACGAGGCTGGTCCTTTAGTAACATGTCTCTGTACCGGTATCACTGCCGCGAAAGTCAATTAGAATGTGACAAATCATTTAATCAAATCCAAAACTTCCTACTCCTACAAATTTCCTCTGATTAAATTCGTTGTGAGTTCCAAGGCAGCTGTAGTTTAATCCCCGGAACAGCAATGGGCTTCACTGTTCATTGCCTTTTTACAAGCATACAAGCGTAAAGTGGGTACCGTAGCCTATTAACGCTTGCGATATATTAAGTATCACTCGCGCGATGCCTCCTCTGCTGCTTACACAGCAACTCCTTGGGAGCTTACTGGTGACCTCACTCACACGCAGGAACAAAACAACCCTCAAGGGACTTGTTATTTGGCTGCGGTTTTCTGTGAGGTGGAGGTACTTACCCAGACGGGCTGCTTTGAAAGATTTGGCAAAGATGCTGATTTTTGATAGATACAAGCGTTATTATGCGAAAGTCAAATTTACTTGCAATTTGATCTAACTGTCTAAGATTAGATCAAATTGCAGATACTGATTTTGACATGGAGCCAGAACTTTCTCAGGTTATGTATCGGACGTACGGGTTTCCTCACGAAAGACGAGCAGTGATAGTCCAGTGGGTAAATAACCGACCTAGTAACCCACGGGTCCCCGGTTCGAACCTGGCGTCTACCACTGAATTTATGTTTTCGGATTAATGTACATATTTATAATTATTACATGCTCGGCGGTGAAGGAAAAAACATCATGAG
This sequence comes from Pyralis farinalis, assembly GCA_947507595.1. Classification (NCBI taxonomy): domain Eukaryota; kingdom Metazoa; phylum Arthropoda; class Insecta; order Lepidoptera; family Pyralidae; genus Pyralis; species Pyralis farinalis. The sequence goes on along the minus strand of OX382282.1, from coordinate 5,771,811 downwards.
GAAACCCGCACGTCCAAGAAATAATATTTCGAAAGACCCGTGTCCTTGCCTAAGAATGATCTGGTTTTCCCTCTGGGCTGCGGAGGTCTGATGGCAGTCGCTCCATCTAGAAATCAGTATCTTCGCCAAATTCTTAGGTTTAGGGGACCCCGCCAATCCTAATGGATTAGGAAACAGGATAACGATAAGAAAGCGAAGGGTTTTCTCAAGATGTTTTACTTCACCGCGACCAAGTGATAATTAGAAATGTGTACTTAAATCGGAAAATACTAATTTAGTCGTCCATGCCCACCAGGTTTCGAACAAGGTTGAAAGACTGGTTCTTTGTCCACTAGCCTATTACTACTTTTATCCAGTATCAAGTAGGTACATTTAAGATCATCTCATGTGTGTTTGAGTACAGCAGCAGGTCCAGTAGGAGTCGAAAGCTCGAGAAAAACGGTAGTTAAAAAAAAAACAGCCCATTGAGTTATTATGTAGGTACTAGAGGAGCTATCCTAAGTAAGTCTTGCTCTATTTTGGTAATAATTAAAACTAGTGTCCGCTGCAGCGCTGAAATAATTTAGGTGTCTATCCCAAGATTCGAAGATACAGCACTAAATCGCTTCCAGGGGGTATTTTTCTCGCAACCAAAAGGTCAAAAGCGCCGTGATTTTCATGGCGCTTACGCGTTTCGTTCAACGTAGTACAGCAATGAATTGTTGCTGGTCAGCAACAAAGCATGGCGCAAACATTTAGTTCGCGGTGTCATGCCAAGGCGCCTCTACTGCTAACACATCAACTCTTTAGGAGCTTACTGGTGACCTCACTCACACGCAGGAACACAACAACCCTCTAGGAAGTTGTTATTTGGCTGCGGTTTTCCGTGACGTGGAGGTACTTAACCAGACGGGCTGCTTTGATGCACCCTACCTCTCCTAAAACCTCCAGACCAAGACAAACAGACATGTTCATGCACACAAATGTTTGTCTTGTGTGGGAATGGAGCCCACGAGCGCTGGTGTCAAAATCGCGTCATTCGCGACTGAGCCACTGAGCTCGTCCAACACTATTGTCTTTGGAGTAGTTCTTAACAGAGCTTTTTTTTTCAGGCTGGTAGATGAACAATGCTTCCAGTATGTTGGACAGGTCGTCCAATGTAAGATTGACCCGAGGAAAGGTCTTCGAGAAAACGGTTGCCGGCCTTCAGTGAAGCACCGCAACACCCTGTACAAGGTTGGACCACCAACCAGATTGAAGAAAGAGTTTGACATCATGTATGATATTATGGTGTCTGGGCCAGTTCATGGTGAGTTGCACTATCAGATTTTTTCTCAAGAAACTTCTGCGGTATATTTTTTCTCAAGATACTTCTACGGTACATTTTTTCTCAAGAGACTTCTACGGTATATTTTTTCTCAAGATACTTCTACGGTATATTTTTTCTCAAGATACTTCTACGGTATATTTTTTCTTAAGAGACTTCTACGGTATATTTTTTCTCGAGAGACTTCTACAGTATATTTTTTCTCAAGAGACTTCTACGGTATATTTTTTCTCAAGAGACTTCTACGGTATATTTTGTCTCAAGAGACTTCTACGGTATATTTTTTCTCAAGATACTTCTACGGTATATTTTTTCTCAAGAGACTTCTACGGTATATTTTTTCTCAAGAAACTTCTACGGTATATTTTGACGAGCTCGGTGGCGCAGTAATGAAACGCGCTGTTGCGTTACTTTGGCACCAACCTTTGTGGGTGTGATTCCCACCCAGGACAAACATTTGTGTGTATGAACTTGTATGTTAGTCTTGGTCTGGTGGTTGGTTGGCTATTTTTAAGAGAGGTAGGACGCCTCAAAGCAGTCCGTCTGGGAAAGCCACCTCATAGAAAACCGCAGCCAAATAACAACTCCTTGGAGGGTTGTCGTGTTCACTCAGGAAGTAGCGAGTAAGATCACTAGTAAGTTCTGAAGGAGATCCTGTGTTAGCAGCAGAGGCGGCATCGCGCGAGGTATACTTCAAATGTATTGTAAGCATTCATAGGCTGCGGTAACCGTTTTACATCAGGTGAGCCGTATGCTTGTATGCCTCCCAACGTTGTATAAATATAAAAGGAGCCTAGGAACCGGCAAGCGTGCATTAACGAGCTATGAATGTTGAAGAAACGAGCAAGGTCTGTAATTAATGCATATCATAGCGCTCGGTTCTCTCTGCCTACCCCATAAGGAACTGGCGTGAAAATATATATACATAAATAATATAAATAAATATTGTCGGACAAATTACACAGTGCCATCTAGCCCCAAAGTAAGCGAAGCTTGTGTTATGGGTACTAGACAACTGATAAACATACGGAAATACATTTTTTTTTGTAAATACATACTTATTATACATAGTAAATACCCAGACCAAGACAAACAGACATGTTCATGCACACAAATGTTTGTACTGTGTGGGAATCGAACCCACGAGCGTTGGTGTCAAAGTAGCGTAACAACGCGTTTCACCACTGCGCCACCGAGCTCGTCATTACACGAATTTAGCGGTACATACCAGGACTCGAACAGGGTACCTGTTGTTCACTAGGCAGGTTCTTTAACCACTGGGCTATCATTGTTCTCAAGTAACACAATATTAATTAGCAACCTGAATTAATTACATAAGCTTCTATTACTAAGAACTTCGTTTTATCTCAATTATTGTCACTTGATTCTGCGAACACTTTAACAGCGAGTGCTTGGAACTTGACACCAATATGTTGCATTATATGTGACCGTGAAACTGCTCGTAAATAAACATCATTGGCTGCTTCATTGACGGTGATGACACTTGATTGGTCTAAACAAATCGATGACAGAACATTCGACGACCTCGATAGTCTAGTTACTATGAGTGTCAATTATGAAGAGGCAGTTCGATTTTTTTTATATATACAACGTCGGGAGTATACAATCATACGGCCCGCCTGATGTAAAGCGGGGAAGTACCTCGACCTCACAGAAAACCGCAGCCAAATAACAACTTCCTAGAGGGTTGTTGTGTTCCTGCGTGTGAGTGAGGTCATCAATAAGCTCCCAAGGAGTTGCTGTGTAAGCAGCAGAGGAGGCATCGCGCGAGTGATACTTAATATATCGCTATCGTTAATAGGCTACGGTACCCGCTTTGCTTGTATACCTCCCGACGTAGTATAAAAAAAGCCTATGAACGCTTGTAATATATTATTAAGTATCACTCGTGCGATGCCTCCTCTGCTACTAACACAGCAACTCCTTAGGAGCTTACTGGTGACCTCACTCACACGCAGGAACACAACAACCCTGTTGGCAGTTGTTATTTGGCTGCGGTTTTCTGTGAGGTGGAGGTAGTTCCTCAGACGGGCTGCTTTGATACGCCCTACCTCTCGTAATGTTAGATGTTATAGAGAATAGTTTCTCAATTTTGCCACCGCCCACTTTACAATAAATGCTTTATTGTAAAAAAAAAACTTTGAGAAAATATATATATATATTTGTCTATAATATATTTAAAGGTTCTAAACATGACTTTGACTGAAATATTTCAATAGGAGCAATTAAAAAACGCATACTTTGTTACGAGTATGTTCAAGTTGAGACGCACGTCCAAGAATTTAAATTTCGAAAGACGTGATCCAAGAAAGGTCTTATTTTCCCTTTTATGCGTCTTAAAGTGATTTGTGGAGCCACTGAGCCATCTTACGTTTTTCCGTTTCCTAATCCATTAGGATTGTCAGGGTCCGCTACGTAAGGCTAAGGATTTGGGAAGATACTGATTTTTACATGGAGCTACTGCCGTCGGACATCCAACGTCAAAATGTACACATTTCGACACACGCCGCGCTGCAGTGCAGTTGCAGTTTTTTAGTAAAATCGGCCTACAGATCTTTCTTAGGTTAGGTCACACGTGTTTCGAAATATAATTTCCTGGAGGTATGGGTTTTCTCATGATGTTTTACTTCACCGCCGAGCAAGTGATAAATATCCTACTAATATTATAAATGCGAAAGTTTGTATGTATGGATGGATGTTTGTTGCTCTTTCACGCTTAAACGGCTGAACGGATTTGAATGATATTTGGCACGTAGATAGATTATGATCTGGATTAACACATAGGCTACGTTATTTGACTCCACGCGGGCGGAGCCGCGGGCAGAAGCTAGTGTTACATAATCCTAAAACCATCCATCCGCCAGGGTCCGAACCAGGGATCAATTGGTATATAGACCGGTTCCTTGTACACCGGGCCACCACTGCTCTGCACTGCCTTGTGCCAGTGAGCCATCTATCTATCTATACTCTTCAAACTATCATTTGTATGCTTCCAGCCATAATGACGGTATACCAAGACTTCTTTCACTACCGCGACGGTGTCTACCGCCATTCACGATACGGTGACAACACCATCAGCGGTCTGCACAGCGTCAGGATCCTTGGCTGGGGACAAGATGGAAGCGGAAAGTATTGGGTGAGATATTTTTATCATTTTTTTTTTACAAATTTTATTTCCGAGTTACAGTGAAGCTCGAACATCGCCAACCTCATCATGTGCATGGATGGGTTAGTAAGGAGACTTTGACAACAAGACTATTGTGCACAGCCATGTCTATTTATCTTGGGGTAGGTTTTTAAGAAAGGCGCTTCTAGGAAATACCTTTTTTTTATACCACTAAGGTGGCAATCAAGCATACGACCTGCCTGATGGTAAACATGCGCCGTAGCCTATGGACACTTGCAACACCAGGGGTGTCACTCATGCGTTGCCGACCCTCTAAAAACCTCTTCACGCATTTCTTGGAGAACTCCATGCTGTAGTCCCTTGGAAAAACCACGGCTGGGAGCTCATTCCACAGCTTGAGAGTTCTCGCAAGAAAACTTCTCTGGAACCGCACAGTACGCGACCATTGCGGTTCCAGTGTGTGAGGGTGAACTCCCCGCCGTCGGCGAGCAGTCGGCATCATTTCAAACAACTCTTCAGAACACAACCCGTTGTAAAATCGGTAGAACACACAAAGGGAGGCAAAATTTTAAAATACCTCCGTCACAGAAAAAATCCGCAGCCAAATAACAACGGCCTGGATGATTGCTGCATTCCTGTGTAGCTTGAAAACATTGACTTCTGCTGATCCCCAATAGAACGTCAGGTCCATTCAAGGGAGATCCGCAGCTCTTTTAATATTTGTGTGCATGAACATGTCTGTCTTGGTCTAGATGTTTTAAAAGAGGTAGGACGCATCAAAGCAGCCCGTCTGGTGAAGTACCTTCACCTCACAGAATACCGCAGCCAAATAACTCTCAAGAAGATTGTTGTGTTCCTGCGTGTGAGTGAGGTCACCAGTAAGCTCCCAAGGAGTCGCTGTGTAAGCAGCAGAGGAGGCATCGCGCGAGTGATACTCAATATATCGCAAGCGTTAATAGGCTACGGTGCCCGCTTTACATCAGGTTGCTTGTATGCCTCCCGACGTACTCGTAGTATAAAAAAAACCCTCACTTTTAATATAATATTAATCTGATGCGATGGTCGCTATCCTGACAGTGACATGAGATGGGTGGCAATCACGGGTACTCCTTTCTGATCAGTAGAGTTAGTTTAATTTACATCAAAATAATCTTTTTCCACATTCAATGCATCATAAAATGTCATTTTTCGTCAAATTCGCATCAAAAAATACGTCCTTTCTCCGGGTTTCTCCCGTTTCCGAATCTATTAGTGTAGGCGAAGTCCGCTATATAAACCTAAAGAATTGACAAACATACTAGTTTTGTATTTTTTTATATGACTAAGGTGGCAAACAAGAATACGGACTGCTTGCCGACCCTCTAAAAACCTCTTCACGCGTTCCTTGAAGAATCCCGTGTTGTAGTTATGGAAAAACCTCGGTTGGGAGCTCAGCTCATTCCACAACTTGAGAGCTCTCGGAAGATGTGGACCGACTGCCGGCATACCTCCACATCACAGAGCGGCAACAAGACCTTTCTTAGGTTATATTACACGTCGTTCAGCACACGTTTGTTTTGGACGTGCGAGCTTTTTCCTTTACCGACGTGCAAATGATAAACACAAAAATGTACACAAATCCGAAAACCAGAATTAGTACAGGCGCAAATTCACATCCTAAAATATCTATTTTCATCGAACACATCATGAAATATCTAATTTCATCAATTCCACACTATAAAACTGGTTGTTCATCAATTCCACACTATAAAACTGTTTGTTTATCAATTCCACACTATAAAACTGTTTGTTCATCAATTCCACACTATAAAACTGTTTGTTCATCAATTACACACTATAAAACTGTTTGTTCATCAATGCCACACTATAAAACTGTTTGTTCATCAATTCCACACTATAAAACTGTTTGTTCATCAATTCCACACTATAAAACTGTTTGTTCATCAATTCCACACTATAAAACTGTTTGTTCATCAATTCCACACTATAAAACTGTTAGTTCATCAATTACACACTATAACACTGTTTGTTCATCAATTACACACTATAAAACTGTTTGTTCATCAATTCCACACTATAAGACATTAGACACTAGTCTTTTGTCATCAATTCGTAAAATATCTTTTCCTATCAAATCCACATCAAAAACATGTCTTATTTCATCGAATTCATATCGAAAATTTCCATTTATTATTTCAGATTGTCGCCAACAGCTGGGGTTCACAGTGGGGTGAGAATGGCTACTTCAAAATCGCTCGTGGAGAGAATGAATCTGGCATCGAGTCATTCGTCGTGAGCGTTCTCATGGACGTAGTGAAAGCTGACAAATAACGCATTTGGACACACCTCATCACGCCGCTGTGCGTGACCACGAGGGTCATAAAAACAAACAAGGGCTACATCTTCTTGAACAGTACGAGGAATTTTGGGTGAAGTGGGTGATTGTAGGTTTTATAAAATGCTTTTAGACCCGCTGACGAGATGAGATGGGTTTTGAAATCACGCCTGCCAATTTCCACCGAAAATAATTGTTGATGGAAATTAAATCATATTTTTGGATATATAGGGTGTACTGATGCAGTAGCACGTATTCCAGAATGCCTTCTATTTGCGCAGAAATACGGTTTACCAGCACCTATTCCTATTCTCGCGTCGCCAAGTCATGTTTCCGAGAGCGACCGCCACGTCTAACTAGTGAAAAACTGCCTTTAGAACGAGTAAATTGACCGTAGGTATCATATTCCTCAATCATCTGTTATATCAGATCAAACATGAAACAAAAAAATAATGGTGATTCTGTATAGATAGGTAAACGAAACACTATTTTTTTCGTGAGGTCAGTATTTGATCAATACATACGACAGGTCAATTTTTTTTCTTCACGAGTCCACTAGCTACAAATTCTAGGTGAACGCGACATAAGAAAATCACTACATCTGCATCAGCATACATTTCAAATCTAGTTTCATAAAGTATAAACCAAGAAAATATTATCTACATGAACCCACTACACAGCAGAAATGGTTGAAAAATATTTGTAATTTTTCAATATTGAAAATATGAATAGTTGAAAAGTTACATTTAATTTTCGAGATAATCATCAATATGCGTATTACGACATTTGTTGCGTTGAATCACTCGCGATTTATTTACTGAGGCAGTATATTATGCGACTTAGTCGCGCGACTTTTTATCGCGCCGTCAGTAGAAAAGTCGATAGTATGTAATTATTGTTAAGTACTTAGAGTACGATCTCCAACCGATTAGGTATGTAAGACATATATTTTTGTATTTGACGTTGCAAGATATATGAGTATGAAGGTATGATGTGATAGAGCCGAGATGTATAATGGATACTGGAAATAGTATGATATTTATGAAAATAAAACAAACTTATACAAAGCGGCTATTGTTCAAATTATCTCGAAACCGAATGCTTACTGCTCTGTATTTTATTATATGTCACTATAGAATACAGACATAGAATATATATTGAGCAGTATGCTCACTAGAACACTTAGGGCTTTTTAACGTAAGCTTACGTTGTCACTTTACTCAGAACATAAAACGTGGAGTCGATATGTCAGTCGCGAAAAATTTAACTGGCAACTTACAATCGTGTAGCGTCTCGTGTTTGTACGAGTGCTACAATTTCCAAAGTTTTTCTGAAGTTATCATATTGCTTTAATTCCTGGCTTTGATACGAAATTTCCATTCAGTACAACCAAAGTACATATCGAAAGTTAACCGAGAAAACCAACAAACGAATAGAAAGATATTTCGTGTTCTCAATCAAGTTCCTTAGTGGTTTCAATGTAACAGTAACGTCGGTAAAATTAAATGCCTAACGTATGAGTAAAATAAAAATACATTTCCGAAATGATGTATCGCACGATCATATTTTTACCGATAGTATTTTTTATTAAGGTATTCAAATGTGAACGCACCGTAATAACTGGATTGACGAACAATTTTTAGTGTCAATAAATAATATTGACATGTATTTCAAATAAGTATGTATCTACAAAATATCATATTAATTCCAGTAAGAATATGTTGTTAAATACTTAATTAGGGTACTTATAAAAAAATAAAAAAAAAAGCTTTCGTTTCCATAATCTGTATTTAAATGTAGTATTTTGATCTTGTCTACTTAAATTAATTGTGAATCTTTAACTGCCATTTAATTTTTAGTTTAGTTATGTCTTTACTTAATTACTTATCAACTGCTGTAGTTTATGGAAGGAGTTTTAAAAACACAAAAATGAATGAAGTTAATAAATTTTGGAACTTTTATGACATTTATGTTTAAAAATAATATATTTTAGAAACTATCTCGCTTGAAAAACAATATTTTTAGCAACTATCTTCCAAAAACTACAGAATTTTTTTTTTTACAGAAGGCACTTATTTTTGATATTACTTTTAATTTGAATAACTAGGTTCTAGATCATGACAATTGTGTTCATACAATTGGATTTATGTTAACTTCCTAAAAAATCAAAAAGATAAACAATTATTTTAAATATTGTTACAGAGTTTATAATCAAAGAGGTATTATATAGTGTTACTTAAATATAAATCAAGTTAAACATGATAATTTTCTAAACAACAAAACTAGTCTTAGTTACAACATAACCTAAACTAAGTAAAATAAAACTTAAGTGACATAAAATGTGTATTCACGATACTATGATTAGTAGATATTAAATAATTTTTAAATAGCTTTTTGGAATGTATTGCATTAAAAACATCACATTTTCTACTACTTAATGTATTAAAGTGTGTACGAGTCTATAAACTCATTAGACGAGCTTCATGTTTGCTTCCATTCGAATTAAAAATATAGTAATTTCTTAAATTTATTTTTCCCCGTGGTGCCACTAGGTACTACTAAGTGGCGCGGTAGATTATTTTTTCCCATATTACTACTTATAAACTCTATGCATACCGTATATATAATGTTACGTACGGTCATACGTCATAAAAACAATAGTATAATTTATTATAATTATTATATTTTAATTGCATTATATTGAAAACAAATATTTTTATAATAATTGTAAATGACAGTATGGACCATCTGTTACAATTATTATAAAAATAATATATAATTTGCAATGAAAATTATAATATAATATTTATATGTTACTAAAATTTTGTAAAGCCTATTTTTCTAATTTAATAAATTTTAGATTTGCAATTTCCTATATAGATTTAAAAAAGGCTCCGATACAATGTTTTCTTCTTAATTATGTAGTAATACGAAAACAAATAATCTGCAGTGGTGCTAGTAAACTTTGTACCAAAGGCAGGAAACTTAAGTGGGTAAATATTTGGTTGCTAAACAAATTGAGCAACTAAAAGTTGCTTCATAATAGCGCGTCTATACAGTTACTTAATTGTCAACAGTAATAAATATGAAGAAAATCGTAGTATAATTTCTTTTGTATAATAGTACAATCAGTTCTTTCGTTATCTGACCCCATCTAGTATTATTTACTGAATTTCATTTCAATTTTATTCAAAACGAACTACTACGCTAACACTTTGTTACAGTCAAAAATGATAGATAAAGTACCAGAGGGTCAGATAAAGGAGAAGCCTATTTGACGCATATAAATAACTTACACTTTATATTTAAAACAGCGAGCACTGTAACAACGTAACATTATTTATTAAATACATATTGTATTGTAACAAAGAATAAATATAAAACAAATATAGTCTCTTTTATTTTGTACATTCAGCGCATATCTATATATTTTGAGATACAAATTGTCCCTGAATCGAAGTCTAGTGTGATATTAACAATAGTAGATGTTTAACGAAGAGGAAAAATGGGTTTATACCAGAGATATTTGCTTGCCTTGAGCACCTGTATTCAAAGTTGCAGTAATCTCACATTATCCCAAGTTAATTAACTTTTACTTTTGAACACAAATAATACTAGTAAATTGGATTACCCTACTACCAATACGTTTTGCATTATCTAATCACAATTTATTATTTGACAATTTCTAGTTTATATATTTTTATTGTTCCTAGCATCGGACGCGTTCAGCCCGCTTGGAAGTGTATAGAGTGGCTAATACTCTTTTACTCGTATAATTGTTACAAGAACGACATATTATTATTATTTACAGCGTGTAATTGGTTAATTTCAAAAACATATAAATGGTTATATTTTCATATTTATAATACTTGTGTGAGTAGTGACGAAAGTGCATCATCGATGGCGCTCGTACTAAAATAGCCAGAACAAGAAATTGGACTGAAAAAAAAAAATATTAACTATATTTGCTTTGAAACAGCTATTGGCACGCCTTGGCTGTTAAATCGAACCGTATGCCGTGACGGCAAATGGCATGGTGCTCTCTCATGCCGCCATGCCCCCTCTATATCGCCAGTCTCAACTCCCTTGCATGTGTGCTGCGCATAATAGACATTTCGTTGCTTCTCTGCATGAGCTATTTACTATATATCTATCCGATGGTTTTTGATTTATATTTATAAAAAAATTGAATATTCACTAAGATGTTTCATATCTGCCGGGCGTCCCGTGACGGCCACCACTATTTTATATACAACGTCGGGAGGCATATAAGCATACTGCCCACCGATATAAAGCGGTCACCGTAGCCTATAAACGCTTCCAATACATTAAGTATAACTCGCGTGATACCACCTCTGCTGCTAACACAGAAACTCCTTAGCTTACTGGAGACCTCACTCACACACAGGAACACAACAAACCTATAAGGAGTTGTGTTTGGCTGCGGTTTTCTTTGAGGCGGAGGTATTTCCCCAGACGCGCAGCTTTGATGCGCCCTGCCACTCTTAATTTTTTTGTTTATCAAAAGCACAGCTTATTTAGTTTATATCGTTTTCTAATTTGCGTATTAACGAGTAGTGTACGTTTTTAAAAATAGGAAATTAAGTTTTACAACTCTATATAGTTCACGCGGAAAAACAAAATTACCACAGATGATAAATCTAATTTAACGATCATGGAAAACATTAAAGAGTTCGATGGCGCCGTTGCGTGTGTCACTGTAATCGAATACGCAGGTTAAGCAACGTCGACCTCAGCCTGTCGAGCTTTACTTATCTCGACCTTCGGAGGGCACGATAAGTCATCACAGTGGTCTCATAATCGACTTTAAATAAATAAAAAATATTGTAGGTATTTAATACATACTGCAGCGATGATTGATAGTTTTAATTGTTCGTCTCGACATCAGGACTGATTTGTAATAGATAAAGATAATGAAATTCAAACTTTAATTTTATCCTATGAGTATGAAAGCCCATTTTGGGACCACTGTGCGTGGGTCCCGCTGCTGCTCAGCTAACTCTATGGCTTTTGGACGGCTTAAAATACACTGGCATGAGTACTTGAGCAGTGTCGCGGAATATGCTACAAAACCCTTAAAGGGGGACCAGTATCACTGAAGTGGGATGATTAAGCTTTGGTCGTGAAATCTGTAGGCCGATTCTACTAAAAGATGCAACTGCACTGCAACGCGGCGTGTGTCCAAATGCGTACATTTTGACGTTTGGTAAAGCGATCTGATAGTAAGCGATCTAACGTTTAACGAAACATTAAAATGTACGCATTTTGACACACGCCGCACTGCAGTGCAGTTGCAGTTTTTTCGTAGAATCGGCCTACTGACCTTCGATTATGGTCGAGGTGCAATAGGAAAATAGAAGCACTGCATGTTGAATAGGTGTGCATAAAATAACCTGTAGGTAAATTTATTATTTTAAACCTGACATATTTAATAACTAGTCCGAAAAGCATTAATGCTTTAGTTATTAAAGCCGCGTTTCGCCCTTTTGATTAAATATCCTACTGATATTATGCAGCATATAATTACTTGTAGCACAATATACTTTACACTATATAATAATAACAAAAACGAATTATTAAAACTTGATAACAATTTATGCCAAATTAAACGTACACGCCGCGGTGCTATAACATGAACAAAATACTCGTAACTAAAAATAAATGCGGTCGAGATTAATCCACCATTGAGCAGTCAGAACCCGTTATATACGTTTTCCCATACATTTCGCGGTCGTATACGACCACCCGGGTTTCGAAGGGTTAAATGACCCTAAACTATGTTTAAAGATTAGACATTTATAAATGTCGCGTAAATGGTGCAGATTTCAGAACGCGTGACGCCACATATAAGCAAACGAACTACCAGCTGTAAAGGCTACATTAATTTGATTGGCAACAACAAAATAAGAACAAAGAAATTAGTTAAGTGCTAAAAACTTTCAAATAGCTTTAATATCAGATAGAAAAAGATAGTTTTTACAGTTTGTAGTTTGATTACACACAAATGACGTCACATGCTTTTACACGGCATTTTTAAATAAATAATCTTTGGCATAGTTTTCGGTCATTATGATTAATTCGAACTTTTTAAAATATTGTCTGATCCCCCTATTACTTTTTTTCTACAATAATTTACTCTGAACAAACTGACAAAATCCATTCGCAATATCCATGTCCGGATGCCGAATGTCACAGTAAAAAAATACATTCTCCAACAGGAACAATAAAGCGACTTCTTTTACACTCACTCTTCTTTTTACATTTGGTTCTTTTTCATTTGGTACAGCCATCTCAGCTACTAAAAGTTCAATAACAATTCTTATTACGTACGACATAATAAAGTTACAATGGTGAAAGTGTCAAGCTTGTCGTGCACTTGGTTGTACTCAGTAAGTTAACTTTTAACTTGACGGACGGTTTTGGTTGGCTTTGTTGCGTGCTGCCTTTTCAACGTTCGCTGCACGAACCTGAAAACAAATATCTGTTTTAGATATATATTTTTTTATACAACGTCGGGAAGCAAACGGTATACCAGATGGTATACACTTGGTAATATTCATTGCTATGCAGATGACAGCACGGTCCATGGGCGATATTTCAGGCTGGTCGGATCGAAATCGACGAGAAACATGAGAGTCTTGTCGTTGAGCTGAATCGAACTTTGGATCTAATTAGTAAATGGGGTTCAAATAACCTGGTTGAGTTAAATGCCAATAAAACGCATGTGTGCGCATTTACAACAAAAATGTCCCCCATTCCTCCCACTGCCCGTCTTCAGGGCGCTTCCCACAGTATGCGAGATGCCCTGAATATGCTATGCGTGGATATTCGCTGCAATCTTATTAACCAACTAAACTACATTGAGGTCCTCATCTCAACAGCTTCCAAAAAACTCGGGAGTCCTGAACAGGGTGCGCCGGTTCTTCGCCCCGGACCTGCTTTGTCTGTTTTATAAGACTCAAGTTCGGGCCTGTGTGGAGTACTGCTCGCATCTTTGGGACTGTTCCGCACAATATCTTCTCGAGGCTCTCGATAGGACAACCTATATGCGTAATCGACGACGATGAGGTCACCAAAACCTAAAACCTCTTCACCTTCGTAGGGACATTGGCTCGTTAAGAGTATTTCACCGCCTTTACCATGGTGAATGCTATGAAGATTTATTTTCCTTTATCCCACCCTCTCTTCCGTCATGGAACAACACGTGCAGGCTTGCAATGTCATTACTCCATTGTTAAGAACTGTATTCATTTGAGGCATATAGAAAACAGCGGCACCTAACAAAGGCCCCGCCAAAAGGACCGGAAGTGAATGCGGATACCGCCTGATTTATAACACATGATTGACGTACCTGCAATGATTGAACCTTTTTGTGCAGACCCATCATGGAATTTGTAATAGACACCAATTTCTCCTTATTTGTTGCTATTTCTGCTAGCTGGAATTGCATTGAAGTAAACAATGAACTAACAAATATGACTAGGAACATATACTATTTTTTTTATCTTTACTTCACTGGTAACATCAATCACACGCAGGAACACAACCCTCCAGAAAGTTATTTGGCTGCGGTTTTCTTGGAGGTGGAGCCACTTCCCCAGCCAGGCTGATTTGATGCGCCCTACCTCTCTTAAAACACCCAGACCATGACAAACGGCTCATGCACACAACGGTTTGTTCTATATGGGAATAGAATCAACGAATGTGTTGAAGTAGCATTTCTAATCACGCCACCGGGCAAAGTGAGTGGCTCGCTATCACCTTTAGAGTAAAAATCAACCACACCTCCACGTGGTGCACCCTGCCTGTTAACTAAAGAGAGGTAGGGCGCCCTACCTCTCTCTTAAAAATTACTAAGACACACACGAGGCATACTGTTAAGGTTGTTTTTGTTAACAAAATTCCGAAAATTACCTATAAACATGTAATTTTTTTATACTACATCGGGAGACATACAAGCATACGGCCCACCTGATGTAAGCAGTTACCGTAGCCTATAAACGCTTATAATACATTAAGTATCACTCGCGCGATACCACCTCTGCTGCTAACACAGCAACTTCTTAGGAGCTTACTGGTGACCTCACTCACATGCAAGAACACAAAAACCGTCTAGGGAGTTGTTATTTGGCTGAGGTTTTCTGCCAGGTAGAGGTACTTCCGCAGACGGGCTGCTATGATGCGCCCATACAAACAGAATGTTTGCTCTGTGTGGGAATCAAACCTACAAGCCCTGGTGTCAAAGTAGCGTTACTAACTCCTCCGCTCCGGGTTCGTGAAAAATGAAATATCTGTGTATAAAATGTATAAGAAATATATATTTCTACCTTTTTAAAATAAATTTGGACTTCCTTTTTAGAATTAGTTTAGAAGATACAGTAGAATACAAATTGCAAATAAGACGTGAACAAAAAAAAAATAAAGGTTCATTAGATGGAGTTAACATAAAGTATGTCTGTATTAATTACCAATGCATCCAATATTGCATCATTCTGCAAGTCTTCGAGCTTCCGCCTCTCTGATGTCAACATGGAATGTACTGCATCTTGCTTTTCCCTATAACCGTAAATATAATACTTTAGCATAATAATCCTACTAATATTATAAATGTGAATGTCCGTTTGTTTGTTACGCTTTCACGCGTAACAAACGTTTCACAAAACTACTAAACCGATCATCATGAAACTTTGTAGACATATTCTTGGAGGTATCAGAAGTAAAAAAGGATACTTTCTATTAAAAAAAAAAATTATCAATGCGAGCGAAGCCGCGGGTAAAAGCTAGTGTAATATAACTTTATACTCAGCAAAAGAGCCGCGAATGCCTACTAGGTAGAGAACCGTCCCATTGACCAACTGGTTCCCGGTTAGAATCTTAGCATATACCACTTAAGATTTATGTACATATTTGTAATTATTAGTTGCTCGGCGGTGAAGGAAAAAAAAATTTTTTTATACTACGTCGGGAGGCATAAAAGCGGGTAACGTAGCCTATTAACGCTTGCGACATATCACTCGCGCGATGCCTCCTCTGATGCTTATACAGCAACTCCTTGGGAGCTTACTGGTGACCTCACTCACACGCAGGAACACAACAACCCTCTAGGGAGTTGCTACTTGGCAGCGGTTTTCTGTGAGGGGGAGGTGCTTGCCCAGACGGACTGCTTTGATGCGCCCTACCTCTCTTAAAACATCCAGATCAAGACAAACACACATGTTCATGCACACAAATGTTTGCCTTGTGTGGGAATCGAACCCACGAGCGTTGGTGTCAAAGCCGCGTCATTCACGACTGAGCCACCGAGCTCGGCAGATTGTGAGGAACCCCACACATTCAAGAAATTATATTTCAAAAGACGTGTGAACCTTCGTCTGGTTTTACCTCTTCGTTGTGGAGGTGACGCCAGTTGCCCCATGTAATAATCAGTATATTTGCCAAATCCTTAAGTGGGAGACCCTGCCAATTCTAATGGACTAGGAAAATTAGGATAAATGTAAGAAAAACTTTATACTCAACAAAGTAGGGTATAAAATAAACAAGTAAAAACCGGTAAGGTGCTACCACACTGTGGGTTCTAGGTCAATGTAAATCATATGCGACTTGTTATCTTCTTCAATGGAACAAATTTAACTTTGCAGTTCAAAAAATGTTTTCCATAGATTGGGTCTATGTCACAGTCGACCAAGATATAATCGTAAATTATTGATTTTCTGATTTTCCTTTACATGCGGTGTATGATCATGCTTCTTGGCTTGGATTGTACTTTTGCCAGGTAGTGCTGCATTGTTGCCGTTGCCTCTGCCGTTGACAACGTGCGGCTCGTATACACAAGCTGCACGATGTCAACGGCACAGGCAACTGCAGCCGTCGATACACGGCGACACGTCAGCCGTCGTCAATTCGGCGTCAGCCGTCGACCCTTGCGATTGTAGCTGCAAATAGTTCAAGAGTGTGCATGCGTCGTGTGTTTAAGTATACGTGTATACAGTAAACTCCCGTTTATCCGAAATTATCGGGACGGCGCCGGTTCGGTAACGAAAATTTAGGATAAACCGAAGTCCCGCGTGAATCACCCCGAATTGCGTGCGTACGTAGAATGCTATTTATATGGTTGTGAATAAGCCTGCGTGTTTTTGACTGAAAAATGTGTTAACGTGTTAAAATGGCGCCAAAGTAAGGTTGAAAACTCGGAGCTTTTAAATGGATAACAAAGCTCGTTTATTTTGGATTCTTACAGAAAAAAATCTGCCTTATCTGGCATCGGGCATTCAGAAAACTTTGCTCGGATAAACGAGAGTTTAGTCTATATAAAATGACCTCGAACGACGAACTTGATGTTAAATTGCCTAATATAGCAGTATCTTTTACTGCTACCTTGTAAAAATACATAAACAAAACAATAGATAATTTTGACGAGCTCATGAATGAGTTTCCTTAGTCTTTTGTAAGAATCCACATCTTTACATGTATTTCGTAGTTAGTTTCTTTGTTACAATTTTGTATGTATATTCAGTTTTATTGATAATACTATTAATAAGATCAGTTTGGTAAGATTCTCTATACCATGCAGCATTATTGGTGGCGGTTTGACTGATTTTGGTATGGATGTTTCATTTCCATCTAGAGTAAGATCTGCATATCTGTTTTGAATGTTGTCAGGTGGTGGCCAGTGGCGGCTGGTGGGTTATCGAACTGGTGGTGCACTTTACTTGCTCACCAAGTATTAATATTAGAAATTGCAATAATACAACAATTTACATAAAAGATGTAAATTAAAAAAAAAACAATTACTTAATATAAACAAACAATAATTAACGCGTCACAGATACAGCGAAACTATACTGATAAGGAGAGGTCCATCATGGCCGCCGTCGAACTCAAATTTAAAATTTCGTCAAACATCGGGTGCTCTCGGTAATCTTCGACTCGCACGTGCGGCGCACGAGAACCGACTCATTTCTCGGTACATTTCTATGAACTATCTTTTGTTTCACGCGTCAGGCACATTCGCTAGTAACTCATACAAGTTCTATTAGCAGTCCTCGTGCACTCGCCGAAGCGCACGAGAATTTTTCTTTACAGGGAAAATAAGTCTTAATAGTTTAGCAAAGTGCTTAAATTGTTTTGTCTTTTATTTGTTATAATTTTAAATTTTATTTGATATATTATGTTTTTGTATGTTTCAAAAATAAATATTAATATGGTAATTTAAAGATGAAGTAATATTTTGTAATTTTTAAATCTTTTGAATTGGTGGTTCAGCGCACGAGCGCACTTAAGGTACAGCCGCCACTGGTGGTGGCAGAGTATTGCTAACTCTTATCATTTTATTTAGTTGCAGAATTGGAACTATCAGTTAACCTTTGCTTTGTGAAGTTTCAGCATCTGCATTGCTAGACTGCTGTTCGGTATCATTTGATGATTTAGTTAAGTCAGTGAGAGAACTATGTCTAGTTCTGTTTTTTATCAATAAGTTCAGATGGAACACTTGTTGGACCATTTTCTTTTGTACTGTTTCTTTAGTGTTTTGAGTGTAAGCGTTTTGAGTGTTCATTTTCAATCATTGTGGTTCCCACGAGTATTGGTCTATTCCTATGGGAAGGCTAATTACAACAATGATTGCCTGGTCCATCGAGGAGTATTAGTATTTGGTTTTATTTTTAACTTGACTACTTTATATGTACCTGAGAAAAAGATCTTGATAGACAGACTGACAAACAGGCAACATAATAATATTATAAGGATCTTGGTTCTTGTACCGATTGCAGTAAAAATTAAGAGATTATTGATATATACATATATTACTATACAGATTAAATAGGCAATTGAGTGATTGACAGAAAACAGTCCATAACTGTCAACAGTACGTAATTATATTGTCATGTCATGACCACGTTAGCACATTATGAATATACAGCACATTGTTTTTATCGTAATTTATTTTGAATATATATAATAATAACTTCACGCCAAATCCCTTGCGGGGTAGGCAGAGAGAATTATTTTGAATATAACGTACAATAAAGATATTACAACATCAACAACAGGTTGTCATGAAATGTATACTAAAATTTCCATATTCATATTCATTTATTCATTATATTTGATAACATGTAGTACACAAGAGTGATTCAGGGTGACATCAAAATGCTACTCAATTACCTTTTCAAGGCATTCATGAATTTTCTTCAATACAAAATACATATGCAATATGATCAAATTCACATTAATTTCACACATCAAGACATGAATCGTGAAAAATAATTTACAATGAACAAAGTAAAGTATTATATGTTAAAATGCACATAATTCAAAACAATGTCAAAATAGCCCATTAAACTAATGTTGCTTGGTTCCCTCTGCCTATCTCGCAAGGGACCTAGCATGAAAGATATGTATACATACATACAAACTAATGTCAATATAAAATCTAAGATTAATTTGCACATCAATTCACATCAACAATGAATGAAAAATGATTAAATAGCTTATTTCATTGTTGATGTAACAATGAAATAAGCTCTCGCTAGATATGAGGACGACAGCCGGAGGACTCAAAAAAAACGAAAAATTTATTAAGTACTTTATTAATGAAAGTTACAATAGAATTTAATTATTACTATTTAACCTAGTTGCCCGGTTCGAAGCGTGAATCCAAGTGGCCGCGGGCAGGCGGTCACGTAGGCCAGTGCGGGCGCCTCGTGGAGCTGGCTCAGCATTACGCCATCGTGTCATTTTATGTGCATGCGTTTATGTCGTGGTGTAGAGTCAGCAGGTTCGATAGAATAGCGGAATATAACATCTCCCCCCTTTGTTGAGCAACTATTTTTGGATTCCATGCAAAAATGTTGCGGGATGAATCTTCTTGTCTTGGGATGATGCTGGCATTGCATAAATTGGTTGCTGCGTCTGCTGGTTATCTTGAAGATGTGTTCTTCTTGATAAGGTCATCCGTTTTCGTATTAAGATAACGATTGCCAAAATTATCGAGATGAGCACTAGACCATATAGTGGGATAGTCGTGTGGAATAGCATCGATAATCCTTCTAAGTATACCGGTTCCTCTTTATCTATTTTTTCTTGGATGTCGTGCAGCTTCCTAAGATCGACAGCGTTAATCTTGACAGGTGTAGAAGTGGGATTTTCATAAGATATATTAGGAATTCCTGCGATCTTTATATACTGTCCTTTTATCTTGTCGTGGACGTTGATTATGGTAAAGTCATCTGTGAATAGTTTGCAATTGTGCGGGATAGTTGCTACGAAGCTTCCGTTCAATGTGTTGTATTCGTCGCGTTCGCAAGTTAGTTTGACATGCGTTGGTTGTGGAAAGACTACGGCATAGTGGCGATCGTCAAGTTTCTCCATAGCTGGCTTTGTCAAGATGACATCAGTTGTCTCGCAAGATTTGGAAGATGTGCGGCCTTCAATGATGTTGCAGATACAATCCGGTTGATTCTTCAGCTGATGATTTAGTTTCTCCTCGCATAGATACAATGAATTAAGCTTCGGGCATTCAGCCTCTATGTACACATGAATGTTACCAGTGATTGCTAGGAGAGGAGCAGGTGGGATGATAATATGCCTATTTCGATTGGGTAGAATGACTAGTTTGTACAAAATATACGTAAGTGGGGATACTATTGGGAATTTAAACGCAAAAACTATCTGACCTTTGTTGAAGTATGAGGCTGGCCTTATTATATTGTAATATTCTCTTACCTCTAAATCTAGTATATTTCCTTCATTATATATAGTTTTCAAGTTACTTATCATGTTGCTTAACACATCTATGCTTATTAAAGAATGATGAGTGCGCAATGCACTACAAAATGCTATTGCATTTTCTAACCTACTTAACTCGCTTAGTAAACGATCTACATTATCACTAACAATTGCTAACAATTGAGCAATTTTCGGAATTTTAACAAGGTGTAGTGAGAGTGTGCATCTGCATCAAGCAAGATATGCACAGATTCATTAATATGATGCTGATTTTCTACGACCTTTGATATGACGTCTGTATGTTCCTTCATCCATTCTTTACTAAGGCTTATGTAGTTATTACTTTCAGTTACTAATTTGTCTTGATTTCTCTTAAGAACATCAAGAGCAAGATTATACCTTTCGGCATCCGTGGAGTCTAGATTTCCTGTAATGCTCTTAATAACAGATCCAAGACCGTTAACGAGACCTCTCTTGAAACGATTTGGTTCTAGAGTTTTTAATTGAAGCAATGCCGAGTTTAATTTATTGTTCAAATGGTCTATCTGAAGTTCATATAACGAGTAAGTATAGTTGTCTAGTTTGGATTTTAAGTCAGTTAGTTGCAGTTGTACCAAATCAATATTGTCGTTAATGTCTTTTAATTCAATATATTGTAGGAATGTATGGTAATGTGTGGTTAGTCTTGTAGCTCCTAACTTGAAGGGCAGAAGCCCCGGTCCGTCCTCAAGCCTTTCAAGTCTTATCTCGTGGGCTTTTGTCATGCTGAGGGTCAGTGTCATCAGTATCCTGCAACAATTTTGATGTTTTAGGGACCCTCTTAAGTCTAGATTTTGCAATGGGGCCTTTTTTCTTAGATGTATATATATGCACGGGAAGGTCTGCTAATACTTTATCTTGTGTGTACCTAGGTGCAAGTTTAGATCTGCTCTACTTCTGGTTCCCTATTTTTGTTGTGACTATCTATAATGCCAGTTCGCCTCTCTAAAGACGTCTCATTAATAAGTTCATAGATCTTTTTCATTTGTTCTCTATGTGTTTGAGTATACTGTTGTAATAAGTGTTCTGTTACATTTATGTCAGTTGGGTCCCGTGGATCGGTATGTCCTAAGATTAAATCGTACGGTCTGCATTTTGTAAAGCTATGTATTGAACTATTATAACCAATCAGTGCGTATGGCATTAGGTTGGTGATAGGTTCATTTCGTTTTTCTAATTTTAGTATACGGAGGTGTTCGAGAAGTGTGGAATGAAATCTTTCTATGTTCCCGTTAGCGTTTGGTGTATGTGCTAAAGTTTGATGATGAATAATTTTCTGAATTTTGCAAAACTCTGAAAACATTTGGTTAGTAAATTCCGTACCTTGATCCGTGACGATGGTGAGTGGTAAGCCATGGTGCGTGCTGAAAGTTAATAAAGCTTGTATGATACTTAAAGCAGTACCGTCTCTCAACAGGTACGCTTGCCCGTATTTGGAGAAGACGTCTATGAGTGTTACATATTTTTCGTTCTGGGCGGTAAAACTGTCCATATGAACGATCTCGAAGGGTTTCGTTGCCGGTGGCACTATATTGAATTTTTGCCTAATAGGATTCCTATCGTATTTGGCTTGTCCGCATACGGTGCAATCATTTATGAATTTTGTTATATGTTCGCGCATTTTAGGCCAATAGTATTTGGCAGATAAAGCTAGGCAGCATTCGTTGATACCACGATGGTTCGTTATTCCTTGGTGGTGATGCTGAATGATCTCCTGCTGCCTGAGATATTCCTTAACATTTTCGATCTCTCGTTTAGCAATAACTAAATTCATAGATGAATTTTTGAATTTATCCTGTATTATGGGTACAATTTTATACATGCCAAGAGGGGGATTTATTAAAATACCTGTCTTTATTTTTGGGTTGACGTATTCCTTAATTGCATTTACTAAGTCCTCTTCTAAGTTTGATTCTGTTAGGTACACGGATGTTCGGGTATGTGTGTCGAAGGGTTTAGTTACCGTTGTTCGTTTTTTTATGTCACCTACGATTGTAAGGCATAATTGTCTGTGAAATTTATTCAGTGGGTCGTCTGTTATAGGTATTTCTAATATGGGTTCTTCAGTTGAGGTGTGAGCGGTTAGAGTGTTAGAATCGTTACCAATAGAGGGTTGCTGATTTGTCGGGTTCGCTATCATTGAACTAGTCTCCTCATTATAAATCTCAATTCTAGAGAGGGCATCGGCATTAGTGTTGGATTTGCCCTTTTTATAGACTACTTCAAAGTCATATTCGCTTAGTTTAAGTCGCCATCGCGTTAGCCGGGAGTTAGGCTCCTTGATGTTCATGATCCACTGTAGTGGTCTGTGATCTGTTAAGATCTTAAACTTACGGCCAAAAAGGTATGGGCGAAAATATTTGGTTGCCCATACGATAGCTAGTAATTCCTTTTCTATCGTACTGTAGTTGATTTCGCTTTCATTGAGTGTACGCGAGGCATAAGCTATGGGTTTATCTGATCCCACAGGTCCTTGAGACAGGACTCCCCCCAGGGCGTAATTAGAAGCATCAGTGGTCAAAATGAACTCCTTGTCGAAGTCGGGATATTTTAGTATAGGATCGTTAGTGAGCAATGTCTTACATTTTTCAAAACTTTGCATGTAGTCGGTGTCGAAAGTGATTTTCTTGCCTTTCTTTAGGCATAGTGTCAAAGGTTTTGTTATTCGGGCGAAGTCTGGGATAAATTTTCGGTAGTAACCGAGAAGCCCTAGAAATTGTTTAATTTCTTTAGGTGTTTTAGGCAGAGGATATTTCTGAATAGCGCTGATCTTATCTGGATTTGGTCTTACACCCTCACTGCTTATGACGTGCCCTAAGTACGCTGTCTCTAGTTTGAGGAACTCAGACTTATCTAACTGGATTTTAAAGTTAGACTCGCGTAACCTTTGAAAGACCTTTTCAAGGTTTATGATATGCTCTTGTAACGAGGTACTGAAGACAATGATATCGTCTAGGTACACTAAACAGATTACATTCTGAAGGCCTCTTAGGATATTGTCCATGACACGTTGAAAAGTCGAAGGCGAATTTTTTAGACCCATGGGCATTCTCAAAAATTCAAAGTGCCCATGTTCTACATTAAATGCTGTCTTGGGAATGTCACAGGGGTTCATTTCCACCTGATAAAAGCCAGAGGCTAAGTCAAGGGTACTGAAATATTGACACTTGCCTAACTTGTCAAGAACGTCATTTATATTAGGTATGGGGTACTTGTCGTCAATAGTCTTTTCGTTGAGTTTCCGAAAATCTACGACCAAGCGCCACTTCTTTTTGCCTGATGCATCCACCTTTTTTGGAACTATCCAAATTGGTGAACTCCAAGCAGATTCCGATGGCCTGATTATTCCCTGACTTAACATCTTCTTTATTTGACTGCTAACTTCCTCTCGATGAATGAAAGGGTAGCGATAACTCTTTGTATAGACGGGAATTTCATTTACAGTCCTGATATTGTGTTTTATTTTATTGGTGAAGGTTAGGGGCTCGCCTTCTATATAAAACACGTCGGCGTATTTAGAACAAAGAGCTGTTAAGTTGGCCTTTTCTTCCTCATTTAGGTGATCTGTACGCAGACGGGGAATGACGTTGTTTGCTCGTTGTGTTAATCGATCTGTACTAGTATGCTCAATATTAAATACTGAAGCTTGCGTAGCTTGATCTAATGAGAATATTATGTCGTTACGAGTTGGATTAATAACCTCTACTATACCGCGACTGTCTTTAACTGTGGTTATGCAATTAACTATCACACAGTTGCATACTGTTTGTTCATCTACTGCCACTTCACCGTCTGGGGCGTTAATCGGAATACGTACTAATTTCGAGCTGTTGGCAGGTATAATGTCTTCATAGATATTTAAATTACGGGAGTTATAAATATGAATAGGGTTAATAGCAGCATTGGTTATCAGTAGCATGTCTTTCAGGTCCAATTTTGCTTCCCAGTTAGTCAGTAGGTCCATGCCTATTAAACCGTCGAAGTGATGATGAAATTTATAGACGTATAGTTTTATGTCACCCGTGTCTTTAAATTCTGGAAAGCTAGGTACGTTAATCGAATAATTGTTTCTACTGGTAGCGTGCACGTTGGTTACTTCAAATGGATCGTAGTTTAGTGGTATGTGAGAAAAGTAATTTTGCACTGCCTCGGGGCTAATAAATGACTGGTTAGCGCCAGTATCTACCAAAAACGTTAATGGAGGGTTTGATATACGAACGTAAGGTAGTTGCCGTTGGGTTTGAATGTTAAGCTCTATTTTAATTTTTTTGATGTTGAAGCCATCTGAAAATCCTCACTATTGGTGGCCGAAGACGACTGTTGCTGGTCTTCGATTGACTGAACCTCACAGTCGGTCGAGTCAGTATAGGGAACTGAGTCGTAGTCATAAAAGCATTCGATTGGATAGGATTTGGGGCATTGGTCACCATTGTTATAGTGATAGTTAAAGTCATGGTAGTCGCAGTTTTCATAATAGTCATATCCGTTAAAGTCATAACCCGAACAATCATGCATATTAACATCCCGAGTTTTAAAATAATTACTCGGAGGTGGGTTGCCTTGCTTAGCCCAATTCCAGCCACTTGGTGGTAATGGTTTAGATGAAAAGTGCGAGACACCACTCATTGGCTTAGGACCTTGGTGGGCTAGTGGAGGCTGAGGCCTCGGTGGTAGTTTAAAAGCGGCATTGCGCGAATTATAATTCGGCGGTTGCGCACCGAATATTTGCTGAGTGCGCGTTGGCATGTGTGGTGGTACGTGCCAAGGCGTATGTGGCTGGTTAAAATTCATCTTAAATTGACCTTGCGATATTGGTTGTCTCATCATGGGCTGGTATCTAGGTCCAGACATATTAAAATTATAAGACGCGTTAGGCCCATGCGGGGACGCTTGCATGCTAAGAGGTTGAATAGGCATTTTAAAAGTGAGTTCGTTTGATGGTTTTTTACTCGGTAACTGCTCATTACGGTGTTGCATATACATAGTGTTCGATTCTTCATGAACAAATTCTAATGCCTTTTCAATCGTCTCAGGGCGCATGCAACGAATACGTGAACCCAAAGGGTCTTTCAGGCCTCGTAAAAATGCCTGTAGGGTTAATTTTTTATATAAATCCCGCTTCGCTTCTATGGTGCTTTGCAAGGTATCGTGCAAGGACACATAGGTCATTACGGTGCTGTACAGGTTCTGGCATCGCTCGTAAAACTCCTGAGGTGCGCTAGAGCCTTGTGTGAGAAGAGCCAAATCGTTATAGAGGGCCGTTTCGTCCCTCTGGTCAGCAAAATTATTTATAAGAGCATTACGAATTCCTGTCCAGTCGTTTGGTATACCGTTCGTATTAATTAAGCGAGCAGCAGGCCCTATGACTTTATTAAGGATACCATTCAATAGAGCCAAGTTACACAAATCATTATCTGGTTGAGCATATTGCACCACTAGTTGGTCGCATAGTCGTATGAACCTTGTTAAAACATTTGGATTCCCGTCAAAGTCGGGTACCAGTCGCAAAGCCTTGAATATGGTGTCTAAATTGGCCATGTTACTAATATTTAAATTTCTGTTACTATCTACGACTTCCGATCTACGTTTACTAAGACTACAAGAACGAGATTTTCTAGGGTGAAAAATTTTGAAAAATAAAATTTTACTTACCTATAAGATATACTCGTAATATAATATATTAAATAAAAAGGAGCAAGCAATCACTAGAAAGTTCAGTGTACTCACATATACCGCATTTCGTCTTCTTGAGTTGTATCTATGTTCGGATCTCCGGCGTAGTCGCTCAGGTTCGAGTACTTGATGAAGGCTGGATAGCTGCCTCAGTGGTGATGCGATCGGAAGCAACGATTCTGGATGCAGAATACCGACCGCGACGCGCACTGACTCAAGTAATCCTTTAAGACTGCGCCAGATATGAGGACGACAGCCGGAGGACTCAAAAAAAACGAAAAATTTATTAAGTACTTTATTAATGAAAGTTACAATAGAATTTAATTATTACTATTTAACCTAGTTGCCCGGTTCGAAGCGTGAATCCAAGTGGCCGCGGGCAGGCGGTCACGTAGGCCAGTGCGGGCGCCTCGTGGAGCTGGCTCAGCATTACGCCATCGTGTCATTTTATGTGCATGCGTTTATGTCGTGGTGTAGAGTCAGCAGGTTCGATAGAATAGCGGAATATAACACGCTGTTAGCATTAGGACCAGCATGGTGTTGTGTTATAGCAAGCTGTCCATTCTGGATCCTCAGTTTTACCGCCAAGAATTTTCTCAAACCATTCCCACTATTCCCTGCACTCACTCGTCTTTCCACGTCAGTGGTGTAGATTCCATCCTTGTTGAAAGAGCATCCAAGATATACAATATACATATAGCTACTCTATTATTTTATTTTAAAGCGATAGTCATCACTTCAATGTTTATAGGTTTGTAAATTAGATATATGTAAATAAAGGGCAATAAATAGGTAAAGAATGTTTTGCTTTTTTTTATGTATCGCAAATATTTCGAACTTACCGTAACTCTTTCAAATGAGTATTTATTGTTGTTAATGGTGGTTCATATATCTCCATAACACCCTTAGACAAAAGCTGAATTGTTTTTCTCTCTTCAATACTCGTAGAATTCGGTCTAAAAAAAATAATCATTTGGTCAGTTACAGTTTACTCAAGATTTTCTGTTACCTACGTAGATATGAAACAAAAATATTAATTAAAATACCTATCCATTTTATACCGCCAGTTTAATCAAGTGGTTGTATTTTTAATAGACATGTTTCAAATGAAAACAAAGGTGAACAAAACAAATAGAAAATATAGAAAACAATAAAAAATATGATACTTTGATAATGTACGACCAATAATGCATAGCCAGATATTGTATGTACACTCAGGAAGCACAGGTAATAATTAATGTACAAGACTTCCAATTATCGGACTTTAGATTACATAATGGTCAGCCACAGCGTGTGATTTCAGAACTGAGCACTCTACAAGTGGCAATTGGCAATTCATAATCCTTTTGTCAATAATTTCTGAATGACGCTATTACACCGCCGTCTCTCCTATCATCTCACCGGGAGAAGTCAAGTCGTTGCGAGCCCACTCGCAAGGCTTTGCAACCGGGTTCTCGCAAGGACCAGTGCGATGAGCAGGGCTTCATACAAGTGGACATGAAGAAGAAGAAGCCCTCCAACCGCAACTACTGCGGCACCGCACAGACCGGATCGTCACAACTGCGCGTGGAAATACCAGCGATGCCGTTGTACGTTTCCAGACTACACTGGTCTACAAAGGTCGAGGAGGTTGTAGACTATGTGAAGAAGAAGACCAATTTCACCTTGAGATTCGAGCGACTGGAATCTCGCCACAAGGTAAATTTTAGTTCCTTTGTGGTGAGGGCTCCTCATCTGCCGACCTTCATGAATGAAG
This sequence comes from Pyralis farinalis, assembly GCA_947507595.1. Taxonomy (NCBI): domain Eukaryota; kingdom Metazoa; phylum Arthropoda; class Insecta; order Lepidoptera; family Pyralidae; genus Pyralis; species Pyralis farinalis. The sequence continues at coordinate 5,743,808 of OX382282.1, read as the reverse complement.
AATTCTATCCGGAGGGAATCGTGTTTCGGAAGTTCCGAGGACGACTGCCTATCGACACGCGCTACCCGTCACCGACTTTACTTGGAATTAGTAATTAGTTTATATTGTCATATATATTTTAATTTAAGGTATTTATCTATGGACCCGTCGTGTTGTAAACCCTGTTGTCTGAAATAAATGTTTTTTTTTATTACTCTACTACATGTTCTATTTAAATGGGCATCAGCACAACCTGTAATTGAATAACCAGATAATGCATGGCACAATAATTGAAAATCATGTGCTGACCATGACTAGCAGTTCAATTCTGAATACAGAGCGAGTGTAAGTAACTATGCACTACCCAATAATTCTAGCCCATCCAATTATCCAGTACTACATTGTTAGTAGTGCATTAACAGCCCGTACCAATGTCGTACGGTCAAATATTGCGCTGTTAATTATGCACTATACCATTTTGGATAGCAAACATACATAAGGTCTACGTAATGCAAAGTGGTAACTGTAACACATGAACACTAATAAGAAATGGAGCACTCAGTCGCCGGAACTTAACAACCCTCCAGGGAGCATTTATTTGGCGGTCTTCTGTGAAGTGGAGGTTTTTCATCTGTCGCCGTATTTTAATGCGTCCTACCTCTCTTTCGCCAGAGCCTTGTTTGTTAGTTAACAGAGTGCATCCAGTGCCGGTCAAATTAGTTTTGATTTTAAAATACTAGTGGGCCACTTACACAGCGTTAATTTTTAAGCATAGTTCCCAATTATCGGGAAGTGCATTATCTGGTTGTACATTATTCCTGCCGCTGATACATTATGGTACTGAAGGATTTGACAGAATGTGCAAATCGTGTAGCTATGGAACAAGTTATTTATTTCAAAATCTACGGTATGCATTGACTTTGTTACCATACAGCCTTACCATCAATTTACAATACCACAAAATAAAGTACAGTCGATCAGGGTAACTTAAGCCTTCAATATAAAATTGGCCCAAAATTTTAAATGCATTTTATAGATTTTTTTTTGCTATGATTTTATGTATTTCAAACTAGATTTGTAAACATCGATTCTAATATATCTTCGTAAATGCTCAGATTCTGCCAAATAATTGACATCTACCATTGTTGAGACGTCAGTTGCTTTTTTCTGTGGTGTGAATTGAGCTATCGTAATCGTAAATATACCGGGGACAAGGCTTCTTCTTGCTTGATGTGGAACACTCAAGGTATAATGTTTGTACTCGTATTATGTCGAACCTTTTCACTTAATTTTCTTCTATTCTCTGCATTGTCCCGACAGTGCTGCCAAAAAGTAAAACTGAACACATCCGTTATTTAATATTTTATTGTATGTATGTATATCTTCACGCCAGGTCCCTGGCGGAGTAGGCAAAAATAACGGAGCGCCATAAGACGCGGTCCTAACATACTTCACTCTCTTCTCTAACATGCTCTTTTCATGCACGCTCGCCCGTTCCTGTGCCTCTTGACACCACCTTCTGATAAAATACGACCAATTTGATCATGGTAGGTTAGTCTCGGTCTTCCTCCGCTCCTACATCCTTCCACTTTTACATTGTATATCTGTTTCGTCATTATTTCGTTCTGCATTCTTTCTACATGTCCGAACCAACGGAGCATGCCTTTTCTTATCTTAATACCGACACTCTCTTTCAAACCAATTCTCTCTCTCTCTCTCTCTCACTTCGTCATTACGAACACGGTCAGCAAGCGTTATCTCGGCCGCATTACATTCATGCTCTCTCTGCCATACCCAGCTCTCACTTCCATAACTTAGCATTGGGATTAGCACCGTGTTGTGTACAGCGAGCTGTGCCTTCTGGCTTAGATTTCTGCTGCCTAGAAATTTAGTCAATGCTCCATTCCAGAGACATGTTAGTAAAGGACTCACCATACGCGTGATTCTGTTAGTAAATAAATCTGCCATTTTTGTCGAGGTAACTACTATATAGAAACGAAAATAATGTTTTAAGGAAATGTCAACCTTATTTCGATGCACCTACAGTTCAAAGTTATTTTCTTACCGCTGCCTACCATCTGTTGTGGAATAGCTGAACTTCTTCGTAAATCGAAGCTGGTAGATTCAATATTACGAAACGTCTAAATATACTTTTTTTTGTCTTTAGCTAAATGAACTCTATTATACAGCAAGGACTATTTTGTTTTGCAGTTTGTATAATTTACGCTAATTTGGGATAGGAGATATGCGACCAAAGTCGCGGAATATGATTCGATTGCGTCAGTACTCGATTACTGAATCGATTTCTCATGTATTAATCGTTATCACACCATTTTAATTTCTTTTATATGAAAGCAAATAAAATAATACTTGCATGTGAAAGGTAACTCAATATTTTTGCAAACTAGAAGTGTTCGACCTTTTTTTGCATGACATAACTGCACAGTTTGGCATTTTTAGTGTAACACTTTATGATGTTACCCGAGCGATAACGATTACAAGACTGTTAGAGAATCGATTGCGCACGAAGTATTTATGCGCGCAATGGATCACAATATCTTGTACCATGACAGAGGGGAATGATCCTACGAGGCTGGTCCTTTAGTAACATGTCTCTGCTCCATTCACGCTATTTCGTGCACTCACTCACTCCACATCTGCGGTGTCGTTGTGTACAGCGAGCTGTGCGTTCTGGCTTAGTTTCGGCTGCCTAGAAGTTTACCCGACGCTTCATTCACGCTAATCATTATTAAATATTTACTCAAATGCATATTTCACTCAATATATATGTATATTGAGTGAAATCTTTTCTATTTCGATTCGAATATAATGTTTAGTTACAATGTGAATATGCCTAGGAGGAGTAGATTATAAAAAGGCGGGGAATATATGAAAAAATAAAACAATAATAACATTTTTTTCATATAAAGTATGTAATACATTCCCCACATTACCCAAATGGTAGAATAAAAAAATCACTCCACCCCACTCCACGTGATTCTACTCCAAAAGGTTAAGGTGTATTCACAATGCCCTAAATACTATATTTGAAATAGTATCGAAAATTTATGTATTGAAATGTATAGAATGAGCAAAGACATAGTAAAACCAAATTTTGATTATACAAAGCAAGTACTTTATATACGAATGTGTTTCGAATTTGGTTTTCCGATGCAATGTGAATATCTCCACTGAACTGTTCTCCTTCTTTCCTTTGTTATTGTGAAACTTTTATTTAATTTTTCACATCATTACATAGTTTTAGTTAGAATTATCCAAAACCAAGTTATTAGGAAGATCCGCAAAAACTATGAAATACTGATACTTATACACATAGTCACAATGAAATGTTTAAATTAATACTATATATTTTCATAAGTGTAAAAGAAGGATTACATTTATTGCGTGTAACGAAACGAATTCTTTATGGCCGCGGATTCCTTGTTTTGATTAACATTACATTCTTTCATTTTCCTATATCAAAGGGGGGATTTTCGCATTATTCACAGAAATCGACCGCTGTACGACGATAGTCGCCAAACAATATTTCTTATATAATAAGTGAAATAAAACCGTCAATCTGGAAGTGGTACTGCAAGTAACCCGCGAGGACGCTGATATGACGTCCGTAGCCAGGAGACAAGAGCATGACGATTCCGGTGAATACTCGGACGCATCGCAAGATATCGACCATAATAACTCGGGAAATGTAAGTTAAACGTCTTAGCACCAAGTAACAATAGCGTAATATGACAATTAACTTTCATTTTGGCGCTAAAAGTAGTACGTCGATGGACACTTTCTCCGTGCCCTCTCCTCGCTCTCTGCTCATTTCTTTTCGTGATATCGAGGTCACGGTTTGGACACCGCTCACTGAAACGCTACAGAATTGTTTAGACCATATATTAGATCACGCCACGTCATTTGTAAACATTGTGTAGGGTATAATTGTGTAAAGAGGTGTGAAGATGCAGTTGTTGAAAGTAGAGGGTTGTTTACAGGATGGTGGTCAACACGAATCTGATTATGACTCTCAAGGAAGTGAATCTGACCATTCAGAAAGGGATCCAGACAATCAGGTGAATATAATGATTTTTATGTACCTACCTACATCCTTATAGTAAAAGCCTGCTACTTGCTGTGCTTACTACATTTTTGTCAATAAAATTACTAATAATAAATACGAAAAGTTACTCACTTGTAAACAAAGTATTTCAAAAATGATTAAAGGGGTATTTATTATCTAAATTGAATATTCTGGCATTTTTGGCCAACATTTGGCAAGCATTGGTAATGGTGTGTAGATATAAAGTAAGTAAATGAGGGTAATGAAGCAAATTGAAGACAAATCTGCTCATAAAGTATACATTTCTAAGAAAATAAACGTATAACCTATAAATTTAGAATAAAGAGGTATTTGATGAAATTCTGTTTTTGTACAAATTGCACTTTTATTACTCAAATACAACAATTTCTGTAAGTGTTTCTAAAATCACATGCGCATTGTTTTGCTACGCACCATAGTTTATCAGGTAGAGACCTTTTTTGGGTGAGTCATTGTAGAGGCGTGCGGGCTGTAGTACGAGTTGGGAGGCGGGCCCAGTCGAAGGACAATTGAATGTTGAACTTTGTAGTCACTTAATTGCTCCACGCCACTGCTATTTCTGTTTCCTCATGCCAACTTTTTAAGTTTTCGTTTGCTACGTATCTCGTGTTCGCTTTTTGGATGCGATGCCGCATATTATTTATTTAAATAGGGTTAGCAACTGCAACTAAAAATTATAAAATATAAAAAAAATAATTATATACCTTTATTTTTTTGGTAATTCTTCTGTTGATGAAATTGGGTGTAGTTTGATTTTAATATGTGCACTTAATAAAGGTTCACACTGTATAGTAACTTCTTACAAAACAGGCCTTATTATTAGGCAGGGAGGTGGTCTGAAAGAGAGCTTTTGTAGTTTGTAGCATGGTTTGTTGGTACAGATATGTAGAAAGAATGGGGGATGAATGAATGATAAACAGAAATAACCAAATGGAATGTGTGAATGCAAAATAGCAGAAGCTCAGGAAGGCTTTGAAAAATGTCTTATCATGTGATAAATAGTAAACACATTTGCTTTTTCATCAGAATGTTATGTAGGAGGAAGAGCTCTAAGATTCGGTGAACACATGAATAGGGCTATCGTTAAAGTTAGTGAGATATGTAAGGCTGTAATGTATTAATGCAAGGCTGTAAGGTAATGTGCCATTTGGTACTTTCTTTTTACTCCACAACACATGCATAAGGATATAGAAATAGAATAAGCTTTACAATATATCAAATGTTTCAGGAAGCTGAACGGAGAGTAGACGATGATGAAGACCGGAGTAACCCCCAGTACATCCCTAAACGGGGCACATTCTATGAGCATGACGACCGAACCGCAGCTAGGTTAGATTTAGTAGTATATTACCTCATATACAAACCTTGGGCCGATTCTACTAAAAACTGCAACTGCACTGCAGCGCGGCGTGTGTCAAAATGCGTACATTTTGACGTTTCGGTATTCTGTTAAATGATCTGACAGCAGCGACGTTGCAGGAATGTTGTAGTAAATGAATCGCTATTCTGTTAAAAAACCTGCACTGCATAAATTGTTTTGACATTTGTATACCGGTGACAGATGTTTTGAAGGAGTTTACTTGCAGTTTTGTTAACGTTACTCTTGAGCAACTTTTGCGAAGTGAAATTAATATTCTGAGGCGGTGAATTATATTTGCTTTGTTTTGGGAGATGTTTGTGGATAAATATAATTAAGTAAAGCTTCTTTTCGGTTAGAAATACCTCCACTCCGGCAACCTAGGTCAATAGTGAAACTATAGGAGTCAACATTAAATAAAAATTCAGTTTTATTAGATTGAAATATGGCAACATTTCAGGTTTTAAGTAGTTTACTTGCAGGATACGCACAGTTGCAGCGTAGTTGCAGTGCAGCATACGCGCAGTTGCAGTGCAGGATATTTTAGTAGAATACACCTATCGGCACTGCACTATTCCTGCACGACTCTAGTGACAGGCGTAAACGTGCAGTTGCAGTTACTTAGCGGAATTGGCCTACCTACTTCTATGATGTTGTACTTTGGCTGCAATCTCCCTCAAGGTACATCACCAATCAGTTATTCTAAAGGTGTTTCCGTTTATTGACATATGCACTTGTTTTATTCACAAAATAAGTAAGAAAAGCATGGAGCATTTCCGAAGGACAATTAACCCACCAAGTTCCGCAGTTACCGTTATTCAGTATATATGTCATAAGCGAGTGGTCTGATTAGACCACCCGGAACCCGTCGGCTTAAGTAGCTTTGACTATGTGCCAATAACATTGAATCTAGCTCAAACTTCACTGCTTGCCAATACATGAAGCTGTCAGCCCCTGCTGTTCTCGATAGATGACAGTTATTTAGACAAGTCAATGCCCGTGGTCAAAACACTGGTCTGTAACAAAGTATACTCTAAACCCTGCTGATGGGGGACCTCTAGGCCAGCCATAGGGTTTGGGCGATTGATGTACTTTGTAGTAATTTCAGTGATTTTGGACTTTCAGTTCAGCTCTAATCTTAGTGACCCCCAGAGGGTCATTTAATTATTCCAAGTATTTAACTAGATGGAATAGTGATTAGAATATGAATGGAATATACTAAAAACGTTTTCCATAAATTGTATATTTCTTGGCGATCAACTCTTCTTCTTCTTCGCATTATCCCATTTTCTGATCCATTAGGATTGGCAGGGTCCGCTACCTAAGCCTATGGACTTGGCGAAGACACTGATTTTTACATGCAGTGATTGTTGTCAGATCTCCACAACCTAGAGGGAAAACCTTCTTAGGTTATTAGGTCAAACGTCTTTCGAAATATATTTTCTTGTACCTCACAATGTTTGCCTTCACCGTCAACAAGTTTTTTTTTTATACAACGTCGGGAGGCATACTTATGTATGGCCCACTTGATGTAAAGCGGTTACCGTAGCCTATAAACATTTGCAATATATTAAGTTTCACTCGTGCGATGCCACCTCTACTGCTAATACCGCAACTCCATAGGAGTTTACTGGCGACCTCACTCACACGCAGGAACACAACAACCCTCTAGGGAGTTGTTATATGGCTGCGGTTTTAAAAGTGTTTAATATGTACATAAATCTGAAAACACGAATTTAGTGGTACATGCCCCCTATCTGGATTCGAACCGGGATCCATTTGCTCAATAGGCTGGTTTCTTATCCATTGAACTATCACTAACACTACTACTCTAGGCGACTCAATTATTTTCGAAAATTAGAATGGCTGTGTTATTATTATTGTACATTATCAGCAGTATTCTTTGTAGTATAAATTACCTGTAACAATTAAGATATATCTGTTATGTGGAGACCTAGACACCGACATTCACAGGAGTCAAACGCCAGATTATTCCGATTCATATTTTTATATCGGCTCCGTGTGTCTGCTTCATTTGTCCTGTCGCTGAATATTACTAATAGTTATATACATGCATAATATTGCATCTATAATATTAAATGCATTTTCCCTCCATTATTCTAAAGGTATTTCCGTCTATTAACACATGCACTTGTCACAAAACGTAAGTGAGAAAGCTTTGAGTCATACGTACAAAAAATATTGCATAGATAAGATTAAATGCATTTTCCACTCCGTTATTATAAAAGTATGTTCACCTATTAACACATGCACTTGTCACAAAACGTAAGTGAGAAAGCTTTGAGTCATACGTACAAAAAATATTGCATAGATAAGATTAAATGCATTTTCCACTCCGTTATTATAAAAGTATGTTCACCTATTAACACATGCACTTGTCACAAAACGTAAGTGAGAAAGCTTCAAGTCATACATACAAAAAATATTGCATCTAAATGCCCTTTCCTCTGTGGGAGTCATATCGAATTTTTGTTATTTTATCTACTCTAACCTAAACAGTGTCCAAAACATATACTTAATGTAATGCAGCCTTTAGACAAAGCTCAAACATAGTTTAGGTGTAGCTTGAAAGAAGCTTAAACCTAGTGTAAATTTAGCCCAAACTTAACCAACTCTTAATCCAAACCTAACCCACTAATTGTTGTATTCATATTCTTTATTTATACCCACAAATATAGAATCTTCTGTTTACAGAGTAAATTCAATACCATTGCATGTTTTGTTGCCAATTTATGCTGCTTATATTTTGTTAGCAACCCGCAAATGACACTGTATTGTAAGCACTCACAAGCCACTGTATGCACTCTACATCAGGTGAATTGCGCGCTTGTATGCCTCCTAAGATTGTATAAAAAATCCTATTAGCTAAAGGGTTTTCTTTTTAGTGTAATAATTATATATCTTTATTATATATATCATTGGCATAGTTGGGAAAATATTGCCACCCAATTAGAAGTGAATTTGATTTATATCATAAATACTTTAAATAAAAAAATTCAACCAATTTATTATTGTCTTACGGTACTCGGTTGTCTCTACTTACCCGACCGACCCGACGTGAAGATTACAAACTGAAACTTTAAATTATTAGAAAGTTTTTTAATAATCAATACCAAATTTAAACGCATTCCAATTCAAATCTACCTTAATAGAACACAGTTTGAAATAAATCATTGGACATAATATATTTTTAACATTTAAATATTGCAAAGTTTTTTATTAAATATTAATATAATTTTTTTTACAATGTTTTGATCCCGTATCAAACTTAAATCTGCGTTTATAGAACAAAATTTGAATTATACAGATATATAGAATTGGACATTATATAAAAAAAAGCCAAAGTACCTGAAACCAATGAGCATGCGAGAAGGGGTTGATGAGTGTGGAAGAGATAGAGTTATTTTTGGATCTGTGCACCTGGCGTTCCATAGTTTCTTTCTACTCCAATGGGAGACAGCGTTATGATATGTATGTATGTATAAAAAAAAACATATTCCTCAAACCTAAAACCTCGACAGTTTCAAAGATTCAGTTCAGTTTCAAACAGTTTCACAATAAACGGACCATTATATTTGGATCAATCATCAAAGTAATGCAGTCTTAATGTCTTCATCACCATTGCCCCATATCTAACTAACTATAACTTCACGCCAAATCCCTTACGGGGTAGGCAGAGAGAACCGAGCGCCACGCGACTCGATCCTTACATACCTCACTCGCTTCTTTCACATTCATTGCTCTTTTCATGCACGCTCGCCGGTTTCTAGGGCTCCTGACATCACCTTCTGATAGAACACGACCAATCTGATCATGATAGGTAAGTCTTGGCCTACCTCGGCTCCTACATCCTTCCACTTTTGCATTGTATATCTGCTTCGTCATTCTTTCATCCTGCATTCTTTCTACATGTCCGAACCAACGGAGCATGCCTCTTCTTATTTTAACACCGACGCTCTCTTTCAGACCAACTCTGCTTCTAACCTCATCATTGCGGATACGGTCTGCAAGCGTTACACCACAGATTTTGCGCAACGCTCGCATTTCAACCGCGTTTATCCTACTTTCATGCTCTCTCTGCCATACCCAGCTCTCGCTTCCATAAGTAAGCGTTGGGACCAGCACTGCATTGTGTATAGCCAGCTGCGCCTTCTGGCTCAGGTTTTTACTGCCAAGAAGTTTTCCCAACGCTCCATTCACACTATTCCCAGCACTCACTCGCCTTTCCACATCTGCGGTGTACCTTCCATCCCTGCTGAAAGCACATCCAAGATATACAAACTCATTCACTTGTTCCAACACTTCATCATCTACCGTAATTCTTACATTGGTTCTGGTTTCTTCTCTTTCAAATACCATAATCTTTGTTTTCTTCGCATTCAATAGTAAGCCTTCCTTCATGCATTCGTCTTTCATCATTGTGACTAGTGTTTGCAGCTCAGATGGTGTTTCTGCTAACAGGACAGCATCATCTGCATACAGCAGACAGTTCACCACTAGGTCACCCATGCGTAATCCTACATTCGTCGATCTTATTCTCTGTAGACAACTATCGAGATACCGAATAAACAGCCTAGCAGACAACATGCAACCCTGTTTGACACCAATTTTGACATCAAACCAGGGTGACATGTTGCCATCTATTCGCACACATGCTGAGCAATCCTTGTAGGTGGACTGCACAGCACGCAGCAGTGAGCCGTCAATCCCATATCTCGGCAATATGCACCACAGTTCCTTTCGCACAACCCTATCAAATGCCTTCTCAAGATCCACAAAACCGCAGAAAACCTTCTGGTCTGTGGCCAGATGCTTCTCTACGATATTGCGGAGCGAGAAAACTTGATCCGTACATCCCCTTCCATTTCGGAATCCTCCTTGTGCCTCCCACAGCATTTCGTCAGATTTCACCCTCATTCTCCTTTCAATTATCTTTCCATATACTTTTGCTGCTAAGCTGATCAAACTGATGGCCCTATAGTTGGCGCAGTCCATGCGTGATCCCTTGCCTTTATACAAGGGTACGATGACTGCGCGTCCCCAGTCCATTGGGACCCTTCCAGTTCTCCAGCAAAGGTTGCATAAGTACCAGAAGGCGTCCCGGACGTAAGTGCCACCTAGTTTGATCATCTCAGCTGTAATCATATCAATTCCCGCAGACTTTCCATTTTTCAAACTTCGTATCGACCATTCTATCTCATCCATAGTTATACCTTCATCGGACGCCGTCAACGCGGAGTGAGCATCAGACTCACTCTCATTGTCAGCGTCCGAGGCATATTCGTACATTTCTTCAAAATATTCACTCCACCGTTCTAACACTTCCTGAGTGTTTGCAAGAATGATACCAGCTTTAGACTTAATCTTGTTCATACTGGATGCCGACGAACCACCCCGAGACTTCTTTACCTCTCTCCAAAAGAGTTTGGTATTTGCCTCGAAGTTTCTCGTCAGCCTCTCTTCCTCATTCATAATTTGTCTTTCACGCTTCTCTTTCACTAAAGCCTTGGTTTCATTCTTGCATTGACGGTACATTTCTTTCTTCTTCTCTCTCATACTTTCATTTAAGGGCAAAGATGATACATAATCCAGCCACGCTTTCCTCTTTCTTGCTACGGAGGATTCAACCTCCGCATCCCACCAGGCATCCCCTTTCAATGTTTTATGCCTCTTTGCGCATCCACATGCTTCTTTTGCACTATCCACCATACTTTCTTTCAGAACTTTCCAGCAATCATCCACATCTGTGCCGGAAAGACTTGCATTTGCAAGTCTTTCGCTTACCAGATGTACATACATTCTCCTTACACTTTCATCTTGCAATTTTTCACTCCTTATCCTTTCATGATCTCCGAAAGGGATACGCACTCGCCAATGCCTCCACTTCTTGAAAAGTCCCACAAACCGGCTTACCACCAGGTAGTGGTCCGTTTCAAGAGTGGGACCTCTAAAGGCTCTTGTATCCATTATAGTATTTCGGAGACGTCTATCAATTATAATCAAATCAATCACACTTTTTTGGTCATTCCGTCTCCATGTATACGTGTGAATATCCTTGTGACGAAATAAAGTATTCGACACGAGGAGGTTTCGTTCCATACATAAATCTAGAATCGGCTTACCTGCTTCGTTCACTCTCTTATCTCCATAGGGACCAAGAGCAGCTTCATAGCCGTCTCGTTTGGTCCCAACCCATCCATTCAAATCTCCACACATAATCACTCTTTCATTCCCTTCAGCTAAATCCAGAACATCCCTCACAGACTCCCAAAACTTCTCTAGTTCTTGGGCACACGCTGAGCTTACGGGAGCGTATGCTGCAACCAGAAATACTCGCGTGATGCCCAGTTTTATACGAACCCAGAGAAGTCTAGGCCCTACCAAACAGTAATCTTTCACACCAGGGGCTAAGCGAGAGGAGAGTATGACACCTACACCAGCACTGGCATGATCGTCCCGGTCTACACCAGACCATAGGGCCATCATCCCATCGGGCAGATCATCGGTGTCGCTCCCCTTGCGCTTAGTCTCTGTCACACATAAAGCATCTAAGCGTCTCTCATTCATTACGTCCATCAGCTCATTCATCTTATCACTCAGTCCACCTCTCACATTCCACGTGCCTATGCAGCACTCGGCTCTCTTCGACCCGCCGGAATTGGCGCTGCGTGGTGGGTGGCGGCCCCCACCGCCGCATGCACCTATGTTCGCACCGACGGGGGCGGATCGGTGCGCGTCGCCTCCGGGGGACGCCCTAATCCGCACATCGGTGCGTTTTCGGTCCAGAATTGCAATCTACTCGATTGGCAGGGGTCGCGAACGAGCACGCTTCTGGCACATGACCCCCAAACGAAAGATGTGCCATATCTTGTGCCCCATATCTATTACTGCATACAGGCCTTCCACAATAATTTCTGCTCTATACATTCCTCTGCTTTACTCATCCAATCACTACTATGTTGTCGTTGGTGGGGACACCCCTCGCCCCCGCGGCATCGACCCTGACTCCGTGACGTGTGAGGTTAAACCAAAAAACAAGACTGTGCGGAAAGATGGATCATGCACTTATACCCTTCTTCAGTCACTTCTTCTATTTATATGGACCGATGATATCACCTCTTGCCTTTATTAAGGAGGGGGAGGATTTTATACCTTTAGGAGGCGAATGCACTCATGAACAATAACAAAGTTTTATCAAAATCGCAAAATATTGACTTTCTCATACACATTTTCTATAAATAATAGATTACCTTTGTATTCATACAAATTGTCATACAATTGTCGTGTCCAAATTGTTATTTTGTATTGTCTTGCAGGCGATTAAATAGCATGCCGTAATTGCAAAAAGATATTTTAGTATTATCTTTTAGTTGGTATATCACATCTTTCGTTTTACATGACAATTGCATTGTTTTAGGTACCGAATGTACTCATTAATAATAACGTTTTATTGTGGGGTTTTCCAGGAAACTTGCAATTTTTGATGCTAAACTGTTTTTTAAAATCCAATTATATTCTTTTTCTCTCAAATTATGATTAAGGATTATGAATGATATATTTATAAGTATTAAAAGTTCTATTTAAGTAGAATGCATTTTCAAATTTCGCCCATTCAGCCATTCAATGGCCACTGTCGAAATTAATAAGTTTACATTTTCAGACTGTAATAATGAAGACTGCCTTGCAGTCGGAAGAAAAGATTTTTTTTATTTATTATTTATTATTACAATGTTTACATATAAATCTTTACAACTATTATTTTACAGTATAATATAAACTTAAATAAAGTTTTTCCTTATACTGGAGTTCATCGCCGATCATCCACTAGAGAGGTAACATCAGATGTACACATAGCCATAATATTGTATGTAATTGATTTATATTATATAGATGTTAAATTAGATGAGCTGAATTATGCACTAATAATAATTATATATTAATTTTATTTTCCAATTTTTATGGCTAATCAAACAATGACAAAAATTACAAAAAATCTTGTAGCGAGGCCCCACAGGCGTCGGCGGGTGTCGACGTCGCCGACGCCTAGCGCCGCCAATGGCTGTTTATACGACTTATTAAATATCTACCGTAATAAGATTAACTAAATATACTCATGGTTAACTTATCTCATTATGTGGTCAACTTTTACTTGCATATATAATACCATATTTATTTGGTGCAGTGGTGACGATTTTATCACCTGTATATCGATTTTTATTATTGGACCACCTTAGAAATTGCGAAAATAAATCCGGCTTCCTCATACAAATGTTCTTTTCTTTGTCAAATGACGGTTTATCACTTTCATTACTTTAGGACAGGTGTGTACTCATCAGTAGGACCAACTTTTATTTTGGGACTATCTTACAAATCGCGAAAATAAATTCAACTTCCCCATACAAATTTTCTTTTCACTTTCAAATAACGACTTTTCACCAGCATTACTTTAGAATACAACTCATGGTAACTTTTATTATTGAATGACCATAGAAATCCCGAAAATAAATTAAACTCCCCTTCCATACAAATTTTCGATCAACCTTTGTATCAGATGCATACAATTTTTTTTGACGCCTTTTTATACTTTAAATTGTTATTATATATTTTGTTTTTTTGGGTTTTAATCCCGGTCATTTGATAGGCGTGCCCGGGGATATGAATCCAACGCGTAGAGGCCACTTCGAAAAGAATGATTTAATGTATTATATTTAATGTATTATATTTAATGTATTTAATGTATTTAATGTAACACGAAGCTTTTGGCGAAGATACTTATTTTGACATGGAGCGACTGTCGTCAGACCTTCACAATCGCAGGAAACATCAAACCTTTCTTAGGTTTGGTCACACAACTTTCGAAATATAATTTCGTGGATGTGCTGATTTGTGATTTGCATCCAATGATATTATAGTAAGTAAAGATACGTTATATGCTTACAAAATAACCTAAATAAATGAAGCAACATAGCTGCGGCGCGCACACAATCGTATTTCTTATTTTACACATATTCCCAATTGAAGTAAAAACCGAGTAAAAGAGATGGCGTAATAAAAACAATAAGAACAAAATAGACAGTTAGCGTTTGTCATTTGCACTTTTGATTTTCGTTATAGTGATCTATGTTAGTGTGCTATGTGTCCTTGTCGCTACAGTTGTGGATGGAATATGGTTGTCCTTTTCTTTGAAGTTACCATAACATGGCGTTATATGTGTTTTACGAGTGATTAAAATACAATAATATATAATAATTTTGGTTTAATTACTTGTGGTATGTGATTCCGTGGAGTTTGTTTGTTTTACTGCCGTAATTAGTACATTTGCGCATAACACACGCCGGCATTTTGCCAATTACACCGAAATATAAACTCGACTATCGTGAATTGACAAGCAGTTGACAGTCCGCACGGTCGAGAGCGACTGAGGCCAGAGGCAACAATTGTCTCCTTTCGTACGCTTCATTTTCGTCGCTCTAGTAACTTATCTTCCTTTTTTTATAACATCATTGTTTGCCTCGTGATGCTTTTCTTCACGGCCGAGCGAGTGGTATATTACAAATAAAAAAATCTGAAAACGCGAGTACATGCTGCTCACGTATGGATTCTGTCATCCTCACGGATGGGCCGGTTCTTTATACACTGGTTGGCCCGTGGAGGCCCGCGTGGCTGAATTCCGCCATGCGCGTTACGGCGCCAAGTATATAACGGGCCTCAAGGCGTCAAAACATCTGCCTAAAGAGAAATATCTGCTTTTTTATTTATAGATTATTGTCTCAAGAAAATAATAAATGGTTGAAAGTTTCTCTTTTTACTTCGGAGTTTCAGATTTCTCAATGCGTTATAAAAACCGTATATGTATATATAGATATATATATTCAGACTATGTAAACAAATCCAATATTAAAATAGTAAACACACGCAGTCTAGGCAAGACATTTACGAATGTCAATGACCAACTTGTTCGCTCAAGCGTTAAGCATATCGTAACTTGGTGAAAGCTGAATTTGGCTGCATAAAAAAACAAAGAATTGTATAACTACACGCACGCTGCTGTATACTGATTATCCTTAAATACTATCATTTCGAGCAGTAATAGCATAGTGGATAAAGAATCAGCTTCTTAAGGCGACACATCGAAAAATTAGACCAACTTTCATCGAATAGTATAGGCTAATGACTAAACTGACGGATCTAAGATTTTAATATAAATAACTTCATTTCTTTATCTTGAATTTGCTTGCTCAAATACGCGATTGTGTAAAATTGATTCGATAATAATTACTTTCGAAAACACCTCTTGAAATTCATTATTTTTGAAATTACAACGAAGTTGTTCTGTTTATACGCTTCAAAATTACTTAAATCTATTAGTAATATCTATGTTTATAATATGGTTGCTGCATATTTTGATAAGTGAAACATGAAATTTTTTAAAAATATTTCAAGTTTCTGACAATTTCTAAGCGATCACATTCGTCTTGGGTGCTACGTGTTTTCGACCTTATTGTGCGGTAATGAGGATTATAAACGCGTTGACTAACTACATCCAGCCAGTCCGGCTGCAGCCCGCTTCGAGGTAAGACCTATGTCGACTGTCTGCTCGAGCTCGCTCCATTTACATCGCGACACCGAAGTTTTTATAATTAATAGTTGTAAATATTCAATATTATAGTATTTAGCGTAAGTGTATTATTATTAGATATAAGTAGTAAATAATATTATAGGTTTATATATATTTATTATACTGTTGTAATAATGGGGAACACTAAAAAGAAAATATATAGAATAAAAATACAAAGAAAAAATGTTCGTAGAATGGCGGAGGCGAACAAGACAAGGTATTTATTTTTTTTAATTATTATATTCATTAAACATATTATAATAACATTGTGTAGACATATTTCTAGTTTTTAGAACAGTTCCTAGGTATGGTTGGCCCAAGCTATTTAATTCACTTTTTTTTAATTTTGCTTACTTAATAACTCTATATAAAACTGCATTAATTAAATAAGAGTTATTTTTTGCAGGAATAAACAGTAACATTTGATAATTGGTATACATTATCCACAGCCTGACCGCGTACCTATATAGGACGTCAAACTCCTATTATGTCCATTATAATCTGACCGAACTCCGACTTAGAAGTTGTACGTCGGTGGAGGTCAGGTTACGTTGGAAATTTATACCAATAAGGTTCGCGCTCTCAGCACATAGCAACCAGTGGAGACTCTTTATTTCTTTGTATTAAAATAAAAACTTATAAAATAGAATATTTTTGCTGTTTTGTTTTTTAGGAGAAACTTACTAAATAAACATATTCCACTAGAAGAATCACTACTCGATTTATATGCTACTTTAACGTAAGTGTCATACGGGACGACAAACTCATAGTAACCATTATAAGCTCACCGAACTCCGACTTAGACATTGTACATAGGTGAAGGTTAGTTTACGTTGGAAATTTATCCAATCAGAAGATAGAAAACCAGTGGAGGTTTTTTTTTTTTTTTTTGTATTAAAATAATTACTAGTAAAATAGTATATTTTGATAGTTTTTAAAAAAACTCGGTATGTTTCATGTTAAAGAAGCGAGCGAGGTATGTAAGTACCGAGTCATGTGGCGCTCACGAGGGATTTAGCGTGAAGATATAGATAGATAGTATACTTATACCCATGGTACTCGTGAAAACAAATAATATTTACTATGAACCAACACTGAAAACACAAAAAAATCATCTATTCTATACATTGTGGTTAGTATTGAACTATTGTACGGATTAGATTTATTTTGCAACATCAGAGATGGTCCTGGTTCTTTCTTCTTGAGAGTTTAATAAATAACAAGGAAACGTACAACAATACAAAACACAGAGTATACATAAGTAAAATACAATAAATGTCATTATACTGAAGTTAAAGTTATGAAACAGCAAGAAAATAATTTGTCACATGTTTTTTTTAAATATGAATAGATTATAAAATCTATTTGTATATATGTATATTAGGGTGTCCCTTATTTTTCAAAGTTTTTATTTTCTAACGCATATGTCTTAGTTTTGTTCATTTGCTTTTAAAACACTCGGAAATAAATTTTTAACTTATTTGGATTACGATAATCCGTGCCGAATTACATCGAAACATGTTCATACAAGTTGCGCGGCAGTGCCGCACGTACTCGCGGTATTCATTTGTTCAAATTCAAAGTTAAAATCTTTTTATTCCGTAAAAATGGCTACATTTGTTTGGAATCGTCACATTTTTTTCCCCTACCGTGCAGTTTATGACTAGATGAGCACTGATAAAAATACTGCCAAAAAACTCAGGCATCCCTCTTTTGGTATCCAAACAAATTTACATATTTTGTTAATTACATTATAATTGGATCGACTCACTCCCAGGCATTGTTATCATTAATATAGTCAGATACTTTATAATATGCCTTGCTACACAATTTGGCTTTAATAGTAGTTTTAAATTTGTTTATTGACAAATCTCTTATATTGCTGGGAAGTTTGTTATAGAACCGTATACATTGCCCCATAAAATAATTACTTGTTTTGTGGAGACGGCTTGCATATAACACAAGATTATGCTTATATCTAGTATTTATGCTATGAGTATCACTCTTTTTACAAAATGAGTCTATGTTTTTATGGACATACAAAAGATTTTCATAGATATATTGCGATGCGACTGTTAAAATATTTATTTCTTTGAATTTTTCTCTAAGGCTCTCCCGGGGACCAAGTTTGTAGATAGCTCTTATGGCTCTCTTTTGCAATAAAAAGATGGTGTTAATATCCGCGGAGTTACACCAAAGAAGAATTCCATATGACATAATACTATGAAAGTAGCTGAAATAAACTATTCTAGCCGTATCAATATCAGTGAGCCGTCTAATAGTTTTCACTGCATAATCTGCAGAACTTAGTTTTCCTGATAATTTTTCAATTTGTGGGCCCCTTTGTAGTCTGGAGTCAATTGTTATACCCAAGAACACAGTTGTCTCCACAGAGGCTAAATTAGTTCCATTAACATGTACATTGGTAGCCACCTGCCTTACATTAGGTGTTGAGAACTTAATTACTTTAGTCTTTTTATCATTTAAAAGCAGATTATTAACACTAAACCAATGAATAACTTTAGAGAGAGCATCGTTAACTTCGTCATAATTACCTAACCGTCTATTAATTTTGAATGTCAGTTATTCTCGTGATTAATACGTAATGTTTTAACTTTTATAAGATGGCAGTGGAATTGAGAAGCAATAAATCAAGTATTTTCTTAGTTGGAGACGTAAATTATCAAATAATAGGCGCAAAATTACCGTCTAACCGTCAAGTTCTTCCTGTACTTTTTTATAAAATTCGCGAAGTTAAATTGACTGTTAGTGAAAGCGCATACCTAGTCATTCGAGAGTGTATTATATTTAGGGAAAAAGCTAGGATCCCTACCAGAGCTATACCTAACTGTGTAAAATAACTTGTGAATCTTCACCAGGAGGGAGTTGCAAAAAAATTCCAATTTTCTATTTCAATTTCAATCTAATTCAATCTGATAATTTTATTTCTCTTATTTATTCGAAATAAAAAAATCCTGTGTTTACTCGGCGCTATCAGCCATTATGACACTCGAACATCTATAACTTCAAGCCAAATCCCTTGCGGGGTAGGCAGAGAGAGCCGAGCGCCACGTGACTCGATCCTTACATATCTCACTCGCTTCTTTAACATTCATTGCTCTTCTCATGCACGCACGCCGGTTTCTAGGGCTCCTGACATCACCTTCTGATAGAACATGACCAATTTGGTCATGGTAGGTAAGTCTTGGCCTTCCCCGGCTCCTACATCCTTCAACTTTTGCATTGTATATCTGCTTCGTCATTATTTCATCTTGCATTCTTTCTACATGCCCGAACCATCGGAGCATGCCTCTTCTTATTTTAACACCGACGCTCTCTTTCAGACCAACTCTATTTCTAACATCATCATTACGAATACGGTCTACAAGCCTTACGCCACAAATTTTGCGCAGCGCTCGCATTTCAACCGCGTTTATTCTACTTTCATGCTCTTTCTGCCATACCCAACTCTCGCTTCCATAAGTTAGCGTTGGGACCAACACTGCATTGTGTATAGCGAGTTGTGCCTTCTGGCTCAGGATTTTACTGCCAAGAAGTTTTCCCAACGCTCCATTCACACTATTCCCAGCACTCACTCGTCTTTCCACATCTGCGGTGTACCTTCCATCCCTGCTGAAAGCGCATCCAAGATATACAAACTCATCCACTTGTTCCAACACTTCATCATCAATCGTAATCCTTACATTAGTTCTGGATTCTTCTCTTTCAAATACCATTATCTTTGTTTTCTTCGCATTCAGTAGTAAGCCTTTCTCCATACAGTCGTCTTTCATCGCTGTGACCAGTGTTTGCAGTTTAGATGGTGTATCTGCTAACTAAACATATGTGTCCGAATCAACAAATGGCCCGCTTTAGCCTCTCGATAAACAATGTTGTATTATGTTGCTGGTGTTTCATTCTTCTTAAGGGGGATACATGCCGTCCAGTGGCGCCTCAAGGAATAAAATATCGTATCTTAGCGTGGAAGATAAACATTATAAAGTCATGTGTTGCGTGTGTTACAAATACAATAACGTACTTTTACGTCATTAAACCAACAATTGAAATGTTTTGCTTTCGTTGTTATAGGCATAATTGCCAAAAAACGGCCTCTTTTAGCACTTTTGCTTATAACAACGATAGTGGAATATTTTGAGTGTTGGTTTAATGACGTAAAAATACTTTACTATCTTCGTAATAAATGCAACATAAGATTTCATAATGTTTATCTTCTATGCTATAATATGTTTTTTTATTCAATGAGGGCGCCACTGGACGAGACCTAAGTAAGAACAACATAGATACCAAGACATGTTAACTTGTAGAGATATAAACATAAAACGATGTCATTGATTTCTCTTTCAATAAACTTTTAAAAGTGAATACGTTTCTGTAGTTTTTTATTACTATTATTACTATTGTTTTCCGTCTAGCTTAAATAAATATGTTTGGTTCAGTATGTATAAAGCTAAATAATAATTAAATCAATAATTTTTATTAAATATTGATATTATAAATTTTATTTAAGTGTGACGCGACTCTGTAGCTTTTCTGTTCGTTTGCATTGACTATACGTTGACCCCAGGTTACCTATTAGGCGCTAATTTCAAATTTTACAAATCGAGCGTCGAGTGTCAATTGAGGGGCGCGGGGTGATTGGGCGGAGCCATTTTAAAGCTTCACGATCGAGGTGTCGCCTTAAGGCGACACCTCGATCGTGAAGCTTTAAAATGGCTCCGCCCAATCACCCCGCGCCCCTCAAATGACACTCGACGCTCGATTTGTAAAATTTGAAATTAGCGCCTAATAGGTAACCTGGGGTCAACGTATAGTCAATGCAAACGAACAGAAAAGCTACAGAGTCGCGTCACACTTAAATAAAATTTATAATATCAATATTTAATAAAAATTATTGATTTAATTATTATTTAGCTTTATACATACTGAACCAAACATATTTATTTAAGCTAGACGGAAAACAATAGTAATAACTACAGAACTACAGAAACGTATTCACTTTTAAAAGTTTATTGAAAGAGAAATCAATGACATCGTTTTATGTTTATATCTCTATAAGTTAACATGTCTTGGTATCTATGTTGTTCTTACTTAGGTCTCGTCCAGTGGCGCCCTCATTGAATAAAAAAACATATTATAGCATAGAAGATAAACATTATGAAATCTTATGTTGCATTTATTACGAAGATAGTAAAGTATTTTTACGTCATTAAACCAACACTCAAAATATTCCACTATCGTTGTTATAAGCAAAAGTGCTAAAAGAGGCCGTTTTTTGGCAATTATGCCTATAACAACGAAAGCAAAACATTTCAATTGTTGGTTTAATGACGTAAAAGTACGTTATTGTATTTGTAACACACGCAACACATGACTTTATAATGTTTATCTTCCACGCTAAGATACGATGTTTTATTCCTTGAGGCGCCACTGGACGGCATGTATCCCCCTTAAGAAGAATGAAACACCAGCTACATAATACAACATTGTTTATCGAGAGGCTAAAGCGGGCCATTTGTTGATTCGGACACATATGTTTAGTTAGCAGATACACCATCTAAACTGCAAACACTGGTCACAGCGATGAAAGACGACTGTATGGAGAAAGGCTTACTACTGAATGCGAAGAAAACAAAGATAATGGTATTTGAAAGAGAAGAATCCAGAACTAATGTAAGGATTACGATTGATGATGAAGTGTTGGAACAAGTGGATGAGTTTGTATATCTTGGATGCGCTTTCAGCAGGGATGGAAGGTACACCGCAGATGTGGAAAGACGAGTGAGTGCTGGGAATAGTGTGAATGGAGCGTTGGGAAAACTTCTTGGCAGTAAAATCCTGAGCCAGAAGGCACAACTCGCTATACACAATGCAGTGTTGGTCCCAACGCTAACTTATGGAAGCGAGAGTTGGGTATGGCAGAAAGAGCATGAAAGTAGAATAAACGCGGTTGAAATGCGAGCGCTGCGCAAAATTTGTGGCGTAAGGCTTGTAGACCGTATTCGTAATGATGATGTTAGAAATAGAGTTGGTCTGAAAGAGAGCGTCGGTGTTAAAATAAGAAGAGGCATGCTCCGATGGTTCGGGCATGTAGAAAGAATGCAAGATGAAAGAATGACGAAGCAGATATACAATGCAAAAGTGGAAGGATGTAGGAGCCGGGGAAGGCCAAGACTTACCTACCATGACCAAATTGGTCATGTTCTATCAGAAGGTGATGTCAGGAGCCCTAGAAACCGGCGTGCGTGCATGAGAAGAGCAATGAATGTTAAAGAAGCGAGTGAGATATGTAAGGATCGAGTCACGTGGCGCTCGGCTCTCTCTGCCTACCCCGCAAGGGATTTGGCTTGAAGTTATAGATGTTCGAGTGTCATAATGGCTGATAGCGCCGAGTAAACACAGGATTTTTTTATTTCGAATAAATAAGAGAAATAAAATTATCAGATTGAATTAGATTGAAATTGAAATAGAAAATTGGAATTTTTTTGCAACTCCCTCCTGGTGAAGATTCACAAGTTATTTTACACAGTTAGGTATAGCTCTGGTAGGGATCCTAGCTTTTTCCCTAAATATAATACACTCTCGAATGACTAGGTATGCGCTTTCACTAACAGTCAATTTAACTTCGCGAATTTTATAAAAAAGTACAGGAAGAACTTGACGGTTAGACGGTAATTTTGCGCCTATTATTTGATAATTTACGTCTCCAACTAAGAAAATACTTGATTTATTGCTTCTCAATTCCACTGCCATCTTATAAAAGTTAAAACATTACGTATTAATCACGAGAATAACTGACATTCAAAATTAATAGACGGTTAGGTAATTATGACGAAGTTAACGATGCTCTCTCTAAAGTTATTCATTGGTTTAGTGTTAATAATCTGCTTTTAAATGATAAAAAGACTAAAGTAATTAAGTTCTCAACACCTAATGTAAGGCAGGTGGCTACCAATGTACATGTTAATGGAACTAATTTAGCCTCTGTGGAGACAACTGTGTTCTTGGGTATAACAATTGACTCCAGACTACAAAGGGGCCCACAAATTGAAAAATTATCAGGAAAACTAAGTTCTGCAGCTTATGCAGTGAAAACTATTAGACGGCTCACTGATATTGATACGGCTAGAATAGTTTATTTCAGCTACTTTCATAGTATTATGTCATATGGAATTCTTCTTTGGGGTAACTCCGCGGATATTAACACCATCTTTTTATTGCAAAAGAGAGCCATAAGAGCTATCTACAAACTTGGTCCCCGTGAGAGCCTTAGAGAAAAATTCAAAGAAATAAATATTTTAACAGTCGCATCGCAATATATCTATGAAAATCTTTTGTATGTCCATAAAAACATAGACTCATTTTGTAAAAAGAGTGATATTCATAGCATAAATACTAGATATAAGCATAATCTTGTGTTATATGCAAGCCGTCTCCACAAAACAAGTAATTATTTTATGGGGCAATTATACGGTTCTATAACAAACTTCCCAGCAATATAAGAGATTTGTCAATAAACAAATTTAAAACTACTATTAAAGCCAAATTGTGTAGCAGGGCATATTATAAAGTATCTGACTATATTAATGATAAAAATGCCTGGGAGTGAGTCGATCCAATTATAATGTAATTAACAAAATATGTAAATTTGTTTGGATACCAAAAGAGGGATGCCTGAGTTTTTTGGCAGTATTTTTATCAGTGCTCACCTAG
Organism: Pyralis farinalis; assembly: GCA_947507595.1. NCBI lineage: Eukaryota > Metazoa > Arthropoda > Insecta > Lepidoptera > Pyralidae > Pyralis > Pyralis farinalis. The sequence goes on along the minus strand of OX382282.1, from coordinate 5,719,997 downwards.
TCATAAACTGCACGGTAGGGGAAAAAAATGTGACGATTCCAAACAAATGTAGCCATTTTTACGGAATAAAAAGATTTTGACTTTGAATTTGAACAAATGAATACCGCGAGTACGTGCGGCACTGCCGCGCAACTTGTATGAACATGTTTCGATGTAATTCGGCACGGATTATCGTAATCCAAATAAGTTAAAAATTAATTTCCGAGTGTTTTAAAAGCAAATGAACAAAACTAAGACATATGCGTTAGAAAATAAAAACTTTGAAAAATAAGGGACACCCTAATATACATATATACAAATAGATTTTATAATCTATTCATATTTAAAAAAAACATGTGACAAATGATTTTCTTGCTGTTTCATAACTTTAACTTCAGTATAATGACATTTATTGTATTTTACTTATGTATACTCTGTGTTTTGTATTGTTGTACGTTTCCTTGTTATTTATTAAACTCTCAAGAAGAAAGAACCAGGACCATCTCTGATGTTGCAAAATAAATCTAATCCGTACAATAGTTCAATACTAACCACAATGTATAGAATAGATGATTTTTTTGTGTTTTCAGTGTTGGTTCATAGTAAATATTATTTGTTTTCACGAGTACCATGGGTATAAGTATACTATCTATCTATATCTTCACGCTAAATCCCTCGTGAGCGCCACATGACTCGGTACTTACACACCTCGCTCGCTTATTTAACATGAAACATACCGAGTTTTTTTAAAAACTATCAAAATGTACTATTTTACTAGTAATTATTTTAATACAAAAAAAAAAAAAAACCTCCACTGGTTTTCTATCTTCTGATTGGATAAATTTCCAACGTAAACTAACCTTCACCTACGTACAATGTCTAAGTCGGAGTTCGGTGAGCTTATAATGGTTACTATGAGTTTGTCGTCCCGTATGACACTTACGTTAAAGTAGCATATAAATCGAGTAGTGATTCTTCTAGTGGAATATGTTTATTTAGTAAGTTTCTCCTAAAAAACAAAACAGCAAAAATATTCTATTTTATAAGTTTTTATTTTAATACAAAGAAATAAAGAGTCTCCACTGGTTGCTATGTGCTGAGAACGCGAACCTTATTGGTATAAATTTCCAACGTAACCTGACCTCCACCGACGTACAACTTCTAAGTCGGAGTTCGGTCAGATTATAATGGACATAATAGGAGTTTGACGTCCTATATAGGTACGCGGTCAGCCTGTGGATAATGTATACCAATTATCAAATGTTACTGTTTATTCCTGCAAAAAATAACTCTTATTTAATTAATGCAGTTTTATATAGAGTTATTAAGTAATCAAAATTAAAAAAAAGTTTGAAGAGGAATTAAATAGCTTGGGCCAACCATACCTAGGAACTGTTCTAAAAACTAGAAATATGTCTACACAATGTTATTATAATATGTTTAATGAATATAATAATTAAAAAAAATAAATACCTTGTCTTGTTCGCCTCCCCCATTCTACGAACATTTTCTTTGTATTTTTATTCTATATATTTTCTTTTTAGTGTTCCCCATTATTACAACAGTATAATAAATATATATAAACCTATAATATTATTTACTACTTATATCTAATAATAATACACTTACGCTAAATACTATAATATTGAATATTTACAACTATTAATTATAAAAACTTCGGTGTCGCGATGTAAATGGAGCGAGCTCGAGCAGACAGTCGACATAGGTCTTACCTCGAAGCGGGCTGCAGCCGGACTGGCTGGATGTAGTTAGTCAACGCGTTTATAATCCTCATTACCGCACAATAAGGTCGAAAACACGTAGCACCCAAGACGAATGTGATCGCTTAGAAATTGTCAGAAACTTAAAATATTTTTAAAAAATTTCATGTTTCACTTATCAAAATATGCAGCAAGCATATTATAAACATAGATATTACTAATAGATTTAAGTAATTTTGAAGCGTATAAACAGAACAACTTCGTTGTAATTTCAAAAATAATGAATTTCAGGAGGTGTTTTCGAAAGTAATTATTATCGAATCAATTTTACACAATCGCGTATTTGAGCAAGCAAATTCAAGATAAAGAAATGAAGTTATTTATATTAAAATCTTAGATCCGTCAGTTTAGTCATTAGCCTATACTATTCGATGAAAGTTGGTCTAATTTTTCGATGTGTCGCCTTAACCGACTGGTCCCTGACATTTTGACGAGCTCGGTGGCTCAGTCGTGAATGACGCGACTTTGACACGAACGCTCGTGGGTTCGATTCCCACACTAGGCAAACATTTGTGTGCATGAACTGTTTGTCTTGGTCTGGACTTTTTTAAGAGAGGTACGGCGCATCAAACCGGCCCGTGTACCTCCGTCCTCCTCCGTAAGTACCTCCACCTCACAGAAAACCGCAGCCAAATAACAACTCCCTAGAGGATTGTTATGTTCCTGCGTGTGAGTGACGTCACCAGTAATCTCCCAAGTTGCTGTGTAAGCAGCAGAACAGGCATCGCGCAAGTGATACTTAATATATCGCAAGCGTTAATAGGCTACAGTACCCGCTTTACATCAGGTGGGCCGTATGCTTGTACGCCTCCCGACGTACTCGTAGTATATAAAAAAAAAAATTAAGGCATGTACCACTAAATTCATGGTTTGAATGTATGTACGTATTTGTAATTATCCCTTATTCGTCGGTGAAGGACAGACCTGAGGATACCGCGTTTAAGAAATTATATTTCAAAGACGTGGGAACCTGAGAAAGGTCTGGTTTTCCCTGTGGGTTGTAGTCGTCAAATCCTTAGGCCTAAATTTGTATGAAAACAAACAAGTAAAAATCACCCAAGTGCGAGTCGGACTCGCGCACGAAGTGTTCCGTACCATTATCTATAAAAACGGCAAAAAATCACGTTTGTTGTATGGGAGCCCCCATTAAATATTTGTTTTATTTTAATTTAATTATTTATTCTTAAAGTGAATATATAACTAAATATTCTGTGAATATTTCAAGCGTCTACCTGTTGCCGTTATCAATATCGAGCAAAAATGAAAAAAAAAAATCACGTTTGTTGTGTGGGAGCCCCCTTAAATATTTATTTTATTCTATTTTTTAGTATTTGTTGTTATAGCGGCAACAGAAATACATCATCTGTGAAAATTTCAACTGTCTTACTATCACGGTTCATGAGATACAGCCTGGTGACAGACGGACGGACGGACAGCGGAGCCTCAGTAATAGGGTTCCGTTTTACCCTTTGGGTACGGAACCCTAAAAACGAAGATAACTTGAACTCTAAACGTTGAGGTCTGACGGCTGTCATCCATGTCAAAACAAGTATCTTTGCCAAAAGCTTTGTCTTAGGCCCCTTCCTGACTTGGCGGTGCGGTATCGGTGTAAATTACGTGCAGTAAAATTTTTAGCACTTCGTTACCGAACGCCTATATTTACTTCCACGCATCCTGATTGGCGCGGGGTGTGCAAGAGCGGGGCGGTGTACGTGCGCCATACTGCGTCGCAGTACGGCCATCCAGTAAGAATCCGAATACCGAGCGCGAATTCTCTAAATGTAGTATTTTGTTTCGTAATCTTTTTGTTTCGTTATCTTTTGTATGTCCATAAAAACATAGACTCATTTTGTAAAAAGAATGATACTCATAACATAAACACTAGATATAAGCATAATCTTGTGTTACATCCAAGCCGTCTCCACAAAATAAGTAATTCTTTTATAATATATTTATATATTATATCAATGTATACGGTTCTATAACAAACTTCCCGGCAATATAAGAGAATTGTCAATAAACAAATTTAAAACTACCATTAAAGCCAAATTGTGTAACAGGGCATATTATAAAGTATCTGACTATATTAATGATAAAAATGCCTGGGATTGAGTCGATCCAATTATAATGTAATTAATAAATTATGTAAATTTGTTTGGATACCAAAAGAGGGATGCCTGAGTTTTTTGGCAGTATTTTTATCAGTGCTCACCTATTCATGAACTGCACGGTAGGGGAAAAATTGTGACGGAATAAAAAGATTTTGACTTTGTAATAAGGGGTGCAATAAGACACAGAAGTTCACTATAACTTTATTATACATCGCTCGGAATTTTGCATCATCTTGCGAAAGTTGTTGTGCCGCAATAAAAAGTCTGCAAGAAATATTTTTGCCAATATACGGGGTGTACCCACCACTTCTTTCTTTATGTACGCAATCGTAAATACATGTAACACGCAACGACATCTTTATCTGACGAATCCATTATTTCACGATGATGGCACAAACGCGTCTGAATGTTGGCACCGAAAGCATGCAGACAACTTACCGACAGTAAACTGATAAGTGGAGAGATCTGGCCAACACAGTATACTGTCGGTATACTGCATACAGATGACGCACTGATACCGCACCGCCAAGTCAGGAAGGGGCCTTAGGTAGCACCCCCGCCAGTCCTAATGGATTTCTGTCAAACCTCTACAACGCAGAGAGAATAGAATTACCAGGGTTTAGGCGGTTCTGCAATCTATATTATTGGAATCGTTAGGTAACAACTCACAGTTTAGGTCCCAATAGTGTTAGATATTTGATAAACCGTGGTGCACGGCAGTTGTGTTTCACTTGACTAGCCATCTCTTTGAGGTTTTTAAATGTCTTATTTGTCATATTGCTGTCTCTCACTTTGCCAAGAGGGGAAGTCAATTCCAAAACTTCCTACTCCTACAAATTTCTTCTGATTAAATTCGTTGTGAGTTCCAAGGCAGCTGTAGTTTAACCCCCGGAACAGCAATGAACCTCACTGTTCAATGCCTTTTTGGTGGTCGCCACTGTTAATTCTGGCTACACAGGAAATCATTGCCAGAGGAGGTAGGGTACTGTACTGTTCTTACTTTACATTGCGCTAACCGTATATGTAAGGCCACTTGAGTGATTTAAAAAAAATGCTTATCTCATCTTTTTGGTTCATTTCCTTTCAGTATATGATTATTATTGTAACAATAAAGAATTCTACCTTAGTGGTATTTCTATAAGGCCTCAATAAATTAATTCTTCTAATTGCAAATCATCGCTGAGCTCTTAAGGCTCGTTCACACCAAACTGAATGTTCTGTGACCAATATGGGTAACATTACCTAGGAAAGCCACATTTGAAACGGATTCGAAAAGTTTTGACTCGGATATCATACGTTTTGAGTGAAAGCGTCGATTCCGATTCCAATATGGTGTTTCGAGGCAATGTGAATACGCCTATAAGATCGCTATGGGCCCTAGCGTGAGTGTAAAGACATCTATTTCCTTCACACTAAGCTGACGCTTTGTCGTACTATGGGCCATTAATGCAAACAAAAGAGAAGTCCTAATTTCAAAGGCCCGTTGTGTACTCGTCGTTTTATAAAAAAAATGCAGCCTTTTTCTCGCTAATCATGACTTAAAATAATTTAACATGCAGTCGACCAGCTTGAGGCAAAGTGGTTAACGACGAATACTTTAACATCCAGTCCCGTGGTTTCCATTCCCACACCGGTCACTCTATTTGTTTTGGTACGAGTGTTTTTAAAAGAGGTAGGGAATATCAAAGCATTCCCACAGGTAAATGAATATCCATTTACACATACACATTATTATTTTCTTTTTTTTATTTTATTTTTTATTTAATGAAATTGAATTGTAATACATGTTTGAAATTTGAATGATTATTATGTACCTACAGAATAGCACAATATCAATTAATGTTTATAATTTAATTTACTTTCTGATTTTATGAGGTAGTGACTTTATATGTCTGTTGCATGTCTCCTAAGACTAAATGTGTGAGTCAAAAATTATATATCCATCACCTGTAATCAACCACATTTACTGCAATAAATCTTATTCTATTCTTCTATTCTAAAGTACCTTGCGCTCTACTTGCCTCAAAAACAACCAGAAAAGGTGCAGGATCTCATAGTAGACTGCAGCCAAATTAGTCCCTGGAGGGTTGTTTCTGTTCCTGCGAGTAATGAGGGAACTGGTAAGTTCGTAAGAGGTTGCTGTGTTAGCGGCAGGCGGCAGGAGTGCAAGCGTAAGTTACGGTAACTATTATCTATATCGGTATTCTTTACGTCTCTCGAAGCTGTATAGTTCGTGACGTGTTGTGTTAGATCTTTCACTGTACTGCCGAGGGTACAGTGAATGATATACAGGAACAATAATTTTATTCAAAGCAAACATATGAGCTTTGCTATGATCCCACACTAGGCTAGGCCTGAATCGCGGTCATCAAAAACTGTTGAGTTTCCTAACAATAAGTGCAATGTACCGGCGAACAGTAATTAGAAGCAAGCAACTTATAAATATCAAATAAATTTTATTTAATAAAAAAGTAATGATAGATTACACAAGTAATAACAGACCAGTATCTCCAGTCAGCTAGTATGTACAGCTTTCGCTAATATTAGCGTGTTTAAGTTAAGGAAAAGAAGAAATAATACCCAACATACCGTTAAGTGTAGATGCGCCTTATTTTGTTATGTTTATTCATTACACAGCACTGTATAATGTTAGAGTTGTGAGAGCTCGATGGCGCCGTTGCGCGTGCCATTCTAACCAAATACGCAGGTTAAGCAACGTCGACCGCAGCCTGTCTACGGATAGGTTTATCTATCTCGAGTTTCTCGATAGATGACAGTATTTAAGCTAAATCGGTGGCCCTCGGGCGGCCTTGAAAACACTGGCCTCCGCCAATCCGTATTTGAGCAGCGTGGTGGAGTATGCTCTAAACCCCTTCGGGTGAAGGGAGACCCGTATCCCTGCAGTGGGATGAGTAAGTGTTGATGTGGTTACAGCAATTATAAATAAATATAAATATTTTCGAACAAATTACACAGCGCCACCTAGCCCCAAAGTAAGCGAAGCTTGTGTTATGGGTACTAGACAACTGATAAACATAGGTAAATACATTTTTTATGTAAATACATACTTATTATACATAGTAAACACCCAAGACCAAGACAAACAGACATGTTCATGCACACAAATGTTTGTACTGTGTGGGAATCGAACCTACGAGCGTTGGTGTCAAAGTAGTGTAACAACGCGTTTCACCACTGCGCCACCGAGCTCGTCGTTTATTATTAGAGAAAAGATACAAATTACTATTTGTACCAAGTGTTTTTTTAATGCAAGATGTTTCTCTCCACTTTCACTTTATATGATGTAATTATTCAATTACATTATTTTGTATAATACGTTCTATGATATGTGATAGTTGAGTGGATAAAAAACCTGCCTGTTAAATTACTGGTCTCCGGTTCAAATCCTGGTATATATCTATCTATCTGTAACTTCACGCCAAATCCCTTGCGGGGTAGGCAGAGAGAACCTAGCGCCACGTGACTCGATCCTTACATATTTTTTCTTAGCTTCTTTAACATTCATTGCTCTTCTCGTACACGTTCGCCGGTTTCTAGGGCTCCTGACATCACCTTCTGATAGAACACGACCAATTTGATGCGCCCTACCTCTTAAAACACCCAGACCAAGACAAACAGACATGTTCATGCACACAAATGTTTGTCTTGTGTGGGAATCGAACCCACGAGCGTTGGTGGCAAAGTCGCGTCATTCACGCAGCCCGTCTGGGGAAGTACCTCCACCTAACACAAAATCGCAGCCAAATAACAACTTCCAAGAGGGTTGTTGTGTTCCTGCTTGTGAGTGAGGTCACAGGAGACTAAGAAAGGTCTGGTTTTCCCTCTTGGCTGTAGAGGTCTGACGGTAGTCTCTCCATGTAAAAATCAGTATCTTCGCCAAAATCTTGAGACTTAGGTTGCGGACCCCGCCAATCCTAATGGATTAGGAAATAAGATAACACTCGGAAGAAGAAGAAGCTAGTAATTTCATCAAGTAATACATACCCACGTTATTCTACATCCTGTTAAAATCGAGCCATCGTTACTATGTACATCGTACAGGGTCGGCAACGCAAGAGTGACACCCCCGGCGTTGCAAATGTCCATAGGCTACGGTAACTGCTTACGTCAGGAGGGTTGTTGTGTTCCTGTAAGTGAGGTCACCAGTAAGCTCCCAAGGAGTTGCTGTGTAAGCAGCAGAGGAGGCATCGCGCGATTGATACTTAATATATCGCAAGCGTTAATAGGCTACGGTACCAGCTTTACATCAGGTGGGCCGTATGCTTGTTTGCCACCTTAGTGGTATAAAAAAAATGTATGTATCTTTTAAATATTTAAATATCTCAACAGCGGGGAAGAATCGAGCAACACGACGTCCGAAACGGCATCAGAGAAGAAGGAAGGCAGCGAGGCTGGAACGGAGCGCCGGCGCCCGCCGCGCAAGTCTGACGTCATAAACAAGTGGTCCCACGACAAATACAACGAAAACGAGCAGGTGAGTTTTATACTACGTCGGTTTCAAACAAGAATGCGCTCGGGATTTAAAGGCATTACTGTCTAATATATATATATATATGAAGAGCAGTGATAGTCCAGTAGGTAAAGAACCGGCCTTGTGACCAACAGCTCCGCGATTCGAATCCTGGCATGGACCAATAAATTTGTGTTTTCGGAATCCTACTAATATTATAAATGCGAAAGTTTGTATGTATGGATGGATGTTTGTTGCTCTTTCACGCTTAAACGACTGATCGGATTTGAATGAAATTTGGCACGTAGATAGATTATGATTTGGATTAACACATTAGGCTACGTTATTTGACTCTACGCGGGCGGACCCGCGGGCAGCAGCTAGTAAAACATATCTGTGATTGTCACTTGCTCGGCGGTGAAGGGAAACGTCGTGAGGAAACCCGCACGTCGAGTATGGTTTTCCCTATGGGTTGTGGAGGTTTTTTTTATACCACTAAGGTGGAAAACAATCATACGACCTGCCTGTAGGTAAGCAGTTACCGTAGCCTATAGACATTTTTAACATCAGGGGTACAGCTCTTGCGTTGCCGACCCTAAATGGTTTGATGGTAGTCGCTCTATGTAAAAATCTGTATCTTCTCCAAATTCTTATTAGCCTATGACGAGCTCGGTAGCTCAGTCGTGAATGACGCGACTTTGTCGCCACCGCTCGTGGGTTCGATTCCCACAAGACAAACATTTGTGTGCATGAACATGTCTGTTTGTCTTGGTCTGTATGTTTTAAGAGAGGTAGGGCGCATCAAAGCAGCCCGTCTGGGGAAGTACCTCCACCTCACAGAAAACCGCAGCCAAATAACAACTCCCTAGAGGGTTGTTGTGTTCCTGTGTGTGAGTGAGGTTACCACTAAGCTCCTAAGGAGTTGCTGTGTAAGCAGCAGAGGAGGCATCGCGCGAGTGATATATTTTACAAGAGTTAATAGGTTACGGTAACAGCTTTACATCAGGTGGACCGCATGCTTGTATGCCTCCCGAAGTTGTATAAAAAAAAATCCTTTTTCCTTAGGCTTAGGTAGCGGACCCCGCCAGTAGTATTGGATTAGGAAACGCTATAAAAAAAGCCTAATAAATACAATATTTATACGTTTCTTCGTTTTTTCATACTACGTCGGGAGGAATACATCATAGCATTCGATATGAAATGGTTACTTTAGCTTATGAACACACATAGGAAGCGTTGTTTGCGCACCAGGAAACGTGGCATCGCGCGAGTGATACTTAATGTATTGCAAGCGTTAATAGAGTACGGTGGCCGCTTTACATCAGGTGGGCCATATGCATGTTTGCGACCGTTGTAATGTTGAGACAGGCATGTAACTTGTGTTTACCAACGATGCTTGGCACAATAATCTATTAAATTTGTTTTTCAGATTCCTAAGTCCCGCGATGAGTTGATAGCCATCTATGGGTATGACATCAGGAATGAGGATGCCCCGCCCCACGCGAGGCGTAACAGGAGATATGGGTATTTATTTATTAGCTAATCCTTATCGCGTCATTTGCATAAGACAGTATAGAGATAAGCAGAACACTCTGAAGAGAGCTAACCTCATCAATTTTTGCTCATATTTATATGTCCTCTACGATTCTAAGCGAAATTTGCAGTAGAATCTAACGATTTGGTCCTTCGAGCCATGCTACAGTTTGTGTAAAACGAAATATTTAGTTAACCCTTAACGCGTAGTTCGCATAAGACCGTAGAGAGATAAGTAGAACGCTTACTTCGAAGAGAGCTAACCTCTCATCATCAATTTTCACTCATACTTATGGGTTCGCTACGATTCTAAGCGAAGTTTGCAGTGGAATCATACGATCTGGTCCTTCGAGCCACTGGCCATATTACAGTTTGTATCTAGTATTTCTCCTTGCTCGCAATCTACAAGAGTGACAACCCTAGCGCTAATGGGAGCGTTCGTGATTATGGGGATTCTTAACAAAGTTTACAGTGAATTCGACACCCCTGAGTCACTCTCGCTGGTGTTGGCCACGACCGACTTTCTTTGGCATTCCGGGAGTCCATCCAGTGAATGGCGAGCCACCGTCTACCGGAAATAGCAATCAGATTTGTTATTTTTGGCAGGTGTCCGTCTCTCTTCTGTAATAGTTCCGTACAAATAATCCCTCCAGATCTTAATAAAATCTCCTAATGATTTCCCACACGTTCGTAATAGTCCCAATATCCGTCGAGACCAGCCCATGGGTTTCTATGAGCTGTTTCATGCATCAACCATTGTTCCATGGATATCCCCCGGAGCTGTTCATGGTGGGTGTACTACATTATGTCAATCTATATCCCCGCGCACGGCTATCAAATGACAGGGATTAGTACCCGTGATTCTAGAAGAAAAAAGATCAAATTGTTAATAAAATTTATTGTTTTTAACTTCTTGCCATTCGTTTTGGAGGTACCGACATTGGCGGTTAGTGAACTAAAAGATGTTTATTATTTTAGTTGCATGGTTGATGCTTTTTTTTGCATTTTTATTTATTATCTTCTTTATTTATTTTGTCTTCGTATCAAGTCCCTAGCAGTTTAAAAAAAGAGCACGAACTGAATATCACATGGCATGGTCTTTACGCATTTCACGGACGTAACATAAATTATATTATTTACTATAATACGGACTTGATGTGATCGGTGACAAAGTGTTACATAGCGTATTGAATTCTATCCCTATAGTATAAGACTCAATTTTCTACGGAGATAAATAAAATACGCAGGACGCTTTAATTCGCGTCTTCTTTTATCTCTGTAGAAAATTGCTCATTATAGTATAGATATAAAGGTCAATGTGCTATATAAAATTTATATTGACGCTTCGCTTCAACTCTGCATCAGTGTGTATTGAGCCTTACATAGATTCTTTTTAGTTAATAGATTCAGGCGTTATTTTGCGAAAGTCAAATTTACATGCAATTTGATCTAACCTGCTTTGTGTTAATTGGTTCGGTTGGTGGCGGAAGCACACAAAGCAGGTTAGATCAAATTGCATGTAGATACTTTTTATCTTTTGCATGTCACAGTACTACATATTCCACCTTTGAATAATCGTTTCAATCCAATACTTGAGTAAAACCTTTAGACAGGTTGTTTTTTATATACATATATATTGTAAAATTAAATTACTGTTAAAATATAAATCCATTAATATTCAAAAAAATATTCCCATTAATATTAAAAATAGTTTCATTTTCAAAGATTACATGAACGTAGTCTGCACCTTTGACATATATAAATAAATAACCAGTCTTTCAGTGAATTCCAATTTGAATTTATTGAGAATTTCTAATTGAAAATTTTTATTTAAGGTTTAATGTGACTTCGTGATTGGAATGGAGTTTAAAGCAATAAAATATTGAATCATGTTATCAGTTTTGGGTGTAAGTGTCTCAAAGCATGTTAAGATACAAAACCGACCACACCTGCACATGGTGAACCCTAATTAACAGACGAGGTTCTGGAGAAAGTGAGGTCCACGAGGAAACACCTCCACCTCACAGAAAACTGCAGCCAAATAACTACTCAGAGGATTATTGTCCTTGCGAGTGAGTAGTCGCGAAAAAACTTAAGAGCAGTTGCTGTGTTAGCAGCGGGAGTGACGATGTGCGTGCATAAATTGTATTAAAAAAAAATGCAATAAAATAATACACTGCAACAAACATCAAGCGGTAAGTCCTGGTTGCATCTACTACGGAGCCCGGGGTTCGCTGTGATCATGATCCAAGATGTGGCGAGTCCAGTTATTACATTGGAGCGACTGCAATCTGATCTCCGTAACCTTTAAAGGGGAACCAAACAAGACAATGAATCATGGATTACACATCCAGAAGGTCTGCTTGTGCAGGTTTCCTCACGGTGTTTTTCCTCACCAGGAGAGAGTGGTAGCCGAACGCAAGTAAATTGTACCTACTCGTAAAACCGAGTAGGCACCCGCCGGGATTCGAACGCGGTACCTCACGCTTGTTAGGCGTGCGTTTATACCGCGGGGCCACCACCGCTCCACTCAACAAACATAATAATAGAAATAAATTAAAACACTATTATAGGGTTGTATTTTTGTTCAATTATTATGTTTATATTTTATTAATAATTATATTTAATTCATAAAATGTCTCTGTCTTTCAATTGTCAATACGCACAATATCAAAAGTATAACATAAAAATACACGCAGTAAATCCAGAAAATATGCACAATTTCTCGATTATTTCAAATATTTAATAATATTTTATAATTTTTCAATAATTAAATAATATTTATCCTAACATGTTTATATATTTATGTTAAAAAAAACATGATCGCTAAGGCTTTGATGTCATTTGGCAGCTTATTGGTGCATTATTGTATATTAGATTTTTTTACTCGGTTCTGATTTTCGACAAGGTTCTGATTTTTTACCCGGTTCTGGTTCTTTTTATATTAATATTTTGAATTGTTTTGTAGTCGTGGACCAAATAAGTACACCCGCACTTGGGAGGACGAGGAAGCGTACAGACGGCAGAATGCAGTTCAGGCTCAACCTCGCAAGCCTCCCAACCCTGAGGACTTCCCTGAGCTTGATGCTACCAAGAAATATAGGTAGGTTATGTATTATATTTATTTACTTTCAACCTTTTTTGTAAGCGTTGGCTTTGGTAACTATTTCACATCAAGTGTGTTGTATACTTGTTTGCCTCCCGACGTTGTATATAAAAAAGAACCATATAAATGGAAATGGTAGATATATATATATATATATATATATGAGAAATAAATGATAAAGAAATGTTATTTATTTACTGTACCCTAACAAAAATAGCACAAAAATAATGAGGTTTAAATCATTATCAGGATTAAAAATCCTCGTTATCTTGCTGCTGATTAAAAATCTTACATATTTTAATTATTAATATGATTACAAATCCTCATTATCTTCCTACTATCTGATTTACAGTCAATTAATGTTACTTATCAATACTAACATTTAAAGCGGAAAGTTTGTTTGATTGTTTGTTTGAACGCGGTAATCTCTGGCACTACAAAACACCCAGACCAAGACAAGCAGACATGTTCATGCACACAAATGTTTGTTCTGTGTGCGAATCGAACCCACAACCCTTAGTGTCGAAGTAGTCTTATTAACCAATGTGCCACCAAGCTCGTCAAAATATATGCACTCCAGATCCCTTGCGAGGTAGGCAAAGAGAACTGAGCGCCATTAGCACAGTCGTTACACACTTCGCTCCCTTCTTTAACATTCATAGCTCTTCATTCATAGGGCTTTTGACATTTTTCTGATGAAATAGGACCGATTTTTTCGTGGTAGGTAAGTCTGGGCGTTCCTCGGCTCGGGGTACATATGTACTTCCAATTTCGTATTGTTTATCTATTTCGACATTTTGTCGTCCTGCATTCTTTCTACATGCCCGATCCAACGGAGCATGTCTTTCTTACCTTCTTACATCATCGTTGCGAACACGGTTAACAACCGTTGTGCCACAAATTTGTACGGTGTTCGCATCTCGACCGCGTTTATTCCACTTCTGTTGTTTTTAAGTTTTGTTATACCTTTTTCTTCAGCAAGAAAAGTCGATCTCCACGTCCCCGTTCAAAATCACAACCTGCCTCCAATGACTCCTCCGAAAACGGGGCACATCTCCGTCGCAACGCGTCCATCAAGACGCCCAAGCCAAAAGCGGAGCGAGCCAAGACTCATGTCGAGCGGACTCAGAGGATTGTGGCCAAGCCAAACAATGCCAGGCCTCAAGCCAAGGACAAAATGCCCGCGATAGAAAATTTGACCATCACTGCTTCTGTCAATGACAGGTGAGTTTTTTGACGTGAATAGTTTTTCACTTCGTATATGACAAGATAGCTTGTAACTTTGGGATTACTACACCCACCTCGTGTACTAAATTTAATAACCATTATTTAGAGGAAAGAAGCCATTCGATTGTATATGTGTTGCTGGGGTAAATAGCGCCCTAAAGGGTGCAAAGGATGTCATAGAGCGCTGTCTATATTAATTACTCAACAGTACATTGATCTCCCGATGTTATAGTAGACGTAATAATGTATATTTGCTTTGATGGCGCCCTAAAGCAGGGGAGACAACGTGCGAGCGATACCCAACCCTCCAGGCCGCTGTTATTTGGCTGTGGTGGAGGTACTTCCCAAAGCTGATTTGATGTGCCCTACCTCTCTTAGTTCTAATAGCAGATTTACAATAACAGTCCCCGTTTGTGGTTAGTCAAGGTCAGCCCCAGCGGAAGGTGAATACGACGGGGCCCTGGCAGCCCCCAGTGCCCACCGACCAGGGGAAGAAGAAACCACCCCCGCAACAGGTACGTAACAGCTAACAATTTTTTTAACACTTTTATGCAAAGCTAGAAAGAATACATAGCATACCTGATGTAATGTGGAGTATCGTTCGTGTGATGTTACCCCCGCTGCTAACACAGCAGCAGGAACCTCCCCCACTCGCCACAATAACCCTCCAGGGCGTTGTCAATTGACTGAACTCTTCAGCAAGGAGGCCGGATGAGGGGTACCTCTTTCGAGAGAGCCTCATTAGTTTTAACAGGATGTGCCACGTGCAGTTTCGATCAAATAATATAATTTTCATATAAAGGCGAGCTCGATGGCGGATGGTGAAACACGATCATAGACTATAATAACCATGTTACATCATTCTTTTTATTATATACTACGTCGGGAGGCTTGTATGCCTCCCGACGTAGTATATAAAAAAAAGAATGGAGTGAGGCATTTTTTTGCCAAAATAAAGATTCTTTTCTGTATTGTTTTTATTATTTATATATACGTTCGTCTTCACATTGCTATTGACCCTTTGAGGCCCACTGAGGTAATTTTAGTATATATGTATTCAATACATATTAATTATGTGATATAATGTTCGTTTCATTCCAACAGCCGCAACCGCTAAACAATGCAGCGCCGAACAAGTCTCCGCCCGTGCAACAATCATCGCAACTGCAATCGCAACAAAAACAGCAACCTCAGCAGAATAACACGCAAGCTTCAGGTAACGATATACCCCGACCGCGATACATAATAATAATATTTTATTTCAGATTCACATCCATAATTGTTAGTTACAATGGTACTTATTAAATATGTTAGTACATGTAACTTGAGTAATGGAATTTGTATTCTAAGGCCGATAATACATCATCATTATTTCTGTATTCGTCCACTGCTGGACATAGGCCTCCCCTCTAGAGTGCCACCCGTACTCATGTTAGGTTTGCCATAGTTGCCACGCTTGGCAGGCGGGTTGGCAACCGCGTTATGTAATTAAAACACGCAGGGGACGCTGCTGTCGTCTCCGGGATATTTCCCTTAGTTGTCTTTTACGACATCCACAGGTTGAGATGGCGTGGTCTATTCTTACGCCGAGGCCACACGGCAAAAGGTCGTTAATACACAATGAATTAACCCTTCGAAACCCGTGTGGTCATATATGACCGCGAAATGTATGGGAAAAAGTATATAACGGGTTCTGAAGGCTAGTGCATCCTACCAGTAGGCCTACCTCCTAATATGAAAACGATTCGATAAACGTTCGTGTAAGACTATTTGTACTTGGCTTAAGCCAATGTCTGGATTTGCATAGCACTCACGTCATCTTCAGCGGTTTCCGTAGAGGGACATCTTGTGCGCAAATCATCAGTGAGCTTGCTCCGACTATGTTCGAACTCATTAAATAACTGGCGCGGCATGGGTTTTCGTCATTAAATACCAATCCAAGTTTTTTTTATACAACGTCGGGAGGCATTCTAGCGTACGGCCCACCTGATGTCAAGCAGTTACCGTAGCCTAATAACACTTTGTAATATATTAAGTATCACTCGCGCGATGCCTCCTCTGCTGCTTACACATCAACTTCTTAGGAGTTTACTGGTGACCTCAACAACCCTCTAGGGAGTTGTTATTTGGCTGCGGTTTTCTGTGAGGTGGAGGTACTTCCCTAGACGGGTTGCTCTGATGTGCCCTACCTCTCTTTAAACATCCAGACCAAGACAAACAGATATCTTATGCGCACAAATTTTTGTCTTGTGTGGGAGTCGAACTCACGAGCGTTGGTGTCAAAGTCGCGTCATTCAATACTGAGCTACCGAGCTCATCGAGCCATGTCTATCATAACATTCTTCCTGCGACCACGGACGCTGCCAAGGATTCGAGACGTCAGGTTCATCAAAATAAATAAAACACGCGACACTTCCGTTAAAAATTGTTTATTTCAATGTGTAACAATCGCAAAAACCTAAAACAATAAAATCATAACATTGTTATTGATTATGAACACAACGAAAGTCTTAAAAAATCATGAAGCGAATGCTGAAATTGCATTGACCGCGCCCAATCAGGGCGTTACCGCCTAAGGTGAAGATGATTCAGAGCATTCATACACATTTGTCTCAACTAGGACGCCACAGACACTAGCTCTACTGACGGAACAAAAGATTATCATCCATGTAAACGAAACTGCTATATTCGGAATCAAAAAATCGATCTGAATCGTCTTCGGCGGTAGGAACCATGATGGGGTGCAATCAATGCAATTCGGGGAGCTCGGTGGCTCAGTCGTGAATGTCACGACTTAGACAACAACGCTCGTGGGTTCGATTCCTACACAAGACAAACATTTGTGTGCATAAACATGTCTGTTTATCTTGGTCTGGATGTTTTAAGAGAGGTAGGGCGCATCAAAGCAGCCCGTCTGGGGAATTATCTTCACCTCCTAGAAAACCGCAGCCAAGTACAACTCCCTAGAGGGTTGTTGTGTTCCTGCGTGTGAGTGAGGTCACCAGTAAGCTCTTAAGGAGTTGCTGTGTAAACCGCAGAGGAGGCATCGCGCGAGTGATACTTAATGTATTACAAGCGTTCATAGGCTACGGTAACCGCTTTACATCGGGTGGGCCGTATGCTTGGCGTAACAAAGAAAAAGGAGTTGGATAAAGGGTCGGGAACCACTGGATTACTTACACGCGCAACGATGCCATCGAAGATTACTCTAGTAATAATTTCATTGCAGGCGCCGAGTCCCGTGGGGGGAGCAAACGGTACAGCAGCCTACGTCAGCGGCCATTGGCTGAAACTTACTCGCCGCAACCGCAGCAGACGCCGCAACAACAACAGCAACAGCCGCCGCAACAACAACAAATTAGATATAACGGTAACTATTCGAATGCTTAATATTACGAGTGCCGCAGTGTTGTAATATTTTATATTATTTACTAGCTGAAGTCGTGAACTTCGTCCGCGTGGAATATTATTTATTTATATTAAAAAAAATGGGCCAAGTGCGAGTCGGACTCGCACACGAAGGATTCCGTACCATTATCTATAAAAACGGCAAAAAAAATCACGTTTGTTGTATGGGAGCCCCCCTTAAATATTTGTTTTGTTTAAATTTAATTATTTGTTCTTAAAGTGAATATATAACTAAATATTATGTGAATATTTCAAGCGTCTACTTGTTGCCGTTATCAATATCGAGCAAAAATGAGCGAAAAAATCACGTTTGTTGTATGGGAGCCCCCTTAAATATTTATTATATTCTATTTTTTAGTATTTGTTGTTATAGCGGCAACAGAAATACATCATCTGTGAAAATTTCAACTGTCTAACTATCACGGTTCATGAGATGCCTGGTGACAGATGGACGGACGGACGGACAGCGGAGCCTCAGTAACAGGGTTCCATTTTACCCTTTGGGTACGGAACCCTAATATAAATAAATAAAATTTCTAATATAAAAGTAGCCCAAGTTACACATCAACTATCTGCCAGTGAAAGTCCCGTCAAAATCGGTTGAGCCGTTTCAGAGATTAGCCGGAACAAACACACAGACAGACGGATAAAAATTGTAAAAATATTCATTTTGGTATATCTACCGTGTATACATCCATGTACATTTAGTAAAAATCGTTTATTTTAATATTACAAACAGACACTGAAATTTTATTTATCTGTATAGATTATTGTTTTTATTATCGCTCGGTTCTCTCTAGTTATAGATACTAGTAAATAACAGCAAGCTGTTTAGGCAGAGCTGATATTTTTTAAATTTAAAAAATATTTAAATATTTTAATTTTTTAAAAATATATGGAACCCATTACGACATCTAGCGACGAGTGCTGTTACTTTTTCTGTTGATGGGAGTGCAGTGCAGACTCTGCACTGCAGAGTGGCCGGCCATACGTTTTCCCATATGTTTTTTTTTCTAATTGGAACGATTTTGGACCGTTCTTCCTCACCAACGAACATTTAAATTTCAAATTAAAGGATACAAAACTACAATATGTTAGCTATTAGTGTGTCGATTTTGGAGTTTCTCACTATTACCGTCTAAACGCTAGCTGGATGACATCAGTCTACCCCAAACGGCAATTTTGAGGGTAATGTGGCTCCGCTGGCTATCGCAGCTCTGCCAATAATTGTTTTGAATGTAATCTCTAATACTATATAATTAATCCATCTTCCGCCGCGGATATATCCGGAAAAATACAAAACAAAAGCGCGGCAAGTCCCGCATTTTCACTCTTTTTCTTAATGTTATCTCGTTTTCGAATCCATTTGGATTGGCGAGGTCCGTTGCCTAAGACTAAGAATTTGGTGAAGATATAAAATTTTGACATGGAGCGATTACCAAAATCAAACCTTTCATAGGTTTGATTTTCCGTCTGAGTTGTGGAGTAGACATGCCTTTTGAAATGTAATTTTTTGGACGTGGAGTCCTCACGGTGTTTTCTTTCATCGTCGAGAAAGTTATAATTACAAATATGTACATTTTTTTATACAATTAGATTGGCATACAAGCATGCGGCCCACATTAGATGGGTAAGCGGTCATCGCAGCCTATTGACGCTCGCAACATCACGGCGATGTTACTCGCGTGCTGCCAATCTTGTGACCTAAGGCTGTTTTGTCACAGTACCCAGTAATTTTACTGCCATGTCTCTCCCTTCAAACTGGAATACAGCTATATAAATATAGCTGCTTGGCGTTAGAAGCAGGTGAGACAGAGGTACCCGCGCAGACGACTTTGGTACAAAGTCTCTCTCTAGTGAATGAATGAATGAAAAACAAACCGGCCAAGTGCGAGTCGGACTCGCGCACTAAGGGTTCCGTACCATTATGTATAAAAACGGCAAAAAAATCATGTCTGCTGTATGGGAGCCCCACTTAAATATTTATTTATATTGTGTTTTTAGTATTTGTTGTTATAGCGGCGACAGAAATACATCATCTGTGAAAATTTCAACTGTCTAACTATCACGGTTCATGAGATACAGTCTGGTGACAGACGGACGGACGGACGGACAGCGGAGTCTTAGCAATAGGGTCCGTTTTACCCTTTGAGTACGGAACACTAAAAAATGAACATGAAAGGGAAAACGCCAATTTAGTAGTTCACATTCACGCCAGGAAGCGTCGGTTAAAAGGCTGGCTCTTTACCACTAGCCTATCTCTACTAATTCAATTTTATATATTTATCATTAATATGTAGGTATTTGACGAGCTCGGTGACGCAGTGGTGAAACGCGTTGTTACACTACTTTGACACCAACGCTCGTGGGTTCGATTCCCACACAGTACAAACATTTGTGTGCATGAACATGTCTGTTTGTCTTGGTCTGGGTATTTTCTATGTATGATAAGTATGTATTTACAAAAAAAAAAGTATATATATTTACGTATGTTTATCAGTTGTCTAGTACCCATAACACAAGCTTCGCTTACTTTGGGGCTAGATGGCGCTGTGTAATTTGTCCGACAATTTTATTTATTTTTTATCTATTCTTTACATACAGAAAGAATGTAAAACATCATGTCTTTTTGGCTTAGGTGTCGGACCCGGACAATCCCAATGGATTTTAAAACGGGGATTTTAAATGGATTTTAACGCTTAGAAGAAGAAGATGTATTCGCTGACGTTTTGTATCCATTTGACGGCCTGTTTATGACATATACACATATTTTGACGAGCTCGGTGGCTCAGTCGTGAATGACGCGACTTTGACGCCAACGCTCGTGGGTTCGATTCCCACACAAGGCAAACATTTGTGTGCATGAACACGTCTGTTTTGTCTTGGTCTGGATGTTTTTAAGAGAGGTAGGGCGTATCGAAGCAACCCGTCTGGGGAAGTACCTCCACGTCACAGAAAACCGCAGCCAAATAACAAATTCCTAGAGGGTTGTTGTGTTCCTGCGCGTGAGTGAGGTCACCAGTAAGCTCCCAAGGAGTTGCTGTGTAAACAGCAGAGGAGGCATCGCGCGAGTGATACTTAATATATTACAAGCGTTAATAGGTTACGGTACCCGCGTTACATCAGGCGGGCCGTATGCTTGTATGCCTGCCGACGTAGTATGAAAAAAAACATCTTTACAATCTAGTATTTGACGTTACAGTTTTAAGAATAAATTACTCGCCTGTTTTTTAATGCGTATTTAATTATCTACCTATATATTGCAGACTACCCGGCTGGCAAACAGCCGGCGCCCACTTCCCAACACCAGGGCAGCCCAGTGCCTCAAATACACCAGCAACAGCTTATTCACCAGGTATGTCTTAAAGCTCTCTCTGCCTACGCTGCAAGGGGAATTGGCGTAAAGATATAGTGTAGGTAACGAAGTGGCTGCTTCTTTATCCACTGGACCATCACTGCCTTATTCAGCCACAGTCAATATCGAAGAGAAAATCACTCGCAGCAACACAACAACCTTCACCGGTGAATAAGGTGAAAGGTATTACCCCCAATCTTGCGGCCCACTTCTCTTTCCCCAGAGCCTCGTTTATTATATACCTTTGAAGTCGCAGTGGTGAAATGCGCTGTTAAGTTACTTTGACACCAACGCTTGTGGGTTCAAAGTTGCTGTGTTACCAGCAGAGGTGGCATCGCGCGAGTAATACTTGATGTATTGCAAGCGTTCATAGGCTACGGTAAACTCTTTACATCAGGTGGACCGTATGCTGGTATGCCTCCCGACGTTAAAAAAAAGCAGGGTGACAACGTGCAGATAGCTTTCACCCCAAATGGTCCACTTACTGCAGTCACCTTCGGGCGGGAGCACCTGGATACCAGCTTGGACCGTGTGATACGATTCAAAGACGAGCTGTGAGAATTGTCGACAATCCTAAGACTACACACGGTATTGAACCCTTATGTTTAAGGAGAGATTTTGCCTCCCTTTGTGTGTTCTACCGATTGTACAATGGGTTGTGTTCTGAAGAGTTGTTCGAAATGATGCCGACAGCTACTTTTTATAACTGCACCGCTCGCCAACGGCGGGGAGTTCACCCTCATACGCTGGAACCGCAATGGTCGCGTACTGTGCGGTTCCAGAGAAGTTTTCTTCCGAGAATTCTTAAGCTGTAGAATGAGCTCCCAGCCGAGGTTTTTCCAAGGGACTACAGCATGGAGTTCTTCAAGAAATGGGTGAAGAGGTTTTTTAGAGGGTCGGCAACACATGAGTGATACCCCTGGTGTTGCAAATGTCCATAGGCTACGGTGACTGTTTACCATCAGGCAGGCCGTATGCTTGATTGCCACCTTAGTGGTATTAAAAAAAACAACTACATAAATCTGAATCTTATACAAAATCTCCAAGATTAACTTGTTTAATCTTATCAGGTGCACCGCACGACACACGGTCCGTCACCGCCGCACCAACAGCTTCCACAACCGCAGCTTGCACAACAACAGCTACCGCAACAGCAGCTGCCACAACAACAGCTGCCACAACAACAGCTACCGCAACAACAGCTGCCACAACAACAGCTGCCACAACAACAACTGCCGCAACAACATTCGCAACAGGTAAATTATATTATAGAACATTTTGCTTTTCTACTAATATTTTATTGTCGGCATTCATACAACCATACGGCCCAACTGATGCAAAGTGAAAGTCACTCGCAGAAACACAAGAACCCTTCAAATAGCTGTTATTTGGGCGACTAAACTCGTGCAAGTTTAATACACCCTAACCCCTTCTCTTAATGACTGTCTGATGTATCGAAAACGGCCGGGAGTGGGGTGGGGGGGCTTAATCTGCTATCCAGCTCGCCGGAAATAGAGATAACTCATCTTTTGATAGGCTACTTTTGACACCGCTTAACTTGTGTGTTCGATTAGATTCTCCTCAATTACTTTACCTTAGACTCGAGGTTTTGAGCATGCCTTTTGCATTTATGAATAAAATTCTGGCGCTTCTTAATTACATATGCTTTACGAATAGATAATAAAAAATCTTGCAGTGGGCGCTCGCGGTCACATATTTTTGAAATAAAATCTTTTTTATTACTCGTGCGGTATAAGTAATATCTTTGCGCCCGTTGTTACTGGTGATAAGTCGTTATTTGCGCATTTGAAAATTATGACATGAGTTTTGAGTAAACCACACTCCATTTGAGTGCAACAAGTAAACTTGGCGCACGCAAATTTTTCTTGGCGCACGCAAATTGACGAGAAAAAATAATAATAACGCCCCTGGACCCCAATTTTGGATGACGGAATAGTTTCGCATTCGTAATAAAAAAATGTATCTGCAACTCGTGCGATGCGACAACTTATCGCACTAGTTGCACAATATACTAATTTGTAACAGTTTTTAGTTTTAATTTTTTATTCCACCAGCATTTATGAAATTACCATTAGTAAAGAAAGAAGAAATGGTGAAGAAAATGTGTGAATATAGAGGTCTTTTTTTAAAAACGGTTAATTACTATGTATTTATGTTAGCACATCTTTACAATAACTAAAAATAAGTAAGTAAAAATAAAGTGGTATGGTTGCCCATGCTGAAGTATTTGCAAACTCTTTTCAGTTAGACAACTATAATAATCTTTGTTACATTTTGTCTATTTTGTAAAAAGGTAAATATGTATTACACTTAAGCACTGTAATATAATTTCTAAATATAATTATTTCTATGTTTTTTGGTTGGGAAAAAATAAAATATGCAAAAAGAATACAAAATATGTTTATGTTATGTTTTAATCAGCAAAATTCTCAATTCCTTCCATTTTCACTATCTGTGCTCTCATTGAGGTCAATATCACTGTCGCTATCAGCCGTATTTATCTATGTAATCATCTACACCGTGTTGAATTCTTCGATATTCATTCTCATTTGAGTGCATGAACGCAAAACTTTTTCACTCTTCAGCCCCGATCTTGCTTACTTTTTCAGTCAATAATTTTTTTATTGAAGTTAAATTCATATTCACGTTTCTAGCGGCTACATATCCTTTCAGTTGAGACTGTATATTTTCAATTGGATTAAAATCTGGATGGTATGGTGGCAATCGCAACACAGTGTGCCCATGTTTGGCGAGTACCTTGTCCACGAAAAACTCTGTATACCTTTGATGTGCTGACATACACTGCCAGCAGCAAACCTTTAAAATATTATACTGTACGTATGTTCGCAGTTCTCTTGAATATGCTTCTCAAATTTGGAACCCGTATTATAATATTTACATCAATAGAATAGAGAACATTCAAAAAAAGTTCATCAGATATCTCTGCTTTAGACTTAATCATAAATATAAATCGGAAGATTACTTACTTATTGTGTCAAATTCCATTTATTACCACTCTCCAAACGTCGTGAGATCGGTGATGTCACGTACTTAATTAAAATTACTACTGAAGCTATCGATTGTCCCGAATTGTTGTCCAAACTAAACTTTAATATTCCCTCCAAATTTGCCATGAGGTACCATGCGCCGTATCACGTACCACTAGTTAAAAATAATTATCGTTTAAATTCATTTTTGTTACGAGCAACTAGCACATTTAATAAACTAAACCGTCAACTAAATCTTGACATATTCAATACGAGTGTACCGGCGGTGAGAGGGCTGCTAAGTAGTGTGTTCTTTTTTTCGAAAAATACGTAAACTAGTAATGTAGTAATATGTGTACTTTTCTATCATATTGTAAACCTTATATACTCGGTAGATCGGAAAACGGCGAAGAGAAGAAATATATATATATTTAAAAGAAAAATGTTGTTCAGCTGTGTATTATTTATGTTCGTGTTATGTGTATTTAGTCTAAATCTTATAAGTGAAGACTTGTTATTGGCTCTCTGTTATTTATAATTTTTTTAATGTAATATGATTTAAAAAGCTGTTGGTCTTCCAAAGAATAAATAAATAAAATATAATCTGGGGGTATCGTCAATTTTGGATCAACTAGAATTTTGCCTTTCTAACCAGTTGATCATGTCTTGTTTAATGGTGTTTGAATTGGGGGGTCTTTCAACATTTTTAATGTGATAAGGTGCGTTGTCGATAACCAGTGCAGAATCACTGGGTATATTTGGAATTCATTGATTAACCAGCTATTTCTCGTAGTTATCGTTATTCATTTCCTTGTGATAATGGTCTGAGTGTCCGTGGATTTATACGTTAAAAAGGCTCCGGGTACAAAGCCTTTTTGGTTTCCTGTTTACGATTATCAAACGTTGCCCTTTTGAAATCGGCTTTTTACTCCTTTTTGCTTAACATCACTCCAAATTTTTTCTTTAGTGAGATGTATGTATGTAGGCTCATCCATATAGACTATATTTTTTCCTTCTTCGCGTAATTTGCGTATTATCTAGGTGATCAATTCGATTGATACTTACATCGTCCTTTTCCGTAAGAACTTTTCCATAATCTTTTATTTTAGTGAACTTAAATCCCATGTCATGAAGTACACACATCAAAAGTGTCTAGGGATCAACATATATTTTTGCAATAACTTTTCTCCTGATTGATATTAATTAAAATTTTCTTTAAGGATTCATCAAATAAAGTGTTTTCGTTTGTCTACAGTAACGATAAACCAAGTCACCTTTGCATTAATAAAGAAATTTGCCATTTTCATAATAAAGGGATTTTTGACATTTGAACCACTAACATTAAAGTTCGAAAAAAAGACTGAAATAACAGTTTTCTTTAAAATTTTATTGGGTAACTTAAACAATTAATAATCCGTGTTTCTACCGCGAATCCAAATCACGCTGTGGAATGGCCGCCCATGTTCGTTGCAACAACAAAAAAAGGTCTTATTGCGACTGGATACCCTCCATATTCGGCAGAGCTCTTCTCTGTAGCATATCCCATGCATGGACACGGAGACAAGACCGATGCATTCAAATCACAACTCGAAGAGCTCCAACAATAACCGCCATGATGTTAGCCGTGACGCTTCATCACTCTTCAGGGAACTTAATTAGCGACCAAACAGTCAGAAACCGCTTGCATGAAGTGAACCTTCATTCCCGAAGACCGCTAAGGGTACCACCTATAGCAATGCACAATCGTAGGATTCGATATCAATGGGCTCTTGAACACAGAAATTGGGCAGAAGAACAATGGCGTTTCGTGTGCTTTTCTGATGAGTCTCGTTTTGGTATGAGACCAAGACGTATACGACACTGGAGAACCCCTGGACGCCAACAGCGATTAAAATCCTGCCAGGAAGTCCATCCTTATAGTGGTGGAACCATCATGGTATGGATCGGCGGAAGAACTGAGTTGATTTGGATCAGAGGCAACATCAACGCTCAAATTTATGCTGAGATGATTGTATCAGACGTCATCGTTCCTCTACAAGTGCAAATCGGTCCCTTATTTCAGTTAATGCATGATAATGCACGACCGCACACCGCAAGAGTTGTAAGACAGACTCTCGCCGCAGCTAACATCAATGTCATGCCCTGGCCTGCTCAGTCGCCAGACTTGAACCCGATTGAGCATGCATGGGATATGCTACAGAGAAGAGCTCTGCCGAATATGGAGGGTATCCAGTCGCAAGAAGACCTTTTTTTGTTGTTGCAACGAACATGGGCGGCCATTCCACAGCGTGATTTGGATGAACTCATTTTGAGTATGCCAAACCGATGTTCTTGTGTTGTTAGTGTTCGCGGTAGAAACACGGATTATTAATTGTTTAAGTTACCCAATAAAATTTTAAAGAAAACTGTTATTTCAGTCTTTTTTTCGAACTTTAATGTTAGTGGTTCAAATGTCAAAAATCCCTTTATTATGAAAATGGCAAATTTCTTTATTAATGCAAAGGTGACTTGGTTTATCGTTACTGTAGACATAATATCAATCAGGAGAAAAGTTATTGCAAAAATATATGTTGATCCCTAGACACTTTTGATGTGTGTATTTTTCTCAGCTTTTTAGCTTTAGCCTCAGATAATTTAGCTTTTAATGATTTTATTGTCGGCAGTTCATTAAAATTGAAGTGAAAATCGTACACCATTCTTCGAACAACATTATAATGAAAATCGTCCATATCTAAACGAAATTCGTTTTTTGGTCCCCTTTTTTTGGGAGAAACTCATTTAAGTTTCTCCCAAAAAAGGGGACCAAAAAACGAATGGAATGTGTTTCAGTACTGACCACGTTTAATATATTGTCCAAAGTTCTTCTTGAAATTCCAGTGGCATTTGCAACTCTCTCATGAACCTTCTTAAAATAATTATTTACTTACATTGTCATCCGCTTTTTTTTTTTAATCTGTCGGCTTCGGTTACGAAACATTGTAGATAATTTCGCGTGACTGGCCTCGTAGTGGTTTCCCTTTTTTTCCTATAGATGCCGTCGTACAATTGTGATTTAAAGTTTAAAGAACTCTATATATTTTGAACTGGACGCGACCGCACTCTATCGCATTTGAACCACGCCTGGCAAACGTCATATAGGTAGTGTGCGACGGAGATAACGCTCTACGAAGCCAAAATTAGCTGATTGTCTCTTTCCAAAGTGCCGCCGGGCACTGTATTTTGTCATATGGATTGTTTGAACATATTGTCGGGGACAAGATTATTCGAATACAATTTATAAGAACCGATGGGTTTGTAACTTTTTCTAATCCTCCTAACTGTATTATGTGACTGAGCTGAACTAACTGGCATGTTTATTTTATTACTGATATGTTTGATTCAACATCCATTGTATTATATATAAATGTTTTGTTTGCAGGTTAGACTGGGTATCCTAGAGCAGCAACAACTGGTGTCCCATCCCCACCACTCGCTTCACAACATACCGCAGCCACACACTATTGGTAATGTACACATATTATAAAAGAAAAAATCGGCCAAGTGCGAGTCGGACTCGCGCACGAAGGGTTCCGTACCTGTTGCCGTTATCAATATCGAGCAAAAAAATCACGTTTGTTGGGAGCCCCCTTAAATATTTATTTTATTCTGTTTAGTATTTATCTAGTATATTATTATTATTTGTCTAGTATTTGTTGTTATGGCGGCAACAGAAATACATCATCTGTGAAAATGTCAACTGTTTAACTATCACGGTTCACGAAATACAACCTGGTGACAGACGGACGGACAGCGGAGTCTCAGTAATAGGGTCCGTTTTACCCTTCGGGTACGGAGCCCTAAAAGGACCGATCGCTGTGGAAGTCTAAATGTACCTATGTTCAGCAGTGGACGTTCTTTGGCTAAAATGATAATGACGATGAATTTGAGAGTGTTCAATAAATATGTACGTAAAAAAAAATATAGTGGGTTTCCGATAGTGAGACGACACACGCTTGACGGATTTAATTTAGGTTTAAAATTTTCAGGACAAATGCAACCGACGCAAGGATACGCACCGCCTGCTATGATGCCGGCTCAATACATGCAGGTATGATTTTTTTTTGGATTATAATAGAAGAGCTTGATGGCGCAGTAGTAACGCTAGTTTTTCACCGACGTTCGTGGATTCGATTCTCTCGCAGGACAAACATTTGTGTGAATGGATGATATTGTTTTTGAGAGATGTAGGGCGCACAAAACAGCCCGGCTGGTGAAGTACCTCCACCTCACAGAACAACCGTAGCCAAATAACAACTCTCCGGAAGGTTGTTGTGTTCCTGCGTGTGAGTGAGGTCGCCAGTAAGCTCCTAAGGAGTTACTGTGAACGCAGCAGAGTTGGCATTGTGCGATTGATACTTGATCTATTACAAGCGTTCATTGGGTGTTCGCTTGCTTTAGGGCTAGATGGCGCTGTGTAATTTGTTAGACATTATTTATTGAACAGTTTTCTTTTTATACTACGTCGGGAGACATACAAGCTTACGGCCCACCTGATGTAAAGCGGGTACCGTAGCCTATTAACGCTTGCGATATATTATGTATTACTCGCGCGATGCCTCCTCTGCTGCTTACACAGCAACTCCTTGGGAGCTTACTGGTGACCTCATTCACACGCAGGAACACATCAACCGTCGAAGAAGTTGTTATTTGGCCGCGGTTTTTTGTGAGGTGGAGGAACTTCCACAGACGGGCTGCTTTGATGCGCCCTACCTCTCTTAAAACATCCATACCAAGACAAACTGCCATGTTCATGCACACAAATGTTTGCCTTGTGTGGGAATCGAACCAACGAGCGTTGGTGTCAAAGTCGCGCCATTCACGACTGAGCCACCGAGCTCGTCGTAATTTTGCGAAAGTCAAATTTACATGCAATTTGATCTTACCTCCTTTGTGTGCTTTCACCACCATTGGTACATGTGAAGCACATAAAGCAGGTTAGATCAAATTACATATTTATTTAGAGCACGATGGCGTCGTTGCGTGTGTCAATCTAACCAAACACGCAGTTTAGGCAACGTCGACCGCAGCCTGTCTATGGAAGGGTTTATTATTTTGATAACTATATTTTTAGATATTTTTTTGATTAGCCGTTGGTACGGCTGTTGTCGATAGACGACAGTCGTTAAGCTAAGTCTTGGTAAGGCCTTGAAAACACTGGCCTCCGCCAATCCGCATTTGAGCAGCGTGGTGGATGCTCCCTACAGCGGGATGAGTGATGTGGACACATTTATTTATTTAAAGTGAAAACTGTTTTTCTCAAAATATGCAGAAGGTTACATTTAGTTTATTAATGGAATTGGCGACATCAGGGCACTCACGTTGAGCAAAGCCAGGTACATTTTACGTAATTATTTTTGGCGAGCTCTGTGGTGCAGCGGTTAATATTGTGACTTTGTCACCGACACGTTCGTTGGTTCGATTCCCACACATGACAATAATTTGAATGCATTTTTTGATGCTACGTCGGGAGGCACACAAGCATATGGCCCACCTGATGTTAAGCGGGCGCCATAGCCTATTAGCGCTTGCAATATATTACGTATCACTCGCGCGATGCCTCCTCTGCTGCTTACACAGCAACTCCTTGGGAGATTACTGGTGACCTCACTCACACGCAGGTACACAACAACCCTCTAGGGAGTTGTTATTTGGCCGCGGTTTTCTGTGAGGTGGAGGTACTTCCGCAGACGGGCTGCTTTGATGCGCCCTACCTCTTAAAAATGACATGAACATGTCAGGTTGTTTTAAAGAGAGGTAGTTTTCTAAAGTGCTTCAGAAATGATCTACTAATTGTTTAAATCTTAGATTGAAGTCAGCTTTAGTGTTTTAAACTTTTGTTTGTTTTTAAACTTGCAGCCGGCGACCCAGAGCGGTAGTGGGGGCGTATACGGGGGGGCAATGTTCGCGCAGCCCCCGGCGCCTTACCCTCCCCACATCTACCCACATCATAACTACGTATGTATTCATATTTATTTCTTCAAATCTACTTCTATCTACTAATCTCTCGACGAGCTCGGTGGCTCAGTCGTTACTGACGCGACTTTAACACCAACGCTCGTGGGTTCGATTCCCACACAAGGCAAATATTTGTGTGCATGAACTTGTCTGTTTGTCTTGGTCTGGATGTTCTAAGAGAGGTAGGGCGCATCAAAACAGCCCGTCTGTGGAAGTTCCTCCACCTCACAGAACACCGCGGCCAAGTAACAACTTCCTAGAGGGTTGTTGTGTTCCTGCGTGTGAGTGAGGTCATCATACCTTTCTCCATACGATAGTCTTTCATTATTGTGACCAGTGTTTGCAGTTCAGATGGTGTTTCTGCTAATATCACGGCATCGTCTGCATACAGCAGACAGTTCACCACTAGGTTACCCATAGGCAATCCTACATTCGTTGACCTTATTCTCTGCAGACAACCATCGAGATACAGGATAAACAGCCTAGCAGATAGCATGCAACCCTGTTTGACACCAATTTTGACATCAAACCAGGGTGACATGCCACCAGCTATCCGCACACATGCAGAGCATCCCTTGTAAGTGGACTGCACAGCCCTGAACCGTCAATCCCATATCTCGGCAATATGTTCCACTGTACCTTTCGTACAACGCTATCAAATGCTTTCTCAAAATCCACAAAACTGCTGAAAACTTTTTGGTCGAGTTGGAGCGAGACAACTGGACCCGTACATCGCCTTCCATTTCGAAATTTCCTCCCTATGCCTCCCACAGCATTCCATCGGATTACACCCTCATTCTCCTTTCATTACCTTTCCATATACTTTTGCTGCTAAGCTGATCAAACTGATGGCCCTATAGCTGGCGCAGTCCATGCGTGACCCGTTGCCTTTATACAAGGGCACGATGACAATGCGTCTCCAGCCCATTGGGACCCCTCCAGTTCTCCAGCATAGATTGCACAAGTACCAGATGTACCCGGACGTAAGTCCCACCTACTTTCATCATCATCAGCTGTGATCAGATCAAATCCCGCTGATTTTCAATTTTTCAAGCTTCGTATCGACCATTTGATTTCTTCTTTTCGTCGGACGCCGTCGACGTGGAGTAAGCATCAGACTCACTCTCATTGTCAGCGTCCGACGCATAGTCATACATTTCTTCAAAATATTCACTCCACCGTTTTAACACTTCCTGAGTATTCGCAAGAATGACACCAGCTTTAGACTTTATCTTATCCATTCTGGATGCCGACGAACCACTCCGATACTTCTTTGCCACTCTCCAAAAGGGTTTGGTTTTTTTTGCCTTCGGTTTTTCGTCAGCCTCTCTTCCTCATTCATAATTTGTATGTCGTATTCGTATGATTTTTCGATCTATCCGATATTACGCGTATGGTGGGTAGTTGTGCAATGAGAAATTCAATGCAATTCCTATCAGACTATAATTTTAAATCTTGTAATCAATGTTCAGGAAAATACGGAACGAGAGGACAGTCCCAAGACGTCGTCACTTGCCGCCGTTTGCATTAAAACTCCATTTTTTCCAGTGTCGATCTCTTGATTCTGCCAAAGCTCACCACCGTGCGCGCGCTTTCGTTTCGTTTTAAACATCCATTCACATGACCGGTTGCGACATGTATATAAAATAAACCTATTATGTTTTTAATATCAAAAATTGGTTTCGTATACTCTGACACTTTCATATTGATGGGGCTACCAACCGATCAAAAATACACAGCATCTCACTTGTCTCCGAATGGGGTAGACAGGGTCGTCATGTTCACCGATCCACACATTTCACCTTCGTACACATTGTAATATCATTTCTTATTGTACTTACTAGGCGACGCAAGCAGGGGGCGTGACGTACTACAGCTGTGCGGAGCAGGAACAGCTGCCTCGCCCACAGAGGCGACCCACTGCCGCCATACCCATAGTGCGACCGGCCGCCACAGACAGGTATGTCATCATGTATATCATCTAGCTGTGCCCGGCGCCGCTTCGCCGGTCGGTTGTGTTTTTTTTATTATCACTAAACCTTCTCGGTAATGTGCATATAACCCAGAAGTTTCATCACAATCGAATGAATGGTTTCAAAGTCTTGACCGTTAACATAGGTAGGGCGCATCAAAGCAGCCCGTCTGGGGAAGTACCTCAACTGAGGTCACCAGCAAGCTTCTAAATTACTGTGTTAGAAGCGGAGGTGGCATCGCGAGTGATACTTAATGTATTGCAAGCGTTCGTAGGCTGAGGTAACCGCTTTACATCGGGTGGGCTGTATTGCTGTCACTCTATGTAAAAATCAGTATCTTCGCCAAATCCTTAGGCTTACGTAGCGGACCCCGCCAATCCTAATGGATTAGGAAATGGAATAGCGCGAGGAAGAATAAGTCTTAAAATGAGTATTACAATTTATTATCTTTTTTTTATGTCATGTTTTGGTTTATGTCATGTCGCGTCAAATCTCGGAAGGTATAAAATGCCACTTTTCTAAGAGAGGGAGGGCGCATCAGAGCAGCCCGTCTGTGGAAGTACTCCCGTCTTTCCGAAGAAAAAACTAGGGAATTAAAAGCGCCAAAGTTGGCAACCCTTTTAGTTTATATCTTACGGAGAATCCGTCGATTGTATACGTCATTATTATTTTATTATGCAGAAAAACGTTACAGCTTTATTTAGATGTAGTACTGTTACCAATCCTACTAATATTATAAATGCGAAAGTTTGTATGTATGGATGGATGTTTGTTGCTCTTTCACGCTTAAACGGCTGAACGGATTTGAATGAAATTTGGCACATAGATAGATTATGGTCTGGATTAACACATAGGCTATGTTATTCGACTCCACGCGGGCGGAGCCGCGGGCAGCAGCTAGTAACATATATATTTCCAGGCCGGCCAACACGACTGAGAAGGACAACATAGACAGAATCGTCGAGAACATGTTCGTGAGGAAGCCGTGGCCCGCGACACACGGCGGCGGTGAGTACACACTATTATTATGGCTTTTATGTTACGATTGTGAATCTCGGCCATTTGATAGGCGCGCGCGGGTATATAGATCCAACACGTAGACGCAGATTCGAAGAGATTGATGTAACGTAGTACATTAATCGCGATCCGCTCCTGGGGATATCATCGGAATATCTCCTCCATTTGGTCCTCTGTTGGCATTAGAACTATATAAAAAACTAAACTTTGTCTATGAAGATGTGTGCTGTCTGGTTACTTTTACTGTTTCTATATTCTATAATTATATTGTTAAAAAATGCAAATTGTATGAGAAATTTTCCACCACCTCGCAGAAAGTTGCTGTGTTAGCAGCAGCAACGTTAATAGGCTGCGGTAAGCTCTACATTAGGTGGGCCATATGCTAGTATGCTTCTCGACGTTGTGTAAAAAATCTTTAGTAATTATTTTATGTTTTTCCATGAAGATAATATACGCATGTGGCAAAAATATTCACTTCACGCCTGGCTCGATTACCAAATGAACAATTGAAGTAACCAAGGATTATTCAGTTTTTCTACAAGGAGGTTACATGTTAATTTTCAACTATGATTTTGTTAGTATATTGTTAAGATTCATTTGTAGCGATCGTATAATTGGCTGCACGTTATTTAATTTTCATATTCGAGAAGTTTATTATAAGTATGGTTAATAATTTCTAATATAAAAAGCGGAACGGTTTGCTTGATTGTTTGAACGCTAATCTCTGCACTAAACTACGAGTCAGATTTGAAATATTCTTATTGTATTTGATAGCTCAATTCTTGAGGAAGGATATACGACATCACTATACGAACCGTAAAAGCCGAGCAAAATGAAGGGAAAGTTCGAAAAAGCAGTTTTCCACGGGTTACCGGCATACGCGCGGATGAAATGTGAGCTGGCACTAGTATATATAATATATATATCGTATTTTTTATACCACTAAGGTATTAAGGCCTACTTGATGGTAAGCAGTTAACGTAGCCTGCGTACATAATATATAAATCAGTCGTTAACGGAAATTCATTTTTGTTGAATAAAAATAGACTACATTTTGTTAGTGAAGCTGTAAGTGTAAATCTATTTATGTGAATCAATAGATTTACACTTTGGTTATTTTACAGGAGAGCATAATAAGAATGCAGGATGAAAGAATGACGAAACAGATACACCAGACTAAGACTCATTTACTATGACCAAATTGGTCGTATTCTATCAGAAGGTGATGCCAGGAGCTTTAGGAACCATGAATGCTAAAGAAACGAGTGTGGCATCTAAGGACCGCGTCTTATGGCGCTCGGTTCTCTCTGCCTACCTCTATACCTACACAAATTATTCAATTCAATAGATATTGGAAGTATATAGCTTCGAAAAACATATTTAAAATAAACATCGTGAATAAAATCAATGGTAATTTGCAGCACGCAAACGAGCGATCTTCCTTAATCTCGAACCCGCAAATCATAAAACCGCTAAAAATGACTTTGAACTTCACTGACGATTTTTATAAAAGTCGATTAAGCTCAAGTTCCGTGCATCCGATTATTCGATCACTGTTGAGAAGTAGTGTAATTAGTTAGTTAGATAGTTGATAATTACTTAGTTAGAGCTTGTATAGTACGAACTGACAGAAGAATATCTTAACTTTTATTTGCCAGAACATACAATAGTTTACATTGATGTGTTACAAATAGGTAGGTACAGTGCGTTGGCCTTATATTCTAAAGGCATGTAAATTAAATACAAGGCAGCAGAAGCAGACGAAGAGGATGTTAGAAGGACTACACACTATGTCCAATTATTTCATTTTTAAATTCGTCGCATATACAATGTGACCCGTCGAAGTGACTCGCCGTTTTTTGCCGCCGCAGGCGGTTCTGTAGGTTTACTGTTACATATCTTGTTAATCCATCGATTACGTTAAAATACACCTTTTACAGAGGTTTTTGCCGATGATACTTAAGTCTGCGTTGGCGATTTCGACATAAATGTTAGTTATACCGCGTATTAGCTTATGGTAGCCATTCGATTAATAATATATTAGTTATTATTTTAATTATTAATAATTTAGCTAAATCGGTACATAAGTATTAGGCTCAAACAGACTGACTGTTAATAGAACGCCGACTGCAAGAGAACTGCACAGTCGGAGGGCAGAGGGAAACGGGAGGGTTGAAGCAGTTACAGCAACTGCGGTACAACTGCATCGAAACTTCAATTTTACACCTGACGTGCAGCTCTATTGCAGGCCATCTATTTAGAGGGGCGTAGAGTATTTTTTTAGCTTAGAAAATAATAAATATGTTTATACAAATAAATGCGAATTAGTAATACGAGCGTAGAGTGAAATTGTCATTGTGCTTTTCTCAAACGATACCTCATAAGGGAAGGAGAATATTTCTCCCCCGCTGTCGCCCTTAGGATGCCAGCATTTTACATGGTACTAAATTAATATAAATGTTAAATATAAAATACATAATTTGAATCAAATATCGCTCTTCGATCAATTTTATATTGTTTATGAGTGTCAAGAGTACCTATTATATATATATCCATATTATATGATGCCATAATTTTTTTTTTTAGGGTAACGAATATGGCGATTGACAGTTTTGTTTCTTAGATTATACACAGTAATGCAGTAAAAGTGAGTCCTGAAGTAACGCGAAACGCGTCTTCTTGAGTCACTTCGCAAGACCCGGTTTGTCTTATTGGTTAAACGAAAGTCTTCATATAACACAACTAGTGTTTTATATACCTGTGCTCGTTTTACTAGTTTGCTTGTACGTATTGAAGACCACTATTATTTGACCTTGAGTGTCTTCCGTCTCTTTCTCAGTAATCTACTCAGACAGAGACGAAACTCTTAATTTAGTAAGAGATGGAAGGCATACATAAATTGATCAAATATTTCATTATTCCAAAGTTTTTCAGATCATGGTCTCTACTTTTACGTGCTAAAATGATATTTATGTTCACAGATTCCAAAGATAAACAACAATCAGACAATCGCAGCTCGCAAGAACCACAGAGTAAAGAAACATCACTATCTGACAGCTTAACATCTAGTTCAATATCCACTGACTCAAAACCTTCCGACATTAAAGAGGATAAATTGGAAGACGCAAAGGAGGAAGAAAGAAAACCAGAGAAAGAGATTAAAGAATCCGAACCAGTAACTAATCAAGAAAGTATAGGTACAGATGCCTGACTGGTAAGGATAAAATATTATGAGTGTTATCAAGCTAAATACTATAGTGGGAGATAATTTTATTTATAGGACGGTCACACTGAATTAAAACTACTATTTGAAATATTTTTTGAAGCTGGCAACATGTGCGGCAAACTTATTTTTTCCAAGTCCTCATATTTTAAGTGCATTTTATTGTTATTCTTTAATTTAATCAAAAATTCAAAATTGTGATTCCTCGATTAGATTGTCATAATCATGTCTTTGGGATATGGATTTCCCAATTATCAGAAATTGTTTTGAACAAATACACTCGCGTGTAACGAGAGTTGGTCGATCTCAGTTATCCTAATAACCCTTAATGAGAAATTATAAATGTGAAATATAAAAGCACAGTCTCTAGCACGATTTCTTGTTTTCCATTCGGAGGAAAAAAAAATACGAACATCTTCGAATTCAGCTTGCAGAAACGGACGGTGTAAGTCATGAATAGGAAGAAATACAAGTTATGAATAGGAAATTGTGACCCCTTCATATTTTCATTCTTTTTATCTCAATTATTTTAGTTGTAAAAAAGAGTTTTTTAATCTTACATATTTTAGTAGACGGAGAATGGAAATGTGAGAAATAATTGACACTTTTGACACCTCATCCTTCGTTAGTATGTGTAGAGAGAAATATTGACTTTATGATTTCTTTTTTGTTTGTCGATGCGGCGTAAGTAGTAATTTATTGGAACGTGTGTTTTGTTTTTAATTTTATTTATTATTTTGCGTTTCGGTCACGCTAGAATTAAAACTATTTAGGGTTAAAATGTTTATGTAACTAATAGCCAAATAAATTCTTAATCATATTCCACTATTGGGATGCACGCCTGCATTCAATGTGAGTTTACACATTTATCTACTACGCTGAATCAGTGCTGTCTGGTGGAAGTTTTATTTTACAATGATTTTAAAGTCATCAATTTGTCTTAATGACTGTCATCTATCGACATAACTTCAGGGACGGCTTAACGTGTTCGATTACGGGCATCTATAAATAAACTTATCCATATCCAGACTATGGTCGAAGTTGCTTAACTTTTTTGTTAGATTAGACTTGTCCGCGTAAAAACAAGCTCAATTAATGACATATAATTAAATAAGCTTGCTTGTATTTATAATAACTAAAACAGATGAATTTTGTTTAAAAATAGCAACACTGGCTAGGAATGCGATAATTTTTGTACCTATTCTTGAATTAGGGTAAAAAAGCTGCATTTCAAAACTAAATTAGATGAAATCCCTTTCATAAATAGCAACATTGTCGGCTAGAGATGGGTTAATTTTACATGGCTATCTATAAAGGTAGGGTAGAAAGCAAAGCTTTATTGAGATTTGAATAACTAAATTAAATGAACTCGGTTCAATAAATGGCAACATTATCGGCTAGTGATGGGATAATTTCTGTGTCTATCCATAAAAGTAGTGTAAGGGTAGAAAGCAGTTGTACTATAAATTTTATTTTAGTTTATGTGTAAGTTGTACTTTGTTATATGTAATCAATCATACTCGAACTGTATATTAATATTGTATATTTTAAAATGTGTGACCGTCCTTCTATGAATTATATTCAAAATATAACTATTTGGCTGTGTCCTATCTTATTGGGCTGTAAAAGCTATACATGAATATAAATTCTTTCGACAATATATCTTAAGAGTTCAAAGTCGTTTAGCAAAATTACCTCTGACAATTATTGTGCATTACTGTATATTTAGTAAATTAAAGCTAAGCTGCTTTTGAAACTGACATTTTAACCATAGATTTTTATAAAGAGCCATTTTTAATAAAATCAACAATCAAAATGTCATTTTGACATTTTCAGTTTTACAGCCCAATTTATCATAAATCGAAATTTTATTAACTCCAACTGTAACATAAATTATGTCAATGTAAATTAGTGTTTTCCTAAGTTTTAACTTGACTGATAGTTTTTTTTATTTATTCAGTGCCAGCTTAAGCTATTTGGAATCATCACATAAAGTTAACATTATTAAATTTATTAAAACTCCTATTGATGACCCCAAGATTACTTTTCTAAGTTCCACCATAAGAGATACACGAAAGAAAGCTCCGTTTAAATTCAAGGTGTGAATATTTCCAGTTTCGAGATCTCAAATTTTCCGTTTCTATACAATCCGTATGTTAGTATATTTGTACTAACATACAACAGTTATGTGCTTAGTAACCTCTGATATTAGCACTCCCATGTATTTTAACCATTTCTGACACTCTCCCATAATTTCTTAGATGTTATAGTAAAACGTTTGTTTTCAAAAAAAATAAGTGTTAAATTCAAAAAATAACACTTTGATGCATCACATTAACATTGAATATAAAAAAAAAAATTGAAAAGGAAAGCGTAAAAGATTGATTAAAAAGTTTACGTTTTTTGGTGACGCCGTTTGCTTTCCCGCAATCAACAAACTGTATATCATACACTGGTAAATTATGTTGAACGCCATGCCAAGAGTTCATTCATGTGACAACTATTGAACTTCATTTCGGTAATGGACGTACATTTTCGCCATTTACATCGAGACCATGTTTGACAATTACGCGGAAATTTGTAAAATAAATAATAAAGTTTGGAATCTTCCATTAAAACCATGCACATTTTCTACGTTGTCGACCTTGTAACCTTGGTATGTTACAACTACGTACAGCGAGTACGTAATCGCGAGAGTATTCCGACTTGCGCGAGCGTTTAACACACTAAGCGACGTATTTCGCCGTATCCAAATGAACGATAGTACCGTATGGTTAACTAAAGCTGGCACGTTCACAGTATAGTCTTGTATGGTCGTTTGCGATTTACATTTGTGGGATAAGACGATCAAAGATTTAAAGTCCAGAAACAAAAGGCATGAATTCAGATATGTATGTAAGTTTCTCAAAGAAAAATAACTTAAATAAAGTAAATATAGTAGACGTTGGACTACGTCTCCTATATTATATTTACTTTATTTAAGTCTCTTGGTTATCATGACGTTCACGATCTTCAATATTCTGGACAAATGATGCGATGAATGTCCGTGTCATGCAAATTATAAAAGCCAATTTAACTCGGCCACGATTTGCCGTGGACGTCGACGACGACTATATTGTGACGTGAGAATTGTAAAATGGTACGCAGGGAGACGCGACTCGTCCTTGACGATTTGTTTATCCAAAGCTACTCGCGCATCGACGTGAGAGTAGTTCGTATTAGAAAATGCTTACGTGTGATGAAACTGATTTGTTCAATAAATATCGCCTCTATCTGAAACGTTAATATACGAGTCGGTACTTCGATCCATAATTGATTCAGAGACTGAATTCATACCAATTTTAAACTTTATTTTAAATTACATCGGTACCCTTGAAATGGTGAAAGTAGTACGGTAAAATATGTGTATATACGCTAATATAACTTCCCAAAGTAAGCTGGTATTTGTTTGGTCAAACCTTTTCGTTGAGAACTTAGTCCTTTTCATTTTAGGGAATGCGTATTTAGTTTTTGGGTAAAACAAAAATCTTAAAAGTAATACGACGGGGGTTTCAGGGGGCTGAATAATTTGAGTATATAATCAATAAAAAAAAGTTGACGAAATCAAAATATATTTTTTGTTTATGATAATGTGTATGGATATAAGATTTATACCAACTTATTTATATGTATCTTAAATATTGTTGATATTATGTTGAATTTGATTTGAATGTAACATTCAAATTATTCACTGTGAGATCTTAGATGGAACTGCACTATATTATGTATTCACATTTCCAAATATTGTAAAATCATAGGTTATGTGAAAAACGTTGTTTTTGTAAACTAGTCCTTTTTTAAGTGTTTGCGCGGGCCCCTTATGGGATCGTATTATAATGAAAAAAGTACGTAATCTATCTGATTCATATCCTAATAATATCATAGTCGACTAAAGCTGATGCTTGCGCCAAGGTTTGGAATAAAAGCATCACCCTTAGTAGATATGGATATTTACAACATGTAACATAGGCAATTATCAAGGGCTTCTTCAGTACGCGAGTACTTAATAGTGGAATAAAGTAACAGTTCTTTGTTTACGAAAATTATGGAGACTATTGGATACAATATGCTGTGAAAGAGCTGATTTATTTGGCAATGACACACTAGAGTGATATAAGTAGTAGATCGACTAGCGCACTTAGGTCTTTTCTGACATAATTGCCAATGGGCGCGTTACGAGTACTAGGGTTCAGACTATCCATGACCGCAAATAGTGGCAGGTGTTTTAAACAGAATGTTTCTCTGTCATCATTAGGCGAACTGCGAGTGGCTAACTCTGTTTCCGGTTCGATAATATATATTAAATGAAGTGTCCATACAGCGCGTACTGTACGCAGTTTGCGGCGTTTCGCTTTCCGTCGCATTCAGTGTGCGGTCGTTATGCAGCGAAACAAATTTCAGGCGGCGACAGTACGCTCACTACGCCCTGTCGTTACGTTGGTCACGGCTAGCAAAACGAGCGATAGTGCTTGTGATAATAACTCAGTTTGCCTTCTTTTCCAACAGTTTGCAAGCTTTTCGAGGATAATTTTCTATAGTTCGTCGCTTATGCGATATCGAATCTACTACAGGTTCGCCGCTCAGAGTCAGCTAGCGGACAGTGAGCCGTAATTAATTATTGTTATTACGAGTATTATGGGTGATTAATCGCGAGTGATTTAACTGTGCTCAGGACCGTCGCAGCGCTTACATGAGTACGACGAGTTGGAACGTTTCTTTGAAGTTATGCTACTGCTTATTTTTCTCTATTGTGGTTATAGTACCTCTATAATTAAAAGTCGTATCTTTTCATGTACTGATTGTTTCCTGCATACCAGCTCTAATGTTACTAGTTGTACATAGAATTATGAAGATACAGAGCGTAATAACTATTTCTCAAATTAGATTCCATATTAATGTAACCGTAATTTAATTTTAACATTCGCTGGAAATTAACTTCTACGACACTTCCATTGTCTTGCGTAGAAATTAAATGAAGTGAATATAAACCGAATGTTACAACATTAAAGTTCATTAACAAGTGTTTATACGTAAAATGTTATTTTGTAGGGTTTACCCTTGAAATCAAATTCATTGATAATTTAATTGCATAGTCGAAGTATTGAGTAAACTTTTTATTATAAATTTTGCTCACATGAGATTGAATCCCAATAGTATTTAGTTCGAAAAGTAGCCACGAAATTCGTGCGTGTTTGGCGCTACTGTCGTGTAGTTTATACCTATCAATCGAAATTGGTTTCAAGTGGAGATATTCTGACTTTTATTTACTCGCTCGTTGTTTGGAGTATATGATACAGAAGTCGTAGTTTAGTTTTTGTGCGTATGTGGAGCGAGGCAAATTGTCCCCAAGTGCGCTCTTAAGCTTATGTACCCTATGGCACCAGTTCTGTTAAGCGATTTTTGACGTTGCTACTTTGGATTTAAAGTTCTAAGACGTCATCATCATTGTTATAATTCTTATAGTAAAATTCTTAGTAATAATTAGCAAATTTTCCTCAGTTTGACTTTGATATAAAATTCTTTTAGAAAACCGAAAAGACTGAAAGCGAAATTTATTCGTCATAATACTTTGTACCGTAGCGTTGTTGCTATACTGTTCATAATCTGTTAACAGCAGATTACGATTTATATATATATACATTATATATAATTGTGAAGATTATTTCCACGTTTTGAAAACCCAAACACACTAATTAAACCTTTTTTTTTACTATTTATCCAGGCTAATCTCTGAAATGGTTGAACCTATTTTAGCGAGGCTTTCATTGGCATATATAGATGAGTTTCAGAGAGTAATTTAAAGTACCTACTAATTATTCCGAAGTTCTTCAGGGCATCAGCGTAAAATTACAAATGCCCAGGTTCTACTTTTCTGGTCCGGATTATGTAAAGTAGTTTCTGTAGCCCGCTTGTAATACAGGAAGCAATGCTCGCCACTCTAACTGCTACATAGCAACTTCTAGCTTACTGGTAATCTTACTCACTCGCAGGGACACAACAACCCTCCAGAGAGTTGTTAATTCACTGAGGTTTTCTGTGAGAGTTCACTTTTCTAGTAGGACTCCTTTAGTGCGCCCTACCTTTCTTATTTTATACATATATTATATCTTAGCTAGAATGGGAAAAAAATATTATGCGAGTTTATCATAATATTATGTTTACTATATAATGGTTATATTCGGCAAGCTAGTACACAGCGACAATTCACATTACACACAGCACCATTTTTATTCTTATTGCGTGCGCCATAAGGACGTTACAAGTGTCAAATAGTCCAGCTTGAGGTGTCGCTGTGGGTACATATTAAAAAATATGTAGGTAGTCGTAAATCTTAATTATTTTGTTTGTAACGTTGAAAATCGCTACAGAACACATTAGTGAAATGAAGTAAATTGAATTATTGTTAATAGAAATCACTCAGTTAACAACTGGCAATAAAGTTACACTAGATTTTCAAA
This sequence comes from Pyralis farinalis, assembly GCA_947507595.1. NCBI lineage: Eukaryota > Metazoa > Arthropoda > Insecta > Lepidoptera > Pyralidae > Pyralis > Pyralis farinalis. The sequence goes on along the minus strand of OX382282.1, from coordinate 5,677,314 downwards.
GGATATTTTCTATAAAAATTACGATAAAATATATTAAAAAAGAAAATGTAAATGCTTTTGTAACTAAGTTGGTTATTTATTATAAGTAAATCTTTGAAAACTCATTCTGTTGTTTTATTTTGTACTAGAGGATTCCCATTACTGCGTACATTTTCTCATGGGAATTCCCAAATTACAGTTACTCCAATATTTATCTATAATGTGGTGAATTCGAGAACTATGGCCGCCATTTTGAGATTGCATGTAATTTTTGAGCAGATTGAAGTGAAGCGACGCTGACGAGCCTGGTGGCGTTGTGGTTAGCAATGGTCACTTTAAGGCTCAGGGTTCGATTTCCACACATGACAAATATTTGTGTGCATGAACATGCTTGTTTGTATTGGTGTTTTTATGAGACAGGTCACAAAGTAACCTGATTGAGGAAGTATCTCCACCTCACGGAGAACCGCAGCCACATAACAACTCCCTGGCGGGTTGTGGCATATCTGCTAGTGAGTAACCAGTAAGTTCCTAAGGTGTTGCAAGGTCAGCAGCAGCGGTAGTACTTCCTGTATTGCAAGGAAGGTTCATAGGTTTCGGTACCCAAGTTAAATAAGGTGGTCCGTATAAAGATCGGTGAGAGGTGAGAGGCGTGAGAGTCTTGTCATTGAGCTTAATCGGGTTTTGGACCTCATTAGTAAATGGGGTTTCAATAACCTGGTTGAGTTTAATGCCAGAAAAACTCAGGTGTGCGTGTTCACAACAAAAATGTCCCCATTTCACCCCACTCCCAGTCTTCAGGGCGCTACCCTCAATATGCGCGATAGTCTGAATATGCTGGGCATGGATATTCGTTGCGACCTAAACCAACGAAATTACATCGAGAGCCTCATTTTAACAGCTTCAAAGAAACTGAGTCCTGAACAGAGTGCGCCGGTTCTTCACGCCGGACCAGCTTTGTCTTCTTTATAAGACTCAAGTTCGGGCCTGCGTGGAGTATTGCTCGCATCTCTGGGACGGCACCGCACAGTATCTTCTCGAGGCTCTCGACAGGTTGCAGCGACGGGCTATCCGCATAATCGACGACTAAGAGGTCGCAAAACACCTAGAACCTCTGCAACTTCGTAGGGACATAGGATCCCTAAGTACATTTTACCGCCTGTACCATGGTGAGTGCTCTGAAGAACTATTTTCCCTTATCCCACCCTCTCCCTTCCATCATAGAACCACACGTGCAGGCTTGCGATGTCATCATTCCACTGTAGAGGACATTAGTTCTCGTACTAAAAAGTTCGAAAACTCGTATCTCTGTCGAACTATTAAAAAGTGGAACGCCTTGCCTGCACATGTGTTTCCTCCTTCCTACAACATGGGATCCTTCAAACGAAGCGTGAAGAAGCACCTTGCGGGCCAGCATGGCAGCGTCAACTGACAGGACACTGTTGTCCTTGTCACTATGCACGATTGGTGTCAATGTCGTGTCATTCACGACTGAGCCACCGAGCTCGTTATCTACCTAGGACAGATAGTCCAGATAGGTAGATCCAACTTCGAGAAAGAGGTCTCTCGACGAATCCAATCGGATGGGCAGCGTTTGGGAAATTGCCAAAGATATTCTCGTCCAAAATACCTCAATGTCTCAAGACGAAAGTCTGACCAGTGTTTGTTGCCAGTGATGACTTACGGCACAGAAACGTGGTCGCTAACGTCGGCCTCATACGGAAGCTTAAGGTTGCACAGCGTGCGATGGAGACAGCCATGTTCGGAGTTTCTCTACGATATAGATTCAGAAATGAGCACATCCGTAGCATATCTAGAGTTACCGATCTGGCTCTAAGGACCACATGCTCGGAGAACCGACGACCCTTGGGGGAACAAAATATCTCTAATGGCGACCGATCGCTGTGGAAGTCAAAAGGGAGAGGCCTATGTTCAGCAGTGGACGTCCTTTGGCTCATATGATGATGATTCCGAATGGCATTTAAAAGTGACTTTTAATGAAGTTGGATATAAGGAATACATTTCTTTTTATTCGGACGAAACCATGTTATAAAATATTCTAGAGTTTCGTCTTGGAACAAGGTTAAAGATATAGTGCAGTCAATATGGTATAAAAATAGGTCGAACTTAAAATTTTTTTGAATAACAACCGATCAGGTTTCCTCATCGAATGTTTCCTGTTTCAACAGGAAACATTCGATGAGGAAAATATAATTGAAAATAAATAAAAAACCACAGAGTCCACCGTTTCATCCAATTCTGATGGATATTTTCAAAACATGCTGTATGTACACATGGGGGGTTAATTAGAGATGGGTGAAGAGAATTTGGGAAATCTGACGACCCTGAAAACCCCCCAGTTGACATTTTCAGGCCTATTCGGCGGTATTATTAAATTATTTTCTCAATTTTTATTTAGTGTGGGGGGTGGGTAAGTTGTGGACAAAAATAATTTGGGGATCTTTTGTCCGAATGCATCCTGTTTCAGCCTGATCGGTTGTTATTAAAAAAAAAAATAAGAAAAAAATACCGTATTGATTCCATTAACAGTTTCATATACTGATAGTTCGGAATTGCCCTAAACACATAAACAGGTGTACTCAACATTTACTTAGCACCATAAGTTCAGGATGTTTATGATTAATTTGGGAATAATAAAAACTATACTTTCTTCAAAAAATGTTTATTGAGATGAAATTTTAACAAGTACGGGCATATATGGTATTATAATTAAATATTAGCTAACTCTGATTTTTAATTCAATCCAGTATATCTGTCAAGTTGATAACCGATTTGACATTGGGGCCATACTTACTTCTAATGAGATATAATCTACGAATAAATAATATAATATACTGAATTGAATTAAAAACTAGTTTACAAACGGGGATTACCAATCTTATGTACATCATATTATTTTGAATTTGTAGTAGGTACCTACTACTTTGTAAAGTCACTTTGAAAGTAAATAGCTACAAAACCCAGTAATTACATTAAAAATTCACTTGAAGGAATAAGAATGCTAACTAACTAGTAATCAATCTCTACGTGTATTATTACCTTCTTTAAATATCTAAACCTAAGAAAGATTGATGATGAATAGCAGAATCACCATCCGAACTGCAAACACTAGTCACAACAATGAAAGATGATTGTATGAAGAAAGGCTTACAATTGAATGCGAAGAAAACCAAGATAATGGTATTTGAAAGAGAGACAACCAGAACGAACACTATGATTACGGTTGATGATGTAGTGTTGGAGCAAGTGGATGAGTTTGTATATCTTGGAAGCGCTTTTAGCAGCGATGGAAGGTACACCGCTGATGTGGAGAGATGAGTGAGGGCAGGGAATATCGTGAATAGAGCATTGGGTAAACTGCAAAACAGCCGAAATCTAAACCAGAAGGCACAGCTCGCTGTACACAAGGCGGTGCTAATCCCAACGCAAATTTATAGAAGTGAGCTGGGTATGGCAGAGAGAGAGCATGGAAGTAGAATAAATGCGGTCGGGAAGCGAGCACAGCGCAAAATTTGTGGCATAACGCTTGCTGATTGCGTTCGAAAGGATGACGTACGATAAAGAGTTGGTCTGAAAGAGAGTGTCGGTGTTAAGATAAGAAAACGCATACTCCGTTGGTTCCGACACGTAGAAAGAATGCAAGATGAAAGAATAATGAAACAGATATACAATGCGAAAGTGGAAGGATGTAGGAGCCGAGGGAGACCAAGACTAACCCACCATAACCAAATTGGTCGTGTTTTATCAGAAGGCGATGCCAGGAGCCTTAGGAACAGGCGAGCGTGCATGAAATATTCATGCACGCTTACCGGTTCCTAATGCTAAGGCTAATCAGCTATGAATGTGATAGAAACGAGTGAAGTGTGTAAGGACCACGTCTTGTGGCGCTAGGTTCTCTCTGCTTACCGCAAGGGACCTGGCGTGAAGATATATACTCGTATATATTAAGAAAGATTGACAAAATGAATAAAATATAAACTCTCATTTATAAATGAACTAACTAAAGGCCTTTCGATTTCTAATATTCAGTAACAAAACCATACAAATATTACAACAAAACAAAAACCCACCAGCCTGAATAACCCAATCATTTTTATGGAATCACTTCTCACATGTAAGTACTTAAAGAGGGCTGGACGGAAAGCACGCTCCATACAAAACGTAACACGATCATATCTTGCACTATCAAATTCAATAATATTTTACAAATTAATAAAAAATACCTGCGGGTTGCCAGTTTTCTGATAACTTATTTAATTTTGAGTCATTATAAAATTCTATGTAGATATGTTTGTCAGTTTTTCGACCAATTACTGTCGAAAAACTGACAAACATACCTATTTGTCTAATATTTGTTTATATTTTCTGGTTGCAAAATATCATTAAGTTTGATTATCTATTACCCAACATATGCAACGCACAATTTGCAATTTATCAGCTAGCCGCCTTAAAACCAAAGGGGTGAACCTTTTACTATGGAGGCTGGCATAGTGCCGGCGGCCTGAAATACGTGAAACCTAACTGTATATAACATTTGGTAACGAAAAAGCATAAAAAACAACGCGAATTAATTTCCTAAAATAGCATAAATCACACACATACTAATGAAAATAGACCTGTAGGCAAATTCTACTAAAAACCTGCAGCTGCACGTTTACGCTTGTCATTTGAGTCGTGCAGGAATAGTGCAATGCCAATACGTGTATTCTATTAAAGTTTCCTGCACTGCAACTACGCTGGAACTGCGTTGCACTGAACTGGACAGCGATACACATTAAGGGTCCGTTCGTCGTCGACTGGAAATCACTCGCGCTATAATTTATTTTGCATAAATCTAGCGATATTTTGGTGCAGGTCTGGAGAATTTATTTTCCATGACGGCAACACTGCTTTTGGCGGATAGTAACAGTTTCCGTATTAGGTATTATACAAATGTACTCTCACTGTGTCTGTGAGTAACGGTTCACCTTCAACGGCGTTTGCCAGATTTTACCAACCTACCCAAAGAGTAGCGTAAGATAAAAGGAAGGAGCCTATCCGTCACCGCCTGACTGTACGGCTAATTTCCTTTTTAAAGAAGAAATTGTAGACGACGGTTTCGAAGAAAACTCATTAGTTGAATCTGAAGAAAAGGTAAGCGAATTGAAATCAGACTACGATCAAACAAAGGCGACGGAGACAAGCCGAAGAAAACTCATTAGTTGAATCTGAAGAAAAGGTAAGCGAATTGAAATCAGACTACGATCAAACAAAGGCGACGGGGAAAAGCCGGTCAAAGCCGTTTACTGCGAAAAAAACCACGTGCAAAATTTTATAAGAGGTAATTGCAAAAAAACTTGTATTTATGCTGACGAAGTAGATCTGGCCCAACTAGGAGTATACAAATTACGTAGAGATGTCGAGAATCGCAAATGTAGACGTTCAAGTTGCTCCTTCGTACATGCCACGACGTCTGAAAAGGAACATTACTTTCGGACGGCAGAGCTACCGGAACATGCATTGAACTACTCAAGAGAGTCAAATTTTGCGAGAGTGCATCAAAAGGGACAAATGTTAATTGGAACACTATAAATGGCAGTAAGCCTCCTATAAATGCAGATATTGTAGGCAGCGAGCAACTCCCGAGTACGAGGTACAACCCTGTTTAGCCTGTGGTGGCAGTCGAGACAAGGACTTCCCGTCCCGCTTATATCGCGAGAGAGGCCTGCGATGCCAGGGGCAGCAAGTTCCTCTAATGTGAACACCAGGATCTTGCTCAAAGCATCCCAAGTTGCACAGGCCGTCCCACCTATACCACAAGAGTGGCCTGGGTTGAGCAGTTGGGTTCCCACGTCGGCTCCTGCTCTTCCTAAAAGATGCTCTTGGAAACAAAGAAATCACCTTCAATAAAAACGAAGCTGATTTGGAAGAATGATATGGAAGCAAATTGCCGCAGGAGAATGTAAGAAGGCAAAGCTTCTTTTTATGATGCTGAAATGTCTGCCGTGGCAGGGCAATGTTTTTATGCCTAGATGCATGTAATTAGTATTAAAAACAGTGACACGTAATAGCATCTCATTTAGTTACTAAATATTCTCAGCAAAGATTTAACAGTTAACTACATGAAACATTACCTGCACCAAATGCATGATGACAATGATTTTTTAGGACCTAATATTAGAAATCACCTTATTGATTGAATTTTGTTATTTTTATGTTATAAATACCAGATGACATCACTTTATATTGTAATATTAATTTTGATTTCACTTACATTTTACAATTGTATGTCACTATTGTTATTGTGTTAATGTACAGCTAGTAACTTTATTACACAAAAGACATTATGTATAATAATTAACTACTAGAATAAGTAACATTATATTTTTGTTTTCTTTTCCTGTGTCCTTAGGTAGTTAATGATTTTCTTTTTTGACGATTATATAAGCATAATAAACTACTAGAATAAGCAACAATTTTTTTTCGTGTGTCCCTAGATAGTTGTAGATTTTGTAATTTGACAACGACCGCAGAACACAGTAATCTGGTAGTTATAATTAATTTTGTTTGGAAATCTTTTGGCGAGAGCCGTTGATGGCGATCTGACTCCCATAGATTTATTACTAATACCAATAAATAACTGAAATTTCAGTTTTAAATATTTATTTCTTTCCGTGCACAATGTTTATAACCTGGTACTTGTCCTGTAAATCTAACAATGTAAGCAATATTCTCGCGAACTAACAAAATAAAAGAAATCTAGAGGTTAAATTTTATTATAACAACGGGCCCTTACATTTATTTGGGTTATATTAATTACGCTGGTGAGTGCAAAATATTCCCTCCGGCTACTTGTGCCACAAATTGCATTCCCTAGTGAAATATATTTTATTTTAAAATCAAACTATTTATCTATAACTTCACGCCAAATCCCTTGCGGGGGTAGGCAGAGAGAACAGAGCGCCACGAGACTTGATCCTTACATACCTCACTCGCTTCTTTAACATTCATTGCTCTTTTCATGCACGCTCGCCGGTTTCCAGGGCTCCTGACATTATCTTCTGATAGAACATGACCAATTTGATCATGGTAGGTAAGTCTTGGTCTTCCTTGGCTCTTACATCCTTCCACTTTTGCATTGGATATCTGCTTCGTCATTCTTTCATCCCTGCATTCTTTCTACCTGTCCGAACCAATGGAGCATGCCTCTTCTTATTTTAACACCGACGCTCTTTTTCATACTAACTCTGCTTCTAACCTCATCATTGCGAATAATTAATAAATAAACAATTTTAATTTATTTTTATGTTTAGCAACCAATTAAAACTTTGTTAGCGATGGGATGCTGGCAGCCATTCATCTTTGGAAGTTTGATATCGTCTTGGGACAAACAAGGATAGTCTGGTTTGTTGTGCTAATTAGATTTCGCTCAGCTGTATGGAATGCCAAGACAAAGTTAAAGGGCAAAAGACTCGGCAAAAAGTTTTCGTTGCGACCACGAAGCATTTTGGTGTCCGGAATAGTTGGTCCTCAGACGATTAACACAGTGCTCCTCCTGCCAAACAATTCGCGTCTGAAAATTGCAACCCCGAGGGAGCTCCACAGTGTACAGTCCCGGCATCCAGCCTGCGCATCACAGTCTGCAGAGACAGACCTCGACGAGCCGACGTTGAGCATAACATTACAGGCGTTCACTAGAAGCTTAACGATGAAGTTCATTTGTTATAATAATTCATAATCTTAATACTCAGATATGAGTTGTTCTAATCATTATTCGTTCACATTTTGTCGTTATTAGGCATTAAATATCTTATTATCAAATCACCCACTTTCATGCTCTTAAATTGACAATTTACACGTAGGGTATGTACCTATCGTATTTATGAATTTTTGACATAATTTAAAAGAAAATCAATTAAGTCATCGATGTATAAATTAAATATTATTCTAGTTTTTTGTGTGTATATATCTGTATATATAAACACAAATGTCAAATATGCACAAAATTTTGATGTGTCGTTTCTTTTTTTGGCTGTGGCAATCGGTCCTCACCTCAGTTGTGAACCAGTTAAACTACCTTACAAAATATATAAATACACACATCAAAAGTGTCTAGGGATCAACATATATTTTTGCAATAACTTTTCTCCTGATTGATATTAATTAAAATTTTCTTTAAGGATTCATCAAATAAAGTGTTTTCGTTTGTCTACAGTAACGATAAACCAAGTCACCTTTGCATTAATAAAGAAATTTGCCATTTTCATAATAAAGGGATTTTTGACATTTGAACCACTAACATTAAAGTTCGAAAAAAAGACTGAAATAACAGTTTTCTTTAAAATTTTATTGGGTAACTTAAACAATTAATAATCCGTGTTTCTACCGCGAACACTAACAACACGTGGGAATGATAGAAGCTGGTTCCCGGCAACGTACTGTGGCTTTAGCTCTGAATACAAGTCAGAGTGTTATCAGTCGACTTTGGACACGTTACCGAAGCACTGGTACCGTGGCTGAGCGCCATGGAGGACGGTATCGCTGCACCACACGGAGACAAGACCGATACATTCAAATCACAACTCGAAGAGCTCCAACAATAACCGCCATGATGTTAGCCGTGACCCTTCATCACTCTTCAGGGAACTTAATTAGCGACCAAACAGTCAGAAACCGCTTGCATGAAGTGAACCTTCATTCCCGAAGACCGCTAAGGGTACCACCTATAGCAATGCACAATCGTAGGATTCGATATCAATGGGCTCTTGAACACAGAAATTGGGCAGAAGAACAATGGCGTTTCGTGTGCTTTTCTGATGAGTCTCGTTTTGGTATGAGACCGGATACAAGACGTATACGACACTGGAGAACCCCTGGACGCCAACAGCGATTAAAATCCTGCCAGGAAGTCCATCCTTATAGTGGTGGAACCATCATGGTATGGGCGGGTATTTGGATCGGCGGAAGAACTGAGTTGATTTGGATCAGAGGCAACCTCAACGCTCAAATTTATGCTGAGACGATTGTATCAGACGTCATCGTTCCTCTACAAGTGCAAATCGGTCCCTTATTTCAGTTAATGCATGATAATGTACGACCGCACACCGCAAGAGTTGTAAGACAGACACTCGCCGCAGCTAACATCAATGTCATGCCCTGGCCTGCTCAGTCGCCAGACTTGAACCCGATTGAGCATGCATGGGATATGCTACAGAGAAGAGCTCTGCCGAATATGGAGGGTATCCAGTCGCAAGAAGACCTTTTTTTGTTGTTGCAACGAACATGGGCGGCCATTCCACAGCGTGATTTGGATGAACTCATTTTGAGTATGCCAAACCGATGTTCTTGTGTTGTTAGTGTTCGCGGTAGAAACACGGATTATTAATTGTTTAAGTTACCCAATAAAATTTTAAAGAAAACTGTTATTTCAGTCTTTTTTTCGAACTTTAATGTTAGTGGTTCAAATGTGAAAAATCCCTTTATTATGAAAATGGCAAATTTCTTTATTAATGCAAAGGTGACTTGGTTTATCGTTACTGTAGACAAACGAAAACACTTTATTTGATGAATCCTTAAAGAAAATTTTAATTAATATCAATCAGGAGAAAAGTTATTGCAAAAATATATGTTGATCCCTAGACACTTTTGATGTGTGTATATCTTTTGGTTCATGCAATGATATGGAAGTGCATCTTTCTCGCGTCTTTTAGCAGTGTCGCAGTCGATGTTAGATGTTTCTAGTTTCCGAGTCCTGGCTTAAACCTTCGGTTCTTCTTCTTCCTACACTTTCGTAAAGTGCACAGTTTTTTTTTATATAATAAAGAAGCCCCTACAGTTGCAAAGTTAGAGACATTTGTTATATTTTCAGTAATGAAATTTTAAATAAATGAAACTACTACTTTGGCCTGTTGGACTATCAGCGGGGCTTTAAAATTAGCACATTATTGATTAGCTTCGTGCACAGATTCTCTGTGGGCATTCTTAAATATTTAGAAAAACAATAGTTTTATTTGTGATAGTAGCGTTAGGGTTAATATTATAGTAAACAAATGTTCTTTTTTAGAAACCGCCTTTATTTATTAAGACAGAGACTTACTACAAAATTGTTTTTATACAATACGAAACAATTTTGTAGTAAATTTATTGATAACTTTTTAATTAGTATGTGTTCGTAAGAGGCATGCCGAACGTGCCGTTATAATACCTTATTTTATAATTGTTCTTTTGATTTCATTAATAAATGAAATAAAACACATTTTGATCTTTCCGTAAATTTTACTAAGTTGTCCTTTCAAGGTCGTGCATATGATTCACAAAGATTGTGTTTTTTATTTATAATTCAACATTATGAGATAGTTGCTTAATTTTATGAACCTGCAATAAATAGGTACTATAAATACTTAATAATGTCATATGAGATGATCGATTATTTTAGAAAAAATATTTATGTCGATTTCTGGCTTTCAGGTCACTGACGCTGTGAATGAAGATTCTGATCTAGCCAATCTTTCAAAGTCTATACACATGAGGCTAGTTCTGAAACATTTAAATTTCAAATAGGCAAGTCGCAAACGGCGCAGCACCTTAATATTATTATAGATAGATATTTAATTGTAATAAAAGATAAAAAAGTTAAAAATGATTTATTTGCCATTGTGCCCACGCGGGCACTTAGATACTTATAGTCTTATTGTATCTTATTCAATTCTCTTATTAAACTTTTTTAATCTGCTAGCAAAGAAGAAATGCCGAAAGAAACTTGCCAATATAAATAGGTCCCTTTTAAAATTGACAAATTACATATTACAATAAGACTGTTTTGCATTCCAACAAAACAGTTATTATGTGTGTGAAAAAACACACAGCATTGTATTGAAGAAGCATCTATAGAGATTGCCTTAAATCATGTATAATCTGTGGTAAATGCTATACTTCCCTGTCGTAGACAGAGTATATAGATATATACTAAAAGAATAATACCTACATGAAGAGAGATAGAAAATTCTAAAATACATGTGCGTGAGCAAGATAGACCATGAGTGTTTTGTCTCTATCTGCGTATGCGATTTTTATGTCTGCCACCGGGATTGTTCTGGTGTCAAACAAATTGTTCGTATTGACGCAATTTCGTTGATTTAAGTGTAAACTCTATGTATTTTATTCCCTTGTGATGTAGTGATTATTTTAAAAGATGCATTGATCGTGCAGTAATGGTGAATTGCTCTATAATTGGCTGTAAAAGCCGAAGTGAACGACAAGAACCCAACATAACCTTTCATCGGTAAGTCGCTTATTTGTCACAATATAATGATGCATGTTCAAGGATTATTAATTTAATGTGGATTCATACTCAATAGTAAGCAATTTTTATTAAATTAAAGTACAAATAAACATTTTTTTGTTGATATTAACCGATCAAATAAAAAGGTTATAAACATTACATTTTTAGAGATATCACTATATGTCGTCTGTAATCAGCAGGATTACACTATTTGGTGTTACCAACACTTGACTTAATTTACCACATTTAACATATTCCGTATCTATTGTTTCAGTTTTCCTAAGGATTTATTTTTGAAGTATAAATGGATTGAGTGTACGGGTCGTTTAAATTGGCATCCAAATGACAACTCCCGGATCTGCTCCAACCATTTTGAATAAACTGGCCTTCAATCAAAGAAAAGAAAAATATGCTTAAATAAAGATGCAGTTCCTGCGCGTTTCATTCACGTAAGTTGAATTAAAAGTAATGGCATAGGTAATTGAATATGTAACTAAAATATTTCAATGACTTTTCGAAATTAAATATAATAAAAGATTTTTCCTGTTACAAATTAATAAGCTAAAATATTTGAAATATAATTATTACTCAATGTTTATGCTACGTCAGTTAGAAAACAAACATAAGGCCTGCGTAATGTGAAGCCATTACCGGGGCCTAAACTCACTTGCGATATAAAGTATCGTTCACATGCCGTCACCCCTGCTGCCAACGCAATGACTTCTTCCTGGTAACCTCAGTGACGTGCAGGAACCTAATAACTCTCGAGGATCGAATGATATTTTTATTTGGCTGCGGATTTCTGTGGAGGTCCTTTCGATGAAAATTAATTCTACTGAAGTCGTAAACATGTAAATTAGATATAAGATTTGAAGAGAAGAATTTGCAGAGACAGATGTGGAGAGAAGAAAAAGGATATGTGTGCGATGGGGGGGGGGGGGGGGGGGACATAATATACATGCAGTTAAAAGGGAATATATTTATTTATTTGTTTTAGAGCTCACAGACCCTTGATCGACCAAGTTTTTCCAAATAGGCACAGTTGCAGCAACAAATGATGCTATGGTATCCTAATATATTAATAATTTAGTTTTTTTTTATACACTGTTGGAAGGTATTCAAGCATACGCCCCACCTGATGTAAAGCAGTTAGCGTAGCCTATGAACGCTTGCAATACATTAAGTATCACTTAGGAGCTTACTGGTGACCTCGCTCACACACAGGAACACAACAACCCTCTAGGGAGTTGTTATTTGGCTGCGGATTTTCTGTGAGGTGGAGGTACTTCACCAGACGGGCTCCTTTGATGCGTCCTACCTCTCTTAAATGCTTGTATGATGAATGTTACTAATTAAGTGTAACTTTCAGATTGAGGACTCGGACGTGAAATATGACCAACCGTCGTCAGAAGAAGTAGCTATGGAAATAGAAATAGAAAGTAGTTCGGTAAGTTTAATCTCTTATATACTCGTGGCGTAGTTAGAGAGAGCATGAAAGTAGGATGAACGCGGTTGAAATGCGAGCGTTGCGCAAAATCTGTGGTGTAACGCTTGCAGACCGTATTCGCAATGATGAGGTTAGAAGCAGAGTTGGTCTGAAAGAGAGCGTCGGTATTAAAATAAGAAGAGGCATGCTCCGTTGGTTCGGACATGTAGAAAGAATGCAGGATGAAAGAATGACGAAGCAGATATACAATGCAAAAGTGGAAGGATGTAGGAGCCGAGGAAGGCCAAGACTTACCTATCATGATCAAATTGGTCGTGTTTTATCAGAAGGTGATGTCAGGATCCCTAGAAACCGGCGAGCGTGCATGAAAAGAGCAATGAATGTGAAAGAAGCGAGTGAGGTATGTAAGGATCGAGTCGCGTGGCGCTCGGTTCTCTCTGCCTATCCCGTAAGGGATTTGGCGTGAAGTTATAGAGTAGAATAGAAAGGCGTAGTTATATCAGATGCTTGAATTCTACGCTCAACAGAGAATCTATTGTTTAATGCGCAGTCTGCGTTAAACTATATTGTTTTTTTATACTATGTCGGGAGGCATACAAGCATACGGCCCACCTGATGTAAAGCGGACACCGTAGCCTATTAACGCTTGCGATATATTAATTATCACGCGCGCGATCCCTCCTCTGCTGCTTACACAGCAACTCTGGTGGTCTCACTCACACGCAGAAACACAACAACCCTCTAGGGTTGTACTGTACCTAGAATGGGTGCATAAGTGGTCAATATTTTCTAAAAAGTAAAGCGTGAGAGCTCAGCACTTTACAATGTACCTGTTATATCAATCCAGCTAAAAATACTTGCCATAGGAATGTTTATTTTTATATTTAAGTATGTATCTATTTCAGAAAATAGAAAAAGGATCTGTACTGTCAGCCACGCAAGTTGAGATCATTCCACTAAAACGAAAATCAATCAAGAAACTGCTTACTTACTATGTTCGATAGAGTCAACAAATCTAGACTTTTGATGTAAAAATATAACTGCGCGCAAGTGTACCCCAGAATTAAGAAAATTTGCATTAAGTAATTATTAGATTTGGTGGCCGCGGCAGTCTTAGTTTGGAGATATACGTGCATATAGATTAAGTAGGTGCCTATATAACAGTTAAATAGCCGTAAGTTAACAGTAAGTGGTTAAATTAAATAGTTTTTCATGTGTGTTAATTATTGTCCCTTACAGTATAGATTTTAAGTTTTTGTATGATAAAGGGTTGAATATAAGAAAAATTAGTACATCTTGTTGCGATTTTGATCCAATAAAGTGGTCCCAATATGGTAATGTTTCCAGGGCTGGCTAATTTTTATCATGCTTTCTCGGTTGCATAATCAGACTGCCTCGCTCGCACCCGGCGTGTATAAATATGGGCCGGGGCGCGGCGATCGACACAGTTGTAACCTGCAGTCATTGGATAATCATCTCCCGCTACTCTGCAAACCTTCCTTTGATAGCCATCGCTCTCTGGAAGCATTACCTCTGGCCTCATACTATAATACTACAATACAAGCCTTTCATTTCTCCACCCAACACGTGGGAAGAACTAATCCGCCAGTACCTACCTATATTATTTTATATTCTCGTGAACGGGTCGTATCGAAGGGGCCCATACAAAACGATAATGCTTGATCAATTGTAACTCTTTTTTAAGACCAATAAATTTGTCATGATGCGCAATACAGTTTTACAGGTGGTAAATCTACTACGGATGCAGAGTTGGCATTGGTTAAGCATATCCTTAACTCCTGGGAGAGATCACAGGATGCATTTTTAGTTTTCTGTAATCTCTCTAAAGCTTTTCATTGTGTCGATCATCAGACATTGTTACTCAAGCTGAACTATTGTGTAAATAGGGTTAAAGCCCAGAACGTAATTGCATTTTATTTAAATAACAGGTCAGACAGTTGATATAAACAGGGTCAAATCTAAAGGCAATAATCCTAATATCTTGGTACCACAGGTTTCTATTTTGGGACCCTTTTTATTTTTAGTATATGCGAATGATCTGCCTTACGTGGTGCAGAAAAAGGCGTATATTTACTGATACTGATATATAAAATTATGTACTGATGATACCTGTCTAATTTTTAATGTCACTCGCCGGTGTGAAAACATTGACAAGGTAAATGGTGTTATGTCTTCTATTTTAAAATGGTTCACATGTTTCACATCTTTTGCTAAACTCGACTAAAAGCAAATGCATCAAATTTAGTCTTCCGAATGTGATTTCTCCCAATACAGAAGTGCTCATTGGGAATAATAAATTAGAATTCGTTAATAATACTGCGTTTCTTAGAATTACAGTAGACTCCAAATTACAATGGGGCCCCACATAAATAAATTTGCCGGTAAGCTCAGTTCCGCTGCATATGTAAAATGTATATTTTACAAAGAAAATTTTTAAAAATCACATAAAAAATTTTCTTTGTAAAAAGAGCTTATTATAGAACTGGTGAATATGTGATTGACAAAGATGTCTGGAAATAATTCAGCACAGACTATCATTCCTTAACAAACATAAACTTTAATTCTACCATTTAATATCATTATTGTACCAATACGCTGATGTGAATTTATTGTAATATCAAATTGGCAATTTTAAAAGAGACCTATATTGGCAAGTTTGTTTCGACATTTCTTCTTCTCTAATGATCATTTTCGAAATATTCAGATTCGAAAGATGCAGATTAAAAAAGAACAATAGTAATATTGAGAATTGAATAAGATCCAATAAGATTATATTTAAAAAAATGTGAGACATGTCTAAGTATCTACGAGGGTCCAATGGCAAATAAATAAGGTAAACTTGGAACATAATCGGTTACAATCACAACAAGGGACCGGACATTTCTAAAAGTAATTCAAATTAATCTTTTATGATTAAATTACTTTTCGAAATGTCCGGTCCCCTGTTCTGATTGTAACCGATTATGTTCCAAGTTTACCCCATCAATGAGGTTAAAAGTTGCGTAGTGGCAATACTTATTGTGTATGGCATGTAGATTACAAAGTTATGTTTATTATCTCTATCTCATACCCCTATACGCTGATGACCCGTCTATCTATATACTCTGTCTACGTTCCCTGTATTACCTGTCTCTTTCACTCCTTGCAGAGCGTGTCAAAATCCTTGAGTTTGACACCTGTCAACTTCGATTCATAGTCTTCTATCAACACCAGCAAGCCCCTTGCTCCAATGCTGTGTGTTTTTTCACACACATAATAACTGTTTTGTTGGAATGCAAAACAGTCTTATTATATGTGATTTCAAAACACACAGCATTGTATTGAAGACCTGTTTGTTATCTGCTGGTGAAAGAGCATACTATAAACACTATGTGAAAATAAATAAATTTCTGAATCAACTTCAGAATCAACATTTCTTATATTATTCCTTATTCATATTAAAACTTGGCTTTAACCAAAAACTCTCCTTTATTATTAATCTTCATTGTTAAAATTTTCAAAATCAACAAAGAACTAAAATATGTATCAAATTCTAACATCTTACAACACAGATTGTGAGATCAGAGGTAATAACTCTATGGTATCCTAATATACCTACCCTATTTGGGTCATTCAAAGGCTTATAAAATTGTCTCTTAGCCTGTCTTCAGTCTCTTTATTGTTGCTGCTGCTCTGGTCTTACCTTGCGGCAGTAAAACTTCTGGAAAGTCTGACAGCTTCTCCAATTTGCCCTGATTAAGATCTCATCTATTATTCTATTTTCAATAAAACTTCTCGAGGCAACTGCAGCTCGTACTGTGCCTGGTGATGCATCTATTCCAGCTTCTCTAAAAATAGATCTTATCCAGCCTGCTATCATAGCTCGGGAAGCTGGTTTGACAGGCCTGTGATTGAAATAAATAAACTTGTTATATTTCCTTCTGAACGCCTACTCTGTGTGAAATGAATTAATTTCTGTATGTGTCTCATTGCACATATGTATTCCTCAGGATGTTGTTTTAATAGCCATGCAGATTGTCTATTGCTAGCATGGTCTGTCTTTGAGCCAAACTCTGGCCACAGTGTTATTTCACTATTCTTGTCATCCACAACAAAACTACCCTCAGATATCTCAAGGAGAGTGAAGTCGCGAACTCTACGTCCCGATGCTAATAACAGGATTATGGCTGTTCTTCTAGCTACATCAAACAGCGTTTCTGAAGATGGGGTGTTCTTAAGCCAATTAAAAAGTAGCCTTGTATCCCAAATTGGTGCTTTTCGTTCTTGCGGTCTCAATAGTGATATGGCTTTTAACACCTGATATACAAAAAAAATTTTTTGAAATATCCTCATTTCCGTTTGCTACAAAAGTAGACACTGCAGACTTGTGTAGTAAAATTGTTTGATAGGCAAGCCCGTCATCAATACACAATTTGGCCAAAAATCGGGCTAATTCATTCCCTTGGGGAGCCTTGGAATTTATACTGTTATGCTCACACCATCCACCAATCCAACACTTAATTGGGGCTTCATATGTCACTAATGTAGTTTCGCCAACTCTTTTCCAATAGTTCCTTTTCTTTTACAGACCAGTGAGCGACCTGGTCATACCACCCCCAACTTTCCATGCTAAAGTTCCAACTTCTCTATTTGCGGAGGGCTTCTGCCCGTCGTGAGGTCTACCAAGTTGCTGGACAGGTCCTTTATTTTGATTGGCCCTACTAGTGCCCGGATCTTCAGGTCCGCCAACCAGAAACATTGTGTCCAATTTGGTGCTATCACGATATAGACTCCCGTCGCTGTGTTTAGATGGCGTAGCACTCGTGGCATCAGGCTGGGTGGTGGGAATACCTACGCTAGCTTGTAGTGCCAAGATCGACTGAAGGCGTCGCAAAAACTGGCTGACCCATCTCTGGAGTCCCAAGTTACGTAGCAGTCTACTACCGCCGTCTCTCTTGACGCGAACAAGTCGATATCTGGTAAGCCCCAAATGCTGAATACGGCCCCCGAGGCCGGGGGCAACAGGTGCCATTCCGGCACTGGTCGATTTCTGGACAAGCGGTCGGCTATGCCGTTGTACCTCCCCGGGAGATACGCCGCTGAGAGCGAGATATTCAACCTCTCGGTCAGCTCCATAAGCTTTGTTGTTAGCTCCAGTAGAGCTAAAGATCTTATGCCGCCCTCGTTTCTGATGTACGCCACCAGAGTCCGATTGTCGGACTGGACCAATATAAGTGCGTTCCGTAATGAGCTTCGGCAACGACTTATTGCTCCTTACACTGCGAAGAGCTCCTTGACGTTTGCATGCCAATTTCTCTGGGAGTTTGTCCTCGAACCTCTCGTTGAGGTGAGCACCCCAAGCTGCATCTGCAGCATCTGTTGTTAGGAAATGTGTGACCTCCTGCTTGTGAAAAACAACTGTGCTGCAGTCTATGGCGTTCCGCCACCATTGTAACTCCTGCTGCACTGGCGGGGTTAGATCTCTCTTCTGCCTGGGTTTGCACCGAGCAAAGCCTCTTAGGTACCTCTGTATTATTCGACAGTGTAGACTTCCCTTTGGGGTAGCCAATCTTGCAAAATTTAGTTGACCCAATACCCTCTGTCTCTCGAAGGGAACACTGCCTCTCTTTAATAATTCTGACAGTAACGTCTGTATTTAGGTTTTTTTTTTTTTTTTTTTTTTTTTTTTTTTTTTTTTTTCAGAGGTAGAGCAATTGTGTTGTCTTTTGTGTTCCACAAAAGATCTAGATATTCGAGTTCCTGGGTTGGTACTAACACTGACTTCTGGTAGTTGACAAACCAACCCAAGCTTCTCAGAGTGTTCAAGGTCTCCGAGACCTGACTCTGTAGCATGGATCTGTCCTGAATTGCGAGAAGAAAATCGTTTAAATAGACTATTACACGTATCCCTCTTGCTCGTAGAAGCTCTGCTACCCACTTTGTTAGCGTAGCGATAGTTCGGGGGGCAGAACATAAGCCAAATGGTAGGGCTGTTAGCTGCATCACCCGGTTGTTGTAGGAGACTCGAAGGAAGCGACGGTGAGACTCTGCGTTACAGATACCAACTGGAAATGTCTATGTTACATATTTGTTGAGTCCCCTTAAATCGAATATTGGCCCCATCCTGTTTCTTGACTAGGAACATCCTGGAGAGGAAACCTGTATCTAAAACCTTGGGTGTTTCCAAAATTCCCTGCTCTTCCAACTCGTATATTATATTGGTCATCACTGGAGAAGTCCTTGTGTTGAACCTTCTCTGTAAACTGGTGGTTAGAGTTTGTAAAGGAGGTCTCGTTTTGAAAGGTATGCGTCCTCTGGTAATTAAGTCTAATATTAACTGATTTGCGCCAAGCCTCTTCCATACCTCCCAGTAATGTTTCAGGCATCCCCCCTTGAAAGCTTGGTGACCCCTTGTATAGCCACTTGTTTTCAACTTTTCCACCCCTATTACTAGAGGATGGCTGCCTTCTATCTTGTCGGTAACTAGGAAATGACTTTATTCGACCTACTCCCTTCTCTTTAATATATTCTGGCTTATTTAGCCATGTATGAGAACCTCCCAATGACAGAAAAACAGGTTGCAAAGCTTGTCGGCTAAACAAGTATTCTGTGCTAGGGGGAATCTCCCTTAAAGTCGCCTTTAGATTAGGACTATTAATTTCTTTTAATATTCTTTCTATTCTTATTTCTATACACTCACTCCGCCTGCCACATATAATTTGCATAATCTTTTCTGAACTAGTAGTAGTAGTAGTAGTACTGAGACTCTTTCAAATAAATTTCCTGGATTTAACTAACTTGGATTAACTGCTGCCCAATTAAGCAACTTTTGTAAACCCTGTCTTAATAATTCTTGCTATTTTAATTGCGCATTTGTTAACCCTGCCAGCATATTTTCTGCAGATGCTAGAAAATCCTGTTTTATTATTTCATAATAAAATAATAAAACAGGATTCAGACATAACTCCTCATTCACTTTTAGTGCAATGAAACCTGGGGTAGCAGAATAACCCTGCAATACTGACTTATTCTCATGCTCTGCCATGCTCGAGAAAGCCAACATCACGCGGTGTTCCCAGGCGGTCACCCATCCAAGTACTGAACGCGCCCGACGTTGCTTAACTTCGGTGATCGGACGAGACCCAGTGTTTTCAACGTGGTATGGACGTTGGCTATCAAAATGTTGTAACTGATTAACTCTAATGAGCTGTTCCTGCTTTGACAAGGGCATCATTCTTTTCTCATCATAATTAGTATTCAAATCACCTAAATTAAAGTTTTCTCTATCCTTACAAGGATTAACTAAGTACTGGGATTGAGAGTAGGGTTGCTCTACTGTGGCACTAGTGCTGGGTAGGCTAGCACCCTGTGCATTTGACATTATGTATTGGGGTAACTGAGTTAAATACCCTGAAATAAAGTTTACCTGTATCACTAAGGAATCTACTCGTGGGTCGCATGAAATATCTTTTTTGTACTTACGGCGCTTGTTGGGGGGCGGTGACGCAAAGCCCTCTCCATCCTCCGAGGATGCGAAAGACTCGCTATCGGATTTACTCGCTCGGCACCGACGGGGTCCTGGTGACCGCTCTCCCTCCGAAGCAGCGGCCTCCGACCCATCACACTCAGTATTACTCTTAGTGCCTGTGCTCATTATCAATAAAAACAAGCTACTAACGCTTAAGCAATAATCTTAAGAGTCAGAGAGACTCAAAACACACTTTAAATTGTTAAAATATAATATTTTATCACAATTTAAAAACTTTCACGTTTTAACGGCAAAATCTATTATTATTATTATTCTTCTTTATGGCGATCCTGGTGTTCTCGCCAATGTCAGTGCTTTCATATTTCAGTTCATAATTTAACTGAGTATGTGACTACTCTTAGTATGTGACTCTGCTAAGAAGTGGCTTTGTGAGTGTACAGTATATTAAATAGTTTAGCAGGTAATGTAGACACTGTGACGCTCCATTGACATGCCTGAAACAATAGACATACACTGACATCACAAACAAGGGTTAGTATGATTATAAGACATACACATTACAATTTAATGTTATTAGTGTTAATAAACGCACACAAAGTATATACAACGGAGGGGGAGTTAACAAATGTAAGGAGGGAATTAAAATTGATAGGACGGGGAATAGAGGAAGGGAGTAAGTCATAAAGAGAGGAAGAATTTTTGGGGCAGGAAAAGAAAATATGATCTGGAGTATCGTCATCCAGGCCACACTCGCACAGGGAACTGTCCCTCACCCTGATTTTCGTCAGAAACACATTAGAACAGATATGTCCTAATCGAAGACGGCAGATGACAGATGTAGCCCGCTTGTTGGCATCTCGATGCTTAAAAAACCAAGGTTTAGGGGGTATATGTTTCTGAATGGAGCCATAAAACTTGCCCTTCACAGTCTGGGATTTTAACCATAATGTATTCCACCTGCCTGCTAGCTTGTTTCGCGCAAGGGATACAAGGTCGTGTGAGTAAGCTGTGCACTGAGGGGTCGAACATCCATTAAGTACTGCATCCTTAGCACATTGGTCAGCAATTGTATTTCCTAGGATACCACTATGTCCAGGAATCCACACGAGACATATCAGTAAACCCTTAATGTGACATCTATATAACACCTGCCTAATGGAGAAAATAACCGGGACCTTTGATCTGTTGCAGAACTGATTAGAGGCAATTGCAGATAAACAACTTTTAGAGTCTGTGAGAATGATAGTTTTTGGTAAGTTATGAGACTCTATATATAATAGAGCCTCTAGGATTGCAGTGGCTTCTCCGGTGAAAACTGAACACACAGAAGGACATTTCAATTTTATAATAATGCTGTACTTTGGGATCCAGATGGCAGCTCCCACACAACTTTCTTCTGAGGATTTGGAGGCATCTGTATATATAGTCAACCAGTCACTCCAGAACTTGTCAATTGCAGCATTTAGTTTTGTTGAAGCAAAAGGTGAACCTTTTTCTATGGCTAAATTTAACACTATATTAGGCTTATAAACAATTGCCTGATAGGGAGTATCGAAAAGGGGGTTAATTCTGCATTGGAATATGGGGCATGGAAGGCGAAGGAATGAAACAAAACTATTAAACAGGCATGGAGGGTTTTTGTGTGTCCAGTATCCACCAGCAGATATATAATCGGACAGCTCATGGAGTTTAATTATAAGTGGGTGATGGGATATCTGAAGAGCCTTGTGTAGAAATCTGTCCGAAAGATATTGCCTACGTAAGTGCAATGGAGGGTCCACACATTCTACTTGCAGGGCATTAATGGGAGAGGATTTCATGGAACCAGTAATGATACGGAGGCATTTCGATTGGATTTTGTCCAGAGATTTTAGAGCCTCTTTGTTACATGGTTCCAGAAGAAAAGAACCATAGTCCAAATGACTACGAACCAGGGCATTATAGATTAATTTCTGTGTATAAGGGTGAGAACCCCACCAAACTCCAGAAAGTGAACGGAGAACATTGATGTTCCTTTCCGACTTTTTGAGAATGTGAACAATGTGGTGGGTGCCTGTTAATTTAGAGTCAAGAACTACACCAAGAAACTTAACTTTGTCTTTTACAGGGAAAGTCTGCTCATCATAGGCAATTGAAATGTCTGGTATAATTCTTTGACGTGCGAAAATAACAATAGTACTTTTTGGAACCGAGATGGATAATCCGTGGTTTGAGAGCCAATCTTGTAAATAGTATATGGCTGAATTCATCCTTGAGGAGGCTTCTGCTACATTGTCAGATGGCGTATACAAGGCGAGGTCATCTGCATATTGGAGCACACTACAAAAGCAGTTGACAGAAAGCTCTAAGTCGTATGTGTAGATACTAAATAAGAGAGGACTGAGCACTGACCCCTGTGGGAGGCCCTTCCACACTTGTCTTGGAGGGGCATAATAATTTTGAAAATTGATATGGATAGATCTAGCCGAAAGATAGTTTGAGATATAATTGACTATCCTCACTGGAATGCTCAGCTTAAGCATTTTCTGCCTGAGCACAGGAAGAAGTACATTGTCGTACGCGGACGACACATCTAGAAAAGCAGACACCAAGTAGCTGCGCTTGGAAAAGGCCAACCTTATATCCGTGACAAGTGTGCCAAGGCTGTCCATCGTGCTAAAACCCTTTCTGAACCCAAATTGGCTATTAGGTAATATTACATTGTTTTCAATAAACCACTCTAGTCGATTCTTAACAAGGTGTTCGAGAATCTTAGCCATGGTACATGAAAGGGCAATAGGACGATATCCCAAGGGGTCAGTACTAAGTTTTCCTGGTTTTAGTACAGGAATGACAATTTGGGATTTCCATTCTTCATGTGGAATGGCCGAAATGAAGAACTGGTTGAGAATTTCAAGAAAATAATTCTTTGTAGCAGGACCACTGCAAGTAATAAATGAGTAGGGGATTCCATCTACACCAGGCGAAGAGTCTTTTAATGTGCCTATGACAGTATCAAATTCCTCCCGGGAAAATGGTGCATCAAAAGGGTCAGATGAGAAAATTGGGTTGTAGTAAGTTACTGTATCGTCAAAGGAAGGGGCTGTAGGTGGGGCCAATCTCTGAGCAAAATCACCCATCCACACCGAACAATTGTTTGAAGAAACGTTAAACTCGTTATTAGTACCACAGCGAAATTTTTTAACATTTCTCCAGACCACTGAGGAATGCGAGCTAGGTGACAACGCCTCACAAAAACTGTGCCAACCCATCCTCTTCTTATCTGCTAGCAACTTGGTTGTCTCAGCAGCCACCTTCTGATAGTTAAGATATTTATCCCTACTCATGTCAAGGGAATACTGTCGTTCCGCCACCTTTCTTCTTCTAACAGCCGAATAGCATTCTTGATCCCACCAAGGAGGTGGAGACAATTTCTTTTTGGGTGGTCTCTTTAAAGGGATGGTTTTGCTGGCAGCTAACAAGAGAGAGTCCTTAAAACTAACATACAATGAGTGTACATTATTTTGATGAATAGGGGGGAGTTGTGAAATTAACTCATCAGAGATAGCAGCAAACTTCGGCCAATCCGCTCTAGCCACACTATATTTTAGTCGGGGGTTAAAAGGGGTATTAGAGATACTATCAGCTGTCAGAATAGAAATAAGTATAGGATAGTGGTCGCTGCCGTAAGTGCTACCAAGTACTTTCCATGCAAATTGGGATGCAAGGATAGGGGAGCACAGTGAAAGGTCCACGGCACTTTGTACATTTTGTGTGGGTAGGACACGGCGAGTAGGAGATCCATCATTCAGGATGGTGAGATTCAGATCATCAACCAAGTTAAGGAAAGTGGCTGATAAAGAATCACTGAAATGGGAACCCCACGAGGTGTGGTGAATATTTAGGTCTCCAAGGATCAGAACTGGTGGGGGAAGGGAGGAAATTATGGATACCAGTTCATTCAGGATAGCAAGAGTAGGATTAGGAATATAAACAGATAGGAATGAAATGTTGGAGGAACGAATAGCCACAGCATTGATGCTATCAGAGTGTGGGGGAAGAGAGATTTGAGAGAATATGCAGGATTTGGAAATAAGGATGGAAGCACCAGCATGCCCATCATTTCTGTCATCCCGGAGACATGCATAGCCCGAAACCCTGAAGTGGGCACCAGGTCGAAGCCACATCTCCTGAATGGCAAAAACCATGGGCTCGAATTTGTTAATAAGGTGAATTAAATCAGCTTTTTTATGCTTAATGCTCCGGCAATTCCACTGAAGAATTGCTTGGAATGTTAACAGACATAGAAATCAGCTCAGTAAGTTTTTGGTGGATACTGGAAGGTAATTCAGTATCACTAAAACGTGTAAGTAGGCTCATTAAAGTAGAAAGCAATAGTTCAAGCAGATTGTCATTCGGGGAGACACTTAATGCATAGCCATTAGGTAGCACAGAGACCGGGGTATCTGTGATCGCACAATGTGCTCGCCTATCATATCCAGTGCTTGCGGCTGGAGATGACTGACGGCGAGGGGTGACAACAGTTTTTCTGTATGATGTCTGAGGAGAGTACAATTTTGGGATATTTTGTGGTTGGATGGGATGAGATGAGGAATGAGGAGTATATGGGGAAATTGGAGAGGGGGACAGTCTAGTAGTGTCTGCAAAAGATCTCCTTGATTGAGGGTACCTTGCAGATGCCTCCAGATAAGAGATGTTTTCTTGGGACATAGTAAGTTTAATTGACTTTTGCCGGGAGAATTCTGGACAAGAGAGATCTTTGGCAGTATGACTACCAGAACAAAACAGGCATGTAGGAGATTGTTTCGTGCATGACACCCCCTCATGGCTCTGGGCACAGATAAAGCATCTCGGGCTCGATCTGCACTGCGACGTCACATGCCCATATCGGCAACACTTATAACATTGTATTACCGGCAGGACATATGTCTCTACAGGCATGGAAGTGAAAAAGCAGTAGATATTAGACGGAAGCATCTGTCCACGGAAGGTTAAAACCACAGTCTGAGTAGGAACCCAGACTGTATTGCCATTATCAGAAACTGTTCTCCTATTCATCCGTCGCGCTCTAACAACTGTTCCAAAACCTGAGGGGACATCTATAGCGGAAACAAATTCCTCTAAGGACCATTCGACAGGCACAGCCCTCACAATACCCATCCTAGTTATGTTAAATGATGGAATAGCTGCTTCAAACTTAGCTGTTACAAGTGCAGGGTGGGCCATAAATACATTTGCGTCTGTTGCAGTTTTAAATTCGACCGATATTCGGTTTCGCCCTACACGCTTCACACCATCTTTGGTTATATTTTTTATATTTTGCCGAAACAAAAAATGTCCAAACTGAATGGGACGCAGTGTAGCGCCGGCAGATTCCTCCGACCTACTAACATGAACAACAAACGGAGCTACATCTGTATCTGTGTAAGTTGTTTTGTCATTTAAGAAATCAGGATGAGTGTAGGTTACCTGGAGTGATGCTGATGCTTGGGAAGGGTGCGTTATCGTTTTTTTAACGGATTGTATTTCGTCACTGTGTGCTTGAGGCCGCTTGCGAGTAGAATCACCCGCAGGGCTTTCGGATGCTGTGGCGACAAGAGGGGAAAAAACCGAAGGAGATAAGGAAGATTGGGTATCGGTGCCTCCGCCCGGGTCGGGCGCCTCCTCGTCCATTCTTACCTATTACCACTACTAGTACACCTGAAAAACACTCACTGGATAAACAATTTACCACCACCAACAAAAAGACACATAAACGGTACGTCAACAGGTGCGTTTTACTTTAAAAACTTATAAAAGGTATGATACCACGTGTACCACGCACTCGACCAAAAAGCAGAGTCCGGCAAAATCTATAAACACTATGAATCGAAGTTGACAGGTGTCAAACTCAAGGATTTTGACACGCTCTGCAAGGAGTGAAAGAGACAGGTAATACAGGGAAGTATAGCATTTACCACAGATTATACATGATTTAAGGCAATCTCTATAGATGCTTCTTCAATACAATGCTGTGTGTTTTGAAATCACATATAATAAATTCATATTGGCATATTGGTCCAAGAATGGTATCAAATGGTAGAATTAAAGATTATTAAGGACAGATGGTCTGTGCTGAAATATTTCCAGACATCTTTATCAGTTATTTATTCATCAATAAAGAATATCAATATTGTTAAGAGAATCAAGATGAGACGGGTAAACAATGGTATTACTACGAGTAGTATATTCGAATAGCTAATAAAATATATTATTTTCCTTAATTTATGTATATTTGAATAGGCCCATAGAATTTAATACTTTTTAAAGAAGAAATAACCCTTCTTTTTGTTATTTTAAAAAAATAATTGTTTTATAAGCAATGCTGTTAACTTGAGAACACTTTAGCGTTACCACCAATATATAATCGTAACATCCATTCTTTTATTACCCTTCTACATAATGTATTTCTTTTTAATAAAATCTAATATGTGTCTAGAGCTCGATGGCGTCGTTGCGCGTGTCATTCTAACCGAACACGCAGGTTAAGCAACGTTGACCGCAGCCTGCATATAGATGGGTTTATCTATCTCGAGTTTCTCCGTGCTTCGGAGGGCACATTAGGCCGTTGGTCCCGGCTATTGTCGATAAATGACAGTCGTTAAGTTAAATCAGTGGCCCTCGGGCGGCTAGAAGACACTGGACTTCGCCAATCCGCATTTAAGCAGCTTGTTGGAGTATGCTCTAAACCCCTTCAGTTGAAGGGAGACCCGTATCCCTGCAGTGGGATGAGTAAGGATTGATGTGGTATGTGGTAATATGCGTTAAAAAATGGAGTGTGGCTGTAGATGGAGAAAATAATAGATAAAGGTACCCTGTAACCATGATTGAGACAGAAATAGTTTACCTATGTGTGCGTGTAATGTTGCCATTGTTGCATCGTTCCCTATTAAATAAAGTCTTTTGACAGGTGTTGTACTAGAGTGGTTAAAGATGGCATGTAACCGGTTTATGGGTACGGTTCTAGTAGAAGATATGTATTTCCAGATTGACCATGTGTTTTTATCTGTCTGTTTTCAATTTCTTGTATGTAAATATTACATCAGCTGTTAATTACGTATGTTTATTTAAGTTTATAACAGGTACTACTTTATTAATGCATACTTATTAAGCACACGCCTGTTGAGAAACTAAATTTAGATCATAAGAGGCTCACCTAAGCCAATTTCTTCTAGCCAGCTAGTCAAGTATTGAAAATTAGCAGCCCGACTGTCTGGAAGGGTATTGAGATCCTGCGAATGAGTACGGTTACAGCTAACTTCCTGAGAAATACCTGCTATAGCAGGCAAGACACTAGTTGGCTAGCAGGTAGGTACTCTATAGGAGTTGAAATGAAACAACGTTTAAATTATCCGATATCAATTGTAATATTTATAGTTTCTTTTTACGAAAATAAAGTACGCCTGCAAAAATATATTGCATCTGTATGTATATACATTTAGTGGCCTGCGGGAGAAAGTTCCTTAAGTATTAATTACAACTAATTGAAAATATTTTTACTCTTTAAAGTACCATAATAGTATAGTTACCATAATACCATGATAGTAGTAGTTTGTTTGTTGATTAGTAGCAATAGGGTAATTGCATACCAAAACTGGCAATACATTTATAACCACTAAATTTAGTTTACGAATCTAAAATTTCCAAAATTTCTAATCAATATGGAGTTACAATATGGTTTTATCAAGTCTAAGTGCAAATAATATGGGGGAATACGAGACAAAAGGTGTAATATAGACTACAAGTTATAAAATGATGTTACAAACCTATGAAAAGATAAAGATACACTTTAGACTTTCCTTTCCCTGTCGCTTTAGTATAGAGATATTTTGGATAAAATAACACTATACCGTACCGTAGTGTATTTAACCCAAACATTTATTTAAACACCAAAACAGTAGCTTTATTCATAAAAATAAAATAAAACGTATTCCATACTACACTGTTTTGCACAACAGAGAAAAATGTCAAGTTTGTTTCGCAATTCGAGTTGCTGTCCTTGAAAAAACTGAAACTAGATGAGGGACAGAAAGTAATCTATCAATGTCTCGTTCTGTTACCTTTGAAATGTATATTGCCGTCTCTTTGCAGTGTCAATGAGATGCAAAACCTCACTTGGTCTATTCTTTTCTCCGTCTACGAGTGTGGCAAAGATAACACGAGAAGGTATTGTTGCCACGTTTGACGGTAAGTACATCGTTTGTACAAATGGCTCATTTGATCTACAATTACTTATGATAAAAATCATCATCTGTCCGTTAGAATTCAACATTTAAATTCTTCCAGAATTTTCCCAAATATTTCTTTCACATTACCAATTTAACAAGTGAAATTATTTTTCAAATAAAAAAAAAACAACGGGTTTTTCTCCAATTATTTTATCTTAACAAAAAAATAAACAATGTATGTATAAGTATATACACTATATACAGATTGACACTATCATTTATACACAACTTAAACACACACATATTACATATAAAGGGTTCCAACTCTTCTCTAAAATTCTCTCTTTTATTTTTTTTTATTTTATTATTTTTCGTAAATTTAACAGAATTTCATATTCATAACTTAACTTTACCTTGCCATAGTCTGGCAAAAACGAATTCTGATGTAATCTCAAACTGCGAGGCGAGATACCAGTACTGCAAAGATCTCGATGTCTCGGCGGACCCTTTGGGGAGACAGCTTTCCATTCAATTAATCAGTGCACAGGAGTCTGGAGGGAAATCATTGGACTGTTGTTGATGTAGAATGTGGTAGGACCTAAAGTTTTAAACAGCACCATCTTAAAACTTCTGCGCAATAATTTAAAAAATATATTCACTCAATTGGCAAGTAAGTAGATATAAAAACTAAGGACCAGTGATATGCCATGTCTGTATCGATAAAACCACAGAATTCCTGTTATCTATGGATAAAACATTATTTTACATATTGCGCTTATAAAGATACTTAATTATTTTCCTCGAACATGTTGTTTCCCTCACTCTGTTTTTGTTGATGAGCAGAAAATTTTCGAATGTAAGATACATTCGAAAATTTTCTGTTCGAATTTCAATTGCTCGAAAACGGTATGACGAAGTATGCCAGATAGCTTTTCACACATTTTGTGTTTCTAGAAACTTAATTGTTTCGTTTCCTAGAAAAACCGTTGTTCGATTACCAAAACATGTAGTTTTCCTTTGACTGGTGTTTTACAATTAGTACCAAAATATATAAATATCGATTTCGAATTAGTAGCAGTCCTATATTGCTGGGTTAATTTAACTTAGACTTGTGTTCATCAAAAGCCGAGCGAGCGAATCAAGCGAGGCTAATCTTATTTTGAGTTACATATCACGTTTAACTGCGGTTACAATATCTGCGGTTACAATATCTGCGGTTTAACGTTGATTTAATTCAAAACATATAGCATTCGAAAAATCAAAAATCGTAAATCGGATTTTTTTTTAATTTATTTTTTATTTATGGAAAATAAAAAAGGACTGAAAGCTTTCGGTAGGTATATCAAAATTCCTACAAAAACAATTTGCCTTTATGATAACCGTTAATTGTATTTACTCGTACTTAGAATATACTTTCACATACCTACTACACGGGTGCTAAACTAGTATGTATAGACGCTTGCAACAATAATTACTTGCACATACCTTCCAGCTGCTAATCTTCAAGTTTTAATTCATTCGAATTAAGTCTAATTAAAGAGATAATTCCTAGTTAATGCAGCCTCATCATAAGACAGCTGTTTTTTAGGTATTCTAGAAATTTAACTATAGGAACTCAAACTCGATTCTCAACAATATCTTCTTTCTTCTCCACCTTTCTTCCTTCTAAATCAGCATAAATATCATCTAAAGTCCTCATCTTCGTTTCTGGCACGCAGAATATAAGGTAGAACACATTTGACAGGCAGATCACGCTGAACAGCCAGAACGTGGAATGGTATCCAATCCAATGATTCAGGGGGGCGAATAGTTTGAGGAGTGCGAAGTCTGTGCCGAGAGATATAGCCATGATGAGGGTTGCCACAGTGCCCCGAAGCTGTGGAAATAGAAATGTTAAAATTTAAACAATAGACTTTAACTGTAAACGTTCAAAAATAAATTCCTCACGTGTTTTTCTTATGTATCTATCTATCTACCTATAACTTCACGCCAAATGCGGGGTAGGCAGAGAGAACCGAGCATATGACTCGATCCTTACATATCTCACTCGCTTCTTTAACATTCATAGCTCTTCTCATGCACGCTCGCCGGTTTCTAGGGCTCCTGACATCACCTTCTGATAGAACACGACCAATGGTAATGGTAGGTAAGTAAGTTTTGCCCTGCCTCGGCTCCTACATCCTTCCACTTTTGCATTGTATATCTGCTTCGTCATTCTTTCATCCTGCATTCTTTCTATGTCTCCGAACCAACGGAGCATGCCTCTTCTTATTTTAATACCGGCACTCTCTTTCAGACCAACTCTGTTTCTAACATCATCATTGCTTTATCATCAGTGATAACTAGGCGACGTCTTATCCTTCATCTTCCTAGTGTTACCCCGTTTCCTAATCCATTAGGAGTGGCGGGGTCCTCTGCCTAAGCCCTTAATTTCCTCCACAAGCCAGAGGGGAAACCAGATCATTCTTAGGTAAGGGCACACGTGTTTTGAAATATAGTTTCCTGGAAGTGCGTTGGTTTTGTTTCCTCACGACGTTTACCTTCACCGCCGAGGTAGTGATAATTACAAATAAGTATGTAAATAAAATTTAAGAGAGTCTGGGGAAGTACCTCCACCTCACAGAAAACCGCAGCCAAATAACAATTCACTGGAGGGTCGTTGTGTTCCTGTGTGTGAGTGAGGCCACCAGTAAGAGTTGCTGTGTAAGCAGCAGAGGAGGCATCGCGCGAGTGATAATATATTACACGCGTTAATAGGCTATGGTAACTGCTTTACATCAGGTGGACCGTATGCTTGCATGACTCCCGACGTCACACGAATTTAGTGGTACATTCCAGGATTCGAACAGGGGGCGTGTTGGTCACTAGGCCGGTTCTCTACCCACTAGGCTATCACTGTTCTGTCTTTACACAAAACACTATTTTCGATTATTCGAATGATTTATGACAGCAATTAATACGGTTAATCGTATATCTATCTAATCGATAGCTTCATAATTCGAATTCAGATAAACCAATTTCGATTTCAAACTTACAGAAGAAATATTGCAAAGTGGAATCATAAATACCTACGTACTTGCGATTAAAATATGGAACTATAAGATTATCTGATTCCAATAATAGATACCATACCCAATCGAACCCTTCCATGCAAATGTAAGGCCCCGCGGGGATGAAATCTAAATTGTGGAACAAAGCGGCGTTATTGGAACCATCTTTTGATAAAGGATTTCGTTGCTTCTGATTTCTCAAAAGGAGTTCAAATGTCTGAGATAGATTCAGATTCATCAATATACAAATTCCAGTGGTTCAGACAATAGTCGGATACAAGTGGTGTAGGAAATAATCGTCTGCGGTGATTTTAACATTGAAATATTAGTAGTACATACTAAGATGTTTTTATAGTTATAGATACGTCGTACACGCTCTAGAATGGCAATACGATACGGTAAGGTAATTGCCCAACTCGCATTCAGTTGGGCACGCTCTCGCGTCGTGCCTATACGTATTTTGCTGCAAAGCATGAATGTCTTAAGATATATATTCATCTCTTTCTAACGACAGCTATATCATTTGTCTCTTTATTAGAGCCAAGTGTTATAATAAATAACTATACGTAGATATAGTAGTATTTGCGCCATTTTAAAATACAATAATGTTGGTGTATAACGTGTCTACCTTTTGATACGTCGCTGAGTACCTATTATAAAGTATTAATTTTCAAATTTGTTTAAATCCTTTTATTTATAAAATCTATTTCTTGTTTTTTAAACGATTTCTGTAGCTTATGCGTATAACAGCCATATCTGTCTAGATTGTATCAACTTTTCGATGTCGTACTCTAAAAACTGTCAAACTTACAGCAACAAAAAGTCTACGATAACAACTGTGTGTGAACCAAATGATGGTGGTATAATAAAAATAAAATGTCAATATGTGACTAGCTGCTGCCCGCGGCTCCGCCCGCGTGGAGTCAAATAACGTAGCCTATGTGTTAATCCAGATCATAATCTATCTACGTTAGGGCTGCCATACGTCCCGGTACACCGGGACATGTCCCGGTTTGAAGTGTTATGTTCCGGTGTCTCGGTCAATGATATTATAGTACGATGATATTGTAGTAACATCATTGGTCCCGGTCAAATAATCAGATCGGCGAGTGATCGAAGTGGAACGGAGGCGACTGAGCGCGACTGCGACGTTAGCAGAATCGGCGCGCGGCGGCGTTTGTCTGTTTGCGGGCGGCCCGGTGGTTTACCATATTTCTGTTCTAAATGTCCCGGTCGGCGTCTCAGAATTTATGGCAGCCCTAATCTACGTGCCAAATTTCATTCAAATCCGTTCAGTCGTTTAAGCGTGAAAGAGCAACAAACATCCATCCATACATACAAACTTTCGCATTTATAATATTAGTAGGATTTATTGTCAATTCACTAGGTGAAGATGGTGTCAGAGACAGCACCTCCTCAAGCGAATCGGAATGTCATTAAATTTGTTTGTCAAAGTGTTGCCAGTCGCAACTCTTTTTCATGATTTTATATTTATTAGTAAATGTTTCTGAATATTATTAGCGAATTTTTATTTTCTTTATTACATTAGTTTCTGAAATTAGAATCCAGACAAAAAGTAGGAAATGAAACATTTGTTACTTTTTTATTGGTTTAGCTAAAAGTAAATAAGAGTGTTAATAATTTCCATCACTATTCATGACCGACGGACAGACGTCAGGATCGCATTGTCTCAGCGGTTTATAAACGCGACTTTGACACCGACGCCGCGGGTTCGATTCGCACACAGGACAAACATTTGTGTACACGAACATGTCTGCTTGTCTCGGTTGAGGTAAGTACCTCCACCTTACAGAAAACCGCAGCTAAATAACAACATTCTGGAGGGTTGTTGTGTTCCTACGTGTGAGGTCACCAGGAGTTGCTGTGTTAGCAGTAGAGGTGGCATTGCGCGAGTAATACTTAATGTATTACAAGCGTTCATAGGCTACGGTAACCGTTTCACATCAGGTGAGCCGTATGCCTCCCGACATTGTATAAAAAAAAGGAAAACCCTTTATAGCGTCACCTTCAACCTTCTTATCCCGTAAAGGATTCCTGAGCAAAACTTGTAAACCCATGCGGGTGAAATCAAGGCCAAAAACTAGAATCAGAACCAAATCCTCACCTGAAAACTGAACATCTCGGTCATAATAACAAAAGGCAGGGGCTGCAGTCCCGACGCGTCAGCGAATATGCACACGCAGAGAGCCACGATGGGCACCCACCCCGGCATGAGGACGTTGACACTCTGCAGGTAGAACCAGACCCCCAGCAGGCACATGCTGACCCCTGCCACCGCGCTGGTCACCGCTAGTAGAGGCTACAAATAACAAACATAAACTTAACTTTTAAGAGAGGTGGGCATCAATGCAGCCTGGGGAAGTCCCTCCACCAAATACCAATTCCCTTGAGAATTATTTTGGCGAGCTCGGTGGCGGTTAACAACGCGACTTTGTCACCAACGCTCGTGGGTTCGATTCTCACACAGGGCAAACATTAGTGTGTATGAACATGTCTGTTTGTTTTGGTCTGGGTGTTTTTAAGAGAGGTAGGACGCATCAAAGCAGCCAGCCTCTCTCAACTCTCTGAAGGGTTGTTGCATCCTGAGTGGTCCTGCGTGTTAGTGAGGTCACCAGTAAGCTCCTAAAGAGATGTTTTGTTAGCAGTAGACGTTTTTTGCCCCCAACGTGGCATCGCGCGGGTGATACTCAAGGTATTACAAGCGTTAATAAGCTACGGTAATCGCTTTACATCAGGTGGGCCGTATACTTGTATGTTTCCCGACATTGTATAAAAATAAAGGCACAATCGCTGCCTTGTTCTACCGACACAAAATGCCTAATAATTATTGTTCAATGGATAACAACATAAGCTATAATAAGTGAAGTCACATTTTCGAGACGAGCTCGGTGGCTCAGTTGTGAATGACGCGACTTTGACACCAACGCTCGTGGGTTCGATTCCCACACAAGGCAAACATTTGTGTGCATGAACATGTCTGTTTGTGTTGGTCTGGATGTTTTAAGAGAGGTAGGGCGCATCAAAGCAGCTGTCTGGGGAAGTACCTCCACCTCACAGAAAACCGCAGCAAATAACAACTCCCTAGAGGGTTGTTGTGTTCCTGTGTGTGAGTGAAGTCACCAGCAAGCTCCCAAGGAGTTGCTGTGTAAGCAGCAGAGGAGGCATCGCGCGAGTGATATATATTTTTTTAATATATCGCAAGTGTTAATAGTCTACGGTACCCGCTTTACATCAGGTGGGCCGTATGCTTGTATCCCTCCCGACGTAGTATAAAAAAAAGAGGTATTCGAAACTGGGGTGGGCCAGTTGTCAAAGTTCGTGATGATGGATCAATTAGAAGTGGTCGGCCGCCGTGTTAAAAAGTATGTTAAAATGGCCGACGTTATTCAGAGAAATATTTTTAACAATAACGAATAATTCTACGAATCAATAGAGGTTTGTGGGAATTGTTTTTCAATCAATTAAAAAAAGATTTATCAAATTGTAGCCGGCAAATTAATGTATTTAGTGCTGATATTGGTTTTGATTTGTTTCACTCAAGTATTGGGCCGGTAATGCGGTTGTTGGGTCGATAGCTCTTGATTAGTGGCTATTATATCTAACTATTATAACTTGTTCTAGCTTGGCTCTTGATGAAGACTTATTGTATGTAAATCTCCACTCCAGGTCTCTTGCGGAGAAGGCAGAGAGAACTTTAGGCCGATTCTACTAAAAAACTGCAACTGCACTGCAGCGCGGCGTGTGACAAAATGCGTACATTTTGACGTTTCGTTAAGCGATCTGACAGCAGCGACAAGGTGTAAAAAAAAGCCTATTAGGTTAGAAGCAGACTTTCCATTGGTGTGCAATCTGACATTCACATTTTTGCCTTGCAATCGAGACAAACACAAATAGACATGAACACAAATGTTTATCTTGTGTGGGAATTGAACACAAGCCTCTGTCTTAAAGTGATACTGACCAAGCCGCAATCGGGCTCTTTACTAGCACTCGCGTACTGCCATGCAATTCTGTAAGAGCAAACATCCTTACATCCTCGGAAACATCGGCTGTTAAAGCCTTGAACACAAAATTGCAATTCCTTAGTGTCGTTTATCGTGGTTGTGCGACACTAGCGCCGCAAGGCTGCGTTTGGAATTGGAATTCTACAAGGCAAACAGCCTCGCGTACGCTTACAGCCTTATAGAATACCAAATAAAAAGCCGTGATCGCAGTAGACGATGTCAAAGCTGTGACATCTGTGATCACAGCGACGCACACAGCCATTACGAGTCGCTTAGAGAATTGCATGGCTGTACTCTTATTCTTCTTCCTAGCGTTATGCCGTTTCCTAAACCGTTAGGATTGGCGGGGTCCGTTACCCTAGCCTAAGGATTTGGCGAAGATACTGTTTATTACATGAATTGACTGCTGTCAGACCTCCACAACCCAGACGGAAAACCAGATCTACAAAACGCTCGCGTTGTGTGCAACGATTTAAATTTTAACATTCCGATGGAAGAAGAAAACGTAAATAGTGGGAAAACTACAAATTTTTGGACTTCTTCCCGCGCTTTTGACAAGTGACATTGTTGTTTTACGTGAAATTTTTACAATTCAGTATAAAATTAGTTTTGTGTGACAATTTCGATAGTATTTTGTAACATAAGTGCTAGTGAAATTATACAGTAATGAAAAACTCAAATATAACACGTTTATGCACTTTCTGGAAGACGTGAATAAGTTCATCAAGAACACCTTGTAAAAATCACTATCGTTTTACGGGTGGTATTTAAACTGGGTTTATTGGGTCGAGGTACCCTTCCCAAGTATTTTTTCAGCACAGTTCCTGAAGCTGGAACATAGAATTAAGATTTTCAAATGGTTCTAAACTGAAGACTTTGACACTAGCATAAAGTAGCAACACTATTGCCATATATTATACAAAAAAAAACTACATATTTCTGGTATAATTGTATGTCTCAAACTCACCTTTCTCCCTGCTCTATCAACTAGTTGACAAGCCAAAAACGATCCCAATATCTGCACAGCAGCGAGCAATATTGACTGCTTGTTCGCGGATAATGCTATGCTAGTGTCTGAATCCCGGCCTGCCTCGGTGAATATGTGACTTGCGTATACTAAGACAGCTATGCACCCACAGAATTCTCGCGTCAAGTTCACTATCAACGCTACCCAGAATGCCTTCACCGCTGTCTTGTCTGAAACTGGAATAGAAAAGTTTTCATTTAATGAAATACAAATTTTCCGGTAAGTAGTAAGGAAGCGTACAAGCGATTGTGCGCTTTTCCGGCGAGTAGTAAGGAAGCGTACAAGCGATTGTGCGTTTTTCGGTAAGTAGTAAGGAAGCGTACAAGCGATTGTGCGCTTTTCCGGTGAGTAGTAAGGAAGCGTACAAGCGATTGTGCTACATACTGCATTTTAGACACGCCTTTTATATATTTTGATCTGGTTTTATTGCAGTTGGGGTACTCTTTTTCTTATTTCAACAGTTGTACCCCGACTGCAATAAAACACAGATCAAAATACACGAGATATATCATCATCATTATCATTTCAGTCGAAGAACCTCCATTGCTGAACGTAGGCCTCCCCTTAACAGATGGCGGATATTTTTATTGTCGTAGTTGCATTCTCCTAAGTAATGTATTTTAATTTTTGACTATCATTCGTTAAGATTCCAGAGTCAATTTAACAAATTGTATGTCCTAATAAACTAAGATTAATACAAGTAAATCGTATCGAAGTATAATTAGTTGTTTGCAGAATAAAAACGTCGTAACCGACCATGCCGTCGCTTAGGCTTATATAGCCGCGTGAGGAACATTTCGATAGCGCGATTTTTTTCTTTATTTATTACTTTTCGAATTTCTATGCGAACTATAAGTTTTTTTGTTGGTGTTATAGTGCGTACCTTTAAGATATATACATATATATAGATCCTAATATATATCAAGTAGTTGTACAATTATGGTGAATAGGTAATTGGAACAATAATCTGAACTGATCGTATTTTTTTTCGTAAATAACGTTTGAAATATACGTGTATTGTATTACATATTGGTATATTTGGAATGATCTCATCAAAACCTTTCATTTGACAGCCATATTGATCGGAATAAAATTTAAATATCGAGTTCGACAAAATGGCGATTTCACGGTCGGCAACGCAAGAATGACACCCCTGTTGTTGCAAATGTGCATAGGCTGCGGTAACCGCTTACCATCAGGCAGGCCGGATGCTGGTTTGCTACCTTAGTGGTATAAAAAAATATTTACGACCATATTTAATTTAAATTTAAATCAAAACCAAGCCTATATTAACCGGAAGAATGTAAGGATTTTAACGACATCTTATTCATTGAAGTTCGTCCAGGCGTTTAGAAGTTATGGTGGAATAAAGAAACTCACATACACCCTAATACCAAAACATTAGGTACACGATTTTCTTTTGGGGCAGTATGCAGCAGAGCTGAGCTTACCGGCAAGTTTATTTATGTGTATTTTGAATTGTAATTTGGAGTCTACTGTAATTTCATGAAACGCAGTATTATTAACAAATTCTAATTTATTATTCCCAAGAAAATGTTCTGTATTGGCAGACGTCACATTTGGAAGACAAAATTTAATGAAAACAGCATATATACATGGCTCACAAGAGAGATAGGTCTATAGTTTTTCAATAAGGCTTTATCACCCTTCTTGAAAAACAATACTGCCACGCTTTTGCTCCATACCCGTGGCGCGTTGCTCTCGAGGATGACGGAATTAAAAAGCTTCTGAAGGAACCCAAGTACTGGTTTATCACCCGCTTTCGGAAGTTTCGATGTGACTCCGTCATCGCCCTCCTGATCGCGTACAAGCTGATCTGCGGGATATCCTCGGTGAAGTGTGGGGTCAATTTGGCTCTTGGGTCTGCTGTCGAACTCGTGAGAAAGGTTGTAGTCTATTAAATATCACGATACGACCCATAAAAGCCGAGAAAGTAGAAAAAGCGGTTGCACAGGACACCGGGATACGCGCAGATTGCAGCTAGTAATTGTAATAAATGCCATTCTCCCCCTGACAGTAGAAATGTCATACATTGTTTATTGACGAGTTTATTAATCAACATTCGATACAAACCTTGGCCGTCACGGCGCATGGTTATTGACAATTGTTTCATTAATTCGTAGGTGTCAATGCGGTGTCAGGGGACGCAGGTCAACTGATCGGCTAATAAAATGTGGTCAACTCTGCCAATTGACCTGGACGTTTGTTTTCCTCATTGATAATGTTGTTGTGTGAAAATATTTATGATTTTTGTATTATATAAGTCATCAAGAGAAGGTCAGTCTGGCATCCCAGAACCATCGTGTGCTCTAGTGACGCAGTATATCAAAGGGCAAATACTAATAGTCCAAGATCCCAGGGCCGCCAGATGTCACTTATTTTCTGATGAACAAAATGTGCAAGATTGAGTAGTGTTGGTGTACTATGGTCGTATGACTACTTGCTACCTTGGCCAGACGGACATTTTCCAGGTATCAGGTAATCAAGGTACATAAAAACACTACTCACCTCACTTAAATTATGATAATGCACAATATCGTTAAAAATTACTAATCAATACTCCCAGACACTTCCGGTCGGCAGTATTACCTTACAGACGCTTTAAAGTTCTCAAAAAATTAATTAATCTCACTTATATTCTGATGATTCATTTTTATATAAATGTTAGCCAGAAAACTATTTTAATACGTGTTCCAAACAGACAGACCGATCCAAGGGGCTAAACATCCCCTAGACCTAATTGTAATGCCGCTGTGAGTATGAGCGAGGGCATTATCCGTGCGCATTATGCGTGTATTAAGCATGTCTAATCGAAGCCGTAACTAATATTTAAATAAAAATAAAAATTAATACCTACCCGTAATTAACGCCTGTTACTTTGAAATTATTCACCTTAAAATAGATTACAAATATTTCAACTTCGTTAATTTTTCATACTTGTTTCATTTACTAGAGAATTAATTTTTAATAGCTTAAAAAAAATTTAATAATTTAAAAATCAGGTAAATAATCAAAACGCGTATTCATTTTAATTTTGCACTAGCTGTTTCCACTGCAATAAACTCCAGTTTACTTTCAGCCAGTGATGGTATGCCTAACGAACTGAAGCAATATCTAGACCAGCCTCTAATACCCAGAAAAGAGAATGCAACAAAATTCTGGTTTGATTGTCGTCATTTTACCCCAGTGCTTTCTTCTCAAAGTATTTGATATAGCCTGCGTCCTCGGTTTCCTCAGAGAGAGTGGCATCTGCTGTAAATCTCGCAGTATCGAATAACAGAAGTCGTTTAAGCCGACTTCTGTTATTGGATACTGCGAGATTTGTGTCCGTGCCCAGCACTTAAATCAAAGAGTTTTTCTTATGTCTGTATCAGATAAATTATGGTTTGGTTAATAAATAATTAATATTTTTTATAGTAGTTCTTGATTTATTAAAAATTATGTCTATTGATTAATATTTATCTACTAATGTAAGATGATTGAAGTAGATTAGGCCAAATAAATTAATTTTTAGAGTGCCAATATTCACTGTCAAATCATACCGATATATCGATAGTTTTTAATGAAAATATCAATATCGATCTTTATTGCATTTCCGACATCCCTAGTAGTAAGAGTAAACCGTAAGAGAGAAAGAGAGGAGCAATAACACTCATGTATGTCCCACTCACACTCATGCACACGGATAATCATCTCATTCTCACAGCGGCATTACAATTGGATCTAGGTGATGTTTGGCCCCTTGGATCGGTCTGTTTGTTTGTAAAACGTCTTAAAATAATTGTCTGACTAACATATATAAAAATGAAGCATCAGAGTATAAGTGAGATTAATTTTTTTTTTGATAGCTTTAAAGCGTCTGTTAGGTAATACTGGCGACCGGAAGTGTCAGGGAGTATTGATTACTGATAATTAACGATATTGTGTAACATATATGTAAAAATCAGCTATCAGAATTTAAGTGAGGTGAGTAGTGTTTTTATGTACCTTGATTGCCTGATACCTGGAAAATGGCCGTCTGGTCAAGGTAGCAGGTAGTCATACGATCATAGTACACACTGATACTACTCAATCTTGCACATTTTGTTTATCAGAAAATAAGTGACGTCTGGCGGCCCTGGGATCTTCGTCTATAATGTTAAGTATATAAGTTTCTTTATACTTTATGTCGGGAAGTATACAAGTACAAGTCCCACTGATGAAAAGTGGTTTCCATAGCCTGTGAAAGCAACAAAACAGGTAGTATTGCAGGCAGGTTGCCGCAGAATGTTTCTAAGTAGTTACTATGTTATCAGCAAAAAAGTAGCTTATACTATAAGCTACTTTGTGTTGATAACATATTTAGAAGCTTTCTGGTAACCTCACTCACTTGCAGGAACACAACAACCCTCCATAAAGTTGTTATTTGCTGCGGTTTTCTGTCAATCGCGGTACTTACCCTAAAACTATTCAGATCGAGACAAATATTTGTCTTATGTTGCCGTATGAACCCACGAACGAGCTTTGCTAAGATAGCCTTTGCTAACTACTCGACCATTGGGCTCGTCAAGACTCCACATTAATAATTACGAAAAAAAGTTTTAATGGTTTCATTTGTATTGGATGTATTTTTTCAATTACTCGAAGTGTTCGAGCTGGAGTATAGATTGATAACGATTGAGGCACTCAGTCAAATTGATGGCAGTGACTTTACTCACACAGGAGTTTCGGGGAGAACTTCGGTTCGCAGGTGGTTTGCTCGGTAATGAGCCTGTCCACCTCTTCGCTGATCGATTTGTCGTCTTGGGGAAGAGATCGAAGCCAACCGAGCACTCGTGCTGTTTCCTGCGAAAGTAAATTTAAATTACATGTATATAATATCTAGATATATATAACAACAGTTAACAATAAGTTAAAGTTAATTTAAAAATTTAAAAAACCCGACTGACTTCAAAAAATTGTTTAATGGTTTACGTAGCGTCCACTATATGGCTTTTGTGCTGACGTCATATTAGCTGTGCACACTGTGTATGAAGGTTTACATTCGCATGATTTTTTGCTGACGTCAAAAGGCCTGTGACACTCGGGGGAAGAATACGAATCTAATGATACCCCACTCTTCAAAATCGGTCAAGCCGTTTAGACTACAGGAGGTCACAATGGACCTACATACATACCCACGTAATACATGAGCGCGTAAAAAATTACCTTCCTTTTGGGTCAATCGAGTAAAAAGAAAAGAATAAGTAGTACAAAGGTGGGCTTAGGTATCCCTTAAGGCAGTGATTCTCAACCAGTGGTCCGAGGACCACTAACGTTTCGCAAGAGCAATAAATGAGGCCCGCGAAAGATTTAATATATATTTTTTTTTATACTACGTCGAAAGGGATACAAGCATACAGCCCACCTGATGTAAAGCGGGTAACGTAGCCTATTAACACTTGAGATAAGTATTACTCGTGTGATGCCTCCTCTGCTGCTTACACAGCAACTCATTGGGAGCTCTCTGGTGACCTCACACACACGCAGGAACACAACAACCCTCTAGGAAGTTGTTATTTGGCTGCAGTTTAATATGTGGTGGGGTGGCAATAATATATACTTTTCAAGTATTATTTGTTTCAAATTTAACATTTTACACATTTTTTCTTCTAAACCGAATTTACTTACCTTTCCAAAATATTTGAGTTTTTAAGAGTAGCATATGTAGCATGGTCACCGCGCATGAACCTAGCCTACCTGGGCAACGCGATCCTCGGGTGCAGTCGTCGGTAATAATATATCAGTGTATCCAATGATATTGTATAGTGTATCCATGCTTTTTTCCAAATCTTAGTAAACCTTTAAACCATATGTCATTATGATCCCACCAGGAGAAGACGACGGGCTGAAGAACGCCTCCTGCCTTAATGAGAGCCTGCGGGCAGCGGTGAGGGGAACATGCTGCTCAACGTAAAGTGGTTCTGTGTGTGCGGAGTGCCGAGGGTTCCAGGCACGCCTCTTGCAGATGATAGAAGAGCACGCAATTACATTTGTGGTGCCCCGGTGGGGTTTCGGAGGTGATACCAAAATCGTACTCGAAACTCCATCAACTGGCGCCGAGAAGGAACACCAGTAAGTTTTTAGTCGGTAAGTCTATCCAGAGATACAGTAGGAGCCCTCTTTGACTGTAGCAGGAGTCCAAAGTAACCACGTCGTCATCCCCTTGGCGATGGGGTATACATGAGCATTTTGCCATCGAGAAGAAAAAACAGATAACAATATGAAACCAGTTGAGAATGCGCAAGCTTGCATTGCCAAAGGAACACCTGGCTCGTCAATTATATAAGAATTTAATTATTCTTTTTTAAAACTTTGTCGGCCATTTTGACCATGTTCCTTAAGTAATATGATATTGGTTTTTAAGACATTCCTATTCTACTTTTTAATTTACTTTTCGAATCTGATATAAAAATACAATTTTTTTTTTAATTTGTCGGCCATTTTGACCATGTTCCTTAAGAGAGGTTGGTTTTTCAGACATTCCTATTCTACTTTTTTATGCTGAATCCGAATCTGAAGTCAAAATTCGAAAAAAAGCGACAGACACACACACAGACAAACATATAGATTTCATATAGGAACAGTGTTCCTGAAAAATGATGTGCAAGGTAATAAATAAATAAATGATGTACAATGTTTAATGAGAAATTTGGCCTCCTTTTGCATGTGTTTACCGATTATACGATGGGTTGTGTATTAAGAAGTAGTTCGATTCACACTTACAGCATCCTTCTTCAACTGCAATGCTTGTCCTCACATTCGTCGTGGCTCCAGTGAGCCACCATCACGCGTACTGTGCTGTTCGATCACAGAGAATTCTTCCAAGAACTCGTGTAATTCGTGGAATGAACTATCTGCCGAGGTTACAGCCGTTATGTCCTTCAGGTCTTAAAAAAGTGGAGTTGGCGACGCGCGTCTGATACTATTCCTATAGCAAACGTTCACGACACGACAGCCACGCTTCATACGGTGGGCTGTATGCTTGTAAACCACCCAACATGATATAGAAAAGCCGTACAACGTTATGGAGTACGCTCTAAACCCTAGCGATTGTACGGGGATCTTACTCGTCGTAGTACAAAAAGTCTCGTTAAAAATTGGTCAAATTTCTCGTCCAAATTCAATTTGTTTCCAATGTCAAAGGCTTAATATCTCCAAGGCAGGTATTACTTGTAAGCGCAGCTTCAATCCAAGGTAAATAAATAAGTCCTCTGAAGGGCACTCGGTGTTTGTGCTGCGTGAGCGAAAATTAGGACGTCCTGCTTAGTAACACTACAGATAATGGTACAGTACAATATACACAACTTTCTCACATTGTACCTTACACAGTTGCTTACAAAAGGATATAAGCTGAGTAGTAAAATAATAATAAAAAATCCGGATAAGTGTAATTCGGAGTCACATTTGTATGTGCATGTGATACATTACGTTTTCGTACCATCGTTGACAAAAAATGTTGAAACATTATTTTTTTAACTTTACTTTGTATTTATCGTTCTTCGTGTTAGGGTTATCCTGTTTTCTAATCCATTCGATTTGGCGGGGTTCGCTACCTAAGCCTAAGGATTTGGTGAAGATATTTTAATATAGAGCGACCACTTTCGTTGAGCAAGTCTAAAGATTATTAAGGTTTAAAAATAGTGAAAGCCGAATTTAATCAGTCGTAACTTCACTAAAAACATTTGCGGCTAATCGAATACTCGAAACTGACAACAAAATCTTTCTTAATGGTAATGCTTCAAAATCCTTTAAAGTAACATATCCAACTTTTTAGCGTTATCTCGTTTTCTAATACATTAGGATCGCCGGGGTTTGCTATCAAAGCCTAAGGATTTGGTGAAGATGCTGATTTTAACATGGAGCGACTGCCGCCAGACCTTCAAAACCCAGAGGGGAAACCTTACCTTGCTTAGGTTAGGTCACACCTCTTTCGAAATATAATTTCTTGGACGTGGGGGTTTTCTCACGATGTTTTACTGATAATGTAACATATCCAAATACAAATATATGTGACTAATTTGACGCCAGAACTTATCTATATATAAATTTGTCCCTTGCTGGTAGGCAGAGAGAAGCAAGAGACACAAGACGAGAACGGACACTGGGATCGTATTACTACAAAAAAAAAAAAACATTTCAGAACCGGTTAACTATCTACCTAGTG
This sequence comes from Pyralis farinalis, assembly GCA_947507595.1. Lineage (NCBI taxonomy): Eukaryota > Metazoa > Arthropoda > Insecta > Lepidoptera > Pyralidae > Pyralis > Pyralis farinalis. Next base: position 5,632,603 of record OX382282.1, on the reverse strand, counting down.
CGGCCAAAAGTTCTGTTACAAATGAACATGCATTTATTTTTTTATGAAGTAATGTCTTAACATAACTTATATGTGTACATACTGTACATATTTATGGAACTGTCAGTAAAAAATAAAAAAATGAAATGGCCACCTTTGGCTTTTATACAGGCCTTAAATCTCTTTGGCCACGAATCTATGGATTTAGGCACTATTTCCATGGGAAATTTAGCCACTGCTTACTCCAGAGATTTCTTAAGAGACACAATATCGGCGTGTCGTTTCGCGCAGGCCCTCTAAAACTGAAGATACTTTGTAGTCTATGGGGTCTATAGGCTAGACGAGGGTCAGTCTTCCGCTCTTATAAAGTTCGGAACATGAGCTGAAGTCTTCACTCCTTTTTCACAAAAATGAAGCTTTGTGACTTCTTGATAAGACACCCAAAACTACTATACTATACTACGTCGGGAGGTATACAAGCGTACGGCCCACCTGATGTAAAGCGGGTAACCGTATCCTATTAACGCTTGCGATATTAAGTATCATTCGCGCGATGCCTTCACTGCTGCTTACACAGCAACTCCTTGGGAGTTAAGGTGACCTCACTCACACGCAGGAACACAACAACCCTCTAGGGAGTTGTTATTTGGCTGCGGTTTTCTTTGAGGTGGAGGTACTTCCCCAGATGGGTTGCTTTGATGCGTCCTACCTCTCTTAAATGATATGATGATGATAGCTGGAATCTTTTACAATACAATGATGATATGTGAAGTGTGGATATGTACAGATTTTTTTTTTCGGTATATTTCTTTCATTACCTTTTAGTCCATTTCAATATACAAAAATAAATTATCACAATACTTTCTCATTCCTTTCACTCATAAAACAACACACAAAATCAAGGATCACGAGACCTTCATTTATAAGCTTTCTGAAATCGTTGACCTCCAGAAATTAGTGTTAGACAGCGATATAAGATTTTTTTATACAACGTCGGAATACAAAGTAGGGCCTTCGTTAGACGTTTGGAAGCTTACAACATAACTCCCAGCCAAGCGACTACAGTATGGGGTTCTTCAAGAAAGGCGTGAAGAGTTTTTTATAGGGTCGGCAACGCAAGAGTAACGCCCCTGGTGTTGCCATAGTCCATAGGCTACGGTGACTGCTTTCCGTTAGGCAGGCCATATGCTTGCTTGACGTAGCCTATTAACACTTGTAATATATTAAGTATCACTCGCGCGATGCCTCCTCTGCTGCTTACACAGCAAGTCCTTAGCAGCTTACCGGTGACCTCACTCACACGCAGGAACACAACAACCCTCTAGGGCAGTGGTTCTCAAAGTTGTCTGCGCTACGACTCATCTAATACAAGTTCCCAAACTCGGGACCCACCTATAGAAAATTTTGCCGTTACCAATATACCTAAATAAAGGACTTTTCAAATAACAAACAAAGTTTAAGTTTTTTAAGCGCCGCCCGCGCTTACAATCTGTCCGGGCGGCTGACAGTCGCCCAGCGGTTGGATCGGTAGGGTGGTGTGCCGTTCTGCAGGCAGGGCCCACTTAATGTTCGCTCGCGACCCACCACTGGGTCGCGACCCATAGTTTGAGAAACCCTGCTCTAGGGAGTTATTATTTGGCAGCGATTTTCTTTGAGGTGGAGGTACTTCCACAGACGGGCTGCTTTCATGCGCCCTACCCGTCTTTAAATATCCAAACCAAGACCAACAGACATGTTCATGCATACAAATGTTTGTCTTGTGTGGGAATCGAACTCACGAGCGTTGGTGTCAAAGTCGCTTCATTCACGACTGAGGCACCGAGCTCGTCAAAATTCTTGGACGTGTGGGTTTCCTCACGATGGTTTCCTTCACCGTCGAGCGAGTGATAATCTATACATATATTAAAAATGTAACTGATCGCTGCCTGTACATTGAAGATAAAATAAAAATAATTATTCCTTGGGAGAAGGGTCGATGTTTGGTGTGGGATGCGACTTGCGTCAGTACTTTCGCATCCACGCATTTGGCTAGGACAATTCGTGCTGCTGGGGCGGCGGCCGATTGGGCGGCCGCCCAGAAACACGCCAAATACGCGCCCCTTATGTCGAATTATACTTTTATCCCCTTCGCTGTGGAGGTTGGCGGAGCTTGGTGTGCGGAAGCCAAGTTATTTGTGCGGCAGCTGGGAAGGCGCTTAAAGAATAGTGGTGCTGACCTTCGAGCTGAGTCATACTTGACGCAACGCATATCCCTCGCGATACAGCGGGGGAATGCTGCAAGTGTTATGGGCACTTTTGCGTCAGGTACGATTCGGGGCGGACTTTTTGACTAGAATAAATAAATAAATTGACATGATTTAAATTAATACTATATAAAATAAATTAAATATGGAATTGGCATTTTGTCAGACCACTTTGATTTCACGCCAGATATTGGCGTTTGGTTATGAATTTCAAATAGAAATTTAACTCAAATTTAGGCTTGTGTATTTCTGTGCTCGAATTTAGTGAATCATTAGGTTTTACGCCATTTGATTTTTCTTTTGGTCTGTTCACAATGCGGAAAACATAAAATATACAGGGACGTATCAAATGGTAGACACGTTATACACCAACTTTATTGTATTTAAAATGGCGCAAGTACTACTATATCAACGTACAGTTATTTATTATCACACTTTGCTCTAACAAAGAGACAAATGATAGGGCATACCTGTCGTTAGAAAGAGATTAATATACACACATCAAAAGTGTCTAGGGATCAACATATATTTTTGCAATAACTTTTCTCCTGATTGATATTAATTAAAATTTTCTTTAAGGATTCATCAAATAAAGTGTTTTCGTTTGTCTACAGTAACGATAAACCAAGTCACCTTTGCATTAATAAAGAAATTTGCCATTTTCATAATAAAGGGATTTTTGACATTTGAACCACTAACATTAAAGTTCGAAAAAAAGACTGAAATAACAGTTTTCTTTAAAATTTTATTGGGTAACTTAAACAATTAATAATCCGTGTTTCTACCGCGAACACTAACAACACAAGAACATCAGTTTGGCATATTCAAAATGAGTTCATCCAAATCACGCTGTGGAATGGCCGCCCATGTTCGTTGCAACAACAAAAAAAGGTCTTCTTGCGACTGGATACCCTCCATATTCGGCAGAGCTCTTCTCTGTAGCATATCCCATGCATGCTCAATCGGGTTCAAGTCTGGCGACTGAGCAGGCCAGGGCATGACATTGATGTTAGCTGCGGCGAGAGTCTGTCTTACAACTCTTGCGGTGTGCGGTCTGCATTATCATGCATTAACTGAAATAAGGGACCGATTTGCACTTGTAGAGGAACGATGACGTCTGATACAATCGTCTCAGCATAAATTTGAGCGTTGAGGTTGCCACTGATCCAAATCTACTCAGTTCTTCCGCCGATCCAAATACCCGCCCATGCCATGATGGTTCCACCACTATAAGGATGAACTTCCTGGCAGGATTTTAATCGCTGTTGGCGTCCAGGGGTTCTCCAGTGTCGTATACGTCTTGTATCCGGTCTCATACCAAAACGAGACTCATCAGAAAAGCACACGAAACGCCATTGTTCTTCTGCCCAATTTCTGTGTTCAAGAGCCCATTGATATCGAATCCTACGATTGTGCATTGCTATAGGTGGTACCCTTAGCGGTCTTCGGGAATGAAGGTTCACTTCATGCAAGCGGTTTCTGACTGTTTGGTCGCTAATTAAGTTCCCTGAAGAGTGATGAAGCGTCACGGCTAACATCATGGCGGTTATTGTTGGAGCTCTTCGAGTTGTGATTTGAATGTATCGGTCTTGTATCCGTGTGGTGCAGCGATACCGTCCTCCATGGCGCTCAGCCACGGTACCAGTGCTTCGGTAACGTGTCCAAAGTCGACTGATAACACTCTGACTTGTATTCAGAGCTAAAGCCACAGTACGTTGCCGGGAACCAGCTTCTATCATTCCCACGGCTCTGAGCATTTCTTCCCTGCTTAAATGACGTCGCCGCTCCATAATAACGTTGGTTTTAATCAGTAGTAGGGAAACAGTAGCACTAATAATGTCTTCAATGCGTTGTATATTTTTATAGGGAAAATATTGACAGCTGATTTTCATCTTTTACTCGAATTTGATTGACAGTTCCTGTTTCAAATTATGAAATGCACCAAAAAGGATCCATATAAATTTATAAAATCATAAATTTATTACAAAGCCACATCTCAATCTCAAGAAATCCGCATAAAAATGCTTGATCCCTAGACACTTTTGATGTGTGTATATCTTAAGACATTTATGCTTTGTGGCGAAGTACATATAGCCGCGACGCGAGAGCGTGGCGAACTGAATGCGAGTTGGGCAATTACCTTACTTTCGTATTGCCATTCTAGAGCGCGTACGCGGAAATCATGGGACGTCATGAAAAAACCTGCACCAACATGAGTCACGACTAAATGCCGATCGACTTCGACCCACTCAATAGAATGTCATGAAGTTCGAAGCTTATTTCTGCCACCTTCTACTTTCTACTTTCTTATAAATTAAAGGTGGGTAAATACATGAGTTTTTGTTCTTAGAATTCAACAGGAAAACCGAAAAACAGAGGCCCGCGCCACCCCAGTCGCGGACTGTGTGTGATCCTTTACCACGAGTATATACCAAATACCTGCCTCTAAGAATGTAAAGACAGTGTTTATAAACTAAAGTCCACGCGGACGATGTCTGGAAAAAGAGCTGTATAAAAATATTATTAAAATAACAAAACACCCATTGACGAGCTCGGTGGCCTCTTTGACACCAACGCTCGTGGGTTCGATTCCCACACAAGGTAAACATTTGTGTGCATGAACGTGTCTGTTTGTCTTGGTCTGGATGTTTCAAGAGAGGTAGGGCGCATCAAAGCCTGGGGAAGTACCTCCACCTCACAGAAATCCTCAGCCAAATAACAACCCTAGAGGATTGTTGTGTTCCTGCGTGTGAGTAAGGTCACCAGGGTAAGCTCCTAAGGAATTGCTGTGTAAGCAGCAAAGAAGGCATCGCGCGAGTGATACCTAATATATTACAAGCGTTAATAGGCTACGGTAACTGATTTACATCAGGTGGGCCGCATGCTTGTTTGCATCCCTGCGTTGTATCACTGCTCTCTGCAGCCAATGAGCGTCGTCACCAATCCAGCACTAACCTCGTTCTTTCCACACCTGATCAAATAAGACGGAGTCTCGGGCAGTCTCAGCAAGCAGCAGAAGTGGATCAGCGGTATCGCCAGCAGTATCCACAGTACGGTGTTGAAGTCCAGTAAGTCTCCCAGTATGAACACCAACAGGTTGCCCATGGTCTGCAAGGAAATTGACAATAAATGAAAGGCAACTGGAAGGATGTAGGAGTCGTGGAAGACCAAGACTAACCTACCATGACCGAATTGGTAGTGTTTTATCAGAAGGTGAGGTCAGAAGTCCTAGAAATCAGTGAACGTGCATGAAAGCAGCAATGAATGTTAAAATAATAATAAATATTGTCGGACAAATTACTCAGCGCCACCTAGCCCCAAAGGAAGCGAAGCTTGTATTGTGGGTAGACAACTGATTAACATAAGTAATGTGATTAACATTTTTTTTTTGGAAATACATACTTTTTATATATAGAAAATACCTAGACCAAGACAAACAGACATGTTCATGCACACAAATGTTTGTCCTGTGTAGTAATCGAACCCACGAGCGTTGGTGTCAAAGTAGCGTAACAGCGCGTTTCACCACTGCGCCACCGAGCTCGTCAAGTAGCTAGTGAAGTATGTAAGGACCGCGTCTTGTGGCGCTCGGTCCCCTCTGCCTACTCCGCAAGGGCCTGGCGTGAAGATATACATACATGCATAATACACAAACCAATAAACCACTTGATTGAGAATAAAGGTACTCTGCACTCACAAAAACATTGTGTTTTAGCGCCTAAATATCGATTCGAGCATTCTGACCAAATGGGAGGATATTTTAATAAATAATCCGATAACTGCCGATGTTGATTCGGGAACTAGCCAATATGAGCTGCGTATTCTATTTGACCCCCCCCCCCCCCATCCGTAGCGGTGAATTGAGTTACAGCGTAATACCGTTCTCATTGGTTCTCCATAGGTTATTTCTTTAATGGCTTAATGCAATAAACAGAGGTTTTTTTTATACAACGTCGGCAGGCATACAAGCATACGGTCTACCTGATGTAAAGCAGTTACCGTAGCCTATTAACACTTGTAACATATATCACTCGCGCGATGCCTCCTCTGCTGCTTACGCAGCAACGCCTTAGGAGCTTACTGGTGACCTCGCTCACACGCAGGAACACAACAACCCTCTAGGGAGTTGTTATTTGGCGGCGGTTTTCTGTGAGGTGGAAGTACTTCCACAGATGGGCTGCTTTGATGCGCCCTACCATGAGATAATAATAATATTTTGGCATGCATGTCATCCATCACGATGTGAAGCCAGCAGTTCTTGATGAGAGACTAAATATGCTAAGAAGGTCCTCCTTCCGGTAGTCGCTATCGTTGATAGATGACAGTCGTTAAGCTAAGTCAGTGGTTAAGTTCTAGCAGCGTGGCGGAGTTGCTTTTCATTTTTTTTATAACGTCGAAGGGCATACAATCATGTGACCCACCTGATGTAAATCGCTTACCGTAGCCTGTGAAACCGTAGCTGTACCGCTTCTGTGGGAATGGTATGCTAAAAAAGAGTAAAGAAGTAGAAAGGGTAACCTTGACAAAGAAATGGGTGCGTGTACTTATGTACGCGCGTGAGAAGTTATACTTCTCTGGCATCATTAAATAAATATTTAACATTAATAACTTAATAATAATATTTAGTATTACTTACCATATTAAATAATATTTTTTTAATTTTAACTATAGGGCCATCTACCGGTAATACAGTGAAACATTTAGCAGTTTTAACCTATTGCACATTTTTAACTATAGCGCCATCTACCGGTAATATCGTGAAACATTTAGCAGCTTCAACCTGTACTTTTGTGTTCGAGTGCCACGCATTCACTCTCGCTCTCTCTCTTTCTATTCCCCCGCCATGGTAGCGTTAAACGTTTAACGCAACCTTTTTGCAAGTCGCATTAGAAGTATAACTTCAATAAACATTTCAAGTGAAGTTAGGTTGTCATAACTCACAAGCTCATAGCGCTGCTTCTCATTTTTTAGGGTTCCGTACCCAAAGGGTAAAACGGAACCCTATTACTGAGGCTCCGCTGTCCGTTCGTCCGTCCGTCCGTCCGTCTGTCACCAGGCTGTATCTCATGAACCGTGATAGTTAGACAGTTGCAATTTTCACAGATAATGTATTTCTGTTGCCGCTATAACAACAAATACTAAAAAATAGAACAAAATAAATATTTAAGGGGGCTCCCATACAACAACCGTGATTTTATTGCTCATTTTTGGTCGATATTGATAACGGCAACAGGTAGATGCTTGAAATATTCACAGAATGTATAGATATATATTCACTTTAAGAATAAATAATTAAATTAAAATAAAACAAATATTTAAGGGGGGCCCCATACAACAAACGTAATTTTTGTGCCGTTTTTAGGGTTCCGTACCCAAAGGGTAAAACGGAACCCTATTACTGAGGCTCCGCTGTCCGTCCGTCCGTCCGTCCGTCCGTCCGTCTGTCACCAGGCTGTATCTCATGAACCGTGATAGTTAGACAGTTGCAATTTTCACAGATAATGTATTTCTGTTGCCGCTATAACAACAAATACTAAAAAATAGAACAAAATAAATATTTAAGGGGGCTCCCATACAACAACCGTGATTTTATTGCTCATTTTTGCTCGATATTGATAACGGCAACAGGTAGATGCTTGAAATATTCACAGAATGTATAGATATATATTCACTTTAAGAATAAATAATTAAATTAAAATAAAACAAATATTTAAGGGGGGCCCCATACAACAAACGTAATTTTTGTGCCGTTTTTAGGGTTCCGTACCCAAAGGGTAAAACGGAACCCTATTACTGAGGCTCCGCTGTCCGTCCGTCCGTCCGTCCGTCCGTCCGTCTGTCACCAGGCTGTATCTCATGAACCGTGATAGTTAGACAGTTGAAATTTTCACAGATGATGTATTTCTGTTGCCGCTATAACAACAAATACTAAAAAATAGAATAAAAGAAATATTTAAGGGGGCTCCCATACAACAAACCTGATTTTTTTTCCGTTTTTAGGGTTCCGTACCCAAAGGGTAAAACGGAACCCTATTACTGAGGCTCCGCTGTCCGTCCGTCCGTCCGTCCGTCCGTCTGTCACCAGGCTGTATCTCATGTACCGTGATAGCTAGACAGTTGAAATTTTCACAGATGATGTATTTCTGTTGCCGCTATAACAACAAATACTAAAAAATAGAATAAAATAAATATTTAAGGGGGCTCCCATACAACAAACGTGATTTTTTTGCCTTTTTTTATAGATAATGGTACGGAACCCTTCCTGCGCGAGTCCGACTCGCACTTCGCCGATTTTTTATAGATAATGGTACGGAACCCTTCGTGTGCGAGTCCGACTCGCACTTGGCCGATTTTTTCCTAATACTTTTCCTTCACCGTCGAGCAAGTGTTGATAAATTCGAAAACTACACAACGCTTTCATCAAGTTATTAGATTTCATGGAAAGCCCCTCGCCTGAATCTAAAAGCCTCTACAAACAGTAGATCTTGGTCAAAATATATTCTTCTTCTTTCGAAGAGAGGTAGATCGCATCAAAGCAGCCCGTCTGGGGAAGTACCTCCACCTCACAGATAACCGCAGCTAAATAACAACTACATAGAGGGCTGTTGTGTTCCTGCGTGTGAGTGAGGTCACCAGTAAGCACCCAAGGAGTTGCTGTGTAAGCAGTAGAGGAGGCATCGCGCGAGTGATACTTAATATATCGCAAGCGTTAGTAGGCTACGGTACCCGCTTTACATCAGGTGGGCCGTATGCTTGTATGCTTCCCAACGTAGTTTAAAAAAAAAACGCTAAATATACATAGCTTATAGATTTCGCCGTTTTTTTTTTGCGAAATTCAAATTTACATAAACAATTTGTTCTAACCTCCTTTGCGTTCTGTTTGGTTTTTGGCAATAATGATAACCCAGTGGATAAGGAACCGGCCTAGTGATAAACAGCTCCCCGGTTCGAATCCTGGCATGTACCACTAAATTCGTGTGTTTTCAGATTTATGTACACATTTGTAATAGGCATAAGTGGAAGGATGTAGGAGCAGAGGAAGACCGAGATAAACTTACCATGACCGAATTGGTCGTGTTTTCAGAAGGTGAACCGATTTGAAAAAAACTTTTTTTATTTGAAAGAGTATATTCCAGATTGGTCGCATTTCTTTTTCATATCATAAAATTCAGTCCTGATCATGGGTTCATGAAGATTTGAGAAAACTCCTCAAATATCATAGGCACACATATAACGATTTCGGTATTTATAGCAAACAAAAAAAAATATCGAGAATTCGCATTCAGAAATATATTTTTTTAGTTAAATAGAGCTGGTAAAGATGGCCATCGAAACTTTTCATCGTTGAGCCGACGACAGATTGCGTATCCTTATCATTTCCACCAATGATCTGTGGTCGTGTGGCCGATTCAATAATTTGTTGCCTAGACGGCAACAAATGATTGAATCGGCCACATATGTACACATATATACACATATACGGCAATTTGATTATAAATTATGCTCGATACTATGGTCCGGATTTATGCAACAAGTGCGCCAAATTGGTTATGCATTTTCTATTCAGCTGATCAGATTTTCCTGATGCAAAGTAACAAAAGTAACTGGTACATTACCTATGTATGGTTAAGGAAAATTTTGTCGAATATTTTTTAGTATGAATACACGCCGGTACAGGTAGATCACATTTGAAGCAACGAGCGTGCCAGGTTTCAATGTATTGCGACCGGGAATTTTAGTTTTGCTTTGTCTGTTTATTTTTGTGATTATTTTGTGTCTGTGATAGCGCAGTGTTAAAGAACTAGGTAAGTGACCGACCGGTAGCCGGTTTGAATAGTGTGCGTGTATACTGCAAAATGTTTATGAATGTATGTACGTATTTGTAATTTTCGATGACTGCTCGGCGGCGCAGTGGCGAAACACGCTGTTACGTTACATTGACATGTGCGTATTATTTTGATGAGCTCGGTGGGTCAGTCGTGAATGACGCGACTATGACACCAACGCTCGTGGGTTCAATTCCCACACAAGGCAACATTTGTGTGCATGAACATGTCTGTTTGTCTTGGTCTGAATGTTTGTCAAAGTCGCGTCATTCACGACAAAATAATACCCACATGAAATAAGACCATACCCAAATGATTTACCTGAGAAAATATAATGAAAGTTCCTGTCATCCCCCTGATGCTGTCTTCGCTTATTTCTTTAACGTACAAGGGGCAGACGACGAAGGCGCCCCCCGCCCCGAAACCGATGAGGGCTCTAGCGGCGATGAGCGCTGAGGGATGAGCGCATATCAACTTCACTGCCCAGCCCAGCTGTGGACAAAACAAAAAAAAAAGTAGAAAACTGGCTGTATTTTTGCACAAAATAGTTAGGTATACGAAAATAAAGGTGAAGCGTACAGGTATTTGGGCGCTAAAATACATATAATCTGACTGGGTCTTGAGTGGGTATGGGTGGCTTTGTTTGCCCGCAACCTCGCTAAGTTTCGCAGCTGGTTTTAATTGTATTAATCCATTTTCACACTTATATATACACTGTTCATAATCTCATATCTGCTTGCATGTATTTACCTACAGTTGTGAGTATTTATGCATGGATACGTCTATCTATCTATCTATAACTTCACGCCAAATCCCTTACGGGGTAGGCAGAGAGAACCGAGCGCCACGTGACTCGATCCTTACATACCTCACTCGCTTCTTTAACATTCATTGCTCTTTTCATGCACGCTCGCCGGTTTCTAGGGCTCCTGACATCACCTTCTGACAGAACACGACCAATTTGATCATGGTAGGTAAGTCTTGGCCTTCCGCATGCCTACGTATTGTTTATATATATATATATATATATGTATAACATAACATAACATCCGTGGCGTTATTGCTGCGTGCGTCTTCTTCATTTTCAGGCAGCTGCTGAAAATCAGTGGTTTGCTCTTTGAGCAAATAATGCACTGAGCCGCTGCCTTTTTGTATCACTGCCACACACAATTTATTGTACAATTACTATTGTATTTAGTGTTTACTCATTGTTTACCTGGCAATTTTTTTTTTAATATATGGCAATAGTGTTGCTACTTTATGCCAGTGTCAAAGTTAGGGAAACTCGACCCAATCAACCCAGGTTAAATACCACCCGTAAAACGATAGTGATTTTTACAAGGTTTCTTGTTGAACTTATTCACGTATTCCAAATAGTGCATAAACGTGTTATATTTGACTTTTTTCATTATTCTATAATTTCACTAGCACTTATGTTACAAAATACTATCAAAATTGTCACATAAAACTAATTTTATACTGAATTTAAAAAAATTCAAGTAAATCAACAATGTCACTCGTCAAAAGCGCGGGAAGAAGTCCAACCAATATTTACTATTGTGTGTCATGGAGATACAAATAAATGGCTTATCTATCTATCTATAAACGTTGTGTTTTAGTTTCTTACTGACCTATTGGAGAATATTTGAACCAATAAGCCGATGATTACCGTCATGTTGATCCGCGAATTAGCCAATAAGAGCTGCACGTTCTACTTCACCCCCCGACCCGTAACGGTTAGTTGAGTTACTACGAAATATCAAATTTATCGGTTCTTAATAGGTATCTCCTTCATGCACACGACCCACTTGATGTGTAGTGGCATAACGTGCACTGTGAGCTCTAGATAGATAATATGTTGCTGACCATTATGTCGATGAGAGCTCGATGGCATCGTTGCGCGTGTCATTCTAACCGAACACGCAGGTTAAGCAACGTCTACCGCAGCCAGTCTACGGATGGGTTTATATAGATTTGATAGATGACACTCGTTAAGCTAAGTCGGTGGCCCTCGGGCGGTTTGAAAACACTGGCCTCCGCCAATTCGCTTTTGAGCAGCGTGGTGGAGTATGCTCTAAATCCTTTCGGTTGAAGGGAGACCCGTATTCCTGCAGTGGGATGAAAATGGGATGAACCATCCATGGCAGGTAGTGGTCGACGATGCTAAAACTACATATTTGATTAGAGTGTCAAGCGTAGCGAATGGCATATTTTTAATTAATACTTTCTTTTTTTTTGGTCATATTGGATTTAGAATTTTTTTTTTGTACAACTTACGTATTCTAATAAATTTACTTACTCGCAGGAACATAATAATGTTCTAGAAAGTAGTGTATTATTGTGACAAGCTCGATGGTACACTGGTTCGATTCTCACACAGAACAGGGTGATTTTAAGTAGATGGCATCCCATCTGGGGAAGTACCTCCACCTAACAGAAACCACAGCCAAATGACAACTCATTAGAGGGTTGTTGTGTTCCTGCGTGTTAGTGAGGTCACCAGTAAGCTTCTAAGAATTTGATGTGTTAGCAAGCAGCAGAGGTGACATCGTGCGAGCTTAATGTATTGCAAGTGTTCATAGGCTACGGTAACCGCTTTACATCAGGTAGGTTGTATGCTCGTATGTTATAAAAAAACCTGTTGGCTGTGGTCTTCTGTAAGATGGAGTACAGTCAGTTCCACATTAGGACTTTCTCTTTCATCGTAACTTCGTCTGATAATTAGGAAGGTGTACCGTATTCTATACCATATCATAGTGAGCCACTTCGATACCGAAAATGCTTGTACCACCTTTCAAGTAATTAATAAATCTATATAGACAAGTTCCTTTCGACATTTCTTCTTCGCCAAAGGTCATTAAAACAAAGATAAAAGGTAAAAATTCGTTAGTAGCCATTGAGAAAATCAAATAATATTGTATTTTATTAATTTCTCAGTTTTTGTTTTTCGAATTATCAGCGTTTTGTATGATAATGAAATGTAAAATAAAAAAAAAAACGGCCAAGTGCGAGTCGGATTCGCGCACGAAGGGTTCCGTACCATTATCTATAAAAAAGGAAAAAAAAAACACATTTGTTGTATGGGAGCCCCCTTAAGTATTTGTTTTATTTTAATTTAATTATTTATTCTTATAGTAAATATATAACTAAATATTATGTGAATATTTCAAGCGTCTACCTGTTGCCGTTATCAATATCGAGCAAAAAAATCACGTTTGTTGTATGGGAGCCCCCTTAAATATTTATTTTATTCTATTTTTTAGTATTTGTTGTTATAGCGGCTACAGAAATACATCATCTGTGAAAATTTCAACTGTCTAACTATCACGGTTCATGAGATACAGCCTGGTGACAGACGGACGGACGGACGGACGGACGGACGGACAGCGGAGCCTCAGTAATAGGGTTCCGATTTACCCTTTGGGTACGGAACCCTAAAAATACACATCTTTGTTGGTCAGATATTCATCAATTTTATAAAAAGCTCTTTTGCAAGAAGTGATTTTGATGTCATCAGGATAGGATTGAACTGTTTCAGGCAATTTATTACGGAATCGACTTTACAATAAAAGACGCTTAGCAAACAGATGTTTTATACCAGAGGGAGACTTTGTACAAGAGTCGCCTGCGTGGGTAGTTCTGTCTCACCTATTTCTACCGCCAAGCAGCTATATTTATATAGCTGTGTTTCGGCCTGAAGGGTGAGATATGGCAGAGAAATTACTGGGTACTGTGACGAAACAGCCTTAGGTCACAAGATAAGCAGCGCGCGAGTAACATCCCTGTGGTGTTGCGAGCGTTAATAGGATGTATGTTTGCCAATCTAGTTGTATAACAAAAAAAAAAAAGATGTACCGGCACGCGCAACTTATTTCTGCTTCTAAGATTTTCTCAGAATTTCGAAAACAACATAAATATAATGATGGGTAGCAGTGAGGATATTTATTTCTTCGAAACGTTCCCTAAATGATTCTCTGAAGCCCATGTTATAAATAGAGCGGACGGGTCTCTTTTAAGATGAAAATTGTTACAATATCAGCCACTTTTCCCCACAGAAGTATACCATACGCTATAGATATAATTGAAATGGACCACCTGTATATGCGGCGGAGCTGAGCTTACGGGCAAGTACCTGTATGAATGTGGAGGACCTACTTCAATTTGGATTTCACTATAATTCCAAGAAATACTGTATCATTAACTAATTCTAATTGAATATTGTCAATGATAAGTTCTGTATTGGCAGAAGACACATTTGGTATACTAAATGTCGCTGTTATAACTACTAACAGCGTTATTCATAAAAAGTTGTTAAGCAACGATCTAAACATTAATTAACTAAGCAACTGTTTAAGTTTTAATTAGTGTTTAAAAATTTCGTATTCATAAACGGAACTTTGACGTTTCTTAGTAAAGCATTACTTAACTTTTTTCCGATTGGTAGAAATGGTAGAAATCGGGCAACACATCTTGTTAGATGTCAATTGAAGCTGTAATTCATTCGTCAAGAAGTGCAAACGAATTCATTTTGAAATTGCTATTTAGTTTTCTTTTATTTAACGATCAGTTTTTGTTTCGTGGAGACAATATTACTTATGCCATGCAAATCGGCGCTATCATCTTGAATCTGTTAATATAAAATCAATCACAATTACATTGAATCATCAATATCATGTTTGAGGTTCTCGCGTACTAACCTCGTGTCGTCCCCAGTGCCTAATGACAGCCATTACTTAAATATGTATACCACCGCCTCTTGTATCCACAATAACATCATTTTTCACAAGATTTATAATTTTGTTCATGTTTTCCTTAGAAAACCTGTACTTTTTTCTAAATTCCTCTTCGTCGTACTCCATCATGGGATCCAACCTGAGTTTGTATACTTTAGTACGAGGTTGCCGGAATTCATGAATATCTGCTAAATCTTGCTCCAAAATATGTAAATCATCACCAAAATCAAAATATTCCATTTTTGTCACTTTATGTCAACTTACAAATCAATAATTACAAATCAGTGTGCTAATAGAAAAAAGACTATGTCCGCCATTTTGTTTATTAATGACGTTAAACAGGGGTTGTAGGCTGTTTAATTTGACAGCTGCTTAAGTAACAGTTTAAAATGTCAATTAGGTCTAAACAGCGTTTATGAATACAAAAATAACATAAGCATTGTTTAAAATGTTGTTTAAAAGTTAAGTAACGTTTATGAATATGGCTGTAAACACATAAGGCAAGCATTGGCAGATGAAGTTGGCTTTGACAATAGAGGATAGTGTGTCTGTGACCTCTGGATGATGAAGCCATCAATTTCATGCCGCCTATATGCCCCTAACGTTGGTTCCGAGACTCTGAAGGCAGCAGGGATTGACATCTTAAGGTGCCATCTAAAGCATATATAAGAAACGAAAATGCCTGATCATCTAAAGCCGGTTCGTAAGTTTTTAGTACTGGTGCTCTCGGCTCCTTGGTAGAGACCGTTCGGCGATGGTGGGCGCGCACTGCATCAGCAACAATGTGTGTGCGACACGCTCACGACCTGATGATTGTGGTCACGTCGATGATTCTGAACTTACACACGGTATTGAGCCCTTGAGTTTAAGAATAGATTTTGCCTCCCTTTTGCGTGTTCTACCGGTTGTGCAGTGGGTCGTGTTCTGAAGAGTTATAGGATATGATGCCAACACCCTCATTTTGCAATCGCACAGCTCGCCGATGGTTGGGAGTTAATCCTCACATACCGGAGCCACAATGGTCGCGTACTGGGCGGTTCAAGAGAAGTTTTCTATCGAGAACTATTAAGTTGTGTAATGAACTGACTGTCGAGGTTTTTCCATGGGGCTACAGCATGGGATTCTTCAAGAAAGGTGTGAAGAGGCTTTTACAGTTTCGGCAACGCGAGAGTGACATTCCTGGTATTGCAAATGTCCATAGGCTTTGGTAATTTCTTACCATCAGGCAGGCCTTTCTCTTGTTTGCCACCTTAGTGGTATAAAATATATGGGAAATTAAGTTTAGAATAGCAGACAGAACACTTTATCTTGTCAATATTTTTACACCGGCGGGCTAAATTAAAAATTAAAGAGGTACTCGTATCATCAGCAAATACTAACATCACTGTCTTTAACCCTATTTATGTCAATGGTCTGTATGCTTTTATTTAAATAAGATGAAATCAAATTCATGGCTTTACCTCTAACCCCGTAGTGGCATAGCTTGACTAATAAAGTCCGATGGTCGACACAATCTAAAGCTTTAAAGAGATCACAAAATAAAAAATATAAGTGCATATAAAAATAAAACAAGAATTAAGAACGGAAATAAACAATTTTTATCATGTATATGTCATAAATGTCAAATCCTTAAGCTTAGGTAGCGGACCCCGCCAATTACACCACGAGGACGAAAATACAGAACGTTAAACCGCTAATTACAATATCTACTTACTGCTATAGGCATAGAAGCACATAGCAAAGCTCTCTTTCGTCCAAACTTGTCAGCGGCGACCCCATACACGAACACCGCTATCGGGGCGAAGATGAACATGATGGATGCCATCCAGGACACGTCTTCCTCAGACAGCTTGGTGTCGGATGGTGAGGAGTCACTCATCAGCAACGCTTTGTATGGTGAGATCCAGCCCATCGCTGAACCGTATGCCAGAACAGGCATGCACACTGAAAACAAGGAAAGGCATAGCACAATCTACACAAACTTATCGCATCATAACATTCGCACTTAAAACATACACAACTCACAAAAAAGATAAAAAATATTTATTTGCCACTGAGCCCTCCTGGACACTTAGACACTTAGTTTTACTTAAAGTCTTACATTTTTGAAATATAATCTAATTGTATGTTTATCATCACGCCAGGTCCCTTGCGGGGTAGGCAGTGAGAACCGAGCGCCATAACGTCTTTCTAATAAAATATTACAATAAACTTAAGTCAGTATATTAGTACAATAATAATTTCAAATTGTAGAATTAAACAAAAGTAATCCTTCATTACGTTGGCACCCACAAATCATTGGCATCCTTACTTTTATAGATAAATAATAAGATTCCAATTCTGTGAATGAAGAATGAGACAATAGTTGGATTTTATCATGTATACCTTAAATCTTTTTTAGGCTTCCGTACCTGGAAATGCAAAACGCAACCGTTATAGATATACCACTTTGTTGTCCGTCTCTCTGTCTGTCTGTCAAGACTAGGGTTGCCACCTTTTTACTTTGCGATTAAAGTACATTAATTATTAAAGGTAAGAAAAAAAAAGTACATAGTGTCAAAATAAAGTATCATTAGCGTTTCTTCATCATTATATTTAAAGACATATTTTTCATTGCTTTTCGCAAGCTTTATTAAATTATTATAATTGATATACAATTTCACAGCATCATTACAGTCATATTTAAGTGTAGCGATGCTGGCGACCTAACGGTATGGCACTAATATATAATGTTTCGTTTTGCGCAAAAATGCTTACGATCAAACTCTTTTATACCAGAGATATCAAATCATGCAAAATAAAGTATTTTCGCGTACTTTATTTTTGTCGTAAAGTATAAAGTATAATTACATGAAATAACGTACAATACTTTATTATAAAGTACGGGTGGCAACCCTAGTCGAGACCCATTTTTTCAGTTATAGATAGACAGATGAATATCTAACCGATGAATATGTCTGGAAATAATTCTGATTCGCAGATATATCTCTAGCTTATTGACTGATCAAAGGGATTACAGAACCGAGTATTTGATATTAATTTCAGCTTGATAGCTCTACCTGTCCCTGAGAAAAAAGTTCTACACAAACTGACAACAAAGTGATTCTATAAGGGTTCCGTTTTTCCTTTTAAGGTACGGAAGCCTAAAAAATATCTATGTGCTACATAGATATTTTTTGAATTTCACCATTTTTTCACCAAGGGCTCTCGTTCGTATCGTACTTGATTCATAATCATCTTAGGATTTATCAATTCAAAGCGGAATGTCTTAACATGACGAATGACGAGTCTTATAAAGATGATTCTAGGAAAGGAGGACACGCTGTAATTGTCTTCCAACAGGAACAGCCGTGATTAATCTTCATCTTGGGTGTTCGGCTTTTCAAATTAATCCTGAATTCGGTGGAAATTGTGAATTATACGATCTTTGTTTTTGTTTGAGAAATTATTTATAAATAGCCAATTGCCATCATTAAATATAGAAGATATTTCAGATTAATGCTTGTTTTTATCCGAGCTCGGTGGCGCAGTGGTGAAACGCGTTGTTACTCTACTTTGACAGCAACGCTCGTGGGTTCGATTCCAACACAGTACAAACATTTGTGTGCATGAACCAATGATATTGTATTTAATACAATATAATAATAATAATACCTCTTTTTAATACAATATCATTGGCATGAACATGTCTGTTTGTCTTGGTCTGGGTATTTTCTATGTATAATAAGTATGTATTTACAAAATAAACTGTATTTACGTATGTTTATCAGTTGTCTAGTACCCATAACACAAGCTTCGCTTACTTTTTAGCCAGATGGCGCTGTGTAATTTGTCCGACAATATTTATTTATATATTGCGATCCCTATGGATTTGTTAATTTAATATAATAAAAAATATATTCATGTTTATTATCTCATTTCCTACGCCATTAGGATTGGCGGAGTCCGCTACTTAAGCCTAAGTATTTGGCGGAGATACTTATTTTTACACACAGAGACTGCCGTCAGGCCTCCACAACCTAGAGAGAAAACTAGAACTTTCTTAGGTAAGGTCACATGTCTTGCGTAATATAATTTCTTGGACGTGCGTGTTACCTCACGATGTTTTCCTTCACCGCCGAGCGAGTGATAATTACAAACATGTACCTCCCGTAAATCCGAAAATATAAATTTAGTGGTACATGCCAGGCTTCAAACCGGGGATCCGTTGGTCATTGAGCAAATTTTTTATCCACTGGGCTTTTACTGCTCAGTATATAAACTTAAACTTGTGTGGGAAAAATTATAAGACCTTCAACTGCCGTACCTATCACAGCCGTATATCCTACTAATATTATAAATGCGAAAGTTTGTATGAATGGATGGATGTTTGTTGCTCTTTCACGCTTAAACGGCTGAACGGATTTGAATGATATTTGGCACGTAGATAGATTATGATCTGGTTTAACACACAGTCTACGTTATTTGACTCCACGCAGGCGGAGCCGCGGGCAGCAGCTAGTGTTTAATAAAACTTAAAGCTATGAATTAATCAAAGTCAAAGTCAAAGTCAAAATCTTTTTATTCCGTAAAAATGGCTACATTTGTTTGGAATCGTCACAATTTTTTTCCCTACCGTGCAGTTCATGACTAGGTGAGCACTGATAAAAATACTGCCAAAAAACTCAGGCATCCCTCTTTTGGTATCCAAACAAATTTACATAATTTATTAATTACATTATAATTGGATCGACTCAATCCCAGGCATTTTTATCATTAATATAGTCAGATACTTTATAATATGCCCTGCTACACAATTTGGCTTTAATAGTAGTTTTAAACTTGTTTATTGACAATTCTCTTATATTGCTGGGAAGTTTGTTATAGAACCGTATACATTGCCCCATAAAAGAATTACTTATTTTGTGGAGACGGCTTGCATGTAACACAAGATTATGCTTATATCTAGTATTTATGTTATGAGTATCACTCTTTTTACAAAATGAGTCTATGTTTTTATGGACATACAAAAGATTTTCATAGATATATTGCGATGCGACTGTTAGAATATTTATTTCTTTGAATTTTTCTCTAAGGCTCTCACGGGGACCAAGTTTGTAGATAGCTCTTATGGCTCTCTTTTGCAATAAAAAGATGGTGTTAATGTCCGCGGAGTTACCCCAAAGAAGAATTCCGTATGACATAATACTATGAAAGTAGCTGAAATAAACTATTCTAGCCGTATCAACATCAGTGAGCCGTCTAATAGTTTTCACTGCATAGGCTGCAGAACTTAGTTTTCCTGATAATTTTTCAATTTGTGGGCCCCATTGTAGTTTGGAGTCAATTGTTATACCCAAGAACACAGTTGTCTCCACTGGGGCTAAATTAGTTCCATTAACATGTACATTGGTAGTCACCTGTCTTACATTAGGTGTTGAGAACTTAATTACTTTAGTCTTTTTATCATTTAAAAGCAGATTATTAACATTAAACCAATGCATAACTTTAGAGAGAGCATCGTTAACTTCGTCATAATTACCTAACTGTCTATTAATTTTGAATGTCAAAGAGGTATCATCCGCAAACAATACAATCTCATGTTTATCTTTTACATAATAAGGTAAGTCATTTATATATACTAAAAATAAGAATGGACCTAGAATTGACCCCTGTGGGACTCCCATGACTACAGGGGACCCCGAAGATCTTTTACCATTAACATCGACCTTCTGTATCCTATTGCCCAGATAAGAAGACAGAAGTTCGAGAGCCTTGTTCCTGATACCGTAGTGGTGTAATTTTCTGACAAGAGTGTCATGGTGCACGCAGTCAAACGCTTTAGACAGATCACAGAAAATTCCCAAGGCATCTTGCGAACCTTCCCATGCCGCGAATATACTTTTAAGCAAATGAATCCCTGCGTCTATAGTTGAACAACCTCTCGTAAATCCGAACTGTCTCCTATGAAGCAAATTATGTGTATTAAAATGTCTGATAATCAAAGGATAAATATATTCTGCGTTTCACAAATAAACCTAAAGTTTCGAATGTATTTTTGAAGCACAAAGGATTCGAACAGCTCAAAGATGAAATTAATCTCATTAACACCGTCTGTATTTTTATCGCAACGTCCCAAAAGGTTTCTCCGTTCATCAAAAAAGTATTAAGTCTGCTACTCGTAAAATTAGTAGATAATTAAACTATACGTATTTTTTTTTAAACAGAATATTGTGTATCCTATGTATCACATTGAGAGCTCGATGGCACCGTTGCGCGTGTCATTCTAACCGAACACGTAGGTTAAGCAACGTCGACCGCAGCCTGTCTATGGATGGGTTCATCTATCTCGAGTTTCTCCCGGTCCCGGCTGTTGTCAATAGATGGCGGTCGTTAAGCTAAGCCAGTGGCCCTCGGGCGGCGGCGTGAAAACACTGGCCTCCGCCAATCCGCATTTGAGCAGCGTGGTGGAGTATGCTCTAAACCCCTTCGGTTGAAGGGAGACCTGTATCCCAGCAGTGGGATGAGTGAGGGTTGGTGTGGCATGTGGCATGTATCACATTAAACGTGAAAAAATCGGCCAAGTGCGAGTCGGACTCGCGCACTAAGGGTTCCGTACCATTATCTATAAACCGGCAAAAAAATCACGTTTGTTGTATGGGATAATGGGATAATTATTTATTATTAAAGGGGGTATCTAATTAAATACTCTGAATATTTCAAGCGTCTACCTGTTGCCGTTATCAATATCGAGGAAAAACGAGCAAAAAAATCACGTTTGTTGTATGGGAGCCCGCTTAAATATTTATGTTATTCTATTTTTTAGTATTTGTTGTTATAGCGGCAACAGAACTACATCATCTGCGAAAATTTCAACTGTCTAACTATCACGGTTCGTGAGATACAGCCTGGTGTCAGACGGACGGACGGACGGACAGCGGAGTCTCAGTAATAGGGTTCCGTTTCACCCTTTGGGTACGGAACCCTAAAAAGACGGGATGTGGTGGTGGGATACGGCAGTCACGTGAATACTTTTAGTAACGGGTAAACGGGTATTAAATGGAAAATAAGTGATTCAGCGAAATGATATTAAAATTGCGGTGCTCCCCCCATGCGAGATACATAACGAGTTCTTTGATTCTTTAGCTATAAGTGGTAGCCAAGTTGTGTAATAAAATTTTAATTGTAAACAATAGCTACACTAAACCGTATCCTCCTTGTTTATCCCATTAGTTTTCTGAATTGCCTTCGACCATAAATATAGCACCATAAATATATTGAATTAAACAATTTTTAACGGAAGTATCGCGTGTTTTATTTATTTTGTTGAACCTGACGTTTCGAACGCTTTGCAGCGTCCGTGGTCGCAGGAAGACTAAGGTGATATTTGTCTTACATTAGTTATTCAATTATTACATCTACCGACATGGATGGATTAATTATATATGTTCCGATTCGTGAATCACCTTAGTCTTCTGCGACCACGGATGCTGCAAAGCGTTCGAAACGTCAGGTTCAACAAAATAAAAAAAACACGCGATACTTCCGCTAAAAATTGTTTAACTCAATGTGTAACAATCGCGAAAACCTAAGACTATACCACCACATATATAACTAGTTAAGCTTCGTTTTTTCGGTGAATATATTCTCTCATTGGATATAGCCTCGAACCGGTGCGTAATTGAACCACCTCTGTGGTCTAGTGGTTAGCCGTTAGACCACTCCTGTGTTCCAGAGGTTTTGGGTTCAATATATGTGGAAAAAGTGGACTAAAGAAGAAATTTTTCTTTTATATCACGTCGTGAGGCATGCAAGCATACGGACCACCTGATTTAAAGCAGTTACCGTAGTATATTAACGCTTGTAAGTACTCGCTCGATGCCTCCTCTGCTGCTTATAACTCCATAGGCGCTTACTGATGACCTCACTCACTCGCAAGGATACAACAACCCGAGGATGCACCCTATCTCCCTTAAAACATCCAGACCAAGACAAACTAAGATGTTCATGCACACAAATGTGAGTCGTGTGTGGGAATCGAATCCACGTGCATTGGTGTCAAAGTCGCGTCATTCACGACTGAGCCACCGAGCTCGTCTTTTCATATCCCTAGATATGAACTTAGACGCGTATTACATTTTTTTAAATATTATCTTATTGTATCTTATTAAATTCTCTCATGTTACTATTTTTCTTTTTTAATCTGCTAGCATTTCGGAAATGACCATTGGCGAACATTCTAGGCCGGGAGACGCCCTAATGATCACTATATAATATATACGGTAGTATATATAGACACATTTTCACATGCATAAAGATAATATCCATCTAACGATGATCAATGAATCATTGTTTCGACAAATTGTTCAGTAACTAGACATGGGTTTTGTTCTTAAAACCGACTATCTACGAGATACCCCTAAGAGAATCGGGCAGCATATTCCATACGAGTGTAGTTTGTAACTAGTTTCGGGCCCTACCACGTCTGTCGGGCCCGCAAGTAAGTGTATTATAAAGTAGTTTTCAAAATCCAGCGAAAAACTTCGAAGTAGAAATAAGTTGTGTCTGCCGGTACAACAGCTTGCTGGACCTGGTAGGTATTTTTTTTATACTACGCCGGGAGACATACACGCATACGACCCACCTGGTGTAAAGCAGGTACCGTAGCCTATTAACGCTTGCGATATATTAAGTATCACTCGCGTGATGCCTCCTCTGCTGCTTACACAGCAACGCTTTGGGACCTTACTCACACGCAGGAACACAACAACCCTCTAGGGAGATGTTATTTGGCTGCGGTTTTCTGTGTGGTGGAGGTACTTCTCCAGACGGGCTGCTTTGATGCGCCCTACCACTCTTAAAACATCCAGACCAAGACAAACATACATGTTCATGCACACAAATGTTTGCCTTGTGTGGGAATCGAACCCACTAGCGTTGGTGTCAAAGTCGCGTCATTCACCACTGGGTCACTGAGCTCGTCTGTAGGTAGATCTTCTCTTGTAGTCGATTCCATAATAAATTGCGCGAAACAGTATCTGTCATTTCCTTGTATTCTATATATATATATACAATAAATACCCATTGTCGAATTTTTGGTTAAAAAGTATGGAGAACCTGGGGAACTATTATGTCGACGTAATGGCGCGTGGTCGTTTTTGCGGGTAAAACACATATGATATAAATATATTAGAAGTAGGATAACTTCAAAGAAACGTTCGAAAATCTCCCACACTGACACACGCCCACGATACATGTAACAAGGGAGTCTTATGCTCGTCAATAAGCTTTGTATATGGTCTGACAATTAATACAATTCAATATATTTCTTGCTAAATATGGGTAACAAAGAACCTGCCAAAAATTTTGTGCATATGTACAAGCCAATTTTCATCGTTTTAGTTTCGTTTTTTGGGTACCGTTTTTCCTTTTGAGGTGATGTAGAATCAGTTTGTTGTCCGTCTGTCTGCCTGTCCATATGTCAAGACCTTTTTCTCAGGGACAGATGGAGTTTATCAAACTGAAATTAATATCAAATACTCAGGTTTGCAATCCCTTAGAGCAGTGAAAAAAATCAAACTTCAAAGTCAACGTAATCAAAAGATACGGCTGTTTATGCCATATTTTGACACTCGCAAGGGAATTTTCTGTTGATCTAAAATCGTAAAACTTTGTAAGTAGCAATGTTATGTAGCACAAGTAAAGGAAAAAATTCAAAAACTGTAAATTTGTTGTTGAACGAAAAATTTTTTTTTCGTTCAACAACAAATTTACTCGCTCTTGACGGCTTTTTTTAACATGAAATACATCACTACATGACAATGTTAACAAAGAATAATTAATTATTTAAATAAAATATGTCAATCAATTATCACGAATTACAAAATTTATTCATAACAGATAACAAGCTTTTGTATAAATATTGTGGCGTAATATTAATAATAATAAACAAAACAGTTGTCTTCAGAGAATAAGAAATATGAATGTGGGAATGCGAATGGGTGACTCAGTGGTCAACTGCCTGCTTTATGCAGACGATGCGGCAGCATCACCATCCGAACTGCAAACACTAGTTACAACAATGAAAGATATTTATTCTTTAGAAATTCGTCAACAAAATAATAAGCCCGTTCTATTAATAAGTCTTTTAGCTTTTTCTTAAAACCTTGATATTTTCGTTCAGCTTTGACATATTGGGGTAATTAGTTATATATTTTTGGGGCTATACAATATACACTTTTATGGAACTTCGTCGTATTAGACGTCATGGTACTTAGTAGGTAGGTATTGACGGCACATTGTAAGTATGAATGTTTTGTTTGACAAAACATGACACTCATAGATATTTAACAACCACTTTTATATGTATATATATATTGGACACAAAATTATGTTACTAGTGATTACTATGTAATATTATTTACAAGTATTTATTTCAATTAGTTAAATCAAATTATAGTGAAGTATTATTATATTCACGTGATATTAAGTGCAATTTAGGCTAAAATTTAATGTTTTTCATACCAATTAGGTATTGGCGTGACATGCTTTATTTGCAAATGAACTACTGTAAATTTATTTTTGACATTATAGTGCAAATAAGTTGTTCGTATTTGCAATCAGTTCTGTCGTGGTGGATTCACATAGTAATTTATTCATAGATGCAAACCTACAAGCGATAAGTTGAACAACTTTCCCCATAGTACTAAAAAGTAAAAAATATTGACCTCTCATACATAATGAAACTGAAAATTGTACGGACGACGACGTTAATTTGTTCCTGGTTTTTGGGGACATGCTTACAGTTTCACAGGCTGAGTTACATCTTGCGAGGGCTGTACCTATGCTAATTTCGTACCATACACTGTAAAATGATAGTGCTTCGAAACGCCTAATCACTGTTAGTAGTCCCCATTTACTGTTCGCAATCTTGAAAAGCGATTTAGTGTCGAGACATTCCAAGTCAAGATCGCTCTGGCTCAAATGCGACATGCGAAAAATAAAAAAACAAACCGATAACGGAAAACTGTGACATGAAAAAACTTTAAATAAAAGAAAATCAAAAACACACTAAAGCATGATTATTATATAAAATATATAAATACGTTTCCGTCCATATTGGTAATCCGTTTTATAATAAAATAAAAATATAGACTTAACCATTTTGGATAATCATGGGTAGCGCTGTAGCCACCTGGCGGTCTGTAACATTGAGACTTAGCTAAAAAAAATCCTTAAAAAAAAAAGACTTATACAAAGCAAAAACCCGATTCGAAATCGATCTAGCCGTTTCAACATACGCTCACACATACATCTCTTACCCCAAACGTGTATACCGTCTCCGTGGCTGTCGCGGGTAAAAAAGGCCTAACTGCACAAGTTACACTACTGCTTATGTCTTTGCTGTGTAACACGTAAGTAATTTTTTATACGACACCAATCGGCCCGTGAGATGGCGCCATGACGCGGGGACACGATAACGTGTCACAGACAAATTGTGTCTCGGTTACTAAGTAAAAAGACAAAACGGCTATGTTATTTGAAGATAGAAATAAATGGTTGCTACATACTCGTATCTTGGTAACTTTGCTGGCAGCAGCAGTTGTTTTATTTTTCCTCATCTCTCACCTATCTTAGGTGAGAGATGAGGAAAAATAAAACAACTGCTTATATATTAAATATCTTTGTTATCAATTTAGTTACAATTAAATGCCGTGGTTTGTGGGTTCGATTCCCACACAGGACAAGTATATCCATGAACATGTCTTTCATTGGTCTGAGAGTTAAGAGAGGTAGGGCGCAAAGTGGGCCTACTAGGGAAGTACCTCAACCTCAGAGAAAACGGCAATTTCTTAGAGTGTTGTGTTCCTGCGAATGAAGGAGGTTACTAGAAAGCTACCGTGGCCGCTGTTCAGTAAATAGATAAATCTAAACGTTAAATGTTAATGACAAACTCAAAGTGAGATATCATGTTAGGTAATTGATACTCTACAAGCAATGAAGATTGATTCATACTCGTACTACGAGTATAAGCAATGGGAAATATTAAAATTAAGGTTTTTTATGGTTTTTTAATCACAATAGGTAGGGTACATTAAAGGAGCTCGACCTCTACCTCATAGAAGAGCAGTAAACTCCTAAGAAGTAGCTGTGTTAGTCATGGAGGTGTCATTGCCCAAGCGATACTGTCAGGGTCCATAAGCTACGGCCTAGGCACTGTTCCATGTAAAAAACAGTTAGGTTTCTTCTTAGTGTCATCCGGTTTCCTAATCCATTAAGATTGGCGGGATCCATTACCTAAGACTAAGGATTTGGCGAAGATACAAATTTTTACACGGGCAACTGCCGTTAATATTATTTTTTTATATTGGCTCAGCATAGTGGCTCCGCTTCGCTTGTTGGTAAGCGAAAAGAGGAGCCCAAATTGCAGCGGCAACTGGCAAAGGTGTACAGTGTCCTGTCAGTTGGCGCTACCATGCTGGCTCGCAAGGTGCTTCACGCTTCGTTTGAAGGATCCCTTATTGTACGAGTATAAAGAAACTTGTATACTTAACATTATAGACGATGATACCAGGGCCGCCAGACGTCACTTATTTTCTGATGAACAAAATGTGCAAGATTGAGTAGTGTCGGTGTGTACTATAATCGTATGACTACCTGTAAAACGTTTTAAAATAGTTGTCTGGCTAACATATATAAAAATGAAGCATCAGAATATAAGTGAGATTAATTAATTTTTTTGAGAGCTTTAAATCGTCTGTAAGTTAATACTGCCTACCGGAAGTGTCTGGGAGTATTGATTACTGATTTTTAACGATATTGTGTAACATATATGTAAAAATCAGCTATCAGAATTTAAGTGAGGTGAGTAGTGTTTTTATGTACCTTGATTGCCTGATACCTGGAAAATGGCCGTCTGGCCAAGGTAGCAGGTAGTCATACGATCATTGTACACACTGACACTACTCAATCTTGCACATTTTGTTCATCAGAAAATAAGTGACGTCTGGCGGCCCTGGGATCTTGGACTATTAGTATTTGCCCTTTGATATACTGCGTCACTAGAGCACACGAAGGTTCTGGGATGCCAGACTGACCTTCTCTTGATGACTTATACTCGTAGCAAGGAAAAAGACTTATGCAGGCAAGGCGTTCCACTTTTTAATAGTTCGACAAAGATAGGAGTTGGCGAACTTTTTAGTACGAGTAATATTCTCAACAGTGGAATGATGACATCGCAAGCCTGCATGTGTGGTTCAATGACGGAAGGGAGAGATTGGGATAAGGGGATAGATCTCCACAAACCAGGGAGAAAACCAGATATTTCTTAGGTAAGGTCATACTTCTTTCAAAATATAATTTCTCACCGCCGGACAAGTGATAATTACAAATGTGTACCTAAATCTGAAGACACAAATTTGAACCGGTCCCCGGTTTGGTCAATACGACGTCTTT
This sequence comes from Pyralis farinalis, assembly GCA_947507595.1. NCBI lineage: Eukaryota > Metazoa > Arthropoda > Insecta > Lepidoptera > Pyralidae > Pyralis > Pyralis farinalis. The sequence continues at coordinate 5,604,388 of OX382282.1, read as the reverse complement.
ACTCATTCAATCCCTGCTGTTCATATAAAAAAACAGTATCTATTCAAAATGCTTTATTCCGCTAATTCTAATGCATTAGAAAATGGCATAACGGGCGTAAGAAGAAAACGAAAAGGATGTTCTTATTTTTGTTGGCTGTTATTATGAGGATATGTGAATCATGTCCATGCTTGCCAACTATAGTTCACGGATTTGAGGGAAAATTTTGATATAAATGCGGACGTGGTCAAAAATAACAGGACTTTTTTAAAAATTCGCCTAGTTTCATTATTAATTTATTTACTCCTTTAACAACATACATTGTGTTAGGATATGCATAAAATTAAATTACAAAAGGAACACAATTACAATTTTACACTTACAATAATTGACTATATATAATAATAATAGATATAATAATAATCTCTCAAGATCTCATTTTAATAGCCCAATAATTTACAACACATTCGCAATAGTCCCAATACCTGCCGTGACCTGGTTCATGGGTATATTGTCACACTGATATCCCCTGGAGAAGGTCGCGGCGGCAATACAAAATTACATCAAGCTTCTCAAATGTGCCTCTACGCGTTGGATCCAAATCCCCGCGCCCGCCTATAACTAGAGATATAATTATTTTTTTTAAGTCTTAACTTGAAAATATGGACGTTTATATGGTTTTGAGTGATGTAGGTAATCTATTAAACAGCCATATTGCTTGATACCGCGTACTGTGACCAACTATTCTCAGTTTTGGTGCAAATTGGGTTCTTAAATCTGTCCGCCTAGACTTTTCCCTAATTATTCTCTCATCTTTGCTTTCGATTTGGTCCAAATATTTAATTAAATTGCATAATGTCACCAAAATGTACAGACATGGAACCGCTAGTATTTTTCATTTTGCGAAATGGTCCTTACACGATTGATTCTGGGAAATTCTCATCTCACCATCATCTTTCTCATCATAGTACCGGAAAGCCAGTAAAATAAAAGATTAAAAAATAAGGTTAATAGATTCAGGCGTTATTTTAAGTCAAATTTTTCATCAAATTTGATCTAACTTGCTTTGTGTGTTTCCGCCAGCATTTTATTGTGGTGGCGGAAGCACACAAAGCAGGTTAGATCAAATTGCATATAAAATAGAAGGAACCGACTTCATATAAGTCGATGCTTGTTTTTGTTCATTTTTTTTCATAGATTTGTTCATCAAGGTATTCTTCAATATCTTAGAAGATGTCAATCTTAGAAGGGTTTCACTTTTTTGCTAAAGTTTTATAATAATTCTTTATTGCACATATAAATACAAAAAGTTACAGTGTATAGTAAAGATAGCACAGAGGCGAGCTTATCTCTAAAAGAGATCGCTTCCAGCCAACCCTCAGCAGTGGGACATCTCGTCAGTTGCGGACAGCAGTACGTGCCGAAATAAATTTTAAATAAATACATACATACCAATTACACACATATATACCATAAATATATTTACATGAATACACATATAACATAAATACAGTTACATGAATATACATACATATATATACTTATTTTAGATCTGATAAATAATGCTCTTTCAATATTTTTTTAAAGGAGTGGATTGATGGGCTTTTCCGAATGTGTGTTGGTAATTTATTCCACAATTGAGCAGCACGGTAGGTAAAGGAATTATAGAAAAATTTTGTTTGCGCAACTAGGAGCAGCAGCGTCTTGGCATGGCAAGAACGACGGGAACGAACGGTAGGAGGGCGGAGGTTGAATCGGCAACGAAGGTAAGCGCGAGCAGTGGGATTATGAAGGATCTTGAAGAGGAAAGTAAGAACGTGGAAATTGCGGCGAGAGCGGATAGGGAGCCATTTAAGTTGGTTGCGATATTCAGTGACGTGGTCATATTTATTAGGATTGAAAATAAACCTAATGGCAAGATTTTGTAACCGTTCCAGCTTATCCAAAAGCCTCTCACTCGCGTCCAGGTAACATACATCGACGTAGTAGAGAAGAGAAAGCAGGAGGGTATTGCTAAGCTTGAGCTTAGTGGCAAGGGGGAGTACTATTTGAGAGTGTAAAATGGCGATATATTTGTAGATCATCTGCATACAGGTGGTAAGAAGAAGAAATGACGGAGGTTATTTGGTTAATAAAAACCAAGAAAAGGAGTGGAGATAATACGCCACCCTGTGGAACACCCGCTTTTAAGGTGGACCAACCCGAAAAACTGTCATCCACCTTGACGCACTGCTGTCGATTACGGAGATAGGAGTCAAACCATGAGATCGCGGAAGAAGAGACGTTAAGTGCACGAAGGGTCCCAAGTAAGACATCGAAATCCACCGAATTGAAAGCACTGCTAAAGTCCAGTAAAGCAATAACCGGAAGTTGTTGCCTGTCCATTGCATTACGAATATCGTCTGTAATATGAAGCAAGGCACTGACGGTACTATGTGACGGACGAAATCCAGACTGAAACTGATTAAGAAAATTATTTGTAGCTAAATATGCATGAAGCTGTTTGTAGACAACGTGTTCTAGTATTTTAGATAGGATAGGAAGTATAGAGATGGGGCGATACTCTGAAAGAGACGAAGGGTTGATAACTTTAGGATATGGAATAACGTAAGCCTTTTTCCAAGCCGTCGGATAGATATTTGATGCCAAGAAGTTCAGTTTATTTAGTTTTTTAGTTTGTCGTTTTATAATTAGTCATTGAAGTGGGCTTCACTGTTTTATTACAATTTTATTTAGTTTTTCTTGCCAACAAATCTTATTTGCACCGATTAAAAAAAAAACAGGTTCTCAATTCAATTGGAGTACAGTCAACTCAATATTAATAGCGGGTGGAGGGGAATGGATCGGGTCGAGTAAACGAGTATTTTTGTAGGTAGATACATTTCAAGCGAGGTAGGGCATCATAGTAGCCCGTCTGGGGAAGTATCGCCACCTCATAGAAAACCGTACCCAAAGAACAACTTCCTCGAGGGTTCAGTAAGCTCCTAAGGAGTTACCGTGTTAGCAGCAGAGGAGGCATCGCGAGAGTGATACTTAACGTATTGCAGGCATTCATAGGCTACGGTAACTGTTTTACATCAGGTGGGCATTATACTTGTATGCCTTCCGACGTAGTACAATTGTTTTTCCAAAAAACAGGAAAATCTGCATCCCGCACACGCGGGAGCGTCGTCTAAGACCCTAAAAATGGGACATTCTGCGTATTACGGGACAACTTTCCCCATTGTTTATGGTTGTCAACTGTCAACCATAAACTATGTATCTACATTGTTGTTACGTTGCGGTCTTTTGTAAGATGTAGGTACATACTAGGTCGGCCAGTTTTTATTATCACCAATTTATTAGAACCCGCTTGTCTCGAGTTGTGCAGGGCAGCTTGGGGAGCGTTGTGATGGGTAGTGAGGGTATTGAGTGCTTTAGAGAGTCGATCAAGGCCTTTGTTTTCGACGTGACAATTAAAAAATAAAATATTTACTAGGCCACTCAGAAAGTTTTGCAAAAAAAAAAGTTTTTATGCACGAGAGACTGGCCAGTTATAATCTATTTCGAAAATATGATTATTTATAAGTAGAAATAGTTAGTAAATTTTGAAATTGGAGCGTACCAATTTCAAAATTTCCCTCCAAATTATTTGCAAGCTAATTTTAATTATCGTGTCTCATTGAAAAATGCGTCGGCAACATTTTCGCGCTGATTTTTTACGATTTCATCATCGCCTGAAGCCGGACGAATCGTACGATAGACTTCAAATGGCATTTATGGATGAAGAAGGCAACAGTATATCGTTGGTATAACGAATTCAAGTGCGGTCGACTGACTTTAGGGGATGAAGAAAGAAGTGGATGTTACGGAAGAAAACATGCTACCTGTGAAAAACTTAATCCAAGATAATAGGCGAGTTACGTATAAGGAGATTCAGCACATTCAGCGTATTCGATTCTATTATAAATTGACATAATAATACACTTGATGAAATATCTGTTTTATCTAATGACGCGACTTTGACACCAACGCTCGTGGGTTTGATTCCCACACAAGACAAACATGTGTGTGCATGAACATGTCAGTTTCTCATGGTCTGGATATTTTAAGAGACGTAGGGTGCATCAAAGCAGCCCGTTTGGGGGAGTACATACACCTCACAGAAAACCGCAGCCAAATAACAACTCCCTAGAGGGCTGCTGTGTTCCTGTGTGTGAGTGAGGTCACCAGTAAGCTCCCAAGGGGTTGCTGTGTAAGCAGCAGAGGAGGCATCGCGAGTGATAATTAATATATCGCAAGCGTTAATAGGCTACGGTACCCGCTTTACATCAGGTGGGCCGTATGCTTGTTTGCCTCCCGACGTAGTATAAAAAAAAATTGGTCATGGTAGGTAAGTGTTGGCCTTCCTCGACCCCTACATCCTTCAACTTTCGTGCGATATTCGATCGCATCATTATTGAAAATTTGAGGAAAACGTAAATAATTTTGTTTGTTTCCAACTGTTCTTTTCAACCCCCGACAAAAATAGGGGTGTTCTAAGCATTGCGTTTTTGTTTGAAAGCTAACGTGATCGATGTGGTTCTTAGCTAATTGATTAAGAATCTGTTCAGACGTTCGAAGACTTCAACTCATTTTCAAATAGACGAACGAATTTTACTAATACTAATACTACTAAAAAAACTAGATTGGCAAACAAGCATGCGGCCCGCATTAGACGGTAAGCGGTTACCGTAGCCTATTGACGCTCGCAACACCACGGGGATGTTACTCGCGCGCTGCCAATCTTGTGACCTAAGGCTGTTTCGTCACAGTACCCAGTATTTTTTCTGCCATATCTCACCTTCAAACCGGAACACAGCTATATAAATATAGCTGCCTGGCGGTAGAAATAGGTGAGACAGAGGCACGCAGACGACTTTTGTAGAAAGTTTCCCTCTGGTTAAATACTGTAACTGTTACTTAGATGATATATCATGACATGGTACCTTGACCTGATGATGCATCCATAGCTTCCTCTAAACTTACGCCCTTAAACGTGATCCGTTCTGATGACAGTGTCACAGAAATGACCTGATGCTGCAGTCAGGACTCCTCCGAGGGATTTCCACAACAGTTAGGGGCATTGATGTGAGATTTGGTGTTATGATATTCGATGAATTTTAACTAAACATGATCTGTACTATGTAATGATGCAGGAATCAGAATTGTCTACGCATGAGCCATTCAGAAAAAAAATAAGTACTTACAAAAAACTATAATAATTACAAAAAAAAAACTGATAACTTACCAATAATCGACATGAAAATTTGATTATGTTTGCTGCCCTTCGTCTTTTCCTTACTCGAACTTACTTTGTACATTTTATTCACCATATTGTAAACAAAACACCACTAAACCTCACAAAACGGAAATTGTATTACAGAAGAATATATTCAAATTTTTTTTTCCGTTATTCCTATATTAACTTTGTTATATTTTAAAGCGAAAAACCTGTGCAAATAAATGTTGGCACTTTAAAAAAACGAGTTTGAATAATAAACAAAATGTAATAATTGGCTCGGTAGCGCGTATTATCGTGAGATGCGCATGCGCACTGAACACTTGTCGTATGTCGTTTTCCTGCTATATAAATGGGAGGGAGGGAGGTTTCCAATTGGTAAGATGGGACAGCGAGAGAAGTATTTTCACGATAGCTTACTTGGAAGATCCTATTCTTGAGCGGTAATTGAAATTTGTATTCTAAAATTCCCGTAAATTAAGTAAAAAAAATGGCGTGCGCAATGGTAGAGTGATTATCTTGGATGAGCGTATTTTCTATACATCATACAACATCGGGTGGCATCCAAGCATACGGCCCACTTGTTGTAAAGCGGGTACCGTAGCCTATTAACGCTTGCGATATATTAAGTATCACTCGCGCGATGCCTCCTCTGCTGCTTACACAGCAACTCCTTAGGAGATGCAATTTGATCTAACCTGCTATGTGTGCTTCCGCCACCAATTAGTTCATGTGGCCTAGCGCCGGCCGGCACCCACCCACTTTAGTAGATGCAACATGCCGACGCTGCGTTGTAGACGTTAATCGTAAGAATAACATTCTACACGATTAACGTCTACAACGCCTGATGATGCCTCGTGGAGAGGCGAAACATGTGTCGCAGCGACGACCAGGCCAGTCGTGGCAGCGACGGTGGTGGTGGGGGCATGCGGATTCTGTTCCAGATGGCGGACGACCGCAGCAGCCGAGGCAGAGACTACCGGAGCAGCCATGGCAGCGTCGGCATGTTGCATCAACTAACAGTAGTGGGTGGGTGCCGGCCGGCGGTAGGCCGCATGAACTAATTGGTGGCGGAAGCACACAAAGCAGGTTAGATCAAATTGCATGTAAATTTGACTTTCGCAAAATAACGCCTGAATCTATTAACTCCTTAGGAGATGTCTGGTGAGCTCACTCACATGCTGGAACACAACAACCCTCTAGGGAGTTGTTATTTGGCTGCGATTTACTGTGAGGTGGAGGTACTTCTCCAGACGGGCTGCTTTGATGCGCCCTACCTCTCTTATGATGATGATGACTTACCTGTGATATAAAAAAAAACCTATGTAATGTTCCAGGCTACTTGTATTCCTTTATTCTTGGACCTGAGTATCACAAGCATGCTTGCGTATATATGTGTATTCTTCTTCTTCTTAACATTATCCCGTTTCCATTAGGGTTGGCGGGGTCCGCTACCTAAGCCTAATGATTTGGCAGAAGTATACATCATAAGTTTGTATTTAAAAAAGTGTATTTACTTAATTAATACACAATTTGATATTTTTTGATTTGATTGATTGATTGATTGATTTGATTTATTTATATTACAACAAACATTTATATTACAATTTGTACTCAGGTATTAATTTACTTTTTCTTCTTTCCGTTATCCCATTAGGATTGGCGGGGTCCACTGCCTAAGACTAAGGATTTGTCGAAGCTACTGATTTTTATGTGGAGCAACTGCTACGACCTCCACAACTCAGACCGAAAACCAGACTTTTCTTAGGAATACTCTACTATATACTCTTAGGAAGACTCTTCTTGGAAATATAACTTCTTGAACGTGCGGGTTAGCTCACTATGTTTTTCTTCATCGCCGAGCAAGTGACAATTACAAATATGTAACCACAAAACATACATTTAGTGGTACATGCCGGGTTTCGAACTGGTAACCAGTTCGTCCCCGGTTTTCCTACGGGATTAACAACATGAGGTCCTTCAGGAAAGGTGTGAAAAGGTTTTTACAGGGTCGGCTATGCCCGAGAGACACTCCTAGTGTTGCAAATGTACGTAGGTAATAAATGCTTACATCAGGCTGGCTGTATGCTTGTTTGCACTTTAGTGGCATAAAAAGAAAACTAAATGAAACTACATACGATATAACAAATTGTACCCTTAATGAAACACATACAAAAACTGCATACATATCATCACGCCTGTCTTCCATTGAGGTAGGCAGAGACTATGGAACGCCAGGTGCACCGATCCAAACATACCTCTCTCGCCTCTTCCACACTCATCAACCTCTTCTGGCATGCTCTTCGGTTTCGGGTGCTTTTGATTTGGCCCTTTTTCAACACATCAGCTATTTGAACTAAATGTGTGCCTCTAGGGCGGACCCTGCCGATATCTCCACTCAATCTTGCTGGATATACTTCTTTCGTAGTTTCTTTTGGCATCCGTTCTTTCCAAATGACTGAACCATCTCTGCACATCCTTTTAAATTTTTGTCACTGCATCATCTTTCATTCCACATAGTTTTCGTATCGTGCTATGTCTTACTCTATCAATCATTCTAACTCCACACATACTGCTTAGCGGTCTCATTTCAACAGCGTTGACCCTAATTTCATGCATCTACATTACATACAAATTTAGTTAAATAAAAAGAAAACTAAGTTTGTCTAATTAAACAGTGAGAATAACAAAACAATAAACTATCTGACCCAACAGACGTTTTATTAAAAAAATTAAATAAACATCCCTGGAGCCTGATTGCAGGTCTACCGGGCCCTGTGCCCTGTTGCTGACAGATCCGGGGCACCACACCAACGCGGCCGATGGCATTTCGCGGGGTTGTTTAGTGGGTATACCGTCGGACAGCCGACGGGGAGTCCCACACTACCACCGGAGGCCACCCAGGCACCGGTGGTGTGCGTAACGCATTTTTCCCCGCGTCACAAAAAAAAAAAAAAAAAGGTCTACCGGGCCCTATTGAATCCAAACCAGTCCTGGGACCTAAAATCATCAATATGGGACGTTTAGGAGGTGTTCAGGACCCACACGTGCAGAAGAATTGTAGCAAACTCCTAAGAATTTGCTGTATTAGCAGCAGCGGAGGCAACGCGCTAGCGGTACTTCCCGTACTGCAAGCATTTATTGGCTACGATAACCACTCCCATAAGGTGGGCCATGTGCTTGTTTGCCTCCCAACGTTGTATGAAAAGTAAAAGTCGTCAAATATACTGGCAAAAAACTTTAAGCGCGCGCTCTTCTTAACACTATTCTGTTTCCTAATACGCTGGGATTGGCGGCTTTTTTTTTTTTTTTTTTTTTATTCACATCATATTAGCATACACATTACATATATTGCCTTGTCACGAAAGCCCGCAGGGTTTATCTGTGACACGGCGAGTCGCAGTTACATGAAATGAAAAAATCTATAAACTAACCATATCACCTAGCAGTAACATTGTGTGTTTGTTTGGAAATATAATGTTTTTTTAACTTAACTACATACCTTCCGTTTTTAATGTACATATTATGTAGTTCGTCTGGTAGTTCGTTTCTACTACCTAAGCCTAAGGATTTGACGAAGATACGTATTTTTACATGGAGCGACTGCCGTCACCTGTCCAGAGAGAAAACCAGACCATTCATAGGTCACACGTCTTGCGAAATATATTTTTTTTGACGTGCGTGTTTCCTCGCGATGTTTTCCTTCACCGCTGAGCTAGTGATGATTACAAATATGTACATAAATTCGTAAACACGAATTTAGTGGCACATGTCAGGATTTGAACTGATCACCAGTTGGTCATTAGGCTGATCCACTGGACTGTAATTCCTTATTATGATTATTTACTACTACATATTATATTTTCACATCAAATCCCAGACGTTGGCATATGTCTGGGTCGTTATACACCACACTCGCTTCTTTGACATTCATAGCTCTTTTCATAAACGCTCTGTTTCTGGGGCTCCTGTATTTAGGAAGTAATTCTATGGAGAAACTATGAAACGGGAAATGTTTTACTTAGCAAGTCAATTCACCGCTACGAATCGGGGGTAAAACGCGAAGCTGTTATTGGTTAGTTATCGGATGAACGTCGCGGCGCTTATCGTTTTATTGGTTAAAATATTCTCCCATTGGTCAATAGATTAGAATCACTGAGACATTTAGGCCCTAAAACGCAACGTTTTTGTGAGCGCGGGGTGCCTTCATGTGCAGTCAAGTAGTTTATTGATTTGTGGGTTCCTGATACTTCCGCTAAGAACATGACGTACATATATGAATTTTAAAAGCATTACACTCTTTTATTCGTACAGTCAAGAAAAAGAATCCCGGTTTTTGGCCGAAAAATTTGAATATTATCACATTATTGATAACAATCCCTCTAGGGAGTTGTTATTTGGCTGCGGTTTTCTGTGAGGTGGAGGTACTTCCCCAGACGGGCTGCTTTGATGATGCACCCAAGCATACGGTCCACCTGATGTAAAGCAGTCACCGTAGCCTATGAACGCTTCTAATACATTAAGTACCACTTGCGTGATGCCACGTCTGCTGCTATCACAGCAACTCCTTAGGAGTTTACTAGTACTAGACACTTACTTACCCAGATAGGGTGTTTTGATGCGCTACCTCTCTTAAATATTTTTTTGTATATATATATACAAAACTATCAGTCAAACAATGTTAAGGAGTTCTATTGCCACATTTCTGTGCTTGAATATGTCTGTTCGTCTTGAACAAGGTGTTTATTAAGAGGGTGCACAAAGCTAAGTGGCGCCCTCATTTTGTTTTTATTAATAACGCTGTATTTAAGACCAATTCCAAAAAAACGCTCTATAGTGCACTGAAGAACCATATTTATGTATTTTTTAGACATATTCTGTTTTTATTATTTATGTAGAATTAGTCATACTTTTGATTATTGCTATAAGTGGCCACAATAAGCAATAATTAAAATTTTGGTTACTTGTCATAGATAATAGATACAAGATATGTTTCAAAAAAAAGTAAATATGGTTCTTCAGTGCACTATAGAGCGTTTTTTTTGTAATTGGTCTTAAATACAGCGTTATTAATAAAAACAAAATGAGGGCGCCACTTAGCTTTGTGTGTGTGTGTGTTTTGAACCCCGTTTCCTGGGGTGATCGCTTCAGATGAAGCCTTCATAGCCTTCCCGGCTAAAGGCAGTCCCACGGGGTGTTTTAGTCAGTAGAAATCTGACATCGTCAGTTCGTTCGCACGAAATGGTATCTTTGGAAGATCTCACCTCCTCCCTCCCATTTTCCGGAGGGTGCCCCTCACGGAAGAATGACTAATGCACACCCGCGTGTGTGGGTTAGTCCTTCTTTTGTGGGTCTACAATTTTCATGGGCGAAAAAAAGAAGTAGTTTAACAAGTACCTAAGTTCGTTAGGAGCAGTACCGTTTCTGAGCCAAAACATGAGGCATTTTTGAACCTATTCTATGGTAGAACTCGAATAGACTCTAAGTATATTTATACATTAAAATTGCTATGCTATAGCAATATTTTTGATAGAATGCCGTTGCCATGCTATAGACTTGTTTTTGATACAGTACGATGGATATGGTTCGGACTAATCGATTTTGTAAATGTATAGACAAGGTACAGGTAATTTTGAACTTCAAAAACAATGGTTTGCAAGAAACATATCGCCTTATCACATTTTCTGTGCTATGCAACCTCTGGTGAACTCTGCCCCGTTACACCAAATTATTACTCCATACTAGGGATTAGTCCGTACATATTTACAAGATTTATTTATTTATCTTTGCTTAAGTCTACCATTACAGTTTACACCAATACAATAGACAAGTATTCAGGACAAAATAATCAATCACTATAACATAAAATTAACAAAGCTATTCTAGTGAATTCGTTCAAAGAACAGGAAAAAAAGGTCTGTTCTCTCTGCCATTCGGTTGAGGGTTGAGATTCAGGATATAATCTCGCAAAATCTTGCACAGTCTTGCGAGATTGGGACTTTTCTTATAAACTTATCGAAGTGATGACTACATCGATTCTTAGCCTTGTAAAACTTATTAGGAATGATCAGAAAATTAAAAAAAAAAATCAAGTACTACATTATTTATTAAAAAAACTGTAAATCGTTTTCACAGTAGCTTCTTAAAACATTACATATCCAGAGTATCATATGTTAATATTTATGTAGAATGTGATGATTTAAAAGTAAAAACTCTGATCTTATCACTTTTTAACTATCAATTTCCGATGCTAAATCAACTTCAAGTATTAGTAGAAAACGAAATCTTCAGATTCTTTCACAATGTTATGACAAAAATCTTCATTAGGCCCCTTTTCTTCTGATATTCCAAGTTAATTAACTTCAGACTCATTAAATGAACGTCTTTCTTACATCTAATAAGCTTAACTGATCGCCATGAGCATAACTAGATAGCGATACATATCGACAAGATAGATCACTCAGTTCCCGTGCTTCCACGTGCCAAAATATTCATGGTTATGACGCTCTGCATCTTGCAAATCTTGCAAGATCGTGCATTTTGGGTGCAAGATAAATCTTGCAAAGAGATATTTCGAGATCTCGCTACCTATACCGAGATTACATTCCTTAGTGCATGCATACCTACGAGTAAGTGCAGATTCAGTATACTCGTAGCTATAGTAGGCTGACAGAGCAAGCTGAAGCGGCTGTGAGCCGGCCACATACTTCGTAGAACCGACGACCGCTGGGGAAGAAAGGTTCTCGAATGGCGTCCCCGTACTGGTGCACGCAGTGTAGGACGACCGCCCACTAGATGGTCCGACGTTAAGAGGTTTATAGGGAGACGATGGATACAGGAGACACAGGATCGAGACGAATGCCGCTCTAGAAGGTAGGCCTATGTTCAGTAACGGAAATGATGATTTTTTATTTATTTCTTTTTATACAACGTCGGGAGGGATACAAGCATACTGCCCACCTGATGAAACACAGTTACCGTAGCCTATTAGCGCTTGTAATGTATTAAGTATCACTAGCGCGATGCCACCTCTGCTGCTTACACAGCAACTCCTTAGGAGCTTTACTGGTGACCTCACTCACACGCAGGAACACAACAACCCTCTAGGATGTTGTTATTTTAGCTGCGGTTTTCTGTGAGGTGGAGGTAATTTCCCAGGGGGGCTGCTTAAAAATTGATGATGAGATGATGATTTTGCGTTGCTAGTTTTGCGGAGTCTATTAATTGTACAAACATAACATTTTTAGGATGTTCCATTGCGGCACGAGCCGTCTCTCTGCTGGCATTATGTTAATTAATGATACAAACTTGTTACTTATCAGTTTGCTTTATTGGTCCTGTAAATAAAGGAACAATACCGGTGTATCATTATGTTGGCCTTCCGTAGTTTGCGCACCTTATTATTCTTCAATTCTTAAAAGATTATATGGTGACCCTTATATGGTGACGTTTGAGGTCGTTTCGTGTATTATTTGTCTCTAATACAGAAGGTCGATGTTAATGGCAAAAGATCTTCGGGGTCCCCTGTAGTTATGGGAGTCCCACAGGGGTCAATTCTAGGTCCATTCTTATTTTTAGTATATATAAATGACTTACCTTATTATGTAAAGGATAAACATGAGATTGTATTGTTTGCGGATGATACCTCTTTGACATTCAAAATTAATAGACAGTTAGATAATTATGACGAAGTTAACGATGCTCTCTCTAAAGTTATGCATTGGTTTAATGTTAATAATCTGCTTTTAAATGATAAAAAGACAAAAGTAATTAAGTTCTCAACACCTAATGTAAGACAGGTGACTACCAATGTCAATGTTAATGGAACTAATTTAGCCCCTGTGGAGACAACTGTGTTCTTGGGTATAACAATTGACTCCAAACTACAATGGGGCCCACAAATTGAAAAATTATCAGGAAAACTAAGTTCTGTAGCCTATGCAGTGAAAACTATTAGACGGCTCACTGATGTTGATACGGCTAGAATAGTTACTTTCATAGTATTATGTCATATGGAATTCTTCTTTGGGGTAACTCCGCGGACATTAACACCATCTTTTTATTGCAAAAGAGAGCCATAAGAGCTATCTACAAACTTGGTCCCCGGGAGAGCCTTAAAGAAAAATTCAAAGAAATAAATATTTTAACAGTCGCATCGCAATATATATATGAAAATCTTTTGTATGTCCATAAAAACATAGACTCATTTTGTAAAAAGAGTGATACTCATAATATAAATACTAGATATAAGCATAATCTTGTGTTACATGCAAGCCGTCTCCACAAAATAAGTAATTCTTTTATGGGGCAATGTATACGGTTCTATAACAAACTTCCCAGCAATATAAGAGAATTGTCAATAAACAAATTTAAAACTACTATTAAAGCCAAATTGTGTAGCAGGGCATATTATAAAGTATCTGACTATATTAATGATAAAAATGCCTGGGATTGAGTCGATCCAATTGTAATGTAATTAATAAATTATGTAAATTTGTTTGGATACCAAAAGAGGGATGCCTGAGTTTTTTGGCAGTATTTTTATCAGTGCTCACCTAGTCATGAACTGCACGGTAGGGAAAAAAATTGTGACGATTCCAAACAAATGTAGCCATTTTTACGGAATAAAAAGATTTTGACTTTGACTTTGACTTTGACTATATCTCTACACCAGGTCCTTTGCAGGATATAGAGTTAACAGATGTACCTTCGTCGCTTTTCTAACATTTATAACTCTTTTCATGCACGCTTGCCAGTTTGGTTATAGTCTTGGCATACATCGGTTCCTATATCCCTCACTTTCGTATTATATATCTGTTTCGTCATTATTTCACCCTGCATTCTTTCTACATGTCCGAACCAAAGGAGCATGCCTTTTTATCTTAAAACCGACTTTCTCCTTTAGTCTATTTTTTGTTTACATCATCGTTGCCTTATTATTTTTAACATTAATGTCAAAATAATTAAATGCAAACTTTTATTGCTGTTGTTGTAATTTCGTTATTATACAAATATACTTATAGTGTGCACGAAGGCGGACTTATCTTGGTAAGAGATCTCTTTCAACCAACTCCTAATGGCTTGGTAGGAATACATAATGCATGCATACACAGGCAGAGATATCATCTGCCTGTAAATTAATTAGGCCCTGGCCTTCTCTCCCCCTTTTTTATCTCATAATACGAAGATAAAAAAGGGGGAGAGAAGGCCATGGCATAGTTACATGATGCAAATGAAGGAAATAGTGAAAGTAGAAAAAAAGAAAAATGAAAAAATCTCCATAAGAGTGTAATTCTTTAATATCGTGATTGAATAATAAAAAAAAATCGCAATGAATGTGTACAAAAATAGACACATAAATATAATATACTACACTAGCAAATGTTTAATACAAAATATAACAATATATGTATAACTTCACGCCAAATCACACGATTGTTTTACGCTTCACTCGCTTCTTAAACATACACGCTCGCCGATTTTTAAGGCTCCTAACATCACCATCTGATTGAACACGACCAATTTGATCATCGTAGGTAAGTCTTGGTCTTCCTCGGCTCCTACATCCTTCTTCTTTTGCGTTACCTTCTTTCTCCTTCACCTTTACTTTACCTCCTTCTACTTCACCGTTTCGTAATTGTTTCTTGCAGCATTCTTTTCACGCGTCCGAACCAACGGAGCATGTCTCTTCTTATTTTAACACCGACGCTCTCTTTCAGACCAACTCTGTTTCTAATATCGTCATTGCAAATACGATCTACAAGCGTTACACCACAAATTTGGCGAAACGCTCGTATTTCGACCGCGTTTATCCTACGTTCATGCTCTCCCTGCCATACTCAGCTCTCACTTCCATAAGTAAGCGTTGGGACCAGCACTGTATTGTGTATAGCGAGCTGTGGCTTCCGGATGCCCAAACCAACGGAACCCGCCTCTACTTATTGTTACTCTCTTTCAGACCAACATGTTTCTTACATCATCATTGCGAGGGCGGTGTAGAACTTGGACAGGCAAAACATGGAGAAAATAAAAGTTAACAGTGGGGAATAATACTTCTAGACAAGAGTTGAAAGTTATTACTCTGGGAATATGAATGAAAATGAGAATAAATTGCGTTATGGCATTAGAAACCTGGATACAGTATTCAACTTGTAGAAATTGAGTGTAACTCTTAAGTTTTTAGAGATCCTGCAAGAGACGAGATGAAATATGTAAGAAAAGTGAAATTAACGAAATTCGAAAAACTTAATATCGCATTCATACCTATACATACGGAGCCATGATCGCTTGCCATGCGTTAAATATCGCTCGCACGTTGCCACCTGATCTGTTATCTCAACAATCTTAGAGCTTAACCTCACTCACTCGCAGAAATACAACCCTCCAGGGAGTTATTTGGCTGCGGTTTTCTGTGAGGTGGAGGTACTTCCCCGGACGGGCTGCTTTGATGCGCTGTACCTCTCTTAAAACACCTAGACGTGGATATGGAGCGTTTTTGGTTTGATAGCTCCCGTTTTAGGAATTTGGAACATAACATGTATGTCTAATTTAATATGATACACATTTTAAATCATAAATTGAATAAATAAAGTCGTTATATCCATCCATATTGGCATTAATAGCAGCCTATAATATAAATAATAAAACGATCTTTTTATACAACTAGATTAGCAAACAAGCATGCGGCCCGCATTGGTTGGCAAGCGGTCACTTACCAACCAATGCGGATGCACACACGCTCGTAATACCATAGCGATGTCACTCGCGCGCTGCCAATCTTGTGACTTAAGGCTATTTCGTCACAGTACTCAGTAATTTCTCTGCTATATCTCACGCTTCAAACCGGAACACAGCTATATAAATATAGGTGCTTGGCGGTAGAAATAGGTGAGACAGATGTACTCACTTCCACGTCACGTCATTCTTTCATCTTATGGTCCTTCTTCAGACATGTAATTTCATTTCCCGCCCAAGACAAACACTTGTGCGGGAATTGAACCCATAACCCTTAAGGTTAAAGTCATATCAGCATGCAGAACTTGAAAAATAACATCTCACAAATCCAAAGTAATATTTAGAGTATTGTCCTAGGTTTTTTGCTATTGTTATAGAGAGGTAGGGCGCATCAAAGCAGCCCGTCTGGGGAAGTACCTCCACCTCACAGAAAACCGCAGCCAAATAACAGCTCCCTAGAGGGTTGTTGTGTTCCTTCGTGTGAGTGAGGTCACCAGTAAGCTCCTAAGGAGTTGCTGTGTAAGCAGCAGAGGAGCCATCGCGCGAATGATACTTAATATATCGCAAGCGTTAATATGCTACGGTATCCGCTTTACATCAGGTGGGCCGTATGCTTGTATACCTCCCGACGAAGTATAAAAAAAACATTGAATTAAAGAAGCGTCAGGTACAACAAAATAAATAAAACACGCGATACTTCCGTTAAAAATTGTTTAATTCAAAAATATTTAGATGTTCGGAAATAATATCTATAAATGTCAAGGCGAGAGGTTTGTTGCTGTGACTTTTTGTGCAGGCGTTTGAGTTAGGCAATGCTATGAATATGCCTAATGAGACGCAGGATGCTTAAAAACAAAACACCATAGCTATCATGTAATAAAAATGTCATAAATTGTACGGTATTGGTTTTTTTATTATTGGGAGAGGTAGGGCGAATAGAAGTAGTAAAAATTTACCGGCGAGCGTGCATGAGACGATTAATGAATGTTATAGACACGAGTGAGGTGTGTGCAAGGACAGAGTTATGCAGCGTTCGGTTCTCTCTGTCTACCCCGGTAAATTATTTGTATTTGTTACTTTATTTCAAAATATATTAATATAAAAATGGAAGACATATCTAAGCGACATATGAATGCGAAGAAAACAAAGATAATGGTATTTGAAAGAGAAGAATCCAGAACTAATGTAAGGATTACGATTGATGATGAAGTGTTGGAACAAGTGGATGAGTTTGTATATCTTGGATGCGCTTTCAGCAGGGATGGAAGGTACACCGCACATGTGGAAAGACGAGTGAGTGCTGGGAATAGTGTGAATGGAGCGTTGGGAAAACTTCTTGGCAGTAAAATCCTGAGCCAGAAGGCACAACTCGCTATACACAATGCAGCGTTGGTCCCAACGCTAACTTATGGAAGCGAGAGTTGGGTATGGCAGAAAGAGCATGAAAGTAGAATAAACGCGGTTGAAATGCGAGCGCTGCGCAAAATTTGTGGCGTAAGGCTTGTAGACCGTATTCGCAATGATGATGCTAGATATAGAGTTGGTCTGAAAGAGAGCGTCGGTGTTAAAATAAGAAGAGGCATGCTCCGATGGTTCGGGCATGTAGAAAGAATGCAAGATGAAAGAATGACGAAGCAGATATACAATGCAAAAGTGGAAGGATGTAGGAGCCGGGGAAGGCCAAGACTTACCTACCATGACCAAATTGGTCATGTTCTCTCAGAAGGTGATGTCAGGAGCCCTAGAAACCGGCGTGCGTGCATGAGAAGAGCAATGAATGTTAAAGAAGCGAGTGAGATATGTAAGGATCGAGTCACGTGGCGCTCGGTTCTCTCTGCCTACCCCGCAAGGGATTTGGCGTGAAGGTATAGATAGATAGACATATCTAAGTGTCAACAGAGGCAAAAGGCGAAATAAAGAATTGGAATTTGAGGAATCCACGACTCACATAACTAATACTAATCGTATAGCTGATTGATTGATTGATTTGAAAGGTGATTGGCATATTGAATGATTGATTGGATGGTTCTAGCGATTACCGAAAACAGGGAAAGGAAAAACACAAACACCGTTTTTCATTGTTCATTAAAAATAAAATCTATTTTGAATTTCATCATTTTTCACGGTAGTATTCAGCATACCTAAACTTCCTCGGTAGTACACGTACAATCCTACGACCCATGAAATGATGATAAAATGATGTAAAGCGTTTATCGGAGCCTAATAACGCTTGCATTACATTAAGTATCACTCGCGCGATGCCACCTCTGCTGCTGACACAGCAACTCCCTTAGGTGCTTACTAGTGACCTCACTCACACGCTGGAACACAACAACCCTCTAGGGAGTTGTTATTTTGATGCGGTTTTCTGTGAGGTGGAAGTACTTTCGCTACAATGCTCTACCTCTCGTAAAAACACTCAGGCCAAGACAAACAGACATGTTCATGAAATGTTTGTCCTGTGTGGGAAACCCACGAGCGTTCTCAAAGTAGCGTAACAGCGCGTTTCATCCTTGCGCCACCGAGCTTTTCAAAACTGTTCTTGAAAAACTTATAGGGTGCCAAGCGTTGTCCACGGCACGGAACAGAGCCTCAGGGCAGCAAGTGCCGTCCGCGACTCGGCTCTTATGACCATGAGGTCGGTGGAGCCAAGGGATGGTGGGACAATGTTCTTGCTTACTTCTGTTAATGCCCCATAAAAAAAAAAAAGATAAAAAAGATAAAAATTCTTTAATTCTTACATTTTTTTTTTAATATAATCTTATTGTAACTTGTTTAATTCTCTTATTTAACTTTTTTTCCTTTTTTTTTTAATGTACTAGCATTTCGGAAGTGACCATTGGCGAAGAAGAAATGCCGAAAGAAACTTGCCAATATAGGTCTCTTTTAATCCAATCTTTTAATCAATTATGTATTACAAAATAAAATTACATAAGCATATTGGTACAATAATGATATCAAATCGTAAAATTAAAGATTATTAAGGACAGATAGGCTGTGCTGAATTATTTCCAGACATCTTTGTCAGTTAAATATTCATCAATTCTATAATAAGCCCTTCTACAGAGAGTATTTTTAATGTGTTTTTTGAATACATTGTCAGGAAAGGACAGAACTGTTTCAGGCAATTTATTATAAAATCGAATACAATTTACAAGAAAAGATCTACCAGTCCTAGCAAGCCGATGTACCGGCATACACAACTTATTTCGAACTTATCATAATGTATACAATATGGACTGCAGCTTATTTACTGTTTCCCATCCTTCACGAGCTGTCCTAAACATGAATAAAACCGGGTCGCTGAATGTTCATCTTCTTAGCGCCATCCTGTTTCCTAATCCATTGACGAGCTCGGTGGCGCAGTGGTGAAACGCGCTGTTACGCTACTTTGACACCAACGCTCGTGGGTTCGATTCCCACACAGTACAAACATTTGTGTGCATGAACATGTCTGTTTGTCTTCGTCTGGGTATTTTCTATGTATAATAAATATGTATTTACAAAAAAAAAATGTATTTACGTATGTTTATCAGTTGTCTAGTACCCATAACACAAGCTTCGCTTACTTTGGGGTTAGATGGCGCTGTGTAATTTGTCCGACAATATTTATTATTATTATTAAATTGACGAGGTCCGCTACCTAAGCCTAACGATTTGACGAAGATATTGTTTTGATGCCTCCGGTGAATTTCCGGATAACTTTGTCAGTTAGATATGCATCGATTCTATTATACCTTCAAAATGTACTACAACCTGACCTTGACGAGCTGGGTGGCGCAGCGGTTAATAACGCGACTTTGTCACCGACGCTCGTGGGTTCGATTCCCACACAGGACGTCTGGGGAAGTAGCCACTTCACAGGAAACCGTAGCCAAATAACAACTATCTGGGTTGTTGTGTTCCTGTGTGTGAGTAAGGTCACCAGTAAGCTCCTAAGGAGTTGCTGTGTTAGCAGCAGAGGTGGCATCGCATACAACGTCGGGTGGCATACAAGCATACGGCACACCCGATGAAAAGCCGTTATCGTAGTCTGTGAACGCTTGCAAATCATTAAGACAAGTATCGTTCGCGCGATGCTACTCAACTCCTTAGGAGCACACTGGTAACATTCCTCACTCACAGGTACACAACTGCTCCAGAGAGTTGTTATTTGGCTGCGATTTTTCTGTAAGGTGAACTATCTCTACGTCTCATGTTTTTGTAGAATCGCTAAGCTATAATTGTTTATAGTTAATAGACTCAGGCGTTATATTGGGAAAGTCAAATTTACATGCAATTTGATCTAACTTGCTTTGTATACTTCCGCCACCAACTACTTCATGCGAACTAGCGCCGGCCGGTGCACACCCACTACCTTTAGTAGTTGCCAACATGCTGTCGCTGCCATGGCTGCTCCGGTATTCTCTGCCTCGGCTGCGGTCCTCCCCGCGATTGCTCGCCATCTATAACAGAAACCGCATGCACCCGCCACCGTTGTTACCATGACTGCCTTGGTCCTGTTTTGCCTCTCCACGAGCCATGCCCTGGCGCTGTAGATGTCAGTCGTTAGAATAATATGCTACAAGACTTGTATTCCGCCGCCAATTAGTTTGCATGAACAAATTGTTTTTTATATACAACTAAATTGGCAAACAAGCATGCGGCCCGCATTAGATGGTGAGCGGTCACTGCAGCCTATTGACGCTCGCAACATCACGGGGATGTTACTCGCGCGCTGCCAATATTGTGACCTAAGGCTGTTTCGTCACAATACCCAGTAATTTCTCTACCATATCTTACCCTTCAAACCGGAACACAGCTATATACATATAGCTGCTTGGTGGTAGAAATAGGTGAGACAGACGACTTTTGTACAAAGTCTCCCTCTGGTATTTGGTAATTGGTGTTGGAAGCACGCAAAGCTGGTCAGGTGAAATTGCAATTGAATAGTTTGTCGTTCTATCTTAGTATCACCAGTCCACCAGTATTCCTTCGCTAAGACAACAATTGGCTAATGCCCATTTTGGGATACTCTGAATTTGTTAAAAATTATATAATCCTACTAATAATATAAATGCGAAAGTTTGTATGTATAGATGGATGTTTGTTGCTCTTTCACGCTTAAACGGCTGAATGGATTTGAATGAAATTTGGCACGTAGATAGATTATGACCTACGTTATTTGACTCCACGCGGGCGAAGCCGCGGGCAGCAGCTAGTAATATATTTATATATATAATAGTATATGAGGGTTGTATACCTTAATCAAATTGTTACATGATTGTTTATATGTGGAGATTTGTAATTATCATTGAAGTACTACATTGTTCTTTAGAATATCCCTGTTATAATATCTGTAAATCTTATATAAAAATAAATAAATAAAAATAAATAAATAAACCAGTTGAGAATGCGCAAGCTTGCATTGCCAGAGGAACACCTGGCTCGTCAATTATACAACAATTCAATTCTATTCTTTTAATTTATCGGCCATTTTGACCATGTTCCTTAAGAGATAGGAACGGTGTTCCTGAACATTCCTATTCTACTTTTTTATGCTGAATCTGAATCTGAAGTCAAAATTCCAATATTCGAAAAAAGCGACAGACAAACACACAGACAAACGCACAGACAAACATATAGATTTCATATAGGAACGGTGTTCCTGATCACAAATTTCCATTAAATGATGGATTAGTTCTCAGTATTTTCCATTGACCGAAATACATTTAAATCGTCAGCAAATAGTACCCATTTTGAATGACTGTTCTTTTTATCCTATTACTAAACCATTAGGATTGGCGGCGCCGTCATCTAAGCCTAAGAATTTGGTGAGCGACTGCCGTCACACCTTCACAACCCAGAGGGAAAACCGGGCTTTTATTGGTTTTATTCGCAGGTGTTTCGAAATATATTTTTTAATACAGTTGCTCAAAAAGTGGCGTATTGCAGGGACGTATAGCGTTCGGGCTATTGCATACTCGAGCTTTTTCTTTACCTTTTCAAAATAATGTCTATTAAAAAGAAAAAACCAACCACGAAGTTTTTACTAAAAAAAATTCATACAAGTTTTTATGATTCATGCAAATATTTCTAAAAAGAAGCTACTAATTTGTTTCAATATCAGATTTAATGATTTATTCAATGAGTTAGGTTAGGTTTCATTTCATTCCATCTCATTAAATTTCATTTTCATTTCATATCAATAAAAAAAATCTACTGAAGACTTGGCTGTATGAGCATAGTTCCCTTTGCCTACCCAGAATGGGTGAAGAAAACAAAAGAAAATCTCTGCTTATATTCTTTTACGGTTGGCGCCATTTTCCTAGTTAGTTGAGTTTATTCTGTTTTTATTATTTTATTAAATTGCTTCATTTTTTTCGCAACTGTATTAAAAATAGTTATTCAGTACACGTGCGGAACCGTCATTGCAAAGAGTTCCTTAAATTTCGTAAATTTGTCGGAACACTTTGCAATGACAGGCTTTCCGCACTTGTAATGAAATATACTAATTTGGACGTGCGAGTTTCCTCACGATGCTTTCCATCAGCGCCGAGCAAGTTTTTTTTATACTACGTAGGGAGGCATATAAGCAATACGGCCCACCTGATGTAAAGCGGGTACCGTAGCCTATTAACGCTTGCGATATCTTATCACCCGCGCGATGCCTTCTGCTGCTTAGACAGCAACTCCTTGGGAGCTTACTGGTGGTGGTGGCAAGTGATGATTACAAATATGTACATAAATCCGAGAACACAAATTTAGTGTTACACGCCAGGATTTGAACCGATGACCAGTTGGTCAATAGGCCAGTTCCTTTGCCACTGGTCTGTCACTGCTTTCCTTTTTTACCATTTGGAATGACTAATCAGAACTGAAGACGCCATTGCTATATAAAAACGCTCCAACTTCGTGCAAAGAACTCTTATACTTGATCGATGGTTACCCATCACAAAGGCAAATTTTAATATACCGAAAATGTTCGGCCCTTTTTTATTTTCCATTGATGAAATTCCGATTTACGGTTGTTATTTTTTTAGAATGCTATATGTTTTGAATTTTAGCTCAACGTTTAAATCGATCAAAACGTGATATGTAAGTGAAGATGATGAACCTCGCTCGCTTCGTTCGCTCGGCTTTTGATGGTCACATGTGTAATGTAACTAAGCAATGTCGGACTAAGTCCAAATCACCCAAATATATTTACATAATGGTTATGGAACATCTGTCAAAGGGAAATTATGTGCTTTGATAATCGGATAACGGTGTTTCTAAAAAGCGAAACATATTATGTAAATTAAGTTTCTAGAAATACAAAATATGTAAAAAAAAAAAACTATCTGGCATTTAAAACTTCGTCATACCGTTTTTGAACAATTGAAATTCGAACAGAAAATTTTCGAAAGTACGAGTAAGATAGGTTCGAAAGTAGAATTTAGATACTCTGACGTTACTACTAATAATATGTATATGTACTGGTACTTATGTGTATGTATGTATTTGTGTATGTATATGAAGATGGATATGTTAGTATTTGTATGTACATAGGTACTTATTTATATATGTTTGCGTTTATCTATATGTGTAACAGATATTGTTTTGTTTGTTTATTAATGTAGTGTGAATGACTTTGTGCTCATACCTACTTCATTAAATTGACATTTCCTATCAGGTATTCTATGGTTGACTGGAAGAGATCCTGAATGTAAATTGTACAAACAATTATTTTTTATCTGTATTTTCTTTTCCCTTGTAGTACAATAAAGATTATACAAACAAACGTTTGTAGTTCGCATTTGTTGTTGCCAGGTCTAAGAAACCATACTTGCTCGCAGAATTGGACAGTCGATCAATTCGCAGTACGTCTGAATCGCACAAATTCACTTCCAGTCACTCCTACAATAAATGAACCGGTCACGCAAAGCATTATTTCGTCATTAAACATTGTTTCTTTGCCACGCATCTTCCTAACATGTGCTTCTAAAATTTCAATTGTTGTCTTTTAAACGCCAAATACCGTAATCCATCTTAACTTTGGCACCCATCCAACTATTGGTATCTGTGTCTGTCTATAGAAAAATAACAAAATTTCAATACTGTGGATAAAATGTGCCGGTAATTGGGTCTTAGCGTGTGGATACCTTAAATCTTTTTTTTATAATAACTAAGTATTAAGACTGAAGTAATGTATTGATAAAAAGTTTGAGAGACATTCATTAGAAGTCATTTTAATAGTATTAGATTCGATTTCACATTAAATATTTGTAATTATTCGAGATTGCTTCTCAAAGTGATTACCCTAAATAGATTTTTTTTGCCCCTTTCCTTTTCTAACTTATGGGAAATCTGTTTTTCCATCTGCTCACTTCCGATAACTTCCCTATTTGTCTGTTTTATTTTTGATACAAATCGGACGGTTTTCCAATATACAATCCGTTCACCATTATCACATTTACATGCAAAATCGCTGGTTTCGTGGCCCCTCAATCACTATTTGGCACCTCGTTATTGAATTTTGTGCAACTATCTTAACAAAATACAAAGAATATATTGTCTGATACCTGTCTGTGTGGGAATTGAAACCATGAACGTTGGTGTTAAAGCAGCGTTACTAAACACTACACTAAACACCGATCCTTTTTTTTATTGGGACAGGCCCACCACTCATTCCCACCAACTGTGTCTCCTGTGTAGTCAGAATTAACAACGGCGACCATCAAAAGGCAATGAACAGTTAAGTCCATTGCTGTCCTGGTCTTGGAACTCACAACGAATTTAATCAGAAGAAATTTGTAAGAGTAGGAAGTATTCCAATTGACTTCCCCTCTTGGCGAAGTGAGAGACAGCAATATGACAAATAAGGCATTAAAAAACCTCAAAGAGATGGCTAGTCAAGTGAAGCTCAACTGCCGTGCACCACGGATTATCAGATATATTGGGACCTAAACTGTGAGTTGTTACCTAACACATAAATTCCTATATATAGATTGCAGAACCGCCTAAACGCCCGGTAATTCGCCCTTGTTGCCACCAAATCAGAAACCACCGAGCTTATCAAATGTTTGATTACGATTAGTATTAGAAAACCATGTTCGATTACTTTGACGAGCTCGGTGACGCAGTGGTGAAACACGCTGTTATGCTACTTTGACACTAACACTCGTTCGTTTCGATTCGGGTTCGATTCCCACACAATACAAACATTTGTGTGCATGAACATGTCTGTTTGTCTTGGTCTGGGTATTTTCTGTGTATAATAAGTATGTATTTACAAAAAAAAAATGTATTTACGTATGTTTATCAGTTTTCTAGTACCCATAACACAAGCTTCGCTTACTTTGGGGCTAGGTGGCGCTGTGTAATTTGTCCGACAATATTTATTATTTATTATTATTACTTGTAAAATATGATAATTTAAATTCCAGTTCATCCCACCGGCATCAGTGGGACAAATGAATCTCATCTATTTAATTACTGTAAGAACAGGGTAAATTTCGTTTACTTGTCGTACCCTTATTTATTTGAATCATCAATCTTCGTGAGTTATCTGGGGCATCAGTAACGGGACCTTCATTAATTTTGATCTCTTGTCGACCCACTTTTGATTTTGAAATCAAGATTTAAGGCCCTCACACCTGAATTAGTATCGGACGAGAATTGGTAGTTAGGGAACTAAGTTGCGATGATAAGTAATAATAGTTCGTGTTTGCCGTAAAGAATATTTTTTTTCTATTAGTTTTATGAAGAATATTTATATATCAAATATTTTTTTCCGGAAAGTCTTTTCCACTCCCATCGATTGTTTTTGCCTATACCTTTTCTAAATATATATATATATATATATATATATATATATATATATATATATATATATATATATATATATATATATATATATATATACAAAGAAACATATCTTAGTAAATGAGGTATTTCCTAGACTTACAATAGTCCAACAAGGTGCAAGGTTTCAGGCAGTTTCATTTGTTTAATAAATTGCCCAGCGAATACATAACAATAAGTAGCTGGAAGATTTTTAAAACTCAGCTCCATGCCCTTTTATTGGAAAAGTCTTGCTATATACTCGTAGCATTGATGAATTCAAATTTTAATTTTGATGTATAATGTTGTGATTATAATTTCAATGTTTTATTATTATTTGTTATTTTCAGACATGTATTCTGGTATAACTGACATAATGTTTTTTTTTGTACAATTGCCATTATTTTCATTATTATATATTTTTTTTAATTCAACATAATGTAATTATTTTTAAGAGTTAATGACTTGTCTATTCTATGCTAATTATAAATCTCCGTATATGAATAACATTATAGCTTAAATTTGTTAAGATAACTACCGTATGCCAATACCTCCCAGTACCAATAAAAAAAGAGAGCTTTTGATGCTCCCTACCTCTCTTCAAATACCTCACAGAAAATCCCAGCCGAATAACAACTCCCTAGAGGGTTGTGTAGTGTTCCTACGTGTGAGTGAGGTCACTAGTTAGCTCCTAAGGAGTTGCTGTATAAGCAGCAGAGGAGGTGTCGAGCGAGTGATATATTACAAGCGTTAATAGGCTACGGCTACTATTTTTTTTTAAATGCTTTACATGAGGTGGGTCGTATGCTTCCTGACGTGGCATAAAAAAACCAATAGTTATGAAAATTTGAGAATCTCAAAATGCGTGTTGCTATTTGTCGTCTCAACTATGGAATACTGGTGCAGAACAGAAACTTCATTGAGCGAGAACTTAACTTTATCATTGGAAAACTGTTATCCCCATACATCGACATAGGTCGCGGTTACATTACCAACTGAAAATACGTTTTCAATGCCAATATATTCCATTTTTTTGCGATATACCTTCAAATTTGTGGATCTTTTCATTTACTTGTGCTATATGACATTACTTTATGCCAAATTTTATGATTCTAGATAAATTAATACTAAATTAAATTATTTCTTTTTTTCGATTCCTAAATGTGTCAAAATTTGCGGCATAAATGGCCGCATCTTTTGATTACATTGACTTGGAAGTTTGGTTTTACATTAGATATTAATTTCAACTTGATACCTCTACGGATTCCTAATAAAAACGATCTTGACAGACAGACAACGAGGTGATCCTCTAAAGGTTCCGTTATTGCAAAACACGGTACCCTAAAAAGTTAAAAATAACTACATTTGGTATTCAAATGCTCTAAGTTTCGTGTTTCTCTTGGGAAGCAAGGCGTCGGTCGTTGCCTTTGTCCTGGAAATCGTTTTTCGATTAATCGACATTTTGTAGGGCTTATCTGCCGACACGGATGGCTGCCGTGATTAATGCTTCGAATTTTCTTGCGGGGCAAAATTAGGTATGACTTCAATGGTATGCCAGTACTATAAATTTGACACAGGCAAATAATTTACACAAGTGAAGGCAATGGAACAGTGGAACCTTTAAATAATATTAGGGACAAATTTCTGGAAACATTTCTTCGTAGCATATTATTCTAACGACTAACATCTAAAGCGCCTGAAGATATCAGAAGATATAAGAGAGGTAGGGCGCACCAAAGCAGCTCATCTGGGGAAGTACCTCCACCTCACAGAAAACCGCAGCCAAATAACAACTCCCTAGAGGGTTGTTGTGTTCCTGCGTGTGAGCGAGGTCACCAGTAAGCTCCCAAGGAGTTGCCGTGTAAGCAGCAGAGGAGGCATCGAGCAAGTGATAATTAATACATCGCAAGCGTTAATAGGCTATGATACCCACATCAGGTGGACCGTAAGCCTCCCGACGTAGTATAAAAAGAAACAAAGGAATTTAGGTCAAATTATCTTGTTTATTTATTTATTACAATGTATGCTTGTTTGTTAATGTATGCTTGTATGTCTGCCGACGTTGTATAAAAAACAATAAGCTGACCCATCAGATGAACGAATAATGCCTAAACATTAGCTCAATCACTAAACTTGGAGCGATACTCTGCAATCAGTGTGATCTCAACCATTCGTATGCTCTAGACTCCAGATATAGCTTAAGAAAAACTTATATGTTAAAGCAAATAAATACTTATTTGTATTTATTTTTATCTCGACCGTACTCAGTTCTCAATGGTCCTTGGGCTGTTTCAGAATACCAGTAAATATAAATTTCTATTTTTTGTTTCATATGGTAACCGACAACGTAAATACGCTGGGACATTTTTACCGCCTTTACCATGGCGAGTGCTCTGAAGAACTGTGTCCCCTTATCCCACCCTCTCCCTCCCGTCATAGAACCACACGTGCAGGTTTGCGATGTCATTCTTCTACTGTTGAGAACGTTCCTTCGCGTACTAAAAATTTCGGCAACTCCTATCTTTGTTCGTTCTGGTTGTCTCTCTTTCAAATACCATTATCTTGGTTTTCTTCGCAAGTGTAATATATTTATTTAATTTACCAAGAGGGTAAGTGCTCGTTTGAGAATGTTGTTTATACTTTGGCTAACAAAAGAACACGTTATTGCGTATCTGACATTATTATTGTTTCGTTCACAATGTTTTATGGACTCGATATTAAAGAGAGTGCTACGGCTCGATACACACTAATAAGGAATACGACTGAAATTTATTTTTTGTTTTAAATCACACAATTTATATTAATAAAAATGGAGTTCCTGACTAATTCGCTGACTCATCAACGCCGGGCCAAAACCCTTGAACCTAGAAAGCTCAAATTTTGCATAGAGGTTACATTTGTAATGCTCGCGGGAGATAAGAGAGGATTTTTTGAAATTCGACCCCTGAGAGAGTGAAAAGGGGATTGACAGTTCGTATGGAGCAGAAATATAGTTTTGAAATTATACTTCTTTAGAGGCATTATGAAAAAATGATGAGAGTGAAATTTTAAAATGTGCGCGCATCACTGTAACACAAAAGTAACAGGTTGAAGCTGCTAAATGTTTCACGGTATTACCGGTAGATGGCGCTATAGTTAAAAATGTATAACATTTGTACTTGACATTTGACTTGTATGTGATACATTCCATAAACATCGTCGCTGCTACTTGAAAGTGGTTTTTTAATTTTACTCCAATAATCCTTCTTATAAATATAATGTAATTAATACTAAATATTATTAAATTATTAATGTTAAATATTTATTTAATGATGCCAAAGAAGTATAACTTCTCACGCACGTACATAAGTACACGCACCCATTTTTTTAAAGTGAGCTGCTTTAGTCTTTGTAAATATACTCTCAGTAAAGACGCCAAAAAAGTAATTTCAACGTTTTTCAAAATACCACCTTTAGGGGGCTGAAAATGTGGTTGACAGATTGTATGGAGCAGAAATATTTTTTGAAGTTAGTGACTTGAAACTTTGAATGCAAAAAAGTGATTTCAGTGTTTTAAAAAATTCCAACAATTAAAGTGTGTAATGGGCGTCAAAAGTATTTCTTGAAATAAAAGTTGAACTGTTAAGAAATTGATTTTTTTAAAGTGAGCTACTTTAGACTTTGTAAATATACTCTCATGTTTTAAAAACATCTGACATGTTTTAAAAAATTCCACCCTTAGGGGAGTGGAAAGTGTGTTTGGACGAGACGCTAATCTATATTAATAAATCTATATTCATAGAAATGGAGTCCCTGACTAATTAAGAGGTTCATTTTGTAATGCATATGAGAGATAAGAAAGAATTTTTTGAATTTCAACACAGACAAATATTTTTTCAAGTTAGTGATTTGAACTTTATGTTTGTAAAATATGCAATGTCGTGTATAAAGAGGTGTTTTGAGTGTATACAGCCAGTATCAAATAGTTAATGAAAACCTAACAGTAAGAAGAAGTCAACAATAATAAGAAGTTACTTTTATTAAATTTATGTATGTAGTTACATGAATGTATTATTAAAATAAGTAATTTTAAAACTAAAACAAACATTTTAGCATTTACTTACTTTCGCCCAACCAACACCATCTTTGATTGCGCCTCCTGTGCATTTAGGGGCCACTGTCCATTGAACTACTATGTACTACATATTACCTCAATGCCACTGTCGACCACTTTCTCTTTATTTCAGCCTTTGCTGAGCTTGTGCGAAGCAGGTCCTTCGCAATGCCGGGGGAGGAAATCCACCAAAATCTCGATTTGTGCGTAACTAGGGCGAGGTACCTCTTCTCTCGTTACATAATAACGGTACGGTATTAATAGCAACTCAAAACACCGACTCATTTAACTTCGAAATCTAATAAATAAACATAATATAAAACAAAATTTTAAACTTTCAAACTAAGTACACAAACAAATTGAATTTACTGTCAAAATATTTGACTTTTTTAATCCACATTGCAACAAAGGCGTCGCTACTTCACAATTCAGAAATATTTTTTTATAAATACGAGGTGGAAATATGCAAATTCTTGTCTTATATATATATTTTACACAAACAAACAATTTTATTTCTGTATTAATGTTATAAACACTGTAATGTTTGAATTTTCAGTACTTAAATACCGAGACATACTTTTTACCGGGTTTTTGTCATTGCTAACCTCTCTAGTGCAAGGAGTGAGTGTGCCTAACTTCACTTACAATGATATTCGATATTATCAGCGATTTCAATTTCAATCCAATTGTAACGACCACAATTTACAGAGTAGCCATTTTGTACAAATCGGAATCTCTTTTTTTTTTTATAACTTCACGCCAAATCCCTTGCGGGGTAGGCAGAGAGAACCGAGCGCCACGTGACTCGATCCTTACATATCTCACTCGCTTCTTTAACATTCATTGCTCTTCTCATGCACGCACGCCGGTTTCTAGGGCTCCTGACATCACCTTCTGATAGAACATGACCAATTTGGTCATGGTAGGTAAGTCTTGGCCTTCCCCGGCTCCTACATCCTTCCACTTTTGCATTGTATATCTGCTTCGTCATTCTTTCATATTGCATTCTTTTTACATGCCCGAACCATCGGAGCATGCCTCTTCTTATTTTAACACCGACGCTCTCTTTCAGACCAACTCTATTTCTAACATCATCATTGCGAATACGGTCTACGAGCCTTACGCCACAAATTTTGCGCAGCGCTCGCATTTCAACCGCGTTTATTCTACTTTCATGCTCTTTCTGCCATACCCAACTCTCGCTTCCATAAGTTAGCGTTGGGACCAACACTGCATTGTGTATAGCGAGTTGTGCCTTCTGGCTCAGGATTTTACTGCCAAGAAGTTTTCCCAACGCTCCATTCACACTATTCCCAGCACTCACTCGTCTTTCCACATCTGCGGTGTACCTTCCATCCCTGCTGAAAGCGCATCCAAGATATACAAACTCATCCACTTGTTCCAACACTTCATCATCAATCGTAATCCTTACATTAGTTCTGGATTCTTCTCTTTCAAATACCATTATCTTTGTTTTCTTCGCATTCAGTAGTAAGCCTTTCTCCATACAGTCGTCTTTCATCGCTGTGACCAGTGTTTGCAGTTTAGATGGTGTATCTGCTAATAGCACGGCATCGTCTGCATACGGCAGACAGTTCACCACTTGGTCACCCATGCGCAATCCCACATTCGTTAACCTTATTCTCTGCAGACAACTATCGAGATACAGGATAAACAGCCTAGCAGATAGCATGCAACCCTGTTTGACACCAATTTTGACATCAAACCAGGGTGACATGCCACCGTCTATCCGCACACATGCTGAGCAATCCTTGTAAGTGGACTGCACAGCACGGAGCAGTGAACCGTCAATCCCATATCTCGGCAATATGTCCCACAGTTCCTTTCGCACAACCCTATCAAAGGCTTTCTCAAGATCCACAAAACCGCAGAAAACCTTCCGGTCTATGGCCAGATGCTTCTCTACGATATTGCGGAGCGAGAAAACTTGATCCGTACATCCCCTTCCATTTCGGAAACCTCCTTGTGCGTCCCACAGCATTTCATCGGATTTCACCCTCATTCTCCTTTCAATCACCTTTCCATATACTTTTGCTGCTAGGCTGATCAAACTGATGGTCCTATAGTTGGCGCAGTCCATGCGTGATCCCTTGCCTTTATACAAGGGCACGATGACTGCGCGTCTCCAGTCCATTGGGACCCTTCCAGTTCTCCAGCATAGGTTGCATAGGTACCAGAAGGCGTCCCGGACGTAAGTGCCACCTAATTTGATCATCTCAGCTGTGATCAGATCAATTCCCGCTGATTTTCCATTTTTCAAACTTCGTATCGACCATTCGATCTCATCCATAGTTATGCCTTCGTCGGACGCCGTCAACGTGGAGTAAGCATCCGACTCACTCTCATTGCCAGCGTCCGAGGCATACTCATACATTTCCTCAAAATATTCACTCCACCGTTCTAACACTTCCTGAGTGTTCGCAAGAATGACACCAACTTTAGACTTTATCTTATCCATTCTGGATGCCGACGAACCACTCCGAGACTTCTTTACCTCTCTCCAAAAGAGTTTGGTATTTGCCTCGAAGTTTTTCGTCAGCCTCTCTTCTTCATTCATAATTTGTCTTTCACGCTTCTCTTTCACTAAAGCCTTGGTTTCATTCTTGCATAGACGGTACATTTCTTTCTTCTTTTCTCTCATATTTTCATTTAAAGGCAAAGATGATACGTAATCCAGCCACGCTTTCCTCTTTCTTGCTACGGAGGATTCAACCTCCGCATCCCACCAGGCATCTCCTTTCGCTGTTTTACGTCTCTTTGCGCATCCACAAGCTTCTTTTGCACTATCCACCATACTTTCTTTCAAAACTTTCTAACAATCATCCACATCTGAGTCGGAATCTCAATTGGATTTAAATCGCTTTGTATTGTTATTGGTTTCAAGAGTAGATCTGCTCTGCTGTCTGCTGCTCTGCTGATCGTGATGTTTCTTCATTACTACACTAATAAGGATATTTGTGGGTCAGTCGTGAATGACACGACTTTGACCCCAACGCTCGTAGGTTCGACTCCCACACAAGGCAAACATTTGTGTGCATGAACATGTCTGTTTGTCATGGTCTGGATGCTTTAGGTAGGTAGAGCGCATCAAAGCAGCCCGTCTGGGGAAGTACCTCACAGAAAACCGCAGCCAAATAACAACTCCCTAGAGGGTTGTTGTGCTCCTGCGTGTGAGTGAGGTAACCAGTAAGCTCCCAAGGAGTTGCTGTGGAAGCAGCAGAGGAGGCATCGCGCGAGTGATACTTAATATATCGCTAGCGTTAATAGGCTACGGTACCCGCTTTACATCAGGCGGACCGTATGCTTGTATGTCTCCCGACGTAGTATAAAATAAACCTGTCTCTCTTAAGAATGTGTAATCCAGAAAATAATTGCCTTCCTTTTGATCAAACGTTCATTATATATAGTCTTTGTTCAGTGGAAAGGCCAATCGGTAAGACGAGATCAAGATAGCTTATTATAATCCTATTATGTAGAACGAGCAATTCAATAATAAAATTTGTGTGGGTGTACGATTTGGATATAATTTTGTATTTCGATAAGGTTTTGCTTTTTAAGTTTATTTATATAGTAGTTTTTCCTAAAAAAACACGAATTAACTATGCATGATGAACAGAGGCCCGATTCTACTAAAAAACTGCAACTGCACTGCAGCGCGGCGTGTGTCAAAATGCGTACATTTTGACGTTATGTTAAGCGATCTGACAGCAGCGACGTTTAACGAAACGTCAAAATGTACGCATTTTGACATACTCAGTTAAATTATGAACTGAAATATGAAAGCACTGACATTGGCGAGAACACCAGGATCGCCATAAAGAAGAATAATAATAATACGCGTTTTGACACACGCCGCGCTGCAGTGCAGTTGCAGTTTTTTAGTAGAATCGGCCTACAGGGATGACATGCGTGCCAATGGTTTCACAATAGAGGATGCCGAAGACCGGGCGAAGTGGAGAAGTAAAAGCCAGACAGCGGACCTCGGGCTCCGAAGCGAAAGTTCTTCTTCCCTAGTGTTATCTATTTTCCTAATTCATTAAGATTAGCGTGGTCCGCTACTTAAGCTAACAGATTTGGCGAAGGTACTGATTTTTATATGGAGCGATTATCGTCAGACCTTTCAGACAGACAGACAAAAATTGTAAAAATATTCATTTTGGTATATGTACCGTGTATACATCCATATGCATTTAGTAAAAAGCGGTTGTTTTAATACGTAGGTCACACTATAAGTTTTGCGTAACTTAAAAAAACAACATGTTATAACCAAAATATTATGTTTATTGCTTTTCAAAATACTCTCCTTTACATTTTAAATATTTTTACATGCGATCGAACCATTTTTTAAAACAGGAGGACCACAGATCTAAAGGCATGTTTTCTACGTGCTGATTGAACGCTATCACTGCCTCTTCGGAGTTGGTAAAAGTGAAACCTCTCATCAAATCTTTGATTTTGGGGAAAATACAGAAATCACAGGGTGCTAGGTCGGGGCTATGTGCAGGATGGGTACTTTTTTTTAGTTGTACTTTATCGGAAGTTAAAAATGACTTTGTTTTGTTGGCCGTGTGTGAAGAAGCGTTGTCATGATGTAGGAGAACGCGGCTTTTTGGTCGTCTTTCGCGAACTTTTTCTAACACCCTGGGTAAACAAATGGTAGAATACCACTCGACATTAACACTCTTTTGATCTTCAAGTGGAATTGTGCAGATGGGACCCGTAGCTGAGAAAAAAAACGCGATCATTTTTTTACCAACGTTTCCCGCCTGCCTCACTTTTGTTGGCCTGTTCTCATTTTCAAACACCCATTCACAAGATTGCTGTTTTTTTTCGGGTTCAAAACAATAAATCCAATGACAATGTCATAAACAGCATTAGAATGTCCGTGGTCGTACTTCAGTAGCATCTGTGAGCACCATTCCACGCGAGCCCGCTTCTGCTCCGCTGTCAGTTCATGAGGGATCCAACGACAACAAAGTTTCCGAACATTCAATTCTTCGTGTAAAATTTTCTGAATTTGATCTCATACCAGTCCCCAATAGTTCTCGAATTGTCTCATAGGTAATCCGCGGGTTTTCTTCAATTAGCCGCTTAACAGTAGCCACATTATTGACGGCAGTTGAAGGCCGCCCTTCACGAAATTCGTCATGTAAAGAAACTCGACCTCTCTCAAATTCAGCAAACCATCGCCTCACTGTGCTCAAAGAAGGTGCTTCTCTCCCAAAAACATTTTGAAGACGAGCAGCACAGTCTTGCGGAGAGAGAAAACTTTTAAAATCATAAAAAATCATCGCTCTAAAATCTTTTCGGACTCAATTCCATTTTCGTTGCGTACGTAGAACTTTGATGTGTGATAAAAGCAATTGACAAATGATTTCCCGCCAATTGTTTTTTTTTTATTACTAAGTAGGTTGCAACGTTTCAAAAAATATAACATTCGAAATTCAAATAGTTCCGATTAGCTAGAAGTGCAAAACTTTTAGTGTGCCCCATGTATTACAAACAGACACTCCAATTTTATTTATCTGTATAGATTATTTTCTATTAGATTTATTAGTGATACAACTGATTTTATTCGAGCGGGGAATCTAAATGAATCCCCGCCTTTCAATTTGGGCATCGCTGCCTGGCAGGTCTCGGCTGTGGCTCGGGTATGGTTCACGATTACCTCCAGGTCCTCACACCCCTGGACCTGAACGTTCTCCACGTTCAGGCGGTCCCTCCGCATGTGTGCACCAAACCGCTTTTTTGATGTTGAAGGTCTTGGTGGGCCTCGCGACGGATACCTCTTTCGGCCTTGCCAAGTTGATTTCAATTAGAATGCCGTTGTGTTCCGAGGACGTTAGAGCCTCCGAGACGCGCCAGCCATCCACCAGGCTCAGCATATCTTCAGAGCAGGTCGTCACGTCAACATGGCTGCTGTTCCTCTTTCCGCCTCGAGCGATATCGAATGTCAGGACGTCCCCCGAGTTACCTGTCAGAAGGCCCAGCTCCTCTAAGGCTCCAGACATCATCTCCACCCCCTGGAATCCTCTTGGGAGCTGCCCCACTAGTAGTTGGCGTCCAACGTTCCAGGTCCGGTTTCCAGCGGTGATCTTGCTGTTAAAGTAGCTTTGTTAACCACTACACCGTTAAGAGAGGTAGGGCGCATCAAAGCAGCCCGTCTGGAGAAGTACCTCCATTTCACGGAAAACGCAGCCAAATAACAACTCATTAGAGGGTTGTTGTGTTCCTGCGAGTGAGCGAAGTCACCAGTAAGCTCCTAAGGAGTTGCTGTGTGAGCAGCAAGGGAGCCATCACGCGAGTGATACTTAGTATATTACAAGCGTTAATAGGCTACGGTAACGGTTTTAAATCAGGTGGGCCGTATGCGTGCATGTCCTTCGACGTAGTTTAAAAAAGAAAAAACGCCACCGGGTTGCCAAATTATTTATTTCCTATTTGTCGATGGTTGACTTATGGCGACCTTTGTCACCATGTATGTATTTTATGTACAACTAGCTACTCGACCCAGCTTCACACGGGTGATCCGATCGTTACCAAACTTCACAGGATCACCTGCTGGGCTAACCTGAAGATTCACTGAAAATTTCATCAAAATCTGCCCAGCCGTTTTTGAGTCCATAGAGGACATACCGACAAACATTCATTTTTATATATATAGAAGCTCGCGACGCCCCACCCGATGTAAAGCGGTTACCTAAGACCACATGTAATATATGAAGTCTCACTCGCGCGATGCCACCTCTGTAGCTAACACAGTAAGTACACGGGAGTTTTACTGGTAATCTCACTCGCTCACACGCAGCATAGAGGAACACAATAAGGGATTATTATATGGCTGCGGGTATCTGTGCGGTTTTTTTTATAGTACGTCGGGAGGCATACAAGCATACGGCCCGCCTGACGTAAAGCGGGAACCGTAGCCTATTAGCGCTTGCGATATATTAATTATCACTCGCGCGATGCCTCCTCTGCTACTTACACAGCAACTACTTGGGAGCTTACTGGTGACCTCACTCACACGCAGGAACACAACAACCCTCTAGGGAGTTGTTATTTGGCTGCGTTTTTCTGTAAGGTGGAGGTACTTCCCCAGACGGGCTTTGATGCGCCCTACCTCTCTTAGAACATCCAGACCAAGACATACAGACATGTTCATGCACACTAATGTTTGCCTTGTGTGGGAATGGGAGGTGAAGGTACCTACCCCAGTTGGACTGCTTTTGTGCAACCTACCTCCCTTAAAACGCCCAGACGAAAACAATCAGACGTGTTCATGCACACATCCTATGTGGGAATCGAAATCCTTGTTGTTAAACTTGCGTTACCACTTCGCCACTGAGTTTCTCAGCTGTACAGCTAAGAACAAATCACGCTTTATACGAAGTGCCATTATAACTCTTATTTTGCAAGCCATAAGAACGGTAAAAAAAGTCAAAGCGTAAAGGTCGTCGTCCACTTAGCTGTAGAAATTGTGATAAACTAAATATACATTTCCGGAAAAAAAATTATAGTGTTGGTAGCGCAGTAATTACTTACTGCCTACTTTGATACGTTAGTATCAAAGTTGTGAGTTTGATTTCCGCACAGGAAAAACATTTGTGTGTACGAACATGTCTGTCAAACCGCAGCCAAATAATAACTCCCTGGAAAGTTGTTGTGTTCCTGCACGTTAATGAGGTCACCTGTAAGCTTCTAAGAAGTTGCTGTGTTAATAGCAGAGGTGGCATCTCGCGAGTGATACGTAATGTATTACAAGCGTTCATAGGCTACGGTAACCGTTTTATAGATGGGTCGTATGCTTGTATGCCTCCCGACATTGTATAAAAAATCATCCCTTACGCTTGAAAATTCATTATTAAATTAAATTGGCAGAGAAATTACTGGGTACTGTGGCGAAACAGCCTTAGGACACAAGATTGGCAGCGTGCGAGTGACATCGCCGTGATTTTGCGACCGTCAATAGGCTGCGGTGACCGCTTACCATCTAATGCGGGCCGCATGATTGTTTGCCAATCTAGTACATTAAAATTAAATTCTTCACTCGCATTGTATTGCGAGAAAACTAAATAGAGGGGTATTAAAATAATAATTTATATGTACTGAACTTTATTATTTAATATAATTACAAACAGTATATTGAGTACTTAACTGTATACATTAACAACTAAGTAACACATTCTTAAAATAATCACTCAAAAAGATCATCACAACAAGTCCAGAAATGGTTTAGTCCAGATAAAAAAATAATTACGAGTAGGCCCATGGAACATGTCCCAGTTCATTAGGTCCTGGACAATTGCACAGGAACAGACTTCTTTCTAGTCACAAATGAAACAAGAATGCATTTTTCACAGAGTTTTACCAACCAAGATTATATTTGGCAGAGCTGCGATAGCCAGCGGAGCCACATTACCCTCAAAATTGCCGTTTGGGGTAGACTGATGTCATCCAGCTAGCGTTTAGACGGTAATAGTGAGAAACTCCAAAATCGACACACTAATACCTAACATATTGTAGTTTTGTATCCTTTAATTTGAAATTTAAATGTTCGTTGGTGAGGAAGAACGGTCCAAAATCGTTCCAATTAGAAAAAAAAAACATATGGGAAAACGTATGGCCGGCCACTCTGCAGTGCAGAGTCTGCACTGCACTCCCATCAACAGAAAAAGTAACAGCACTCGTCGCTAGAGGTCGTACAGGGTTCCATATATTTTTAAAAAATTAAAAAATTAAAAATAAAATATTTAAATATTTTTTAAATTTAAAAAATATCAGCTCTGCCTACACAGCTTGCTGTTATTTACTAGTTGAGTATAATCTGTACGTTTACGTATCTCAAAACTGACATTTATTTTATTTTATTTGGAAAACAAAACAGTAATGATATCATCTAAAATTAGTTACTAGTTAAACATGAGATATACACATTTACATAGTTTTCGCATATAGTCTCTGAAAACTTGTTTATTTTTACTTGTTTATGATGTCGTACTCGTAACTTATACGGAACCCATATGAAACCCAACGGCAATTACCAAAGCTCGGTGGCTCAGTCGTGAATGACGCGACTTTGACACCAACGCTCGTGGGTTCGTTTCCCACACAAGGTAAACATTTGTGTGCATGAACATGTCTGTTTGTCTTGGTCTAGAGGTAGGGCGCATCAAAACAGCCCGTCTGGGGAAGTACCTCCACCTCCAAGAAAACCGCAGCCAAATAACAACTCCTTAGAGGGTTGTTGTGTTCCTGCGTGTGAGTGAGGTCACCAGTAAGCTCCCAAGGAGTTGCTGTGTAAGCAGCAGAGGAGGCATCGCACGAGTGATACCTATCTCAAGTGTTAATAGGCTACTGTACCCGCTTTACATCAGGTGGACCGTATGCTTGTATCCCTCCCGAAGTAGTATAAAAAAATACCAAAATTGTTTTATGAAGTGAATACCAAAATATGGACATAAAAAAATTACTCGAATTGAGAAAACTTTCTTTTAATTCAATTAAAAGTGAGCCAAAATAATCTACAAAAATCTCTTTTCCAGATTCGGGTAAAAATTAAAGGCATTACAATGTGCAAAATCTTATGAATTGAATTAAAAATTACAGTTAAAGTAATGTACAAATATTTTCTTTTTTTAATTCAGTTAAAAATTGGAGCCAAAGCAAACCACAAAAACAAGTAACTACTTAAAAATCTTTTTATCCCAATTCAAAGAAGAGGTTCTAAATTCGATAGTATTTTTATGTATGTATGATACGCTCTACTTTCGCCATATATAAAAAGTTAACCCTAATACAGGAAAGGTCTCGTTTTCCCCCTGGGTTGTGGAGGTATGATGGCAATTTACGCGCCCTAACAAAGTCGGTATCGTTGCCAAATCCTTAGGCTTTACCTTGCCAACCTTAATAAATTGGAAAATGGTACAATAAAGTATAGTTATGTAGAGTGACAGCTCTATATAAGTCACTTGTGAACCGTTAAAAGTATTGTCTTAGGTTTTCGCGATTGTTATATATTGAATTAAACAATTCTTAACGGAAGTATCGCGTGTTTTATT
Source organism: Pyralis farinalis (assembly GCA_947507595.1). Taxonomy (NCBI): domain Eukaryota; kingdom Metazoa; phylum Arthropoda; class Insecta; order Lepidoptera; family Pyralidae; genus Pyralis; species Pyralis farinalis. The sequence continues at coordinate 5,564,439 of OX382282.1, read as the reverse complement.
CATTTTGTTGAACCTGACGTTTCGAATGCTTTGCAGCGTCCGCGGTCGCAGGAAGTCTTCCTGTTTTTTTGTTGTTTAATTCAATATTATTATGATATTTTGTTAATTTGGCACACATTTCTGTCAATTAAAAGACACGTTAACGTTGTTACAAAATTGGATAAGCAAACGAAAACGGACGTTACAAGATTAACTTGTGATTTATACAACGTTTTTTGTATGGTTACTTACAACATTTGTCCAATGTTTTGGCTTAAAGTCAATTTATCAAAAAAAAATGACACAATATTGTTTACATAATTGGACAAGTAAACTAAAATAGAGTTTGCACTTGACAAGATTAACTTATGATTTATAATGGTCTAAGGAAATTAACTCGACTTTGCATGGGTAGGTAATGAGTAAGTTGCACTCACTATGGAGAAGTAAATAAATGTACTACGAAAAGTACAAAACGTACGCATACATGTAGAAGAAATAAAACTAGCGAGCCTTACAGTATTAGCATATAATGTGTAATATCGCACATCTCACATTGGTAATAAGCAACATTAACATTGTATCCTTAAAAAAAATATTCGGGCATTATTTGAAATGATTTTTCGTAACAGAGAACAATTCATTAAAACGAAAATAGTATTTTTGAATATTTAACTCTTTCTCTCTCTTGTACACACGTTCACACTGAGTACCAACCTCTCGGTAAATGGGTTGGTGCCATCTGAGCACGCGCTTCCCTGACTTCCTTTTTGTCCATTCCTTTTCACGAAATCATCATCAAGGTTGCAGGAAAGCGAGAGAAAATATTTTTCTGAAAGGTGAGATGTGGCAGAGAAATTACTGGGTACTGTGATGAAACAGTCTTAGGTCACAGGATGACAGCGCGCAAGTAACATCCCCGTGGTGTTATGAGTCAATAGGCTGCGGTCACCGCTTACCATCTAATGCCGTACGCTTGTTTACCAATCTATTTGTACAAAAAAAATACACGTCAAAGAAATATATTTTTTTGTAATGGGTATCTACATTATTGGTCGCAAAGTCGAGTAAATTTTATTACCATTATAATGTGCATTCATCGTTCATATCGTAAACGTAGGTATAACGTATTTATAATACAAATGCATATAAGTATCCATCACTCGCACATACCATGCAAATATTTTCCCGTCTCTCGTAAAAGTTATTTCAAGGTTCCATGTTGCTTATAATTTCAATAGCTTTGATGTCTTCAGGAAGTTTGGTTTATGATATGATTGATTTTTCTTGCACTCGACCCAAAATCAATATTCCCATAGTTTCCATTTGTTAATAGATAAATTGAATCCAAATTCCGATATTCATATTGTGAGGCCAAATATTTTATATTAGCACCTTGCTAGTGAAAAACTAGGCTCTTGCAAAAGAGGGGTTTTTTAACAACATCGGGAGGCATACAAGCATACAGTTCACCTGATGTAAAGCAGTTACCGTAGCCTATTAACGCTTGTAATATATATCACTCGCGCTGCTTACTGGTGACCTCACTCACGCGCAGGAACACAACAACCCTCTAGGTAGTTGTTATTTGGCTGCGGTTTTCTGTGAGGTGGAGGTACTTCCTCAGGCGGGCTGCTTTCATGCGCCCATCCTCTTAAAACACCCAGACCAAGACAAACAGACATGTTTATGCACACAAATGTTTGTCTTGTGTGGGAATCGATCCACGAGTGTTGGTGTCAAAGTCGCGTCTTTCACGACTGAGCCACCGAGCTCGTCAAAAGGGTAAATCGAAACAGATCAAAAGGGTACTTCCACCAAACGACAATTCGGCGGGGCTTGTTTTATTAGGCTCATCTAATATATTCGAGTTAGCCAATAATTGGTGTAATTCGTATAAATAATACCTATTCGTTGCCACTACACGTAATTTGCAACTCGAGGAGTATAACTCGCAATTTACTAAAAGAGTTCGTTTGGTAAAAATTAGTCAAGAGGAGACATTTCTTTTTTTTTTCACAATACCGGGAGGCATACCGCTGCCGTAGCCCATGGACGCTTGTAGTACATTAAGTATTGCGCGATGCCACCTCTGGTACTTACACAGCAACTCCTCAGGAGCTTACTGGTGACCTTACTATCTCGCAGGAATGCAACAACCCTCAAGGAGTTGTTATTTGGCTGCGGCTTTCTGTGAGGTGGTGTATTTCCCCAAACGTGTTGCTTTTATGCGCCCTAACTTTGTTAAATACACACAGTTCAAGACAAACAGGCGTGTGCACGCACACCATATTTGTACTGTGTGGGAATCGAACCCACGGGCATTGGTGTCAAAGTAGCGTTACTAACCACTGCGGCAACGAGCTCGTAAAAACTTCAACATTGATTTTAAATTATTAGTCGTACGTTATTTTATACAGGGTGATATAATAATCGATGTCCAAACTTTCAGGGACGATAGCTACCACAATTTATAAACAACTTTTATAATAAAGGCAGCGGCAATTGGTATTTTAAGGCTGGAAAATTGGCTTTTCACTGTTTTCGCTCGATCACTGATTGTGCTTTGTATGTTAACTACACCCAATTTTCTTTGTAGGTCCCTAAATGACAATTCTTATGGAGGCATACTTGAATTAATAAAAAAAAATCTCTTGACGATTTTTTTTTCATACTACGAGAGCATGCAAGCATACGGCCCACCTCATGTAAAGCGGTTACGGTAGAAGGATGTAGGAGCCGAGGAAGACCAAGTCTCATCAACATGATCAAACTGATCGTGTTTTGCTAGAAGTTCATGCCAGGAGCCCTAGTAACCGGTGAGCGTGCATGATAAGAGCTATGAATGTTAAAGAAGCGAGTGCGGTGTTTAAGGACCGCGTCTTATGGTGCTTGCTTCTCTGTGTCTACACCGCAAGTGATAGCCTAAACTAATAAATAAAGAATCAGTTATTTTTTCTTCTTTATATGCTACGTCGGGAAGGAAACTAGCATACGGCCCACCGGATGTAAAGCAGTTACCGTAGCCTCTGAAAGCTTGCAACATATTAACTCCTTAGGAGCTTGACGTTACTCACACGCAGGAACACAAGAACTCTCTAGGGAGCTGTTATTTGTTTGCGGTTTTCTGTAAGGTAGAGGTACTTCCCCAGACGGACTGCTACGATGCTTTATTTAGTGCTAAGATTACGTCTGACCTAGGGTAAAGCTTTAATCTTAAAATCAATTTAGGGGCAAACTGGGAAATTCTTGAGCAAAAATTATTGGATATGAAAATAAATAATTTAAAAACTTATTTATTTGTTGCTATTTTCATTTAACTTTTAATAGTATACGCAATATATTTATTCAAATATTGAACTGCCTCAACTTAATTATTCAAAAAATGTATATACTGTAGCGGCCCCTAGTGGTCTGCAACATAAAAACTTAGCTAATAACATAGTCAGGAATAAGGCTTATACAAAGCAAAAAACCGTTTCAAAATCGACCTAGCCGTTTCCGAGAACAATGGTAACAGACAACACACACGAGAACCCCTCTCACTCCAAACCCATGTACCAAATCTGTGATTATAACGGGCTATATCTGTCCCTTAAAAACTAATAACGTAAATAAAGAAATGCATTATAATACAATTATAATAGATCAAGTGATCAAACAGAATACAAGCATGCTAGTGCTGGCATGCCAGTGACCAGCGCCAGTCACTCACTCAATGTAAAGTTACCACTAGTTTACTTAAAAAAATAAGTCTTTCATATTTGTATTAAAAAACTGACAGAATTATGTCAAATGATATCCATTCTTGTATGTGTTATTTATGAACGTTGTGCTGCAAACGTTCCTGTAATGACCTTGACCTCGGCAGTCGTAGGTCACAAATTCGCAGGGTCGCTTCGTCTTGGAGGTGGTCAGTCGAGTCAGGGTAGTGAAGTTCTCTTGCACGGGACTGGTAGAACAGCAGAACGACCTTTGGAATTCGCGGCGGAATTTCCCTGGCAAGAAAAAAATATATTGTAGAGTTTAGAATATACAGGGTGTAAAACATATACGGTATAAAATTGTATAGTTTATCTATAACTTCGCGCTAAAACCCTTACGGGGTAGGAAGAGAGAACCGTGCACCACATGACTTGATCCTTACGCACGTCACTCGCTTCTTTAACATTCATTGCTCTCCTCATGCACGCTCGCCGGTTTCTAAGGTTCCTGACGTCACCTTCTGATAACACGATCAATTTGGTCATGGTAGGTAAACCTTGACCTTCCTCGGCTCCTACATCCTTCTACTTTCGCGTTGTACATCTGTTTCGTAATTCTTTCCTCCTGCACTCTTTCCACAGGTTCGAACCAACGGAGCATGCCTCTTCGCATTTTAACACCGACATTCTCTTTCAGATCAACTCAGTTTCTAACATCATCATTGCGAACACGATCTATAAGCATTTTGCACGCCACAAATTTTGTACAACGCTCGTATTTCGACCGCGTTTATCCTATTTTCATGCTCTCTCTGCCATACCCAGCTCTCGCTTCCATAACTAAGTGTTGGAACCAGCACTGCATTATGTATAGCGAGCTGTGCTGTAAAATATATCTGCTATAAAGCGGCCATACATACCTGCAATACATTAATAATCACTCGCGTGATGCCACTCCCGCTGCTAACACAGCAACTCCTTAGCTTACTTGTGACCACACTCACACGCAGGAATACACCAACCCCCTAGGGAATTGTTATTTGGCTACGGTTTTCAGTGAGGTGGAGGTACTTCCCCAGACGGGCTGTTCTACGTCCTGCTCTTGGAAAAGGTTGTATATAAAAACCATGTATCTCTGCTTGTACTGACCACTCATGAAATTGTAAATAAGCGGGTTTATAGCAGAGTTCGCGTAGCAGAGCACGTGGGACACGAGAGCGAGGAACGTAACTGCGTCGTTCTGCTCCATGTCCAGGGTGTACCTGCAGACAAACAAAACTATAAAGAACCTTGTTTAAAAAAAACGAACGGGCATTACTACTGAGAAGTTGCTGATGGATTAAAATTTATTTTTAATTTACATAGTCGCATGATATTATTACGTTTTACTTGTGTTTGTGATATTTTCAAATTAGTGAATCAATCATAACAAAATTGAAATTAAACTATTTTTAACGGAAGTATCGCGTGTTTTGTTTATTTTGTTGAAACCTGACGTTTCGAACGCTTTGCAGCGTCCGTGGTCGCAGGAAAGACTAAGGTGGTATTTGTCTTACATTAGTTATTCAATTATTACATCTACCGACATGGATGGATTAATTATATACGTTCCGATTCATACAAAAATCGCTCACAGTGTCCGAACATTTTTTAGTAGATCTTTGGATTTGTGACTTGATTATTTTTAGGACTGGATCCCAAGCGGGTGGTACTTGCCAACCATCTTCTCTATTGAAATTGGGGTGTTTTCTTATTTCAATAGTATAGGAAACCCACCCATACAGACAAATATCTCAATAGTAACTCACACCACCATCCATGTCAGTTAGCTACCGTAGGCAAATCTTTGTTTCAGAGAGCACACGGCATCTGCGACGCTGAGCATCTAGAGGAGGAACTCCAACATGTCAAACAAGTACTGCGGAGCAATAGTCACACACTCCCTGGCATGCGTCACAGAAGCCGCCCGAAGCCACCTACAGTTGAACGTCAGTCATGTCATGGAGTCATAGACAAAATTGGCAACATCTTTAGAGCCTTTAGAGGTCCCACTCTTGAAACGGACCATTACCTGGTGGTAAGCCGGTTTGTGGGACTTTTCAAGAAGTGGAGGCATTGGCGAGTGCGTATCCCTTTCGGAGATCATGAAAGGATAAGGAGTGAAAAATTGCAAGATGAAAGTGTAAGGAGAATGTATGTACATCTGGTAAGCGAAAGACTTGCAACTGCAAGGCTTTCCGGCACAGATGTGGATGATTGCTGGAAAGTTTTGAAAGAAAGTATGGTGGATAGTGCAAAAGAAGCATGTGGATGTGCAAAGAGGCATAAAACATTGAAAGGGGATGCCTGGTGGGATGCGGAGGTTGAATTCTCCGTAGCAAGAAAGAGGAAAGCGTGGCTGGATTATGTATCATCTTTGCCCTTAAATGAAAGTATGAGAGAGAAGAAGAAAGAAATGTACCGTCAATGCAAGAATGAAACCAAGGCTTTAGTGAAAGAGAAGCGTGAAAGACAAATTATGAATGAGGAAGAGAGGCTGACGAGAAACTTCGAGGCAAATACCAAACTCTTTTGGAGAGAGGTAAAGAAGTCTCGGGGTGGTTCGTCGGCATCCAGTATGAACAAGATTAAGTCTAAAGCTGGTATCATTCTTGCAAACACTCAGGAAGTGTTAGAACGGTGGAGTGAATATTTTGAAGAAATGTACGAGTATGCCTCGGACGCTGACAATGAGAGTGAGTCTGATGCTCACTCCACGTTGACGGCGTCCGATGAAGGTATAACTATGGATGAGATAGAATGGTCGATACGAAGTTTGAAAAATGGAAAGTCTGCGGGAATTTATATGATTGCAGCTGAGATGATCAAATTAGGTGGCACTTACGTCCGGGACGCCTTCTGGTACTTATGCAACCTATGCTGGAGAACTGGAAGGGTCCCAATGGACTGGGGACGCGCAGTCATCGTACCCTTGTATAAAGGCAAGGGATCACGCATGGACTGCGCCAACTATAGGGCCATCAGTTTGATTAGCTTAGCAGCAAAAGTATATGGAAAGATAATTGAAAGGAGAATGAGGGTGAAATCTGACGAAATGCTGTGGGAGGCACAAGGAGGATTCCGAAATGGAAGGGGATGTACGGATCAAGTTTTCTCGCTCCGCAATATCGTAGAGAAGCATCTGGCCACAGACCAGAAGGTTTTCTGCGGTTTTGTGGATCTTGAGAAGGCATTTGATAGGGTTGTGCGAAAGGAACTGTGGTGCATATTGCCGAGATATGGGATTGACGGCTCACTGCTGTGTGCTGTGCAGTCCACCTACAAGGATTGCTCAGCATGTGTGCGAATAGATGGCAACATGTCACCCTGGTTTGATGTCAAAATTGGTGTCAAACAGGGTTGCATGTTGTCTGCTAGGCTGTTTATTCTGTATCTCGATAGCTGTCTACAGAGAATAAGATCGACGAATGTAGGATTACGCATGGGTGACCTAGTGGTGAACTGTCTGCTGTATGCAGATGATGCCGTCCTGTTAGCAGAAACACCATCTGAGCTGCAAACACTAGTCACAATGATGAAAGACGAATGTATGAAGGAAGGCTTACTATTGAATGCGAAGAAAACAAAGATTATGGTATTTGAAAGAGAAGAAACTAGAACCAATGTAAGAATTACGGTAGATGATGAAGTGTTGGAACAAGTGAATGAGTTTGTATATCTTGGATGCGCTTTCAGCAGGGATGGAAGGTACACAGCAGATGTGGAAAGGCGAGTGAGTGCTGGGAATAGTGTGAATGGAGCGTTGGGAAAACTTCTTGGCAGTAAAAACCTGAGCCAGAAGGCGCAGCTAGCTATACACAATGCAGTGCTGGTCCCAACGCTTACTTATGGAAGCGAGAGCTGGGTATGGCAGAGAGTGCATGAAAGTAGGATAAACGCGGTTGAAATGCGAGCGTTGCGCAAAATCTGTGGTGTAACGCTTGCAGACCGTATCCGCAATGATGAGGTTAGAAGCAGAGTTGGTCTGAAAGAGAGCGTCGGTGTTAAAATAAGAAGAGGCATGCTCCGTTGGTTCGGACATATAGAAATAATGCAGGATGAAAGAATGACGAAGCAGATATACAATGCAAAAGTGGAAGGATGTAAGAGGCAAGGAAGGCCAAGACTTACCTATCATGATCAGATTGGTCGAGTTCTATCAGAAGGTGATGTCAGGAGCCCTAGAAACCGGCGAGCGTGCATGAAAAGAGCAATGAATGTGAAAGAAGCGAGTGAGGTATGTAAGGATCGAGTCGCGTGGCGCTCGGTTCTCTCTGCCGACCCCGTAAGGGATTTGGCGCGAAGTTATAGATAGATAGATATTTTTTTTAATGAGTTTAATACACCCTGTACATATCTAAGTAATCGAATTTTTGAATGACAATGTATATCTTCTTACTCTTTTTCGCGTTATGCCGTTTCGTAATCCATTACGATTAGCGGGGTCCGCTACCTAAGCCTGAGGATTTAGCGAAGAGACAGATTTTTTAAAATTTTCGAAATACAATTTCTTGGTCGTGTTGGTTTCCTCTCGATGTTTTCCTTCACCACCGAGCAAGTGATAAATATGTACATAAATCCGAAAACACGAATTTAGTGGTACATGATGATAGTCTTTTGACGAGCTCGGTGGCTCAGTCGTGAATGACGCGACTTTGACACCAACGCTCGTGGGCTCGATTCCCACACAAGATAAAAAGATTTGTATGCTGCCCGTCTGGGGAAGTACCTCCACCTCACAGAAAACCGCAGCCAAATAACAACTCCCTAGAGGGTTGTTGTGTTCCTGCGTGTGAGTGAGATCACCAGTAAGCTCCCAAGGAGTTGCTGTGTAAGCAGCAGAGGAGGCGCGGCGGCGGATCGCACGAGTGATAATTAATATATAGCAAGCGTTAATAGGCTACGGTACCCGCTTTACCTCCCTCTGACGTGGAAAAAAATAGTGTCTATAACTTATAAAACATAAAATTATTTAACTTATTAGTAGCTTGTAAGAAAGATTATGATAAATTACCTAATTTTTACATAATTAATTCCATGAAAATGCATGGATGAAATCTTCTTCTTACCGTTATGCCGTTTCCTAATCCATTAGGATTGGCGGGGTTCACTACCTAAGCGTAAGGATTTGGCGAAGATACGAATGTTTACATGAAGTGTCTACCGTCAGATATTCACAAAATATTTTCTAAACACGTGTGACTTATTTAATTACTTGTTATTTTATCATAAACTCTTCACTAAGATTACAGTTTACAATATATAAATTAATTGTCTTGGTCCAAGTGTAATCTATATATTACTAGCTGACCCGGCAAACGTTATTTTGCCATATAAATTATTCCTATGATTATTTTTGTAGAAAAACAATACTAACTTATTGTGAGTGTGTGAGGGTGTGGTGTATACGAGTGGAAGCGGCATGGAGCGCTGTGAACGATGATGGAATATAAATGTATGTATGTATGTACGTATATCTTCACGCCAAGTCCCTTGCCGGGTAGGCAGAGAGAAACGAGCGCCATAAGACGCGGTCCTTGCATACTTCACTCGCTTCTGTGACATTCATAGCTCTTTCCATGCACGCTCGCCGGTTCCTGGGGCTCCTGACATCACCTTCTGATAAAACACGACCAATTTGGTCATGGTAGGTTAGTCTCGGTCTTCCTCGGCTCCTACATCCTTCCACTTTTGCATTGTATATCTGTTTCGTCATTCTTTCGTCCCGCATTCTTTCTACATATCCGAACCAACGGAGCATGCCCTTTCTATCTTAACACCGACACTCTCTTTTAGACCAACTCTTTCTCTCACGTCTTCATTACGAACGCAAGCGTTATGCCACAAATTTTGCGCAATGCTCTCATCTCGACCGCATTTATTCTACTTTCATGCTCTCTCTGCCATACCCAGCTCTCACTTCCATAAGTTAGCGTTGGAATTAGCACCGCGTTGTGTACAGCGAGCTGTGCCTCCTGGCTTAGATTTCGGCTGGCTAGAAGTTTACCCAACGCTCCATTCACCCTATTCCCTGCACTCACTCGTCTCTCAACATCAGCGGTGTACCTTCCGTTGCTGTTAAAAGCACTTCCCAGATATACAATCTCATTCACTTGCTCTAACACTGCATCATCAACCATAATCCTAGTGTTTTTGTGGAATATAAAAATGACACAATACCAAACATCTATATTTTTAATTCATTGTAGTTTATTTTTTTAAATTATATATATCGCTAATTATATTAATTTTACTAAAAAACAATATCAATCCCTTGACGCAATAGAGTGTACAATATTTTTTGTTATCCCATCTTTAACTAACATACAAACTGGATGGTTTGCCCCATCGACAGCATGCCACTTATTGGAATTGACTTGAAGATTTTTCATCAAGAAATTTCATTTCTACCATCTATATTATATTTCGTGTTATTCAGAGTATAACGTGTATATATTTTTTAATATTTTACCTGCCTTTCACAATATTTCTCTCTAGAAATTATTTCACAAAATTTTACACACACTGACAATCAGAATAATTGATGCGTGTAACACAATAAAAATCATTGGTGTGAGCTCGTGACACATGTCGAGTACTTTTGAGGTTATATGAAACCACTGAATTAACTGAACGTGAGAACTACACTCAAAATTAATAACTTTATATATAGGAATAAATAATTACAGCCCTGCAAATTAAAGATAAATTTATTTGAAAATAATACTGAAATAGAAAATGATAATTGGAAACGTCACTATTACGATTGATGCGCAAACAATAATAATAATGGCCGAAAACTGTAGAGAGTGAGAAACGGCTTATTGTGTGAGAGAGATCTTATCCCTACTCCGTGCTGTTTACTGGTTCAGAAGTGACACCGGTAGACGCCTGGCGGGGATAACTGATCAAGTGATAATTGATCAGTTATCGACCGGGGTTGAAAATTATTGAATTACTAATATCGCTATTAAAAAACAGGAGTTGATGGTAGAAGGGTGAAAATTTAGGGTGGTATGTATTTTTTAATGCCACATCATAAAAAAATAACAATAAAAAATTTTGTCCAAAGTATAAAAAAAATAAATTTGGGGTGGACCACCCTTATCACTTAGGGGTATGAAAAATAGATAGTAGCCGATTCTCAGACCTACTTAATATGCATATAAAATTTCATCAAAATCGGTCAAGCCGTTTCAGATGAGTATGGTAACTAACATTGTGACACGAGAACTTTATATATAAGATTAGTAAGATATATAGTAGGTTATAACACAAGTATTGATAGTTTGGGACTAGGGTGAATCCAAATAATTTGTCCGGAAATATTTACGTACAACAATTAATTTATAATAGATTACAATTATTATCTGAAGTCCGATCATAAACAATGAAGTCATGCTCGACCAAGCGCTCAAAATGAACCTTTTTGTTTAATTAAATCTGAAATTAGTGTACTTATTCCCATCAGGTATCTACGGAAGACCAGCGTCGTACCGTCTCACGAGGACGTGGCGACATATGCTGAGTGGATGCCAATTCGGTGTCATAGTGTTAAGGGCTAGTCTGTGTGTAAATTCCTTCTCTTTTTCAATCTGTAACTATTTATGTCACCGAATAAATAATTTTCTTTCTTTCTTTCTTTGAATGTTACGTCATTAATCTTATCTGTTAAAATTGCAATACATTTCCTGTTTGAAGCTTCTTGCTTGCCTCTCGCGATTCTTCCTGGGTGATAGCTGAAAACCAGTGACTTGCGTTAACGCAAGTAATTCACTGAGCTGTAGCCCTTTCGTTTCTCTGCGACACACATGATGTTACACCAACTAACTTATACTCGTATATACATCATGTCTATAATAATAATAATATAATAATAATTAACCCCGCAGGGCAGCTTGTGGCGAGCTGTTGGTGCGTAACGACACCACGGGTACCCGAGTGCTCCAGAGAGTCGATCAGGGCCTTCGTCTCCGGCGTGTCTTCGTCGGTCGGAGTGAAAAGTCAAGAGCGCCCGCAGGACTCTCAGCTCTGGCTTGCCTTCATTGGCCGTCCAGAGAGGAGTCGATAGAGTATATTGCTCTAGCAGGTGATATGCTCCAGGGGTGGAAGTGTTAAAGGGCATAACGCCACGAGTAACTTCGGAGAAAGCGCAGCACACCTCTCGACACCCCTGAGTCACTCACATCGGTGTAGCCCCCGGCCGACTTTCTCTGGCTTTCGGGGGTCCATCTAGTGAGTGGCGAGCCACCGCCTGCCGAAGTAACATCAGATAGGATAGTTATAGCAGGAGTCCGTCTCTCTTCTGTAATAGCCCAGTACTAATAATCCCCACCAGATCTCATTTTCAATAGCCCAATTATTTCCTACACATTTGCAATAGTTCCAATACCTTGTGTGACCTGTTCGTTGGTATATCCTCCCATTCATATCCCTCGGAGCAGTTCACAGCTGGTATAATACATTACATCATTCTTTTAGAAGGGGCCTCTATGCGTTGGATTCATATCCCCGCGCACGCCTATCAAATGACCGAGATTAAAACCCGTGAAATAAGAGAACAATAATAATATACATTTATTTCTCGCCACAAACTTAAGGAATGTATATGTTAATTGTGTATTTGTGTCGGTACTTATATGTTTCCTGTGTATGTTTATCTGTCTATATGTCAATTAAGTATTCCTTTGTAGTCCCAAAACTTATTAATTTTATGCAGTAATAATGTGAGGAGTGTGGTGCCGACACAGCTCTTCCCTTCATATTGTAATGTACCTTATTGTAATCCCGTTGTACTGTACTTTCCATTGTGTGTGTTTTATGAAATTAATAAAGTGTTATCTATCTAAATTTAATTATTACATTCGATATCGGTGCATGTTTTTAAACAACTGAGTCAAGCGAGAACACATTAATCGTAGTCGAGATGGCATTTTGTGTATTATGAAGTTGCAATGGTTTCCTATTTGAGATGTACTAAAATCGCCAATTAAAGGGCTTACGCCAAGAATATATGTCTATATTAAAAAGATTAGGTTATTTTCTTCAGTACCTACGGTACACACACACCGTCGTACACTCAAAAATAGCATAGAACAACTCAGAAGGCCCATATACGTAAACATAATAACAAAATGTACATTATCGCTTTTGGGCTAATTACGAAAACAATAATTTCCTGTACAGTAAATGAGAAGTTACTATGTATATATTTCCGGACAAATTATTTGGATTCACCCTAGTCCCAAACTATCAATACTTGTGTTATAAGTACCTACTAAATATCTTACTAATAATATATAGATTACACTTGAACCAAGACAAGGTTAATGAGCACAAGTAATATTAATTATTATCTAGTTTTTGTATACATTCATATGATATTTCTACTTTGGACGGCGTATACTATTAATAAAAAAACCGGCCAAGTGCGAGTTGGACTCGCGCACGAAGGGTTCCGTACCAGTATCTATAAAAATGGCAAAAAAATCATGTTTGTTGTATGGGAGCCCCCTTAAATATTTATTTTATTTTAATTTAGCTATTTATTTTTAAAGTGAATATATAACTAAATATTCTGTGAATATTTTAAGCGTCTACCTGTTGCCATTATCACTATCAAGCAAAAAAATCACGTTTGTTGTATGGGAGCCCCCTTAAATATTTATTTCATTCTATTTTTTAGTATTTGTTATTATAGCGCCAACAGAAATACATCATCTGTGAAAACTCCAACTGTCTAACTATCACGGTTCATAAGATACAGCCTGGTGACCCACGGACGGACGGATGGACAGCGGAGTCTCAGTAATAAGGTCCATTTTACCATTTGGGTACGGAATCCTAAAAAAGAGACTACAATCATTTTTACTTAATTACAATGTTCTAGAGGAGTAAATAATTAACGTTCGAAGAATCATCGTATTGTTCTATAAGATAAAATATTCTACGCTAATACAAGAACGAATATAATGGATATAATATTTTTCGCAAATGTCTTCCAACCAGTTTGGTATTGGCCTTTGGTATTTGTAAGTACGTCAAACATCAGGAAAATACGAATGTATGCCTGGTTCGTATATCCAAAATTGACATTTGTTTGTACTATGTGCGAGGTATATCTACGCATACATGCAAAGTACCTACTCCAATCTAGAATTACTTAACTATGCATGTTGGAGAAAAATTCACCGTCAGATAGCTGAGCAAACACTTTTAGCGCTGTTCCCGTGTTTTAACATATATTATGATGAGTGAAAAATCTTCTTTTACGAAATTTATTCTGTTAATACGATATACGACATTTAATTACGATTAGATAGGTTATTTAAAGTTAAACATAGGCTGGGCTGAAAGTTTTTGGTTGGCATACCACCTTTTGTGCACTTTTGTCCAAACAATCAGTTACATTGAAAAGAAAAACAGTAAATATATTCTAGAGACGAGCATCCCGCATCACTTTACACCTCAAGTGTCTCAGGTAAAGGGTTGCAAAATATTACATAGTTATGGCAATGTCATTAATAAGTCAAATTAAGTAACATCACAAACAAATGCGTAAAAAGCAAAATTCAAACAACGAGGGTGGGTGGCCCCCTGCTAATCAAGTGGTTATTTATTAATAATCACTTCAATTTATAACATTAATTACGTACTATTAAAAGTGGTATACGGGATGGTCAATATGTTATAAATTACCATGTCACGGCACACGTGATTTGACCTTACAGTAATAAAATTTATGGCAATTTACAATATAATTTCACTTATGATTACATTACTTAACCTAAGAAAAGTATGATTTTGCCTCTGGGTATTGGCTCCATATCAGAATCAGTATCTTTGCCATATCCTTAGGCTTAGGTAGCAGTCCCCGCCGATACTGATGGATTAGAAAACGGGATCACATGAGCAAGGAGAGTAACAATGTAAATAAAGAAAAAAGAAAATTGTCGAAAAGAAAATAAATAAAAGAAAAAATAAGTGTGAATCTTATTTGAGGCGAATTTTCCGCTAGGGGGCGAATTTTCCATTCCATTCCATTCCAATACGGCTTACTAAGACTAGTACATCTTTTGTTGTAAATTGTATTAGATTCTGTAATAAATTACCTGTGTAAACAGTTCTGTCCTTTCTTGTCAATGTGTTCAAAAGACACATCAAAAATACTCTATGTAAGAAGGGTTATCACAGAATTGATGAATATTTAACTGATTGGAAATGTTTGGACTAAACTAAATACTAAAATAAAACTGAACTAAATGTTTGGAAATGATTCAGCTCATGTATTCGTATATCTTTGTACCACTTGATATTACTATATGTACTCACATATGTTTTTATTGTAATATAAAATGATGATTTGAGTAGGACCTATATTGGCAAGTTTCTATTGGCATTTCTTCTTCGCCAGTGGTCATTTTCGAAATACTAGTATATTAAAAAAGAGAGATTAAAGCTATGAAATATTAATAAAGTGCGTGCGTGCGTGCGTTTTTACCGAATATTCGAATTTTGACTTCAGATTCAGATTCAGCATAAAAAAGTAGAATAGGAATGTTCAGGAACACCGTTCCTGTCTCCTGTCTTCCTGTCTGTGGAACATGGTCAACATGGCCGACAAATAAAAAAAAAATTAATTGTTATATAATTGACGAACCAGGTGTTCCCGTGGCAATGCAAGCTTGCGCATTCTCAACTGGCTATAATGTTAAATTACAGTTTTATAAAAACGCCTCGCCGACAGCCAATGACGTAACTCATACATTAATCTGAAACTACTCGTATTACACCCCTTTTTTGGGGGCGTCGTGTGAAGGTAATTTCTTTATGTAACCATCCCTCTGATAATATAAATCTGGTAATAAGATACGTCGAACCTTCACGGATCTCTGTGGATTTTATATTCACGCATGAAATATCCATTTACATTATGTAAAGTGAGTGATATATTTACAGAGTTGTTATGTAATATTTTATTACATGTGTATACGTTATTTCTTAGACATTTTTTATTTCGCGTTAATATTAATACTTGCACTTGTGCAGATTCCATTTCACAATTTCAATTAATAATTATTTTTACCGACCGGTTTCGCCTTTACGGCATTATCTTTATTTTATCACTAGAACATTTCTCAAATTATTTCTAACTAGCTGTGCCCGCGACTTCGCCCGCGCGGAATAGTTATTTTTTTATTATTTATTTTATAATAATAAAAATAAATAAAATTTCTAAAATAAAAGCAGCCCAAGTTACTCCTTATTACATTGGCTATCTGCCAGTGAAAGTCCCGTCAAAATCGGTCCAGCCGTTTCAAAGATTAGCCGGAACAAACAGACAGACAGGCAAAAATTGTAAAAATAATAATTTTGGTATATGTACCGTGTATACATCCATATGCATTTAGTAAAAAGCGATTATTTTAATATTACAAACAGATACTCCAATTTTATTCATCTGTATAGATATCTCTTGCAATGCATACTAAACAAGCCTTAATCTTAATACTATTTCAAATAAATTCTAAAGCCATCTTGAACACTTTATAAGACTAATAAAAATACATTATTCCAACTTCACATAATAATTTTACAATAAATTATGTACACATACACACAAGTGAAGTCAGAATTGACTCTCACTCAGGGTTCTATGCAAGGAACTCACAAAGAATTCCCAGCCCTGGTCTTCAGTGAGTCAAGAGTGATGACAGGTTGCAGCGACGGGCTATCCGCATAATCGACGACGAAGAGGTCACAAAACACCTAGAACCTCTGCAACTTCGTAGGGACACAGGATCCCTAAGTACATTTTACCGCCTGTACCATGGTGAGTGCTCTGAAGAACTATTTTCCCTTATCCCACCTTCTCTCTTCCGTCATAGAACCACACGTGCAGGCTTGCGATGTCATCATTCCACTGTTGAGGACATTAGTTCTCGTACTAAAAAGTTCGGCAACTCGTATCTCTGTCGAACTATTAAAAAGTGAAACGCCTTGCCTGCACATGTGTTTCCTCCTTCCTACAACATTGTAATATTTATTGTATATATTGGGATCCTTCAAACGAAGCATGAAGAAGCACCATGCGGGCCAGCATGGTAGCGTCAACTGACAGGAGACTGTAGTCCTTTGTCAGTTGCCGCTGCAATTTGGGCTCCTCTTTTCGCTTACCAACAGGCGAAGAGGAGCCACTATGCTGAGCCAATATATATAAAAAAAAACCATTACAATACATATAAATAAAACAAAAACAAAACACCAATATAGTTAAGGTAGGTACTAACACAAACTACAATTACATTCTTGTGCGAAGCTAATATAAAGTCCACAGTTTACAATTAAATAAAGAAAGATTCCTTAGCAATGATGTAGCAATTTCGTAAAAAAAGGTAAAAGATTATAAGACTAATAAAAATATTTTGGTATATCTTTTATAATGTATTTAAGTGGATATAATAAATAATAATACATAAACAGTCTCTGATAAATTACACAGCGCCACCTAGCCCCAAAGTAAGTGAAGCTTGTGTTATGGGTGGACAACTGATAAAATATATATTTTTTTAAGAGAGGTAGAGCGCATCAAACCCTATCGTCTGTGGAAGTACCTCCATCTCACAGAAAACCGCAGCCAGTTAACAACTGTCTAGAGGGTTGTTCTGTTCCTGTGCGTGAGTGAGGTCACCAGTAAGCTCCTAAGGAGTTGCTGTGTTAGCAGCAGAGGAGTTGCTGTGCTAGCAGTGGCAGTGCAATGGCATTGCGCGAGTGATACTTTATGTATTGCGAGCGATCATAGGCTCGCTGATCGCTCTCCATCAGGTGGGTCGAATACTTGTATGCCCCCGACGATGTATATGCGGCCCACGGCGGTTGTCGCTGCCTATGAACGCTTGTAATACATTAAGTATCAATCCCGCGATACCTCCTCTTCTGCTACTAACATAGCAAGTCCTTAGGAGCTTACTGGTGACCTCACTCACACGCAGGAACACTATCCTCTAGGGATTTGTTATGTGGTTGCTTTGATGCGCCCTACCTCTCTTAAAAATATTCAAACCAAGACACACAGACATGTTCATGCACACAAATATTTGTCCCGTGTGGGAAACCCACGATCGTTGATGTCAAAGTCATATCATTCACGACCGCGCCACCGAGGTCGTCAAAATGTAGATGAAAAGAAACTTCCAAGGATGTGAAAATATGTTGACCTTTGTGTGTTGACATCTGAAGTGACAGGTGATCAACCTATTCCCAAAGCTATTGAGTTGCTTTATGCGTACAACGACCCTTTGCGACTTTTATGTACGCAAAATAGATTTTAGGGTGTAAGGGCCTCACGCAAGTAAGTCCCCAGTGACAATCCTCGTTTGTGTTTGTATTGCTTTTGATGAGAGAGTCAATATGGTTCTCAGTTTCAGGGCTTTTTAGGGTTCTGTACCTTAAAAGAAAAAAGGGAACCCTTAACGGGATAACTTTGTTGTCCGTCTATCTATACCCTTTTTCTCTAGCGTTTGTCGCATTTAATTTAGTTTCTCCATTAGATATTACAATTCAATAAAATAAGTCGCTGAAGATAATACTGTGGTTCACTTTCTTCCATTCGAAATAGGAGCACATTTTAGCGTACGTCGCATTTAATTTAGTTTCTCAATTAGATATTGCAATTTAATCAAATAAGTTGCTGAAGATAATACTGTGGTTCACTTTCTTCCATTCGAAATAGGAGCACATTTTAGCGTACGTCGCATTTAATTTAGTTTCTCAATTAGATATTGCAATTTAATCAAATAAGTTGCTGAAGATAATACTGTGGTTCACTTTCTTCCATTCGAAATAGGAGCACATTTTAGCGTACGTCGCATTTAATTTAGTTTCTCAATTAGATATTCCAATTTAATCAAATAAGTTGCTGAAGATAATACTGTGGTTCACTTTCTTCCATTCGAAATAGGAGCACATTTTAGCGTACGTCGCATTTAATTTAGTTTCTCAATTAGATATTCCAATTTAATCAAATAAGTTGCTGAAGATAATACTGTGGTTCACTTTCTTCCATTCGAAATAGGAGCACATTTTAGCGTACGTCGCATTTAATTTAGTTTCTCAATTAGATATTGCAATTTAATCAAATAAGTTGCTGAAGATAATACTGTGGTTCACTTTCTTCCATTCGAAATAGGAGCACATTTTAGCGTACGTCGCATTTAATTTAGTTTCTCAATTAGATATTCCAATTTAATCAAATAAGTTGCCGAAGATAATACTGTGGTTCACTTTCTTCCATTCGAAATAGGAGCACATTTTAGCGTACGTCGCATTTAATTTAGTTTCTCAATTAGATATTGCAATTTAATCAAATAAGTGTGGTTAAATTTTTTCAATTCGAAATATGATTACATTTTAGTGTACGCCGGATTTAATTTAGTTTCCCAATTAGAAGTTGCAATCCAACAAAATAAGATCCCCCACAAAGCACTTTCTATCTTCCCATTCATAGATTGCAATCCAACAAATTAGGGTTACAGATTGCGATAACACAAAACGGGATCACGTAGACATCACTGTGAATGCCTTCTGTTTCATCCAGGAGATCAATTCCAGGAAGTCATGCTACCAGTGATAAACCAGGATGAGGAATAACTAACGCCTAATATTTGTATTGAGCGGAATGTTTTGATAGCGACATCTTATCCTTCTGGGAACTGATTTAAATATGGCTGCGGTGTCCATATATTTTGTTGTTTCTAAACAATTTACTATATTTGTATGCCTCCCGACGTAGTGTAAAAAAATACTCACCCACCAATATTTTGCATGTTTATTTCAATAAACGTTATGCACATTTTTAATGTTTTCATTTGTCATCCAAATCACCATGTTTCATGCAAATAAATGTATATGATTTATGAACAAATGAATTGCACTAGTAACTATCAATAACGGGAATATATTATATAATGATATAATAAATTCGTTTCTTGTATAGATATAGTTGAAGAGTCTATTTGTAATATCCGAGCTCGGTGACGCAGTGGTTAGTAACGCTGCTTTGACACCAAGGATCGTGTGTTCGAGTCGTACACAGAATAAACATTTGTGTACATGAACATGTCTGTCTTGGTCTGGGTGTTTTAAAGAGAGTTAGGGCACAACAAAGCAACCGGTATGGGAAAGTACCCCCATACATACCAAGGTTCGTACCGGCTACCATTTGGTAATGGGCTGTTCTTTATCCACTAGCCTATAACTGCTGACTTTTAACTTCTGTAACTGAAGAACTAGAATATAACTGATCATATTAAGCTGAAAATAAGATCTAGAGTTATTTTAGGTTATAATCTAGCTCGCTTCTTTAACATACACAACTCTTTTCATGCACATTCGCTGGTTCTTAGGGCTCCTGATTTCAGCTTCTGCTAAAACATGAGGTAAGATACAGAGGGTAAGTCAACATACATCCACCCACTTCTTCCTAGATAAGATAGATCCACTTTTCTTCCAAACCTCACTAAGAATAACGAGCGAAGATACTGATGCTGACATAGCGCGACCATCCATAATCCGGAGGGAAAATCAGACCTTACTTAGGTTAGGTCACACGACTTTCGAAATATAATTTCTGGGACACGAGAGTTTCCGCACATCCTCTATTTTTTTTAGAATGGCGCGTGATTTTGTAATGTAAAATATTTAGAGAGTTCTAGTTCTATCCGTTTTCCATCATCATCATATCAGCCGAAGGACGTCCGCTGCTGAACATAGGCCTTCCTCTTAGACTTCCACAGCTGCTTGCATCCATCGGCTCCCTGCGATTTTCACAAGATCGTCGGTTCCTCGTGTGGGGGGCCGTCCTACGCTGCGTTTTTCGGTTCGTGGCCGCCATTCGAGAACTCTTCCGCAACAACGGCCACCGGTTTTCCGAGTTACATGGCATGCCCACCGCCACTTCAGCTTGCTGATCCTCAGAGCTGCGTTCGCGTCGGTGACATTCAGTTTTACTATTTTAAAATCCCAATTTTCTCCACACGCATGGTTACCCTACGTTATTCTCGCATTGGGAAACACGCATGATTGATGTATATGCTCGGCAAACAGTAAGTTTCTGTTGGTAATTAACACACACTTGTCAGGCTCAATGCTTAGGTGTTAATCAGTACGTAAGTTAACATGGGTTTTTAGTTGAGCGTTTGTTGTAATTGCTTGTTTAATAGAGGTACAGAACTTCACGTCAAATCCCTTGCGGGGTAGGCAGACAGAACCGACACCCACACGACTCGATGCTTTCAAACATCGCTCGCTTCTTTAACGTTCATGTTCTTCCCATGTATGCTCGCCGATTTCTAAGGCTCCTGTCATCACCTACTGATAAAACACGATCAATTTGGTCATGGTAGGTAAGTGTTGGCCTTCCTCGGCCCCTACATCCTACTACTTTCGCATTGTGTATCTGTTTCGTGAATCTGAGAGAATAATAGAAAAAAAAATAGATGGGTCCGGCCGTTACGCACCCATTCCGCGACGCCCCCGGCCGGGACGCCCCTACAGTGAAAATTTTGTTATTCCACTACGCCCGGCCGGGACGCACCCGTTTTAAAACACCCGTTTTTTGACAGGAAACTTGAGCCAATACTGTTGAAGACAGAAGTGTTTTTGAATAGAAGTGAATGAAAGTGTGATAAAATTATTCATTTATTTGATTTAAATGTTTTTATTTTGTGCTGTGCGTATACTGTCATGTATTAGCCTTAGAATTAGTAAGATTAGTTTTTAAGTACTCCCTACAATGTTATTAAAAATAAAAACTAAATTCATTTTGGTAACCAAAATATTTTAATAATACATGTAATATTATTAAAATATTTTGTTTACCAAAATGAAAATCGAACAGAAACAGTGAAAGGGTAGCTCATCTATTGTGTAGGTTACCTGAACTCAGACGAGTTTTTGGGTTATGTACAATATACTCCATGTTAAAACCCAAGAGTAATGTGTGCAGAGTATATCGATGACCCCGGTGATGGAATGGCTAGCGATGGCTGCTCTGGCACTAAAGCTCGTGGGTTCGGCTTGACAAACCTTATTTATTTATTTACATATATACATACATATACATATCATCGTCATTTTGAGGAGCTCGGTGGCGCAGTCGAGAATCACGCGACTTTGACACCTACGCTCGTGGGTTCGATTCCCACACAGGACAAACATCTGTGTGCATGAACATGTCTGTTTGTCTTGATCTGGATGTTTTTAAGAGAGGTAGGGCGCATCAAGTCAGCCCGTCTGGGGAAGTACCTGCACCTCACAGAAAACCACAGCCAAATAACATCTCCCTAGAGGGTTGTTGTGTTCCTGCGTGTAAGTGATGCCAGTGCCAGATGACCAGTAAGCTCCTAAGGAGTTGCTGTGTAAGCAGCAGAGGAGGTATCGCACGAGTGATACTTAATATATGTTACAAGCGTTAATAGGCTACGGTAACTGCTTTACATCAGGTGGGCCGTATGCTTGTTAGACTCCCGACGTTGTGTAATTTCGCTTTATATATCTTAAAAATACCCAGACCAAGACAAACAGACATCTTCATGCACAGAAATGTTTGTCCTTTATGGGAATCGAAGCCACGGGATGCAACGCGCAACAGCGCCTTTTGCCACGGCGTCACCGATCTCATCAAGGATAGATAGGTATTTTGTATTTTCTAGCACAACTTTTTACTATATTGATATTTATTAATTAATATTATATATTGTGCAAAAAACAGGTTTTGTTTTAATTGCGGTCAAAATTTTGTTTATTTTTAAACAAGGAAAGACATCTGATTTTGTACGTCGTTTGGAAAGTCCACGAAAATTATTAATATTACGAACGAAAGTTTAAACTGTTAATTTGTTCAAAAATAGTTTAAAAAAAACCTCGTATTTATTTTAAAAGCTCTTAAAAATATTCATCGCGCGATGTTGGTGCGGCAAAATATTGTTTTTCTTAATCCCTTTCGTGAACTCCACAATCGTCGTAATGGATGGACAAACGTCTGTCGCGACACTTGCCTAAGCACGGAGAGAAGATGCACAGGGAAGTAGCAGACGGCGAACATGATCACGACGGCCACCAACATCTTGGCTGCTTTCCGCCGAGACCGGAGTTGTGCTGGAACAATCATTATTTATTTTACAAATCGATCTAACCTGCTTTTTGTGATTTCTGTCAAAGTTTACATTTTTTTTACACTACGTCGGGAGGCATACAAGCATACGGCCCACCTTATGTGAAACAGTTACCGTTAGCCTATAAACGATTGCTTGTAATTAAGTATTACTTACGCGATGCCACCTCTACTTCTAACAGCTTTATATCACGAGTGGCGTATTTCTGTGTGCCTCCCGTCGTCGTATAAAAAAAAAAGACACAGAAACTCCTTAGAAGCTTACTGGAGACCTCTTCCTAACTTTAAATTTGTCTTTCACAAAAATAACGCATGCATCTTCGCGCATGTAATTTATAAGTATAAAGTTTCAATAAAATCTCTTTGGTTGTACTTTTTGTATCTGGCTGGCTTTGATACCATTAATTGTTTTTCTGTCCGCCAAAATAAGTGAACCTAACTTTGATTTTTCATTACAAAAAGGGGAAAATACTTCACAAGCCGCGAAAAAAAATTGTGATTTTTATGGACGCAGTGTCAGTAAGAGTAGCATAGAATTGGTTCAGGACTTATTCCCGCGCTTTTTACGAGTGATATTGTTGTTATATTAGTTTTATGTGACAATTTTGATAGTATTTTGTAACATAAGCGCCAGTGAACTTATACAATAATGTAAAATCACAAATATAACACGTGCATGCACTTTTTGGAAGACGTCATTCAGTCCATGGAAAAAACCTTGTATAATTAATTATCGTTCTACGGTGGTTGAATGATATTTATAAAAAATAGAGATATGGCTTAAAGGTACTTGTTACCAGACCATAATCTACAAAAAAGAAAAATTGGTTCAAGTATTTCAGTCCGGGAATTTTGATGTCAAAGATGAAGCTCGCTCTAGATACGGATAAAGTCGATGCCATATTTGAAACATTGGAGTAAGATTGGCATGTTATTATTGTATATATTAGGTACGACATTGCTTTATAGTATCGTTACGGTGTAAATCTACACTTACAAGTTATTTGCAAATGTCGGTACTGCCAGCGTCATCTGTTAAGAAGATTAATTCATCATAGTGTCGTCAATTAATAGATTTGGTTAGGACAGATAAATGCCGGCTTGGCGGTAGGCCACGCGCTTTCTCAGCCCTTTTCGATTTGTGAAACATGTAAAATTTATTTCTTGGAGTCGTAGAGTATTCGGCCATCCAATATGGCTTTTGAACCGACGGGTTAAAATGGGGTTGTACCCTTAAGATTAGACATAAGAAGTCGAGTTCAATCGGGAAGTATGGCGTCATCGCGTCACCTACAAACTTAGCTTTGTTCTTTTAATTTTCAATTCCGAGTAAGTATGTCTGAATAATTTGCAATTGTAAAGCAGAGGATGTTGTCATTCCCGGTAATTTGATGTCATGGTTATTTTCTGTTCATTGCAGACTGAGGTTCGGTCGTAATTCACCGCCGCAAGTCGCAGGCGCAATGCCAAATCGCGGGCTGCAATATGTTCACGGACCGCAACCCGTAGCACGCAGTTTCTGGTCGTCTACATATATATATATATATATATATGTATATGAGAGGTGCAACGCTGGTTTCTTCATGGTGTCATAATACCCGAAGCCCCGCTTGCAATCAGGTGATCGTTCTTAATGTTTCGGAATTTTCTATAGTGTTAATTTTCTAAAAGATAAACGTTTTGGCCCAATAATGCACTCAAAAAGTAATTAGATCTGTATATATGTACACCTGTCTTATAGAGTATGCGAATTTATGAATAGGCCTTATGCTGTAGGTAGTTTTAAATGTATATGTAATCTAGCTTAAAGCACGATAATCTAAACTAGATGAATATATATGAATATATTTGAATGTGCCATGTAGAATATGGACATATGAAGTTTAATTTATGTTTTCTATCAATTGTGTCTGAAAGCGATTGTAAAGTATAAATACCTGAATATATTCTTTTTATTTAAGTTTGTACATTACTTTACTTTACCTTCTTTATAGGTTTAGGTTAAATCAGTTGAGCTCTTTCTTTCTCTTATCTATTGTCTTTGAAATAGACTAATTATTGACTCCCTGGTTTTTGGCCTGCAAAACTACCTACTCGAACCAACGCCCTAAGCCCTCTGCTCTTGGTCTGCCGCCCCAAACGCATAATTGTTACAGTGTTTGAAAAAGTATGGGCATATAAAAAAGCGCGATATTTGGTTAGATCCACAAGCTTACTGAAAGAATCTCTTTTGAAAAGATTGATCACTGGTATGAAAAGTGGATTATCCACGACAAGAACATGTGACAAAGATCATAATGAAATGGCTGTCTATCTCCACAGACCAGCGAAACCCGGATTAACTCGCAATAATGGAATTCTGTGTGTATATTTATTTATATAATACATCAGGAGGATTACAAGCATACGGCCCACCTGATGTAAAGCGGGTATCGTAGCTTATTAACGCTTGCGATATATTAAGTATCACTCGCGCGACGCATCCTCTGCTGCTTACACAGCAACTCCTTGGGAGCTTACTGTTGACCTCACTCACACGCAGGAACACAACAATCCTCTAGGGAGTTGTTATTTGCCAGCGGTTTTCTGTATGGTGGAGGTACTTCCCCAGATGGGCTGCTTTGATGCGCCCTACCTGCAACAGCCATGTTCATGCACACAAATTTTTGCCTTGTGTGGGAATCGAACCCTCGAGCGTTGGTGTCAAAGTCGTGTAATTCACGACTGAGCCACCAATCTCGTCGGTGTATAGTGGGATTGGAATGGCGCCGTTCATGATCAGCTTTTGCCGCCGGGCAAAACCATCGATTCCGATCTCTACTGCCAATAGCTGATGAGGATTTAGTGAGAAGCAGAGAAAAAACGGCCGGAATTGATCAATAGAAAGGCAGGTTTTCACCACACATATCTTTAGCCACTCAACAATGTGCATGAAAAGAGCTATGAATGTTAAAGAATCAAGTGAGGTCTGTAAGCACCGAGTCATGTGGCGCTTGGTTCTCACTGCTTACCCCACAAGCGACCTGGCTGATATAAATACTTACTAGTATCAATGCAACGGTTAAAATAACAATCATAATATTATTACGATATTTTCAACTACCTTTACATTATATTTTATGATCGCATTGTTTGCTATGAATAGACCAGTGGAATTCAAATAGTACGTTTTAGTACTTCCGAATCGCGTGAGTCAAGAGTTGCTTGCGGTGTGGTGCAAATACATGGGATAAAGCGGTTTCATCCGTCAACATCGACATTCAAACGTTTACATTTATTCTAGGTGTAGCCCGCGACTTCTCTGTATCACGTGGGAACCGCTTTTTCTACTTTATTTCATATTCTTATTATTCCTTCCACTAGAATTGTGTTATCAAATGTAAAATAATTTTCAAATCCGATAGGTTGTTCCAGAGATTAGTACGTTCATACCAACAAACAAACTCTTCTGCTTTATATATTAGTATAGATGCCCATATAAATTGTTATATGCGTACGTCACAGTGCCCATGTGTATCCTGTTGACGCACGGCTACCGTTCGCTTAGTCTATATCACTATATCAATTACTTTCACGGCATTTATAGGGAGAATTGACTGATAAGAAATCTTTTTATTAACAACATTTTTTCTTACAAAAGAGATCTTTTCTACTTCTTAGCGTTACCACGTTTCTTAGTATCAGTCCTCGGTTATCAGTACTCTTATAATTATAACAAGCTGCACCCCGCTCGTTTGTCCGATATTCCGGTATGAACCGCTTTTTACTACTTTCTTTTACTTTCCTCGACTTCTAATAGTCGCATCGTGAAGTTGAATAGTCTTTAACCTCCCTCAAGAACTAGGCTGTCAATTGCTAAAAGAATTTTTCAAATCTGACTGGTACCTGAGTTTAGCGCGTTTAAACAAACAAATAATCACAGAAACAAAGTCTTCCGCTTCATATATTAGTATAGTTATATTAATATTTAAATAATAACGATTCAACAAGTGTTCATAAATCGCTTTTCTTCTCGCTTTGGGCCAAACCCGAAACCGCTCAATCTATTTTCTATTGAAGTTTGTAATATATCAACATATCCATAAATAATAGCCATTGTACGTTTACGCTCGCTATTCAGGCGTAATTGATTAGCAAAAAGTATAGCTAATGCTTTGTTATACATTGTAAAGAACTGATAAACAAATATTTCTATATATAAATATTTCGCAATGAGTCAAATACGCGCAAAAATTGTATCGAATTAAGAACAAACTAGTGAAAAGTGACTTTTAAAGTTTACAATTAGTTTTAGACCAATCATCCTGCACGTGGCACAGCTTGCTAATTAACAAACAAAGCAAAACACAGCTACATCATATAAAGGTAGCTGGACTAGGGTAGTATCTCCACTTCTCAAAATATCGCAGGCAAATAACAACTTCCTGAAGAGTTCCGGTGTTCCTGTGTTGACTGAGGTTACCAGTAGGTAAGCATTTCCGCGTTAACAGCGGGTATAGCTTAATAGAACGCCGTTGGAACCTAGATATCGGTAACTATATCTATAACAAGAAGGTAAACAGCCTATGTTGACTCGATGAGACTATTTTGCATAGTAACTATACGGGTCAGGAGTAAATTAGAATGCGCAGCTCCTATTGGTTAGTTCACAGATCGACATCGTATCCATATCGGGTTATTGGTTAAAATATCCTCCCATTGAATGTAAGGAAGAATCGCTAAGATATATAGGCCCTCAAAGTACATTTTTTTAAGTTTATGTGTCGTCAAATAGTTTATTGGTTTGTGATTTATGGATATCTTTACGCCAACGCCACATCCCTTGTGGGGTAGGCAGAGAGAACCGAGTGGCACAAAACGCGGTCCTTACTTCGCTCGCTTTAGGGTTGAAGTATGAATTTGCCGATTTGTAATGAAAAATTAAAACTCGTTTTTTTCTAAAATGTATTATATAAGTATATTATATATATATATTATATTTTTATATATCAAAATATTTACCCTCATTATCTATACATTGCTGCCATCTAATCGAAAGTTTATTTATGCCTTTGCGATAGAGCTCTGGGGATCTAGATTCGACAAACTGTATCAAAACATTTTGTACAGCCTCCTGGGAAGAAAATTTTTACCACATAGAAAATTGTCCAAATCCCGAAAAAAATGGTAGTCAGTTGGAGCAAGTTCTGGCGAGTACGGAGGATGACGTATGGCTTCTAACTGCTCTTGTAGAGTCACAACGGTTTCTCGTGCAGTGTGAGGTCTTGCGCTATCATGGAGCAATAATGGTGAAGATCGATTCACGAGTCGGAGCTGTATCACTGCCAGTTTCGCCATCATTGTTCAAAGTCACTAAACATATGCTGTTATTGCTTGACCAGACCTAAGAAAGCTATAGTGAAGAACGCCATGAATATACTACCAAATAGTTACTATTACCTTTTTATTGGTAAGCTTTGCTTTAGGGCGTTTGACCTAGGGTCAGCCATTGCATTTTTCGCTCACGATTATCGCAAAGAATCCACTTTTCGTCACATATCACAATTCGATTCCATATTCCTTCATTTCTGTACCGATTCAACAAGGCAACACAAGTTTCAACACGCGTTTCTTTCTGCAGATTAGTCAAATCATGAGGCACCCATTTTTCATATATTTTATCTTATTGATTTTAAGCAAATGTGTCAGTATTGTAGGTAAGTGAACGTTAAATCATGCTGCTAATTCCTGGGTAGTTTGACTCGGATCGGCTTCAACCATCTCCTTCAATTCAGCGTTATTCACCTGTGTGGGCGGTCTTCCACGTGGTTCGTTCTTCAAGTCGAAGTTTCCATTACGACAGCGTTTAAACCAAAAACGCACGGTGCGTTTAGCAGTCTCATCTCCAAATATTGCAGCATTGTTATTGCGAGCCGTTTCTGTCGCGTTAGTTCCGCATCGGAACTCGTATTCAAAAATTACTCGGTTTTTCGAAGTATCCATCTTTGCCGTCTAAGCTGAATAAAAAAAAAAATAGAAATTCGAAAATCAAATGTTGCACATATTTTAAAAGAAAAACCTCATAGGCATCATGTGAAAAAAGTTTCACTCGAAAATCTCGATCACTTGAAAACGGCAATTTCATACTTTAACATCTATTATATATAAATAATATAAACATTCTACTATATTTTATATAATTATATTCGATTTTATTTATTTATATAAGAGATATATAGATCTTCTCACGTTCGCTGGTTTCTAGGTCTCTTGCCGCAACCAGTCTTGTCTTCTCTCTTCTCCTACACTTCCGCACTGTATATCCTTTTCGTCATTCTGCTCTCCTTCATTCTTTCTACATATCCGATACAATAGAGCATGTTCTTCTTACCTTAACACCGATATTTTTTTCCAGCGACTCTTCTTAAATCTCCAATGCGATCTCGTCTACAAACGTAAAGCCGCAGAATTAGCGCAAAGCTTGCATCTCGACAGCGTTCATTCTACTTTTATATTCTGCCAAAACCAGCCGTTACTTCCACACATTTAGTTTCCACACGTTAGGATGAGCACCGAGTTGTGTGTAGCGAGCTGTGCCTTCTGGCTCATGTGTTCACTGCCAAGAACTTTTCCAAACTCTTCATTCACACTATTCTCTGCCCTCATTCACCTCTTTACAGCGGTGTACCTTTCATTCCTGCTAAAAGTGCATGCAATATTTTTTTTATACCACTAAGGTGGCAAACAAGCGTACGACCTGCCTGATGGTAAGCAGTTACCGTAGCCTATGGGCATTTGCAACACCAGGGGTGTCACTCTTGCGTTGCCGACCCTGTATAATAAATAAATATTGTCGGACAAATTACACAGCGCCACAGCCCCAACTATATACAACTGTATTCCTATTGTATTCCATATTTATATCCATATCCATATTATATATATATACAACTGTATTCCTATTGTATTCCATATTCAACTTGATGGAGTTGCCTGTCAAAATATGGGGTATTTCTTACATAACATCATGGGCTATGGGTAGGGAAACTAAATCTCACGCCCCGCAAACAGGTAATGGACAACGTTTCTCGGTCGGATATTGGCTGTCACTATATTGACACAACAAATAAGACAGTCGCTGCGAATTTCTTATTTAAAAAAACCAGTTAGAAAGTTATGTATACCTATATATTTTTAATGTACTTATATACCAAAACCAGAACGATTACAAGAATTACGGTTGATGTAGTGTTGCAATAATCAATTAGATAAATAATAAATAAATAAATATTGTCGGACAAATTACACAGCGCCATCTAGCCCCAAAGTAAGCGAAGCTTGTGTTATGGGTACTAGACAACTGATAAACATACGTAAATACATTTATTTTGTAAATACATACTTATCATACATAGAAAATACCCAGACCAAGACAAACAGACATGTTCATGCACACAAATGTTTGTACTGTGTGGGAATCGAACCCACGAGCGTTGGTGTCAAAGTAGTGTAACAACGCGTTTCACCACTGCGCCACCGAGCTCGTCAAACTACTATTCATGTGTCCTTACAACGTCGAGAGGTATACGGCCCATGTGATATGGCCACCGTAGCCTATGAACGCTTGAAATACAGGAAGAATCTGCACAGCACTACTCCAGTCGGACTGGTTTGATCCACCTTACCTCTGTTATAGTCCTTGGAGGGTTTTTTTATAAAACGTTGGAAGCTATACAAGAATATGTTCCAACGGGTATAAAACGGTTACCGTAGCCTCGTATGACTAGCTCGGTGGCGCAGTGGTGAAACGCGCTGTTACGCTACTTTGACACCAACGCTCGTGGGTTCGATTCCCACACAGTACAAACATTTGTGTGCATGAACATGTCTGTTTGTCTTGGTCTGGGTATTTTCTATGTATAATAAGTATGTATTTACAAAAAAAAAATGTATTTACCTATGTTTATCAGTTGTCTAGTACCCATAACACAAGCTTCGCTTACTTTGGGGCTAGGTGGCGCTGTGTAATTTGTCCGGCAATATTTATTTATTTATTTAGCCTATAAATGCTTGAAATACGGGAGGAATGGCTCGTGCGTCTGGAGATAGTAGTATTTCCGCAGTCGAACTGCTGTGATGCACCTCTTATGAACACCCGGACCAAAACAAACAGATATTCATGAACACAACAAATGCTTGTCTTATGTGTGAATAGAGCTCACGAGGTTTGGTCTTAAAGTAAGCATTGGCAACTATTCAATTTGAACTTCTTTCCGTTGAGATATCACGATCATAGCCCTCCCCTACTAAGTTACTCAACGGCTGGTGAGTTACAAGCTTCTGCGTAGTAGGCGTTCGCAAAGCGAAGAGAACGCGTTTATAATGAACATTTCCAGGGAGTTGTTAGTATTATAACAATATAGTATCTACGCAAAACATATTCCAAGAAAATTAACGGTTCGTCGATGAGAATCGGTCGAGTTAACAAGGAAGTAATTGGCATTTCTGATAAATAATTGACTCGAGTTACGTTTTATCGAAATAATTATTTTTGACGAGCTCGGTGGCTCAGTCGCGAATGACGCGACTTTGACACCAACGCTCGTGGGCTCGATTCCCACACAAGGCAAACATTTGTGTGCATGAACATGTCTGTTTGTCTTGGTCTAGAGGTAGGGCGCATCAAAGCAGCCCGTCTGGGGAAGTACCTCCACCTCACAGAAAACCGCAGCCAAATAACGACTAGAGGGTTGTTGTGTTCCTGCGTGTGAGTGAGGTCACCAGTAAGCCCCCAAGGAGTTGCTGTGTAAGCAGTAGAGGAGGCATAGCGCGAGTGATACTTAATACATCGCAAGCGTTAATAGGCTACGGTCCCCGCTTTACGTCATGTGGGCCGTATGCTTGTATGCCTCCCGACGTTGTATTCCTCTTCGTACCGTTATCACAATTCCTAGTCTATTAAGATTGGGTCCGCTA
Source organism: Pyralis farinalis (assembly GCA_947507595.1). NCBI lineage: Eukaryota > Metazoa > Arthropoda > Insecta > Lepidoptera > Pyralidae > Pyralis > Pyralis farinalis. The sequence continues at coordinate 5,532,591 of OX382282.1, read as the reverse complement.
CCTAAGCATAAGGATCCCTTCGTCACGGAATGTCCCTTTCGCAAAATGTCCTCACGTCGCTAAAAGTCCCTTTCGCAAAATGTCCTCACGTCGCTAAAAGTCCCTTTCGCAACATATTTGGCGACGGTACTGATTTTTATGTACAGCGACTGCCGTCAGATCTCCATAACGCAAGAAAAAATTTGCCTTTCTTTTGGCACACGTCTTTTGAAATATAATTTCATGGACTTTGGTTTCATCACGATGCCTCCTCTGCTGTATAAGCAACTCCTTAGAAGCTCACCGGTGACCTCACTCACATGCAGGAACACAACATCCCTCTACTGAGTTGTTATTTGGCTGCGGTTTTCCTTGAGGTGGAGATAGTTCACCAGACGGGCTGCTTTGATGCGCCCTACGTCACTTTAAACATCCAGATCAAGACAAACAGACATGTTCTTCGCTACGAACCGAGATATTTAGGCGCTAAAACGTTTTTGTGAATGCGGAACATTCATGTGCAGTCAAGTGGTTTGTAGTGATATAGGTGCCCAGGAAGGCCTATCATCTACCTTATCTACCACGCATGACTAAAAAGATCGGATGTCATCAAAACGTAGTGCCCGCAGCCCTAGGAACAGGCGAGCGTGCACGAAGTGAGCTATTAATGTTAAAGAAGCTAGTACGGTGTGTAAGGATCGAGTCATGTGGCGCTCGGTTCTCTCTGGCTACCCCGCGAGGTTACAGCTGCTGTTGTTAATGGCAGTTGGTCCTCTAAAGTTGGCTAATTGCCAGGCTAAAGGACTTACTCTGTTCAGCAGGTGCTAGTTTGATGGTTTCTGCTTGTCCTGGAATTTTGTCTGACTTCCACAGCACCCTCACGATTTGGTAATACGCGACGGTCATCAGCAATAGGGGTATTCTGCAACAAATAAACTAGATTAATAATCATTATCATTATTTTACTGCAGACCGTATGGGGTAGCTCCATGTCGCTCAGCGTGCTATGGAAAGATATGCTCGGAGTTTCTCTGCGTGATAGAATCAGAAATGAGAATATCTGCAGTTTTATTTGTAGTACAAAGGTTAGAAACATGCATACGGCCTGCCTGCTCATTGTAAGCAGTTACTGCAGCCTATTGATATTTGCAATACTAGGGGTGTCAATGTTGCGTGCCCTGTGAGAACTTATTCACGCCTTTCTTGAAGAACCCATGCTATAGTCACGGAAGAAAACTTCTTTAGAATCGCACAGTACGCGACCATTGCGGCTCCAGTGTATAAGGATGAACACCCAGCCGTCGGCGAGGTGAGAGATTGTAAAACGACACCGTTGGTGGTAGAACTAAGGTAATCGAGATAGTCCAAAGGATAAACAAGCTGAATTGGTAGTAGTCGGCCACATAGGACGTAGAATCGACAACCGCTGGGGAAGAAAGGCTCTCGAAAGGCATCCCCGAACTGGTACACGCAGTGTTTGACGACCCCCCACTAGATGAAGCGGCGACTTAAAAAGGTTTGTAGGAATCTATGGATGCAGGTGGCACAGAATTGAGACGAATAGCACTGTAAATGGGACGCCTATGTTCAGCAGTAGACGAATACGTACTAAAATGATTATGATGATAATTATTTTGGCTGTATTTGTAATCTTGACGCCTCGACGCAAAAACTGTCTATAGATCCTCACAATTGCCTTACAGATATGCAGAGAGAATTGATAGCTACAAGACTCGATTCGTACATATCCCACTGGCAACTTTAACACTCATACCTATTTATAGGTTGTCTCTACAAAAAAAAAAACATACGGCTCACCAGATGAAAAGTGGTTAATTACGTAACACTCGCGTATTGCCACCGCGACTGCTAATATACGGAACCTCACTCACTCTCAGAAGTCGACAACCCTCCAGGGAGTTTTTATTTAGCTACGGTTTTCTGTGAGGTGGAGGAATTTTTTTTTATTGGCTCAGTAAAGTGGCTCCGCTTCGCCTGATGGTAAGCGAAAAGAGGAGCCCAAATTGCAGCGTCAACTGACAGAACTACAATGTCCTGTTACCATGCTGGCCCGCAAGGTGCTTCTTCACGCTTCGTTTGAAAGATTTCATATTGTAGGAAGGAGGAAACACATGTGCAGGCAAGGGATTCCACTTATTAATAGTACGATAGAGATAGGAGTTGGCGAACTTTTTAGCACGAGAAGAAATGTCCTCAACAGTGGACTGATGACATTGCAAGCCTGCACGTTTGGTTCTATGAAGGGAGAAGGTGGGATTAGGCAAACAGTTCTTCAGAGCACACACCGCATACAGGCATCACGGTGTGTACTCTGAAGAACTGTTTGCCTAATCCCACCTTCTCCCTTCATAGAACCAAACGTGCTTATATAATATGCTTATTTATTATTATATAGAATATGCTTAGCAAGCCAATGTCCCTACGCAGTTGCAGAGGTTCTAGGTTTTTGGTGACCTCTTCGTCGTCGATTACGCAGATAGCCCGTCGCTGCAACATATCGAGAACCTCGAGAAGATACTATGTGGAGCCGTCCGAGAGATGCGAGCAATACTCCACGCAGGGCGGAACTTGAGTCTTATAAAGCTGTTAAGATGAGGTTCTCGATGTAATTTCGTTAGTTTAGATCGCAACGAATATTCATGCCTACCATATTTAGGTTATCTCGCATATTGAAGGAAGCGCCCTGCAGACTGGCAGTGGGGTGGAATGGGGACATTTTTGTTGTAGACGCGCACACCTGAGTTTTCTTGACATTAAACTTAACCAGGTTATTGAAACCCTATTTACTAATGAGATCCAAAACCTGATTCAGCTCAACGATAAGACTTCCGCGCTTCACACCGATTTCTGTCCGACCAGCATCAGGTCGTCTGAAATATCGCCAATGGACCGAACTGTCACCTGCATAGCAATGAATATTACCAAGTGGCAGCATGTCATGGATATGAATAAGAAAGAGTGTGGGCGACAGGACGGAGCCCTGTGGGACACCGGCATTCACTGACATGAACCGCGAAGCTCAATCATCTGCAATGACAAGGATTCTACGCTCATGCAGGAAGTGAGCAATCCACTTACGAAGCTGGAGGGGCAGACCGTATGAAGTTTGGAGAGAAGAGTTTTATGCCAAACGCGATCAAATGCGATGCATTGGCGATATCTAGGCTGACTGCTATAGATTCGCCATGTTTATCGATTGCCTTCCCCCCAAACGTGCGTCACATACGCTAGAAGATCACCCGTTGATCGTTGCGGTCTAAAACCATACTGACGATCATTAATTATCGAGTGATCTTCTAGGCAGTGGAATCAATTGATTATTAAGGATCCGTTCCATGACTTTGCACGACACTGAACTTACGGCAATGGGGCGATAATTTGATGGGTCAGAACGGTCTCCCTTTTTGGAGTCCGGCTGCATATTGGTCTCTCTCCAAGCTCCCGGAATACACCCGGTCGAGTACGAGAGACGAAAGAGGCGCGTCAACACCGGGGACAACTCCGTTGCACATTTTTAGAACAATCGCTTGGATACCGTCAGTACCACTGGCTTTACGGACATCGAGTGACTGTAGGTCAAAACGCACATTGCGCTACCTGATGTAAATATATAACGGGACCACAGTAGGGTATCGATTGTGGTTTCATGCCACAGTCATCGATCCGGGAGTAAGTCGCAAAGAGACTGGCCATAAGATCGGCTTTATCCTACGGCTGATGTGCCAGTGAGCATCGGGGCATCTCAGCGGAGGCAGCGAGGGCTGGCTGAAGTTGGCCTGCACGGCTTTGGCTAGTCGCCAATAGTTACCCGGCGCGTGCGTTACTAGTTCCGTGCCGACTCGTGTAACCGTTGGATGTCCGCTCTTATGTATGTCCTCTTGCAGACCTTGGTGGCAGTATTATAGGCAGATTTCAGCAAGTTAATATTCGGGTCTTTGAGAGCGTGACGCCTGGTCCGCCTGCTTGTTACTAACAGCTTCAGCGCACTTGCGATTAAACCAAAGGAATCTCCGGCTTTTGATGACGACATCGGAGTGAGAATGTATACCGTTATATTTATTATATATATTTCATACCGACGCCGATCTCGTCAATAATGGCCGCAGCACTCGCCGTAAGATTTTTCTCACTGAAACAGTGCTGCCCTCATGGGACAGCAAAGTATTCGCGCATGTCGTCCCAATCTGCTGACGAGTAGTGCCAGATACGACGTCGTGGGTTGTGGTGGAGCTGTGCTTGGCACAGTGCTGGAGGCAATGATCAGATGCGCCCTGACCTCAACCCGGTAGCCAGCAAGGTGGGTGGTCAGTATTAGGTCTAGTAAAGAGGGCGCCTGTCCAGTGAGAGAGAGGTACTTCCGTAAACGGGCTGCTTTGGTGCATACTACCCCTCTAAAAACACTCAGACCACGGCAAACAGACATGTTGCACACAAATGTTTGTCCTGTGTGGGAATCGAACCTGCGCCACCAAGCTCGCCGAATCCTTGTCCCATGATTCATCTATACAAAGGTTGAATCACAGTTCGAAATTCATTCAAGTCGAAATTTCAGAAATCCATCCTCATATGTAATGCAGCAGAGACACAATTTACATATTACATATAGACCAGTACCTAACAGAAGGTGTGGGCTGCGTCCCTCACAATTAATCCCTCAGGTGAATAGACCTCTAGCCCTCCGAACAGGTCCTGAGGTCCCGGAATGTCTGAATAGAGCCCACAACAAACAATTCATTTAGAGTTCGTAAATTCGTCATTTTAAATTATACTTAACTTGATTGAAACGTTTTAAAGGGATTATTAATTGAATCGAATTTAAAGATTTTAATAAAGCCTTGGCAAAGTTAATTACTTTTTTATTACAATAAAAAAGAGAATTTAATTGTAGATGTAATAGTAAAGCAAGTTTGGAACTCTAATTGCATGTAACTCTTATTAAATACCGCATAAGATAATACTCGTTCGTTTGGACATATAGAAAGAATGCAGGATGAAAGAATGACGACGCAGATATACAACGCAAAAGTGGAAGGATGTAGGAGCCGAGGATGCAAGCAATGAACGTTAAAGACGCATCCGTGCTTCTAACACAGCAACTCCTTAGCATACCGGTGATCCCACTCGCTCACAGGTACACTAAAAGCTTCCAGGAAGTTGTTTGGCTGCGGTTTCTGTGGGGTGGAGGGACTTCTCTATGCTCTTAAAATACCAAGACAAACAGACATATTTATATACACAAATGTTTGTTCTGCATGGGAATTGAAACCACGAAGCTTCGTGTTAAACTGGCATCACTAACTACTCCGCTAACTAGGTCGTCAAAAAACCTTACAAAATACATTATTCACTTCACACTCAACATCTAAATGCGCATATTTCGCGCGAAAGTGTGATATTAGGGGCGGGCGGAATTCTCGCGATTTATTTTTGGGCGCCGCCCGTAAAATTGAGGAATGCTTTTTGTATCAATTTGGGAATAGACAGGAAGTAATAGGTGAAAGGTTTCCACGGTTATTTTTCGACGTGCTTTTTGTTCGGTGTTCCATCTTCCATTTTGTTGCGATGTCGTCCGAGAGAAATCTGACGGTTCATAGAGTATAAAGTATTGACTAAAATTGAATAGACATTTTGGTACAATGGACCTTCAATTGTATCAAAATTGGAAATTGCCAGATTAAAAGCTTCTATAATAATTGGGTATTTTGAGCATTTTAATGCTTTAGAAATTATTAACCGAAAGGTTCCTGACACTATTTTCTCCCTCTTGGTTCCTGAGATCTTAGTAACTTAGTATTAAAATGTCCAGTTATTCATTAGGTCTAAACTATTTATTTAATACTATGGCAAAATTACATTTGTATTTTTTTATTTTGTTTATATTTCTTTTTACTACATCACTATGGTAATTTTGACACATGGACTTTTTTAAACTGGTCGTTTCCAATAAATAGACATTTTGATCTAATGGACATTTTAAGAGAGCTCTATGGCGTCGTTGCGCGTGTCATTCTAACCGAACACGCAGGTTAAGCAATCGACCGCTGCCTGTCTATGGATGGTTTTCTCTATCTCGAGTTTCTCCGTGCTTCGGAAGGCACGTTAAGCCATCGGTACCGGCTGTTGTCGATAGATGACAATCGCTAAGTCAGTGGCCCTCGGGCGGCTTGAAAACACTGGTCTCCGTCAATCCGCATTTGAGCAGCGTGGCGGAGGACGCTAAAAACCCCTTCAGTTAAAGGGAGGCCCGTATCCCTGCAGTGGGATGAGTGAAGGTTGCACATTTTAATATCTTAGACCTTATGAATCGAAAGGATAGGAAATATATGTGCTTTTGAAAGCTTTTTACTAAGTTACACACACAGTTATTAGAAAGTGAATCTAAGAACACATTGCTGCTTTAACCTTTACTGGAGTTTCTTTATGGAATGTCGGGAGGCATGTAAGTATACAGGCCGCTTGATGTAAAGTGGTTACCGTAGCCTGAATGCTTGCAACCCATTGAGGATTTCTCTCGGATGCCACCTCTGTTACTTAGTTAATATATTTAGCCGTTATTTTGCGAAAGTCAAGGCAATTCGATCTAAACTAGTTTGTGCGCATAAGTAAAGAACCGAATAGCTTAGATACCGAAGCACTCTTCTCAATATCCTCTTCGGGTTTGAATCCGCGTATTCGATTGTTTAGCCTACGCGGCGTCCTAAACCGAGACCCAACCTCTCTCGGGGACAGGCTTTCGTTGTTTCTTTTCCGACGACGAACTCTGTGTCGCAGTGGTTAGTAATGCTACTTTGACATCAATGCTCGTGGATTCGATTCCCGCACATGACAAACATTTGTATGCATGAACATTTTTGTCTTTGTTTGGATGTTTTATATGTATTATAAGCATGTATTTACCAAAAATGTTTATCAGTTGTCTAGTATCCATAACAGAAGCTTAGCTTACTATGGGGCTACATGGCGCTGTGTAATCTATCTGACAATATTTATTAAAAAACAAGCTTGCATTCCCAGAGGCACACCTGGCTCGTCAAGTATATAACAATTCAATTTTTTGTTTTTTAAATATGTCGGCCATTTTGACCATGTTCCTTAAAGCCTTCAGAACCCGATATATACCTTTTCCCATACATTTCGCGGTCATATATGACCACACGGGTTTCGAAGGGTTAAGAGATAGGTGTTCCTGAACATTCCTATTCTCTTTTTTTATGCTGAATCCGAATCTGAAGTCAAAATTCGAATATTTGAAAAAAAGCGGCAGACAAACGCACGACAAACGCGCAGACAAACATATAAAATTCATATAGGAACGGTGTTCCTGAAAATTCGGTGACGCATTAATGGCCCACAGCATAAGGGGCCAACTGCATAATTCGTGAAAAAAATATAATAGACTAACATGCGTTGTACTGGCTACACGAACTAGGGTATTTGTTTGTATGGTATATGCAGACATCAATGTCTCTAACTCTAAATATGACTCTTACACCCCAAGGCAAACTCGACACTAATGGGCTCATCAAATCAACCTACGTCAGAATATGGGATGAAAGGGATCTCGTATAACTGCTAATAGTATCTTGTTTTAGAACAAACCACTATGTATGTACCTTATTGAGGCCCAATTATATTCTCACCCATAATTTGCTCTGACGTGATTTGACGGGAACTGTCACGTCATCAGAGATAATAACACCTCCTAAATAAATTATCTTCGTTATAAATCATAGTCAGATTTTGTTATCTGTGCACACCGTGTAGGAGGTTTATTTCTCAATTACTGCTTAAAGGGTGTTTAATTAATAATGAAAGCAATTAAGACAGAATCATCATTCAGCCCATTTCAGCCCGTCTGGTGAAGTGGCTCCACCTCACAGAAAACCGCAGCCAAATAACAACTCCCTAGAAGGTTGTTTTGTTCCTGTGTGTGAGTGAGGTCACTCATGATGCGCCCTACCTCTCTTAAAACATCCAGACCAAGACAAACAGATGTGTTCATGCACACAAATGTTTGCCTTGTGTGGGAATCGAACACACGAGCGTTGGTGTCAAAGTCGCGTCATTCACGACTGAGCCACCAAGCTCTTCATAATATGTACAAAATGCTCCACATCAGCCCATACACTTTGTTTTAATACCTCATCAGTAACACGTGGACATGAATTAAGGGATTAGTAGTAACGTAGGGGATTATAGGTCGAGTCGTCTACAAATAGGTTTTTTATTAGCTTAACGGATTTAATAGTTTGGTTGTTATGGTTTAGAGAGTACTTATCATCTCGTAGTTTATGTATGTCCGTTTCCTCATTAGCACAGTCCCATACAACATTGATTTTATTTGTTGTTCACCTTATCTTCTATGTATCTATAACTTCACGCCAAATCCCTTGCCAGGCAGAGAGAACAGAGCGCCACGTGACTCGATCCTTACATATCTCACTCGCTTCTTTAACATTCATTGCTCTTTTCATGCACGCTCGCCGGTTTCTAAGGCTCCTGACGTCACTTTTTGATAGATCACGACGAATTTGGTCATGGTAGGTAGGTCATGGTAGGTAAGTTCCTCAGCTCCTACATCTGGAAGGATGCATTTGCATTGTATATCTGCTTCGTCATTCTTTCATCCTGCATTCTTTCTACATGTCCGAACCAACGGAGCATGCCTCTTCTTATTTTAGGTTACTCACTTGATCTTGCTTTTTATGAATGGATTTTGAATCGTTTTACATTTTCAAATCTTTTAAGAGAGTTTTCAATATAATTGACTTAATTTAGTTATACTTCGTTATGGCTGAATGTTATAAGTATTTTCCGGGTAGGCATGGACCATAAAATACGTGTTTTCGGATTTATGTACATGTTCGTAACTAGTAAATAACAGCAAGCTGTGTAGGCAGAGCTTATATTTTTTAAATTTAAAAAATATTTAAATATTTTATTTTTAATTTTTTAATTTTTTAAAAATATATGGAACCCTGTACGACATCTAGCGACGAGTGCTGTTACTTTTTCTGTTGATGGGAGTGCAGTGCAGACTCTGCACTGCAGAGTGGCCGGCCATACGTTTTCCCATATGTTTTTTTTTCTAATTGGAACGATTTTGGACCGTTCTTCCTCACCAACGAACATTTAAATTTCAAATTAAAGGATACAAAACTACAATATGTTAGCTATTAGTGTGTCGATTTTGGAGTTTCTCACTATTACCGTCTAAACGCTAGCAGGATGACATCAGTCTACCCCAAACGGCAATTTTGAGGGTAATGTGGCTCCGCTGGCTATCGCAGCTCTGCCAAATATCACTTTCTCAAACGGTGAAGGAAAACATCGTTAGGAAACCCGAACGTCCAAGAACTGATATTTCAAATGACGTATCTAAACCGAATGACCTAACTTAGGAAATGTTTCATTTTCCCTGTGGATATTACAGGTCCGAACGGTAATCGCTTCGTGTCAAAATCTGTATCATCGCCAAATCCTTAGACTTAGGTACCGGATCCCGACGCCCGCGGATTAGGAATCGGGATTACTCTAGGAAGAAGAAGATTTCCAAACTACAAATATTTTTTAAAATATCTTGAACAGTTTTTAAAATAATTTACTAAGTGTAGTTAAACGATATAAATTTTTCCGCATATGAATAACTGAATATGTTTCTTTTTGAGATATCAATATCCTACTAGAGTCGAATTTGTATACAAATTTACTTTTCATAACGAGTCGTAGCTGGCCTCTTCTGCAGCTAAAGGCACCAAAACCTTTCTATATGTGCAATTTGATCTGCTTGTAAAAGTAACGGTAGTGGGTGCGTGTCGGCCGGCGCTAGGCCGCATGAACTAATCGGTGGCCGAAGCACACAAATCAGGTTAGATCAATTGCATGTAAATTTAACTTTCGCAAAATAACGCCTGAATCTATTAACTTTCTATATGTTTTTCATGCAAGGAACCTCAATGTATATTAGTGAATTTATATGGCTGACACTCTACAACATTTACACTTCCTAGTACCGGAAAGATTAGGGTTGCTACGTAAAACTTGAAAAAAAAAACAACCAACCACAGTAACAGCCAGTTGTAAATAAATATAACGTGACAGGTCTCGCGCGTATTTTAGTCGAGAAAAACCATCGACAAGTGAGTGGGGTCGCCGCGTCTGAAAATAGGAATGTCAGACTCAAACCTATATTTAGCTATACATATTAATTATAAAACCATGCAACCATTTTATATAGATACAGTCAATATTCAATCGTTGATTAATAACTAGTAAATAACAGCAAGCTGTGTAGGCAGAGCTAATATTTTTAAAATTTTAAAAATATTTAAATATTTTATTTTTAATTTTTTAATTTTTTAAAAATATATGGAACCCTGTACGACATCTAGCGACGAGTGCTGTTACTTTTTCTGTTGATGGGAGTGCAGTGCAGACTCTGCACTGCAGAGTGGCCGGCCATACGTTTTCCCATATGTTTTTTTTTTAAATTGGAACGATTTTGGACCGTTCTTCCTCACCAACGAACATTTAAATTTCAAATTAAAGGATACAAAACTACAATATGTTAGCTATTAGTGTGTCGATTTTGGAGTTTCTCACTATTACCGTCTAAACGCTAGCTGGATGACATCAGTCTACCCCAAACGGCAATTTTGAGGGTAATGTGGCTCCGCTGGCTATCGCAGCTCTGCCAATAAATTGATGTTTGTTTCTTTTGTTGTTTGGTTGATGTTTGCGCGCAGCAGTCGTTCGGGAGGGGTGATGGTGGATGATGAGCTGATGTTGATGATGATGATGAAAATCATTTGACTGGCAATGCATTTATTGGTACAGTAGTTTACAGTTTTTTATATGCGAATACTTTGATAGCCGATCGTCGAGTGAGGCGGCGACGCCTTCGTCCCTGCCGTGGAACGTTGACGCTGGTGGTGGTGTGTATACCTGTGTGCATATATGTATGTATTAGTGCGTGAGCATGTTTAAATCAGTGTATGTAATTTTGTGTAGGTGTGTGTCTGACTGTGAGTGTGTCGCCGCAACAATTGATGAACCGTGTCTTGACTTGTGTCTTTTGTTACTTTTTTTACACAAACATTTTTTCTTTTTGTTTCGTTTTATAGTAATATATACTTTGAATTGACATTAAACCTTCATGGTGTGAGATTTTCGAGTGAAACTTTTTTCACATGATACCTGTTTTTCTTTTTAAAAAGGTGCAACATTTGATTTTTGGATTTCAATTGGTTTTTATTCAGCTTAGACGGGAAAGGTGATTCTAAAATCCGAGTAATTTTGGAATACGAGTTCTGACGCGGAACTAACGCGGCAGAAACGCCTCGCAATATCAATGCTGCGTTTGTAGAGGAGACTGCTGATGAACGCACCGTGCGATTTGTTTTAAACGCTTTCGTGGAAACTTCGACTTGAAGAACGAACCACGTGGAAGACCGGCCACATAGGTGAATAACGCGGAATTGAAGGAGATGATAGAAGCCCATCTGAGTCAAACTACGCACAGGTACTCCCCAGATGAACTGCTTTGATGCGCCCCTAACCTCTCATAAAAACACCCAGACCAAAACAAAGACACATGTTCATGCACACAAATATTTGTCCTGTGTGGGAATCGAACCTACGAGCGTTGGTGTCAAAGTAACGTAACAGCGCGTGTCACCACTGCGTACCCGAATTCGTCATCTCATTCGCTTGTTTACTTCATTCTGAGCTTACGTCATTTTATTAGCTTGAGATGGGTCGCAATCTAAGCTCTTTATTTTATCGCTAAAAGCTTAGCAAAACCCTATTTGTTCCGAAAATGAAGTTTCCTTTTTGTTCTAAACAAGTAATATTGTGTATAAGTTAGATTTTGGGAAAATTTGTGAAAATTTTATTACATAATTAAAACTTGTATAATTACATTCTTATTGTTGTAGAGGTTTTTCAAGAAAGGCGTAACGAGGTTTTTACAAGGTCTGCGATGCAAAAGTGATACCCATAGTAGTTGCAAATGCCCACTGGCTACGGTAACTTCTTACCATCAGGTAGGCCGTACGCTTGTTTTCCACCTTAGTGATATAAACAATTTTTAAGAATCAGTACTAGTTTTTTGTATGTTTGGTATTTCGGACCGAAACCCCATGGTGTAGTCCCTTGGGAAAACCTCGGCAGGAAGCCCATTCAATAACTTAATAGTTCTCGGTAAAAACTTCTCTGGAACCGCACAGTACTCGACCATTGCCGCTCCTGTGCATGAAGATGAACTCCCAGCCCGGCAGCTGGCGACGGACAATTGCAAAACGAGGCTGGTGACGTCATTTCAAACAACTCCTCAGAATACAACCCATTGTACAGTCGGTAGAACATGCAAACTTACATCCATTATATATTGCTTCACGTTTGTACCTACGGCTGACCATCAATTTCGTCCGGCAAGATGTTAGAACTGTCGAAACGTCAAAACTAAGGTAACATTTTTTAATAATATCGACACCTGCGAGGTAAAACATCGTAACTCATTTTTCGTAACTTTAGAGGAGAGCGCGTCAAAGATTGAATAAATTCTTATTATGCTCTGTTAAGCCTTATGCCTAACAGAGCATAATAAGAATTTTTTGAATATTTGACGCGCTCTCCTTAAGCCTTATGCCTAACAGAGCATAATAAGATTTTTTTGAATATTTGACGCGCTCTCCTCTAAAGTTCCGAATAATGAGTTACGATGTTTTTCAACAACAAGGGCAATGATGACCCTGGGAAAACTCTTCACATCTTTTCTAAAGCCTCAAAGACTTTCTCGACAATCTAAATGTTCAGTACTCACGTGTAAATGAAGACCACTTTGATGATATGCCACACCAGGTCGCTCTGTGAAGACCAGGTCGCCATGCACTGCACCAGGTACTCCAGTTCGAAACGCAGCGGGACAGACTTCACTGTCGTCAACACTACCAATTCAGGAGCATCTGTTGAAGACACACACCAATAAATTACTTGACAGCACAGAAAGTTAGGTTAACATTTGTGTTCTTGGTAGTAAGTTGGTTTGCCAGTAAGCATTAGGAGCTTACTGATAACCTCACACTCACTCGCAGGAGCTATATTACAGTAGGGGTGGCAACGCGTGAGCGACACTTCCTGTGTGGCGAGGGTTTACAGGCTTCTGTAACCACTTTACGGCAGATTGACCGTACGTTTGTATATCTCCCAAACATGTAAAAAAAAAACTTCCGCGAAAGAGAGTTAGGGCGCATCAAAGCTACCTGTCTGGGGATGTACCACCACTTCAAAGAAAACCGCAGTCAAATAACAACTCCCTAGAGGGTTGTTGTGTTCCTGCGTGTAGTGAGGTTGCCAGTAAGCTCCTTAAGGAGTTGCTGGGTTAGCACGCGAGTGATACTTAATGAATTACCAGCGTTCATAGGCTACGGTAACCGCTTTACATCAGGTGGGCCGTATGCTTGTATGCCTTCCGACGTTGTATAAAAACAATATGTGTGCAGTTCGCATGCGATGGAACTGAATCCTTCAAAACTGTGACCTTAATAATCACGACAATATTCTGTATTCATTTTAGGCATACTTGAAAAGTGGTTTTATTAAAATAATAAATAAATTAATTAAAAAAAATAATAAACAACGGTTGTTATGACTGTTGTTATGCCTTATCCCAAGCTTCGTAATACGCAGATGCGCACACGCACGCTTTTGCTACGGTTTTGCTTGCATTGATGCGCCCAACTCTCTTAAAACACCCAGGCCAAGACAAACAGACATGTTCATGACCCACGAGCGTTGATGTCAAAGTTGCGTTATTAATCGCGGCGCCACCGAGCTCATCGCAAAGAATAAGGCCGTTGATGTATTCTAAGTCTTAGTTTTTTAGAAGCAAATTCACAATAGTCAATAATATTGTTAGAGAGTTGGTAAACTTCACAACAATTCAGATTAGATTAGAATGTGACATTTTGTAAAGCGGAAGAAAAGTTTGTTGTTGTCCAACTTTGTCAGTGTTTGTTGAATTTGTTTACTTTAACCACAGTATAGAAACGTAGACAGTAGGTCAATTAGAACACGTAGGACTTTTTAACGTAACCTTTCGTCTTCTTAGAGTTATTCCGTTTCCTAATCTTTTTTTTCGTAATAACGTCTTATAAATCGATGAACACCGGCTGCACGCACGAAAAAGTGTTACATTCCGCCTGAGCCGAGCGTGCCAACGAGAGCGCGAAACAAGCGATAGAGAGGCACGATCGGCCTAAGCGTTCGGCTTGTGACGCATCTATCTCTCTTCCACTCCATCGGCCGATGCGTCCGAGTAGAAGAGAGACAGCGGCAGCACACAACATACACGTGAACTGTTTTGTCAACTGTTGAATGTTTTCTCATGACGTTACCACGTAAAATTATCGTCCGTAAACGGACTTTACAACTAATTTTTATGAAACTAGATTGGCAAACAAGCATGCGGCCCGTTTTAGATGGTCAGCGGTCACCGCAGCCTATTGACGCTCGCAACACCACGGGGATGTTACTCGCGCACTGCTAATCTTGTGACCTAAGGATCTTTCGTCGCAGTACCCAGTAATTTCTCTGCCATATCTCACCCTTCAAACCGGAACACACCTATATATAACTGCTTACCAGAGGGAGACTTTTGTACAAGGTCTCCCTCTGGTAGCTATTACGACTAGCGGGGTCTGCTACTTAAGCTTAAGTATTTGTTAAAGATACTAGCTTTGGCACGGAGCTACTACCAGATTTCCATAATCCAGAGGGACAAACCTGACTTTTCTTAAGTAGGGTCACACGTGTTTCGAAATATATATTTTTAGGATTTGCGGGTTTCGTCGCGATGATTTTCTTCACCATCGAGCAAGTGATAATAACAAATATGTACATAAATCTGAAAACACGAAGTGGCCTCGATGCGGCAGTGGTGAAACGCGCTATTACGCTACTTTGACACCAGTTCAATTCCTACATAGGGCGAACATTTGTGTGCATGAACATGACTGTTTGTCATGGTTTGGGTGTTTTTAAGAGAGATATGGCGCATCAAAGCAGCCCGTCTGAGGAAGTACCTCCACCTCACTGAAAACTGCAGCCAAATAATAACTCCCTAGAGGTTTGTTGTGTTCCTGCGTGTGAGTGAGGTCACCAGTAAGCTCCTAAGGAGTAGCTGTGTTAGCATCAGAGGTGGCATCGCGCTAGTGATACTGCTGACCTCATTTACACGCAGGAACACAACAACCCTCTAGGGAGGTTGTTATTTGGCTGCGGTTTTGCTTGCTTTGATGCGCTCTAACTCACTTAAAACATCCATACCAATATGTTGATGCAAACAAATGTTTATTCTGTGTGGGAATCAAACCCACGAGCATTGGTCTCAAAGTAGCTTTATTAACCGCAGTGCCATCGAGCTCGTCAATTGCAAGAGTTTGTAAGCTATGTAACTATTCTACATTCGGTGAGCCGTGCGCGTGCTTGCCTCCCGGTGTTGTAAAAAATGATGTCCAACTGCTTATAGCTCTACTGTGGTTGTCGGAACTCAAGAGTCTGGGCACTTAATCTGTATTCCCATGTGTCCCTAAAAATACAGGTGAAAAATGTCTACATAAAAATGAAACATAATGTTTTTGTATCATTATGAAAATTTAAGGCAAAGGTCACATGTGGTAACATTTTTGCAATATTAAAAAAAAGCCGTTAACTGAGAGTCTAAATTGGGCACAATATATTTTTTCTCAAGAAAAAATATATTTTTTTGCGATGTAACTACAAATTTACGGTTTTCGGTTTTTTTCCTATACTTGTGCCACATGACATTGCTTCTTACCAAATTTCATAATTCTAGGTCAACGGGAAGTACTCTGTACTCTATAAACGAGGCATAAACAGCCGTATCTTTTGATTGCGTTGACTTAGAAGTTCGATTTTTTTACTGCTCGAAGGGATTGCAGACCTGAGTACGCGATATTAATTTCAATCAAAGAGATTTGACAGACGGATAGACAGACAGACAGACAACAAAGTGATCCTATGTAAGGGTACCATTTTTCCTTTCAAAGTGCGGAACACTAAAAAAGGAAGTGTGACATGGAAAATTATGATACAACATTTACTTTACCGTATTAGAACTTAAGAAATCTTATTGAAATGAGTATAAACGCAGTCGAGATGCGAACATTGTGCAAAATCCGTGGTATTACTCCTCTCTTCAAAACACCCAGACCGAGACAAACGGACATGTTTATGCACACAAATATTTGTTTTGTGTGGGAATCGAACACAATAACCCTGGTGATAAAGCAGCATTGCTAACTCTCCTCTCACCAACACACACAGACGATAACAAACAGACATTTGTTTTGTGTGACGAACCCGCGAGAGCCTTCGCAGACATTGGCAACCACTCTACCGGGGTAGGCATATTATTTGTTTGAATAAAATATTGTTTATTTTCCGAATAAATCATAAAATAATCATATCTTTAACGCATGAGAGAGATCCGAAGATATTATTAGATAACCAAAGTTATTGTTTATAGGATCAAGATATTACATGATTTCACGAAAGCTTTTGATTGTGTAAACCAATAAATACAGAGACGGTGCTTTAGGATATGTAGGGGCGTAGTGGTAGGTATTCTTAAACCCCTACTAATATCGTACTCAACAAAAGTAGCTTTATATTAAGGACTACTAACTTATGACTTGACGACTAATTAAAAATTCCAATGATGTTAGCATATCATTAAATATCATTTATTAAGTTCGACAGACGAGTACATGGTATCGCGGCGGTCGGTAGAATGAAGTTATATAAATCAACAGACATTGTGACAATTATTGAATGAAGAATTATTCATTATCAATGAAGTCTCCCACTGTCATTTCTTGCGTACGCGCGTATTCCGGAAATTGGTCACTGGCGTGTCATGTACAAATACGGGACGATGGTAATCTATTTAAGTATACTAATATATAACGCAGAAGACTTTGGTGGCAAGTGATATGGAGATGCTCGGTGGTGCAGTGGTGAAACGCGCTGCTACGAGTATATTACTTTGACACCAACGCTCGTGGACTCGATTCCTATGGACGAACATTTGTGTGCATGTTTGTTTGTCTTGGTCTGGGTGTTTTTAGCAAAGGAAAGGCGCATCAAAGCAGCGGCTGGAGAAGTACCTGCACTCTCCAAATAACAACTCTCTAGAAGGTTGTTGTGGTCCTGTGTGTGAGTGACGTCACCAATGTGTCTGTTGCAACAGTGAGTGTTGCAAGCGTTAATAGCCTACGGTAATTGTTTTACATCAGGTGGGCCGTATGCTCGTATGCCTCCGGCGTTGTATGAAATGAAATAAAAAGTTTGTTTGACTGTTGGTTTGTTTGGACATGCTAATCCCAGGACTTATCAGTCGAATTTTTTTAAAAAACGTAACAATCGCGCGATCTACTGCTAACACTGCAACCACTTAGGAGCTTAATGGTCACCACACCGCACTCACACGCGGGACCATATCAACTCTCTTGGGCGTCGTTATTTGTATTTCCCCAGACGGGCTGCTTTGATGCGCCCTACCTCACTTAAAGGTGAGTAACGGCATATAATAAGCATCATCTAGCTATTGTTCATCACGGTGAAGTCAGGAGCCTTAGAATCCGGCGAGCGTGCACGAGAGGAGCAATGAATGTTAAAGAAGCGAGTGAGTGGTGCTCGGTTGTGTCTGCTTATCCCGCAAGGGATTTGGCATGAAGTTATAGATAGATACTACGAGTACCAGAAGGAGACTTTATATAGAAGTCGTCTGCGTTGGTACCTCTGTCTCACCCATTTCTTCCACCAAGCAGCTATATTTATATAGCTGAGTTTCGATTTGAAGAAGAAGGCAGAGAAATTACTGGATACTGTGACGAAACATCCTTAGGTCACAAGATTGGCAGCGCGCGAGGTCAATAGACTGCGGGTACCGTACCCCTTAAAAACGCTTGTAATATAAAAAAACTTGTTTGATAATCTAGTAGTATAAAAAAAAGATATAAATCTTGTTATCTGTAAACGCCTTCTAAAGGCTAGTGACTCGTTTTTAGGGTTCCGTACCCAAAGGGTAAAACGGAACCCTATTACTGAGACTTCGCTGTCCGTCCGTCCGTCCGTCCGTCTGTCACCAGGCTGTATCTCACGAACCGTGATAGTTAGACAGTTGAAATTTTCACAGATGATGTATTTCTATTGCCGCTATAACAACAAATACTAAAAAATAGAATAACATAAATATTTAAGGGGGCTCCCATACAACAAACGTGCTTTTTTTGCTCGTTTTTGCTCGATATTGATGACGGCAACAGGTAGACGCTTGAAATATTCACAGAATATTTAGTTATATATTCCCTTTAAGAATAAATAATTAAATTAAAATAAAACAAATATTTAAGGGGGGCTCCCATACAACAAACGTGATTTTTTGCCGTTTTTATAGATAGTGGTACGGAACCCTTAGTGCGCGAGTCCGACTCGCACTTGACCGATTTTTAATAATACTTACTGAATAAGAGTGACATGGTCCAGATAATACATATGGCAGACTTGGCTCGGCCGGTCGTGGACTTGAACTTGAGGGGGAAGCAGATCGCGTACCAGCGGTCCACCGAGATGAAGGTCAGCGTCAGAACGGACACCGTCACAGACACTGACTGAAACAAACAAACATATAAGGATATAAAAGTAATCTAGATACACGACAGAGTAGAACGACAGAATATATATATATACAGATAAATAAAATTGGAGTGTCTATTTGTAATATTAAAATAACCGCTTTTTGCTAAATGCATATGGATATATACACGGTACATATACCAAAATGAATATTTTTACAATTTTTGTCTGTCTGTCTGTCTGTTCCGGCTAATCTCTGAAACGGCTGGACCGATTTTGACGGGACTTTCACTGGTAGGTAGACGACTGTTCAGAGCACAATATAGGGTACTTTTTATCCCGTAAATATTTAGGGTTCCTGCGTAAAATATGAAAAACTGTTAAAATTAGGGGGAAATATCTTCCCTTCGGGGGACTTTGCACTTTTATTTTTATTATTGTTTTCACAGAATACGTATTTTTTGTGACATAAAATAACTACGCATTTTTATATATATATATAATAACATAATATGTAATAATATAATAATAATCTTCTATACAGATAAATAAAATTGGAGTGTCTGTTTGTAATATTAAAATAATCGCTTTTTACTAAATGCATATGGATATATACATAGACCAAAATGAATATTTTTACAATTTTTGTCTGTCTGTTTGTCTGTCCGTCTGTCTGTTTGTTCCGGCTAATCTCTGAAACGGCTGGACCGATTTTGACGGGACTTTTACTGGCAGATAGCTGATGTAATAAGGAGTAACTTAGGCTACCTTTATTTTAGAAATTTTATTTATTTTTATTAATATAAATAAATAATAAAAAAAAACTATTCCGCGCGGAAGAAGTCGCGGGCACAGCTAGTATAGAGTATAGAGAGGTTCGACGTGCGTAGTGGTGAATGACGCGACTTTGACGCCAACGCTCGTGGGTTCGATTCCCGACACAGGAGAAACATTTGCATGGACGAAAATATCTGTTTGTCTTGGTCTGAGTGTTTTTAAGAGAGGTAGGGAGCATCAAAGTGGTCCGCCTGAGGAAGTACTTCCACTTCACAGAAAACCGCAGCCAAAATTTCAGCTCTTTATAGTGTTGTTGTGTACCTGCGTGTGAGTGAGGTCACCAGTAAGCTCCTAAGGAGTTGCTGTGTTAGCAGTAGAGGTGGCATCGCGCGAGTGTGTTACAAGCGTCTATAGCTTACGGTAACCGCTTCACATCAGGTGGGCTTGTATTTTTTTTATACAACGTCGGAAGGCATACAAGCATACGGCCCACCTGATATAAAGCGGTTACCGTAGCCTATGAATGCTTGTAATACATTAAGTCTGTGCGCCCTACATGTTTGTATGTACAACGTAAACTACTGGGAATTGAATTTAGCTTTGGCCATCCAAAACTTTCCTAAATTAATTCCATCAGAGTCAAAGTGCTGAAAGGGCAACTAACCGATATACCTATATCCTGTGTAAGGGTATCGATATCCATGAGTTTCAGATTATATTTCATGAGATAATCATGAATCTGATATTGGCAAAGATAATAAAACAAATACATATATTAGAAATTTGAAACAAAAAACTTTTTGAAGTGATAATTTCTTATGGGAGGGTAAACCGCATCGTTACGTAACGCGTTACGGTGCCAGTCTGTCTGGCTCCACTTTCTCTCACGCATACGGTAGCAGATTAGTTTAAGTTATCACTTCTGTCAGGCGTCCCGAGACGCACACGTTTTTGAAGTGATAACATCTTATGGGAGGGTAAACCGCTTCGTTATGTAACGCGTTACGGCGCCAGTCTGTCTGGCTCCACTTTCTCTCACGCATACGGTAGCAGATTAGTTTAAGTTATCACTTCTGTCAGGCGTCCCGAGACGCACACGTTTTTGAAGTGATAACATCTTATGGGAGGGTAAACCGCTTCGTTATGTAACGCGTTACGGCGCCAGTCTGTCTGGCTTCCCTTTCTCTCACGCATACGGTACCGGATTAGTTTAAGTTATCACTTCTGTTGGGCGTCGCGAGACGCACACATTTTTTTGTTTTATACATTTTCGAGAATACGAGACGCGAATTATAGACGAGCTCGTTAACTCAGTCGTGAATGACGCGACTTTAACACCAACGCTCGTAGATTCGATTTCCACAAAGGACAAACATTTGTGTCCATGAACATGTCTGTTTGTACAGGTCTGGGTGTGTTAAGAGAGGTAGGGCGCATCAAAGTCTGGGGTAGTAATCCACCTCACAGAAAAACGCAGCCAAATACAACTCCCTAGAGAGCTGTTGTGTTCCTGCGTGCGAGTGAGGTCACCAGTAAGCTCCTAAGGAGTTGCTGTGTTAGCAGCAGAGGTGGCATCGCACGAGTGATACTTAATTTATTTACAGACGCAGGATGATGACCACGTTGTACCTTTCCGACCACTTGAACGGCTTCTTTTGAACTGTGTGCGTACACTTTGTCATTTAGCTTATTGTAGTGCTCTTCAATCGTGATTTTTTTTTTAATCAGTAAAGAGGATATCTCTGAGCCTTTCACCTTCGTATCGGGACAGAAGGCATTTTGATCGATCCACTCTCTTCAACTGTAGGATTTAGGGCATGTCCTGTAATATCGACGATAAGCGCCGAGCTTTAGGACTTGTTTCATTATATTTTTCTTTTAATGAATCTTCATTTCTCGAGATAAGATGTTTTGTTTTCTAATGGAGTTTCGGTAAATTCTGGCTTTAACTGAATTAACAGCCTTTGTAGTTCTAACAGCACGCGGTCGCCCCGATCTTTTATGGTCTTCAACAGAGGAAGTGTTGGTATATCTGTCGATAGTACGATATACGAACATGTGGCTGATGTCAAGCTTTTGAAGTGTCTTAAATAGGACCGACGACTCCACGCCCACTTTGTGCAAGGCAATCACTGCAATCCGATTTTCTTTACCAACGTATTTCATATTGCAATTTGATAATAAACACGAAAAAAGTATGTAAAACGGCGGGAAATCGTTTTTAACATAATAAACGCGTTCCAAAGTCAAAATTGCGTGCTTCGGAGGGGACGTTAAGCTGTCGGTCCTGGAAGTTGTCGATAGATGACAGTCGTTAAACTAAGTCAGTGGCCATCGAGCGGCTTGAAAACACTGGCCTATATAGTATGCTCTAAACCTCTTCGGTTGAAGGGAGACTCGTGCCCCTACAGTGGAATGAATAAGGCTTGATGTGATGAAATTCAAAATAATTAGTGTTGAAAAAAAAAGTGCTAATTATACAGTATTTATGGCCAGACTAGTTATATGTATATATATTTTTTAAGCTGTACTTGGCACGAGTGCAAGCTTTCAACATGGCCCACGTAGGTACTTGGCAGGAGAATAAAGTTTTGGTCTGCCCTGCATGCATGACAGGAGAGTAACATTTTCAGTGTGGCTCGTGTACCCCATCTTTACATTTTTTTATACAACTAGAGTGGCAAAACCATGTGGTCCGCATTAGATGGTAAGCGGTCACTGCAGCCTATTGACGCTCGCAACACCACGGGGATGTTACTCGCGCGCTGCCAATAATGTGACCTAAAGCTGTTTCGTCACAGTACCCAGTAATTTCTCTGCCATATCTCACCCTTCAAACCGGAACACAGCTATATAAATATAGCTGCTTGGCGATAGAAATAGGTGAGACAGAGGTACCCACGCAGACGACTTTTGAACAAAGTCTCCCTCTGGTAAACAACATGTACACATTTAAACTTGGAAAGTAAATCGGATCAATTAATTAATAGTATTACTTTGCGGAAGTTCAATTTACAAGCGATTAGATTTATACTTCTTCATGTGCCTACCTAGCCTAGTGTGCCTACCCAGCCTAGTGTGCCTACCCAGCCTAGTGTGCCTACCCAGCCTAGTGTGCCTACCCAGCCTAGTGTGCCTACCCAGCCTAGTGTGCCTACCCAGCCTAGTGTGCCTACCCAGCCTAGTGTGCCTACCCAGCCTAGTGTGCCTACCCAGCCTAGTGTGCCTACCCAGCCTAGTGTGCCTACCCAGCCTAGTGTGCCTACCCAGTCTAGTGTGCCTACCTAGCCTAGTGTGCCTACCTAGTCTAGTGTGCCTACCTAGCCTAGTGTGCCTACCTAGCCTAGTGTACCTACCTAGCCTAGTGTGCTTACCTAGCCCAGTGTACCTACCTAGCCTAGTGATTAAAGAATTAATCTACTGGTCACTGTTTCGAATCCTGGTGTGCACATGTATCACAAAATTGATGTTTACAGATTACATGTGTAATAATCACGTGCTGGACCCGCGCCACAAGAAATTACTTTTCTAAAGACCTGTGACCTAACCCAAGAAAGGTCTCGTTTTCCCTCCCCCTTCGGGTTGTGAAGGTCTGATCGCAGTCACTCAACGTCAAAATCAGTATTTTCGCCAAATCCTTAGGCTTAGATAGCGGCTCCCGTCAATCCTATTGGATTAGGAAACGTAATAACACTAGCAATAAGAAGAAGAATGCATTTTTTTTACAAACGCAGATAAGATAAAGATAAAAATACTTTATTTGCCATTGCGGGCGCTTAGACACGTCACGTGTCACGTTCCGCCTGAGCCGAGCGTGCGAGCGAGAGCGGGGAACAAGCGATAGAGAAGCACGATCGGCCTAAGCGCTCTGCTTGTGACACATCTATCTCTCTTCCACTCCATCGGCCGATGCGTCCGAGTAGAAGAGAGACAGCGGCAGCACACAACCTACTCGTGAACTGTTTTGTCAACTGTTGAATGTTTTCTTATGACGTTATCACGTAAAATTATTGTCCGTAAACCGACTTTACAGACAACCATTTTTTTTTAAATCTAATAACAGAGGTAATCACTATAGCAAAAAAGGAACTTAATCACAGGAATAAACCCCCTTAAAAAGAACCCGCCACTAATTTGTAAGTTAGCTGGGGTTTCTAGTGAGGTGGAGGCACTTCCCCAGTCGTTCGATTCGATACACGCTACCTTGCTTTCGCCAGACTCTGTTATTCAGCCAGGTGCACCTCGTGCATATAAGTTGTTATTTTCTAAAGGTGATAGCGAGCTACACCACAACATAAAATACATTCATTTGTTCCTTCATTCAATGAACGGAAAAATATTTCTGACGATCGACGAATAGCAACAAGGGGCATTCGCTATATAAAACTTTGTCCGTGTATTTATAGACTCCAATACCACTTGATCGATTGTGCTATTTATGGGTCATGATGAGGGTGCCCAACCTTCAGTTTCCTACTTTACGGGAGGTCCCGTTCTTTCAACTATGAATTTGGGTGTGTTCCAATATTTACCAAATTAATCCGGCAACTTTTAATGTCCGATATTTTTAGGGATCCGTACTGAAATTTAAAAATAAACCTTTGTGATTTCACTCAGTTCGGAAATCCGTCATAATCCTACCTTTTAAAAATCGAAAATAACTATATATTCTTCTTCTTCTTAGGATTATTTCGTTTTCTAATCTATTAGTGTAGTGCGACGTGCGAACGAATACAGTCGTTTCCCGCCTATGGGTTTTGAACAACTCATAGCTAACGAGTTCTTGGCGTTCATACAACACGCCATCGACACTATGGACGAATGTATGATGAATGTTAGCATCATGTGCATCTGTAAGTCTACCTTCAGTGAAGACGAGATTACATTGGCAAGTACCACCTGCTTGGGATCCAGTCCTAAAAATAATCAAGTCACAAACCCAGAGATCTACTAAAAAACCTTCGGACACTGTGAGCGCTTTTTGTGTGAATCGGAACATATATAATTAATCCATCCATGTCGGTAGATGTAATAATTGAATAACTAATGTAAGACAAATATCACCTTAGTCTTCCTGCGACCACGGACGCTGCAAAGCGTTCGAAACGTCAGGTTCAACAAAATAAATAAAACACGCGATACTTCCGTTAAAATATGTTTAATTCAACGTGTAACAATCGCGAAAAAAAAAAAAAAATTACTAAATATCTCCGAACTACAAAGAATAGTTTCACTTACGCTATACAAAATATATTTCTTCAATTCAATTCTTGAAACTTTTAATTTTTTTGTGGTAAGTAATCGTTGTATAACTTACTATTTATGTGTCCAAGAACTATACTGAACGACTGTAATGAATGAATGAACGTGGTGCTTAGTAATGCTTCTTTAACACCAACGTTCGTGGTTTTGACTCCCATTCAGACTAACATTTGTATTCATGAACATGTTTGTTTGTCTTGGTCTAGGTATTTTTAAGGTAGGGCGCATCAAGCTTATCTGAGAAAGCACCTCCACATTATAGAAAACCGCAACCAAATCCCTTGAGGGTTGTTACGAGTATGTGCCTGCGTGTGAGTGAGGTCACCGGTAAAAATTTAGAGCTGCTGTGTTAGCAGCAGAGGCGGCATCGCGTGAGTAGTCATAGGCTCGTTATATAAGGCATTACGTCACTATTGTATGCCTTCCGACTATATATATAAAGAAATGTTACGTTTACTCATATAACAATAATTTAGAAGTGGTAGGTAAGTGATAGATTTATCTTACTATTTATATATCAAACAGCTGTACTGAACTCTAGTGCACGAGTCCAATTCGCTCTTGACCGTTTTTGTTTTTTTTTTTGATGCTGTTATTTATTTTATTTCACAACTAGCTACTCGACCCAGCTTCGCACGGGTGATCCAATCGTTACCAAATTTCATAGGATCACCTGCTGGGCTAACCTGAAGATTCACTGAAAATTTCATCGAAATCTGCTCAGCCGTTTTTGAGTCCATAGAGGACATACAGACAAACATTAATTTTTATATATATATATAGATTATTTGAGACATGAAACTATTTTTAACAGGCTTTTACTACTTTCATTATTGTGGTGTACGTACAGGCAGATGATCAATAAAACAGAGGTGAGTATTTACTTTTTAAAATTGAACACGGAATTATGAAATATGCATTGCGTAACGGCACTGGTCAACTGTCTTTCTATTTTAATAAAATGTCCAACCACACTAAACATACCTTCTTCTACTACTGACTGAAATGGTTTTGAGTAGCTTGGGTGATTAGTGGAGGCGAGTATTTTCAAACCGCCCGAAAGTCACTTAATTTAACGACTGCTATCTATCCATAACAACCGAGACCGACGACATAGCCCTCCAAGCACGTAGAAGCTCGAGATAAATAAACTTAACTATAGATAAACTGTTTTCGACGTTACTTAACGCCATCAAGCACCTTGAAATGCTCAAAAAAATACTATTTTGTTTATTTGAGAATCAAACATATTTTAACACGCTTTTGCTATTGTGACAAACAGGCAAATGAACAAACAAGTACACAGGTGATAATAAATATATAGTTTTTAAAATTTGATACGAAATCCTGGAAATAGGAAGCGGACCATATTTCTACATTAATGAAATGCTCAAGGAATATTTTATTTATTTGAGAATCAAACCAATTTTTAATACAATTTTATTATTATATCAAACAGGCAGATGATCAAACAGGCACAGAGATCAGGATGTAAGTATTTAAAATTTGATACGAAACTATGGAAATACGAAGCGAACCAAGTTTCTACATTAATGAAATGCTCAAAGAATAACTCGTATTTATGTGAAAATCGAACCAATAATTAAACCCGCTTTTATTATCGTGCCAAACAGGCAGATTAACAATCAAGCACTCATGCAAAATCAAGTGAGACCAAAATAATTTAGTATTTAAAATTCGATACAGAACCTCGTAAATAAGCGCTGTCAAGCGGACCAGGTTTCTGCTTTTATGAAACGCTCAAGGAATATTATTTTGTTTGTTCAGTTCAGTGGTTCAGAAATAAACAAAACATGATACATATGTATTATAAAACAATGTGACAGTGAACTAGGTCAAAGAAAACCTTATATTGAAAAGTTTCGCTTTAATTTAGGACTAATTTAATAACAAATTTCATTCTGTAATTAATTATGTAAAATGAAGGAACATTAATGTGAATATGTCGGGAGGGAAACAAGAATAAGTTTTTTGTAGGAGGCATACAAGCATACGGCCCACCTAATGTAAAGCGGGTACTAACACCTATTAACGCTTGTAATATATTAAGCATCACTCACGCGATGCCTCCTCTGCTGCTTACACAGCGACTCCTTGGAAGCTTACTGGTGTCCTCACTCACGACAGGAACACAACAACCCTCTAGGGAATTGTTATTTGGCTGCTGTTTTCTGTGAGGTACTTTCCGAGACGGTCTGCTTTAATGCGCCCTACCTCTCTTAAAACATCCAGACCAAGACAAACAGACATGTTCATGCACACAAATGTTTGCCTTGTGTGGGAATCGAACCCACGAGCGTTGGTGGCCAAGTCGCGTCATTCACGACTGAGCCACCGAGCTCGTCAGAAGTAACAGAAGTAAGACGCATTAAAGTAGCCCGGCTAATAAACTTTCTTCTTCTTAGCGCTGTCCCGCGTCTTAATCCATTAATTGTAGCGGGGTCCGCTACCTGAGCCTGAGGATTTGGAGTATATCAGATTCACAACCCAGGTTAGATGACACGTCTTTCAAAATATAATTTGTGGTCTGGTGGATTTCCTTACTATATTTCCTTCATCGTTGAATAGAATAGAATAAGATTTATTGCAGTAAATGTGGTTGCTTACAGGTGATGGATATATAATTTTTGACTCACACTTTTAGTCTTAGGAGACATGCAACAGACATGTAAAGTCACTACCTCATAAAATCAGAGTGTAAATTAAATTATAAACATTAATTGATATTGTGCTATTCAATATCCATAAACCCATAAAATAGTACAGTTTCTCCCTCTATTTCTCTGCACTGACATTTTGGCCTCTAGAAATAAAACTATAAATGCGATTGAGATGCGGTTTTCACCAGAAAGTCAAACTAAATTGCATCTTTCTAATGGTATCAAAATGGAGTTAATTTGATAACCGGAAGTATTTAAAAAAGTACATTTTGTACTTCCAGGTTGTAATTACAGTCATCGGTCATTTGTATAGAACAGTAATAACAAAAGCGTAAAAGTAGTGGTGGGATTTGCGCGAAGCGCGAACTCCTGCACTTTAGGTACATAATAATCATTCAAATTTCAAACATGTTGAGTTGAGCTATTGTTGAGATGTTGAGCAAGTGATAATTATAAATCTGTGGATAAATCGAAAATCACGAATTTAGTGGCATATGCCCAGACGAGGATTCGAACCCGGGGACGTAGGATTATAGGCCGGTTCATTACTTCCACTGGGCTATCACTGCACACTATAAAGTACCCCACAGAAAAATGTAGTCAAATAACAATTCTATTGAGAGTTCTTCTAGGGGCATGCATGAGGGGCGTATACGTTTGAATGTAATTTAATCTAATTTGCATTGTGCGATTTCAGAACAGTGAATAAAAAACTGGCCTCAGGATCAACTGGATCAACTGGGCACAGGATCGTATCCTGGCATGTACCACTAAAATCGGGTTTTTGAATTTAAACACATATTTGTAATTTTCACTAACTCGGCGGTGAAGATAAATATTGTGAGGTAACCCACAAGTCCAAGTAATTTATATTTTGACAGATGATTTGATAGATGTGTAGACCTTACCTAAGGAAAGTTTGATTATTCCTCTAGGTTGCGGAGGTCTGAAGGCAGTCGCTTCATGTAAAAATCAGTATCTTCGCCAAATCCTAAGGCGTAGGTAGCGGACCCCGCCAATCCCAATGGATTAGAAAACGGGATAACCCTAAGAAGAAGAACATAAATCTCCTTCTTCTTAGCGTTATACGGTTTCCTGCTTCCGCCACCAATTAGTTCATGCGATTCAATCAAATGTAATTCGATATAATTGAATTTAGCCGACATGTAGTCAAATAATTTAAATTTTAGTTAGATAATTAAAAAAAAAATACCTGAAAATACAGCAGAATCTTGCACAATGCGTTTCCAAGAAACCACGTCTCAGTGACATCCCACAGCACCGTCGGAGGCATACAAAACAAAATCACCATAAAGTCAGCCACGGCTAAATTCACTATGAAATAGTTCGTAACTGTCCTCATCGAGTGGTTCCTGTACACGGCTACACACACTAACGCATTCCCGACCAATCCCATAACAAATACCGCAGTGTGAGTGCCTATCAACACCCATTCGTACGTCTGCGGATAGATGTAATCATTCAACATTGCAACGTAATCTTCTCTAGTCAAGTTACAAAATTCTTTATCACCAATACACTCTTCTTCCGTGACGTTAAGTTTCGTTTTCGTATCATATTTGAATTCTTCATTAGTGACCACATGTTCAGTTGTTTCTGCTACTTGGTAAATATTGAATTTCATGTCATCGTAGTCAAATTCGTTGCCGGCTCTTTTCCTCTTACTTGTATCTTCGCTCCCATTAATATTAAGAACATCGTAATCATCAGTGATGTTTGCGGCATTAGTTTGCGCTAAAATTAGACTTATGACTAGAACGAAATTCATATTCCTGCACATGTTGATTGAGAGATCTCGTTTGTTTTTCTTTCCGGCGTGTTTCTAAAGATTGTTCTGTAACAAAAGAAAACAACATCCGTTAACTAAGCTATTTTAAACTGTAACTACGTAGATATCGTGTTTAGTGAAATAATTTCTGAAAGTTATAAACACTGTTAATTTAGTGGCAGATGACAAATGAGGAATTTATTTTGCTAAATTACTTTCTATTTGTCTGTACGTTCACGTCAAGTCCCTTGGGAGTTGGCAGAGAGAACCGACAGTCACATGACTTGGTTCTCTCCCCCCCCCCCCACCCCTTTCATTGACATTCATGGCTTTTTTAAATTCACGTCGGGTGGCATTAAAGCAGACGGGCTGCTTTGATGCACCCTACCGCTCTTGAAACAACCAGATGATGTTCATGCGCACAAATGTCAGTCCTGTGTGGGAATTGAACCCACGAGCGTCGGTGTCAAAGTAGTGTAACAGCACGTTTCACCACTTCGCCACCGAGCCCGTCAAAAGGGAGCTCACTTAGGGCTCCTGACAATTAAAACACGCAAAGGAAACCGCAGCCAAATAACAACTTTTTAAAATACAAGGAGTATCGAACGCGTTACTACTCGTGCTGTAACACAGCAGCTCACAGCAACAACAGGATCATAGTGGTAATCTCACTCACTCGCAAGAACACAAACAATCCTTCAGGGAGTTTATTTATTTATTTAATACTTTATTGACCACAATACAGTTGGTTCAAAAGTCGCACTAAATGATAATTGCATTCTCTACCAGTCAACCATCGGGAGTGGAGAATAAACGCGATTGCGGTTTTTATTAAAATAAAATATTCGACCCCATAAAGATATTGTTCTTTATAGTCACCTAACATAAATATAATAATACATAAATAATTACGCTAATACATATACAACCACAATAATATATACAAAATCGTAGTAATACATACATATTTTCTCTATAAATAATATAATATATACTAATAGAGTTGTTATTTGCTTTTATTTAAGGCGGTAATTCTTCCTAAATCGGAATGCTTTTATGCCCCCTTCCTCTCATATGTGTATGTAGGGGACTCTCTTAGGCTCTGTAGGCTACGGTAACTGCTTACAATCTGGCAGATTCTATGCTTATTTGCCACCGTAGTGGTATGAAAACATAACATACTCAAAGTGATTGTAAAACGAAGAGAGTCATGCCTTTTCTTGTCATACGTAATTGAAAAGCCACAAACATCCAAGAAGATATCTTTTCGATTAATCTTAGGATCTATTCAATCCCTTAGTACATAGATTGAAATTTAAATCGGTATAGACTAATTCCAGGTTTCGTATGGATTACCTAAGTTCATAATAACATGCCATAATTACGAACATATTGGACATTTTAAACATTGCCTGGATAAGCTTTGTAATTATATGGCATAATTGGGTGTTTCGTGCAATGACTGAATTATAAACTCCACCGGTAACATAAACAACTATGAAGAAATGAAAACACGAAATTCTTAATCCCGAATCCAGTATAATTAAATAAACATTGGTCAAAACATCGCGCCCTACATCCATTAGCGACCAATGTAAACAAGGGATTACTCCGATTTGAATGCAAACAAATTATATCGATGACCTCGATGTAATGGTTAGCGCGGGAAAGTTATAAATGAGTTGTTATTGTGTTCTTTTTAATTATAAAAACAACTCTACATTATACTCTGCACTGAAAGTAATGTATTTTAAAAATCGACGCTTTTCTACTGATGCTCTTTATCAGGTATGTGACCTTTTATCTGTTCCAAAGTTGTACGTGGTCAATAAAATTCTGGCAAAACATAAAAATCTGCATTATCATCCAAATCCTAAAGAGCAAAGATATAA
The DNA here is from genome assembly GCA_947507595.1 of Pyralis farinalis. Taxonomy (NCBI): domain Eukaryota; kingdom Metazoa; phylum Arthropoda; class Insecta; order Lepidoptera; family Pyralidae; genus Pyralis; species Pyralis farinalis. Next base: position 5,501,530 of record OX382282.1, on the reverse strand, counting down.
GTCAGTGGTAAAGGTTCCTTTCGCTAAAACTAGATTTACTCGAGTACAGTACAATGTTCAGTCAGGCTATTTGTACAATGAAATCAATAGGCAAGTTGAAATATACCCTAAAACTGTCCATGAATGCAAAATCAGTGTTATAGACTGGATAAGGCTCGTAAGCTATGACGATGTGGAGGGTATGTCGAGTTGCGTGAGATAAAAACTGTGGACCTATGTAGTTTCCCGTTCGGTACATTGCGGCGTAGGAAACTACATAGGTATATATAATGACGAAAAGGTAAACTAACGACCAAGTTTAAATTTGTAAATAGGTTTTCAAAAGAGATACTTTTAAATTAGAGTGAATTGTACACATTGTTTGTAAGCTACTTTATATATTATGAAGGTCTACGTAAATGGAAAGTACATGCAATCCGATCTAACCTGCTTTGTGTGCTTCCGCCACCAATTAGTTCATGCGGCCTAGCGTCGGCCGGCACCCACCCACTACTGTTAGTACGTGCTACATGCCGACGCTGCCATGGCTGCTCCGGTAGTCTCTGCTTCAGCTGCTGCGGTCGTCCGCCATCTGGAACAGAATCCGCACGCCCCCACCACCACCGTCGCTGCCACGACTGGCCTGGTCGTCGCTGCGACACGTGTTTCGCCTCTCCACGAGGCATCATCAGGCGTTGTAGACGTTAATCGTAAGAATAACATGCTACAAGTCACGATTATTTCAAAATTAGTGTACATCTGTTTACGTGTTTTACATAAACTCCCACGCTAGGCTAGGCCTGTCCTGTGGGAGTGAAAATAGCTTTAAGTGTTAAAGAAGCGAGTGTGGTGTATGGACGGGGTCTTGCGATGCTCGGTTCCCTTTGCTTACCGCACAAGTCGTTATACAATGTTATTTTTAACATTGTTGATTTTGACATACCATTGAAGCAGCTGAAATAGCTTAAAGCACTCATTACAATCGCGCAGTGGTCTCTTGCAGACAAACTTAGGGTAGAGGAAGAATTACAAACAGGGTTTGCAGAACAAATTGCAAATATACTGTAACGGTGCAAACCCGATTTTCATATTATTTTACGAATATCGATACTACCTGCGTCGTCTGTTAAGGAGAATATGAATTCAGGGATGGTAACACTCTGCCGTCAAGGTGACTTCTTCCCGCGCTTTTGACGAGTGACATTGTTGTTTTACATGAAATTTTTACAATTCAGTATAAAATTATTTTTGTGTGACAATTTAGTGTGACACTTGTGTGACACTTTTTGGAAGACGTGAATAAGTTCATCAAGAAAACCTTGTAAAAATCACTATCGTTTTACCGGTGGTATTTGAATTGGGTTGATTGGGTCTGCGTACCCTTCCCAAGTATTTTTTCAGCACAGTTCCTGAAGCTGGAACATAGAATTAAGATTTTCAAATGGTTCTAAACTGATGACTTGGCTGTATGGGCTAGATCCTTTTACCTTCCCCTCGGGGTTAAAAAGAACCAAAAAATTGGTTGGTTTGGTTTGAGAGAGGCAGATCCCGCCTTTTTTGTGGACGCAGTACACAGAGGAAGCATGGAAAAATTATCTTAAACATGACTGTGTGTGTCTGAATTCCTTTTTTTGTTAGTAATAAACTCAGGCATGCAATGTGGCTTTTGAACAGAGAAGTGACACTTCGATCCCAGTCCTGAAGACTAAATATATGTGGGTTGCTCGGGAGACATGGCGTCAACTCTGACCTTTCAATTTTCAATACCGGGTAAGTCTGAATAGTTTGCATTTCGTGAGACGGAGGATATTTTCATTCCCCGGTGATTTGATGTCGAGAATCTAATGGTTAATTTGTTTGTTCGCCGCAGACTATGAGTTCGGTCGCAAGTACCGTCTAATTCGGCGGCGTAATGCGGGTTACTGGTCGTCTACAAGTCTACCTAACAGGGAATGCGCAGCGCTGGTTTCTCCTTGTCATAACACCCGAAGCCCCGTTTGCAATCAAGTCAGATCGTTCCAATGCTTCGAATCTTCTATAGTGTTAACTTCTTTCCTTTTCTTAAGATAAACGTTTGACCCAACAGTACACTCAAGAAGTAACTAAATCTGTACAAATGTGCACCGGTTTTATAGGGTACATGATTTCATGCATAGGGTATAATAATCTAAACAAGATATAATTTATATAAAAATATGCTGTCCAAATTAAAGAAAACTTGTTTACTCTATAATTATATTAGGATGCGCCATGTAGGATATGGACATCTGTAAGCTAACTTAGTTTGCTATTGATTATGTCTAGAAGCAACTGTAAAGATTAAATATATGATTGCATTTTCTTTATATCAGTTTGTATATTATTTCTTATACCTTCCTGACAGGGTTTGAGTCATGTGGCGCCCTTTTCTTTCTTTTTCTTACCTACAGTCTTTGAGACAGACTTGATCATTAACATACTGGTTCTGGCCTGCGAAATAACTTATAGATACTTAAATTCATATAAACGTACTAACATACATACATATAGATAATACATGTACATAACATATGAAATTATATAATCGTTGTTTTCAGCAGTAAGTGCAACGAGAACTAGTCTATCAATAGAACAGAATTGATTAAATTGAATCTAGGTAAGAATGGACTGAATTAAAACTGCAAACAGTTTGTGCATTTCGGATTGTTAACGACAGAGCATTCCAAAGCACAGCTTGCACTGGAAATGATTTCGAGTAATAATGGGAACAGTATGATGGCGTTATGAAGGGCAAGAGCGCTGTGAATAGAATGACCCTGCGATCCATCACGAAAAGATAAACGCTAATTCAAATATTCGGCCGATAAAAGCCTTGGTGTTATCTAGCACAACCAATATCGTTACGTGGGTATTATCCACCGCACAGCAAATTTCATTTAAGACTTATAAAAGAGCAATATTTATGCTATGACCGGGGCGGAAATCAGATTGTTTAATGTATTAAGTATATTATTTTTGTAAAGGAAAGCACTTAACGGTTGTTCAACTAGGTGTTCTAGGACTTTAGATATACCTAAAAAGCAATGGCAATAGGTCGATAGTCAGAAAATGAAGACGGGTTCGATTACCAAAGCATTTATTCGACTCAGATGGAAAAAATCCGGAGACGATGGATTTATTTAGGATGAATATAATACTAGAAAGAATGGTGTTAAGGATGGGCAAGAAGAAGAGCGACTAATGCTGTCATCCCCTATGGCAATAACAAAGAAAAAACAAAAAAGAAAGGAAACAAATTTTGGAAATAAAGTTACATATTAAACTTAAATTTTTTTTTTTTTTTTTCCTTAGCAATCCAACGCGGGAACGCTGCCTGCGTTATGGGTACCTTACCCAAAGGACCCAATTTTTTAAATATTTTTTAATAGTTTTAGTTTAGGTAATTTTAGTTTGTAGTTGTATTTTTAATTAGGACACTATTATTATTATATTTATATTAATAAAAAGAATATATTATATTACCAATATAATATTTAACTTAAATTAATTACACATTTCAATCAATGCCAAAGTATCCCAAATAGGTCTTCACTCAGCATATGCCATCTCGCGAAGTGCCATGACGACGTTGGTATTCTGTGGACACCATTGACATGAAACAGGTGCTCTACAACGAGCAAACTATAACTCCTGTCTGACGTGGTAACAAATTTAGCTTTAAAACAATAACACTATGTGTTTGTAACATTTCTTTGTATTTATATTTTATGGGAGCGATAAATAATGTAAGACTATTTTATATATATATAAATTTATACACGTAATCTATAAATGTTATTATGAATAACTACTGAGTAGTTATTCAATCATCTGGACGCTAAATAACAAAAGCAACCAAGGAATGTCGCTATGTTATGGTTTGGACAGATTACGCAGTCCCCCAGTGTTCAGGATTTACGTTTAGTCAATTGTTTTTAGAAAATAGGTATGATGTACTCTTATTTTAAAAACACCAAGAAGCGAAGTGCAACATCTCGTCTCAATGTTAATCAAATTATTGTTGTTTATATAAGATGATGTGAGAACAGGGAAACAAAATTAGAACAAAAATTCTGAACACGATGGGACACTTTTATAGTTCGAGCTACCAATCACAGACCAACTACAGTGTCAGCATAATTCAACTTATCAAACTGATAAAGAACCTTCAATCTTAGTAGCAATGTTTAAGAACATACGAGCGGTGTTTCACGAACCTCATCCCCCATCGACCGCACTTCCAAATTTCTTATCTAATCCATTTGTTCAATATTAACATTCTTAATTTTAATTACAGGTGAAAGCTATTAAATGTGTTTATTTGAGGGTTTTAATTCTAGTACAATAAATTTAGTTTTCAAATCAAACCATAATACATATGTTAAAGATTGATTTGATTTACAGCTATATTTGTTTCTTTCGGTTTTATATCTGTAAGACATCGGCATATAAGTGATATTTCAGTTTATAGTATAGATCAAGTAAGTCAGCAGTTTAAAGAATGAAAAGTAAGGGACTGAGTACAGAGCCTTACGAGACGCCGTTGCTAAAAAGAAATTGTTACGAACAGTTTTTTTGTACCATTACTTTGAGTAACTTCTATTTACTGTATACGATTAGACAAGTAGCAAGAGATCCATTTTGTTGCGATATCATCAAAACCGTAATATATTAGGTTGGCTCTAAACAACTTTATTTTAATGGTGCCAAAAGAACGAGAATTTAGTAGAACCAAAATTGTTCCCTGTCCTACATCTTCAGCCAGCACATCATCAATAACGTCCAGAAGTACAATTGAAGTATTCCTACCTGCTGTTAAGCCAGATTGTTTATTGGGTAAAATATTATTAATAGTTATTTAATCTCCCATTTGCATACAAACTATCTTCTCTAACATTTTAGGCATGAAAGTTAATATGCTAATATATTTCAGCTCCTATGATAATTTTCGGGACAGGTTTAACCAAAGTTTCTTTCTATAATTCCGGTAAAGCTCAAGTTTCGATTCATTTATTGATGATAGAAGTAATAACACCTAATATTTGTGGCAACGTCAACAGAATCATGTTTAATATTGCCATCATGTTCAGTAATGCTTTCTACACTTTGTGTATTTGTCGGGAGCTTTTAATACTTTTGAGTACAGTCGATCCATCTATCCAATTCAAACCAAATACCGAGCCACTAAATCTATTTAATTTTAAAAAAGCTAATATTGAACTACTGTCATTATCAGGCACGTTAAGGAAATGTTTAATAAAGCGATCTGGATCACATTGATTTTTTACAACACTAAAGTTTCAAACAAGCGTACGGTTTGCCTAGTGGTAAGCAGTTACAACACTAGGGGTGTCACTTGTCCGTTGCCGACGTTGAGAAAACCTTTCACGCCTTTCTTTACCCTAGAGACTACATCATATGGTTCTACATGATGTAGTCTCTAGGGTAAAGCTGGGCAGGAAGTTCATTCCACAACTTAAGAGTTTTAAGTTTTGGAAAAGTTCTCTAGAACCGCACTTGTCTAATTTTTAAGTTTGGCTAGCAGATCCCACCAATCGTAATAGATTATGAAACGTGATAAAGTTAGGAACAAGAAATTCGCAGTCGTTTTTAAATTGTGTACTTGATAATACATTACATTTATGAATATTTTGTTTGATAGTTAATAGATTTAGGCGTTATTTTGCGAAAGTCAAATTTACATGCAATTTGATCTAACCTGCTTTGTGTGCTTCCGCCACTTCATGCAGCCTAGCGCCGGCCGACACCCACCCACTACCGTTAGTAGATGCAACATGCCGACGCTGCCGACGGTAGTCCGTATGAACTAATTGGTGGCGGAAGCACACAAAGCAGGTTAAATCAAATTGCATATTTTGTTTGACAATACTTACTACCTCATAGATATACAATGTGGACAACGTCAGTTACTTCAATCTTTAACAGAGCAGTTTACAGATTTTTTTTTTATTCTACGTGGGGAGGCATATAAGCATACGGCCCACCTGATGATGATGTAAAGCGGATACCATAGCCTATTAACCCTTGCGATATATTAAGTATCACTCGCGTGATGCCTCCTCTGCTGCTTACACAGCAACTCCGTGGGAGCTGGTAACCTCACTCACACGCAGGAACACAACAACACTATAGTCAGCGATACCGAAGATGAACGTAGTAGAGAATATTTAGAGTTGCTGGCATTTCACGGTATTCTCCCGGCACATACCTTACCCACCCGTGGTGGAGCATGTTTAGATCACGTAAACTTAAAAACTAAAGCGCCAGCTGTTACTCTTGTTATGGACTGTCCTTTAACTGATCATCATCCTGTCCTACTGTCACTATCTGCAAAAAAGGTAGTTAATCGTAGAATTGCGACGAGAAAGGTCATTGATCACTCAGCACTAGCTGAAGCTATGAAAAAGATAGATTTTTCTCCTATACTTCAATCACGTGATACTGAATTTGTAGCCACCTATTTTGTCGACTCGCTCAAAAGTTGTATCGCGTCAAGCACGAAAGCAGTAAATTTACCCCGACGTAAGAATATTATCCAGCCTTGGATAACAACAGGACTCTTGCGCTGTATGCGTCACCGTGATAACCTACACAGAAAGGTTAAAGCCAACCCGCTAGACGAAGCACTTCTTGTCACTTATAAGCGATACCGTAACTTCTTAACGAAACTCCTAAAAAAACTAAAGAGACAGCATGATCGACGCGAATTAACTAATGCTGGCTCAAACTCCAAACAGATCTGGAAGTCTATACGCAATATCACCAACACGGAAAAACATCACACAGATCTTGATGAATTGTTGAGCATTAAAACCACGGCTATTGAGTCTGTGAATTATGTTAACGACTACTTCTCTTGTGTGGGAGAATCGCTTGCCAGCAAGATCCCTACTGACACAACTGGCCCAAGAAATATTCCCGCTTCAGTAAGAGCTGGCTCATTTGTGATGGATGACGTGGATGAGGATGAGATAACAAGCCTTATTGACTCCCTAAAAAGTGACGCGGCTTCGGGTTGGGATGATATTTCACCTCTCTTTCTCAAATACTACAAAAAAATTATAGTTCCACCATTAGTTCATATTTGCAACCTGTGCTTTCAAAACGGTATATTTCCGAGGGTGTTCAAGATAGCTGAGATTCGACCCGTATACAAGGCTGGAAGTAGAGATCGTGTAGAAAATTATCGACCAATCTCCATCTTAACTTCCCTCTCTAAAATCTTGGAGCGCGCCATAAATAGAAGACTGATTAACTATCTCGAAAATAATAAATTGCTATCATCAGCTCAATTTGGTTTCCGAGGAGGCAAATCAACGGCACAAGCTGTTGAAGATCTAACTAGCAATGTACTGAAGGCTCTTGACTCTAACCTAAAATGTCTAGTTGTCTTCCTTGATTTAATGAAAGCCTTCGACACGGTCTCTATACCTAAACTACTACTGAAACTCGAGGCTCTTGGTGTGAGAGGCACGCAACTAGACCTGTTTCGTGATTATCTCTCTAATAGAATTCAGCGTGTCAAAATCGGTCGCCATATAAGTACGGATCGAACATTGAAGTTTGGTGTCCCGCAAGGTAGTATCTTGGGCCCGAGTCTGTTCCTTACTTACATAAATGATCTCTGTAATCAAACACTTATAAACGGAAAAATTATATCCTTTGCCGATGATACCGCCCTAATATTCACAGGAACGAACTGGACCGCAGCTTTTGAATCCGCACAAAGAGGATTAAATCAAGTAGGAATATGGTTACAGGATAATATGCTTACTTTAAACACCACCAAAACGAACTACATGACTTTTGCAATAAGAAACTTAACGCTTCCGGATCCGAAGCTCCATCACTTGATTGCTCACTCTCAATCGTCTGTTATGTGTGACATAGGTACGTGTGATTGCCCTAAGCTGAACGCAACTAGTCATACCAAGTATTTGGGAATTACAATTGATAATCAATTGAACTTTAGACAACACATTGCCTTTCTGGCTGCACGCGTTAGAAAGCTTTTATATGTCTTCAAACAGCTACGCCATGTCGCCGATTCTAAAGTGCTTAGGGTAGCATATAGTTCTTTATGCCAATCGCTAATCCTCTACTGAATTACTTCATGGGGAGGTGCGGCTAAGTCGCATCTCATTATCCTAGAAAGGGCACAAAGAGTGATACTAAAAGTGTGCAATTTCAAGCCATTTAGATTCCCTACTGCCGAATTATATAGACTGTACAACGTGCTTACGGTGCGTCAACTTTTTATACTTTATACAGTACTTAACCAACACTCGCGTATGAGTTACAACCCGACAACTGACAGACGAAATGACAGACTTCAACTACAGATTCCCATTCGTAATACGGTATTTGCCCAAAGATTCTCAAGCTTCCTCGGACCTTTTCTTTACAAAAAAATTAACCCTAAATTGAAAATCTATGCCTTAAATAAATACAAATGTAAGAAAGAATTAACTACGTGGCTAAAATCCTTAACTTACCTTGAAACAGAAACCCTACTGAAACCTATTTCCTAAACCAATATCTTGTCCTATCTTATTCTGCTCTCATAATGATGTATACAAGTATGCCACTTATGAGTATGCCACTTTTCTACAGAGACACAAATTGTATCATACTCTGAGAGGAGGCCTGGTGACCTGTGATACAGGTTCTTCGGATGCCTAGTTCAGGCGCCAGGTCTCTACAACTTGACACAAATTGTCTATTAAGTATGTGATCCATGTACTCGTCATATAAGTACACCGTTGTAATGTAGAAAGTGTTCAAGACTGTGGAGACAAATAAATTAAATTTTTATTATTATAAATAAATTAAATTTTTATTATTTATTTATTAACACTCTAGGGAGTTGTTATTTGGCTGCGGTTTTCTGTGAGGTGGAGGTACTGCCCCAGACGGGCTGCCTTGATGCGTCCTACCTGTCTTCCAAGGACAAAGGAATGTACACGTATGAATGTTAATGTATGTACACATAAGCCTTACGTACTCGTATTTTTTCTGTACCTTGAAAGTTGTATTGTTCCCCAGAATATTTGCTGTTTGCCTTGGTCTAGGTGTTTTTAAAAAAGGTAGTGCGTATAAAAGCAGCTCGTCTGGGAAAGTATGTTTGCCTCACAGAAAACCGGCGCTAAATAACGAATCCTTGGATAGTTGTTCTGTACCTGTACGAGGTCACCAGTAAGCTCCTAAGGAGTTGCTGTGTTTGCAGCAGAGTTGGCATCGTGCGAGTGATACGTAATATCTCCCGACGTTGTATAAAAAACCCCATTCAATATTCAAAATGTATGTATATGTATATCTTCACCCCAGGTCCCTTGCGGTGTAGGCAGAGAGAACGGAGCGCCATAAGACGCGGTCCTTACACATTTCACTCGCTTCTCTAACATTCATAGCTCTTTTCATGCACTCTTCCTTCCTGGGGCTCCTGATAAAACATGACCAATTTGGTCACGGTAGGTTAGTCTTGTCTTCCTCGGCTACTACATCCTTCCTCTTTCGTATTGTATATCTGTTTCGTCATTCTTGCATCCTGCGTACTTTCTACATGTCCAAACCAATGGAGTATGCCTTTTCTTATCTTAACACCGACACTCTCTTTGAGACCAACTCTCTCTCTCTCAGGCCATCATTAAGAACGCGGTCAGCAAGCGTTATGCCACAAATTTTGCGCAATGCTCTCATCTATCTATTATATTATTCTACTTTCATTCTCTCTCTCTACCATACCCAGCTTTCACTTCCATAAGTTAACGTTGACCACCGCTTTATGAACAGCGAGCTATGCCTTCTGTCTTAGATTTAGATTGCCTAGAAGTTTACCTAATGCTCCATTCAAAAGTCACACATAGAAAGCTATAAGTGCACACATTTACACTCGCACGCAAAACACAAACTGACACTCACTCAAACTCACACATACTCACGCACACATATACACATCCCTTACTCAAAGCTCTCAATAGTTTAGTCTGACAAACGGCGATTTGCCAGACCGGGCAAATTTATCCACGACAATACTTTCAGAGTAAACGTGTTTACATTCAGAGTCTGAGGTCAATATCCAAAACATGTTTTGTGTGTTTAATTCCTCCCTTTGATGTCGATCAAAGTCTCGTTGATATTAAGCAGATAATGTGTTATTCCCGACCGGAATTTGGTTAATGTTAACGAACATTTTAATTCATCTTCGGCAATTACTACATCCTCCAAAGTTTATTCTCGTCAAATCTTGAGAATAAACTTTCTTGAATAATATGTACCTCTTTTCTGATATAATATGATTATAAAGGCATAAAAAAATTAAAAACTGACTTCATTAAAGTCTATACGAGTTCAATATTTTCCACTGGATTCAATGCGTATTTGACACGTGTAATTTATTCCTACTTGCATGATTATCGCAGAGAAATGATTTTACATTTTCTTAAGGTGTGCCTTTACTCGGGACCGGACATTTTTTTTGCGTTCAAACAACTTTGTATGCATGTGCGTTACAACAATGTACTTCCGATTTAGTACAGCTAAGTGCACGTCAAATTTGACACTTTGTACAATTCTTATCTGTACATAATAAGAGTTACTATTGCACTTCGAGTGTCAAACATGATCAGTAGGCCGATTCTACTAAAAAACTGCAACTGCACTGCAGCGCGGCGTGTGTCAAAATGCGTATATTTTGACATTTCATCAAACGTCGCTGCTGTCAGATCGCTTAACGAAACGTCAAAATGTACGCATTTTGCCACACGCCGCGCTGCAGTGCAGTTGCAGTTTTTTAGTAGAATCGGCGTACTGCTCTTAGCTTAGCCCAACAATTCTTGTATTACTCGTATTACCGATGCAGCAGCGATGCTTATCAACTGGACTTGTTACGGTCAAAGTCTACAATATCTAGTTGCCATTTGGCGGGCACTGTTCCTGTTTGTGTTATAAAAAACTGGCGGCATTCCAAGTCCGTTGTCGTACAATTCGATTAGAAATTGTTCACGTTTTTCGTAGTTTGATTCCGTATTGCGAATTGTAAATTTATTCCGTATTTGATTGAAACCAAATATTTGTACCGCATTTTATAAAGGATTCTATTTTAAGTTAGTATTAATTCATAAAATATTAGGGGTTAAAGTATGAAATTGCCGATTTGTACATGAAACATTTAAACTCTTTTTTTTTCTAAGATGTATTTATTTAAATTTAATATTTACTCTCATTATCTATACATTACTGCTCTCTAAACGGAAGTTTATTTATACTTTTGCGATAGAACTCTGGGGATCTAGATTCAACAAACTGTGTGAAAGCATTTTGTACTTCCTGCTGGGAAGAAAATTTATTACCACGTAGAAAATTGTCCAATTAAAAAAAATCGGCCAAGTGCGAGTCAGACTCACGCACGAAGGGTTCCGTACCATTATCTATAAAAACGGCAAAAAAAAAACACGTTTGTTGTATGGGAGCCCACCTTAAATATTTGTTTTATTTTAATTTAATTATTTATTCTTAAAGTGAATATATAACTAAATACTCTGTGAATATTTCAAGCGTTTACCTGTTGCCGTTATCAATATCGGGCAAAAATGAGCAAAAAAATCACGTTTGTTGTATGGGGCTCCCTTAAATATTTCTTTAATTCTATTTTTTAGTATTTGTTGTTATAGCGGCAAGAGAAATACATCATCTGTGAAAATTTCAACTGTCTAACTATCACGGTTCAATAGATACAGCCTGGTGACAGACGGACGGACGGACAGCGGAGCCTCAGTAATAGGGTTCCGTTTTACCCTTTCGGTACGGAACCCCAAAAATGGTAGTAAGTTGGAGCAAGGTCTGGCGAATACGGAGGATGACGTATGATTTCTAACTGTAGCTCCTGTAGAGTAACAATGGTTTCTCGTGAAGTGTAAGGTCTTGCGTTGTCATGGAGCAATAATGGTGAATAGATGAATCGGTTGTTTCACTGCCAGTTTCGCCATCGTTGTTCGAAGTTCGGCATAGTAAACATCGGCTGCTACACCATGAAGAGACCACCAAACACTTACTATTACCATTTTATTGGTAAGCTTTGCTTTGCTTTTGCTCATTGTTGCGGCGTTTGACCCGAAGTCAGCGTAAAGTATCCACTTTTCGTCACTAGTCACAATTCGATCCAATATTCCTTCATTTCTGTACCGATTCAACAAGGCAACACAAGTTTCAACACGCGTTTCTTTCTGCAGAGCAGTCAAATCATGAGGTACCCATTTTTCATATGGTACCCACACGGAATAGAAAAAACAACTTGTCTTTTCTATTCCGTGGGTACCCATGAGGTATCAATTTAAACCAAAAACGTTGCGTTCATTAGCAGTGCCCTCTCCAAACGCAGCACTGATATTGCGAGCCGTTTCTGCCGCGACAGTTCCGCGTCGGAACTCGTATTAAAAAAATACTCGAATTTTCGAAGTATCCATTTTTCCCGTCTAAGCTGAATATAAAAAAAACGATTCAAATACAATAATCAAATGTTGCACATTTTTTAAAAGAAAAACCTCATAGATATCATGTGAAAAAAAGTTTCACTCGAAAATCTCACACTATGAAGGTTTAATGTCAATTCAAAGTATCTATTACTATAAAACGGCAAATTTATACTTTAACTCCTATGTTGTCCTTTGACTAGTGTTGCCAGTATAACAATCAAATAATTGTCTGTATTGAATTATAAATTTTATTGCATCCAGCAATTAAATTCGTTTTGTTTAAATGCTGATAACATGAAATTAAATTAATTAAGAGTGTTTACATGGTGGATAAATATTTTGTTTTAATAATTTGTATCACGATAGTTTATAATTTTTTAGTATTTCAATTTTTTCAAGCTTTTTGCAAGTATTGTCTGCCTTTAAAATTATATTTTAATATTTAATAACTGTTTTGTTTTTGTTTATCCATCTATCAATAGCTTTACGCCGAATCCCTTGTGAGGTAGGTAGAGAGAACCGAGCACCACATGCCTCGATCCTTATCCTTGCCTACACACGTCACTCGCTTGTTTAACTTTCATTGCTCTTCTCATGCACACTCGCCGGTTTTTAAGGCTCCTGACATCACTTTCTAAAAACACACGATCAATTTTGTCAAGTCCTTGGCTCGAACTAACTATTTGTCACTCTTTTAAAACTTTTGGTAATCCGTGGAAAGTCTATTTAGGTGTTCCTTGGACTACAATACCTGGCCACATTACTGAAGTATTTGTTCGAGCGTTGTTAGGTACTTAAGTTCATTTGCCAAGGAAATAGGTTTCTTATAATTCTGCTAGAGTTATAAAAACCCTATTTCCTTATAATATTATTATAGGGCAGATTTTGCTTAGATATTGACACACAGCAGTGATAGCCTAGTGGGTAAAGAACCAGCCTGTTAACGGACTGTTAATAGGATAGTTCTTTATCCACTTTGTACATTTGTACATTGACATATATTTATTGTAATATAAATTGAAAAAAAGACAAGTTTCTTGTGGCATTTCTTCTTCGCCAATGGTCATTTTTGAAATGCTGGTAGATTAAAAAAAGTTGTTGTATCCACTTCAGTTTCAGTTGGGAGCTCGGTTGTCGAAATTGATGGGTATGTCTACCAAGGACAAACAGTCCAGATAGGTAGATTCAACTTCGAAAAAGAGGTCTCTCCTTGAATCCATCGCCACCACCATGAACAAAAAAACGCACACGATGGACAGACGATCTGAAGATCGCAGGGAGTCGTTGGATGCAAGCAGCCATGATCGAATCATATGGAAGTCTGGGGGGAGGGATGTTCAGTAAGTGGACGTCCTTCGGCTGATATGATGATGATGAGTATCTTTAAGAGGGGTAGGGCGCTTCAAAGCAGCCCTTCGTCTGGGGAAGTACCTCCACCTCACAGAAAGCCGCGGCCAAACAACACCACCTTAGAGGATTGTTGTGTTCCTGCATGTAAGTGAGGTCACCAGTATGCTCCTAATGGGTTACTATGTTAGCAGTAGAGGGCGCGAGTGATACTTAATGTATTGCAAGTATTCATCGGCTACAATAACCGCTTTTTATCAGATGGGCCGTATGCGTGTATGCCTTCCGACGTTGTATATAAAAAAAATAACTAATCAAGTTATTGTTTACTGTACCTAATTTAATGAATACGCTTCACTATTCAGGCTATTAACTTTCGAGATTTACGGACAAGTACGAATTCATTGTTCAGCGTCTATAAATCGCTACAATCGTAAAATAGTCGTAAACGTCTTCAAAAAATAAAGCCACGGTTCTTTTGCAAGCGAGCTGCTTCGCGAGCGATGTGCAACCTTGTTCGTTTGGCGCGGACCGCTTTCTAATCTTAATTATTTGGCGGCGATATTAATTTTTAAATAGAGCGACAGTCGTCAGAGCTTTTAGGGTGTAAATGGCTCAATGTCATCTTCAAAGCCAAAGCCAACCTCACCTGCACGTGGTGCACCCTGCTTGTCGACGAGGCGACAGAGTGGTAGGGCACGACGTTAGCCCGACTGTGGAAGTACCATCACCTCACAGAAGACGGCAACCAAATAACAACCCCCTGGAGGGTTGAGATGAGGAGTTGCAACCAAAAACCTCCACAACCTAGACGGAAAATCAGGCCTTTCTCACGTTAGCCCACTCGTCTTTGGAAATATAATTTCTGGGACGTGCGGCTTTCCTCACGATGTTTTTCTTCACCGCCGAGTAAGCGAAAATTACAAATATGTACATAAATCCGAAATCACGAATTTTGTGTTACATACCAGGATTCGAACCAGTCGGTTTACATGTTGGCCCTTTATCCATTGAGCTATCACGACTGTCTGTGAACTATGACCAGCGTTGTAAAAATAAGTACGCTACATATTCTATCCATACTGCGACTCGATGGATAGTTGTCACATAAATGGATATCTTTGCAAGTTGAGAATTAGTATATAACTAGGTAGAAAATATAGGTAAATGTCCCTTTTTGGTACTCCTTGAACTCTAGTACTCCTTAGAGAAACTAACGAATCTTATAAACTGGTTGACATGTCTCAGTTACATTATAATTGTAATGTGACCTTGACGAGCTCAGTGGCGGAGCAGTTAGGCTGGACAATTTTTTTTTTATATATAATGTCGGGAGGCATACAAGCATACGGCCTACCTGATGTAAAGCAGTTACCGTAGCCTATGAACACTTGCAATAAAGATAAGATAAAGATAAAAAATCTTTATTTGCTATTGGGCCCTCACGGGCACTTAGAGACGTTTTTTTATGCTTTGTCGGGAGGCATACAAGCATACGGCCCACCTGATGTAAAGCGGGTACCGTAGCCTATTAACGCTTGCGATATATCTCTTAACACTTGTAATATTAAGTATCACTCGCGCGATGCCTACTCTGCTGCTTACACAGCAAGTCCTTAGGAGCTTACTGGTGACCTCACTCACACGCAGGAACACAACAACCCTTCAGGGAGTTGTTATATTACTATACATGCTCATGACTCCATCAACTTTTTACTATTTCTTATCGCTGCTTGCTGTCAAAAAGACCTCATAACAAGTATAAAATCAAGCTTTAAATGTATTGCGTCCAAGTTCATCAATTTCGTTAATGTGTGGGAGGTTTCAATCGCCTGGAAATTCGAGGCTCTGTACCTTCAAAGGTCACGTCAGGGGTCCAACAGACAGGTGATTTGTTTTGCTACCAAATCCATCTCTAGACATCTAGGACTCTACGATAAATGGATGGGAACAAATTACAGTCTCATATGTATTATCCATTTATATTTTCACGCCAAGTTCTTTGCGGGATAGACAGGGAGACACAATCGAATTTGACGTCTTTTGAAGAGTCCTGTACGACGAGCTCGGTGGCTCAGTCGTGAATAATGCGACTTTGACACCAACGCTCGTGGGTTCGATTCCCACACAAGGCAAACATTTGTGTGCATGAACATGTCTTTTTGTCTTGGTCTGGGTGTTTTAAGAAAGGTAGTGCGCATTAAAGCAGCCCGTCTGGAGAAGTACCTCCACCTCACAGAAAACCGCAGCCAAATAACAACTCCCTAGAGGGCTGTTGTGTTCCTGCGTGTGAGTGAGGTCACCAGTAAGCTCCCAAGGAGTTGCTGTGTAAGCAGCAGAGAAGGTATCGCGCGAGTGATACTTAATATTACAAGTGTTAATAGGCTACGCTTTACATCAGGTACCTAGGCCGTATGCCTTCCGACGTAGTATAAGAAAAAAGATTCTATTCCAATACAGGAGACAGATTATGTGTTTTTCGATTTCCATACAAGAGACAGATTATGTAAACGAACCTTTTTATTTTGGTCTGGGTTTTAAAAGGTATGTATTTAAAGGTATTTATTTATTTATTTTTATTTCCGCATCAAAGCAACTGAACTGGCAAATATCTTCCTTCCTCCCAACTATGTAATGTAATGGGTACGACATATACATTACCCAAAGTTTGATTAATGAGTTCGATAGATCTGTAGATATATGACATTTTTGCAGTAAAAATCTTAGTTTAGTAGGTTTAGTGTTAATTAGATAATTTTTATTCCTTGCTCGATAAATACCGTAGTTTTGGAATTAAAAGCTCTCGAAATAATTAAACATTTCGCGAAGATACAATTTTTTTCATGGAGCGTCAGACCTCCGCAACAATGAGGAAAAATCAAATATTTTTGGCACGTGCGTTCTTCATATCCGAGCAAATGATAATTACAAATGTGAACATAAATTCGAAATCACGAAGTGCACATGCTCCATCAGGATTCGTACCGGAGATCAGTCGGTTAATAGACCGCTTTCCTGTCCACTGGACTATCGCTGCTCAATAAATGTTCGGGGTTTTCCTGCGTGATAGATTCAGAATACAGATCGCAGGCATACAGGCGTACGGCCAACCTGATGTAAAGCGGGTACCGTAGCCTATTAACGCTTGCGATATATTAAGGCGGAAAGAACCGAGCGCCGTAAGACGCGGTGCTTATACACTTCACTCGCTTCTTTATCATTCATAGCTCTTTTCATGCACATCACCGCCTGATAAGACTTTCTTACGTTTTTATCTAGATACATCCGCCAGTGAGTCTTCATCTTTCTAGCGTTATATCATTTTTCTTCTTCATGGCAATTTGGGGGGGGGGGGGGCGTGATTGAGTGAGGTTACCATTGAGAGAGTGCATTAGCAGCGAATTTGACGAGCTCAGTCGTGAATGACACGAGTTGTTATTGGGCTCCGGTTTTTCGTGAGGTGGAGGTACTTCCCCAGACTGGCTGCTTTGATACGCACTACCTTTCTTAAAACATCCAGACAAAGACAAACAGACATGTTCATGCACGTATTTATCTTGTGTGGGAGTCGAAGCCACGAGCGTTGGTGTCAAAGTAACGTTACTAACCACTGCGCCACCGAGCTCGTCACAATCTTACATCTTTTTTAGGGTTCCGCCACCATGTCCGTCTGTCTGTCTGTCCGTCTGTCCGCGGCCTAGCTCAGACGCTTGAGAAAGTGGTACTTTGACATGTTTTTGGTGGTACTTCCCCTACACGTAAAGTGGGGATGGGGATTTATTCGCTCCATGGTGTGATGTGTCTTTAGATAGGTTTTATAAAACATTTAGTGTTTGGAAGGATCACTTTTCGATTAGTGATCCGTTTGCGAAATATTTATATTAAAGTGTAAATTTTTGTTAGACTCAAAAAAAAACAAACTTTTTGTCACGCGCAACGACTCCATCGAGCACTATACATAGTAACTAGACTTTAAGATACTTATGACAAATCCTAATATTTCGTTGACTTTATTAGCAATATTATTAATATATTCGCCATATAAACTTGGGAACATGACTGAATCCAAGACCACGCATTTCACTAAGCAGCTTGGAAGATAAACCCTTTTCCTTATAATCATATCGAATAAAATGTATTTTGCGTATAAAAGTAATAGTATGGCATTTAGACATATTTTTTCGTGATAGATGAATTTCGTGGTCTTGTTATAATAGAAATCTGGTTTAAGTAAATTATATATAGGTATAAAAAAAAATCGGCTGCATCAAATAAAAATTATGAACGCTACATATTGTCGCTTATGTCATTAATAAATAGGCTAAACAGTAATGGACCAAGCAGCGAACCTTGAGGTACTCGAAGCTCTAGTCTTCTCTTCTTAAATTTACAATTCGCCTAAAACCGTTACAACGATAATCTCTAAACGACTTTCAATACAAAATGTGAATTACTCAACAAAGTTCCTTCGATAGGGAGGACCATGCAGTGCTATTGAGCAAGATTTCTTTCAATGGCATGCGTGGCAATCTCTTTCGTTGGTTACAGCTATACATTATTAACAGAACACAAAAAGTTGTAGTTAATGGATTTACTTCTGCAGCCATAACTGTATTTTCTGGGGTGCCTTAGGGTTCAAATTTGGGTCCCGTGTTATTTGTGCTATTTATCAACGACATAGGTGTTTATTTTAAAAATACTCAATTTCTTCTATATGCAGACGATCTAAAAGTTTTTCGAAAAATTACTTGTGTAGATGACTGCTTTAAGTTACAGCAAGATTTGGATCGTCTCTCCATATACTGTCATGACAATAAATTTCAATTGAATATTTCAAAGTGTAAATCTATAACCTTTACGAAAAAAAACAATTTTATACAACATACCTATAGTTTATGTAATTCACCTCTCGAGAAAGTATCTGTTATTAAAGATCTTGGAATTCTTCTAGATTCAAAATTGCATTTAAATTTACATATTGACCTTATCACGAATAAAGCGTATCAACTTTATGGATTTGTTATGCGTACATGTCTACGTTTGAAGAGAACACACACATATATTTATTTATATTTTTCATCAATTAGATCGCAGTTAGAATATGCCACTGTTATATGGAACCCCCTGTATAATATTTATATAGATCAAATAGAATCTGTCCAACGTAAATTTCTTCGTAATATTTATTATAAATGCTACCATTCACAATTGCCTTATAATAATATTTTAAATAAATTTAAAAATTTTCTTTGAGAGGTAGAAGGTTACTTCTTGATTCTATGTGTTTGTTAAAGTTGTGTCATAATGAATTTGATTGCGTAAATTTTACTAATCAAGTGTATTATCGTATACCTAGTAGTTCTCAGCGTATACGTGAAAAATATCCTCATCGCTTATTTATGCTTCAGAACTGTAAAACTAATGCTGGTATGCGCACACTATTGCGTCGCATAATGCAATCATATAGTGATTGCTTCAATTCTATCGACATATTTTCATTATCTAAGCCTGTATTT
Source organism: Pyralis farinalis (assembly GCA_947507595.1). Taxonomy (NCBI): domain Eukaryota; kingdom Metazoa; phylum Arthropoda; class Insecta; order Lepidoptera; family Pyralidae; genus Pyralis; species Pyralis farinalis. The sequence goes on along the minus strand of OX382282.1, from coordinate 5,482,176 downwards.
AAAAGACAGATCATTGATATTCTCAAGTCCTCGTAAAATGCTTATATATAATATTTAATCATATAGTGTCGCTTAGTTACTGTTTCAGCTCCATCTGTTTCTAACACCTTTTAAGTATATTTGTGGATAACGGTGTTGGCTGTATAATAACTTAACATAACTTTAGTAACATTAGTTACGTAATATTTTATTGTACTTGCTGTTTGTTGTCCCGAATAAAATAAAATAAAAAATAAAAAGTTACCATTGATTTCTGCACCTTATAGTTTCGATGAGGTATATTATGCACAATGCGGTCGAAAGCTTTACTAAAATCAGTAAAAATTGCATCAACCTGACCAGTTCCAGAATTCTTCTCATGCACGTTCGCCGGTTTCTAAGAACTATCGGACAATACCAATTTGCCATGCCCTTCCTCGGCTCCTACATCCTTCCACGTTTGCGTTGTATATCTACTTCGTAATTCGTTCATCCTTTGTGTCCGAACCAACCGAGCATGCCTCTTCATATTTAAACATAGACGCTCTCTTTCAGACAAACTCTATTTCTAACACCATCATTGCGAATACGGTCTTCAAGCATTACGCCACACATTATACGCAATGCTCGCATTTCGACTGCGTTTATTCTACTTTCATGGTCTCTCTGCTATACACAGCTCTCGCTTCCATAAGTAAGCGTTGGGACCAGCACTGCATTATGTATAGCGAGCAGTGCCTCCTGGTTCAAGTATTTACTGCCGAAGTTTTCCCAACGCTCCATTCAAACTATTCCCAGCACTCACTCATCTTTCCTCATTAGCGGTGTACCTTCCATCCCTGCTGAAAGCAAGATATACAATCTCATCTACTTGTTCCAACACTTCATAATCAACCGTAATCCTTACATTAGTTCTGGGATTCTTATATTTCAAATACCATTATCTTTGTTTTCTTCGCATTCAGTAGTTAGCCTTTCTTCATGCAAATCTTGTTCTTCGCGTTATCCCGTTTCCTAATCCATTAGAATAGGCGAGGTTTGCTACCTAAGCCTAAGGATTTGGCAAATACACAGATTTTTACATAGAGCGACTGCCGTCAGACCTACACGACCTCGAGGTAAAACCAGATCTTTCTTAGGTTAGGTCACACGTCTTTCGTAATATATTTTCTTGGACGTGCGGGGTTCCTCACGATGTTTTCCTTCATCGCAGAGCAAGTAATATAATAATAATAATATAATAATCGTTTATTTTTCTCTTAAAGTTTACAAATTTGTTCCTTATATCTAAATCACTTAATTTTTCTATATTTATACACAGTGACTATAAAAGTGATAAATATGTACACAAATGCGAAAACACGAAGTTTTTTCGAGGAACATGTGTGGATAAATTGAATTGGAACATGAATTCAGACCAGGGATTAGTTGGTCTATAGCCCGGTTCTTTATTTACTGGGTTATCAATGTTCCAATTAGAACTTTCAGGTTGTCACGTAAATTATTTTAAAAGTGCCGTGTACAAATAATATTTATCATTGTTATTTAAACATATTTGTAATTATTACTTGCTCTGCGGAGAAGGAAAACATCGTGAGGAAAACCGTACGTCCATGAAGGAATATTTAAAAAAATAATGTATGAAACAATGGTCTAGTTTTCCCTCTAGGTTGCATTGCATCTTTGCCAAATCTATTCATACATACGTCAAGTTCATAGCACAACTTCTGAGTTCTCGGAATGAAACACCTCGCAAACCGAACGTATAAAATGAAGTTGTAGACATCATATCAAATAATTCCTCGGAACACAACCCTTTGTATAATCGGTGGTACACACAAGAGAGACAAAGTATCTGCTCAAACTCCTTAAGGGCTCCAATCAGTTAGAATCGTCGGCAATTTTCACGGCTCATCTGACATCACAATCGCAATGTTTGTGTGCATTTTATTAACTTGGGAAATGGCGCTTTGATTTTACTCACAGTTGTCTGCCTGTTCAATGTCCGATATTCATTTCTGAAATATTGTATTTTAACTTTCAGAGCTCTTTTTCTTCTTTTCGTTATCCCGTTTCCTAATCCATTAGGATTAGCGGGGTCCGCTGCCTAAGTCTAAGATTTGGCGAAGATACTGATTTTTATGTGGTGTGACTGCCGTCGCTATACACAATGTAGTGCTGGTTCCAGGGATCCAGTCCTAAAAATAATCAAGTCACAAACCCAGAGATCTACTAAAAAACGTTCGGACACTGTGAGCGATTTTTGTGCGAATCGGAACATATATAATTAATCCATCCATGTCGGTAGATATATACTCGTAATTGAATAACTAACGTAAGACAAATATCACCTTAGTCTTCCTGCGACCACGGACGCTCCAAAGCGTTCGAAACATCAGGTTCAACAAAATAAATAAAACACGCGATACTTCCGTTAAAAATTGTTTAATTCAATGTGTAACAATCGTGAAAACCTAAGATAATATTACGCTCCTGTTTTGAGGCAGTTCGTAATAAAAAAAAATTTCAACTACTAATGCTATCGATTTCATTTGGAATTCTCTTAAATATTGCTTATCTAAATCTTACTGCAAATGAAAAAATTGAGTTTCAGTTTGAAAAAGCGGTTGCAATCAGGGGTCAAAATTTCAAAGTGAAACTTATATATAGTACGTAATGTTCAGCAAATAAGTGTTTTTTACTATATATGTACACTGGCTGTTTTACGGCTTCAAGAATATCTGATCTGCTAAAGATAAGATAAAGATAAAAATCATTTATTTGCCACTACACACGTCTTACATTCTTTAAATTAAATCATATTGTATCTTAATAATTCTCGTTTTTTTTTTTTATACCACTAAGGTGGAAAACAAGCGTACGGCCTGCCTGATGGTAAGCAGTTACCGTAGCCTATGGGCATTTGCAACACCAGGGGTGTCACTCTTGCGTTGCCGACCCTGTAAGAACCTCTTCACGCCTTTCTTGAAGAACCCCATACTGTAGTCCCTTGGGAAAATCTCGGCAGGGAGCTCATTCCACAACATAATAGTTCTCGGTAGAAAACTTCTCATGAAGCGCACAGTGCGCGACCATTGCGGTTCCAGTGTGTGCGAATGAACTCCCAGCCGCCGGCGAGCTGTGCGATTGTAAAACGAGGCTGTTGGTATAATGTCGAACAACTCCTCAGAACACAACCCATTATACAGCCGGTTGAACACGCAAAGGGAAGCAAAATCTCTTCTCAAACTCAAGGGCTCAATGCCGTGTGTGAGTCCAGGATCATCGATAATCCTCACAGCTCGTCTCTGTATCGAGTCACAAGGTCCTAGCTGGTATCCAGGTGCTCCCGCCCAAAGGTGGCTACAGTACTCCATATGCGGTCTGACTTGGGACTTATATAACATAAGCCTTTGCCCCGCGCTGAAGTACTGTTTAGCTCTGTTGAGCACACCGAGTTTCTTGGACGCCAGCTTAACCTTCTCCTCCAGGTGACCTCGATACTGAACATCGCTGGAGATCTCGATACCGAGAAACCCAATGCTCTTAGTAATTGTGAGCGGCGTGTTCTGGAATTGGGGAACCACAGCAAATGGGGTTTTATTAGCGGTGAACGCGCAAACTTGTGTCTTGGTAGGGTTGAATTGGACTAGGTTCAATCGCCCCCAGTCATGTGCCCATACTTTAGACAATGTACCCTCCATTTCAGACACAAGTTTATCGCGGCTTTCCTCCACAAGGGAACGGGGGATGTTAGCACGGCCTGTATAATAAGTGTCCCCGGTGCTGTCGTCCGCATAACAATGAATGCTGTCGATTGACAACATGTCATTAATGTGCAGCAGAAACAGCGTCGGGGACAATACAGAGCCCTGTGGGATGCCAGCATTAATATCCATGCTATCGGAGCAACTACCGTCTATCACGGCTTTTATATGTCTGCTGGATAAGAAGCTGGCAATCCATTTGCACAAACCCTCGGGCAGCCCGTACGATGGTAACTTCGATAGAAGACTCCGATGCCAGACCAGATCGAACGCCTTTGCCATATCTAGGCTAACAGCCAATGCTTCACCTTGACTCTCAATCGCCGAAGCCCAGCGGTGTGTAAGATACACTAGAAGATCACCAGTCGAACGACCGTGGCGAAAGCCGTATTGACGGTCGCTGATTAGGTCGTGATCTTCTAGGTATGCTAGGAGTCGTGTGTTTATCACACGCTCCATCACCTTGGAGAGAAGGGAGGTTATGGCAATAGGCCTGTAATTCGACGGATCTGATCTATCGCCCTTTTTGGGCACCGGGTGCACATTGGCGGTCTTCCACGAAGACGGGACTTGCCGAGTGGAGTAGGAAAGCACGAAAGGGCGCGTTAGCACAGAACACAACTCAGGAGCACACTGCTATAGCACCACTGCTGGTATGCCATCTGGCCCACTCGACTTATGAATTTCGAGGGAGAGCAACGCCCACCGGACATCTCGCTGGGTAATTGAGATTTCCGGCATTGAGCTACTGCACCTCGGGATGGTAGGTGGCATAGCTCCCCCGTCATTCAAAGTCGAGTTAGAGGCAAAGAGATTACCCAGTAAGTCGGCTTTCTCTTTAGCACTGTAGGCCAGACTGCCATCCGGTTTTTGCAGTGGTGGCACAGACGCTTGACAAAAGTTTCCCTCGGCAGCTTTAGCCAGCGACCAGAAAGCACGGCTGCCAGACGGAAGGCTTGCAAGCCGCTCGCCAACTCTACCGACGAAATCAAACTTTGCTCTGGCGATTACCCTCTTACTGGACCTCGAGGCAGCGTTGAGTTTACGTTTCAAAACAGAGACATCAGGATTTCCATTAGCATGCGCCGTGGTCCAAGCCTCGAAAGCAGCCTGTTTGAGAAGTCTGGCTTCTTTACAAGGCCGATTAAACCACGGTCGCTTTTTAGCTCCCGCAGCAGCCACTAAGCGACTGGAATTTAATCTCTCTTTTTTAATCTACCAGCATTTCGAAAATGACTATTGGCGAAGAAGAAATGCCAAAAGAAACTTGCCAATATGGGTCTTTTTTTTTTGACACCAAATTACCCGTGTTTTATCGGAAAACGCGATCCGGTATCCTAAAAGCTAATGGAGAACCGATAAAACGATTTTGCTTTGTAACTCAACTCACCGCTACGGTCGGGTAAAGTAGAACGCACAGCTTTTGTTGGTTAGTTGACGGATCAATATCGCGTCACTTACCGGCTTATTGGTTAGAATGCCATCCTATTGGCCCGTAGATTCGAATCATTGTAACATTTAGTGCTAAACACTACGTTTTGAAGAGTAAGGGATGCCTTTATGAGCCATCACACGCTTTATTGGTTTGTCCGAAATCCGACGAGTAAGCATGGTAAAGTAACGAGTGATTTCTGCAAGTACCAAGTCATGTAAATCCCTGAACTAATGCGGCAATTGACTTGTCATGATGATTAAAAACGATGGATGTCACAAACGTAGGTATGTTATTTATCATTCTAAGAGAGGTTCTTCTCCACCTCACAGAAGCCGCGGCCAAATAACACCTCTCTGGAGGGTTGTTGTGTTCCTGTAAGTGAGTGAGGTAAGCTCCTAAGGAGTTGTGTTAGCGGAGGTGGCTACGGTACCCGCTTCACATCTGTTGGGCGGCTTGTATGACTCCTAACGTTGTATAAAAAAAAATGTCTAAATATACATATATTGTCAACCCAAAGGGAAAACCAGACCTTTCTTAGGTTAGGTCAGATGTCTTTCCATATATATATTTTTTAAGAGAGGTAGGACGCATCATAGCTCTCCGTCTGGGGACTTCCACCTCACTGAAAACCGCAGCCGAATAACAATTCCCAGGACGGTTGCTGAGTTCCTGCGTGTGAGTGAGGTCACCAGTAAGCTCCTAAGGAGTTGCTACGTTCGCAACAGAGGTGGCATCGCGCGAATGATATTTAAAATGTATTGCACGCATTCATAGGCTACGGTAACCGCTTTACATCTATTGGGCCGCTTGTGTGCCTCCCGACGTATAAAAAAATGTCTAAAACTGTATGTTCACCAAATCTGTGAAGATAACTCTAGGAAGATTCAAATTTGGAAGGTACGTATGTATCTTGTTATGCCCTTGATCATACGTACTCGATTCATACATATATTTCTTTAATATATTTCGTTTTAACATCGCAATTTGGGGCCGTCAAGGCGACGCCGAACGCGTATCTGAGCATTTTGTTTTATAGACAGTAAAGTTTATGCTCACTGAGTAATCAAAGATCCATAGAGGACGATGGGGGCGTTTCGACCTGTCATTTTTGTGGCAACACTGAATAAAAGTTCCCCGTTATGGAGCAAATAAAGATAAACTTTTCTTGCCAATGGACCCTCGCTGCTAATTACGATTGTACATTTTTTTATAAAATTATAAGAGGTTCTTATTCCTGTATTCTTATATACTTAATTGGCAAACAAGCATGGGGCCCACATTAGATGGCAAACGGTCACCGCAGCATATTGACGCTCGCAACACCACGGGGATGTTACTCGCGCGCTGCCAATCTTGTGACCTAAGGATGTTTCGTCACAGGAAAAGTATGTATGTAACTTATACATCATTATCATCATATCAGCCGTTGTCCATCGTGTGGCGGGCCGTCCTACACTGCGTTTTCCGGTTCGTGGTCGCCATTCGAGAACCTTTCTGCCCCAACGGCCATCGGTTCTTCGAGCTATGTGGCCTGCCCACTGCCACTTCAGTTTGCTGATCCTTAGAGCCACGTCGGTAACTCTAGTTCTGCTACGGATGTGATCACTGATCATTCCTGAATCTATCTCGTAGAGAAACACCATCGCACGCTGTAATCTATACAGATAAATAAAATTGGAGTGTCTGTTTGTAATATTAAAATAACCGCTTTTTACGAGTATTAAATGCATATCGACGTATACACGGTACATATAGGGTAAGTCACGGATAGTTGCCGCGGACGGATAGGTGCCATGATTTCAAAAACTCATGCTAGGGAAATGACCTTGAGTTCAAATTGAATCTTATTAGATAGAACTCCCCCTGAGTTCAAATAATTCACCGCGGGACGCCCAGTGAAGCAGCTCTGCGTGCGAGAGTGCTTTAAACAAAATTTTGGCGCGCAAAAATTTCGTAACAAATTTTAAGAGCTCGAATTTAAAGGCGAAAACACTTTTTACTTGGTGAGTGGATTATTTTTTTTATGTATTGATCATAACGCGAGGAATATAGAAATATGTTTTAATGTGTTTTTTTTTATTTTTATTAATATTATTTTGAAATCCACAACAAGGCATCTATACTCTGCTAAAAAAAAGGATAGGTGCCTCGATTTTGGTCGGGATAGTTGCTCCTTGGGGCGTCTATACCTTGATCGTGGCGTCTATCCCTTATTAAAAAATGGTAAATTAATATATTTTTTAATTGTTTCAGCATTAAAATGCCCCGTAAATATAAAGCCCGGGGTACAACCCCGTGAAATTAAATGGACGCAGAAGAGCTTAGAGGTGGCTTTAGTAGACCTGAAAAAAATTCTTAGGCATTCACCAAGTTTCATGCCTGTATGATATACCAGCGCGTACGTTAAGGAGGAGGCTTTTGCGGCAAGGCTAAAATAAAATGGTTTTTTTTTAACTTTATATATTTTTAATGTTTAATGATAATGTTATTTAAATTGGCAGTTTTTAATATTTGTCTTAGGCTTTCGCGATTGTTACACATTGAAATTAAACTATTTTTAACGGAAGTATCGCGTGTTTTATTTATTTTGTTGAAACCTGACGTTTCGAACGCTTTGCAGCATCCGTGGTCGCAGGAAAGACTAAGGTGGTATTTGTCTTACATTAGTTATTCAATTATTACATCTACCGATATGGATGGATTAATTATATATGTTCCGATTCACACAAAAATCGCTCACAGTGTCCGAACATTTTTTAGTAGATCTTTGGATTTGTGACTTGATTATTTTTAGGACTGGATCCCAAGCAGGTGGTACTTGCCAACCATCTTCTCTATTGAAATTGGGGTGTTTTCTTATTTCAATAGCCTCGCGCAACATTCTCGGCATTTAGCGATTCTCCTTGGCGAGGATTTGTGGTTTATCGAACCGGATGTAATGGTTTGGTTGGTCCAGTGTATGTTCACATACTGCAGAGTTTTTATCGCGCCTATTCTTCATGTCAGCAATGTGTTCTTTCACACGAGTACCTACGCTTCTCTTTGTTTGCCCTATGTATGATAAACCACATTCGCAGTCTAATTTGTATACTCCTGCATCTTGTAGGGGGATATTAGACTTGATAGGTCTTAGAAATTGACTGATCTTCTTATGGGGCTTGAAATAAGTTTTAATTGAAGCTCGCCGTAAGATGTTGCCAATTTTGTCTGTGACTCCCTTTAAGTATGGTAAGATAGCAGGTTGACGTTCAACTGTAGGTGGCTTCGGGCGGCTTCTGTGACGCATGCGAGGGAGTGTGTGACTATTGCTCCGTAGTACTTGTTTGACATGTTGGAGTTCCTCCTCTAGATGCTCAGCGTCGCAGATGCCGTGTGCTCTCTGAAACAAAGATTTGCCTACGGTAGCTAACTGACATGGATGGTGGTGTGAGTTACCATTGAGATATTTGTCTGTATGGGTGGGTTTCCTATACACTGTGTGAGTAAGTGAGTTGTCAAGTCTCCTGGTGATTAATATATCAAGGAAAGCTAGTGAATTATTTGCCTCTAATTCCATGGTGAATTTGATTTTGTTGTTGATGGAATTAAGGTGGTGTAGGAATATAGACACTTTATCTTTGGGTATGACAACAAAAGTATCATCTACGTACCGTTTGTACATCTTCGGCACAGCCGGTGCCATCGACAGCGCTTTCTCCTCAAGGTCCAACCAAACCATTACATCCGGTTCGATAAACCACAAATCCTCGCCAAGGAGAATCGCTACATGCCGAGAATGTTGCGCGAGGCTATTGAAATAAGAAAACACCCCAATTTCAATAGAGAAGATGGTTGGCAAGTACCACCTGCTTGGGATACAGTCCTAAAAATAATCAAGTCACAAATCCAAAGATCTACTAAAAAATGTTCGGACACTGTGAGCGATTTTTGTGTGAATCGGAACATATATAATTAATCCATCCATGTCGGTAGATGTAATAATTGAATAACTAATGTAAGACAAATACCACCTTAGTCTTTCCTGCGACCACGGACGCTGCAAAGCGTTCGAAACGTCAGGTTTCAACAAAATAAATAAAACACGCGATACTTCCGTTAAAAATAGTTTAATTTCAATTTTTAATATTTATTATCCAATTCCTCTTGAACAAAATCTAGGGTGTTACGTCTATTTTTCACGTATTTCATTTCACTCAAAATCTCAAGGATATATGCCCTTCGAAAGCTTTAGACGCAAGACAATGTTTTTTATTTTTACTGTATAATTTATGTCGCATCCGATAATAATTTGTAAATAGTTTAAAAAAATGTTAGTTTACGTTTTCTCTCATGTTCAGTAAGACAAATAACAAGATAAAATGACTTTTCATGCCGAGGCATCTATCCCTACACACGGTAACGGGCAACGGCATGTCCTCGACTAAATGAAAGTTTTGTATATGTATTTCAATATCATTGCAGATTATTATTAGCTGATCACAAACTCAAATATAAACGTTTTTCTTAAAGGGGCAACTATCCTTCCACTCAATTTGCTGGGTGACGCGACTATCCGGGGTGCGGCACATATCCTCAAAATATTAGACTCTTGTGAAAATAGTTATAGCTCATACACTAACAATCACAATAGAATAAATGGTACATGTATTTGTGAGTAAAGGACCACACTTTAAATATTTATAATCAGTTTATTGATTTTATACATATAACACAATGTACGAGGAGATTTCAAAAAGTGCGGCATCTATCCGTGACTTACCCTACCAAAATATTTAATTTTGTCTGTCTGTCTGTTTGTTCCGGCTAATCTCTGAAACGGCTGTACCGATTTTGACGGGACTTTCAGTGGCAGATAGCTGATGTAATAAGGAGTAACTTAAGCTACTTTTATTTTAGAAATTTTATTTATTTTTATTAATATAAATAAATAATAATAAAAATAACTATTCCGCGCGGACGAAGTCGCGGGCACAGCTAGTATAATATATAACTTATACACATCCATAAAATGATGTATCGAAAGGCGTGATATTTTCGGCGAGTCAAATTTACAGCTAATTTATTCTTATTTTTTATGCATATATGGGTACCGTAGCTTATGACCACTTGCGTTACTACCCCTGCTGCTAACACAGTATAGTGTTCAAAGTCTTCATAGGTGACAATGATAACCCGAGCGTTACTAACCACCGTACCACCGATCTCGTCAACGATCCCGTAAAGGATGGTTATCAAAAGAACTAATTAAGAATCCAATTTAAGTAAATTACAACAATTAATTCAAATTGTCCACAAGGGCTTTCGTTAACAACTAAATTTAAAAAGTATTTAACATAATCCCAAATTCACAGACTCCCTTTTATTTTAAATTAGGGATATTTAAACACCCTCATACATATTCAGAAGATATCTGCCTCGCAAATTAACTGTAATCCATATAAATTGCGTCACTTTGTCGTATGATATGTCAAGAATTCAATAGATAAGTTATGTTCGTACTAGAGGAGAGGGGATTATAAGTTTAGGATTGTAAGGACTACTCGCAGAGGGCTTACGGTGCCCTCCGAATCCAGTTTAATAACGCATTCAGGGCGATATTGGGGCTGCCCCGCTTCTGTAGCGCCTCCGGTATGTTCGCTGAGAAGCGTGTCACTTGTTTCCACGCGACAATGCGCAGGAGATGCGCGTCTCTGATGCGCAGAGTGCAGGCCACCGCTCGCCGACGGCGGGGAGTTCACTCTCACACGCTTGAACCACAATGGTCGCATACTGTGCGGTTCCAGAGAAGTTTTCTTCCGAGAACTCTCAAGCTGTGTAATGAGCTCCCAGCCGAGGTTTTTCCAAGGGACTACAGCATGGCGTTCTTCAAGAAATGCGTGAAGAGGTTTTTAGAGGGTCGGCAACGCATGAGTGACACCCCTGGTGTTGCAAATGTCCATAGGCTACGGTGACTGTTTATCATCAGGCAGTCCGTATGCCTGTAGGGCGATTCTACTAAAAAACTGCAACTGCACTGCAGCGCGGCGTGTGTCAAAATGCGTACATTTTGACGTTTCGTCAAGCGATCTGACAGCAGCGACGTTTAACAAACGTCAAAATGTACGCATTTTGACACACGCCGCGCTGCAGTGCAGTTGCAGTTTTTTAGTAGAATCGGCCTACTGATTGCCACCTTAATGGTATGAAGAAAAAAAAAGTCCAGCTCGAATGTCGGCCAGGCGATGATAGCCGACAGGTTGGATTGCCCTTATATTCGCCATTGTTGTAATAGATATGTGCCCAGCAGTGTCGTGTAGAAGGGTCAATATGATCTATGTCTCTCGTCTCTCTGCCTACCCCGCAAGGGGCGTGGCGTGGGGTTATATATAATACCTCTCTTGTATTATAATACCTATGTTATTATTGGTCTTGTTACTTGAAATTAATTGAATGCGAAGAAAACAAATATAATGGTATTTGAAAGAGAAGAATCCAGAACTAATGTAAGGATTACGATTGATGATGAAGTGTTGGAACAAGTGGATGAGCTTGTATATCTTGGATGCGCTTTCAGCAGGAATGGAAGGTACACCGCAGATGTGGAAAGACAAGTGAGTGCTGGGAATAGTGTGAATGGAGCGTTGGGAAAACTTCTTGCCAGTAAAAACCTGAGCCAGAAGGCACAACTCGCTATACACAATGCAGTGTTGGTCCCAACGCTAATTATGGAAGCGAGAGCTGGGTATAGCAGAAAGAGCATGAAAGTAGAATAAACGCGGTCGAAATGCGAGCGCTGCGCAAAATTTGTGGCGTAAGGCTTGTAGACCGTATTTGCAATGATGATGTTAGAAACAGAGTTTGTCTGAAAGAGAGCGTCGGTGTTAAAATAAGAAGATGCATGCTCCGTTGGTTCGGACATGTAGAAAGAATGCTAGATGAAAGAATGACGAAGCAGATATACAATGCAAAAGTGGAAGGATGTAGGAGCCGAGGAAGGCCAAGACTTACCTATCATGACCAAATTGGTCGTGTTCTATCAGAAGGTGATGTCAGGAGCCCTAGAAACCGGGCGTGCATGAGAAGAGCAATGAATGTAAAAGAAGCGAGTGAGATATGTAAGGATCGAGTCACGTGGCGCTCGGTTCTCTCTGCCTACCCCGCAAGGGATTTGGCGTGAAGTTACAGATAGATAGATTACCTGAAATAAAATAAAATAATAATAATAAGTTTGTTTGAAACGCGCTGTTACTCTGAAGGTTTCACACCGATGCTCGTGGGTTCCGTGCATTTGTGGCTCGTGGGAATTGTGTGCATGAACATGCCTGTTTGTCTTGGTCTGGGTCTGTTTAAGAGGGGCAGGGCGCATTGAAGCAATCTGGCGAAGTACCTCCTCCACCTCATAGAAAACCGCTGCTAAATAACAAGTCCTTACAGAGTTGTCGTGTTCCTGCGTGTGAGTAAGGTCACTAGTAAGCTCCTAAGGAGTTACTGTGCTAGCAGTAGAGGTGGCATCGCGCGAATGTATTGCAAGCGTTTATAGGCTACGGACGACGCGGAGGAACACAATAACCGTATATGGTGTTGTTATTTGGCTGCGGTTTTCTGTGAGGTGAAGGAGCTTTGATGCTTATCTTAAAAACACCCAGACCAAGGCAAACAGTTCATGTTCATGCACACAAATGTTTGTCCTGTGTGGGAATCGAACTCAAGAGCGTTGGTGTCATAGTAGTGTAACAGCGCGTTTCACCACTGCGCCACCGAGCTCATCATGAGCTTTATGCATGCTCGTCGGTTTTGCGTGCTTTCGATTTAGCCCTTTTCCAGCACGTCACCAATTCGATCTACATATGAGCATCTAGGGCGGCCCCTGCCTACATCTCCGCTCACTCGTAATATTTTAATTGTAATAATACGTTCGAGAGGGTTAATTATTATAATTGACATTTAGAACGGACCTCATTAATTTAGAAATACAGTTCTAAAGCACTGAAAAAGCTGAAATAAGTCAATCAAAAAGTTAAAATCCACAAAAGTGGAAAAAGCGGGAACGCTGTGGCTGTGATACGAAGCTACCGGCATCATATCGAACGATTCTTAGAACAATCGTTGTATAATCGGTAGAATACACAAAGGGAAGCGAAATTTCTCCTTAAACTCAAGGACTTAAAACCGTATGTAAGAGTAATCGTAGCCTGTATACACTTACTTCCCTCTTCAGCACCCAGTTAAGCAAGAAACATCGTAACTTTGATACATAGCACGGTTAATCGACTTTTTATTGATGGAATATATGAGGTATCGAGTTTAGTGGTTGCCAATGTTTATGTTTTACCGGTTTTTACGATCTGGGTTATAGCTTGATTTAAAAAAGCACTTCTGGAGCTTTTTTCTGGCTATCAAACTGCCGGTTTTTTTCCGTTTTATGGACTTTTTTATATCGCAAGTCTGATAAATAAGTAATGGGAAATGGGGATAAAACACGTGAATGTTCAATACATAATCATCTTATTTATGTATTTAGGGATTATAAACAGCTACACACATCAAGTTTGTAAAATATTAGCTTGGAATGTTAGCTAGAAATTTCCAGGCATGTGTATTAGCTTGGGCCCAATGGCGGAAGAAGCTGGTGTCTTCTGTGACCCTAAAATGCCAGTTAAGATGGAAGGGTAAGTATGTAAATCCATCATAAGACCTGTCCTTTTACATGGCAGCGAAGGGTGGGCGGTACTTGAGCGGCACAAGCAAGAGCTGCGTGTCACGCAGATAAATATGTTACGTTGGTAATGCAGAACGATGTAGAAGGATCGCGTATATAACTCTCTTATTCGCGGTAGCTTTCGTGTCCATAATATAGCAGACAAACTGCAAGAGTCTTACGAAAACCTGTTAGTTATGCAGGGAATAAATGTGTAGCCATGCCGCCTCCGCCTAGTTCCGGTAGAAGGGGTAGGCCCAAGAAGATGAGAGAAGAAGAGAGATGATATACCAATGGTCTCACTATAAGGATTGCGCGAAGTGGAAAATTAGAAGTCTCCCGACTCCTACTTTTCCTCTTCGACCCTGAGTTTTGAAAGCTTAACACAACCGGGTTTAACGCTCGGATTATGATTTTCTTCTTCCATTGGACCCTAAGGATTTGGCGAAGATACTGATTTTTATATGGAGCGACTGCAGTCAGGCCTTTCTTAGATTACGTCGCACATCTTGTGAAATATAATTTCTTGTACTTGGGGATTTCCTCGCGATGTTTTCTTCGGATGATGGTGATGATATTCATTAAAATTTGCCACTTACAAAACCTTAAATGTAAGGTAGGAATTCTTTAGCATATTTTAGCAACCTAAACCACAACCTAACCAAAAGGGTACATATCTTAGATTAGGTCTATTTAATTTAAATTTCTAAATAATTTCTAAACATAATTTCTTGGACGAGCGGGTTTCCTCACGATGTTTTCCTTCACCGCCAAGCAATTGCGGTAGTGCGCGAGTAAAGGGGGGGGGGGGGGGGACATCAAGTGGGTAATCGTTTTACAATAAAAAAAAGTAATTAATTAATACCAATGGAAAGGAAACCAGTTGAGAATGCGCAAGCTTGCATTGCCAGGGGAACACCTGGCTCGTCAATTATATAACAATTCAATTTTTTTTTAATTTGTTGGCCATTTTGACCACGTTGAGATAGGAATGGTGTTCCTGAACATTCCTATTCTACTTTTTTATGCTGAATCCGAATCTCAAGGCAAAATTCGAATATTCGAAAAAAGCGACAGACAAACGCAAACACAGACGCACACACACAGTCAAACATATAGCCTTACGAGTCTTATGTAGGTGGCATTGTACGATAAAATCCAAAACGCGGTAGAAGTAACAATCCAAAATGCCACGCAACCAACATCTACTTAATGTAATGGACCACAAGAGGGCTAAAGATTACGCAACTAACCTAATGGCTATTTGTTATCAGCCGTTTACCATGCCACATTATCATTACACGTCAGATTAAAAAAAAAGAATGCCTATTTTTAGTCCATTCTCTAATTTGGTTGGCAACTTGCTAGTACACATTAGAAAATAGTTTTTTATATCGCTAGTGACATTTAGATTAGTCTGTTATTGCACTTTGCTTCTGTAGCAATCCTATTGTTGTACGTTGTGCTGATAATTCCATTACCGCATATTGCGCTATACTACTATTATTTTGTGTTTTTTTTCTACTATTTTAATTCTATTTTTTCCACTACTCCTAGTGATTAGTAGTTCCATTTTTTCTTGGCCCTATTGATAGTTCCATTTTTAGGGTTCCGTACCCGTTTACGCTGACTTCGGGTCAAACGCCGCAACAATGAGCAAAAGCAAAGCAAAGCTTACCAATAAAATGGTAATAGTGCGTGTTTGGTGGTCTCTTCATGGTGTAACAGCCGATGTTTACTGTGCCGAACTTCGAACAACGATGGCGAAACTGGCAGTGAAACAGCCGATTCATCTATTCACCATTATTGCTCCATGACAATGCAAGACCTTACACTGCACGAGAAACCGTTGTTACTCTACAGGAGCTACAGTTAGAAATCATACGTCATCCTCCGTATTCGCCAGACCTTGCTCCAACTTACTACCATTTTTGGGGTTCCGTACCGAAAGGGTAAAACGGAACCCTATTACTGAGGCTCCGCTGTCCGTCCATCCGTCCGTCCGCCTGTCACCAGGCTGTATATCTAATGAACTGTGATAGTTAGACAGTTGAAATTTTCACAGATGATGTATTTCTATTGCCGCTATAACAACAAATACTAAAAAAATATAATAAAATAAATATTTAAGGGGGTTCCCATACAAGAAACGTGATTTTTTTTTTTGCATTTTTTTATAGATAATGGTACGGAACCCTTCGTGCGCGAGTCCCACTCGCACTTGGCCGATTTTTTCCTTTTCACCTACTGAAAATTACTTTTTTTCCTTTGTGCAGATTATAATTTTTTACACAACTATATTGGTAAACAAGCTTGCAGCCCACGTCAGATGGTAAGCGGTCACGGCAGCCTATTGACACTCGCAACACCACGGGGATGTTACTCGCGCACTGCTTATCTTGTGACTTAAGGATGTTTCGTCACAGTACCCAGTAATTTCTCTACCATATCTCACCCTTCAAACCGGAATACAGCTATATAAATATAGCTGCTTGGCGATAGAAATAGGTGAGACAGAGGTACCCGCGCAGACAACTTTTGTACAAAGTCTCCCTCTGGTAATGTCATTGCTTCACTTTGACAATAGTGTTATAGCGCTAGTGATATCTAGATAAGTTTATTGTTGCACTTTGCTTCGGTAGTACCTAATCCTATTATTGCTTGTTGTCCTATACTCATGTTACTTTTTTAACACCATTTTTTCTCTTGGCCCTAGTGATAGTTATTTTTACCCTTTGCCTAGCGAAAATGCTTTTTTTCCTTTGCGATGGTGATAATATCATTGTTACACTTCGAAAATAGTATCTTATATTGCTAGTGAGATTTAAAATAGTCTATTATTGCACTTTGCGTCGGTAGTAATCCTATTATTGCACTTTGCGTCGGTAGTAATCCTATTATTGCACGTTGTGCTAATGATAATTTCATTATGGCATGTAGCGCTATACTTCCATTGCTCGCCATGTCCGTCTGTCTGTACGTCCGTCCATCCGTCTGTTCTCTGCCTAGCTCAGATACGCTTGCTAGAAAGCTGTAGTTTGGTATTTATATACATATTAACTATGCTGAAAAAGTGGCAGAATAAAATCTTGCAAAAAAAATTTTTGGTGGTAGGTACCGTACAGTGGAGATGATCTTTTTTATTCGCTTCCACCCCATGGTGTCGGGAGTCGTTAGATAGGTTTTTAAAAACTTTGAGGGTGTGGGAAGATCATCAATATAGTGATCCGTTTACGAAATATTTATATTAAAAGTAAAATTTTTTGTTAGACTCAAATGTCCCCCCTAGATTTAAATTAGTCTATTATTACACTTTCCTGTATTCTATTCTTGCACATTGTGCTGATGATAATTCCATTATCGCATGTAGCGCTATACTACCATTGTTTCATGTTACTTTTTAATTTTACATTTTCCCAATTCTACTTCCCCAGACGGGCTGATTTGATACGCTTCTCTTAAAAACACCCACACCAAGACAGCAATTAATAAAAACTTGGTGAAGTCGTAATCCGGGATAAAATTTAGGAATAGAAAACTTTGTAAAAATTATAATAAATGTGTCATGGTTTAGATATTAATGAGAAATTGAATTTTGATGAAAAATTGCAGAAGTTGAGAAGTCATGAGCTTCGAAAAGACATATATATTCACCAAAGACTGCGCTTTTCGAGTTCACAAGACTTGGTGTACCTATAACATATATATACTTTCTTGAATTATTATAATTGTTTTAGTTTTTTCATTATATTAACATCAGAGATAAGTAAAGCTCTGACAATAGGGACCACTTTTTAGGAGCTTGCTGGTAAATTTATTCACTCGGAGAAACGCAAATATTATCTAGGGACTTGATACTTGGCTGGGGTTTTTCTGTGAGATGGAGGTACTTCCCCAGACGGGCTGCTTTAATACAACTACAATTTAAAAACTTAATAAGACAACAATTAAAAAAAAATTGGTAAATTTGTAATCCGGGATAAAATTGGAACAGAAAACTTAAATTCTCATAAATGTTTCATGATTTAAATATTAATTAGAAATTGAATATTGTAAAAAAAATAATTGAATTTGCGAAGTTACGGGCCTAGAATACACACACATATATATATATATAACGTTTTTAAACAGGCCAGTGCTGCGGCGGATGCCCGTGAGCGGCTTAAGATGCGCAAATATAGTTGTCTCGATGCCCAATACTAATTTGTGTCATTCGGCGTCGAGACCCTTGGTCCGTGGGGTCGAGGCGCGCACGGTCTCTTCAAGAAGCTCAGTAAACGGCTGAGGGAGGCTACTGGAGATCCCCGCGCAGGCAGCTTTCTCGCGCAGAGACTTTCCTTAGCTATCCAACGTGGGAACGCTGCCTGCGTACCTTACCCAAAGGACCCAATTTTTTAAATATTTTTTAATAGTTTTAGTTTAGGTAATTTTAGTTTGTAGTTGTATTTTTAATTAGGACACTATTATTATTATATTTATATTAATAAATAAAAAATAAAAAAAAAATTATAACGCCAAGTTCTTTGCATTTTCGAGTTCATAACTACTACTAACATTCTAGTGTGCATCAACCATAATGAATTGTGATTATTTCAGATTTTTAATTATAAAAACTTCACAGATAAGTGAAGCTCCGATAAAGGGGATGAGGGATGGTATCTTTGACAGACAGACGGGTTATAATAAAAAGAGATTAGAGAGGGACGTTGGGTATTACAGCTTACGTCAGTCGTTTTGGAGTTTACTCATTAAGAAATGATTTTGAGTTACAAGGCTGTTACAGAAATTTTATGAGGAAAAAATCAAGTGAACGCATACACATACATCTGTAGGATTTAACGTGTGAGAGAATGAGATACAATACAATACAATACACTTTATTGCACCAAAAGAAAAAACATAAAAACAAAAACAATAAAGTAGCAGTACAAGGGCGGTCTTAACGCGATGCGATCTCTTCCAGACAACCTTTGGGTAGAGGAGAAATATGTAATCAAGGTAGGGCGGTGCAGAACAAAACTTAGGAAAATAAAAGTAATTAAATATATATATATATACATACATAAACATACATACATATACATATGTTATATATACTAAAATAAATACATAAATAATCAAAATGATATATACATTGTATAAATATACACACAGGTACACACAGTAAATGCAATTAATGAGACTGAGGGGAAAGCCAGGAAGAATTAATGATAGAGATAGTAGTATCTAAAGGTAAAAAAACTGAGTTTTTTTTATACAACGTCGGAAGGCACACGGCCCGTCTGGGTCATAAATCATCATAAAGGGGTTTCTATGAACGCTTCTAATACACTCGAAATAAAAATCAAAGATAAAGGTGAAGGCGAACGCGAACTCGAACATGAAGAAGACAAAGATACCGAGCGAGCGTTGTACGTATGTTAGTACGTGTGTGTGCGCGCCGGAGTATTACGAAGCTTGGTACATTTGACGTATATTTTTATGTACTATTAAACAAATCGTCAAGTGACTAAAGTTAAAATAACATGCAGGAGTATACAAATTAGACTGCGAATGTGGTTTATCATACATAGGGCAAACAAAGAGAAACGTAGGTACTCTAGTGAAAGAACACATTGCTGACATGAAGAATAGGCGCGATAAAAACTCTGCAGTATGTGAACATATACTGGACCAGCCAAACCATTACATGCGGTTCGATAAACCACAAATTCTCGCCAAGGAGAATCGCTACATGTCTAGAATTCTACGCGAGGCTATTGAAATAAGAAAACACCCTAATTTCAATAGATAAGACGATTGGCAAGTTCCACCTCCTTGGGATCCAGTTCTAAAAATAATCAAGTCACAAACCCAGAGATCTACTCAAAAACGTTCGGACCCCGTGAGCGATTTTTGTGTGAATCGGAACATAATAAATAATTAATCCATCCATGTCGGTAGATGTAATAATTGATAACCAATGTAAGACAAATGTCACCTTAGTCTTCCTGCGACCACGGATGCTGCAAAGCATTCGAAAAGTCAGGTTCAACAAAATAAATAAAACACGCGATACTTCCGTTAAAAATTGTTTTATACAATGTTAAAAAAGCATTGGAAAATATGGAAGAAATTGATTCAAATCGTAATGAAAAAGAATCCGAAAATCACGTGAATGTAGTTTATTCGTAAGCCTGTAGGAAATGAACTACAGTTCACATTTATGAATAACTAGCTGACCCGGCGAACTTCGTACCGCCTTAGGATCAATAACTGGTGTGTTAACTTATTAGGTGGTATAAATTCTTTTAATACTTATTATCCCGACGAAGACAAATCCAAAAACACAAAAATCATAAAAATCGGTCCAGCCGTTCTTGAGTTATAAATGGTGTAACTAACACGACTTTGTTTTATATATATATACATATATAGATATGCCAATTGGTACTTGACATATCGTAAAAAAAGAATTTCATATAAAATGTATGAGAAATATAATTTACTTTATTTTTTTTTTGTATTTTTTACATGTTTTAATACTTATTATCCTATTCCCGACGAAGGCAAATCCAAAAACACAAAAATCATAAAAATCTGTCCAGCCGTTCTTAAGTTATAAATGGTGTAATTAATACCGACTTTGTTTTATATATATATATATATATATCTATATATATATATATATATATATATAGATCTATCTATCTATCTATAACTTCACGCCAAATCCCTTGCGGGGTAGGCAGAGAGAACCGAGCGCCACGTGACTCGATCCTTACATATCTCACTCGCTTCTTTAACATTCATTGCTCTTCTCATGCACGCACGCCGGTTTCTAGGGCTCCTGACATCACCTTCTGATAGAACATGACCAATTTGGTCATGGTAGGTAAGTCTTGGCCTTCCCCGGCTCCTACATCCTTCCACTTTTGCATTGTATATCTGCTTCGTCATTCTTTCATCTTGCATTCTTTCTACATGCCCGAACCATCGGAGCATGCCTCTTCTTATTTTAACACCGACGCTCTCTTTCATACCAACTCTATTCCTAACATCATCATTGCGAATACGGTCTACGAGCCTTACGCCACAAATTTTGCGCAGCGCTCGCATTTCAACCGCGTTTATTCTACTTTCATGCTCTTTCTGCCATACCCAACTCTCGCTTCCATAAGTTAGCGTTGGGACCAACACTGCATTGTGTATAGCGAGTTGTGCCTTCTGGCTCAGGATTTTACTGCCAAGAAGTTTTCCCAACGCTCCATTCACACTATTCCCAGCACTCACTCGACTTTCCACATCTGCGGTGTACCTTCCATCCCTGCTGAAAGCGCATCCAAGATATACAAACTCATCCACTTGTTCCAACACTTCATCATCAATCGTAATCCTTACATTAGTTCTGGATTCTTCTCTTTCAAATACCATTATCTTTGTTTTCTTCGCATTCAGTAGTAAGCCTTTCTCCATACAGTCGTCTTTCATCGCTGTGACCAGTGTTTGCAGTTTAGATGGTGTATCTGCTAATAGCACGGCATCGTCTGCATACAGCAGACAGTTCACCACTTGGTCACCCATGCGCAATCCCACATTCGTTGACCTTATTCTCTGCAGACAACTATCGAGATACAGGATAAACAGCCTAGCAGATAGCATGCAACCCTGTTTGACACCAATTTTGACATCAAACCAGGGTGACATGCCACCGTCTATCCGCACACATGCTGAGCAATCCTTGTAAGTGGACTGCACAGCACGGAGCAGTGAACCGTCAATCCCATATCTCGGCAATATGTCCCACAGTTCCTTTCGCACAACCCTATCAAAGGCTTTCTCAAGATCCACAAAACCGCAGAAAACCTTCCGGTCTATGGCCAGATGCTTCTCTACGATATTGCGGAGCGAGAAAACTTGATCCGAACATCCCCTTCCATTTCGGAAACCTCCTTGAAATCTTTCAATCCACCTCTCACATTCCACGTGCCTATGCGGCACTCGGTTCCCCTCGTCCCGCCGGAATTGGCGCTGCGTGGTGGGTGGCGGCCCCCACCGCCGCATGCAGCTATATTCGCACCGACGGGGGCGGATCGGTGCGCGTCGCCTACGGGGGACGCCCTAGTCCGCACGTCGGTGCGCTCTTGGTCCAGAATTGCAATCGACTGATTGGCAGGGGTCGCGAACGAGCACGCTTCTGGCACATGACCCCCTATATATATATAGATATAAATTTTATTCTTATTATTTCAGAAGATGCATTCATTTACCCTCTTTTTCTATTCGATATATATACTATTTATCGTTCGCAAGGAGTAATTTCCAGTAGTGCGTCGGAGCTGATACACACACACACTTTGTTTCCAAAAGAAGTATAGTACATTATAACAGCTAGACTGGGGAAGTACCTCCAACTCACAGGAAACCCAAGAAACGTCCGTGTATGAATCTATCCTATTCATATTAATAAAATGTAGCATAATTTTAGACGGTAATTAAACTCAAAGTCAATTTCACTTGCACGTGATACACCTGGCTAAACAGCAAACGAGCCTCTGGCGAAAGAAATGTAAGGCGCATTGAAGAATATACCGAAATACTTTAACCTCACAGTAGAGCGCAGCCAAATAATAAATCACTGGACCTTTGTTGTGTTCCTGCGAGTGTGTGAGGTTACTAATAATCTCCTTGGAGTTGGTGTGTTAGCATCAGAGGAATTTCTGACATTTTTTTTTTTTTTTTATATACAATCAAGCATACGGCCTGCCTGATGTTAAACAGTCACCGTAGCCTATGGATTAATATTAATATTATTACAATCTAGGGTAACGTAAACACTTTACATGAAGGGAATTAATTTTTTGGTCAGCATAAAAATTTGGCCAGCAAAGCCAACCACCTCCGAGAAGTGGGGCTCCATGAAATTATTTGTTTACCGAATATACCTCCGGCCATAAGTTCTGTTACAAATGAATATGCAGTTATTTTTTTATGAAGTAATGTAATCTTATTAAAACTTATATGTTTTTTATTTACGTATTTATAGAAGTCTCAGTAAAAAACTAAAAAATCGGCCAAGTGCGAGTCGGACTCACGCACGAAGGGTTCCGTACCATTATCTATAAAAACGGCAAAAAAAAAAACACGTTTGTTGTATGGGAGCACCCCTTAAATATTTGTTTTATTTTAATTTAATTATTTATTCTAAATATTCTGTGAATATTTCAAGCGTCTACCTGTTACCGTAATCAATATCGAGCAAAAATGAGCAAAAAAATCACGTTTGTTGTATGGGAGCCCTCTTAAATATTTATTTTATTCTATTTTTTAGTATTTGTTGTTATAGCGGCAACAGAAATACATCATCTGTGAAAATTTCAACTATCTAACTATCACGGTTCATGAGATACAGTCTGGTGACAGACGGACGGACGGACAGCGGAGCCTCAGTAATAGGGTTCCGTTTTACCCTTTGGGTACGGAACCCTAAAAAATGATTCTATTCGAAATGACCACCCTTGGCTTTGCTACAGGTCTTTAATCTGTGTGGCCACGAATCTATGGATTTACTCACTGTTTCCATGGGAAATTTAGCCACTGCTTGCTCCAGAGATTTCTTAAGAGACACAATGTCAACGTGTCGTTTTGAGCAGGCCATGTTTTCTAAAACTGTCCATAACTTGTAGTCTAAAGGGTTCAGATCTGAGCTAGGCGAGGTCTAGTCTTCAGGTCTTTTAAAATGCGAAACTTTGGTTTCGAGCCAGGCTTGGGTTGTTCGTGTCTTGTGACCAGGTGTAGAGTCCTGCTTCCACGGTACATTTTTAAAAAGTGTATTGCTGAGAAGTTTCACAACACGATCCAAGACAGTCTCTTGATGATACACTTTGGCTGAAGTCTTCACTCCTTTTTCACAAAAATGAAGCTTTGTGTCTCCTTGATAAGACACCCCCCACCAAACCATTACAGACGCAAGATGATGAGCGTGTTATACCTTTCCGACCACTTGTGCGGCTTCTTTAGAACTGTGTGCGTACACTTTGCCATTTTACTTATTGAAGCGCTCTTTAATCGTGAAATTTTTTCACCAGTAAAGGGTATATTTCTGTCCTTTTCATCTGCGTATCGGGACAAAAGACCGAGCTTCAAGTCTTGTTTTATTATACGCGACAGAGTCCTAGCGGGAATCTTCATTTCTCGCGATAAGATTTTTGTTTCCTAATGGGGTTTCGGCGAATTCTGGCTTTAATAGCATTAATAGCTTTTGTAGTTTTAACAACATACGATCACTTTTCATCGATCGATCGACTGTATAATCTATACAGATAAATAAAATTGGAGTGTCTGTTTGTAATATTAAAATAACCGCTTTTTATTAAATGCTATAGATGTATACACGGTACATATACCAAAATGAATATTTTTACAATTTTTGTCTGTCTGTCTGTCTGTTTGTTCCGGCTAATCTCTGAAATGGCTGTACCGATTTTGACGTGACTTTCACTCGCAGATAGCTGATGTAATAAGGAGTAACTTAGGCTACTTTTATTTTAGAATTTTTGTTTATTTTTAATAATATAATTTATAATCAAATCGAATAAATAAAATTATAACCGAACATTAACTGTTTTGTTAAATTCCGCGCGGTAAGGTCGCGGGCACAGCTAGTACAATATATGAACATATGGTGATTGCAAGATTTTGAAGTATCTTGAATATAACCGACGCCTCCATACCAACTTTGTTCAAGGCAATCACTGTAATCCTATGTTCTTTAACACCCCATTCCATATGTAATTAGATAATAAACACGAAAAAAATATATATAATGGCGGGAAATCGAAAGAAGTTTTTAACATAATAAACGCGTTCCAAATTAAAAATAATGAAATTACCTATTGAAAAATAAATGTTTCTACGCAACAGTATTTATGGCCAGACTAGTTAATTTCAGTCGGGCCAAATGCTTGCATGACTCCGGTGGTCGTATTCTATTCTTACCGGTCCAATGAAAGCTCAAATATATTTTGCAGTACCACACACCACATCAACCCTTACTCATACCACTGCAGGGATACGGGTCTCCCTACAACCGAAGGGGTTTAGAGCATACTCCACCACGCTGCTCAAATGCGGATTGGCGGAGGCCAGTGTTTTCGAGCCGCCCGAGGGCCATCGACTTAACGACTGTCATCTATCGACAACAGCCGGGACCGACGGCTCAACGTGCCCTCCGACGGAGAAACTCGAGGTAGCTAAACCCATCCATAGACAGGCTGCGGTGAACATTGTTTAACCTGCGTGTTCGGTTAGAATGCCATCGAGCTCTTGTAATATATATTATGCAGTAATAAACTGCAATGAAATGTACAGATGTCTACAAAAATCTTGGAATCAACTGAGATATATAATGGGTGTTGAAGACAGATGGATAAATGCATACGGCACATTTATATTTCAATAAAAATAAAAAAGTTATTGATTCGCCTACTTTTAGACAGCTTCCTATTTTATACACCGCGTCGGGAGGAAAGCTTTCAGCCTGAATAATGGGAAGCGGCCACTGTAGTTTTATTCGTTATCATTTTTACACGAGTACCGCTCAATATTATATATATATATATGTCGGAACGTGGATGTAATGGTCGTCAGGTGGCTCGTTGTTCATAGCGAAATACCAGCGTAGTTAATCTTCTCAATATTTAATCAGCCAATTACAAAAATAATCGTAACAAAAGTTATACTCAGATCGCAGATTACAACGGATTCAAAATGCGGTGGACGCGACACGTGCGATTGGCTCCATTGCTCGATTCGTATTGCCGTTTCCAATGACGGTATCTCATCTTCACCAAACCAAAACAAATACAACCGGTGTTGCCATCCCAACGATGTCGATTCCACCCAAGCGCCGACTTGACATTTTGATCCGTTATTATTAACTAGCGACACGGGGATTGATTTCTTCCGGGCTTCTCAATATGGTGTTGCTACCTCTGCGACATATATATATATATATATATTTGAATTCGTTTTTTATGTATCGTGCATCCCAAGGAATATTGTTTTTTGTACAACGTCGGGGGGCATACAAGGGTACGGCCCACCTGATGTGATAAACGCTTGCAATATATTAAGCATCACGCACGCGTTGCCAGCTCTGCTGCTGTAACATAGGAGCTTACTGGTTATTTGACTGCGCTCTTTTGTAACGTGCTTTCCAAGTAATTAAATATATCATTGTATTAAAAATGTTGTAATATTAAAGTAATTAATTAACTCATTATATCGACCATGTCCAGGACGATGACGATGACCATCAAAAGTAAAATGAGATAATTGAATAAGATGCAATAAGATTATATTTCAGAAAATGTAAGACGTGTCTAAGTGCCCGCGAGGGCCCAATGGCAAATATTTTTTTTTATCTTTATCTTTAAAATTTCGCCAAGTTATAATTTAAATCAACCGAACATTTGAAATTCGAATAAAAAATATTCGAAAGTAAAATAGGTTACAGGCATGTTTTCTTTATTATTATTTTTTTACAACGTCCGGAGGCATACAAGCATACGGTCCACCTGATGTAAAGCAGTTACCGTAGCCTATTAACGCTTGTAACATATGTCACTCGCGCGATGCCTCCTCTGCTGCTTACACAGCAACTCCTTAGGAGCTTACTGGTGACCTCACTCACACGCAGAAATACAACAACCCTCTAGGGAGTTGGTATTTGGCTGCGGTTTTCTGTGAGGTGGAGGTACTTCCCCAGGCGGGCTGCTTTGATACGTCCTACCTCTCTTAAACGTTTATGGCCTTCAACATACATATAACAAGGTACCTCTATATAATACTTTTTAAATAGAGTATTTAAGTACGAGTATATCATTGGCACACTAATATTACTCATCATTGTGTCGTCTATTCTCCATAGTTACCTATAAACGGCGCATTGGCAGAGCTGCTTTTACACAATAAGTAAATAACAGCAAGCTGCGTAAGCAGAGCTGCTAACCCTAACCCTAACCATTGTGTCAATGAATATTTTGACAATTAATTTGACCCGGAATATCGCCATACGCCCTCCAATTAATTGCCTTTGTATTGGAACGGTTTTTGGGGCGAAAACATCACTTATCGATATCCTTTATTGAGCTAATCGAAATTTAATCTATTTTAGGGGAATCTACAATACTTAAGGCGCATTCACGTCGAACAATCAGCTCTCTAGCTTCAAAACTGAAGGAGTACTACGTGTAACAGTCGAAAACCGCAAAACTGCAAAAAAGACAATTTTCTCGGTTATAAGCTTCGCTGGCTAACGCAGCTCTGCAATTATACTATATAACTTCACGCCAAATCCCTTGCGGGGTAGGCAGAGAGAACCGAGCGCCACGTGACTCGATCCTTACATATCTCACTCGCTTCTTTAACATTCATTGCTCTTCTCATGCACGCTCGCCGGTTTCTAGGGCTCCTGACATCACCTTCTGATAGAACACGACCAATTTGGTCATGGTAGGTAAGTCTTGGCCTTCCCCGGCTCCTACATCCTTCCACTTTTGCATTGTATATCTGCTTCGTCATTCTTTCATCTTGCATTCTTTCTACATGTCCGAACCATCGGAGCATGCCTCTTCTTATTTTAACACCGACGCTCTCTTTCAGACCAACTCTGTTTCTAACATCATCATTGCGAATACGGTCTACAAGCCTTACGCCACAAATTTTGCGTAGCGCTCGCATTTCGACCGCGTTTATTCTACTTTCATGCTCTTTCTGCCATACCCAGCTCTCGCTTCCATAAGTTAGCGTTGGGACCAACACTGCATTGTGTATAGCGAGTTGTGCCTTCTGGCTCAGGATTTTACTGCCAAGAAGTTTTCCCAACGCTCCATTCACACTATTCCCAGCACTCACTCGTCTTTCCACATCTGCGGTGTACCTTCCATCCCTGCTGAAAGCGCATCCAAGATATACAAACTCATCCACTTGTTCCAACACTTCATCATCAATCGTAATCCTTACATTAGTTCTGGATTCTTCTCTTTCAAATACCATTATCTTTGTTTTCTTCGCATTCAGTAGTAAGCCTTTCTCCATACATTCGTCTTTCATCGTTGTGACCAGTGTTTGCAGTTTAGATGGTGTATCTGCTAATAGCACGGCATCGTCTGCATACAGCAGACAGTTCACCACTAGGTCACCCATGCGCAATCCCACATTCGTTGACCTTATTCTCTGCAGACAACTATCGAGATACAGGATAAACAGCCTAGCAGATAGCATGCAACCCTGTTTGACACCAATTCTGACATCAAACCAGGGTGACATGCCACCATCTATCCGCACACATGCTGAGCAATCCTTGTAAGTGGACTGCACAGCACGGAGCAGTGAACCGTCAATCCCATATCTCGGCAATATGTCCCACAGTTCCTTTCGCACAACCCTATCAAAGGCTTTCTCAAGATCCACAAAACCGCAGAAAACCTTCTGGTCTATGGCCAGATGCTTCTCTACGATATTGCGGAGCGAGAAAACTTGATCCGTACATCCCCTTCCATTTCGGAAACCTCCTTGTGCGTCCCACAGCATTTCATCGGATTTCACCCTCATTCTCCTTTCTATCACCTTTCCATATACTTTTGCTGCTAAGCTGATCAAACAGCTCTGCAATTAATATTAATTTTTAAGAAATAACAACATAATAATAAGCTAGGTGGCGGAGTGATTAGCGACGCTACTGTAACACCAACGCTCGTAGGTTCGATTCCCACACAGCACAAACAAATGTCTCCATGCACACGTCTGTTTGTTTTGGCCATGGTGTTTCCAAGAGAGGTAGGGAGCATCAAAGTAGCACGACTGGAAAAGTACCTCCACCTCACCGCAGCCAAATAATAACTCCCTAGACGGTAGCGTTGTTGTGAGTCGCTGTGTTAGCAGTAGGTGTGGCATCTCGCGAGCGATAATGTATTGCAAGCGTCATAGGCCGTTTTACATTAGGTGGCCCGTATGCTTGTTTGCCACTCGACATTTTATAAAAAAGTCGTCAAGTGCGAATCCGACTCGCTCTCCGAGGGTTCCGTAACTTTCGAAAATTATTTTCGCAAAAAAACTTATATATTTTTTCGGATTTTTTCCTTATCTTGTGCTATATGTCCTTGCTTTTTACCAAATTTCATGATTCTAGGTCAATGGGAAGTACCCTATAGGTTTTGATTCTCTTGCGAGTGTTAAAATATACGCGTAAACGAGACATAAACAGCCGTATCTTTTAATTGCGTTGACTTAAAAGATTAATTTTTTCATCGCTCGAAGATACTGCTGACCTGAGTATATGATATCTACTAATTTCAGCTTGATAGCTCCCCTGAGAAAAAGGGTCTTAACAGACAGACAAAGTGATCCAAGAAGAGTTCCGTTTTGCCTTTAGATAGATAGATAGAGCATTTACTGTAGTCTATTAACGCTTGCAACACATTAAGTATCACTCGCGCGATGCCCACTTCTGCTGCTAACACAGCCACTCCTTAGGAGCTTACCTCACTCGCGGCAACACAACAGCACACCGGGGAGCTGTTATTTGGCTACGGTTTTCTGGGAGGTGGAGGTACTTCCCCAGACGGCATTTAAAGGTGAAAACTACAAGGACGGTTGAAAAAAAAATTCACTAAAACCATATTTATAGACGTACAAACACCCGCATAAATCTCCATAGACGTTGTTTATAGCTAGGTCGGTTCACAGCGTTATGAATGGCCGCTGTGGGCGCGCGTATTTATTGGTGATTTTTTGCGTTTTGGTTGTGTGATGTATGGAATATAAATAAATAGATATGTACGCATTTTTATGCGCCGTTAGATAAATTAACTACAAACACATTAAGTAAAATGCATTAAGAGTATACACCCTCTTAATACAAGCTGTGTTTTTTTTATACAAGTAGATTGGCAAACAAGCATGCGGCCTGCATTAGACTATTGATGCTCGCAACACCACGGGGATGTTACTCGCGCGCTGCCAATCTTGTGATATATGGCTGTTTCGTCATAGTACCCAGTAATATTTCTGCCATATCGTGGTATAAAGTTAGGGTCAATTCCAAAGAAACGCTCAAACGAGAAACACATCTCGTGTTTGTTAAGTATGTACAAGAAACTGAAATTGTAATTATTGCTTATTGCGGCCACTTATAGCAATAATCAAAATGATGACTATCTCTATCTATCTATAACTTCACGCCAAATCCCTTGCGGGGTAGGCAGAGTAAACCGGGCGCCACGTGACTCGATCCTTGCATATCTCACTCGCTTCTTTAACATTCATTGCTCTTCTCATGCACGCTCGCCGGTTTCTAAGGCTCCTGATAAAACTTCTGATAAAACACGATCAATTTGGTCGTGTTTGGTCATATTCTGTATTAATTACTTATGTACAATTACGACTAATTGTACATCTATATATATAAAAATGAATGTTTGTCTGTATGTCCTCTATGGGCTGGGCAGATTTTGATGAAATTTTCAGTGAATGTTCAGGTTAGCCCAGCCGGTGATCCTGTAAAGTTTGGTAGCGATCATATCGCCTGTGCGAAGCCGGGGCGGATAGCTAGTAAATAATAAATACAGAATATGTCTCAAAAACACATAATTTGGATGTGCAGTGCCTGTATTGAGCGTTTCTTGAAATTGGTTTTTAATTCAGCGTTAATAATAAAAGTTAAATGAGGGCGCAACTTAGCTTTATACATCCTCTTAAGTGTCACTGGGCCGGATACTACCTCCACTGCTAACAGCAACTTCTTAGGAGCTTACTGGTGACCTAACTCTCAGGTACAGGACAATAACTCTCTAGAGAGTTAATATTTGGCTACAGTGTTCTATGAGGTGGAGGTACTTCCCCAGACCGGCTTAACTTGGTCGAATTCAATCCCAAGAAGACACAAGTTTGCGCATTCACCGCTAAGAAAACTCCATTTGCTGTGGTTCCTAAATTCCAGAACACACCTCTTACCGTCACCAAAAGTATTAGGATGCTTGGCGTCGAGATCTCCAGTGATGTGCAATATCGAAATCAGCTGGAGGAGAAGGTCAAGCTGGCGTCCAAAAAACTTGGTGTGCTCAACAGAGCAAAGCAGTACTTCAGTGCGGGACAAAGACTTATGTTATATAAGTCTCAAGTCAGACCGCACTTGGAGTACTGCAGTCACCTTTGGGCGGGAGCACCTAGATACCAGCTTGGACCGTGTGATTCGATTCAGAGACGAGCTGTGAGAACCCTAACCCGGTATTGAACCCTTAAGTTTAAGGAGAGATTTGCCTCCCTTTGTGTGTTCTACCGATTGTGTTCTAAAGAGTTGTTCAAAATGATGCCCACAGCTACTTTTTATAACCACACCGCTCGCTGACGGCAGGGAGTTCACCCTCACACACTGAAACCGTAATGGTCGCGTACTGTGCGGTTCCATAGAAGTTTTCTATCGAGAACTCTCAAGCTGTGGAATGAGCTCCCAGCCGAGGTTTTTCCAAATGACTACAGCATGGAGTTCTTCAAGAAATTCGTGAAGAGGTTTATAGAGGGTCGGCAACGCATGAGTGGACACCCCTGGTGTTGCAAATGTCCATAGGCTACGGTGACTGTTTACCATCGGGCAGGCCGTATGCTTGATTGCTACCTTAGTGACATAAAAAAAAAGATGGGCTGTTTTAATGCACCCCACTTCTCTTATGAGTTATTTTGCCTAGGAACATGAACACTCATGTAATCGTATCTTTTGGAGTATACTTATAACTAAGTATCTATCTAGATCTAATATCAAATACTCAGGTCTGCAATCCCTTCGAGCAGGAAAAAATCAAATTTCGAAGTCAATGCATTCAAAAGAAATTTTGTAAGAAGCAATGTCATGTAGTACAAGTAAAGGAAAAAAACCGAAAACCGCAAATTTGTAGTTTGTAGTTATAGTTAAATATATACATATTTTTGCTAAAATACTTTGCGTTTTTTTTAATACGAAACCCTTGATGCGTGAGTCGAACTCGTACTTGGCGGCTTTTTTCAATGAATGTCATTTATTTTTCAACGCAATCTTGTGGAGGACTTGGTTAGACGATGCTGCAGTTTTTTGATCCCCTGCTTGTAGTAACTGTTCCAAATCTTCGTCCTCCAAACCATTTTTTCATATGGAACAAGGAACAAATCATTAAGAGCCAGGTCAGTAGAATATGGTGGATGAGGAAGCTTTCCGTAACGTAACTCCACCAGTTTGACCGTTACAATATGAGACAAATATAATAATAATAATAAGACTTATTTTTAATGAAAAGAAATGCTCTTTGTGTATACAATGTAGTCAATTTTACTTTAATGTAACGGCTTAACCCTTACAAGCTACAAATCAAATCCCAGTTCTTAAAATAAAAAAAGCAAATCTACATAATTGGTATGCGAACGTAAACAAATCTGAACTCATTCAAATTTAGTCTTGAAATGTCGTCAGCTAACGCCATCTAGTCGGTGTAATGCTCTATGGGTGGATCATGCCAAAAGATCGCTTGATGCCCTACGTATCCAATATAATAATATTTTCAGAATGCTGTTGGGACTGCCGCGCTTCTGTAGTGCGTCGGGGATGTTTGCGCATTATCGAACTGACGGTTTCCACGCCTTAATTCGTAAGAAAACTGTATCCCTGATAAACAGAACGCGTGACAGTGGCAACAGCATCCTTAAAATAATCGCGGATGATTGTACCTCCCCACTATGGAAATGCTTAGTGGGAAGAGTAATATGAAGTAATGTTCTCTCTTTAATTTAATTTATATAATTTAATTGTAAACTGCGTTAATTGTTTTTGTATGGATTTTAAATTATCTGAAATAAACAATTTTTATTTTATTTTTATTTATTTAATGCGCACCTTGTATTATAAGTCGGCGCCGCAAGGTGTCGCTACGACGAGTTAAATCTATTACTTTTTGGAAATTAAAATTCATCAAATTACCTAAAAGCTGTATAATTCTAATATTAATTTGCAAAATAATTCTTAATTTAGATTCTATATTTTAGAACCTTCTGGAATTACGGTTGTCTACATTTTTAAATCTCGAATCTAGAGAGTTCTGTTCATTCGTTCCCTTACTCAGTTCAGTTCAAAATGACGATGGAATGTCCATTTCTTCCCCGGTCTTAGCCGACACTGGTCGTCGTATTTTATATAATATATTAAATTATTTATATAGTCTGTGATGACTATATAAATAATTTTATATATTATATAAAAAGTTTTATATAATCAAATACAACTATCACTTTTAATACTACCCGTGCACACAGTGCAGTGATTGAAATATAAACCTCAATTTCTACATATTGGGTATCTATCTACTTCAGAGCTTACCTGCATAAAACTAATACTTCTTTTTTACAGCTCTTTTGCCACATTTTTGTGTTTAATTAGTTACCTCCTACGGTAGGTACTCATAGTGAAAATGCTTTATATTGTCGTGTAGATTTAACTATTACATCATTATTTGTATTAGTCGAGTACCTGCCTACATAATTAATGTTACTTGGATAACGGTTCTTCAAACCTATTATTTATTACAAATACTTATAGGATCAACCATAATTTTTAGGTTAACCGACTTCGACTAGCGAAGTGGTGTTAAGTTTTTTATTATGTTGGAAGTGGTAATGTTAATTCCGTAAAGGCATTCCTTACCGCTTAACCGACTTGGCCTCACCAAGGATAATTATATGTTTCAATTGTTTTTTCTTATTTCAAAGCATAATAATGTAATTAAGCTCTTCAAGCGACAACCAGAACTAATTTAACCTTGCTTACATGTACCAAATTTCAATATTAGTAATAAATTCTTGTCTATCTGCGTACTTACCTTTTTGTCTCTTGGTTTCTTTTTGATGCCCTCTTCGATTGATAGCCGGCCTCTTAGACGTTTAGCTTTTACTCTCCGCTGCATCGAAGACGAGAAGGCAACCGGGAGGCAAGGCGGTACCCGTTGCTAACACACTGGACGTGTGCCTTCCAGGGTTCACCCGTGCGGGGGTGTACTACGTCTGCCCAGCGCTGTGCGACCTTACCCACGAGCCCTAACTCTGTGCTCTAAAATAAATCCTTGTCGGTCTTTCTTTTCTAATTTTTCTTACCTTTAAAAAATACCGGCCCTTGCTCCTGGGGCACTAACCCCTGTGACATTATTAAACGTTCTCATTCCGGGGAAATCTTGAAATTAATGGGAACATTAAAACGACTACAAGCTTCAAGATGGACTCTTAAAGAGCTCGATAAAGATTGTTTTTCCTAGAACTAAACCTAAATAATATTAATTGATTACACCGTACGGCACAACATTTACTCAGTCTCAATTTGTCCCAATCAATTATGTCACGCCTACCAGTTGCCAAGTGCTTCAACAAGGGTATATTGCCACAATATAACTGACGCTCTAGACAGTAAATCTACTTATAACCGATGCTGATTTCTTGAAACGTCAAGAGGTACACAAGCATGAGGTCCATCTGATGTACAAACTAATCCAAACTAACTAATCTACTTACAAACTTTTATAAATAAAAAAAAACAAATAAAATATTTCCTGACTCCAAAAATATCTGCTATGAAAAATGCACTAAAAGGAATATTAATAAAATAATTGTTTCGTTTCTTTAAATGACTATAAACAAACATTATAATGTCTATTTGTACTTATACAGAAATTAGAAATATATATTTAGATTACTTAGTATAAAATTGAGTCGGTGCTAGCGCATTTGTTGCGTATGTGTGTAAATAGGTTTGCTACATTATCGCATTAATGTAACTTTAAATATATTTTGTAGATCTAAGGAAATTTCACAAAAAAATTTAAAATCTTGGCTGGCAAGAACTCCAAAAATAACAATAATTATATACTATAGTCCTAATATATTCATTTTATCCTAAGTAATCTAAATATATATTTCTAATTTCTGCTTAAGTACTGTTAGACACTATTGAAATAAAATTACTTTTGTTCTATGTAATTACTTCTATATTTGTCTCACTTTAATCAAGCGTGTACAATAACCTTCATCATTAGGCTAAGGGACATAGATTTTACAACGTGTCTTATCACCACGAAGGACCACGACCAACTACCAACCCAATTTTATTCTGTACACCCCTGCATTTTCGACCCCACCATTCCAACATCTCCCCAACTAAACTAGTGTGAAGTGACGTCAGGAAACAGCACGCATTAGTGTTGCCATATCATATTTAGAAAATATTACTAGTGTTAGGGATAAAAACGCAAGCTGGAAGGAGAAGTTCTGACGTAACTGCAGGTGGCCTGATCGCACGGCAAGTGGAAGGGCCCGCGCATCTGCGCCGACGACGAGAGCGGGGAGCGAAACGCAGCGCTTACATTGGATGAACGTCTAAAACGTTCCTACGATTGTATGTCTTATTTTCAATTATTACTTTTAATTCCTTTTGTTATTATAAAATTGATTAAAGACTAGAATTGTCAATTTAACTAACTGATTGTATTTTTTTAAATTAAACCCCCTTGAGGTTTTTATACTAGAATCATGACACTATAATGTTTTTCTATAATAATTTAAAGAAATAAAACAATTATTTTGTACCTTTTAGTACATTTTTTATAGTAGATGTTTTTGGAGCCGGTGTATATTTTTTTGGAAATAAAAATATTTAGTATCTAGTAAATCTTGTGTTCCGTAACTGATTTATCGAAAGGGAACATGGGTAGTCCCACTTAACGTGCTGTACATATGAGACAGCGCTGTTAAATAGCATGAGTGAAGAAAGGGAGAAAAGGCTATCTCAAAGTACGAAATCTAGACAGTGGTTTGCTACTGGAGGCAAGGTGAACGATTAATTTGTGTTTGAAATTGAGGGTACTTTAACTAAAGTATCTGACTATATAACTAAAGCTCGCTTAAAGTTAGTCCAATTTAACCCCATTAAGACACAAATTTTCGCGTTCACTGCTAAGAAAACCCCATTTGCTGTGGTTCCTCAATTCCCCCAATCCTTACCATCGCCAATAGATTCACCACCTCATACATAACCTATGTTGTAAACTGTTACGCACGACGGCTGTTAATAATATTCTATATAATAGTTATTGTGATATTGTAATTATTAATATTTTTTCATTTATTAACTTTATTAATGAGAATGATATCTAATTGTTTTATGAATCCTATTACGCTTTAATGTCGTGGGTTTTTGAAATATTT
Organism: Pyralis farinalis; assembly: GCA_947507595.1. NCBI lineage: Eukaryota > Metazoa > Arthropoda > Insecta > Lepidoptera > Pyralidae > Pyralis > Pyralis farinalis. The sequence continues at coordinate 5,446,067 of OX382282.1, read as the reverse complement.
TATTTGAAGTTATTTTCGTCGTGGGTTTTTTAAATTTTAAATTTATGTTTTATTGTGGCTTTTTAAAATTTTAATAGTAAATGCAATTTATACAAACTAAAACTAATATAATATAACTACAATATATAAATAAAATCCGTTTTATATATAATGCACGTACAAATTAAAAAAAAACCCCGACGTAAAAAAAGTCTGAACAGATTTGCTTAAATGGTAGCTAAGAACACTCCCAATCATGTCACCTTTTAAACAAAAAAAAAAATATAATCAAAATCGGTTCAGTAGTTTTCGAGAAAAATGTAACAGACACACAAACAAACAAACATCTGTTACCCCAAACGCATATACCGCCTCCGTGACCGCCGCGGGTAAAAAATAGACTAAGCCGTTTTGGAAAAACATGTGTACTGTAACACCCCTGGCAGTCTGGCGTAAATCGTCGCAGATAAAAATCCGAAAAAAATCACGTTTTTGTAAGGACGATTGACTCGGTGGCTCAGTCGTGAATGACTTTGACACCAACGCTCGTGGGTTCGATTCCCATACATGACATACATTTGTGTGCGCGAACATGTTTGTTTGTCTTGGTCTGGATGTTTTAAGAGAGGTAGGGCGCATCAAAGCAGCCCGTCTGGGGAAGTACCTCCACCTCACAGAAAACCGCAGCCAAATAACAACTCCCTAGAAGGTGGTTGTATTCCTGCGTCTGAGTGAGGTCACCAGTAAGCTCGTAAAGAGCAGAGGAGACTTCGCGCGAGTGATACTTAATATATTACAAGCGTTAATAGGCTACGGTGACTGCTTTACATCAGATGGACCGTATGCTTGTACGCCTCCCGACGTTGTATAAAAAAAAAGGAAATTGGAAAATGTTCTCCATTGGTTGAGGTCAAATACATGCAAAATTCATCTTTAAAGGTGCACTATTGCGCTCACCGACGGATTCATATTCCCTGCACTCACTCGTTGGCCTCCTGTAGTCCATAGAGAATGCAATTAGCGTCCTATGGTACCAAAATGTTGTGGTCAATAAAGTTTTTAAATAAATATTTTAATACTCAAGAGGGCCAAATTGGGATCTAAAATTTGCATGACGAAATTAATCCTATCTATCTATAACTTCACGCCAAATCCCTTGCGGGGTAGGCAGAGAGAACCGAGCGCCACGTGACTCGATCCTTACATATCTCACTCGCTTCTTTAACATTCATTGCTCTTCTCATGCACGCACGCCGGTTTCTAGGGCTCCTGACATCACCTTCTGATAGAACATGACCAATTTGGTCATGGTAGGTAAGTCTTGGCCTTCCCCGGTTCCTACATCCTTCCACTTTTGCATTGTATATCTGCTTCGTCATTCTTTCATCTTGCATTCTTTCTACATGCCCGAACCATCGGAGCATGCCTCTTCTTATTTTAACACCGACACTCTCTTTCAGACCAACTCTATTTCTAACATCATCGTTGCGAATACGGTCTACAAGCCTTACGCCACAAATTTTGCGCAGCGCTCGCATTTCAACCGCGTTTATTCTACTTTCATGCTCTTTCTGCCATACCCAACTCTCGCTTCCATAAGTTAGCGTTGGGACCAACACTGCATTGTGTATAGCGAGTTAATCCTTATTATATAAATTATACCGTAGATTATTTGAAAGCAGTCTATTGCCTATTAACGCTTTTAATATATTAAGTATCACTTACTCGTTATCATATATATCATATCATATTGGTACTTATGCATGACAAAAATAACTCCAAAAATTTCGTGCACTCTACGTTTGTAAATCAAACCATAATATAAAAAAGATAAGATAATTTATTTGCTTAAACATGTGTAAGTTATACATCAGATACATAGGTACAAAGGTGTACAATTGATGTTGGTCTGCATAAAACTAGGTTCAACATGTCTTGCTGTGATGCGGCATGCAAATATATGCTTCATTATTAATTAATAATACTTATGTCAATATACTATATTAATATATTACAACAATTAGAAAGCAAATTTCAACCGTAACATTAATGTTAATAATTAATTTTGTTTTAATAAAATATAATATAAAATTAATTAGCTAAAATTTATCATTCATGTATTCATTTATGTTATAATAGCATTTGCCAGTCAGTAACCTTTTAAATCTCACTTTAAATAGATTTGCACTTAGTTCTTCGTAGCTTTCGGGAATTTTGTTATAAATTTTTGGAGCCATCCATATTATGCTCTTTTGTAGCATAGTTGTTTTGGCAGGCGGCAACCAAAGTCTATTTTTGTTTCGTAGATTTCGTATGACTTTGTCTTTTACTTGAGGGAATACATATGAATTACTTCTAACAAATAGTGCCACCTCCAGTATATGCAATGACGACGGGTGCGTAAGAATCTTATGCTTTGCAAATAGTGATTTACAGCTGTCAGTAGTTTTTAACCCCCGACGCAAAAGAGGGGTATTATAAGTTTGACATGTGTATCTGTGTTTCTGTGTATCTGTCTGTGGCATCGTAGCTTCGAAATGGATGAACCGATTTTGATTTTGTTTTTTTTTGTTTAAAAGGGGATTTAATCGAGAGTGTTTTTGTGTATATCATTATCAATAATAATAATTAATGATAATAAAAATTAATAACTATGATTTTTTTAACCCCATTGGAGTGTGTTTATCCTAGCAATATTATAAAGTATAAAAAGCATAAAATAAAAATATTAAATTAAAAAAAACCCCGACGCAAAAATAACCCATAAAAGGTAACAAAATAATATGTATTGACCCTTAAAGTTTAATAAAAGAAGTAATATTTTAATCCAAGCATCGTTGTGTCGGGGGTACCGCTAAGTAAATAAAATAAAAAGTTCAAGTGAAAAATGACAAAATATGAAATTTAAATAATACTATATTTAATTACCGGTCCCCCGACTCAACGAGGCTTAGATTAAAATATTAATTCTTTTATTAAACTTAAAGGGTCAATACATATTATTTTGTTACTTTTTATAGGTTATTTTTGCGTCTGGGGTTTTTAAATTTTAAATTTAATTTTTTTATAAGGTCGAACATAGATCGTAGGCATCATTTTTGCGTTTCATTAACATTAAATACCATGTCTACATTACTCGAGTTACCCCAAAAAATAACACCGTATCTTAACGCAGATTCTACAAGACCATAATATGCTGTAAGCAATATATTAATATTGACCACAGAAGAGAGTCTACGATCTATCCATACGCCTAGAGTCTATCCATACACCTAGAGTCTATATACGCCATACGCTAAGCTACTAACTTTTTGTGAGCCCGTCAATATGACTTTTCCAATTCAGCCTTTTATCAATAATTAGACCAAGAAATCTAGCAGTATCGCATTCTTTAATAATATTGTCTTGATACGCTAATACAATGTCAGAAGCGGTCTTTGATTAAAATGCATTACTGACTACCAATGTACATGTTAATGGAACTAATTTAGCCCCAATGGAGACAACTGTGTTCTTGGGTATAACAATTGACTCCAGACTACAATGGGGCCCACAAATTGAAAAATTATCAGGAAAACTAAGTTCTGCAGCCTATGCAGTGAAAACTATTAGACGGCTCACTGATGTTGATACGGCTAGAATAGTTTATTTCAGCTACTTTCATAGTATTATGTCATACGGAATTCTTCTTTGGGGTAACTCCGCGGACATTAACACCATCTTTTTATTGCAAAAGAGAGCCATGAGAGCTATCTACAAACTTGGTCCCCGTGAGAGCCTTAGAGAAAAATTCAAAGAAATAAATATTCTAACAGTCGCATCGCAATATATCTATGAAAATCTTTTGTATGTCCATAAAAACATAGACTCATTTTGTAAAAAGAGTGATACTCATAACATAAATACTAGATATAAGCATAATCTTGTGTTACATGCAAGCCGTCTCCACAAAATAAGTAATTCTTTTATGGGGCAATGTATACGGTTCTATAACAAACTTCCCAGCAATATAAGAGAATTGTCAATAAACAAGTTTAAAACTACTATTAAAGCCAAATTGTGTAGCAGGGCATATTATAAAGTATCTGACTATATTAATGATAAAAATGCCTGGGATTGAGTCGATCCAATTATAATGTAATTAATAAATTATGTAAATTTGTTTGGATACCAAAAGAGGGATGCCTGAGTTTTTTGGCAGTATTTTTATCAGTGCTCACCTAGTCATGAACTGCACGGTAGGGAAAAAAATTGTGACGATTCCAAACAAATGTAGCCATTTTTACGGAATAAAAAGATTTTGACTTTGACTTTGACTTTGACTTTATTATATTTGTTTTATTTAAATTGATTTTTAAATTATTACTATTAAGCCATTGAATTACAGATGTCAGTGACGTGTTATTGTCAGATACAGAAGCGTTAATATTATTACATTTTATGGTTACTGTGCTATCTTAACAGCACTTGGTAAATCGTTAATATATACTATAAAGAGGAGTGGCCCTAGTACGCTGCCTTAAATTATATAGTATAATACTTATATAGTATTATATAGTATAAACTTAAAGTATATAGTATAACTTGAGGGAGACTTTGTACAAAAATATCATACACCATTATACATAATTTAAAGACACACACGTACTTATTTGTAAATATTTATATATATATATATATATATTCTTTTTCTCCGTGCTTCGGAGGGCTCGTTGAGCCGTCGGTCCCGGCTGTTGTCGATAGATGACAGTCGTTAAGCTAAGTCAGTGGCCCTCGGGAGGCTTCAATACACTGGCCTTCGCTAATCCGCATTTGAGCAGCGTGGTGGAGTATGCTCTAAACCCCTTCGGTTGAAGGGAGACCCGCATCCCTGCAGTGGGATGAGTAAAGGTTGATGTGGTGGTGGTGGATATATATTATATGTACTGATATAAAACACGTGTTGAATAGTTATATGAATAACTACATTGAATATAGTCCCGAACAAAACAAAAGCAAAAATTCTCTCTCTCCATTTTTCCCTAAAGTGCCAAATGTAGTATAACTTGAGGTAGACTTTGTACAAAAGTCGTCTGCATGGGTACCTCTGTCTCACCTATTTCTACCGCCAAGCAGCTATATTTATATAGCTGTGTTCTGGTTTTAAGGGTGAGATATGGCGTAGAACGTTACGTGACGAAACATCCTTAGGTCACAAGATTGGCAGCGCGCGAGTAATATCCCCCTGGTGTTAGAAGCGTCAATAGGTTAATTTTACTAAGAGAGTTAGGGCGCATCACAGCAGACCGTCTGGGGAAGTACCTCCACCTCTCAGAAAACCGCAGCCAAATAACAACTCCCTAGAGGGTTGTTGTGTTCCTACGTGTGAGTGAGGTCACGAGTAAGCTCCTAAGGAGTTGCTGTGTAAGAAGCAGAGAAGGCATCGCGCGAGTGATGTATGTAACAATAGGTTACGGTAACTGCTTTAGATCAGGTGGACCGTATGCTTGTATGCCTCCCAACGTTGTATAAAACAAAAATAGGCTGTGGTGACCGCTTACCACCTAATGAGGGCCGCATGCTTGTTTGCCAGTCTAGTTGTATAAAAAAAACTTCAAAGTTTTTGTAAATGCGATAATTTCGAGCATTTATTTGAAGTTATACTACTGCGATGTTCATTTAATTATATTGCGTTTGTAAGTAAACAATATTTTAATGCTTCGTATTACGAGCGAGCTTGAGCGAAGCCGGGTACAAATATAGGTATGTACTTTGAGCATAAAATAATATATTAGATGCTCAAATAATTGTTTATTCCAATGATTAATCGATTTCGTTATGATTAAGCGTAACGCTTGTCGGAGCGATGATGTTAGAAACGGAGTTGGTCTGAAACATGTGTAAAAATAAAAAGAGGCATTGGTCCCGACATACAGAAAGAATTGTTTTTTATACCACTAAGGTGACAATCAAGCATACGGCCTGCCTGATGGTAAACAGTCATAGCCTATGGACATTTGCAACACCAGGGGCGTCACTCATGCGTTGCCGACCCTCTAAAACCCTCTTCACGCATTTCTTGAAGAATTCCATGCTGTAGTCCCTTTGAAAAATCTCGGCTGGGAGCTCATTCCACAGCTTGCGAGTTCTCGGAAGAAAACATCTCTGGAACCGAACAGTACGCGACCATTGCGGTTCCAGCGTGTGAGGGTGAACTCCCTGCCGTCGGCGAGCGGTGCGGTTATAAAAGTAGCTGTCGGCATCCATTTCGAACTGTTCGAAGAATGCAGGACGAAAGAATTAAGAAACAGATGTACAAAGCGAATGAAGGTGATGTCAGGGGCCTTAGAAACCGGCGAGCGTGCATGATCTATGAATGTTAAAGAAGCGAGTAAGGTGTAAGGAGCGAGTCATGTGGCGCTCGGTTCTCTGCCTACCTCGCAAGGGATTTGTCATGAAGTTACAGAATAGAATCGATATCTGCGTGTTCTATTAAACTGACGCACGCAACTAGGCCATCGCCCCTCAATGATGCTGTTTTTTTATACCAGATGTATAGTTACTATAGGGAACACTTGTAATACTCTATGTATCACTCGCGCGGTGCCACCTCTGCTGCTCACATAGCAACTCCCTAGGAGCTTACTGGTAACTTCACTTATCCGCACATTCGCAGGTACTGTTATTTGGCTGCGGTTTATGTGAGGTATTTCGCCACAAGGGCTGCTTTGATATGCCCTACCTCTCTTAAAACCAAAACAAACAGCCCGGTGGCTCAGTCGTGAATGACGCGACTTTGACAATGGGTTCGATTCCCACACAAGACAAACATTTGTGTGCATGAATGTCTGTTTGTCTTGGTCTGGATGTTTTAAGTGAGGTAAGGCGCATAAAAGCAGCCCGCCTGGGGAAGTACCTCCACCTCACATTAAACCGCAGCCAAATAACAACTCCCTAGAGGGTTGTTGTGTTCCTGTGTGTGAGTGAGGTCACCGGTAACTTCCTAAGGAGTTGCTGTGTAAGCAGCAGAGGAGGCATCGTGCGAGTGATACTTAAAAGCATTAATAGGCTACGGTAGATAACTGCTTTACATCAGGTAGGCCGTATGCTTGTATGCGTCCCGATGTTGTATAAAAAAAACAAACTATATATAAACAGATATTCATGCATACAAATGTTTGTTCCGTGTGGGAATAGAACCCACGAGCCCCGCTCAAAGCAGCGTCACTGACCACTACGCCACCGTACTCGTCAACACTTCTAGTAATTAATGTAAATTCTATGTATAAAGTCTCGAAGCTTTTCAATGTTTACACTTCACTCTCATTTTAGACAGAAATTGAACACAGACTAAACAAGTAAAATGCCCAATTATTTCTGAAGGAACAACAAACCGACATGTGCGAGTGATACTCGCGTTCTCTAGGTTCTGTACCCGTTAATTTTATTTTGTTTTTTTGTGCAACGTCGGGAGGTATACAAGCATGCTGCCCGCCTGTTGTGAAGCGGTTACTGTAACCTGTGAGTGCTTGCAACGCATTAAGGCCTCGAACTAGACGCACGCGGGCGGAGCGGGCGGCGCGGGCGGCGACATGCGCGTCTTGATGAAAGTTCATAGATTTGTATGAAACTATGTTGGACGACAGCGGGCGGAGCGGGCGGTGCGGGCGGCGGCACGCGCGTCGAGCTATTGTCGAGCGGTGACCGCGCGTTCGTATAGTCGTAGTGACGTTCTAGATAGGTATTTTACATAATGTCCGCAACAAACCGAGCGATCTGGCCGCTGGCGTCGTGTACGGACCACGGTTACCTCTCGCACCGCTCGCGCCGCCCGCTCCGCCCGCGTGCGTCTAGTTCACGGCCTATGTATCACTTGCACGCCACATCTGCTGTTAAAACAGCCACACCATAAGAGCTTATTGGTGACCACGTTCATTCGCAGGAACACAAACAACCCTCCAGGAACTTGTAATAAGTAAAAAGAAAATTGTAATAAATGTCACGTTTATTAAAAGTCACAGCTAATTACGATATTAAAATCGGTCTTGAAATAATGTTTATAACTAATAATAATAATAATAATTATCAGGTGATATGCTCCAGGGGTGGAAGTGTTAAAGGGCATAACGCCGCGAGTAACTTCGGAGAAAGCGCAGCACACCTCTCGACACCCCTGAGTCACTCACACCGGTGTTGCCCCCGGCCGAATTTCTCTGGCATTTCGGGGGTCCATCCAGTGAGTGGCAAGCCACCGCCTGCCGGAAGTAACATCAGATATGATAGTTGTGGCAGGCGTCCGTCCCTCTTCTGTAATAGCCCAGTACTAATAATCCCTCCAGATATCATTTTAATAGCCCAATATTTTCCAACACATTTGCAATAGTCCCAATATCTGCCGTGACCTGGTTCATGGGTATATTGTCACATTGATATCCCCTGGAGAAGGTCACGGCAGCTATACAACATTACATCAAACTTCTCAAAGGGGCCTCTACGCGTTGGATCCAAATCCCCGCGCACGCCTATCAAATGACCGGGATATACCCGTAACATAGGATCTATAATAATAATAAATTATTTCATACATAACAACAGCACATTATAACTATATAAATTATTCACATACAGTACTAAAACAGTAATAATACAGCACAGCTAAGCGCACGTCAAGCATAATACTTTGACCCTTATGCTGTTCTTATGCAGCATACAATAAGAGTTACAAACACACTTCGAGCATAAAGCATGACCTGCTCCCAGCCGTGCTACAAGGACTACGAAATACGATGTAGTTATAGTTATTTAATCGGTGTGTGCCATCTGAACTAGTATTATGAAAATACTGTATCTCAAATGGCACGAACACTCACACATTAATTAAAATTAACAATAACAAATAATCAACTCACTCGGGTCTAAGAGCGGCATTAGGGCGATCTTCGCAAATTATATGGTTTTGATTAATCTATACATCTATACATGTAAATAAAATTGAAGTGTCTGTCTGTGATTTCAAAATAAAGCCTTTATCTTAAGCTTATATTATTATTTTCACGTTACCAAAGTCTAAATACGCATTTTTAACTTTTTGTCTGTCTGTCTGTTTGTTTGTCCGGGCTAATCTTCGAAATAGCTGAACCGATTTTGACGGGACTTTCACTGGTAAGTAGAGGACTGTTCAGAGCAGAATATAGGGTACTTTTTATCCCGTAAGTATTTAGGGTTCCTGCGTAAAAAATGATAAACTGTTAAAATTAGGGGGAAATATCTTCCCCTTCGGGGGACTTTGCAATTTTATTTTTATTATTTTCATAGAATACGTATTTTTTGTAACATAAAATAACTACGCATTTTTTATGTAATATAAATAAAATACTTATACGTTGCCTCCTGTAAAGGTCAATAGATGGCGCTGTACGAAAATTGAATCGCTCTATGGTTGCATCTACGACCTTGAACTTTGTTTTTTTTTTAAACAGAAACAATTTCAGGTCTACAGAGAAATAAAGGCTACTAAAAGGCCAAATCTCATGCGTGCGAAGCCGCGGGCTTCTGCTAGTTATTACTATGAATACAAGCACCCAATTTTGTTTATGACTATACTATCTCAACACTTTTTTATCTATAATTTATATTAAGGGACGAATGGGTACCTTAAAAGTTAATTAATATTGATTGGTCTCCTATCAGGGGACCAATGGGCATCTGAATTGGTGACGAATCTAAACTTTATATATATATATATACTCCGGGGAACGAGTTTCAGGGGTCCAGTGGGTCGCGAGTGGCAAATTAGATTACGATAGATTACAGCTACGTATGTATGTGTCGGGCTTTATTAGGTAATATCGATTAACCAATTCCACAAGTAGGCAACGCGGTAACTTTATTCGATATCAGTGTTCTGGGTTACGTAGAGTCGGAGCAACATTCGTTTCATTCATTTTCAGACTTCATTTATTTTATACTAGCAGAAGCCCGCGGCTTCGCACGCATGAGATTTGGGTTACGTAGAGTCGGAGCAACATTGGTTTCATTCATTTTCAGACTTCATTTATTTTATACTAGCAGAAGCCCGCGGCTTCGCACGCATGAGATTTGGGTTACGTAGAGTCGGAGCAACATTGGTTTCATTCATTTTCAGACTTCATTTATTATATACTAGCAGAAGCCCGCGGCTTCGCACGCATGAGATTTGGCTTTTAGTAGCCTTTATTTCTCTGTAGACCTGAAATTCTTTCTGTTTAAAAAAAAAAAAACGAAGTTCAGGGTCGTAGATGCAACCATAGAGCGATTAAATTTTCGTACAGCGCCATCTATTGACCTTTACAGGAGGCAACGTATATGTATTTTATTTATATTACATAAAAAATGCGTAGTTATTTTATGTTACAAAATTACGTATTCTATGAAAATAATAAAAATAAAACTGCAAAGTCCCCCGAAGGGGAAGATATTTCCCGCTAATTTTAACAGTTTTTAATTTTTTTCGCAGGAACCGTAAATATTTACGGGATAAAAAGTACCCTATATTCTGCTCTGAACAGTCCCGTTAAAATCGGTTCAGCCATTTCGAAGATTAGCCCGGACAAACAAACAGACAGACAGACAAAAAAGTAAAAAATGCGTATTTAGGCTTTGGTAACGTGAAAATAATAATATGAGCTTAAGATAAAAGCTTTATTTTGAAATCACAAACAGACACTACAATTTTATTTATATGTATGTATTGATTTTACTTGTCAACCAAAAAATTAATATAAATAAAATAATAATAGTATGCAAATTAAAATTACAACTACAAACTAAAATTACCTAAACTTAAACTATTAAAAAATATTTAAAAAATTGGGTTCTTTGGGTAAGGTACCCATAACGCAGGATTGCCGCGTTGAATTGCTAAGGAAAGTCTTTGCGCGAGAAAGCTACCTGCGCGGGGATCTCCAGTAGCCTCCCTCATTTATTTATTTATTTAATACTTTATTCACCACAATACACTTGGTTCAAAAGTCGGACTTAATGCTAATTGCATTCTCTACCATCGGGAGTGGAGAAAAACGCGATTGCGGTTTTTATTAAAATTAAAATTAAATATTAATCGACCTTATAAAGAATTTGTTCTCTATATTGTAACCTAACATATATATAATAATACATAAATGAATAACTACAATAATACATACACAACCACAATAATACATACAAGACCCTAGTAATACATACAGATTTTCTCTATAAATAATATAATATATACTACACACGTTGGACGACTACTACTTAGACAAGCTCTCTAAAAGATAGGCACGTAACTTCTTTTTAAAAGTAAACTTGTTTGGGGAGTCTCTAATGGGTTCAGGCAACGCATTCCAGAGTCGTGAAGCTTGTAGAGTAAAGGAATTAGAGATGAAGCCCGAACGGAAAAGTGGTATTAAGAGTAAATGGGAGTCTTTTGATCGAAGTTGACGGTTTTGAGAATCACGAAGGTACTGAAACTTACATTTCAAGTATTCAGGAGAATGGGGATTAAAATGAATTGTATAAAGTGTGCTAAGTAATCTTAAATGTCGACGCTGACGAATGGGAAGCCATCCAAGCTTTGACCGGTAGAACGAAATATGGTCATATTTCCGAAGGCAGAAGATGAATGGGATCGGAGCACTGTTAATGAGCCGGTCAAGCTTATCAAGAAGATCTTCGTGAAGATCAGGATAACACACATCACAATAATCAATTAGTGGAAAAATAAGGGATTGAACTAATGTGACCTTAGTTTCAATAGGCAGAAAGTTTCTGTATTGATTTAGAAAGCGCAATGTCGATATTACTTTACGAGTAACTTTAGTCACGTGTGTGCTCTAGGTCAGAGTAGAGCCAAGATTTTTAACACTCTTACTGAAAGGAATAATAGTCTTATTGAATTTTAGAAACTTTCGGTGCCCAGAAACGTCTGTCTATGGAGATGGTTCCACGAATGCCAGTCTAACCTAAACCACTTGACTGCGCATGCTTGTCCCATGACTTACTTATCTTTAGACTTTATAACATGACTTTTTTCTTTAGGCTTTTGGACGAGCTCGGTGGCTCAGTCGTGAATGACGCGACTTTGACATCAACGCTCGTGGGTTCGATTCCCACACAAGGCAAATATTTGTGTCCATGAACATGTCTGTTTGTCTTGGTCTGGAGGTTTTAAGAGAGGTAGGGCGCATCAAAGCAGCCCTTCTGGGGAAGTACCTCCACCTCACAGAAAACCGCAGCCAAATAACGACTCCCTAGAGGGTTGTTGTGTTCCTGCGTGTGAGTGAGGTCACCAGTAAGCTCCCAAGGAGTTGCTGTGTAAGCAGCAGAGGAGGCATCGCGCGAGTGATACTTAATATATCGCAAGCGTTAATAGGCTACGGTACCCGCTTTACATCAGGTGGGCCGTATGTTTGTATGCCTCCCGATGTAGTACAAAATGTAGTAAAAACGTGGTTACGTTTCCCACACAGGACAAACATTTGTGTCCATGAACATGTCTGTTTGTTTTGGGCTGGGTGTTTTTAAGAGAGATAGGGTGCGTCAAAGCAGCCGGCCTGTGGAGATACCAATCCCCTGGAGGGTTGTTTTGTTTGTGCGTGTGAGTTTAGCAGTACCAAGCGCGGTGTGTAACCGCGTCTTGCCTATCCCGCAAGTGACCCGCCGTGACCACATAGATAGATAAATTGAAGTTTTCTTCCGAGAACTGTCAAGATGCGGAATGAGCTCCCAGCCGAGGCTTTTCCAAGGGACTACAGCATGGACTTCTTCAAGAAATGCGTGAAGAGGTTTTCTTAGAGGGTCGGCAACGCATGAGTGGACACCCCTGGTGTCAGAATCAGCATCATTTATTCCTTAGAAAATGGTACAGTATAAATGTTGGTACAAACAAAAAAAAAAATTCGTGCAAACATTTTCTGCCAGAAATGGCGTAGGAATTAATTTTTATATTGTCTGTTAATTACAGTTCACATTGTTATTATACATCAATACCCCAAAGGTGTTGCAAATGTCCATAGGCTACGGTGACTGTTTACCATCAGACAGGCCGTATGCTTGATTGCCATCTTAGTGTTAAAAAAATAGATTATAGAATTTAATTTAATAATTTGTAAAGTTTGTAATTTAATTTAATACATAGTTGAGAAGTTTGAATCTTAATTTAATTACGGCCGCTAGACGCATACTTCCATTAATAATTGACGTGTGGAGATAATCCACCTGGTGTTGCAGAACATTGAAACTTACGAAGATAAGTTTTATTGTACAAGTAATTATGCCAGAATATTAATTATGCCGTTAGACGAAGTGAAGCAAAGAAAGCATACGTTTTCAAACTTACGAAACACGAGGCCAAGTCTGTTTAGCAGTCTCCATGTTAGTAAAACGCATTGGAATCGGCTTGAAACTTTTTATCGGCGAAATAAAGCGTACGCGTTACTTGGTCCGTGTTGACTCGTGTTCACCTAGAACAATGTTCTGATAACAGAACCTCAACGATAACAGAATATGAAAACTTAACACTACCTATTGTAAAACTTAACAAAAGACAACAACTTGACAACAACAACAAATATAATTAAGAAATAGCAAAAATAATCTCTCTGCCTACCGCGCAAGGGATTTGGCTGGTTGACGTATTTTTTTTTTATACTACGTCGTGAGGCATACACGCATACGGCCCATCCGTTGTAAAACGGGTACCGTAGCCTATTATCGCTTCCGATATATTAAGTGTCACTCGCGCGATGCCTCCTCTGCTGCTTACACGGCAACTCCTTGGGAGCTTACTGGCGACCTCACTCACACGCAGGAACACAACAACGCTCTAGGAAGTTGTTATTTGGCTGCAGTTTTCTGTGAGGTGAAGGTACTGCCCCAGACGGGCTGCTTTGATACGCCCTACCTCTCTTTAAACATCCATATCAAGACAAACAGACAAGTTCATGCACACAAATATTTGCCTTGTGTGGGAATCGAACCCACGAGCGTTGGTGTCAAAGTCGCGTCATTTACGACTGAGCCACAGAGCTCGTCAAAATGCAGTATGTGAGATCGAATAATAAAAATGTTTTTTGTTCACTACTCAGGTATCAGATATAATAGCAAAAATAATGTATGTATGTATCAAAAGCAAAAATATAATCCGTATAAATGCAAAAGTCGTTAATTTTTCATACTTCGTATGTATTAACTATTCGCCTTCGTTGGAAACTGTATGAATGCGCTATATCTTTCAAATTCACAACATTTTAGGTCATTTATTGCTTTAATTGGGAAAACTTCATAGAAAACCAGTTGAGAATGCGCATGCTTCCATTGCCAGAGGAACACCTGGGTTGTCAATTATAATAACAATTTAATAATTTTTTAAACTTTGTCGGCCATTTTGACCATGTTCCTTAAGAAATATGATATTGGTTTTTAAGACATTCCTATTCTACTTTCTAATTTACTTTTCTAATCTGAAATAAAAATTAAATTTATTTTTTTTTAGTTTTGTCGGCCATTGGAGGCTGGTTTTCAGACATTCCTATTCTACTTTTTTTTGCTGAATCCGAATCTGAAGTCAAAATTCGAATATTCGAAAAAAGCGACAGACACACACGTACAAACATATAGATTTCATATAGGAACGGTGTTCCTGAAAATTATACGCATAGATTACATAACACATGTTTTGTTATTTAAGAGCGGGTCTTCCTGACACAGGTTTATATAACTTAAAAGGAAGGCCGAACCTAAGTCCTAAAATTGTAATTTTTATGGCAATAAAAATTTTTACTCTTGAGCAACTTTTGCGAAGTGAAATTAATATCCAGAAGCGGTAATTTATTTTACAAAACATTTGTTTTGTTTTGGGAGAGGTTTGTGGAAATATATAATTAAGTAATGCTTCTTTTCAGAAATATCTCCACGCTGGTAATCAAGGGTAATGGGGCTTGAAACTAGAGGAGTCAATATTAAGTAAAAATCCAATTTATTAGATTGAAATAGGGGAACACGACAGGTGTTAAGTAGTTCATTTGTAGGATACGCACAGTTGCAGCGTAGTTGATGTGCAGAATACGCACAGTTCCAGCGTAGTTGCAGTGCAGGAAATTTTAATAGAGTACACCTATTGTCACTGCACTATTCCTGCACGACTCAAGCGACAGGCGTAAACGTGCAGTTGCAGTTATTTAGCAGAATTGGCGTACTGCCTGCCGCGGAACATTCGGTCTCGTAATTTCAGTAGATCTCATAACACTGTGTGTTATTTCTACGAATCACTTTTATAAATATTATATTTCAAAACAAATCATTTCGCCGACGGTCATCTTGCTTGTTTACTTTTAAAATTAGAATTGAGTACTTCACTGAATTATAAACACGTGTTAAATAATATTTTCGTAAGCTGAATATTTTATTCTATTAGCTGTTCACTTCTTTTTTGAATACACAAATTGAATTAGGGTTCCGTAGCTATACGACTGTATAAATTTGATATTGATATCTTTAGCGTTTATGATGAAGAGGGTCATGAACAGATAAATGGTAAGTTCTGGCCTTCCTCGGCTCTTACATTCTTCATTTTAGCGTTGTGTATTTGTTTCGTTATTTCACTTACATTCTTTCTACATGTCCGAACCAACGGATCGTAGATACTTTTTTTTATAAAAGTCGAAAAGAATACAAGTTCTGATGTAAAGAGGCTACTGTAATCTATGAACGCTTGCGACACATTAGGTATCGCGCGATGCCATCTCTGCGGCTAATACACGAACTCCTTAGGAGCCTACTAGTGACCCCACTCACTCGCAGGAACACAATAATTCTCCAAGGAGTTGTTATTTGACTGCGGTTGTATGTGAGGTGTAGGTACTTCCCCAGACAAGATGCTTTGATGCGTACCTCTCTTAAAAATACCCAGGCCAAGGCAAAGAGACATGTTCATGCACACAAATGTTTGTCCTGTGTGGGAATCGAACCCATGAGCGTTGGTGTCTAAGTAGTGCTACTAACGACTGCGCTGCGCCACCAAACTTGACAAATGAAATAAATATTCATACAGTTGCCTACTTATTATTTGAGGAGTGATGGAGTCTTAGAAACCGGCGAGCGTGCATGAGAAGAGCAATGAATGTTAAAGAAGCGAGGTATGTAAGGATCGAGTCATGTGACACTCGGTTCTCTCTGCCTATCCCGCAAGGGATTCGATGAGAAATTATAGATAGGTAGTGAATATTTTACCAAAATAATCGTAATTTGAAGTATTATTACTAAGAAGTCTAGGGTCGGCAACGCATGAGTGACACCCCTGGAGTTCCAAATGCCCATAGGCTACAGTGACTGTTTACCATCAGGCGGGCCGTATGCTTGTTTGCCACCTTGGTGTTATAAAAAAATCGGCCAAGTGCGAGTCGGACTCGCGCACGAAGGGTTCCGTACCACTATCTATAAAAATGGCAAAAAAATCACGTTTGTTGTATGGGATCCCCCCTTAAATATTTGTTTTATTTTAATTTAATTATTTATTCTTAAAGTGAATATATACCTAAATATTCTGTGAATATTTCAAGCGTCTACCTGTTGCCGTTATCAATATCGAGCAAAAACGAGCAAAAAAATCACGTTTGTTGTACGGGAGCCCCTTAAATATTTATGTTATTCTATTTATTAGTATTTGTTGTTATAGCGGCAACAGAAATACATCATCTGTGAAAATTTCAACTGTCTAACTATCACGGTTCGTGAGATACAGCCTGGTGACAGACGGACGGACGGACGGACGGACGGACGGACGGACGGACGGACGGACAGCAAAGTCTCAGTAATAGGGTTCCGTTTTACCCTTTGGGTACGGAACCCTAAAAAAAGAAGCATTTATTATTTTGACGAACATGGGTGTGGAGTAGCTTAGCTGAGTGGTGAAGCAGCGAGAGTAGAGATATATTTGGATAGGTGCACTTGATGTTCCCTAGTCTGCCTACCCAGTAGGTGACAGGCGTGATGATATGTATGTATGAACATAACTTATCTTGTTTGTTTCGTGTATAACCGAGGAAAGGTGTATGAAATTATGGAATAGAATAGAATAGAATAAGATTTATTGCAGTAAATGTGGTTGATTACAGGTGATGGATATATAATTTTTGACTCACACATTTAGTCTTAGGAGACATGCAACAGACATATAAAGTCACTACCTCATAAAATCAGAGTGTAAATTAAATTATAAACATTAATTGATATTGTGCTATTCTGTAGGTACATAATAATCATTCAAATTTCAAACATGTATTACAATTCAATTTCATTAAATAAAAAATAAAATAAATTGGCGCCGGACTTAGCTTTCAAGAGGTTTCTTTTAGCTCTGTTCACAAGCAATCAATGTATATATAACAGGTGAAAAAACCAATAGCTCTTCAGTAAAGCAAACCCAGTTAGATTTACACTCCCACATTGGCTGATGTTTTTATGGCGTCGAATTCTTAGTTGGAAAACACATGATCAGCGTCTATTTTTGTTCCTGATTATTGTGTTAGAGTTTTAGAGATTCGAATCATTACGTAAATATACATTCACTTTGTAACTGTGGAAGATTACATTTTAAGGTTCCCTAAAAGAGGTAAACGGAACTCTTAAAGCGCTATACTCCTGTCTTAATTGGTAAAAATATTAATATTGACACGGAGCGACTGCCTGACTTATTCTGACAGATGTGTTCTTTTGAAATTTCTTGAACGTGCGGGTTATGTAACGATGTTCAGGAACACCGTTCCTATATGAAATCTATATGTTTGTCTGTGCGTTTGTCTGTGTGTTTGTCTATTGCTTTTTTTTTAATATTCGAATTTTGACTTCAGATTCGGATTTAGCATAAAAAAGTAGAATAGGAATGTTCAGGAACACAGTTCCTATCTCTTAAGGAACATGGTCAAAATAGCCGATAAATTAAAAAAAAATGAATTGTTATATAATTGACGAGTCAGGTGTTCCTCTGGCAATGCAAGTTTACGCATTCTCAACTGGTTTTTTTTCCTTTATCGCCAAGCAAGCGATATCTATAAATATGTAAATATATCCGAAAAAACGCATTCTAGTCCCGTATGCACGTATTACACATGCATACAGGATTCGAACCAAGAACCAATTAATGTGTTGATTAACTAGGTTATCTATGTACTAGGCTATTATTAAGGCCACAAGCCTTACATTAAATTTCGTTAAACAAATAATCTGAAGGATATAACAAGGTATATATCATAGAAAAGGTAGAATAATGATTCTACTTTCGAAAGAAAGCAAGCGCATCCTTGCTCGGAAATATGACCTCGCAGAAAACCGCAGGCAAATCGCAACTGCGTAGTCATTGTATTTTGGCGAGTGAATGAGTTTAGTAAACTGTGCCCGTGTCTATGTTAGCAGCAGATGTGGCAACACCCGAGCGATATTTCACGTATTTCAAGCGTTTGTCGGCAACAGTAACAACTTTACATCAAGTGGACGGTATAAACTACGTAATCGTAACCATTCGCTCTATTTATAACATGGGCTCCAGAGAATCACTCAGGGAACTGTTCAAAGAAATAAATATCCTCACTGTTACTTCTCGGTATATTTTGAGAACATAATGTATGTCCGTAAACGTTTAAAAATTGTGTTCAAATTTCAGTGAGACACTTAGAATGAGCAAGAAGTTGTGTATGCCGGTACATCGGCTTGCTAGAGCTAGTAGATCTTTTCTTGTAAATTGTAATCGATTTTATAATTAGGTGCCTAAAACATTTCTGTTCTGTCCTGACAATATATTCAAAAAGCACATTAAAAATACTGACAAAGATGTCTGGAAATAATTCAGCACTGACGATCATTCCTTAATAATCTTTAATTCTACCATTTGAAATAAGAATTTATTATAATATCTAATTGACAATTAAAAGAGACCTATATTGGCAAGTTTCTTTCGGCATTTCTTCTTCGCCAATGGTTATTTCCGAAATGCTAGCAGATTGAAAAAGAACATTAGTGACATAAGAGAATTATTAAATTGATGATTAAAATACAATAACATTAGCTATACCTATTTCAAAAAATGTAAGACGTGTCTAAGTGCCCGCGAGGGCCCAATGGCAAAAAAAGAAATTTTATCTGTATCTTCAACCGAGTAGTGGAAATTACGAAAAGCGATTCATTTTTATAGTTCCGTAATAGTTAGAAATGGAACCGTTATAGCACAACTTTACTGTCCGTCAGTCTGGTGCTGCCATCTTATCTTGTCTCCGACACTTTCAAAACTAATATGTCGCCGAGCAAACACTGATTACAAATATGTGCATTGACCCGTTAAGCTAGAATCATGAAATTTGGTAAGAAGCAATATCATATAGGACAAGTGACACAAAAACCGAGTACCTACCGTAAATTTGTAGTTACATCATAAAAAAAATCATATAGGTATAATTTGCGAAAATGTTTTTACGGAACCCTCGTTGCGCGAGTCGGAATTGCATTTGACGGTTTTTTTTTTAATATTACGACGGATACGCAAACAAACAGGCATATGGTCCGCCTGATTGACAATGGTTGCTGCCTATGAACCCTAGCAGCAAAAAGAATGTCGCTTGCATGTTGCCCCCTCCCCCCACTGCCAACACAGTACCTCCTCATCATTCGCAGGAACCCAACAAACCTCCAGGGAATTGTTATTTGGCTGCCGTTTTCTGTGAGGTACTTCTCCAGTCGGGCTAACGTCGTGCCCTACCTCTCTTTCGCTAGAACGTCTTCTGTTGATAAGCAGGGTGCACCACGTGCAGGTGAGGTTGGCTTTGGCTCTAAAGGTGACATTGAGCCTCTTACACCCCAAATAGGTTATAAGCTATTCAACATCACTACGTGACCCTTAGAAGCAGAGGAAAAAGGAAGAAATATAAGAAAACCCGATTTCCGATTTTACAAGGATACGCGCGAACAAAGCCGCGGGCTGCATCTAGTCTAAATAAAATTGTCCGATGTGGGATCAATCACGTCATTGCTTAATTGCGTCATACGACCCGACCAGACAAACAAACAAATTAAGGTATTATAGCAAATACATCGCATTCACACAATATCATGTTACATATTACATTCATAATAACATTCTTATAAACATATAAATATGTTTATAAGAATATAACATTCTTATAAACATATAAATATGTTTATAAGAATGTTATTAACGCTGAACGCTGATTACAGTGGATTTGGTGCTTTTAGTGTTTCTTGTTCTTCTTATCGCTAAGTCGGTCCTGTATTTGGCGAAGATACTGATTTTGAAATGGAGTGACTGCCGTCAGACCACCTCACTTCAGAGGGAAAACCAGACCTCTCTTAGACTACACGTGTCTCGAAATATAATTTCTTGGACGTGCGGAACGATGTTTTATATCACCGCCGAGCAAGTGATAAATACAAATCCTAACTATATTATAAATGCGAAAGTGAGTATATTTAATCGTTATTCCTTCACGCCTTGACTATACAGCGGTACATCATGAAAATTTGTACATATTATCAGGAGTACAGAGAAGGACATAGGCTGTTTTTTATGCCGCGAAAGTATCTCCTTCCAACGGGAAGGCGAAAAAAAACATTACTTTTCTACTGCAGATGGCGCTGCAATCGCCTAATCCTAACTATTCATGTGGCCCATCGGCTATACTCTGTATAGCCGATGGGATCGCGGTGGCTAGGTGGAGCTGTGAAGCTCTCTGTCGCCCGTGGATGGACCGACGCAGTATGGGGAGGGAAATTTGGAAAAAGTTATAATCGTTTTACCGGCGTTCTAAAATGGGCAAAATCAAATTTTTTAGAAAATAAAACTGCAAGATGATGAATGGAAGAATGAATTGCGGAATGAAAGAGAGTATGATGTATGAATGTGTTATTTATTTATATTTTAATGATTTTAAAAAAAAATGTGTGTATAACGTATACATATTGTTATATAAATCGCCTTGCCCACGGCAGGGGTGTACGTAATATATAAAAAAAAAAACTATTCATGTGGCTAGGTGGAGCTGTGAAGCCCGCTGTCGCCCGTGGATGGACTGACGCAGTACGGGAAGGGAAGTTCGAAAATAACTGCAGTCATTTCACTGGCGTTCTAAAATGGGCAAAAACGAAAGATGATGAATGAAAGTTAGAATTACGGAATGAATGAGAATATGATGTATGAATGTGTTTCGGCTGGAAGAATATTATGATGATGATAGCCTTGCCATGGCAGGGGTGCAAGAATTAAAAAAAAAAACTATTCATGTGAAAGTGCATGGCGAATCTTTATTGGTAAACGTGCCGCCATATTTGATGAAAAAAACCGGAGCAAATCACGCGTCAGTCGGAACTAGGTATGTACGCGTGACATCAAAAAATTGCTCCTGCATAAACCGCTTGTATGAGTACTTCGTCTAATATTCAACTTTGTTACCAACAACAATTTCGACAAGTTACTTTTTTTTTATCAAGTATCTTCCTACATAGTTTCACGAGTTATTTTAGCTGCGTCGCACGCGTGTCATTGGATCGCCGTCCCTGTTGTAGGATAACTGCTTTTAAATTATTTTTTGAATCTCTTAGTATAAAAAAAATAAATTACATAAAATCTAATTAATACAACTCATTTTTAAATCACTTAGTACGATCACAGTTCAATAGATGATGATAATTTTCTTTGTCCAAATTTACCGCGAGCGAATCCGCGAGTAACAGCTAGTAGGTTCATAAATCCGAAAATACTGACTTAGTGATACGTGCCAGGATTAGAACCAAGAGCCATTTGGTTAAAAGGCTCATTCGTTTACTATATTTCTATAGATGTCAGATACTTCATTCTAATTACTAAGTCCCATGACTATCTACGCGAACGAACTCTTCATTTTTACATATAAATAAATAAAGTCTTTGTTTATGATAGTAAATCACCATTCGAATTTATAATTTTACATTGAGAAATTTATTTGAAGCTTTAAATGTGATTCATAATATTGGCAGCTATGATTATATTGAACTGCTATTTCTCTTTTCATATCTCAAATCTCATTAAAGATGTTGACATCTACGATACATATCAAATTGTTTTTGGTTTTAGGCTTACACTATCTTAAATATGATTGAAGATATTCGCAGCTACGATACATATCGAATTGTTTTTTGTTGTGCGCTTGCCTTGGGCTCTGACGGGTTAATATCTACAATGTGAACATATATATTGAAAGCATATTGTATGAATTACATTTATATGTTTCCAGGGTCACTAATATATTAGCCGACATATTAACTAAATTTAGGTATACGAGATCTTGTTGACTTGTCGTGCAATCCATACTGATAAGCACTTTTCGTAATATCGGTTGGCAATATAATAAAACAAAAATATACGCGTCGAATAATAAATACAAATTCGTTATACATGTCGTTAAAAATCATAACTTACCCAACATCCATAATCTTAGAAATCAAACGTTTTCGGCAACCAAAAATGACTAGTAAATTGGTTAAAATTCATACTCAATCCTAGATTTAATTTGAGTATCTTACACTACGACTACAGAACAGGAACCAATAGAAATGGAGAAAAATCAAACGCTCCAATACGGTGGCCAAAAACTTTTAGCTTTGTGCGCGCACTGTGCGAGCGCTAACCAATAACATCGCTAGTATTATTCTCACACATGTGTAATCTCTTTGTTTATATAAAGATTGCTGTACTGGTATCTAATATTGCGAGATTAATATACATACGAATTTGGTTTCTAGTTACTGATAGCAGATACGTATTTGTATTTACTTCCTTATGATGACGCTTACGAGCTTACGACACATTCACAATGATTCGCAAACGTCGAATTTGGTCATGTACATACAGCTACAAGTCATGTTAGACACTTGCAGCATCATTTTTACTCTTATTGCGTACGCCATAAGAACGGTAGAAAGGTCAAACAGTCTAACTTGAGGTGTCGCTATGTATACAATATTGTTGTGCACGCTCTGTCACTTGTCTGTAATCTGTCCTGCGGATTCTTCCGAGAGAGTACATTTCTGTTTACGAACCTGCAGTAGAAATTGTTCCCTTTGGCCGAAAGTGCGAGCTTTCGAGCAAAGCAAAAAGCGACTCATATAGATAAGAACTCTTTTATCCGTTAACCCGAAGCTCACAGTATATACAATTCGTCAGCCGTTTCTCTTGTTTTGTTGAATGTATGCACCGATCTCAGAGAGTTGTTTTTCATCATAGTTGTAGCAAATTCAACTATTATTTACAGTACACAGTATAGTACGGGTATTTGGCTTTGTGGAAATACGGCAGACGACACGGAATCATTCTAGCTTGATGTGCAAACCTATTGTCTTCCCCACTTTAATCACCAGAAGAGTTAGGTCACTCGTTTTCTCGTCACGCAGGTGAGATACGTCTTGAAAATGGCCGCTGTAATCCATATATTGTTCAATTCCGTTTGTCTTATTTATCAACTATTAGATTTCTGACTTCAGACTTGACTAACTTCGATTTTGCTCCCTTTACTGTTCTTTAAGGAGTTTTGATATTTATGCTTCGTGCTCATCTTTCCAGTCAGTTAATATTTGCTGAACTTCGCTTTTCATTAGTCTGAATTCTGCATCCATATATGAATAACGCAAACTACTAGCTTGATCTATACAATCTAGTAGTTTATCATTGCTAGTAGTTTATCATCTATATCGTTAATGGACGAGTCATTAGGACGAGAACGATTAGGGCGTTTATTTCTCTGTTTCACCTTGTCTGAGGCGTGAGTTTTGTTTAGATGAAAGCCTGATTGGTCACTGAAACTTTAGTGTGGTCTTTATAGGAGGTGAACGGGAATTTTTTGACATCTTCTATTAATATTTTATTATTGTTTTGAGGTCAATAGATAAGTTCTAGCCGCTATGGCCAGTGTCTCAGACCGCACGAATTTGTGACGTATCCAAAATGCAAAGGGCTGCGCTGTTACAGTTTAAATTGATACAATCTTAACGGAGTACCTACAGCCGATTTATAAATCTGTCTTAGTTGTTGTTGTTGTCTATTATTCTGTCTGGCTTCCTGGTATTTTACCTGGTATGAGATTTTTGAATATGATTAAGTGGACATGTATGTGCGCTCTTATGGTCCAGGGGGGAGAGGAACTATAGATGTGTTTAGTCTACTTTTTCTTCACGCATTTTTTTGTATGCACATTTTTTCATATTACGTTGAAGATTGTCTTTCATTTTATATATTATTTTGTTTTCTTCATTTATTTTTTGTATCTTTTCCTTCACCTATACAAGTTACCCACATATGTTATGTTGATACTGTTGATAGTAGTATTGTATTCTTGCACTTGTACAGGTTCTACTTTACATTTTCATTTATTAATTATATTATACGAAACCGGTCGGTAAAAATAATTAATAAATAAAATTGTGAAGTGGAATCTCTACAAGTGCAAGAATTAACATTAACCAGATGGTCACAATATTGTATGTACAAACTGTAACATATGTAAAAAATGCCTCTAATTGGCTTCCAGAATTCACTTATTATTTATCAAGAAATGTACAGCTGTTGGCTTTCCTATGCAATTAAAAAGTTACACGCCACACAGTTTTTATGTCTTTTGTGTGAAATTGTGTCTTTCCAGGAAATATATACCGACATATAATTATCATCCGAATCTTAGTCCCGGTTGCATCCCAAGCTCTTGCTTCGGAGTCCTGGGTTCGCTTCCCGACTTCTACTTCCCCACTTCGCACGGTCTTCGGCACCCCTTACTAAGATACCATTGGCAGGCATGTCATCCCTTACGAGTACGATACATCAAGACAGCACTTCTTGGGCCTACCTAATATATCTCCATATATATACAGAGCCAAACTTAAGTTGGCGAGATGCTCGAAATATTTATATGTATACAAGAATGTATGTATGTATATCTTCACGCCTGGTCCCTTGCGGGGTAGGCAGAGAGAACCGAGTGCCATAAGACGCGGTCCTTACATACTTCACTCGCTTCTGTGACATTCATAGCTCTTTTCATGCACTCTCGCCGGTTCCTGGGGCTCCTGACATTCGTAATGAAGACGTGAGAGCAAGAGTTGGTCTGAAAGAGAGTGTCGGTATTAAGATAAAAATGGCATGCTCCGTTGGTTCGGACATGTAGAAAGAATGCGGGGCGAAAGAATGACGAAACAGATATACAATGCAAAAGTGGAAGGATGTAGGAGCCGAGGAAGACCGAGACTAACCTCCATGACCAAATTGGTCATGTTTTATCAGAAAGTGGTGTATACAAAAATTGTTCGTTTAAATAATAAGATTTTTCAAGTTTTGGGTTTAGCTTATCTTTTTATCATGTTTTTTCAAATATCTCATCCCCGCTGACTTCTGTCAGCATGACCATTACTCCTTACTTATGTCTAGATCCGATTACGGATTGCCTTCGGAAATTATAATCATTTACCTCACTGGACGTGGTAGATAATGCTCTTTGGATACCTTACTCACCGAATAGAACGGAATTTTCTGTATGTTGTTATAGATATTATGTTTAACTAATCTCTCTCGGGGAGGCTCATTATGTGCGTCAGATGTCAAAGTGCCGCAGAGTAATTGGATTAAGATAAAATTTGCATGCATATTAGCAGTTGATAAACACATGGCATATTACATAAAATGTAATATCTCACCGCAAGTGGATCCATCCCAATATGCAAGTTTTTATTTAAGACTAGCTTTTGCACGCAGTTTCAGCTGCGTTCATTATTACGAAACTAAATAGTCTTCTTCTCATGCAATTTGATATAATCTTTGTGTGCTTCTGCCATCAATTAGTTCATGCGAACTAGCGCCGCATGGCACCGACCCACTACTGTTAGTACATGCAACATGCCGTCGCTGCCATGAATGCTCTGGTAGTCTCTGCCTCAGCTGCTGTGGTGGTCCTGGCGATTGTCTGCCCAGATGGCGGACAATCGCGAGGACGACCGCAGCAGCTCGTGAAACACCTCTTCTGCTACCTTCGATTTCTTCGACATCCTGCTATTATCGCAGTTAAGCATTGCGATGCTTACGCAGCAGCTCTAGCTTCATGGGCCACTAGTTTTAAATCCTAAGCATTCTAAAGCCATTGGCTGTATCACTCTGATAATTCATCTAGAGACTATTCGACAGACTAGCTAATATTTATGGTTCTCGTTCTTGC
This sequence comes from Pyralis farinalis, assembly GCA_947507595.1. Lineage (NCBI taxonomy): Eukaryota > Metazoa > Arthropoda > Insecta > Lepidoptera > Pyralidae > Pyralis > Pyralis farinalis. The sequence continues at coordinate 5,419,854 of OX382282.1, read as the reverse complement.
AGAGCCGTCTCAAAACTGGACCAGTCGACAACACGACCCCGAAATCGTGGCCTATATTTAGTACTGAGTAGATACAGCAGCAGGCTGCTGATGAAGAGGAATCTCATTCCTAAATGACAGTCATAAAGCTGTACACACTTCTGAAGCATAGTAGACAAACGGCAAAAGTGTCGCCTACGCTTATGCCGATAAGTTAACTGAGGAGCTAATGTCTAGCTACACCGTCTCCGCCGTGTTCCGGTAGAAGGGCATATTCAAGATGTGATAGTTTGACATGATGAGGGATGACATGTGTGCCAATGGTCTCACTATAAAGGATAAGGGAGACGTAAACGCTGGAAAGCGGATACTCTGACGTGGAAGTTTAGTATAGGACCTGGATTAATGATGAGTGAATTTCAAAAGCCTTGTAAACACACGCCTAAGTCAATTTTCAATGCAGCATTCAAGAAGAGCACGATATTAAGCACATTTAAAGGCGTACTCTGTATTTTTTTTTATTAATCAAAATATAAGTAATTACATTCATACATTATATTCTCATTCATTCCACAATTCATTCTTTCATTCTGTACGGGCCCCTTCGATACGACCCGTACACTTCGTAAACGAATTGTAAAATAATATGTATATACTGGCGGGTCAGTTCTTCGTACCTCAAGTTGTAAGGCGTAGGTGTAGACTGGTGAGAATGATGCTGTATTGAATAGAAGTTTGAAGGCCGAAGCTAATGCTTCAGAGGTTGAGACTTGACTGGCTTCCAAGTAACTAAGCTGGCTAGATCTTGATTGTGTGAGCGCTGAATGTAGCTGACGACTTGTACCGATCGTCGCACTGTGTGATATATTTATACCTCCGGTGTGCGAGCGATCGGCAACAATGTGCGAGCGAGACATCATCATCACGCACGAGTCATGCAGAGGACTGCGAATGCGAGCTTCGAGTTGTATACTCCTTGCTCGAGTGAGGCTCCAGGGAAGTGCCCTTCCCTGCGGATTGTGTTTTTCGCTATACGCGATATTTGTTTTGCGTGAGGGGTGAAAGGCGCCATCGTGCTTAACGATTTGGTATTTGCCGTGCCGTGCCGCCACAGTACAGACTTCGCAAGCGTTTAATTTTATTGAAGGAATGGGTTTGGAGAACTAAGTCTCGAAAAACAAAACAAACAAGAGAAAAGAAACAAACAAACAGTTGCAGGAACGAAAAGACGACGCAGAATTCTGGGCTGCACAACCTCCGGAGTCCACGCGGCTGTCCCACCTGTGAGCACCCTCCCCCTCGGCCCAGACACTATATTAACTTAGCAAGACTGGACCTCAAGACAGAGGCTCAACCGAGGACAGCCGTGCGGACAACCGGCAGTGCACCCAACTAACGTACGACCGTAGCAGGCGCGTTACCGAGTCCAGGCGTACCCTCTACATAGCAGATGTCCACCCCCGAGGCTCAAACACTAGATTACCATAGCAAGATTGAGCCCCGGCGGCGAAGCCTACCAGTGAGGAGTATGCCTGGCCACCGATACCGCACAATAGCCAATTTCACCCAGACCTCAAAGAATTACCTTATCGAGCTTGCTTTATTTCGATCAAAATTACATTATAGTTGTTCTATTTTTACATACATTTGACCCCTTTTCATACAAAGTTATAAAACTTTTGCTAAAGTTCTTACTAAAGGCTATGGGTCAGTAAAAATTACACACATGAAAACGTTTTATTTGTACTTAAAACTATGCCGGTAGGTACTTGTAATATTTACAAACTATAGCTGTTGCCGCCACTAATCAAATATATTTACTTTATTATATATTTGGCCGCAACAGCTTGTACCTATAACTAATGTATAAAAGTATAAATGTGTAAACCTATATCTATGAAACTAGTATGTAAAACAGTTTATTTAATATAAAATGACTATCCTATTTATCTTATATATAAAACAACTATACATATATGCCTTAATAACTACGTGCAACGGTTTTCTATATCTTTCAGTTTCATGTCCATTTCTAAACGCCGGTGAAATGATTATATCTATTTCCAAAACTTCTCTCCCCATACTGCGTCAGTCCAGCCACGGGCGACAGCGAGCTTCACAGCTCCACCTAGCCACTGTGATCCCATCGGCTATACCGAGTATAGCCGAGGTATACTGCATTGGTCCTAGGTGGAGCTGCTCTGCTTATTACGATCTATGACAGCCGTGGCTAGACTTTTTTAATTTTTATTTTATACTACGTCGGGGGGCATACAAGCATACGGCCCACCTGATGTAAAGCGGGTACCGTAGCCTATTAACGCTTGCGATATATTAAATATCATTCGCGCGATGTCTCCTCTGTTGCTTACACAGCAACTCCTTGGGAGCTTACTGGTGACCTCACTCACATGCAGGGACACAACAACCCTCTAGGGAGTTGTTATTTGGCTGCGGTTTTCTGTGAGGTGGAGGTACTTCCCCAGACGAGCTGCTTTGATGCGTCCTACCTCTCTTAAAACATCCAGACCAAGACATATAGAGGTGATATTATAATAGACGTGTTCATGCACACAAATATTTGTCTTGTGTGGGAATCGAACCCACGAGCGTCGGTGTCAAAGTCGCGTCATTCACGACTGAGCCACCGAGCTCGTCGACGCAGAAGTAGTATTTTAAAAATGTTGATTCTTCTCCCCATCACCACTTCGGAGACCGTTTTTTCGGTAACCCGCGTTCCCAACTCCTGCTTCAAATCGAACCTCTGTTTGGAGAATACGGGACACCGAAACAGTATGTGTTGCAACACCTCGGTGTTGGAATGATTTTGCGCCGCTGAAAAGATATATTGAAATGATTTCATCACGTGTGCGTTTATTTTCTTTACAGACCGAGAGTAGTACCATTGAACATTCTTTCTATTTGTATATAAATAAAGCGCCCACATTCATGTCTAAACGCGTTCGCGTATTTGTTTTTAAAATATTTACTGCATAAGAGCAATTGTGCCGGAATATACCAAATCTTTTTATTACCACGTCCGATGGGAAATAAGTATGCCACCCGTCTGCAGTATTAGCGTAGTCTATGGATGCTGGGAATAGAAGGCAAGTAATTTGAGTCACTCCCCACTGGTAGTGCATGCAACCAATTTACTCATACAAATACAACATTCTCTAGGAAGTTTCAATTGGGGTCCGTTCTTCTAATTGTAAGGGTTGTTCCCGAAACAGGCTGCTGATCCTGCTGATTCGACGCACGAGGAGGCCATTTTAAGATCTACCGCAGCCGGTGAAATAAACTCTTGCCTCAAATTATTGGTTCTGTGGCGCCCTAAGACGTAACTTACGTACGGGAATGTTCTGAGAAGCTTTTCAATCTCGTCCCTCCTTCTCCCTTCCTCCTCCGGAACACCGTGCTGGACCGAGATCGCATCCATATAGAGTTGGGTCGCTGACCTTCCGTACTAAGAGATTCAGCGACTCATTTCTCTGTCGGACTGTCAAAATGTGGAATTCGCTTCCGGCGCATGTGTTCCTCACCTCCTATAATCCTGGGTCGTTCAGACGAGGTGTGAAGAGGCACCTTAGCCGGCCGTCAAGGGGGGCACAGTCAGCACAGCGGTAATGGTTTTCATTGGCGCTTTTCATCAGGCGCACTGAAGACATTTTGGCAGGCCACATTAAAAAAAAGAAAAAAGTTTAGCTGACGGCAAACATGCGAGTTACATTGCTAAAGGATCCATCAGCCGCAGGTTTCTCCAAGCAATTACCGACTATCGGTGATGGTCGTATTTCTGTCGTAGAATCTAACGAATTGATTTCGTTTCTGGCGAATTTTACAATTATCAAGTTTTGTTGATAACGACAAAAACCACAATTGGTTGAGTGAACGAGTAATTCTTGCGGCAAAGAACAAAGATGTGGAACACTTAAACTTCACAAGTCATTATTAAGTCGTTGGTCTTCTGTATTCCTTCAAATCTACCGACTATGTGATAAACTAAGATGAAGCAACCACCTATACCATTGAATGTTTGAACTCATTAGATCAGCGTGATTTGCCCTTGCACAAATTACAACTGAAGGCTGCAGCCAGCAAATAGCTAAAATAACAACCTTTAAGCGAATTTGTTTCGCTTCTACAAAGCAAATGCATTGCTGCCATGTGAATTGCATTAGTTTTAATACAATTAAAATACTTCTCAATTACATTTTTGAACAGTTATTTCTTCTTTTGCCCATTCATTTTGTCGCAATGAAAAACTGAATTGAATTCAGCTAATAAGTTACACCGTTTATTGATTCTGAGGTACGAAGTTCGCCAGGTTATCTAGTCTATTGACATTCTAGAGTAACTATACCCTTTCTGCATTGTAGGTAATTAAATCATAACAATATTTTCATTTTAGATAAATACTATTTATTGAGATTGGTTTTATCTATATTAATTTATTTTATCTATTCGCACCGACAAAGCTGAGCTTAGTTGGTCATCGACCTGCACCGATTTATCAACACCACTGTAATTTGTTTATACGCCGAAAGGCAAACAACCGTATGTCCTTGGTATTCCTGTACCGCAAGTGTTTATAGGCTACGGTAACCACTATACATCGGGTGGGTCGTACTTGGACTTGACGTGTAGTTTATGTTTACATTGGTAAACATAGCAAAAGTAAAAGAAGAAATTGTAGCTATGACGATCTCGGTGGCTCAGTCGTGAATGACGCGACTTTAACACCAACGCTCGTGGGTTCGACTCCCACACACGACAAATATTTGTGTGCATGGACATGTCTGGTTGTCTTGGTCTGGGTGTTTTAAGAGAGGTAGGGCTCATCAAAGCAGCCCGTCTGGGGAAGTACCTCCACCTCACAGAAAACCGCAGCCATATAACAACTCCTTAGAGGGTTGTTGTGTTCCTGCGTGTGAGTGAGGTCACCAGTAAGCTCGTAAGGAGTTGCTGTGCTTTTGCTTTACATCAGGTGGGCCGTATGCTTGTATACCGACGTAGTAGGTTAGTTGGTTAGGTTTTCTAGTATTTTGTCAACATTTTCGAATGTTTGTCCCGCTCCACGTCACTCATGGCCATAATAATGGTTCGCCGTAATTGAAACTTAAGCCCGAGGAAGATAAAGGCATTAATATTTTTAGACATTTACAGGAAAATTGAAGGCGAGGGTTCTTGGAGCTGCCTTTCTTAAGCCGTAATGAAAAATGGACGAGCTCGGTGGCGCGGCGGTTAATAACGCGATTTGTCGACGCTCGTGGGTTCGATTCCCACACAGACATTTGGGTTCATGAACATGTCTGTTTGTCTAGTTTGGGTGTTTTTGGGTGAGGTGGGGCGTATCAAAGCAGGCCGTCTAGGAAAGTACCTGCAACTCACAGAAACCCGCAGCCAAATAATAACACTCTGGATTGTTGTGTTCCTGCGCGGGTGATACTTAGTTACAAGCGTTCATTGGCCACGGTAACCGCTTTATATCAGGTGGGCCGTATGATTGTAATACTCCAGACGTTGTATAAAAAATTAGAAAAAGTGGAAATTTTTGTTTCGAAGACTATGTTGGGAAAAAGTTGTCGCTGGATAATTATTCAAGTCTAGTATTCTTATTTGGGTGCTGATGCTGTAGTGATAAACAAGCATACAGTCCAATTGATAGTATGCTGTTACCAATGTAGAGTTTTAGAAACACTGTTAGAAACTAGCAGTGACAGCGCAGTGGACATCCGTCCATTATCCGGTAAATCCTGGCGAGGGCATGTACTAAATTCGTGTTTTCGTATTTGTTTATCACATGATGTATTCTAACGACTAACATAACATGCTACGAATGACGTATTCTAACGACTAACATACTCGTAACATGCTACGAGTGATGGGCTTTTTGCCATTATATTTGCGAGTCATTTGGCCAAGATTGGAGTTTCTCTAAGGGATACAATCCGCAACTATGACAACAAAGGAGAACAAAATATAACTCTCGATCACCACTTCAGCAATCCATCAATCAATCAATGTCTTTATGTGCGAATATGGGTACATGTGATAGTAATCATGATAAATACAATAGATATCAGTGCCTAAACCATATTCAGCCTTTAATCATTCAAATATTACAATTTGCCGAGAAAAAAGCAAGTAAGAAAAAGTGCTTCCCACGGAGTACAAGGATGCACCCGAACTAAGTCACGGGGTACAGTGTATAGTACAGGATGCTAGTTATATTTATATATACTAGCTGACCCTGCAAACGTTGTTTTGCCATATAAATTATTCCTAGGATTATTTTAGTATTATAAAAATAGGGGTTGATGGTTGAAGGATGTAAAAAAATAATAATAAAAAATTTTGTACAATAAATAAAAAATAATAATTTGGGGTGGACCACCCTTATCATTTAGGGGTATGAAAAATCGATAGTAGCCGATTCTCAGACCTACTGAATATGCATATAAAATTTCATCAAAATCGGTCAAGCCGTTTCGGAGGAGTATCGTAACTAACATTGTGACACGAGAATTTTATATATAAGATTTTGTAATTAAAAATTTCGGAATTTTAGCTTTACAAGGTTCAGTAATAAAGCCTTTGAAAAAAATTGACGTGTTTCAATAAAAACCTGGTAGACGAAATATAATTATATAATGTTTACAAAAGCCTTTATCGAGTTTCATTTCAGGATTTTCTTTGTACAATATTCGGTGTTTTGATCGGGCTGAGGGTAGATTATTTTTGTGACAGTCGGTGAAAGGGAGCCGGTTTTTAATCTATTGATGATGAAGGCATATTTTCTAGGTTTTTGGAGTTTAATGCTTAAGTAGGTAACGATTTTGAGTTATAACTTATAAGGGCCGGTACGGAAATTTTATGAGGAGTAAAGTCAAGTGACGGCGTTAACTAAAATTGATGGCGTTACGCGCGTCCGCTTAAAAAGAGACAAACATATACATCTGTAGGATTTGATGTGAGAGAGAGTGAGATAGAAGTATTAAAAAGAGACAACCATATACATCCATAGATGTAACGAGATGACGAGGTTGGTGGTGCAGTGGTGAAACGCGCTGTTACGCTACTTTGACACCAACGCTCATGTGTTTGATTCCCACACAGGTCAAACATTTGTGTGCATGAACATGTCTGTTTGTCTTGGTCTGGGTATTTTCTATGTATAATAAGTATGTATTTACAAAAATTAAAAATGCATTTACGTATGTTTACTTTGGGGTTAGATAGCGCTGTGTAATTTGTCCGACAATATTTATTTAATTAACTTGCGAGAGAATGAGATTACGAAGTTTGGTATATTTACGTATATGTACAAATCATCAAGTAAAAAATCATTGGGAAATATGGAAGAAATTGATTCGAGTGGTAATGAAGAATAATCCGAAAAACACGTGGATACGATTAATATTAATATTATATTTTATATATTTATTATATATTTTATATATTTGTATATATTTTTGAATAAGTAATATATATTTTATTTTTAATATTTCAGAAGATGCGTTCATATACCCTCTTTTTCTATTCGATATATATCATAATTATCGTTCGTAAGGAGTAAACTCCAGTCGTGCGTCGGAGGTGACACACATACACTTTTTCAGATATATCTAAGTTAAGAATGTGATCGGGAGCGGCTGCAGTCGGACCTTCACAACCCCGAAGGAAAACCAGACCTTTCTTAGGTAAGGTCACAAGTATTTCGAAATATAACTTCTTGGACTTGCGAGTTGCCTCACGATGTTTTCCTTCACCGCGAAGCAAGTGATAATTACAAATATGTATATAAATCAGAAAACTTGAATTGTATGCCAGGATTCCAACCGGATTTATTATTATGTATTTTTTTTAGAAATACTACGCTTCTATAGATAATTAAAAATCCTTATCTACGGACAAAATTCTATTCAAATCGTTAGTGAATACTCTTATTCACTAACGACAATGCCCAATAACAAAGCCCAATATTTTACAATAAAATTTATTAATATTTGCAAATAAAATATTATTCTTATGATATTGGTAGCATCTGTTAGACACCATACCAATTAGAAGCTTGTGATCAGGCTTAGAAACGAGCTGTGCTAATTATCTTCGATCATGAGCTTACACACGGTAATGAACTCTTGGGTTTAATGAGAAACTTTGCCTTTATGTCTTACCGATTGCCGACTGGGTTGACCCGAGGAATAGAGAATATGCATAAAAAAATTTTAGGACTGAATTTAAAAGAGGAGATTGAGACAGGAAGATATTTCAAAGTATTTTTTTTCTACGATAATTAGTTTGCGAGATAATGCTGTTTGAAAGTGGCATTTCATCACGTGACTTGAAAACGCTTCATACTAAGAGACCGCGGTAGATAACGTCACAACTATGAAAACTATGATGAAATGTATGCTATTCATCTAAATATTAGTTTTATTTCTGCAATTCAGGCATTCACATTGAAGCTGTCATAGTAAAACATGTTCAAAATATGACAATGATTTAAATTATGAAGTTTTTTTGTTATAAAAACTGTTTATTTTTTACGATTTTTAACACCAAAACTAAACCAAAAAAAAAACTACAGAAAACTAAACTACAAAAAAATGTTTTTGTTTTACTCTATATATGATAATTGTGAGATTTAAAACGATAAATAAATTTCAAGCATATTCCCTATTGTTCGATGCCAACAGCTTCCTTTTTCAACCATACTGCTCTTCCACAGAGAATTCAACCTCACACACCGGTAATTGGGATCAAATTGCCATTAAATTCAATTTGTTCGCGTCAAAGGTACCGCGGAAAAGGAGGGCATTACGCGACATTATAGTTTACTACTGTAATAACACTACAATGTGGAGAATTTAACATCGCGGGCTAATTAAGAGAGTGCTGCTATAAAGACATGAGCTACATAATGCTATACTAGCCTCTACTCCCCTAATATGCCCGGGATTTCCTCTATTTAGACGAGCTCGGTGGCTCAGTTGTGAAAGACGCGATTTTGACACTAACGCTCGTGGGTTCGTTGTTTTCAAACTGACATATACACTGCGAGTTTGTCATACCTGGGAAAAATCAGATATGACAAAATAGTTCACATATTTAGAAAAAATAACATACATGTTGCTCTCAAATCCCGTAATTCGCTCAAATCACTTTGTAACACTAAAGATAAAATCCAGCCCAATAAAAAATCCGGCGTCTATAAGCTGTTCTGCGATGAATGTGAACACGTTTATATCGGTCAAACTGGTCGTAACTTTCAAACATGATTTCACGAACACGTATCGGCGTATAAAAACAATCACCCAGAAAGGTCACACTTCGCCGAGCATCTCATAGACAAAGGACATAATTTATCCCCCACTAATACACATCAAATTTTACACACCATAGACAAAGGTTTAAAACTAAATATTAGGGAACAATTAGAAATTAATAAACATACAAATTATAAAATTACTCTCATAAACAAACAGACTGACGTAAACAATTCCCCACTATTAAATATCTTTACGCTCACACCATCCACCCCCAATTCAATATAAGGGACGGCACTGCGATGGATTTGTCACTTGTAGCATGTTATTCTTACGATTCACGTCTACAACGCCTGATGATGCCTCGTGGAGAGACGAAACACGTGTCGCAGCGACGACCAGGCCAGTCGTGGCAGCGACGGTGGTGGTGGGGGCATGCGGATTCTGTTCCAGATGGCGGACGACCGCAGCAGCCGAGGCAGAGACTACCGGAGCAGCCATGGCAGCGTCGGCATGTTGCATTTACTAACAGTAGTGGGTGGGTGCCGGCCGGCGCTAGGCCGCATGAACTAATTGGCGGCGGAAGCACACAAAGCAGGTTAGATCAAATTGCATGTAAATTTGACTTTCGCAAAATAACGCCTGATCTATTAACTATTATAAATACACGACGATTATATGTTTAACATTAAATGTGATTTTAATTCAATTTTTTTTTTTTTACATGTCAATTTATATATTTATTTATTCTAGTCAAAAAGTCCGCCCCGAATCGTACCTGACGCAAAAGTGCCCATAACACTTGCAGCATTCCCCCGATTATATTAAATTTAATAACAACAATGCAATTTTTCTATATAAATATTAATCTGAAGGTGACGGTATAAAGCGAGTTCAGGGCTTTTCCCCGTCGCAAAAGTGCCCAACGTGCCCAAAGAAGATTTCAATTCAATTAGTAACGTGGGCTTCACCGTGAAAATGATGGACACAATATGACTTTAATTGTCTTCACGCCTGAGACGACAATAAATAAAATGAATTTAAAGAAACAAACGCAGAAAAATCTATGATTATAAGTCTTAGTTAAATGAAAATGGCAAAGTTTTCACGTAGTCTTTTGTAGCAGCATCCGAGCCGACATTCGGAAAATGGCTGCCGTAAAGAATCAGCGCTGTGCTAACAATTACGTATAACGGCGGCCATATTGGAATCATTTGAATTTTATCTCTCTCTAATTTTATTGCATAGATGTTTATGTATATGTAAGTATTTAATTGTATATGTGTATTTTGTTATTTTGTGTATTACTATATCTCTAAGTCATGCTCCGTTGGTTCGGACATGTAGAAAGAATGCGGGGCAAAAGAATGACGAAACCGATATACAATACAAAAGTGGAAGGATGTAGGAGCCGAGGAAGACCGAGACTAACCTACCATGACCTAATTGGTCGTGTTTTATCAGAAGGTGATGTCAGTAGCCCCAGGAACCGGCGAGCGTGCATGAAAAGAGCTATGATAGTCACAGAAGCGAGTGAAGTATGTAAGGATCGCGTCTTATGGCGCTCGGTTCTCTCTGCCTACCCCGCAAGGGACCTGGCGTGAAGATATACATACATACTATATCTCTGGTGTACTGTACTTGTACGGTGTATTGCATTTGCATGGCAACCGTACGGATTTACCGCGTAAGCATTTTGCTATTTTGCATTTTCGCTATGTGCGCCGTTGGCCCGTAATTAAACTCACTTCGTATATTAGCAATCAAGACATCGTACGTGCTCCGAAATATATCAAATCATATTTGAATATATACGTGCAGCACTATGACTTTTTGTCTTTTTGCACCCGAAGAGTGCAGAACGAATGCGGGTGAGCATGCTCCTTTAAGGCGCATCATGAAATCATACAACGATTGCTTTAAATATGTTGATTTATTTGCACTGTCGGCATTGTTTAAGAAGAGTATTTTAGACTTCCTATCTGACTGAGTAATGTGAGCCCAATGGTATCTGCAATTTGATTTAGACTGCTTTGTGTGATTCCGACACTAAAGTTCATACTTAAATATGTTTATAATAAGTTCTGTAGTGGGCAAACTGACTCACACAACTGCTTATTGAAGTAAAATATGGATAATGGTACTGAATGTCCAAATATTAATGTTATTAAGTAATCATCTGTACAATTGTTTGTTATCCTAAATAAAATAAAAATAACATATATATCATCATCAGCATATCAAAACATTCATGTTCGCTTAGTAATAGGGTTGAACAATATAGTCATTTTCCAATAGTTAAATCAGTTTATCATTTCTATCAGAATCAATACATTCAATATCAAGTAAGTATGTGTGCGGTTATCAATAGACCGTACGTTTGCTATCCGGTATTTTACTTCCCTGGCAGGTTGGCTAGAAGAGATCTCTTAATTACAGAGATGAAGCTACTATTTTATATAACTATGTGTAACACTGTTATATGCAACAAAGAATATATGATTGGGTTTTGGGTACTGATATATATATGGAGGGTATTTGCGTTCCTGCGTGTGACTGTGTTGCCAGTGAGATTCTAAAGAGTTGTTGAGTTAGTGGCAGGGGTAATAACACCTTTGCTTGTAGGAAGCTCACTGGTGACTTCAATCACACGCACGAACACAACAACTCTATAGGGCATTGTTATATGGTTGCAGTTTTCTGTGAGGTGGAGATACTTCCACAGACGGGCTGCTTTGATGCGCGTTATCTTTCTTAAAAACACCCAGTAAGACATACCGACATGTTATATGTATATACACAGATGTATATCCTGTGTGGGAATCGAACTAACGAGCTTTGCGGTTAAATTACCTATTCGTTGCAAATCACTCGACCACCGAGCTGTCTGGCAAAGCGGTGAGGAGGTAAGAGGGCAAAGTAAACCTATATCTTTTACAGGTAATTACTGCCTTTTTTATATACAACGTCGGGAGGCATACAAGCATACGGCCCACCTGATGTAAAGCGGCTACCGTAGCCTATAAACGCTTGCAATACATTAAAGTTTCACTCGCGCGGTGCCCCCTCTGCTGCTAACACAGCAACTCCTTAGCAGCTTACTGGAAAGCTCACTCACACGCAGGAACACAACAACCCTATAGAGAGTTGTTATTTGGCTGCGGGTTTTCAGTGAGGTGGAGGTACTTCCCCAGACGGGCTGCTTAGATGCACCTCACATCTCTTAAAACACCTAGCACCAAGACAAACAGACATGTTCATGGAAACAAATGTTCGTCCTGTGTGGGAATCGAACCCCCGAGCGTCAGTGTGAAAGTCGCTTTACTAACCGCTAAGCACGTGTCTAAATTCATGAAATCGTCCTCTTTATTCATAAAAGTTCTAAAATTAGGGAAATAGTTTGAAAGCTCTATATAACTTCATATGGAAGGGTTCCATTCAAAACTTGAAGCATTTGACGAGGGTCTAAACATATTTCATACAAAACTTTAAACTATTCAAAAAATATTACGGCCTAAGGACCTATTTTTTATGCCACGTCGACAAAAAACATTCAGCCCCGCCCGATGTAATGTTGCCTGTGAACTCTTACAATACAGGAAAGTATCGCTTGCGCTTTGCCACCCCCGCTGCTAACTCTCTACAGTAACTTAAGAGAGGTAGGGTGCATTAACGCATACGGCCCACCTGATGGAAAGCGGTTACCGTAGTCTATTAACGCTCGCAATATATTAAGTATCACTCGTGCAATGCCTCCTCTGCTGCTAGCACTGCGATTCCTTAGGAGCTTACTGGTGACCTCACTCACTCAGGAATACAACAACCCTCCGGAGAGTTCTTATTTGGTTGCAGTTTTCTGTGAGGTGAAGGTGCTTCCCCGACGGCAGCGTTAAGAGGCTACTGTAACCGCTTTCCATCAGGAGGGACGTATGCTTGGATGCCTCACGGCGTGGTGTATAAAAAAGTTTATTCGCTAAGTTTGTCATTTTTTCCGCGACACGTGTGATGCCATTGATGTTGTAAATAGGCTTCCGCCTCATAGTCAACCGCTGCCAAAAAAACCTCCCTGAGGGTAAGTTGCGTTCCTACGAGTGACTGGGTTACTAGAAAACTTCTAAGGCGGTAATAGAGCATAGCACCAGGGGTGGTGGTGGGGTGGTCTCTCTCTGCCTACCCCGCAAGGGATCTGGCGTAAAAATATACATACATACATGTTAATATGCTACGGTAACCATTTTACATCAGGTGGGCTGCAACTTTTGTCTACTAACGTTGCAAACACAACTAGTGAAGGGATCTTAATAAATGTTTGGGTGGCGATAGGTTATATCTCTAGAAGTTCTATCCTAAGAACCCTTAAGTTCAGCAAGATTTTGCCACCCTTTGTGTGCTCCGATTGTACAACGGGTTGTGTTCTGAAAAATTGTTCGATATGATGGCAACAGCTTCTTTTTACAACTGCATCGGTCGCCGACGGTCGGGAGTTTACCCTCACACACTGGAACCGCAATGGTCGCGTACTGTGCGGTTCCAGAGAAGTTTTCTTCCGAGAACTCTCAAGTCGTGCAATGAGCATGGGGTTCTTCAAGAAAATGCTGAAGCTTTAAAGGGTTCGGCAACGCGAGAGTAAATGTCCATATAGTACGGTAACTATTTACCATCAGGCAGGCCGTACGCTTGTTTTCCACCTCAGTAATATTAAAAAAATTAGGCTATTTACTATCTAGGACACATTAAGGCTTCCTGACTCAAATTTGGAAAACCAAACTAAATCTTGCTGAGTCGTTGTCGTTGAGTTGGGTAGCGGCCAGCATTGTTAAGTATTTTATTGTTCAGTATACAGGCTACGGTAGCTGCTTACCATCATGCAGGCCATAGCGTATTAGTCACCTTCCAGATGTAAAACATCTTTGTTGTGCTATGAATAATATTATCATTATTATGTTTCAGTTTTCGATGGGGAATATGTTTTTTTATAATTAAAATATTTTTATACGGATTTTACACCAAAATATATTCCGGATCAATTGTTTATCTACCCATATTTCTACCTACAAAGTTCCCGTTCCCTTCTCTTGAATGATGAAGATCAAGCTAAAATATATAAAGACAGGATCCTCAAAAGGCACACCAAAATTGTTCTATGTAAAAAGGTTCATTATAGAATAGTTTAATATCTGACTAACAAAGTAGTCTGGATATAATTCTAATTATACATGATTATTTCTTTAACTTTGCCACTTGGCATCATTATTGTATAAATACATAAATTTATTATAATAAATAAATAAATATTGTCGGACAAATTACACAGCGCCATCTAGCCCCAAAGTAAGCGAAGCTTGTGTTATGGGTACTAGAAAACTGATAAACATACGTAAATATTTTTTTTTTGTAAATACATAGACACAGACAGACATAGACCAAGACAAACAGACATGTTCATGCACACAAATGTTTGTACTGTGTGGGAATCGAACCCACGAGCGTCGGTGTCAAAGTAGCGTAACAGCGCGTTTCACCACTGCGCCACCGAGCTCGTCTAATTGTTAATAATATCAATTGACTATTTGAAAGAAACCTATATTTACAAGTTTCTTTCTGCGATTCTACATCATCAATAATCATTTCTAAATGCTAATGAATTAAAACAAACCAAATAAAAACTATGAGAAAAGAATAAAATACAAGGACATTATTTAAAAAAAAAAGTAAGACGAGTAACGAATGTATCTGTTATGTCATCTTTTCCGTAAAAAATGTTTTGTGAATCAATTTTATAAAAAATAGCAGTAGACACCTATCTATCTATCTATAACTTTACGTCAAATCCCTTACGGGGTAGGCAGAGAGAACCGAGCGACGTGACTCGATCCTTATATACCTCACTCGCTTCTTTAACATTCATTGCTCTTTTCATGCACGCTCGCCGGTTTCTAGGGCTCCTGACATTACCTTCTGATAGAACACGACCAATTTGATCATGGTAGGTAAGTCTTGGCCTTCCTCGGCTCCTACATTATGATGCTAAGCAGTACTCGAATTTTAATAACAATTAAAGCGTAATGAATACTTCTGCTTGTTTTAAAGCATCGATTTTTTTCTAACCCTAACATATAAATTTATAACATAATAAAATCGCACGCTAATTCAATAATAAATTTGTTTAAATAATTTATTGTTCAAAGCAATTATGTAAAGTTCGATTGAATTTGGATAAAATTAATAACAAAATTCGCAGAATCCCGTGTTAAAATTTAAAATGCCTTATAAATAAATTAAAAACTTACTTATAATTTTAAAACACAGCACAAACACAACATGGATTCAATCAAGCTACACAACTTTTTTTAATGTGTATTCATTATATTTTCCCGCCAATTGTCACGGCGACGCGCGAGTGTACCGCGCGCTCTACAAAGTTCGACTGCTGCTTCCACTTTCACGGAAGCTTTTGAAAGCTTTACAATTACTGCGTATTTCTATCAAACATTGAACGTGATCACTGTAATTTCAATTTCACCCCTGTATGAACGAAGGAAAACTGATGGCCTGTCGTTTCTTATTTTTTTTTTTTCATACATCGTCTGGAGGCATACACACATACGGCCCAGTTGATGTACAGCGATTATTGTAGTCTGTACCGCCCGCAGCACATTAAGTATCGCTAGATGCCACCTCTGTTGCTAACACAGCAACTCCTTAGAGATTACTGGTGACCTCACTCACACGCAAGAACACAACAACAATCTAGGGAACTGTTATTTGTGCGGTTTTATGTAAAATTGAGGTACATCCCTAGTGCAGTCTGGGTGCTTTTTGACAGAGGTAGGGCGCGTCAATAGCCTAAGCCAAATAACAACACCCTGAAGTGTTGTTGCGTTCTTGTGAGTGGGTGAGGTTGCTGTATTGACAACGCGTGAACAATACATCCTGTATTGCAAGTTTAAGTTTGCAAGTTGCAAGTGCAAGTTTAGTTGCTCAATCTGCAAATCTTAGATTAATTGGTCATATGTAGGTAATAGTTGTTAAAGTATGAAATTGCCGTTTTATAGTAATAGATACTTTAAAATGGCAATTTAAACCTTCATGGTGTGAGATTTTCGAGTGAAACTTTTTTCACATGATACCTACCAGTATATAGGTTATTTTTTTATCCAGCTTAGGCGGGAAAGATGAATATTTCGACAATCCGAGTAATTTTTGAATACGAATTCCGACGCGGAGCTAACGCGGCAGAAACGGCACGCAATAACAATGCTGCGTTTGGAGAGGAGACTGCTAATGAACGCAGTGTGCATTTTTGGTTTAAACGCTTTCGTAATGGAAACTTCGACTTGAAGAACGAACCACGTGGAAGACCGCCCACACAGGTGAATAACGCTGAATTGAAGGAGATGGTGGAAGCCGATCCGAGTCACACTACCCAGGAATTAGCGGCATGGTTTAACGTTACCTTGCCTACAATATTGACTCATTTGCATCAAATCAATAAGATAAAAAAATATGAAAAATGGGTGCGCCTCATGATTTGACTGATCTGCAGAAAAAAGCGTTTTGAAGCTTGTGTTGCTTGTTGAGTCGGTACAGAAATGAAGGAATATTGGATCGAATTGTGCCTAGTGACGAAAGAGGATTCTTTACGATAACCGTAAGCGAAAAATGCAATGGCTGACCCCAGGTCAAACGCCGCAACAGTGCCCTAAAGCTAAGCTTACCAATAAAACGATAATGGTAACCGTTTGATGGGCTCTTCATGGCGTTATTCACTATAGCTTTTTCAGGTCTGGTCAAGCAATAACAGCAGATGTTTACTGTGCCGAACTTCGAACAATGATGGCGAAACTGGCAGTGAAACTTTAAAGCGTCACTTACTGGCGGTTAATAGGCAAAATTGAAATAAATCACTGTGATTGGCTAGCGTAGTAACACTCAAAAGGATCACTGATCCTTTTGAGTGTTACTACGCTAGCCAAAAGGATCACTGATCTTTTTGAGTGTTACTGTTTCGGATTTAAGAACTGCGAATTGCTTTTGTTTTAGAAAACATTAAAAAATATAATAAACGGGGTAAGTGTTATTGTTTTATATTATTATACTAGATTGTAGTTTTAACTATACAATTAATATGTTTTTTAGGGTTCCGTACCCAAAGGGTAAAACGGAACCCTATTACTGAGGCTCCGCTGTCCGTCCGTCCGTCCGTCCGTCCGTCCGTCCGTCCGTCCGTCTGTCACCAGGCTGTATCTCATGAACCGTGATAGTTAGACAGTTGAAATTTTCACAGATGATGTATTTCTGTTGCCGCTATAACAACAAATACTAAAAAATAGAATAAAATAAATATTTAAGGGAGCTCCCATACAACAAACGTGATTTTTTTGCCTTTTTCATAGATAATGGTACGGAACCCTTCATGCGCGAGTCCCACTCGCACTTGGCCGATTTTTTTTTATTATAATTTTTAATTTTAGTGCTAAAATAACGATAAAAATGTACAAGGACTTATGAGTACCGTCAGTGACTTAGGTTATTTTTTTTGTTAGTTAGATCGAATATATTATGATATTCGTTTATCTTATATTACAGATATCTATAATGAATATTTCAAAGAATACGGTTTTGATAGAAGCCTTACTTCTGGCAGATCTTCCAGATTGCCCCAAAACTTCAGATGTGGAATTGTCTGACGAAGAAAACATTCCCGAAGAACAACTACCCTCAACTAGCAATTATGATGAAAATTTTGAGGCAGCATTAGAAGAATATCTGCTGAGCCAAGCTGAGGCAGAAGATCCTAGTGCGGAAATAGACCAAGAGGTAATTGTATATTCTATTTCCAACACTGTTCCAGATAATGTACAGATTGATGAAACTGTTACGTCAACACATGCACAATCGAAAAAAATAACTATTGAGCCTAATCGTCAATGGAAGAAACGTGATGTAGAAACATATTTACCAGAATATTCCAAATACGAGGGTAGTTGACGAATATTTTGCTGAATGCACTACGCCAACTGATATTTTTTTAGTCTTGATTAGTGATGTCCTAGATAATATTGTGTATCAAAGTAACTTATATGCGACACAGAGATAAAATTCTGAATGATGAAGATGACAGTATTGCGAAAGGAAAAAATGGGTCTAAATCTACAATCACCTATCCAAAGGCTATCAAAGAAGACAACTCTTACATGGGGGGTGTTAATACAGCAGATAGATTGAGAGTACTGTACTGCGTGGACAGGAAGACCCCAAAATGGTGGCACAGGTTGTTTTGGGGTAATCTAGATATTACATTTGTAAATGCATATATTATTCATGGACTCATAATGGAAAAAATACCTGTAAAAGACTTTAGGAGATCCATTGCGTAAGGATTGATGTCTATGAAGGACGTCAAAGATTCAAGATCAAAGAAGAAAAGGTTATCAAGAGAATCTGTGCCTATCCCTGGGCCATCTAAGAGGCGCAACTGGCTGACTGGCTTCTCAACGTGGAAAGATATTCGTTTAGGAAACCACGGTGTACTTTGGCCTACGTTTGTGCCAAATAGAGGGAGGTGTGAAGTATGCAGCATGAAGAAAGTGCACTCAAAGCCTCACTCAAAATGTTCAAACTGCAATATATTTTTGTGCATAAATGAAAAAAAAACAATTGTTTTGCAGAATACCATGATGCTGTTGGAATGTTTAATTACTTTTTAATTTTATTATTAATTCGAGCCAAAAAGACGTACTTAATATTCCTATTTTATTAGAAATTTTGTGACCCAAAGTTTCTAACGGTACTTGTAAGTCTAGGTTATAAAAATAGTACCTAGATATAATAAAAAAATCTGAAAAAAATTCATGACATTTCTTTACTACCCCTTATTTATATATAATCATAAAAAGTTTGTTTTTCATTATTTTTGGTATATTCGCTAGGAAAGGGTTAACTCAAAAACTACTCAACCAATTTTACCGAAAGATACATCTCCTCGGAGTAACATTGGCTATTTTATATTTCCTGTAAAGAACCCGTGCGAAGCCGGGGCGGATTGCTAGTTATTGATAAAATTCTGTAGGACAATTCTACTAAAAAAATGGGTGCGTGTAGGTACTTATGTACGCGCGTAAGAAGTTATACTTCTCTGGCATCATTAAATAAATATTTAACATTAAACTACATATTATAAAACAAAGTCCTCCGCCGCATCTGTCTGTCTGTCCGTCTGATCGCGATAAACTCAAAAACTACTGCACCTATTTTCATGCTGTTTTCACCAATGGATAGAGTGGTTCTCGAGGAAGGTTTTAGTATATAATTTGTTAATTTTTTGTATACATTAACGATATTTGTTGGAGGTGTCCGAAAAAATTAAGCCGTCTGGGAGCTTTCAACAAAAACGCTGCCTAAACCCTTTGAGATATAACAAAATAATGTATGGTGGAATTGTGTATCATATATAGGTCTACAGAAAAGTCCGCGATGGCATATGTATATCTTACAAGTATATCATACTATATCCATTTTAATACGAGTACTTTAAAAAATGGGCAATTATAAAACGGTAATTAGAAAGCTGTTTACGCAAATACGGAATTAATCCTTATCATATTAAATACGTTAGTTGGCTTAAGCATTTCATGAAGATTATTTTATCCCTTTACACCATGCAAATTAAATGAATATCTTAGGAGATATAGCAAAATCAAAATAATGCGCAACGAAATTAATTGCGTATTTCGTATGATGTAGTGTTTCAATGTATGGTGGAATTGTTCATCTATATATATAAAAGGAGAAGCTGACTGACTGACATATCAGCGCAGGGCCTAAACTATAAGGGTTAGAAACTTGAAATTTTGCACAGGGGTTCCTTTTATAACGTAGGGGAGCACTGAGAAAGGATTTTTGGAAATTCATCCCCTAAAGGGGTAAAACGGGGGTGCAAATTTAGTATGAAACTTTGCCGTTTTTGAAGTTATTCGAATGAAATTCAGCATGAAGGTTCTTTACTGAAAGACATGAAACATGAGTAAAATATTTTCTTCAAAATTCATCCCTTAGGGGGTTAAACGGGGGCACAAAGTTAGTATGAAACTTTGCCGTTTTTGAAGTTATTCGAATGAAATTCAGCATGAAGGTTCTTTATTGAAAGGCATGAAACACGAGTAAAATATTTTTCTCAAAAATCGTCCCTTACGGGTGGTAAAACGGGGATGCAAAGTTAGTATGAAACTTTGCCGTTTTTGAAGTTATTCGAATGAAATTCAGCATGAAGGTACTTTATTGAAAGGCATGAAACACGAGTAAAATATTTTTCTCAAAATCATCCCTTAAGGGCGGTAAAACAGGGATGCAAAGTTAGTATGAAACTTTGCCGTTTTTGAAGTTATTCGAATGAAATTCAGCATGAAGGTTCTTTATTGAAAGGCATGAAACACGACTAAAATATTTTTCTCAAAAATCATCCCTTAAAACATCCCTAAAAAAATCATCCGGTAAAATGGGGATGCAAAGTTAGTATGAAACTGCCGTTTTTGAAGTTATTCGAATGAAATTCAGCATGAAGGTTCTTTATTGAAAGACATGAAACACGAGTAAAATATTTTTCTCAAAAATTATCCCTTAAGGGCGGTAAAACGGGGGTGCAAAGTTAGTATGAAACTTTCCGTTTTTGAAGTTATTCGATTGAAATTCAATATTAAGGTGTTTCATTGAAAGTCATGAACCAAATGTAAAATATTTTTTTCTAAACTAATTTTTTTCTAAACTAATAAGTATAAAAGATTTTCGTTTTTACCTACATTATCGGATTCGAACCTGTCGAAAATCTTCTATCTAGCGGGCCGTGCGCGCACGGATGTGCCGCGGTCGACAAGTGGGCAACCCGAATGCAGAAAATATCCAACTGTTTAAAATTTAAAACCTCCCCGACAGTCCGTCCAGTCGAAAGTCAGTTCGTCATTCGCCCTTTCATTTCAGTGCTGGACCAATTTTCACCAAACATAGCTAAGAACACTCCCGACTAATACACCTTTCAAACAAAAAAAAAATCTAAATCGGTTCATCCGATCCGAGATGGCGCCATAAGCCAAATTGAAACGCGCTCAGGTTTCTTTTGTAGCTCATTAAGTATAGACCTCAGTGATGACTGGTGACGTAGTAACAGCCCACTCGATGCTAACTACATAGTCAGGTCAAAAAAAAAAACAAAGACTGATTTTAATGTTCTAATTCGTACTTCGACGTAGCGTAGGTGATGATCACTTTGATTATTATAACAAAATAATTTTGTTGCAATATTCGGATTAATTATTATTATTTATTCTATTTTTAGTACAGAGTCGGCAACGCACGACAACAACCCTGATGTTGCAAATGTCCATAGACTAGGCTGACGGCTTACCATCAGGCAGACCGTATGCTGGTTTATAAAAATATTTATGGAAACAAGATCTCCTCTTTCCATAATACTAAATTAAGAGATTGGTAATATTAAGAAATTGTCTACAATAGGACGTGTTATCACAATCTAAGGCGGATATTTATATATATAAAACTGGAGTTCCTGACTAATTCACTGACTCATCAACTCCGAAGCCAAACTCTTGAACCTAG
Organism: Pyralis farinalis; assembly: GCA_947507595.1. Taxonomy (NCBI): domain Eukaryota; kingdom Metazoa; phylum Arthropoda; class Insecta; order Lepidoptera; family Pyralidae; genus Pyralis; species Pyralis farinalis. The sequence continues at coordinate 5,397,991 of OX382282.1, read as the reverse complement.
AAAGCTGAAATTTTGCAAAGAGGTTACTTTTATAATCCTCACGAGAGTGAAGAGGGGCTTGACAGTTTGTATGGAGTTGAAAAATTATTTCAAGTTAGTGACTTGTAACTTTATACAGATACTCTTTATTAAAATCCAAAAAAGTAGTTTCAAAAATTCCACCCCGGGTGTAATGGAGGTCAAAAGTATTTCTTGAACTAAAAGTTGAATTATTAAGAAATTGTTATTTTTTAAAGTGAGCTGCTTTAGACTGTAAATATACTCTCAATCAAGACGTCAAATAAGTAATTTCAGCGTTTTCAAAATTCCACCTTTAGGGGCTGAAAAGGGGGTTGACAGTTTGTATGGAGCAGAAAACTTTTTGCAGTTAGTGACTTGAAACTTTGTATAGATACTCTATCCAAAAAAATATTTTCAAAAAATTGGTTTCAACGTTTTCAAAAATTCCACCCTTAGCGAGGTGAGGTGAGGTGAAAAGGGGGTTGAAATTGTGTTTGAACGAGACGCTAATCTATATTAATAGAAATGGAGTTTCTGTCTAATTCACTGACTCACCAATAGGTTCCTTTTGTAATGCATATGAGAGATAAGAAAGATTTTTTTTGAATTTCAACCCAGGCAGATATTTTTTTAAGTGGCTTGAAACTTTTATGTTTTTAAAATAGGCAATGTTGAGAATAAAGAGGTGCTTTGAGTGCATACAGCCAGTATCAAATTGTTAATGACAACCGAACAGGCCGTGACATAGCTTCATTACTACACAAATAAGGATATTTGATACTTTTACTAACTATTTAATGCCGACTGTATTAAAAAATAAGAAGTAAAATAAAAGAAAGTAAAACTGCTGAAATTCCAAAATCAACGCGTGCGAAGCCGCGGGCATAAGCTAGTCTTATATATGCCTACAGAAAAGTCCGCGATGGCATATGTCTATATGTTTAAGATAACATACCACCTATATCCATTTTAATACTTTAAAAAATGAGCAATTATAAAGCGGTAATGTAAAGGCTATTTGATTTTTCGTTTGTTACGACTTAACTCAAAAACTACTCAACCAATTTTACCGAAAGATACATCTCCTCGGAGTAACATTGGCTATTTTATATTTCCTGTAAAGAACCCGTGCGAAGCCGGGGCGGATTGCTAGTTATTGATAAAATTCTGTAGGACAATTCTACTAAAAAAATGGGTGCGTGTAGGTACTTATGTACGCGCGTGAGAAGTTATACTTCTCTGGCATCATTAAATAAATATTTAACATTAATAACTTAAATTAAAAATCGTCTATCAAGTAGTAGCGGCGATGTTTATGGAATGTATTACATACAAGTCAAATGTATAATACAAATATTATACATTTTTAACTATAGCGCCATCTACCAGTAATATCGTGAAACATTTAGCAGCTTCAACCTGTACTTTTGTGTTCGAGTGCCACGCATTCACTCTCGCTCTCTCTCTCTTTCTATTCCCCCGCCATGGTAGCATTAAACGTTTAACGCAACCTTTTTGCAAGTCGCATTAGAAGTATAACTTCAAAAACTGCAACTGCACTGCAGCGCGGCGTGTGTCAAAATACGGTAATTTTGATGTTTCGTTATACTGTTAAGCGATCTGACAGCAGCGACGTTGCAGCAACGCTGCACGGCACGTTATTCTGTTAACAAACCTATACTGCACCTGCACCTTTCCTGCAATATAATCGTATTCTGATAAATTGTTTTACCATTTGTATAGCGGGGACAGAAGTTTTGAAGGAGTTTATCTGCAGTTTTGCTAACGTTAGTCTCAAGCAACTTTTGCGACGTGAAATTAATATTCTGAAGCGGTGATTTATATTGCAAAATATTTGTTTTGTTTTGGAAAATGTTTGTGGGAATATGTGTCAAGCTTCTTTGCAGTTAGAAATATCTCCACGCCGGCAACCAAGGGCAATCGGGTGTGAAGCTATAGAAGCCAACATTAAGTTCTCAGATGACAAGCGTAAACGCGCAACTTCAGGTTATTAGTAGAATTGACCTGACTTCATTGAAGTCGGTTTCACGGTTTTAAATTGTTATAATTATATTATAACTCGACAACGTCGAAGAGCTTGGTGGCGCGGTGGTTAGTAACCCTGCTTTGACACCAACGCTTGTGGGTTTGATACCTAAACAAGGCAAACATTTGTATGCATGAACATGTCTGTTTGTCTTGGTCTGGGTGTTGTTAAGAGATGTAGGGCGCACCAAAGCACCCCGTGTGGGGATGTGTGTTTTTGGGGAAAAAATGACTTCCTGGAGGGATGCGATGTACATTCACATGCACTCACGTGAGGTTGCCAAGCTCCTAAAGAGTTGCTGTCCGAACAGCAGAGGCGGCATCGCGTATGTAATACTTAACGTATTACATTATTCATAAGTTACGGTATCTGTTTTACATATAGATAGGCCGTATGCTTGTATACCTCCCAACGTTGTATGAAAAATATATAACTTCTGTTACAGTGTCAGTCATTGTTTACTTATATACATTGTAATACATTAAATAAAAATAAATAAAAACTTAAAATAACTATTTACAAAACTAAAATCTACATAAATATATACAAATCTACATTAAAACTACTTGCGGTAATAAAATATAATACGAACTCATCAAACGGCAGCTAGCACATTTTAGCGCACACGAAATGCATCGTCTTAGCGCTCACGGAACTGGTTCATTTGTTCTATGTGAAGTAAACAGCGCACCCGATGCGACATTATTTATTTTCTGACATCGGTCTCTTACTACGTGAAATTGATTTATACAATTAACGTCACCGATAAACAATTTTATGTTTTCATAATTTAATAGTTATATTTTTTAACTAGTATCTAAAGTGTTGCAGTGCATTTCAACCCCGATCGGGTGAGTGGTATTTGCATAGGTATTATGTAGATTTCACTGTAGAATTGTGTACAGTGCTTTTATCATGATATGTAGTCACAGTAATTATTAATAGTGATCATTAATGACGCTTTTCTGTCCGTATTATACAATTAAATTTAAATTTCATATTGTTGATTCGAGATACCCACCTTCATGATAATAAATATATAATAGTTCTTAATACTTAGTTAATATAATTCTTAACAGTTAATTACTCATTTATTGCGAATTGTAATCTCCGCTTCTGATTGATCATCCACTGCATCGCTGCTACAATTAGGTACTTTCTTTCTTTCGTTATTTGTATGCGTGGATGATCGCGAAATAATTTACCGAACCGCCGCCTTAACGTATTTTTAATGGCGCGTTCCAGGGTTCCAAGATACGGGTTATAAAACCATACCCACGAGTCCAACGACACACCGAGGCTACTTCCCCACTGGGTCAGGACGCGGTTCCTGCTGTCGCTGCCCGACAAGACGACCGGTCGCGACCACCGCGTACTCCACCTACGCACGAACCAGGAGTGTACCTGACCGAACGGATATAATAGGAACTGTGTGATTGGTCGATCACAGCCCGCTATATTTTGTTTTGGGGTCATTATTAATTTTATTTAATTTTTTTAATATATATATTTGCTGCACGGATCCCTGTCTCTCATTTGTCTTCCCAAACCCCAAAGAGACTTTAACAGGGACAGGGCGGTAACCGCGACAATATAACTCAGATCATAATAAAGAATCAATTGACGACTTAATAGTAAAAATGTGATTAATAGTTTAGATGCTACAATAGATCATACATACATATACCGGTAAAATCATAACCCTTCCTCTTGGTTTTACCGCAGTCGGGTCAAACACTTCTTCCTAGGACGATCCCGTTTACCAATTCGTTAGAATTGATAAACCTAAGCCTGAAAATTTGTCGAAGATACTAATTTTGACATGGAGCCATGTCTATGATGAATTTATCGAGAGAATCTTAAACAATTTATTATTTTTAAATACAATTCTGTTTGTTTGATTTAAATAATACTCAAAAAATCTTGCAACCACACTCTCTCTTATTCCTTTTCCTTTCGTAACCCTCCTAATTCCAGAATCCTGGTTATTTTTAAAACTAGAATTAATATATAAAACTTTTTAGTATCTATTTGTTCACCAATGAATCTACTCTGTTCCATATTACAGACCAGATCACACCTCCGCAACCCACAGGGAAAGCCAGACCTTAGATTAGATCACACGTTTTTCAAAATATAATTTCTTGGACATTTCCTCGTGATGTTTTCTTTCACCGAACAAGTGACAATTACATATGTACATATAACTGAAAATGCAAATTTAGTGATAAATCCTCACGCCAGGATTCGAAGATTCTGAGATCAGTTGGTTAATAGGCATCATCGGCAAATACTCTATCACGTGGATCATGAGCTCGGTGGCTCAGTCGTGAATGACGCGACTTTGACACTGACGCTCGTGGGTTCGATTTCCACACAGGACAAACATTTGTGTGCATGAACATGTCTGTTTGTCTTGGTCTGGATGTTTTAAGACAGGTAGGGCGTATCAAAGCAGCCCGTCTGGGGAAGTACATCCACCACACAGAAAACCGCAGCCTAATAACAACTCCATAGAGGGTTGTTGTGTTCCTGCGTGTGGGTGAGGTCACTAGTAAGCTCCTAAGGAGTTGCTGTGTAAGCAGCAGAGGAGGCATCGCGCGAGTGATACTTAATATATTACAAGCGTTAATAGGCTACGGTAACTGCTTTATATCAGGTGGGATGTATGCTTGAATGTCTCCCGACGTTGTATAAAAAGAACAGCTCATAATTGCCAAAATCATAATAACTTAATCTGTTACATAACGTGCGAAGATATTTAACCCATGGTTGTTGAAAGTTACGCAGAGTTAATACATTCCGGCGTTGTTTTGAAAAAGTTCTATATACAGTAATATTAATTAGATACCGTATTCCACGTTTTAATTAACCATGTAATTAGAATTAACAAGATGAAAGTTAATTACACGTCAACGTCAAACACTGAAGTCTATACTTACTTGTTTATGGGTTTCGTGTCAAATTAACTGATGTATTTTCCGAAATTGAGGTAAGCTGTGTCAAGTTCACATTCTTTATTATTGAAACTAGGCAGTTGCAGGCGCTTTCTAAAGTATATTCTTTATTGCACATACAAATCTTATTGGACAATTTGCCAAAACCATGATCCATTAATCATCGTCAGTTTGATATTATGTTTATGTGTGTGTAAGTATGTCTACGTATACTACCGTATGTATTATACAGTTATTATATATGTAATGTTTATGTATGTATATTTACTGTGTGTAGTAATTTTAATTTTAATTAAATAATTTGCTTTCTTAGTTTGTGTACCGATTTCCTGTGTATCTACACTTCCATAAGGTTATCTGGTAGAGAATGATATTGGCATTAAGTCCGCCTTTATACCCTATATATGTGGTAAATAAAGTTTAAATAAATAATACTAAAAAGTCACAATGTATGGTAAGATAGGCGAGTTTATCTCTTAAAGAGATCTCTTCCAGCCAACCCTCAGCAGTGGGAAATCTCGTCAGTTGCGGACAGAGGTACGTGCCTAAATAAATACATACATACCGAATATACACATATATACCATAAATATATTTACATGAATACATATATAACATAAATACAGTTACATGAATATACATATATATATATATATACTTATTTCAGACTTGATAAATAATGCTCTTTCAATTTTTTGAAGTCAACAGTACAATAAAAAAATATGCAACATACTTGATTAACGCGGAAGAGTTTGTATGTTTGAACTCACTAATCTCTAGAAGTACTGGTCGGATTTCAAAAAATCTTTTTGCGTTTGATAGCACAATTCTTCGGGAAGGTCATAGATTATTCAATATTACGATACGACCCCTTGGTAGCCGAGAAAAAAGAAAGGAAATTGAAAATGCCGTTTCTACGGGATACCGAGATCCGCGAGGATGAAGTCACGGGGTGCGGCTAAGTTATACGTATATATACATTATCTTCTATCTGAGAGAGGTAGGGCGCATCAAAGCAGCCCGTCTGGGGAAGTACCTCCACCGCACAGAAAACCGCAGCCAAATAATCCCTAGAGAATTGTTGTGTTCCTGCGTGTGAGTGAGGTCACCAGTACGCTCCCAAGGAGTTGCTGTGTAAGCAGCAGAGGAGGCATCGCGCGAGTGATACTTAATATATTACAAGCGTTAATAGGCTACGGTACCCGCTTACATCAGGTGAGTCGTATGCTTGGATGCCTCCCGACGTAGTATAAAAAAAAATATCTTCATAACGTGAAATGAACAAATAAATATAATAATATAACAAATAAATATCATATTTGTATTCAATACTGAATACCTCACACAAGACAGCGGCAATGCGCTTGTGCAGTGCACTGTAAGCATTCATAGACTACGCTAATCACTTTACATCAGGTGGGCCGTATCCTTGTATTACTCCCGACGTTGCATAATGAAAAAACTGGCCAAGTGCATGTGGGGCCCCGTCTTTGCTTGCTTGTGAAAAAATAGGTAGTTGCCTAAATAATAGGAAATCGAGCCTATTGGATTTTTTCTAACATTCAAAACCAAGTTACTGAGCATTGTCAAATATTATAAGAGTTATACATTCGTTAAATCTATGACTATCCAGAATGCCTTAAACGCATTTCCACATGAATATTGAGGTCTTTTTTTTTCGCTTAGCCGTGATAGTTTTCCTTTCAAATTCAATTATATGGACTACTACAATGATCTTTTTTACATTTCCAAATACAACAGTTTCGCTTGCATGAGGGGGGGGGGGGGACTTGTGTCTAAAAAATTACACTTTTATTTATACGGGTTAAACTATGAAATTGCCGGTTTTTTTAATATATATAGCAATAGTGTTGCTACTTTATGCCAGTGTCAAAGTCTTCAGTTTAGAACCATTTGAAAATCTTAATTCTATGTTCCAGCTTCAGGAATTGTGCTGAAAAAATACTTGGGAAGGGTACGTAGACTCAATCAACCCAGTTTAAATACCACCCGTAAAACAATAGTGATTTTTACAAGGCGTTCTTGATGAACTTATTCACGTCTTCCAAAAATGCATAAACGTGTTATATTTAAGTTTTTTCATTACTGTATAACTTCACTAGCACTTATGTTACAAAATACTATCAAAATTGTCACATACAACTAATTTTATACTGAATTGTAAAAATTTCAAGTAAAACAACAATGTCACTCGTCAAAAGCGCGGGAAGAAGATCGTCAAATTGCCGTTTTATAGTAATAGATACTTTAAATTATCATTAAACCTTCATGGCGTGAGATTTTCGAGTGAAATTTATCACGTGATATACCTATATACAGGTTTTTCTTTTAAAAAATGTGTTTTTTTTAAAGGGAAAGGCGGGTACTTCGAAAATTCGAGTAATTATTGAATACGGCCCGCAATATCAATGCTGCTATTGGAAAGGAGACTGCTTTTTTTTTGTTTAAACGCTTTCGTAATGGAAACTTCGGTTTGAAGAACGAATCACGCGGAAGACCCATAAAGTGAATAACGCTGAATTGAAGGAAATGGTGGAAGCCGATCCTCATTCAGGAGTTTCAAATTAGACCCCCATTATCATGAACGCAGTTCAAACATCGTCTACAACACAATATTCTTTGTTGCACCACATAAAACAATAAAATAAACGAAATTAACTTGTAATTAAAGTACAAAAGGCGGTCTTATCGCATAGCAATCTCTTCCAGGCAACCTTGGGGTAGAGGAAAATAAAACAAAAACGAAGCAGATAGTCGCAGTTTAAACTAGAAAACATATAAGAAACTTACATAGAAATAATCAAACTGACAATTTCAATAGATACTTATATTCATTCATATATATACACACACACATATATATGTCGTATTCGTATGATTTTTCGGTCTATCCGTTATTATGCGGGAGTATGGTGGGTAGTTGTGAAATGAGAAATACAATGCAATTCGTATCACACTATAATTTTAAATCAACACTTGTAATCAGTGTTGAGGAAACGAGAGAACAGTCCCAAGACGTCGTCATTTGCCGCCGTTTGCACTAACTCTCCATTTCTCCCGGTGCCGACCTGTTGATTCTGCCAAAGCGCGCCACCGTTCGCGCGCTTTCGTTTCGTTTTAAACATCCACACTCATGACCGAATGCGACATATTAATTCACTTAAACATAGTAGCAGTGACAGCCAAATTAAGAAAAGAACCGAAGTAAACCAGGATAAAAGAAATATAGTAAGCATTTATTTGAAATCTTCAAAAGTCAATATAGTTTTCGCGTTACGGATTGTTAATAGCAGATCGTATGCAGCCTGCTTGAGGTCATGAGAGATGGTAAGTAGTTACTACAGCGTATTGACACTTAATACTTTATACTTGACATAGTTTTTACTAATAATATGTTTTTAATCAAATTACTACTGTCTATTTTTTTTTATTTTTTTTATTTTATTTCACATTTACAGACTTACAAAAAGAATGACAAGAATGACAAGAACAAGAATGACAAAAAGAATCGTTAATGTTAATACTTGCACTTGTACAGATTCCACTTCATGGTTACGCCTTCACGGCATTATCATAATGCCGTAAAGACGGAACCGGTCGGTAAAAATAATTAATTAATAAAATTGTGAAGTGGAATCTGTACAAGTGCAAGTATTAACATTAACGAGATGTCTTCAAAATTCTACCAAGCGCCTACAATCAACAGTATTAACATAATACTAACTGATAAATCCTGACTTTTGCCGATCAATTTGAAGAGGTAGAAATTGGTTTCTTTGTTTATGGTGTTGGCCCCAACGCTTACTTATGGAAGCGAGAGCTGGATATGGCAGAGAAAGCATGAAAGTAGGATAAACGCGGTCGAAATGCTAGTTGTGGCGTAACGCTTGTAAGCCGTATTCGCAATTATAATATTAGAAACGGAGGCGTCGGTGTTGAAATAAGAAGAGGCATGCTCCGTTGGTTCGGACATGTAGAAAGAATGACGAAGCAGATATACAATGCAAAAGTGGAAGGATGTAGGAGCCGAGAAATGCCAAGACTTACCTACCATGACCAAATTGGTCGTGTTCTATCAGAAGGTGAAGGTGGTGTTAGAAACCGGCTAGCGTGCATGAGAAGAGCAATGAATGTTAAACAAGCGAGTGAGGTGTGTAAGATCGAGTTACGTGGCGCACTCTCTGCCTACCACGCAAGGGATTTGGCGTGAAGTTACAGATAGATGGAAATTTGTTTCTAGGAGAAACAAGGCTAGCTGCCTTCCTACAAATGTACGCCACAGAATTGATGTTTGCCACAATAAGATTTAGGTATCAATGGCCTACAGAATTCAGAGGTCAAATTTGTAACTAGCATTTGCGTCTTCCATTTTTTTTTTCAATATCGAGAGGAAAAGTAGCCCTTTTACTAGCGTAATTGCTGGAACACAACAACCCTTCGGAAGTATTTGGATGCGATTTTCAAGGAGATTGGTGTTACCCAGTGGGGCTGTTTAGATGTACCATACGTCTCTTAAAAGTTGTATCACAAGCTTTTTTATACATCTTTCAGGAACAAAATACTTTTAGTCATTTAACCGGAAATGAGACAGTCTTAATGAAAAAACTTTTTCTTCCGCTGCCCGGTCAATGATTATATCATTAACACAGAAGTCGTAACCAAGGCGACCCCCATTGTGGAAGGGGCGTTAACCCAAGCTTTTATGAGCAATTGTTTACGCCTTGTGAATGATCAATAGCAGGCATGCTCTGGAAAATATGAAAATTCTGTGTAGTTTCACAAGTTTGTAAACTCTTTCCCTTAATAAGCGAGATTTTGTGAATAGAGTATGCCAATATTTATATTTCACGCCAGAATCCGTGCAAATCAAGCCTGTAATATTCATAAATATTTTCACACACGTTCACCGGGTATTAGGACTTCTAATGTGTATTCTAACGTCAAGAAAAAAAAATATCGTGGCCGTCGACGTCCACGATAATTTTTTTTCTTTGCCGTGGACGTTCAGCGCTTCATTTGTGTAGAATATTGAAGTGTACGAACGTCATGATTCTTAACCGACATTGACTACGTCTTCTATATTTACTCTTACGGCATATCCAAAATAAATAATAAATGAACTAAAATTTGTTTATTGCAGACAACTAAATGATCCATATCGATGTTAGTAACGAAACTTAGATATATGATTAGTAGTGCTTATTCGAGTTTTTATAGATCACAATGTGAGTGGCGAGCCACGTGTACCGAGGATAATCAGAGATGCGTGTGAGCTTCCATGATAACCCTTCGCACAAGGCATCTCCACAGCGGCAAAGTGTACCAGTCCGCTGTAGTATCGTGGATACTACCGCGACTGCTGTTAAAAGTTTATTATGCGCGTGCCACCAGACGGATGGGAGGTGGAGTGAGCGCGGGCACCCAGGTGCCCCACTCCCACATCAATATTAATCCTTGTAGATGCACTACCACTGTATAAATACCGCGATGGTTTTATAGGGAGGTCGGACTCCTAAGATATCGTTACGGCACAGCGGTGGCACTACGTATACATGAGAGTTTTTTTTATACTACGTCGGGAAACATACAAGCATATGGCCCACCTGATCTAAAGCGGGTACCGTAGCCTATTAACGCTTGCTATATATTTATTATCACTCGCGCGATGCCTCCTCTGCTGCAACTCCTTGGGAGCTTAGTGGTGACCTCACTCACGCGCAGGAACACTACAACCCTCTAGGGAGTTGTTATTTGGCTGTGGTTTTCTATGAGGTGGAGGTACTACCCCAAGCGGGCTGCTTTGATGCGCTCTACCTCTCTTAAAACATCCAGACCAAGACAAACAGACATGTTCATGTTTGCCTTGTGTGGGAATCGAACTCACGAGCGTTGGTGTCAAAGTCGCGTTTTTCACGACTGCGCCACCGAGCTGTTGACACCGAAAAAAAAACTATACGTAACGCCAAAGAAGACGACATGTTAAGTAAGTAATGTTAACTTGTCCAGCGACATGTACGTAGTAAAAGATATATTTATAATCAGTTTTAATCTTTCAATATAGTAATTATAAACTAAATTATTACAAAATTGCTAACTCGCATATTTTTCGTTTTTTTTTTCTATTCGTTTTATAATTTATGTATTAATTCGTAGACAAAAACCCTTGTACCTCTTTTTGAGCACTGAGCGCCCGATGGAGTAGGCTATGAAATTAGGCATGATTGAAATGCATATAGAGTAGTGCAGAAAGATATAACTTTACGTAAAATATGTGTAACAAATATATTAAATGAAAAATAGAATGCGGATAATTTGAATCTTGCAATGTCAAGTAGGTTTTAGTGTGTGGTCAAATAATCGTAGAGAGCATAATTTGAAAAAGATTGGCAAATTAACTGTAGTATAATGCTAAACAGCGAGTCATTATTTTTTAAATATGGCTTAGCCATACCTCATTTTTTTGTAACGTATTTCTATTTACATTTTTATGCAACGTGTAATCATACAACCCACCTAAAGTGGTTACCGTTACTGTACATTGAGTATCGTTTGCGCGATGGCATCTCTGTCACCTTACTTATTCGCTGAAACATATGAACCTCCCAGGGAGTTGCTATTTGGCTGTGGTTTTCTATGCAATGGGAAGGTACATCCCGAGATTATAAAATATGAATATTATTTACCTTTTTTTATAAAGGACGCCTTTATAAAAAAAGGTAAATAATATTCAAACTTTAAAATGTTATGACTTACAGTCGAGTTTCGACCGCTGGTCAACCATTACTTCTTATTTTCTCTCTAATAATTGTGAATATTCATAGCATTAGCATGATATGTACCAACACGACATGACAGGCACAGCCGCGGGTGGTGCACGAGCACACATGCTCAACTGCCTTATCTATTCGCACTAGTGCACTACACTTTGGGTCTAGGTGGCGCTGTGTAATTTTTCCGACAATATTTATTTATTTATTATTAGCTGCGGTCTCCTCCTGTGAGGTAAAAGTGAGGAAAAATCTTGGATATACACGAACACGGTTAACATCGGCTCATAAAAATAAATTATTTTAAGGTGGAAATAATTAGTATTCTGCTGAAATATTACCATAAAAAGTTCAGCATCAGTGCTCGGCTGGTGTTTGTGTTGTGATAGTGAAAGTAAATAGATAGTTCTCAAGATAAATACTTTAAAATAAAACAAATTCCAACTGGTAAGCAAGCATTTACTACTGTTATAGTGGGTATTAAGAATTAACGCAACGTTATACCAACGAAACGCGTAACCGCCGCGTTTTCCACGGCGCTTAATACCTTTTTCTCGCGACAACAGCTACGCGAGGGGCTATTGCAATCTATCTAACTGGAAACGATTAAAAACACAACATTATCGTCGTATCGAAACGATTCCCATTATACAGCTTGCAACAATGAGCTCCTGTGCAGGTTGTAATAGTCTCGTCAGTGTGACAGAGAAAATAGTTTGCTCACAATGCGCAAAATGGTATCATTATGCATGCGTCAATATACTAAAGGAAAATTGTATGAAGTTTTCAGTCAAGTATAAGTCTACATGGAAATGTCCTGAATGTAAAGTTAGCCGTAAAAAGCCCGAAAACAATGACAATACACCAATAAAAGATCTACAAGCAGAGGACTGCAGGGAACATAGATCAACGCATTGATCAATTTGAAAAATCGATCATTTCAAAAATTGATGAAGCGGTTGCGGCGTCCTTTAAAAAACACCTCAAGGCGGAACTTGAACCATTACGTGAGGCGGTTAAGCTACTACCTGAACTTATTAAATCAGTTGATTTTATGTCTAAGGCCCACGACGACATGAAATTGGAAATCGATAAGCTACGTTCAGAGGCGTCAGAACTTCGTGCAAATAACTCGTTATTGCAAGAGAATGTTAAGGATCTGCTACTTAGAGTGGGTCAGATAGAACAAACTGCCCGCGATAGCAATATCGAATTGCAATGTGTCCCAGAATACTCCAACGAAAATATAGTGAACATGGTACAGAAGTTGGTAGAATTAGTGGAATGCCCTCTGGTGGAAAAGGATGTACTATCAGTCATACGTGTCCCTAAAACGAATCCTACATCAACACGACCAAGATCCATTATTATAAAGTTGGCCTCTTCTCGTTTGCGCGATTGTTTGCTGACATCATGCATAACTTACAACAAGAAGCACCCCGACGAGAAACTCAATAGTGCACTACTTGGCATGGGTGGCACTAAACAGCAAATCTATGTATCCGAACATTTGTCCCCTAATAATCGTAGTCTTCAGGCTCAAGCTCGAGCTTTCAAGAAAAAGCATCAGTATAAATATCTGTGGGTCCGCAACGGCCGCATCCTACTGAGAAAAAGTGACGGTTCTTCCGCGATCTGGGTGAAAAATAGTGAAGTTCTGAAAAACCTCGACAGTGGTAGTTAAACTATTGCTCATTAATTATGTTTCTACTATACTAAAAAGTTATAAAAATGATTAGTCTAAGTATTTATTATCAGAATGCCAGAAGCATTCGCGGGAAATTGCATGACTTATATTTAGCAAGTCTTGATTGTGACTATGATGTAATTGTATTTACAGAAACGTGGCTTAACGGTAGTGTATATGATACTGAAATCTTAAATAATTATTATTGGATATATCGTAGGGATCGAGACGTGGGAGGCAGTGCCAAGGCCGATGGTGGGGGAGTATTGATAGCTATCGCTAAAAGGTTGGAATCATCTTTTTTGCAAACTTCAGTGGACGCAGAGACCTTATGGGTGTCAGTAACACTGCGTACTAAAAATATTTCTAAAGTTGTCAATATTTGCGCTGCGTATTTTCCTCCTCCTCAGACCTTTAATAGTCTTGAAAAACAATTAGAGAATTTGAGTAACTCAATATCGCAAATGAATAATGACGTAATTTTGATTGGTGATTTTAATATCGGGGGTATAAGTTGGCAAAGCATTGCTTCTCAGTCGTCTAATTATACAATCACCGAGGCCATTAATATTTCGTCTAACCTGGGCCATGCTCTCCTCGACTTCATGTCATTACATGACCTTAATCAATTTAATGTAATTAAGAATAAGGATGGGAGGAGCTTGGACCTAGTTATGAGCAATCTGCCTCATTTGAGGACTGAGCCGGCTTCTGTAGTGCTAACCAAAGTTGACCCCTTTCATCCTCCAATTATTATAGATCTAGACTACCCTGTTGTGAAATTTATTGAAAAGAAAGTTATTGATAGATACAATTTTTTTAAAGCCAATTATGTTGTAATAAATGAAGAATTGGAGGATGTTAATTGGGATAACTTATTGGGTCAACTGGAATCGGTTGACACTATGGTCGAAGTGTTTTATGAAACTGTCAATAATATAATTAAAAATAATGTTCCGAAAGTTACTGTCCGAAAGCGTGGGCAATATCCTATCTGGTATGATGGATCTCTTTTGAGTATGTTGAGGGAAAAGGATAAACTTCACAAAAAAGTTAAAAAATATGGAAATCCAATTGATATGTATGAGTTTTCATTACTTAGGGCAAGATGTCATCGACAGATAAAAATATGTTACTCAAATTACCTTAATTCTATTGAAAATTCAATATCTAAAAACAATTTTAAAGCTCTTTGGTCTTTTTTGCGAACTAAACGGCATGCAAATGGATGTTTCCCTATGAAAATGCACCTGAATGGATCAGAATTTTCCACACCTCAATCCATTTGTAACGCTTTCGCAGATCAATTTGCTTCAGTATATTCCTCGTCATCCAATATTAATATTTCTTCCACCAGTTCCGAATTTGATAGCAACAGTAAAGGTTATAACAGCACTTTGGGCACCATAAGCATTTCTCGAGATACAATTGAGAAAGCTTTAACCAAACTAGACCCTAATAAGGGAGCAGGGCCGGATGGTCTTCCAGCGAATTTTTTTATTAATTGTGTAAAAACCTTGTCTCGGCCTCTCTGTATTATTTTTAATGCTTCATTAAATAGCGGGGTATTTCCTTCGGCATGGAAGATTGCAAACGTAGTTCCTATATTAAAAGGCGGTGATGCGAGTGACATACAGAACTATAGGCCCATCTCAATACTTTCAGTGGTGGGCAAAGTTTTTGAAGCTATTACTTATGCGCATCTTTCTAAATTTCTTAATCCTATGATAATTCCACAACAACACGGATTTAGAAGTCAAATGTCGACATCATCTAATCTCGCGATTTACACAAATTATTTGGCTGAAACAGTTGACCGCAACAAGCAAGTGGATGCAATATATACGGATATAAGTAAAGCCTTTGATCGTGTTAATCATCTTCTTCTTATCCGTAAACTGAAACATTTTGGCATCTATGGGAGTGTCCTATCGTGGCTTTCATCATATTTGGCATGTAGATTGCAAAAGATAACAACTTGTGGATATGAATCTGATCCCTTTATTGCTATATCTTTTTAGCGTTCATAAACGATATTTCAAAACATATTGTAAACTCTGAATTCTTGCTATTTGCAGATGACCTCAAATTATTCCGTATAATAGAGGATAATTCGGATACCATCCTTCTCCAGGAAGACTTAAATAACGTACAAAATTGGTGTTTGGAAAACTATTTACCTATTAATACAAAAAAATGTAAACATATTAATTTTACTAAAAAGACTTCACCAATCAAGACATCATACTATCTGGGAGTTAAGCGTCTTGAGGAGGTCTTCAGTATGAGAGACTTAGGGGTTATTTTCGACAAAAAACTGACGTTTAACATTCACATTGACGATATTATTAAAAGAGCTTTTCGATTATTGGGATTTGCCTGGAGAAATTGCAAAATTTTTAAAAATGTATCTGTTCTCAAAATTGTATACTTTGCTATGGTTCGTTCTGTGCTCGAATATGGTTCTGTTATATGGAGTCCTCATTATCACTGTCATATTGATAGATTAGAAAAACTACAAAAACGTTTTCTCTACTTTTTAACAGTTCATCAGAGAAAGCTTTCACTTTTGTCGTCTTACCAGGACCGCTTGGAATATTTTCACATGACTACACTTGAGACGAGACGTCTAATCAATGACCAAGTATTTCTGTTTAGAATATTAAGAGGGAACGTCGATTGCCCACGCTTACTGGAACAGTTTAAATTTGTGATTCCCCGACGTAGTGTCAGGATAATTAATTTTAAGTCCTTTTTTGTTAAAAAATATAGAACCAATACAGGCATGTACAGTACGATTCCGAGGATATGTCGCGATCATAATAATCTATTTACAAAATTGCAAGTGGATATTTTTTCGGTTTCCTTAACTGGTCTAAAAAGACTAGTCACTCAACTTAACGACTGATACATGCGTCTTTACCACCTATTATTATTACTTAATTGTACTCCGATTTTAATAATTTTCAACTTATATAGTTAAATTACACATATGCTGTGTTTGCCTGTAACTGGATCTACATCCAAATTTTTGTTATTATCTTGTTCCTTATCTTAGTCATATGATGTATGTCTGTTGGCAAACCTTAAATAAATAAATAAATAGTGTATATATTCTTTAGTCATGGCATAAGAGGTACAGTGGACGTGCACGGCATAACGTTGCCGTCAACGGCAATTTATAACATCACATATTTATATGAGTTCATTACGTTCATACATTTGAGTTCGTTTTGCCGTCGTGATTAGTGCACCTAATGGAATGGAACACAACTAAAATTGTCGTCACGTTAGTTGCCGTTAGCAGTGATAGCCTAATAAATAAAGAATCAGACTATTAACCGACGGTCTCTGGTTTGAATCCGGGTATGAGCACGTAGGTACTCGTACCACTAAATTCGTAATTCGTTTTTTTGAATTCATGTAGATACGAGTATTTGTAATTATCAATTGGTGGTCAAACAAAAGAAAGGAAGGGAGCTCGATGGTTTCGCTGCGTGCATCACTTTTTTTGTCGCTGCGTGCGTTTTAACCGAACATGCAGGTTAAGCAACGTTGATCGCAGTCTGTCTATGGATGGGTTTATATATCACGAGCTTCTCTGTGCTTCGGACGGTACGTTAAGTCGTCGGTCCCCTTGTCGATAGACGGCAATCGTTAAGTTAGTAGAACTCGGGCGGCTTGAAAACACCGACCTCCACCAATCCGCATTTGAGCAGCATGGTGGAGTATGCTCTAAATCGCTTCGGTTTTAGGGAGACCCGTATCATTGCAGTGGGATGAGTAAGGGTTGATGTGGTGAATCAAAATATCGTGAGAAACATCGCACGTCCAAGAAATTATAATTAAAAAGACGTGTGACCTAAGTTAAGAAAGGTCAGGTTTATCTTGCCCTCATATTCATCACCCATGAAGGTATGAGTGCAGTCACTCCATATCAGAACCAGTATCTTCGGTAAATCCTTAGGCTTAAGCTTAGCCAACCTCGCTAATCCTAATGGATTAGAAAACAAGATAACGCTACGAAGAAGAAGAACTTCACGTAGAGATAGATAGGAGATGTAAAACTATTATAAAAGTTGTCATCATTCCATGTGCATGTCATGAACGTTCTTTCAATTATTCTACTTTCATGCTTTTTAGGGTTCCGTACCTAAAGGTTAAAACGGAACCCTATTACTGAGGCTCCGCTGTCCGTCCGTCCGTCCGTCCGTCTGTCCGTCTGTCACCAGGCTGTATCTCATGAACGGTGATAGTTAGACAGTTGAAATTTTCACAGATGATGTATTTCTATTGCCGCTATAATAACAAATACTAAAAAATAGAATAAAGTAAATATTTCAGGGGGCTCCCATACAACAAACGTGATTTTTTTGCTCATTTTTGCTTGATATTGATAACAGCAACAGGTAGACGTTTGAAATATTCACAGAATATTTAGTTATATATTCACTTTAAGAATAAATAATTGAATTAAAATAAAACAAATATTTAAGGGGGGCTCTCATACAACAAACGTGATTTTTTTGCCGTTTTTTTAGATAATGGTACGGAACCCTTGTGCGCGAGTCCGACTCGCACTTGGCCGATTTTTTTGAGTTCATGTAGATATTTGTAATTATCAATTGGTGGTCAAACAAAATAAAGAAAGGGAGCTCGATGGTTTCGCTGCGTGCGTCACTTTTTTTGTCGCTGCGTGCGTTTTAAGTAAGCGCTCTGCACCTCTAATCCGCCACTGACTTCAGGTAGATAGGGGGAATGTAAAGCTATTATAAAAGTTGTCGTCGTTCCATGTGCTCTTATGAACAGGATCATGAACTTCAGAAAAAAGAAAAACGTTCTTTCAATTATTCTACTTTCATGCATTTTCTGTAATACCCAGCTTTCACTTCCATAAATTAACGTTGGGATTACCACCGCATTGTGTGCAGCGAGTGTGTGTTTGCTGCCTTCTGGTATAGATTTTGACTGCCTAAAAGTTTACCTAATGCTCCATTCACTCCTGTCTATTGCACTCACTCGTCTCTCCACATCAGCGGTGTCCTTCCATCACTGCTGTTCCCTCAGGATATATAATCTCATCTACTTATTCCAACACTATATCATCATCAACCGTAATCTTCGTATTCGTTCTACATATTCACATCTCTTTCAAATACCATCATCTTGGTTTTCTTCGCAATCAATTGTCAGTCTTTCTTCATACAATTATCTTTCAATGTTGTAACTATTGTTTGCCATTCGAATGGTGATTCTGCAATTAATACCGTACATATACGTATCCCACATTCATATTTCTAATTCTCTTTATTTTTATTTTATTATTTTCGGAAAACTTGCGGCTTACAACCATGATATTTATGTAATGGTTGAATCTAGATTACAAGAATAATGCCAAAAGAATGTCGAACACAAAACTAAATAAAAATATTACAACAAAGGAAGAAAATATCCCAGCAGCCCAGAAAGTTCCCAGCAGAAATTCCACTATTTTACTAAACTATTACAATTAAAAAGTTGCACAAACCTCATATGTCTTATGCGAGACCCCTTTTCAAATGCCACACACTGTTACAAAATTGATTTAGGTTAAGGGCGCTGGCTGCTTTATTAAAAGATTTACATGCCCTCACCAAGTACGAATTCTGCCTGTAATTCGTTGCAGAAAAAGATACATTTAATAGATTACGTTTTCTAGTATACTTGGGAGGTAGATTAATACTGACTTTGTTCAGGAGCTCAACTGACAAGGAGCGTGATGTCAGCGATTGTTCTACGCTGTTGGAGCAGTTATATATGGTGCCGCTTACATCTAAGTTCCTAGCTGCTATCGTGTTTATTACTCTTATACTGGTTCAAAAGTTACAAGTAGCTCCCTAATACTTTCAACCCTATCAACCGGAGCATCTTTAAGAAAGTAATTACATAATAGTGGTTTAGCTTCACGTGTAAATGTGCAAATATGGCATTTTGACTTTTTGACAACTTTTTGGTCGAGTTTACATTTATGATGATAAGATTAAAATCTCTCCAGATTCTTTTGTAAATTAAATGTATATAATGTGTAATCTTAGAATGATGAAAACATGATAAAATGTCATTGATGTATATGATAAACAGTAACGGATCATGCAATAAACCCTGAGGTGCTCCTGATCGAATAAACAGTGTAGAGGATGTAAATCCATTCAGAACAACAGTTTGACATCTGTTTGAAATATTAGAAGTAAACTACCTGTGTAGATCGCCCCTAATTCCAAGTAAATTTAATTTCTGTAGTGATAGCCGATGGTCAATTCTATCGAAAGCTTGTCGAAGAGGCATAGCTTTGATATCGGTTAGTAATTTGTCATGATATTTTAGCGTCCTTTTTGTGCACAGTAATAAAGGCCGATTTCCATATTTCTGGCATTACATCAGTTGGACTGAGCGTCTAACTAATATAGATAGCGGTAATGCAAGGCCACCTGCACAGTAAACAATGAAAGTAAATGGAATCTGGTCAGGTCCAGCTGATTTCTTTAAATCTATGGATTTAAGTAATCTCAGAACCTTGTCCTGTGGTATTTCAATGGATGCTATATCTTTTTTTTTATACTACGTCGGGAGTCATACAAGCATACGACCCACCAGATGTAAAGCGGGTACCGTAGCCTATTAACGCTTGCGATATATTAAGTACTTACGCGCGAGTATACTTAGTTACTAAATATACTCGCGCGATGCCTCCTCTGCTGCTTACACAGCAACTCCTTGGCAGCTTACTGGTGACCTCATTCACACGCAGGAACACAACAATCCTCTAGGGAGTTGTTATTTGACTGCGATTCTGTGAGGTACTTCCCCAGTATTTCTCATACTGGGGAATGTTTTCCTCATTCTCCTTTCAATATTTTTCGTACACTTCAGCTATTATGCTGATTAAACTGATGATCCTGTGATCTCAACTGATGACTTGATGAGTTGATACAGTCCATGCGTGATTATATCTATGATCCATAGTATATATGGTAAGAGAATAAATAAAATGATTATTATCAATATGTAACATGACACTTTTTACAATGAAAAGAGAAAGAAATTCCTTTATGTTGGAAAATAAAGCAAAAAAATATTGCTTTGATATTTTTCCTGTCATTAACTTTATGTCGAAGTTACTAATTGGGATGCGTCAATAACCTTCTAAAATATGTGTAGGTTACAGCAAAGAAGTCAAGCATTGATAAATAGATAGGTTTTACGCGCTATTAAAGAGATATTATTTAAATATTGGTCAGCAGAAAAATATATTCTGTTACCAAATATTTCCATGTCAACGGAGCCCCACCACCAAAAAACCTATAACCTAATTGTTTAACTCTGTAATGGTGGTCACATTCCCGCCGAATTAGTAATATTTGCCGTCCATATTTCTCTTCGTAAAAAAATAATTTCCCTTGGTATAATTATACTCGTACGTTATTCCTTATTTTAGAGAAGATATATAAAAACCGCCTGGAGAAGTAGAAAAGATATATAAAAACCGCCTGGTTCTAAGACCACCATCAAAACAGTTCAAAACCATTTGATGGCTAGCTATCAATGTTTTATATTTACCTACCTTTTATATGTAATAATTTTTCAGTATTTAAGTGTAAAGTCAAATGTACGTACTAATCCTTGAATATAATAATAATAAAGCTTTATTAGATTCCATACAATATCGTCATAATTTTTACTATATATTATAGAGTGAGTAAGATTAAAGCCCAGTAAAGATTTAATGAACGATTTTAATGTATAATGTAAAAAATATTTTATAAATCGCCTGCAGTGTACATCTAGGAGTATCCTATCTATTTCTTTTTATTTGTTATCTTAACCTTGTTTGAAGAATTTTCCCCCGTTACTTATCTACACTATAGTCAGTAAGAGTAGATTCACACTCCGTCGGGTTCCATACGTACTTAACCTAATTTAGGTTCAATTTATCACATTTTTCTCTACGGAAGTAAGAGAGTCATGAAAGAATTCAATGGAGTTGCTACGTCATTAGCATGGGTGGCAGAGCGTGAATAACGATACTCGTGCAAGTGCATATTGACCACGGCGATCGCTATATCAGGCGAGCCACATGCTCGTTTGCCATTCAATAAAACAATGGCCTGTCAGCCAGTCAATGTTTTACTGAATTCATTCGTCATATATGTAATATATAGGAGGTCATGCGTCCTCATGAAAGAATTGACAAAATTGTATATCTACATATAAAAATAATACATATGGAAGGCGATTTCGACGAGCTCGGTGGCTCAGTCGTGAATGACGCGACTTTGACACCAACGCTCGTGTGTTCGATTCCCACACAAGGTAAACATTTCTGTGCATGAACATGTCTGTTTGTCTTGGTTTGGATGTTTTAAGAGAGGTAGGGCGCATCAAAGCAGCCAGTCTGGGGAAGTACCTCCACCTCACAAAAAACAGCAGCCAAATAACAACTCCCTAGAGGGTTATTGTGTTCCTGTGTGTGAGTGAGATCACCAGTAAGTTGGAGGTGCTCCCAAGGAGTTGCTGTGTAAGCAGCAGAGGAGGCGTCGCGCGAGTGATACTTAATATATCTCAAGCGTTAATAGGCTACGGTACACGCTTTACATCAGGTGGGCCGTATGCTTGTATGCCTCCCGACGTAGAATAATAAAAAAAATCCGAAGCCGCTTGAGTGACACTGATGTTGCATATGTCCGTAGACTGCGGTGACTGTTTACCATCAGGCAGGCCGTATGCTTGCCAATTTAGTGGTATAAAAAACCCTAGGAAGCAGCGAACATGCATGGAAACAGCTACGAATGTTGGTTGAAGAAGTGAGTAAGGTGTAAGGACCGAATTATATGGAGTTCAGTTCACTCAACCTACTCCGAAGTGGATTGGCATGAAGATATAGTTAGAAAAATGAACACATATTTATTCAATTAACATAGCATAAAAGAAAATTTATCCATAACTCCACGCGAAATCCCCTGCGGGGTAGACAGAGTATATAATGGGTGTATATGGGTCATCTTCGGAGTCAAATCCGACTTCACTTTATTTTTTTTTATATACAACGTCGGGAGGCAATCATGCATACGGCCCACCTGATGTAAAGTGGTTACCGCAGCCTATGATCATTAAGTAACACTCGCAAGCAACTACTAAATATATTACAAGCGTTAATAGGTTTGTATGCCTTTCGGCGTTGTATAAAAAAAGAAAATAATACCAGTTGAGAATGTGCAAACTTGCATTGCCAGAGGAACACCTGGCTCGTCAATTATATAACAATTCATTTTTTTTTAATTTGTCGGCCATTTTGACCATGTTATTTAAGAGATAGGAACGGTGTTCCTGAACATTCCTTTATGCTGAATCCGAATCTGAAGTCAAAATTCGAATATTCGAAAAAAAGCGACAGACAAACGCACAGACAAACATATGGAATTCATATAGGAACGGTGTTCCTGAAAAGCCCCACAGAGGAAGTATCTGCGCCTTACAGAGGAAAGCAGCTAAATAACAACACCTTAGGCGGTTATTTCTTCATCAGCGGAAATTTCTTGCTTCGTCTTATCATTGTCCCGTTTCCTGATCCATTAGAATTGGCGGGGCCCGCTAATTAAGACTAAGGATGTTTTTTTTATTGTTCTACATCGGGAGTCATACAAGCATACGGTCCACCTGATGTAAAGCGGATACCGCAGCCTAATAACGTTTGCGATATATTAATTATCACTCGCGTGATGCCTCCTCTGCTGCTTACACAGCAATTCCTTGGGAGCTTACTGGTGACCTCACTCACATGCAGGAGCACAACAACCCTCTAGGGAGTTGTTATTTGGCTGCGGTTTTCTGTGAGGTGGAGGTACTTCCCCAGATTGATGCGCCCTGCCTCTCATAAAACATCCAGACTAAGACAAACAGACATGTTTATGTACACAAATGTGTGTGAATCGAACCCACGAGCGTTGGTGTCAAAGTCGCGTTCACGACTGAGCCACCGAGTTCGTCGTGTGTGCCGTGTGGCGAAGATACTGATTTTACATGGAGCGACTGCCCCTAAACCCCAGAGGATAATCCAGACCTTTCTTAGGTTAGGCCACACGTTTTTCGAAATATAATTCCTTGGATGTACGGGTTTCCACACGATGTTTTCCTTCACCAAGCAAGTGATAATTACAAATATTACAAATATCTACATAAATTCGACAATACAAATTTAGTGGCACACGTCGGAATTTGAACTGGGGACGAGTTGGTCACTAGGCCGTTTCTTTTTAACCACTGGGCTATCACGGCTCAATCAATGTTTCTATATCAATGGTAATGACGAGGGATGTTGGCGACAGATCTGCGGTTACAATGCACGTGTTACGAGTCAAGCACTGACGTGTAGCTACAGCTCAGGCAGCAACCTGAAGAACGTGCTTTCATACTACCGCCTGCCCTGGGAGTTGTTATTTGGCTGCAGTATTTT
Source organism: Pyralis farinalis (assembly GCA_947507595.1). Lineage (NCBI taxonomy): Eukaryota > Metazoa > Arthropoda > Insecta > Lepidoptera > Pyralidae > Pyralis > Pyralis farinalis. The sequence goes on along the minus strand of OX382282.1, from coordinate 5,374,023 downwards.
GTATATCCTCCAATACCCACTAGCTATAAAAGAGAAAGTAAATTAGATAAATTATTTTACTAAAAGCTAAATAATTATTGTCACAAAATAGGAATGAACAAAAGATTGGGCTGTATACTCGTAAAACCTGTGCGTGGAGTATTTATCCATCTATCTATCTTTATGTAACACCGAGTCTTTTGCGGGGTAGACAGAGAGGATTAAGCGTCACATAACTCGGTCCTTACACACCTCACTCGCTTCTTTAACATTATTGCTATTCTCATGCACGCTCGCCGGTTTTAAAGGCACCGGACATCACCTCCTGATGACAACACGACCTATTTAGTCTTGATAGGTGAGTATTGGCCTTGTCGGCATCTACATTGTCCTACTTTCGCGTTATGTGTTTGTTTTGTCATTCTTTCCTTGCATTCTAACTATTTATTAATGTTGTGTTTTACTAGCTCTGGTTAAAGCATCGTAACTAAACCACTATCTTTAATGTTCTTACATTATTACCAAACAGGTGTAACGTAACCTTCACGAGTTTACGAGGATGTAGGATGTCCACTTTATTTCTTACAACGCCATCTATGTAAACATTGTTACAATATAGTATAAGATAATCACTTCTGTAGGTTGCTTTTATTTCAGGATTTTCCAGGCATCGTAGTAACAATTTGGAAAATTGACAATAGATGGTGCTTTCATAAATAAACGTTTTTTAAGAAAACGGTTATTATAGTTCGGAACATTTTCTATAGATGGTGACATGTCACGCAGAACTTTTCTTTGTACGTAGAAATTATTGTTTAGATAAATTGATGGCAGAGGGTTTCGCTTAAAATAGATACTACTTAAGTATTATTACAGATTAAAGAAGCATTTCATGAAAAGTATAGCGTGTAGATCGCAATACTTTTCATGAACTACTGTAAACTGTAACTGTAAAATAGTATTTAAAATTATTGCAAGTAATACATAACGTAGCATCTTATCTATACATCTATACAGATAAATAAAATTGGAGTGTCTGTTTGTAATATTAAAATAACCGCTTTTACTAAATGCATATGGATGTATACACGGTACATATACCAAAATGAATATTTTTACAATTTTTGTCTGTCTGTCTGTTTGTTCAGATGGCTTCGATCACTGGACCGATTTTGACGGAACTTTCAATGGCAGATAGCTGACGTAATAAGGAGTAACTTTCGCTACTTTTAATATAATTAAACTAAGTTTAATGCCTTACAAGACTTAAGTTCAACTCTCTGTAGTGTTGAAAAGAGATCTTTTCTGAGAGATATTGTAGGACACATCGAAGCAGCACGTCTGGGGAAGTAACTTCCTCACAGATAACCACAGCGAAATAACAATTCCCCAGAGGGTTGTCGTGTTCCTGCGTGTGTATGAGGTCACCAGTAAGCTTCTAAGGAGTTACTACACTACGGCAATCGCTCCCGACCTTGTATAAAAAAAATATATAGTCCTTGCATTTAAATCGAGAAAATGCACCCTGGAACTCACAATTACTTGAAGTATACTATATACTATTGACAGTAAACGCTTAGGGACTTAGGAGACCGCTTAAGACCTTTCCGATATCTGGTTATTGGCATTACTTACAGGAAAGAAGGCATTCCTCGATATTGCGTGTGCCGTCGCTGGCGTAAATGGCGCTGTAATTGCGCGCAGCACGATGCCTTTGAGTATTAAATTGGCCTCAGATTCCTCGGCGATACATTGATCCATTCGTTTTTAGGGTTCCGTACCCAAAGGGTAAAACGGAACCCTATTACTGAGACTCCGCTGTCCGTCCGTCCGTCTGTCACCAGGCTGTATCCCATGAACCGTGATAGTTATATAGTTGAAAATTTCACAGATGATGTATTTCTGTTGCCGCTATAACAACAAATACTAAAAAATAGAATATAATAAATATTTAAGGGGGCTCCCATACATCAAACGTGATTTTTTTTGCTCGATATTGATAACGGCAACAAGTAGACGCTTGAAATATTCACAGAATATTAAGTTATATATTCACTTTAAGAATAAATAATTAAATTAAAATAAAACAAATATTTAAGGGGGGCTCCCATACAACAAACGTGATTTTTTTGCCGTTTTTATAGATAATGGTACGGAACCCTTGGTCCGCGAGTCCGACTCGCACTTGACCGATTTTTTTTTTTTGATAAAGCTCTAGTTTTCCCTCTGGGTTGTGGAGATCTGACGGCTGGCGTTCTATGTAAAAAGCTGAATCTTCGCCAAATCCTTAGTCTTATGTAGCGGATGCCAATTCTAATGGATTAGGAAACGGGATAGCGCAAGGAAGAAGAAGAGGGGGACGGACCCACCACTTTATCTCCTGTGTAGCCAGAATTAACAGCGGCGACCAACAAAAAGGCAATGAACAGTGAAGTTCACTGCCGTCCCGGGGGTTAAACTACAGCTGCCTTGGAACTCACAACGAATTTAATCAGAAGAAATTTGTAGGAGTAGGAAGTTTTGGAATTGACTTCCCCTCTTGGCAAAGTGAGAGACAGCAAAGAAGAGGGGGAGTAATAAACAAGTTTTATCAGGATTCCACGGTCGATGTCCTACATATTGTGCGAATACATTGTTTTTTTATGCAACGGGTTTTAAATTCCGTGTACTGTGTTAATGTAATTTGCGGTTAAAAATATTGGTTTCTGATTGGGGATTAAATAAGCATATTTAATTTAGTTAACTTCTTCGTTGTGCTATTCCGTTTTCTAATCCATTAGTATTGGCGGGATCGCCTACCAAAGCCTAAGCATTTGGCGAAGATAGCACATATTATGCTATCTGTACAAAATCCTAAATAACCCTGAAACTCCCCAATACCTTCGTCCCGGTTTTCACTTAAAGCAACTCCTCTCCGCTCCCAACGTCCTTGTCTAACCAAAACTTTGAATTATCCATCATCCAACACTATCTTTTACTTTCGTTCTTTCACTGTTAATGCCGCACAGCTGTGGAATAAATTACCGCTACAAATACGGGACAGTTGCACTTTAGTTACTTTCAGGAAAAGGTTGAGAGAGTACTATCTTACTCACAATAAGTGATATTATATGTATAGAACTTATATATTTATATGTGTAGTTATTTATATGTATTGATATTATTAAAGACTATGTACCTATTTTAAATGTGGATATGTGTATGTATCTCATATGTATGTATTTATGTATGTGCGTATTTTTGCATATAAATTAGTGTATGAAATTCATGAACATATAGGTATATTTAATTTCGCATAAGTTTGTAACTCCCGGCCAAAATAAAATGACTGCACACACGCTACGGCTAGCTGGAAGAGATCTCTTAAAGAGATAAGCTCACCATTGTACACTATTTTTAATGTAACCAACTATGTGTGTAATGTTATGCAATAAAGAATATATATATATATAATTACACGGAGCGACTGCGGTCAGACATCTACAACCCAGAGGAAAGACCCAGGCCTTTCTTAGGTTATGTCCCACATCTTTGAAATATATTTCCTTATACGCGCGTGTTTCCTCACGATGTCTTCCTTCAGCCTCGAGCAAGTGACAATTACAAATCCGAAAACACGAATTGTGTGGTACATTCTAGGATTTGATTCGGCAACCGGTTGTTCACTAGGCTGGTTCTTTAACCACTAAGCTATCACTGCGAAGCAATTTAGGTAATTAACATTTAATTAATTAAATTACATAAAAATAAATTAGGAGTACACTGGAAAATATTATATTGGAAATTTAATAGAGCCAAGTTATAATACAGGAACACTAAACTCTGCTCTTTCTGGCTTCGGGAAGCGAGGTGCAAAAGGCAAGAGCGGCAAGGTTCCGCTCGCTCGTTGCACTACCGAAACTGAATCGAGTAGGTACCCGGTTCGGTGAATATAAAGCTGAGCAATACTCAGTACCCGGTTACTCGTTAAATTGTGTTCTCTGCGTATCTCTATAACAAACATATGGAAACATCATAATAAGCGTTTGCTTCGTCATAAAATTTGACGAACCATACCATATACGGTGATTTCTACGTAGACAAGCAACTTTGTGGCGATTTTTTTATACATCGTCGGGAGGCATCAAGAGTATGATTCATCTGATGTAAAGCGATTACTGTAGCCTATGAACGCATTCAATACATTAAGTATCACTCGCGCGTTATCTCAACTGTTAACACAGCAACTCCTTAGGCGCTTTCTGGTTTACTGCTGATAAAAAAAATACATAAATTCCGTTACAACCATTAGCATTAATTTCTATTTAATGCTATCTTGTTGAACACATTGCATTTTAACGGCTAAAGTATAGAACTATATTGCAAAATGAAAGCTACTAGCTACTAGATCATAAGCATTAATACCGCTATATTTGAGGGGGTTTTGCCTTAATAGTTTATGTACGCAGGGGATGCTACTACTCGTCTCCTGGATCTTTCCTTTGTCATAGTTTTACGACACGACTTGAGATGATCATCATGACGAAATGGTGAATGATACCGCTGATGAAAGTGGCTACATACTTACGGCAACTAGCCAAATACGCGTTACAGTGTAGCGAAAAAATTATAATATGGAAAATATAAAGATACTTTCCCCTTTTCAGGAACACCGTTCCTATATGAAATCTATATGTTTGTCTGTTTGTGCGTTTTTTTCGAATATTCGAATTTTGACTTCAGATTCGGATTCCGCATAAAAAAGTAGAATAGGAATGTTCAGGAACACCGTTCGTATCTCTTAAGGAACATGGTCAAAATGGCCGACAAATATAGAAAAAAAAAAATTGAATTGTTATATAATTGACGAGCCAGGTGTTCCTCTGGCAAAGTAAGCTTGCGCATTCTCAACTGGTTGAATATGCTTTATTAATGAAGATACAACAGTTTGTCCAATTTTGAATACGCTTTACGAATAAAGGCACAACAATATTTTCCTCGTCTGTACAGCCATACACAGTTTGGTGGCCATTTATCTTCCCCACCACACCTCTTTTGTCCTTTACAAGTCACCAGTCCCCACGTGATTAACGACCTCGACGTGATTTGTTAATAATTACTACACACCCTTTGTTCATTACATATAGCGCACTAAGTGATATGTAATTATGCTTGTTAAGACCAGAAATTCGCACCCAGTTAGTCTATTATATAAGGCACAGTAAACAGTAAACATTAACTGTATAGCCGACTTATGATATCCTTGATATAATTACTAATGATAGCTTTAAAGCGCTAGGGTTGTCATTTCTCTTGACATAACAACTTAGAATAGTTAATAGATTCAGGTGTTGTTTTGCATAAGTTAAATTTTAAAGCTAAAAGCTACAGCGGCTGGAAAATGCAATGTGCAATTTATGTATAAGAATGACTTGCAGTATGCTACAGTTGCCCCGTGGAGAGCCGAACACGTGTCCCAGAGACAACCAGGGTAACCTGACTAGGGTGCATCGTGGGTGGTTCTTGTTCTAGATGGCGGGCAATTGCGTGGATGACCGCAGCAGCCGAGGAAGCGGCGACCGGAACAGCCATGGCAGTGACGGCATGCATCAACTAACGGTAGTGGGCGGGTACCGGCTGGTGCTAGTTCGCATAAACTAATTGGTGGCGGAAGCACACAAAGTAGGTTAGATCAATTGCATGTTAATTTGATTATTGCAAAATAACACCTGAATCTTTTATCATTAACTGTTAAGTCAAAATACGACCTGTCACATAAAAAGCAATCGCACCGCGCCGCATCCTGTCCATGACGGACATACAAACACTTGTTCTTCTTAGCGTTATCCCGTTTCCTAATCCATTAGTGGGGTCCGTTAAGCCTAAGGATTCGGCGACGATACGGGGAGCAACTGCTGTCAGACCTCCACAACCGAGAGGGGAAACAAAACTTTTATGTCAGGTCACACATCTTTCAAAACATATTTTCTTGGACGTGCGGGTTTCCTCATGATATTATGCATGACCGCCGAGCAAGTGATAAATTACAACTAGTAAATAACAGCAAGCTGTGTAGGGAGAGCTGATATTTTTTAAATTTTAAAAATATGTAAATATTTTATTTTAATTTTTTTAAAATATATGGAACCCTGTACGACATCTAGCGACGAGTGCTGTTACTTTTTGGGAGTGCAGTGCAGACTCTGCACTGCAGAGTGGCCGGTCATACGTTTTCCCATATGTTTTTTTTACTAATTGGAACGATTTTGGACCGTTCTTCCTCACCAACGAACATTTAAATTTCAAATTAAAGGATACAAAACTACAATATGTTAGCTATTAGTGTGTCGATTTTGGAGTTTCTCACTATTACCGTCTAAACGCTAGCTGGATGACATCAGTCTACCCCAAACGGCAATTTTGAGGGTAATGTGGCTCCGCTGGCTATCGCAGCTCTGCCAAATACACACATCAAAAGTGTCTAGGGATCAAGCATTTTTATGCGGATTTCTTGAGATTGAGATGTGGCTTTGTAATAAATTTATGATTTTATAAATTTATATGGATCCTTTTTGGTGCATTTCGTAATTTGAAACAGGAACTGTCAATCAAATTCGAGTAAAAGATGAAAATCAGCTGTCAATATTTTCCCTATAAAAACATACAACGCATTGAAGACATTATTAGTGCTACTGTTTCCCTACTACTGATTAAAACCAACGTTATTATGGAGCGGCGACGTCATTTAAGCAGGGAAGAAATGCTCTGAGCCGTGGGAATGATAGAAGCTGGTTCCCGGCAACGTACTGTGGCTTTAGCTCTGAATACAAGTCAGAGTGTTATCAGTCGACTTTGGACACGTTACCGAAGCACTGGTACCGTGGCTGAGCGCCATGGAGGACGGTATCGCTGCACCACACGGAGACAAGACCGATACATTCAAATCACAACTCGAAGAGCTCCAACAATAACCGCCATGATGTTAGCCGTGACGCTTCATCACTCTTCAGGGAACTTAATTAGCGACCAAACAGTCAGAAACCGCTTGCATGAAGTGAACCTTCATTCCCGAAGACCGCTAAGGGTACCACCTATAGCAATGCACAATCGTAGGATTCGATATCAATGGGCTCTTGAACACAGAAATTGGGCAGAAGAACAATGGCGTTTCGTGTGCTTTTCTGATGAGTCTCGTTTTGGTATGAGACCGGAAACAAGACGTATACGACACTGGAGAACCCCTGGACGCCAACAGCGATTAAAATCCTGCCAGGAAGTCCATCCTTATAGTGGTGGAACCATCATGGTATGGGCGGGTATTTGGATCGGCGGAAGAACTGAGTTGATTTGGATCAGAGGCAACCTCAACGCTCAAATTTATGCTGAGACGATTGTATCAGACGTCATCGTTCCTCTACAAGTGCAAATCGGTCCCTTATTTCAGTTAATGCATGATAATGCACGACCGCACACCGCAAGAGTTGTAAGACAGACTCTCGCCGCAGCTAACATCAATGTCATGCCCTGGCCTGCTCAGTCGCCAGACTTGAACCCGATTGAGCATGCATGGGATATGCTACAGAGAAGAGCTCTGCCGAATATGGAGGGTATCCAGTCGCAAGAAGACCTTTTTTTGTTGTTGCAACGAACATGGGCGGCCATTCCACAGCGTGATTTGGATGAACTCATTTTGAGTATGCCAAACCGATGTTCTTGTATTGTTAGTGTTCGCGGTAGAAACACGGATTATTAATTGTTTAAGTTACCCAATAAAATTTTAAAGAAAACTGTTATTTCAGTCTTTTTTTCGAACTTTAATGTTAGTGGTTCAAATGTCAAAAATCCCTTTATTATGAAAATGGCAAATTTCTTTATTAATGCAAAGGTGACTTGGTTTATCGTTACTGTAGATAAACGAAAACACTTTATTTGATGAATCCTTAAAGAAAATTTTAATTAATATCAATCAGGAGAAAAGTTATTGCAAAAATATATGTTGATCCCTAGACATTTTTGATGTGTGTATGTACATGAATCTGTAAAGACGAAGTTAGTGGTACGTGCCCACGGCAGGATTCGTCACGAAATGCATACAAACACGAATGTCGGAGACAATTACATATCTACTTATCTACAATAAACTACCCAATCACCTCAAAGATATAGAAAACGATGCTATATTTCTATCACAACTGAAATAATTTTTAATTTCTAAATGTATTTATAGTCTTCAGTTTTTTTTTTGAACTGAAAATGCAACAATATGACAAAAAATTTAATATTGTTAATGCTAATAATACAAGTTATTGAATTAATTATAATTATTAATAATCTTGATTATCCCAGTTATTTTATTATAGAAATATTGTAATTAAAAATTTGACGACATAATAACAGTTGATTGATTAGACCTAATAATATAAATTATTAAAAAATAATAATAATTGTAAAGAACCGCCTGCCGAAGTAACATCAGATATGATAGTTATGGCAGGTGTCCGTCTCTTCTGTAATAGCCCGGTACTAATAATCCCTCCAGATCTCATGTCAATAGCTCATTATTTCCGACACATTTGCAATAGTCCCAATACCTGCCGTGACCTGTTCGTGGGTATATCCTCCCATTGATCCCTTGGAGCAGGTCACAGCGGGTATAATACATTACATTATTCTTTTCGAAAGGGCCTCTACGCGTTGGATTCATACCCACGCCTATCAAATGACCGGGATTAAAGCCCGTGAAATAAGAAAGAAAATTGTAAAGAGATGCGAAAGCAATGAAATATTGTAGTGCCCCAACGGGGCTCATGTGTTGCGGACAAATTTTAATATTAAGAACTATGTATCCACACGAAACAATACATTTTATGACTATGAATTACTCCTCTTTTTGGTTAGTAATCTCTCTACGTGTCGTCGCTGCTTCGGTCGTCTCTGCCCAGGCTGCTGCGGTCCTCTCTGCGATCTGGAACAGGAACCGCCTGCACCCGCCATCGTTGCTTCTCTATTGCTCTGCCATGCAATTCTCTAAGCGACTCGTAATGGCTGTGTGCGTCGCTGTGATCACAGATGTCACAGCTTTGACATCGTCTACTGCGATCACGGCTAAATTATTTGGTATTCTATAAGGCTGTAAGCGTACGCGAGGCTGTTTGCCTTGTAGAATTCCAATTCCAAACGCAGCCTTGCGGCGCTAGTGTCGCACAACCATGAAAAGCGACACCAAAGAATTGCGATTTTGTGTTCAAGGCTGTAACAGCCGATGTTTCCGAGGATGTAAGTATGTTTGCTCTTACAGAATTGCATGGCTGGTCGCCTCTGTAACAGTTGTTTCGCCTCTCCACGAGTCATGCTCATGTAACGCTGATTTTTTGTATGCATCCCCGAGAGGTATAAGCATACGGCCCACCTGATGTAAAGCACCGTAACTTATGATCTCTTGTAATACATTAAGGCTGTTTTGATGCGCCCTACCTCGCACTCGCTCGGCGGTGAAGGAAAATATCTTGAGGAAACCCCGCACGTCCTAGAAATTATATTTCGAAAGACTTGTGACCTAACCAAACCTAAGAAAGGTCTGGTTTTCCCCCTGGGCTGCGGAGATCTGACGGCAGTCGCTCCATGTAAAATCAGTATCTTCGCCAAATCTTTAGGCTTAGGAAGCGGACACCGTCAATCCTAATGGATTAGGAAACGGGATAACTCTAGGATTAAGATAAAGGTATATGGGGGAGTAGAACTGAAATTATGATTATCTCGCTCAGCCAAGATCACACTTTAACGTATTAGCTATCTTGGTTCCAAAGGCTACATCAGTTGTATGAGAAAGATGTAATGTATGTCTTTTTTACAACATAACCTGATATAAAGCGGTTACCGTATACTATTAACGCTTGTAACAGATTAACTATCACTCGCGCGATGCTTCCTCTGCTGCTAACACAGCTAATCCTTAGGAGCTTACTGGTGACCTCACTCACACGCTGAAGCGCAACCTCTAGCGAGTTGTTATTTGGATGAGTTGTTATATGGCTTTCTATGAGGTGGAGGTACTTTCCCAAACGGGCTGCTTTGATGCGCCTCACCTCTCTTAAAACATCCAGACCAAGACAATGTTCATGCACACAATTATTTATCCTGCGTGGGAATCGAACCCACGAGCGTTGGTCTTAAAGTCACGTCTTTCACGACTGCGCCACCGAGCTCGTCAAAGCCTCGTCAAATCTTCACGCCAGATCCTTTGCGACGTAAGCAGAGAGAACCGAGCGCCATAAGACGCGTTTCTTACACGCCTTACTCGCGCTTCTTTAACATTCATAGCTCTTTTCATGCATGTTTTGTCATTATTTCATACTGTAGTCTTTCTACATATCTGAACCGACAGAAAATGCCTTTAAGATAAAGATATAAATTATTTAAATGCCATACGGCAATTGGACGCGTTTTACATTTTTTTTAATAATAAAACCCTATAGTATTATATTCATTTCTCGCAGTTTCAATTTTTCTATTTCTAATCTACCAGTATTCCGGAAATGACCATTGTCGAAGAAGAAATGCCGAAAGAAACTTGTCAAGTTTTCTTCATATAGTCAATTGATAATACAGTAGATTTATTTGTTTATTTTATGTTTATCATAAGTGATGATGTCAGGAGCCTTAGAAACCGTCCACGACAAGAGCCGACGAATGTTAAAGAAGCGAGTTAGGTGTGTAAGTGCGAATTATCGGTATATCAGTTTCCTTGCATTTGAGCTCATTTCGCTACATCATATACAGAAAGGGACGCCTTGATAGCTGAGTTTAAACTTAACAGGCTTGATACGGGACTGTTTCATGGCGTCCTAACAGAACCGTGTTCGGATGCGGCTAGAAGGTTGTGTGGATTCCTGATGTAGTTATTGTAACTATATACTAGTAGAACCTTGATAGTAGTTTGTACATTGTACGTTAGTATGCTTAATATTGTCAGGTGTTAGATGTAGTGTTATACTTCATTATTATTTTATTTGTACAAGTACTATAGGATTGACATTGTCACAAAATCCTTTAAATAAATAAAGATTAAAAAAGAAATCCTTTAGTGTACCTATCTTACTTCCGTTTATGGTTACTAAGACTCGCTTAAACTCAACAACTTATGCTCAGACCGCGTCCTGTACTAAATGTACACTTAGAGACTTCTAATTATAGACAGAATAGCTATCTTACTCGCGTTTGTAGTAGTTTTAACAGCATACCATTTGATGTCGTTTTCCACCAGTATTCATTCGCTAAGACAACAGCTAATGTTCATTTTGGGATACTCTGAATTTGTTAAAAATTATATAATATTTAAGAATATGAGGGTTGTATACCTTAATCAAATTCTGTTACATGATTGTTTATATGTGGAGATTTGTAATTAGCATTGAAGTATGTTATGTTACTAGTTGAAGAAAAGGGAGTATTAAATGCGATACACATTTAATAGGGCTATTTTACAATATAATAAATAGGTTCACTATAAGTTCGGCTAAATAAGGTCTTTAAGAACTCGCGACGCGAATCTTTGAATTGTCTAACCAAATTATCACCGATTGCTTCACTGGTGGGTGCACAAAGTGCCCGCCGGCTATAGTGGCCGACGACTGTAGACGGCAGGTTAGCGTACTAGCCAGCACGCAGATAGAAGTTGTTGGTAATGGTGGGGATGGGGACCGCCTTACCACTTACGGACCAACACCGCAGCGGTATCTTTGTCAGCCGCCATAGTCCACAACAGGGGCTGCAGGTATTATAATTTTAGATTAATTAGATGTCCGTAGATTAACGGGTTCGGAAAAGTGAGTAATATCCCGACGGTTCACCACGTAGCCCACAGCAGGAGGCTGGTGGTCTCAGACGTGGTGCACTGAATCTTTACTTCTCGAAAACTTCCTCCAGACTGCCTTGTTTTCTGTTTTACGTCCTAAAATCTATATTTAAAATATAAATTTTTTTTTTTTTGGTTCATTTTATCCCCGAGGGGAAAGGCAAAGGGATCTAGCCCATACAGCCAAGTCATCAGTTTAGAACCATTTGTAAATCTTAATTCTATGTTCCAGCTTCAGGAACTGTGCTCAAAAAATACTTGGGAAGGGTACTTCGACCCAATCAACCCAGTTTAAATACCACCCGTAAAACGATAGGAATTTTACAAGGTTTTCTTCATGAACTTATTCACGTCTTCCAAAAAGTGCATAAACGTGTTATATTTGAGTTTTTTCATTATTGTATAATTGCACTAGCACTTATGTTACAAAACACTATCGAAATTGTCACATAAAACTAATTTTACACTGAATTGTAAAAATTTCAAGTATAACAACAATGTCACTCGTCAAAAGCGCGGGAAGAAGTCTTAAAATATTAATTTTACAAATAAAAATAATTTTGACAACTGTCATAGAGTTAACAGAGACAATGTAATGTATGTTGAATAATATCTAAAAAGGTATTACAATATACATTATTCAAAAAGGTTATTACAAGTACTACATTGTTCTTTTAATTTAGCATATCACTGTTATTAGATCTGTAAATCTTCCAAAAATAAATTAATAAATAAAACTCATGGCCGTATCGACGACAAAGGGTCACCCCGTTTTCTAGAGTAACACTTGACAGCAGAATGGTAATAACGGTTATTGAATAATACATTAATAACTTTCAGTTCCTTTGTTTCAGATTGTCATTTAAACAAAGGATCAGAAAGTTTATTCGCTTGCTATTTTCAGTTCTAAATGACTGTCATAAATACAGAAATTCGTGATGTTAAAGTCTCTTTTGATTTTCGTGTATTGTATTTTATCTAGTATTGTCTAAATATAAATGTTTTACGACTATATGATTATTAGATGTTTTGTATCATACATAATTGTCATGTAATCTCTGTGAAGTTGATTGTTTTATGAACGAAAATAATAATCGTCGTCTGATATCGAGTTTATACTTACGAAGAGCGTGATAACTATTTTTGAAGTAAAACTGCTTGACTTGGGGAGTAAGCTGGTGAATGCGTGACGAGAGCGTTACGAATAGTGTGATCGGGCGAAGCGAACGGAAGTTGAGAGGGAGATATAAGATAGTGAAGATAGAAAGAGAGAGTTCGTTTCGTATATTACTGTAGAGGCAAGAGAGGTGCGAGCACACATTTTCTTTCTCTCTTTCTCTCATAGCGAGTTAAGTTTCGTATATAAGACACAGTGCAGGCCTATTTTCTGTACACACTATGGAGCTAAAGAAGTTTTACTTCAGTCGTGTGGTCTAAAGCACACTCTTTTTTTTATAACTACGTTTTTAGGGTTCCGTACCCAAAGGGTAAAACGGAACCATATTACTGAGGCTCCGCTGTCCGTCCGTCCGTCCATCTGTCACCAGGCTGTATCTCTTGAACCGTGATAGTTAGACAGTTGAAATTTTCACAGATGATGTATTTCTATTGCCGCTATAACAACAAATACTAAAAAATAGAATAGAATAAATATTTAATGGGCTCCCATACAACAAACGTGATTTTTTTTTTGCTGTTTTTATAGATAATGGTACGGAACCCTTCGTGCGCGAGTCCGACTCGCACTTGGGCGATTTTTTTTATATTATAGGGGAGCAAACGAGCGAGTCACCTGATGGTAAGTGGACATAAGTATCCTTTTTAGGGATACATAGGCTCTTTTCTTGAAGTTACCCATATCGTATTTGTTCGGGAACACCGCTGAGGTTAGTTTATTCCACAATTTCACCGTACGTGGTAGAAAATATCACAAAAAGCGTACTGTGTGGATTGTCACTCATAAAGATTGTGAGGGAGCCATTCAAGCTTACGGTCCACCTGATGTAAAGTGGTCACCGTAGGCTATGAACGCTGGTAATAAAGTAGTCCTCGCGCGATGCGATCTCTGCTGCTAACACAGTAACTCCTTAGGAGCTTACTGGTGACGTCACTCACACGCAGGAATACAACTACCCTCTAGGGAGTTGTTATTTGGCTACGGTATTGTGAGGTGGAGGTACTTCCTCAGTCCGGAGGCTTTGTTGCGCCCTACATCTTTTATTAGACGCTTTGAACCCGCCATAATTGTCAAGTAATCTGAGTGAAATTTATTGTTTTATAAAGGAAAATAATAAATGTCGTCTGAAAATCGAATTTATACTTATGAAGAGCGTGCTGATCTCGAGTATTAAGAACACCACAGCAAAATAACAACTCTCCGGAGAGATTAAAATAATAATTTATATTTACTACCTTTACTTTTCCAAGTACATTTTATAAGTTGGTTGATTATTATACGTAAACTTGTAAAGCCTACTTAGCTGTGATAGTTTTTCTTTTAACCTCATTATATATGCTACAGCCGTGTATTGTTTTATTGAAGAAAAAAATGATTTCACAAACCCGCAATACTTTTAAAAGATCATGACACCTAACACCATGGGGTAAACGAAATATCCCCACTTTACGTGTGAATTATTTGTGGCAATCCTAAAAATTTTTTTCACCTATTGTCGTAACTAATATGTGAATCCATGCCAAATTACGAAACAATGAAGCCCCCTTGTAGACTATGGAACCCTAAAAAGGCTAAAGATACCGAAATAATTAGAATTTATTTACTCAACACAATATAATCATTATTCAATTAACCCCCAACAGATAGCTAAATGAAATCTTTTGACGCCCCGCCTGCCTTTATTTATTGAAGTGTACTTGATTATAAACGCATTAAATTGAAAATGGTAGTTTAATTCCAAGTTGCTAAATTGCCAAATTTAGATTAAAATGGCGGAACTGAGTCAGGGTGTGGTCTCACCATTGACCTCTATTATACAACATAATGGAGGTCAGTGGGTCTCAAATTGAACGGGTTCTAAGGGTGCATTCAGAGTGATCCGATATCATCGGAAGGCATACAAGCATACGGCCTACAGCTGATGTAAAGCAGTTACCCCATGAATATCACTCGTGCGATGCGACCTCAGCTGCTAAACAACTCCTTAGCAATTTACTGGTGACCTCACTCACATGCAGGAACAGAACAACACTCCAGGGCGTTGTTATGTGGCTGCGGTTTTCTGTGAAGTGGAAGTACTTTCCCAGACGCCCTACCTCTCGTAAGAAAGTTCGTTGCGAGCCGCGAAGAATAGATGTCTTTCATAAAGTCAGCTCGCGTAGGGGCGACGTCGACGAGCGGGGCGGCGGCGGTGCTGCGGCATCGAACGTTGCTGCCATGAAAGGTTCAACACAAGTCTATAGATTTGATCGTGCCGCGGTTTCATCGCCACCACTAATTCGCTTAAAGTGATGCGTCAGTAGTTGTAAATTAGTGAACCTATATACACACGCGCATTAGGATACTCGTGTGTATATAGGTTCTAATCAGTTTTAGATCTATTCGGCACAGTGTTCAATCTATATACATGAGTTTTTGATGTGTTTTGTAAATTAGTGAACCTACGAGTATATAGGTACACACGCGCATTAGGATACTCGTGTGTATATAGGTTCTAATCAGTTTTAGATCTATTCGGCACAGTGTTCAATCTATATACATGAGTTTTTGATGTGTTTTGTAAATTAGTGAACCTGTATACTATTCGTATATATCTCGACCAAATGCAACTATTCAAATTAGTTAACTTTTACTAGATTACATATAAGTCGCGAGATAATTAATAAAAAGTTGATCTGATCTTATTATCTAATATGTCTGACTGACTCATGCATATCATGAGGCGATTTGGACCTATCAAAATGTCTAAGAGAGGCGCACCTTTGATGGATAAATAATTTAATTAATCTAATGATGTAATCACAGCTGATATTTTTGTCGTAATTACAGGACAAAAAATACAACACATTAATAGCATAACTTTATTTAAGGTAAATATGTATGCTATTAGCATGTCACTACAGACATGGATTGGTTACAATTTAAATATCTTTGTAGTAATAGATATGGAAAAACCAAACAAATAATTTCCTATTAATAAATAAAGATTATGCATTAAATAAAGGGAGGTATAGACAAGGATTTGATATATTTGTTGTATTTTTACAATACACATAAATTATCACATTTTATCGAAAGTATCTCAGTTAAAGTTAAGTATCCAAAAATAACACTGGTTAGCATGAATACTCATAATAGAGGTAGATATAAAAAGAGCAATTGATAAAATCAGCAGAAAATATAAAGACTAAAATGAAAAAAAAAGCAGCTAATATCAAATTTGAAAATGTGTTTAAACCAATTACTGACCCCTTGATTAAAGGAAGTAAAAAAAATAGTCAAAACGTAAATGTACCCAAAAACACAGAAATTCAAAAAACTAAATATCCCGATATATAGGTACTTAGTTGAAAAAGTTCTGAAGAAGAAAGGAAACAAGTTTACGTCAAATGGTTAGGGCTTCCAGTGAGTGAGAATAGCTAAATATAACACAAATGTTTATAAGCAAATTTATGTTTAAATTATATTTGTTTAACTATTTTCATTAATTTTTATTCTGTTCTTTATGAGAGAAATACTTTTTTATCAAATTTGTCGTGATAATGATGAATAAACGATCTTAAACCATTATTTTCACCATTATTTCTCCATGATAACCTAACCTAGCAAGACCTAACACTGCACGAGAAACCGTTGTAACTCTACCGGAGCTGCAGTTAGAAACCATACGTCATCCTCTGTACTCGCCAGATCTTGCTCCATCTGACTACCATTTTTTTCGTGATTTGGACGATTTTCTATGTGGTAAAAAATTTTCTTCCCAGGAGGCAATACAAAATGCTTTCACACAGTTTGCCGACTCTAGATCTCCAGAGTTCTATCGCAAAGGCATAAATAAACTTCCGATTATATGGCAGCAATGTATAGATAATGAGAATAAATATTTCGATTAAATAAATATGTTACATCTTAGAAAATAACGAGTTTTAATTTTTCAGTACAATTCGGCAATTTCATACTTTAACCCATAATAAAAGGTAAAAACACATACAAGCAAATTCAAAGAAAAAACAGAGATGACTACCGGGGCAGGTATAAAGAAACGCGACAGCGACAGCTCAGGACTTTTTGAAATTACCAAGAGAAATACCTGCATCTAAAACAGGGGATTTCTTCCTCTAATTCCTATATATGCCGGACTGTCTGCTGCTGAAAGTTTAGCCAGTGACGTTGCTGGAATTAGACAAGCTATAAGTGAATATAAAGCAGCAAAACAACTACTTTCAAAATCAAAGAGATATAACAGACAAATTATTTATTTATTTATTATACCAGTTTACATAAACATTTTATAAAAACAATATTAATGCATTTTATAAACCACTGAGGTTTGACGCAAATGCAATGATATCACTACATCAAGACAGTCATGTAATAATTACCTACAATGTAAAATAAGAATACTATAGAATAGTGCGTACTTAACTACAACAATGAGATTCATTGGTGACCGGGCAAGTACGTTCGAAGACATATATTAGGATATAAGTGAGTAACATAAATAATACATACACATACAATAAGCAACTAAGTATACGGTAAATATGAATTATAATTTAATTAAGATTTATTTTATTGCAAATAATAACAATAATCATGTAGTATAAATAGTTTGTTTTCAAGTTCTTAAGTGATTAAATTGTTTGACTACTTAAATTGTCTAAAAAGTACTTTTTTAATTTATATTTTATATTATTCCTAACAATATTTTTATTTAAATCAGGTGGTAGTTTATTAAATTATTATTTTTTAGTTAAATGGAATCAGTATGTGTTGGAAATGGATTACATCTGAAAACTTACAAAGATTGTCTAGGAATTTATGTTACAAAACAAAAAAAACTAAATATTCAGCTACTTAGAAGAACTTCAACCAATATCGACATAATGAAGCATTCGAAAGATATTTCTTATTTTCATGGAGTATTTATGAGAGACGAATTACCAAAACACCTATTATAATTGGAATGCGGTATCATTAATCTAGATTGTTCCAAGAACTCTGATACTCACTAGGTAGATTACGGTAAAAAAAATTGACTATATTGAATAAATACTTCGATAGTTATGGGAATAGCCTAATAAGCCTCCGAAAGAATTTATTGAATATGTTACCAAACATCCGATACAACTATGACAATTTTCAAAGAAATCCTACTAATATTATAAATGCGAAAGTTTGTATGTATGGATGGATGTTTGTTGCTCTTTCACGCTTAAACGGCTGAACGGATTTGAATGAAATTTGGTACGTAACTAGTTTATGATCTGGATTAACACATAGGCTACGTTATTTGACTTCACGCGGGCGGAGCCGCGGGCAGCAGCTAGTCATTTATATAATTATGTTGATACTGTTTGTTGCCATTTATATAATTGTGGTTATGCGCCCTACTTGTCCTGAAAATACCCAGATCAAGATAAAAGGACATGTTCATATCCTGTCCAGAAAGTCCCTCGTTTTGAGCGCGATATCCGCGGTCGTGTTGTCGTGATGGAGTAGTAGCCCGCGAAGCCCTGTGTTTGGTCGCTTGTTGCTCACACGAGAGAAAACTTTCGTGGCATCAAAGCGTGATGATATCAGGTCCTAATCTATAGTAATAAATATATAAAACGTGATGCCATTTTGTAGGTAGCGACATAATCAAATTGCTGGACTTTTGATAAATCAACTGTGATGAGTAGTTTTGATAGTCGTCTTTTGATGTTAACCTAATACTACCTAAAGAATTTTTGAAGGAACCGAAACAGACGAAAATCTGAGGGTGCACGGTCAGGGGTATATAGTGAATGCACATTAGCACTTCCCACTAACCAAGCTCTCTTAATATTTGCTGAGTGGCCAAATATGTGTGTATTCTGGCGTTATCATGATGAAAAACCATACCCTTTCTGTTGATCATTTCCGTCCATTTTTCTCTATTTCTTGTTTGCGTCTCTTCAACTTTTGGCAGCAGAGATCCGTATCGATGATTTTCCCCGGTGGTAAAAACTCATAATGAACGATGCCCTTCCAATCCCACCATACACACGGCATTACATTATAGCGGTTCAAAGTTTTATTAGCTTGACTGTCCTTTGACCATTATGTTTCATTTCTCACGTTCTTACAGTAGGTAACCCACAGTTCATCACTAGTAATCAATCTTTTCAAAAACCAGTTCGGTTTTTAGTTCGTTTCAACAGATAATCGCAAATGAGTACACGATACTTTAGGTTTCTTTCAGTGTGCTCGAGTGGTACCCAAATATCGAGATTTTTGTCAATAGTCAGGCTTTGTTAAATGTGTCAATACTGTTTTGTGGTCAACCCGTAGCTCTTCAGCTGTATTGTAAATACTAATAATTCAAAAATGGCATCGACTTTATCCGTAAGAGGACGACCAGGGCGAGCTTTTCCTTTGGCATCAAAATTCTCACATCTACCAGTCAGATTTGAAAATTTCTTTTAGCATTTGATAGCCCCTTGATTGATAGATTCTTGAGAAAAGTTTCTTGAACATTACGATACGACCCTTAGAGGACGACGAAAAAAATTAAAGTAAGAAAAATGATCCCCACGGAATACGAGATACGAGCGAACGAAGTTGTGGGCTGTAGATAGTTGAATATATTTCGTCCAGTAATCTGTAACGACTGTGAGCCATCAAAAAATATTGTAAGCCTAGTACGCCACACTAATCTTACCAAACTGTGATTAATGAAAGCTTAAATGTAATAATTCTATCCATATATTTCCTTAAAATATAGTTCCCACAATTTGGGGTAATTTAGACCTCTTCGTTTGATGTTCGCTTTCCTACAATTTTAGTGATGAATTGTTACGGTGGTACAGTCGCTCTAGAAAATTAATAATCCTTCGTAATGGATTCAAAGAATATACAAAACTTATTAAAAATCGTTGTCGATTATTGTAGTGCGAAAGATATAAAGATAAAGAGAAGAGAAAGTGTCAAAACAAACCAATTCGATCACAAGTAGAGGATTTGAAAACTTATTTTAACTGCGATAGGAAAAGCAGGGTTTTTATACGGTACCGTGAACTATGATACGGCAAACATTATTATAATATTATAGTATATTCAACCAGATAGCTGATAATAGAATTTTAGACCAGAGGGGACTGTAAAATCTCTGATCTTTGTCAGTCACGTTGGGATTAGAAGAGAAATTTTCTGTAACAACAAAAACAACACAATGCGGTAAGCCTTGTGCTGGCACAAGATAGTTTAGAGCGAGTTAACCTTGCAGACAAACGATCTTATCAATCCTTACGAAGAGCTCGAATAAATGGAAGGAAAGGAAAAACAAATACCATATAGTGTGCTATAACTCGAAATATGTTTTTGTTAAGTAACCGGTAACATTGTTGTCTCGGTAACGACATAACTTATTTGAATAGACCTCGAAAACGGCATAATCTATTTGGATAGATCTCGAAAACGGTGTAACATATTTGGATAGATCTTAGAAACGTTATATGCCATTTGGATAGTTTAAGAACTTGTTTTAGGTCAATAAGCTTTCAGCGACCGACTTCTATTTTTTTTGGATGTAATGCTTTATACACCGATTTGATTTTAAGTATTCTTTAGATTTATAAGCCATTAAATTTTACTGTACATAAAGATGAAATTTTCAGGAATACCGTTCCTATATGAAATCTATGTTTGTCTGTGTGTGCGTTTTTTTTCGAATATTCGAGTTTTGACTTCAGATTCGGATTCAGCATAAAAAAGTAAAATAAGAATGTTCAGGAACACCGTTCCTATCTCTTACGGAACATGGTCACAACGGACGACAAATAAAAATAAAAAAAATTGATTTGTTATATAATTGACGAGCTCCTCTCCTCTGGCAATGCAAGCTTACGCATTCTCAACTGGTTTTCTATAAATATGTTGAACCCACTTCGACAACGTCGATGCTGGTCAAGTTCAGAACAATGATGTGAACAGGCGTCAATTGCATTGATCGGATTTACAAACAATTTTGTGGCATACAAGCATACTGCCACTAAATGTATAGTGGTATGAATGCTTGCATTACAGAATATCACAGCTACCCCTGCTGCTAACACAGCTACTGCTAAGGAGCTTTCTGGTAAACATACTCACCCACAGGAACACAACGACACTCCCAGGAGTTGTTATTTGTCTGCGGTTTTCTGTGAAGTGGAGGTAATTTCCCCCAGTCAGGCGTAATTAATGCTCTTAAAAACACCCATGAACAAGACAAACAGAAGAGTATATGCACACATGTTGAAGTGCTAAAACGGGCTGTTACGCTTCTTTGACACCAATGCCCGTGGGTTCGATTCCCACACAGGACAATCATTTTTGTGCATGAACAAGTCTGTTTGTCTTACGCTGGATGTTTTTAAGAGAGGTAGGGTGTATCAAAGTAGGCCGTCTGGGGAAGTAGCTAAACCTCACAGAAAACAGCAGCGTGCTTCGGACACGTTGACAGTTGCGAAACTGACCTAAGAGATATAGGGCACATAAAAGCATCTTGACTTGTGAAGTACCTGTTGGAATTATCCTATGGAGGCACAATGTAGTAAGAAAATTCGCCGCTACGGGTCGGGGGGTAAAGTAAAACACTCACACGCAGGAACACAACAACCCTCTAGGGAGTTATTATTTGGCTGCGGTTTTCTGTGAGGTGGACGTACTACCCCAGACGGGCTGCTATGATGCGCCGTACCTCTCTTCTTCTTGTATACTTTGCGATGCTGTATCTTTTTCTTTCAAGCGTTATCCCGTATTCTAATATAGCGGGCCCCGCCAATCTTAAAGAAGATTAGCTGGGTCTGCTTCACCTAAGGATTTGGCGAAGATTTTTATATGAAGCGATTGTTGTCAGACCTCGATAACCCAAATAGAAAACCTGACCCTATTTAGGATAAGTCTTTCAAAACTCACGTGCGATTTTCCTACACCACCCAGAAATTGACAATTGCAAATCCTACTAATATTATAAATGCGAAAGTTTGTATGTATGGATGGATGTTTGTTGCTCTTTCACGCTTAAACGGCTGAACGGATTTGAATGAAATTTGGCACGTAGATAGATTATGATCTGGATTAACACATAGGCTACGTTATTTGACTCCACGCGGGCGGAGCCGCGGGCAGCAGCTAGTATGTACATAAATCCGAAAAACACGAATTTATATTGATGTCCGCACTAAAATTCGAACCAAGGACGAGTCGGTTTTATGCTGTTTTTTTACCCACTAGGCGAACACCACCCAATTTTCCCGATGTTGTATAAACAAACAAAATATTTCCTAAACACCTCTAGAATATTCTTTATCCATAATCATGTTCAAGCAGATTTAAAATATTGTCGACTGTACACACCATAAATAGCGAAATTAGCATAAAATTGCCTCCGCACAAAACGCATAAATTTCGAGAAACTTCGACAAGGGAGTCATGGTGGACGTTTTAATAGGTTTCTAGTTAAAGTCTAGTGATTTGAATTTTGTATACGATTATTTTTAGGACGCAATTCGCTAGACCATTGTTCCGC
Organism: Pyralis farinalis; assembly: GCA_947507595.1. Lineage (NCBI taxonomy): Eukaryota > Metazoa > Arthropoda > Insecta > Lepidoptera > Pyralidae > Pyralis > Pyralis farinalis. The sequence continues at coordinate 5,351,499 of OX382282.1, read as the reverse complement.
AGAGCTATGATAGCCCAGTGTATAAAGAACCGCCCTATTGACCAACTGGTCCCTGGTTACAATCCTGGCATGTACCTGTACCTCGCTCATCGCTGACACAGAGAACCACATGGTGGACGCGCAAGCGCCTAACTCGCCTTTCGTCATCCGCTTATGATTTTTGATATATAATTGTAAAGTTTGATATTCAATATATTGCGTGAACTGAGTCACATGTTTTAAATGAACATCCTTCTAAGTACCTTATCTCGACAACTGTTAAGGTGACGAACACACCTTACATACCACTAAAAGCCAAACCTTTATGAGCGGGAGAAATCCTATCCACTTTCGGATCGCTGCCGCTTTCCTGCTTATCCCACCTTCGTGGGTTTAGATTTTAAGTTCGTATTTGCAGATTCATGTACACATTTGTAATTATTGGCTTTTTATACAACGTCGGAGAGGCATACAAGCATACGGCCGGAGGTACTTCCCCAGACGAGCTTCGATGCTCCCTACCTCTCTTAAAAATACCCAGACCAAGACAAACAGACATGTTCATGCACACAAATGTTCGCCCTGTGTGGGAATTGTGTCAGAGCAACGTAACAGGACATTTCGTCACTTCGCGACCGTCGTCCACCGTCGTCATGAACACTTGGCCGGCGGTGAAGATAAATATCGTAAGGAAACATGCACGTCCTGGAAATTATATTTCGAAAGACGAGTGCTTTACCTAAGAAAGATCTGATTTTCCCTCTGAGTTGTGGAGGTCTGACGGCAGTCGCTTCATGTATCAGTATCTTCGCCAAAGGCTTAGGTAGGACTCCGCCGATCTCACTTGATGAGAAAATAAGATTCGATTCCCGCACAAGACAAACATTTGTGTGCATGAACATGTCTGTTTGTCTTGGTCTGGATGTTTTAAGAGAGGTAGGGCGCATCAAAGCAGCCCGTCTGGGGAAGTACCTCCACCTCACAGAAAACTACAGCCAAATAGCAAGTCCAAGTGTTCCTATGTGTGAGTGAGGTCACCAATAAGCTCCTAAAGACTTGCTGTGTAAGCAGCAGACTCTTATCACACTAAAGTTCTTATTAGTTATATTGATCTTTCTATGATGCATATATACATATACTTCTACAGATCAAGCTATACAAATATTCTAGAATACTTCAAAGAACGCATGTTTCTGAATACTTTAATAAATAATAATAAATAAATATTGTCGGACAAATTACACAGCGCCACCTAGCCCCAAAGTAAGCGAAGCTTGTGTTATGGGTACTAGACAACTGATAAACATACGTAAATATTTTTTTTTAAAATACATACTCGTACTTATTATATATAGAAAATACCCACCAAGCAAGACAAAGACCAAGACAAACAGACATGTTCATGTACACAAATGTTTGTACTGTGTGGGAATCGAACCCACGAGCGTTGGTATCAAAGTAGCGTAACAGCGTGTTTCACCACTGCGCCACCGTTAAAAACTTTCCAATATGATGATGGATGGTAGATGGAATGCAGGTGAGTCACCAAACTATAACATTTTTATACAAACGTTCAGAAATCTACCTGATGTAAAATGTTACCTATGGAAAGTATTATTCGTATGATGACAACCCTGCTGCTAATTCCGCAACTCCTTAAGCGCTCACTCGTAATTCTTCACTTAAAAACCCAGACTAAGACAAACAGACATATTCATGCACACAAATATTAGCCCTGGTAAGGGTTTGTGTGAGAACTCACTCATCCACACGACTTGTCGTCTGGCCTGGTAGTTCCAATCCACGGCATTGCCCGTCAAATTATTTGCCTCTTCAATGTTATCCAAGTGGATAGAAGTCAATGTGTCAGGATTGTTTACAGTGCCCATAAGTGTGCGTTTACCTTTTTATTAGGGTTCCGTACCCAAAGGGTAAAACGGAACCCTATTACTGAGGCTCCGCTGTCCGTTCGTCCGTCCGTCCGTCCGTCCGTCCGTCCGTCCGTCCGTCCGTCTGTCACCAGGCTGTATCTCATGAACCGTGATAGTTAGATAGTTGAAATTTTCACAGATGATGTATTTCTGTTGCCGCTATAACAACAAATACTAAAAAATAGAATATAATAAACATTTAAGGGAGCTCCCGTACAATAAACGTGATTTCTTTGCTCATTTTTGCTCGATATTGATAACGGTAACAGGTAGACGCTTGAAGTATTCACAGAATATTTAGTTATATATTCACTTTAAGAATAAATAATTAAAATAAAATAAAACAAATATTTAAGGGGGGCTCCCATACAACAAACTTGTTTTTTTTTGCCGTTTTTTAGGGTTCCTTACCCAAAGGGTAAAACGGAACCCTATTACTGAGGCTCCGCTGTCCGTCCGTCCGTCCGTCCGTCCGTCTGTCACCAGGCTGTATCTCATGAACCGTGATATTTAGACAGTTGAAATTTTCACAGATGATGTATTTCTGTTGCCGCTATAACAACAAATACTAAAAAATAGATTAAAATAAATATTTAAGGGGGCTCCCATACAACAAACTTGTTTTTTTTTTGCCGTTTTTATAGATAATGGTACGAAACCCTTCGTGCGCGAGTCCGACTCGCACTTGGCCGATTTTTAGGGTTCCGTACCCAAAGGGTAAAACGGAACCCTATTACTGAGGCTCCGCTGTCCGTCCGTCCGTCCGTCCGTCCGTCCGTCCGTCCGTCCGTCCGTCCGTCCGTCTGTCACCAGGCTGTATCTCATAAACCGTGATAGTTAGACAGTTGAAATTTTCACAGATGATGTATTTCTGTTGCCGCTATAACAACAAATACTAAAAAATAGAATAAAATAAATATTTAAGGGGGCTCCCATACAACAAACGTAATTTTTTTGCTCATTTTTGCTGGATATTGATAACGGCAACAGGTAGACGCTTGAAATATTCACAGAATATTTAGTTATATATTTACTTTAAGAATAAATAATTAAATTAAAATAAAACAAATATTTAAGGGGGGCTCCCATACAACAAACGTGTTTTTTTTTGCCGTTTTTATAGATAATGGTACGGAACCCTTCGTGGGCGAGTCCGACTCGCACTTGGCCGATTTTTAAAATAGCAGGCGCAACGATGCCATTAAGCTGTTCGTAGCGGTGCGATAGTACGATAATAAAGACTTTATTACATTCCAAGGTTATATTTCTCGTCGGAATTCAATAGACTTTGTCTGTCACATGAAAATGAAATACGTATCGCCTTTCAAAATTGCGCATGAATTTGGTAAACCTTTGTAGACTAAATAAATGGAAGGGAAACTTCATTACGACCGTTTAGTCAGTAAAATATCCTTTATTATCGTATTCTGTTGGATGGAAGGTTACTTCATTGGAGACTTCAAGAATATTACACCTAATATTAGGGTAGAGAAACGGGACTGGTAACTAACCGGTACGAAATTATCTGCTGCATGAGAATCGTTCCATTATTGAAATCTACCCAACTTATACTAGGCTTAGGGATCTTTGTCAATTGTTAATCTACTCATATGTTGCCACCAAGTACATGCCTTGCAAGATAAGTAAAGAGAGTCGAGACTACTTAACGTGTACGGACTTTTACACATGTATAGTTTCAGGAACCCTGGAAACCGCCGAGCGTGCATGAAAATAGCTATGAATGTTAATAAAGCAAATTATGTATATAAGGACCGAGGCACTCTGCTTATTCTACAAGGGACTTAACGTGAATATATAGTAGTAGTATAATAGACTTTATACATGTTTCTCACGAAGAAAATGCCCGTCATATGAATGGCTACTGCAATATAGTTCAAGTGTATAAAAGTCATTGTGGCAGGTTTGCTTGCGCTGCACATAAGTGCGCGTTTGCCTTTTTAAACTGGCAGGCACAACGACGCCATTAAACTGCTCATAGCGATGCGATATCAGGGACTTTATTACATTCTAAGGGAATATTTCTCGTCGGAAGTCAATAGATTTTGTCTGTCCCACGAAAATAAAATACATATCGTCTTTTTAAAATTGCGCAGGTATTTGGTAGACTTTTGTAGACTAAAGAAATGGAAGGAAAGCTTTATTACGTTTTTTTAAGTCAATTATCCTTTCATTTTAGCAACCTATTAGATGGAAGGTTATTCTAGTTACAACTTCAATACTTAATAACTTTTGAGGAGTTGAATGCGTCGATGCGCGTATTAGTCTAAAAGATATACCCTTTAAGCACCACAAGATGGATTGAATTGTCTCCAGTTCCTCCGTACTTCGTAAGACATGTTGACAGTCATTGAACTGACTTAATAGAGATAAGATATATCTCCAACTCACAGAAAACTGCAACCAAATAATGACTGCCTGAAGGCGGTTGCTGTGTATTTGCCAGTGAGTGTTCCCAGTTAGAATCTAAGGCAGCAGTAGGAGAGTAGGAACTCCAATATTGCAAGCGCTTATAGGAATACGGTAATAAAAATCTTTATACTACACCTGGTCGGAAAGTAGGTTGTTTATTGCGTAAGAATGGGTCAAAAAGTTCGTCTTTGTAGCCCTACAAATATGCGGGCGGCAAAACTGTATGAAAATCCATTGCTAAGCGGGAAGAAAAAGTATATGAAAATTCATTGTTAACCTGTTGTTTTTTTTTTAAATTTTGACATTAATAGAGATTTTGTTTTATACTTTACTCGCAGGTGTAGTATAAAGCACTATGTACGAGTATCACTCGACGAGAAAGTGCGATTCCCAACTTGGGAGAATTCAGGCCCTCCGCTACGCGTCGGGCCTAAAACTTCGCCCTCGTTGGTAATCGATCACTTCTCCCCTCGGTGAACAATGTACTATTGTTTTTTTTTACACAATGTCGGGATTTATACAAGCTATGATCCTTCTGACGTAAAGTGGTTACCGTAGCCTATGAACGCGTGCATTACGATGAGTGTCATTTACGCGATGCCGCATCTGAAGATTAATATCTATGTATCCAGCGACGTATCAAAAGGCAGACACATTATACAAGTAGTACTATACATATATACATACAGTTATTTATTATGACACTTTGCTCTAACAAAGAGACAAATGATAGGGCATACCTGTCGTCAGAAAGAGATGAATATAGTCTTTAGACATTTATGATTTGTGGCCAAGTACGTGCAGACGCGACGCGAGAGCATGGCCAATTGAATGCGAGTTGGGCAATTACCTTTCTTTCGTATTGCCATTCTAGAGCGTGTACGACGTATCTATAACTATAAAAACATCTTAGTATGTATCTATAACTTGATTTCAAATCCCTTGGTAGGCAGAGAGAACCGAGCGCCACATGACACGTTCCATACAAACCTCATTCGCTTCTTCAACATGCATTGCTCTTCTTATACAAGCTATCAATATGATATTATTAAGATTTTTATGAGAGGTCGTTCTATTTCCCATTAGACCATGTGCTAGCGTATTCTCATGCTTCTATAATACTAGAGTACAGAGAATTTTCGCAACACTTCCCACTTTGCACAAAATATTACTAAAATAAAATGCAACGGAGCAAGCATTCGAGTAATATCACTCTGAAATACATTCTGTTTCAAAAGAAAATATAAATTTGTAGAAAATATTCTCGTATTTACTACTTCCTTCAACATACCCTTGTTAGAACGACCTGCACTACCACTCCTATATAAAATACTAGCTGTGCCCGCGACTTCGTCGGCGCGAAATTTAACAAGAAAGTTATTGTTCAGGTTGTTCAGTTATAATTTTATTTATTTGATTTGATTATAAATACCTAAATAAGCAGAGTAAAATAGCGAACAGCAAAATAATAATAGATATGTATTATATAATATAATAAAATTTCTAAAATAAAAGTAGCCTAAGTTACTCATTATTACATCAGCTATCTGCCAGTGCAAGTCCCGTCAAAATCGGTCCAACCGTTTCAGAGATTAGCCGGAACAAACAGACGGACAAAATTGTAAAAATATTCATTTTGGTATATGTACCGTGTATACATCCATATGCATTTAGTAAAAAGCGGTTATTTTAATATTACAAACAGACACTCCAATTTTATTTATCTGCTTAGATGTATAGATGCATAGATTATTAAATATCCGGCATGTCGAATGACCAGCTCGATGGCGCAGTGGTGAAACGCGCTGTCACATTACTTTGACACCAACATTCGTGGGTTTGATACCGCACAGGGCACATATTTGTGGGCATGATCGTGCCTGTTTGCCTTAGTCTGGGTGTTTAAAGGTAGGGCGCATCAAAGCTGCACGTCTGGGGAATGTATTCCACCTCACAGAAAACCGCAGCCAAATTACAACTTACTGGAGGGTTAGTAACGCTGTTTTCACACCAACATATGTCGATTCACGTAGGACAAATATTTGTGTGCATGAACGTATCTTTTTATTTATTTATTTATTTGTCAACAAAATTGGATAGAATGTATTACATACAATTTAGCCGACCACAAAAAACCTGATGAAGGTTTATTCTTGGCACGGTGAGATCACTCGATACAATAACATAACATATTTTTTTTTTTCGAACTTTTTTTATCGAGCCTCATCGTATTTCAACGAATTATGTAGCAAGAATAAGCATATTGATATATTTTGCAGTAGCAAAACATATATAAGAAAACAGATACTGACAGAAACATTTAATGATGATTGTGCTCCATAATAATACATTATTAGACAATAAGTACATATTTCCTGTTTATTCTTCACCTTTAGTTTGTGAAACATGTACAGTGATAATTTGTTAAGTATGTAATCAATTGATAACTATCTGTGGTAGCTTGTAATTGACTTATATTCATAAATTTAGATGTTCGTTTTGTAACAATAGCTGTAAGCTTACCTCAAAATAATAAAATAAAATAAAAAATGAATAAAATATTTAATTATATTTATGTATTTAAATATTTTAAATGCATAAATTATATCAATATACATTTAGGCTTCAAAAAATCAATTAGAAGACAGATAAAAATTCTTCAGAGCAGATTTACTTCTTTTGGAATTCATCTTACTATTATCTAACAATTTATTACGTATTTTTGGAGGCAGTTGATTTAGTAATTTAAGTAATTAAATAATTTATTTAATAATTTTAATATGTTTGTCTGGGTGTTTTTAAGAGAGGTCTGGTACATCAAAGCAGCCTCTCTGCGGAAGTATATCAAGCTCCTAAGGAGTTGCTGTGTTATCAGCGGAGGTGGCATAGCGCGAGTGAAAGCGTCCATAGCCAACGTTAGTCAGTTTACGTCAGGGGAGAGTAATGCTTCTGTACCTTCCGACGTTGTACACAAAATAACTTGTGTCGGAATCGACTCCACAAGCCTAATTGTTAAAGGGGGGAACAAGTGTCTAGCCATGCCACCTCCGCCGGGTTCAGGTAGGTGGTGTAGACCTAAGAAGTGCTGGGTTGACGTCGTGAGGGATGGTATGCGTGCCAATTGTCTTACTACAAGGGGTGCCTAAGCTGGAAAGCGAACCCTGGGCTCCGAAGCGAAAGTGTAGGACGAGACCGCACCGCTCGCCGACGGCGGGGAGTTCACCCTCACACGCTTAAACCGCTATGGTCGCGTACTGTGCGGTTCCAGAGAAGTTTTCTTCCGAGAACACTCAAGCTGTGGAATGAGCTCCCAGCCGAGGTTTTTCCAAGGGACTACAGCATGGAGTTCTTCAAGAAATGCGTGAAGAGGTTTTTAGAGGGTCGGCAACGCATGAGTGACGCCCCTGGTGTTGCAAATGTCCATAGGCTACGGTGACTGTTTAACATCAGGCAGGCCGTATGCTTGATTGCCACCTTAGTGGTATAAAAAAAAAAAAAAGACCGGGATGAAGGCTCGGATGGTGATGACAATTGTTACAGTAGCCAATGATGACCACTGTGCTCGGTAGGATTTGTAGTTAGAATATCCCATGTAAGTATAAAATACAGTAAATGTAGTATTCTAAGAGAGTTAGAGTTAGTATTTTAAGAGAGGCAGGGCGCATCAAAGCAGCCCGTCTGGGGACGTACCTCCACCTCACAGAAAACCGTAGCCAAATAACAACTCCCTAGAGGGTTGTTGTGTTCCTGCGTGTGCTTTACATCAGGTGGGTTGTATGCTTGTATGCCTCCCGTATGTATAAAAAAAAATCAAGTCTCATTAGGAACTCAGATACTACATAGGTAGTAAGGATTTGTATCACATATATTGGAAATAGGATTACTTCAGGATTATTGATATCCTCGAAGCCGCTCATTTAGCTGGATATTTCTTAGAAAAATAAGTAAGTTTGTATCGGTTCAGGGTTCAACAATAAAATGTAAAAAACGTAAAACAGATATACAATGCGAAAGTGGAAGGATGTAGGAGCCGAGGAAGACCAAGACTAACCTACCAAGACCAAATTGGTCGTGTTTTATCAGAAGGTGATGTCAGGAGCCTTAGGAACCGGCGAGCGTGCATGAAAAGAGCTATGAATGTGAAAGAAGCGAGTGAAGTGTGTAAGAACCGCGACTTATGGCGCTCGGTTCTCTCTGCCTACCCCGCAAGGGACCTGGCGTGAAGATATACATATTTGCCGCTTAGCAGTGATAGCCCAGTGGATTAAAAAATGCCCTATTGGCCAACAGGTCCCGGTTCGAATCCTGGCTTGTAGCACTAGATTCGTGTTTTCTGATTTATGTACATACTAGCTGCTGCCCGCGGCTCCACCCGCGTGGAGTCAAATAACGTAGCTTATGTGTTAATCCAGATCATAATCTATCTACGTCCCAAATTTCATTCAAATCCGTTCAGCCGTTTAACCGTGAAAGAGCAACAAACATCCATCCATACATACAAACCTTCGCATTTATAATATTACTAGCTGCTGCCCGCGGCTCCACCCGCGTGGAGTCAAATAACGTAGCCTATGTGTTAATCCAGATCATAATCTATCTACGTGTCAAATTTCATTCAAATCCGTTCAGCCGTTTAACCGTGAAAGAGCAACAAACATCCATCCATACATACAAACCTTCGCATTTATAATATTACTAGCTGCTGCCCGCGGCTCCGCCCGCGTGGAGTCAAATAACGTAGCGTATGTGTTAATCCAGATCATAATCTATCTACGTGCCAAATTTCATTCAAATCCGTTCAGCCGTTTAACCGTGAAAGAGCAACAAACATCCATCCATACATACAAACTTTCGCATTTATAATATTAGTAGGATTTGTAATTATCACTTGATCGGCGGTAAAGGAAAACATCGCGAGGAAACCCGTACGCCCAAGAAATTGTATTTCGAAAGACATGTGACCATAACAGGAAAGGTCTGTTTTTCCCTCTAGGTTGTAGAAATCTGACGGCAGTCGCTCTATGTATAATTCAGTATCTTTGCCGAATCCTTAAGTTTAGGTAGCAGACCCCGCCAATCCTAATTGAAACGGAATAACGCTAAAAAGGAGCGCCATCAGCTGGTGGGTTGGCTTGTGAGATCATTTCACGCATATCGTTCTATATAAAGTTAAAAGTATATGCAATTTGATCTAACCTGCTTTGTGTGCTTCTGCCACCAATTAGTTCATGCGGCCTAGCGCCGGCCGGCACCCACCCACTACTGTTAGTAAGTGCAACATTTGTCACTTGTAGCATGTTATTCTTACGATTAACGTCTACAACGCCTGATGATGCCTCGTGGAGAGGCGAAACACGTGTCGCAGCGACGACCAGGCCAGTCGTGGCAGCGACGGTGGTGGTGGGGGCATGCGGATTCTGTTCCAGATGGCGGACGACCGCAGCAACCGAGGCAGAGACTACCGGAGCAGCCATGGCAGCGTCGGCATGTTGCATTTACTAACAGTAGTGGGTGGGTGCCGGCCGGCGCTAGGCCGCATGAACTAATTAGTGGCGGAAGCACACAAAGCAGGTTAGATCAAATTGTATTTAAATTTGACTTTCGTAAAACAACGCCTGAATCTATAAAGTTAAAAGTGGCGTGGCTAGGCATCTGTTTCCCACGTAACTTACCGGTTCTCGTAAGATCTCAGTAGTAGTTAAATCTCAATTATAGCGTAAAGAGAATAAGATGTACAAACGTAGGATCATTTATGAGTGACCGTATACTGTATTAACTATCTTGAGACAAAATGTAATGAAACCATAAAAAGGTAGCGTCACTTTTTATCACGAAATAAACTTTCATTTCAACACAACTATTTGTTGTTGTTGTTGTTGTTGTTGTTGTATTCTCTTTATTGTACAAATATACTTAACATATACAGTTATAAATCTTTAGCATGTACAAAGGCGGACTTATCTCTGTAAGAGATCTCTTCCAGCCAACCTTTATAAGCTTAACAGGAATAAGTAATACATATATAGGCAGAGAAACTATCTGTACCTTCTTTAATACAAATAACATGGACTAATAACATGAGTCATTGCAACAGTAAAAACATATACATAAATATAACACAAAGAAAATAATAATAATAAAAAAAAAAAAAGTAAAAGAAAAATCATACATAATATAATATAAGTACCTAAGCAAAAACAGATTCAAACTAGGGGCGAATGTAGTGGAACCGAGTACATTGCTCTAGAAAAACATTATTCTTTGGCGTCCGTGTCTATACTGAAGAATCCAAGGCAACGAGATTTGAATAACTCATAAGAGGGCGTCAACCTTATATTCAATGGGAGTGAATTCCACAGTTTTGCCGATTTGACAGTAAAGGAGTTGGAGTATGTTTTCGAAATATGAGTTTGTATGTTAAGGATTGGAACACTACTCGAACGCAGACGGTCGTCACCATGTCGAAATTGCATTCGTTCACAAAGGTAATTAGGAGCATATTTGCAGTACAAGATATTATATAATTGTGAGAGTAAGTGAACGTTCCTGCGAACTCTAATCGGTGGCCACTCAAGACCCTGGCGATACTCTGATATATGGTCGAATTTACGGAGCCCGTAGACAAATCTGACACATTGGTTCTGCAGACGTTCCATCTTATCGAGTAACTCCTCAGTGAGATCAAGGTATACAACATCTGAATAATCCAATAATGGGAGCAGCAAAGAGCGAGCTAGCATTATCTTAGTTGATAAAGGAAGGAAATATTGCAGACGCTTCAGAGAATGTAGTGAAGCGAAAATCTTTCGACTAACTGCATTAACTTGTGGAGCCCACGAAAGTGTCTGATCGATGATGATGCCCAAATCCTTAACAGTAGAAGAGAATGGAATGATATTACCATCAAACATGATTTTGGGCTGCACATAGTTCTGAAGTTTAGATATAAAATGTGGGCTTCCAACAATAATAGATTGAGATTTAGCTGCATTAATTTTTAGCCCGAAATTATGAGACCATTCTGCGATAGCCGCAAGGTCTTTATTGATGACACCGATAGCGTGAGAAATATTGGAAAGTGGAGCAGCTGTATAAATCTGTAAGTCGTCTGCATATAGGTGATAGCATGAGGAAAGAGAATGTACAATATTATTAATGAATAATGAGAATAGAATTGGAGACAGCACTCCCCCTTGAGGCACCCCTGCATGGAGCTGGCACCATTCCGATCGAGAACCATCCACCTTTATCAGTTGCTGACGCCCGGTGACATAAGACCTAAACCAAGTGAGTGCTGATGGCGATAAGTTAAGGGACCCCAGAACTCCAAGCAGAATATCGAAATCTACTGTGTTAAACGCATTAGTAAAATCGAGTAGGACTAAGACGGTTAACAACTTATTCTCAACATTCCAACGGATGTCATCAGTAATTTTGATCAGAGCTGTAGTGGTACTGTGACCATTTCGAAAACCAGACTGATGCTGGCATAGAAGATTGTGCTCCACTAGGTAATCGGACAAGCGTTGATGCACAAAATATTCTAATACTTTCGAAAGCAAAGGAAGAATTGATATAGGACGAAAATGGGAAGGATCAGATGGATTAGATTTCTTAGGCAGGGGAATCACTAGAGCGTCTTTCCACGATGAAGGGAAAATACCAGATAAAAGGGAACAATTCAGAATATCTGAAATAATAGGAGCAATTAGGTTTAAAATTGGAGTAATCATAGATAGACAAATATCATCAGCTCCTGTTGCTCGCGACTTTATTCCGCGCACAATCCTTACTACCTCATCTGCCGATATCAACCCGAGATCCAAAGCAGAGCCCTGATGAGTAGACTTTAAAAGATTGGATAAAGTAGCCTGTTTAATCTTAGGATTCATTGTCACCGGTGACGTACAAAAGTATCTATTGAGTTCATTAAGATCTAGATCACATGGGTTACTTAGTCTACTCCTACCAACACCCATTCCATTGAGATACTTCCACAATTTAGTAGGTGGACAATGTTCCACAGAAGTGTGGATATATTGCCGTCTGGCGTCCCTACACATCCGATTACATTTGTTATTTGGATACATATTATACAGTTACTACTAGAATTGTGATTATATTTTTTGTTACCTACACAACATAGTAATTTGAATTTAGCATCAAATGACATTCATCGACGTTTGCATGCCCCAAATGTTGTGACATGCAGAGAATACGTACCAAAGAATTGAGTTCGCTTTTTATACCCTTAATGGGATCAAAGAAGTATTACATAAATAAAATTAAATATGGACAATATAACTCAATGTAGTTTCTCGACAAGAACGTGGATGAATGTACTGATTCCAAGATATAATGAAATCTTAAGCAATTGTGAATATCAAAGGTTTTTATTTTTTACGTTGTTCAGTGGTATTCTATAGTGATAAATAATGGATTTAGGCATTGTTATTGTATGTACGGGACGAGGGTGCATGGGAACAACATCTACGAGGTCCAAGTCAACCTCATCTGCAAGTTGATGCACCTGATGATCGACAGACGAGGCTCTGGCGAGGGCTCTTCGGGATTGCCAGCCATGCAATTCTGTAAGAGCAAACATCCTTACATCCTCGGAAACATCAGCTGTTACAGCTTTGAACACAAAATTGCAATTCTTTGGTGTCGCTTTTCATGGTTGTGCGACACTAGCGCCGCAAGGCTGCGTTTGGAATTGGAATTCTACAAGGCAAACAGCCTCGCGTACGCTTACAGCCTTATAGAATACCAAATAATTTAGCCGTGATCGCAGTTGACGATGTCAAAGCTGTGACATCTGTGATCACAGCGACGCACACAGCCATTACGAGTCGCTTAGAGAATTGCATGGCAGGTTGGATGGCAGTCGCTTCCGTAAAAGCCATAATTCAAGCCAAAATTATTATGGAAAGAAAGAAAAGATCTTGTGCCACGGATAGAGTGACTACTACTACTAGACTCGCCCGACTACTGTGATAAGCGGACAAGGGCTACCTAGCAATGGGCGAGCACGGCTAAAGACACATAAGTTCCGTACAAACAATAATAGTGTAAACAACCGTGAAAGTTCAAAATTATAGATTCAATCGTTATTTTGCTAGAGATAATTTGATGTAAATTACTTTGTGTTCTTCTAAGTTTAGATTTAATTGCTTGTTCTACAGAAATTGAAAATAGAAAGTTACACGAAATAGAAAGCTAATATTATAACTTTAACACTGGTCTCTTTGTATTTAACTCTAGACCAGCTCGGTGACGCAGTGGTTAATAACGCTACTGTGATACCAACGCTGGTGGTGTCGATTTCCACACGGGACAAACATTAGTGTGCATGAGCATGTCTATTTGTCTTGGTTTGGCTGTCTTCTAGAGAGGTAGGGTGCATCAAAACAGCCCGTCTGGAGAAGAACATCTACCTCACAGAAAACCGCATCCAAATAATAACTCCCTGAGGGGTTGTTATGGTCCTGCAGACGAGTGAGCTATTAAGGAAGCAGGGGTGGCATCACGCGAGTGATACTTAATATATTGCAAACGTTCATAGTCTATGGTAACCGCTTTACATCAGGTGAGCCGTACGCTTGTATACCATCCGATGTTGTATAAATATACAGTCTTTGTATACTACTAAAAGTACCCAAGGCAAATAACGCCCTCTGTTAAATAACGGCCAAACTACGAAAAACGTGCTTCTATTATAGTAAGCCGCGCCACGAATCACCCACACATAGAATACACCTATATGAATACACCAACGTGAGCGCAAGCCTCTCGTGTCGCCATCTTGCCAGTGCCGCGCCGTGCTTCAACGACCGCGGTCACGAACGTTACTTTTACAAAAATTGCCCGGACCAAATCGTAAGTATTTAGATCTTTTGTTGTATTTTTTGGAAACTTTCAAATGTGTGTTATAATGTAGGTAATTGCCCGTTATATTTTATTAATATTTATAAGACAATACACGTTATTTAGTGTAATAACTTTCAAAATAACAATAATGCCTATTCTGATATTAACGCCCCATCATATAACCGTTGGGCGCTATTACCCTTCGTGGGCGCTATTGTCCTACACGTGGGCGTATTTACACAGAGAAATCATTAAGTACTTAATTATGTAGTAGTTCTAAAGTAATACCTTAACATAAGTTTTTATCTTTAGTTAGTGCAAAATAATATCATTTCATAAGTAGGTACTAATATTAGAAATGTAAATGTTTGAATGTTTTTTGGTTATACTTCATTACGGCGAAATGGATGAAATTTGATACAAAGGTATAATGGAGATGGATATAAACTACTTTTGTCCTGGTAATATAAATAATTCCCTTGAAACCAAATTACAACTATAAACACATTCCACTAAATTCTGTTTTTTCAGGATAGCAAAATGTCATCATTTGGCTCTAGGGGTAGAAAAAGAGGGGAGTCGTGGACAGAGGAAGGAATGGGTGCTGCAATTAAAGCCCTGCAACGATGTCAACTTACTCAGAGGGCTGCATGTATAAGGTATAATATACCGCGACGTACTCTAAGGGACCATTTAAAGACAGGGAGCGTTACAAAACGTTTGGGACGATTTGGCTGAAAGGATAAAAAGATTCGCGAAAATTGGGGTTCCTTTTGTACCAAAATTCATAAAAAAGCAAGCATTTCTTTTTTGTGAGAGATATGATATAAAAAATAACTTTAATGATTCAAAAAGGACTGGCGGTGCCGATTGGCTAAGATACTTTTTAAAACGCAATCCATCAATCAGCAAAAGAAAGCCACAAATAATGAATCCGGCACGAGCTCAAAAGTTGAATAAATATATTGTCCAGCAACATTTTCAGGCTGTAAAAACGTTGTATAATGAGCTGGACATTCCACAACACCCTGAGAGACTATATAATATGGATGAGAAAGGGTGTCGTATAACTGTACATAAACAAAAAACTGTGTTGGCTGAGAAAGGAAGTAAAAGGATCCACCTCATCGCCCCTGAACACGCAGAAAATGTAACCATTGCAATGTGTGTTAATGCCATCGGTACCGCAATCCCACCTATGATACTATTTAAAGGACAAAGATAAAGAGCTGATTTGGAAGAAAACCTACCGGCCGGAACGTTGGTAAGAATGGCACCTAAGGGAAGTATGACATCTGATTTATTTGTAGAATTTATTCGGCACCTAGGGAAGTATAAGGTCGCTAAGAAATGTTTATTGGTTTTTGATGGGGCAAAATGTCATCTCTCCATCGAGTCACTTGACGAAGCGGATAAAAATGACATTGTCTTATATTGTCTCCCTTCGAACACAACTCATGAGCTACAGCCATTAGATAAATCCGTGAACAAATCATACGAACATCACTGGGACGAAGCTGTTATGAACTTCTTGTGTGCAAACTCCGATAAAAAGTTGACAAAAGCCACATTTAATAAATTATTTAGCAAAGTCTGGCCTAAATGTATGACACACAACAACATAGTTAATGGTTTCAAGGCAACAGGTCTCTTTCCCTTTGATCCTGAAGCAATCCCCGAAGAAGCATTTGCACCATCTATTTTGTCACAAATTCCATGCCCTCCAACTTGTCAGCAGCTCTCAGGATCTTTCAGGATGCAGGACGTAGGATCTGACGACGACACTGATATGTATCAAAATCTTTTACCAGAATCAGGAGTAACATTTGAAAGCATAGGAGCAAAGCCCCGTCTTGTGGAGTATAGTTCATCTGCTAAATCTTTAGAAGGAGATACCGTATACTGTGCTTTATCACCTTCAATTTTAGCACCAAGTTGTTCAGGATTACAAAAATCAAACAGAAAATTAAGCCCCGTTTCCAGTATTGCAAGTACTGTGTCGGATTTGGATTTTTTCCGTCACCAAAATAAGTCCAAATTTACGGTTGCAGACATATATGGTTGTTCGTCATCCGAAGAAGAGAATGAAAGTCGGTATTTTATCAATGAAGGAAAAACTACACCCAAGAAACAAATTATCGATTCATTGCGAGATATCAACAAAACAAATTCTAATAGCTCCACTTGTTCAAACGATGAAGAAGATAATGTTCCTTTAAGTACTTTTAAAAAACAAACCGGTAAAACGCCATTTCAAGAATTTATGCCAACGCCCAACTATACAGTAGTTAAAACTAAACATTCGCGTAAAAAAGCGATTAACTATAAAGGTCAAGGAATTAATAAGGATCTATTTACAGACAAGGATGAAAAACAAAAGAAAGGAAAGGATATGTCGATGGTCAAAAATAATAAAGAGCAAAAAAAGGATGTTATACTTAAGAAAAATCCAATTGGCAAGGAAAAATATATGAACAAAAAAAAACGAAAAGAGGAAGACAACAAATAAAAAAATCGGCCAAGTGCGAGTCGGACTCGCGCACGAACGGTTCCGTACCATTATCTATAAAAAACGGCAAAAAAATCACGTTTGTTGTATGGGAGCCCCCTTAAATATTTATTTTATTCTATTTTTTAGTATTTGTTGTTATAGCGGCAACAGAAATACATCATCTGTGAAAATTTCAACTGTCTAACTATCACCGTTCATGAGATACAGCCTGGTGACAGACGGACGGACGGACGGACGGACAGCGGAGCCTCAGTAATAGGGTTCCGCTTTACCCTTTGGGTACGGAACCCTAAAAAAGGAAACAAAAAGGTAGAAATAAATAAAGAAAATGATGATATAGAACAGTGGTACTGCCACGCTTTCTGTGGAACTGAAAAGTTGGCTATGCGACAATGTAGCAGTTGTAAGAAGTGGTACCATGAGGAGTGTGTAGGTCTCACCAAAAATGATAAAGAATTTACTTGCTCAGATTGTTGAATTGACAATATGTTTTTAGGGTTCCGTACCCAAAGGGTAAAACGGAACCCTATTACTGAGGCTCCGCTGTCCGTCCGTCCGTCCGTCCGTCCGTCCGTCCGTCTGTCACCAGGCTGTATCTCTTGAACCGTGATAGTTAGACAGTTGAAATTTTCACAGATGATGTATTTCTGTTGCCGCTATAACAACAAATACTAAAAAATTGAATAAAATAAATAATTAAGGGGGCTCCCATACAACAAACGTGATTTTTTTGCTGTTTTTATAGATAATGGTAAGGAACCCTTCGTGCGCGAGTCCAACTCGCACTTGACCGATTTTTAAGTATATCAAAGCTATCAAAGACTGATAGATTCTACATTTAATTTATTATTGTTTGTAAGTTCTATGGCGTAGATTGTTTGATTTCATAATTTAACTAATTAGAAGAAAATTCTTACTTATATGTAGCCGTTGTCAACATTGGGCGCTATTATCCCACTGTCTTAGGGCGTCATTACACACTGCCGTTGATTAACGACCAATGTAGGGTTTAATATAATCTCGTTTCTCGGGAAAAACAGTCATGATACTGTAATATTTTATAAATGTTAACGCCAGAACCTATTAAGTTGTGTTAAAAATTATTTTACTAGTTTTTATGTTAAATGTTGATTTAATACATTCCTTTTATTTTTAATAAAGAAATTAATATGCGACTACTGTGTTTCATTAGATATATAACCCCTAGTGATGTATTTTATGCATCCAGTATCACATTTAGCAAACAGGCGTTAATAAACATAGCATTTTTAATAACGCCCAATAGAAGGCTTTTAAAAAAATGTTATTGACATCGAAATCATAAATAGTTGCATCTCACAACTACTACTTTCAATTCAGAAAAGTATGCTTTAATCGTTTGATCGCACTATTATTTCATTTAAATAGTATTTAAAGGGGAAAAAATGATTTGAAGTTAGGTGGGCGTTAATTGCCTTAGGTACCTTGTTATATAATAATAAATAAATATAATAAATATTGCCGGACAAATTACACAGCGCCATCTAGCCCCCAAGCAAAGCTTGTGTTATGAGTACTAGACAACTAATAAACATACGTAAATACATTAAATACATACTTGTTATACATAGAAAATACCCACACCAAGACAAACAGATATGTTCATGCACACAAATGTTTGTACTGTGTGGGAATCGAACCCACGAGCGTTGGTGTCGAAGTAGCGTAACAGCGCGTTCGGCCACTGCGCCACCGAGCTCGTCGTTATATTGAAAAGCTTTTCCTTGTGCACAATAAATCCTTAGCAATTAAACATCCAAGTACACGTTCCCTAATAATTAGTTGGTACATTTGCCCATCTCGTTATTAATAATACCCACTGCTAAGAGCTTATTGTCTATTTTTGGAACTGGTTATTTACTGATCGGCGCTAATGGCGTGGTCGTTCAATATAACTGACAGTAAACAGGGTTAATTTCAGGTTTTTATTATATTTAAAAGAAGTAAATGTAATTTTAAATAAATACTGATTAGAGATACGAACTAAAAATATGTGGATATTAACAGATTAATTAATTTTATCAGAAGGTGATGTCAGAAGCCCCAGGAACCGGCGAGCGTGCATGAAAAGAGCTATGAATGTCACAGAAGCGAGTGAAGTATGCAAGGACCGCGTCTTATGGCGCTCGGTTCTCTCTGCCTACCCCGCAAGGGACTTGGCGTGAAGATATACATATACATACATACATACAACAGATTAATGGTTAACGTCCACTATATTTTGACAAGCTCGGTGGCTCAGTCGTGAAAGACGCAACTTTGTCATGTCTGTTTGTCTTGGTCTGGATGTTTTAAGAGGTAGGGAAGTAACTCCACCTCACAAAAAACCGCAGCCAAATAACAGCTCCCTAGAGGGTTGTTGTGTGTGAGTGAGGTCACCAGTAAGCTCCTAAGGAGTTGCTGTGTAGGCAGCAGAGGAGGCATCGCGCGAGTGATACTTAACATATTACAAGCGTTAATAGTCTACGGTGAGGTTTACATCAGGCGGACCGTATGCTTGTATGACCCCCAACGTTGTATATAAAAAAAAAAAACTATATGTGTTTTGTGCTGACAACATATTAGCTATGAACACTCCTTCTGCTATTAATATTGAGATTGAATCCAAAAAGCGATACCGCCATCCTTTGACGGTGTGATCCTATTACGGTGAAATCGACTCGGTTATCAAATTACCGCGCTTAAGACATCGAATGAGGTCGTGTCTATGACGGAGACGACCTGTACTACAACTTTGTTCCATGACTCCTTCTCGTACAGCTTGTGATAACAAAAATCTTTTTCATCATCATCATTTTAGCCTATAGTCATCCACTGCAGAATGTAGGTCTCTCCTCTGGAGTGCCATTCGTCTCCATCCTGCGCCACCTGCATCCATCGACTCCCTACAAACCTCTTGAGGTCGTCGCTACTATCTAGTGTGT
This sequence comes from Pyralis farinalis, assembly GCA_947507595.1. Taxonomy (NCBI): domain Eukaryota; kingdom Metazoa; phylum Arthropoda; class Insecta; order Lepidoptera; family Pyralidae; genus Pyralis; species Pyralis farinalis. The sequence goes on along the minus strand of OX382282.1, from coordinate 5,331,814 downwards.
GTGTGTGTGGGGGGGGGGATCGTACCACACTACGTGCACCAGTACGGGGACGCCATTCGAGAACCTTTCTTCCCCAGAGGTTGTCGGTTCTACGAACTATGTGGCCTACTACGGACGGACGGACTTATTTCTGATTCTATCACGCAGAGAAACCCTGAGCACAGATCTTTCCATAGCATGCTGAGTGACCTTGAGCTTCCCCATATGGCCCACAGTGTTTTAAAGAGTTTAAGGATTACGTCCACCATATTAATTTTGCTGACGTCACTTTTTGTTGACCTCACTCTTCAAAACCGGTACAGCAGTTTAGGACACAATTGAACTAACATACATATATACGTCCGAAAAACATTACCCCTCTTTTGTTTACGCGGGTAAAAATACAAAAGAAGTAAACTTCTATGTAGTCCAAATCTTCTGCACACACGGTTCAAATCTCAACATGAGAGCCTGAAATTAGAGTGAGTGCGGTCGAGAAGCGAGCATTGCGCAAATTTTTTAGCGTAACGCTTGTTGACCGCGTTAGGAATAATTATGTAAGAAAGAAAGTTGGTCTGAAAGGGAGTATTAGTGTTAAGATTACAAAAGTCATGCTACGTTGGTTCGGACATGTAGAAAGAATGCAGGATGAAAGAGTGACGACAACAGAAACATATGATGATGATGTAGAAGCCAAGGAAATTGGTGGTGTTTTATCAGAAGGTGATGTCAGGAGCCCTAGGAACTGGCGAGCGAGCGAGCTCGAAATGGGCCAAATATTAAAAAAGCGAGTTAGGTGTGTAACGACCACGTTATATGGCGCTCGGTTCTCTCTATCTACCCCGTAAGGGATCTGGCGTAAAGTACATCTTTACGTACACATAGATAGAACAAAAGTGTTTCGTATACTATACCAAACAGTTTTCACTTAGTTACCTTTGGCACAGAGATATCAAAACGCATGTTTCTTTCTTTATTAAAATAAAATATTTTTCTTCGACATATACTTGATAAACCAATTTTTCTTCTTAAATGATAAAGAAAAATTAAGATATTTTTTAACAACGATAAACGGTGAATTAAAATAACCATTTACAGACTTTTTATAATTTAACAGGATTAAAGTAACAAACTAAACTGCTTAAACTTAAACTGCGTAGTCTTTAAGCTAGATTACTGAAGTGGTATTATCACCATAATTATTCTTTAAGAATCTTTATAATTTTATCACATTCAAAGATACTTTTATCTATCCCAAGCTCAATGTTGCAGTGTACATAAATATTAAACATTCGAAACGGAAAACAAAAGGAATATATACTCCGAGAGAGCTATGGAAAGGTACAGCTCAGGTTACGAGGGTTGAGTTACATTGTAACCTGTATAATCTTTCGCGAAGCACCGATTTCTTCGGATTGGTTTAATTTATTTATAAATAACGGAGACGCAGGATTTTCTTTCGGCATTTCAAGTTGTGATTCAGACATATTGAGGTATTTACGCCGAATAATATATTGTGTGAGTGCTCGTGGGTTTCGTGCATATTTTATACTAGCTGTTGCCCGCGGCTCCGCCCGCGTGGAGTCAAATAACGTAGCCTATGTGTTAATCCAGATCATAATCTATCTACGTGCCAAATTTCATTCAAATCCGTTCAGCCGTTTAAGCGTGAAAGAGAAACAAACATCCATACATACAAACTTTCGCATTTATAATATTATACTAGCTGCTGCCCGCGGCTCCGCCCGCGTGGAGTCAAATAACGTAGCCTATGTGTTAATCCAGATCATAATCTAGCTACGTGCCAAATTTCATTCAAATCCGTTCAGCCGTTTAAGCGTGAAAGAGTAACAAACATCCAAACTTTCGCATTTATAATATTATAATAGGATATTTTATATACGAGTCGGGCGGGAAACAAACATAAGTCTACCTGATGTGTAGTGGTAAGCATAGCAATCTTAGAACCATCGTTTGCGTTGCTGCCCCCGCTTTTATGACAACTTTTTATGAGTTTGAAGCTAAGCGGTTGCCTCGGTCGCTAGCAGGAATGAAGCAACCGGAGGGAGTTATTTGAGAGCAGTAGTAGCCCAGTAGATAAGGAACTAGCCTATTGATCAACTGCCCATCGGTTCGAATCCTGGCGTGGATATAACAAATAAATAAATAAATATTTTCGGACAAATTACACAGCGCCATATAGCCCCAAAGTAAGCGAAGCTTGTGTTATGGGTGCTAGACAACTGATAAACATACGTAAATACATTTTTATTTTGTAAATACATACTTATTATACATAGTAAATACCCAGACCAATACAAACAGACATGTTCATGCACACAAATGTTTGTTCTGTGTGGGAATCGAACCCACGAGCGTTGGTGTCAAAGTAGCGTAACAGCGCGTTTCACCACTGCGCCACCGAGCTCGTCGAATGTATGTATGTCGATATGTACCACTAAATTCGTGTTTTTGGATTTATATATATATATTTATCACTTGTTCAGCGGTGAAGGAAAACATCGTGAGGAAACCCACGCGTCCAAGAAATTATATTTTGGAAAGACGGGTAACCTAACCTAAGAAAGATCTGGTTTTCCCTTTAGGTTGTGGAGGTCTGACGGCAGTCGCTCCATGTAAAAATCAGTGTCTTCGCCAAATCCTTATGCTTAGGTAGCCGACCCCGCCAATCCTAAGAAGAAGAAGACAGGCAATTATTCTACTGTTCATTTCGGTGAGAAGGAAGTTCTCTAGTTGGGCTGTTAAAATATGCGCCTTACTTCTTTCAACAGTGGTTGAAGCTATTGAAAATAATCTCAACTGCATACCCTTTCACCACGGAAGGACCGAGATCGGTCGACGAGCTGGGTGGCGCAGTCGTGAATGACGCATTTTTGTCATCAACGCTCGTGGGTTCGATTCCCACACAGAACAAATATTTGTGTGCATGGACATGTCTATTTGTATTGGTCTGGATGTTTTCAAAAGAGGTAGGGCGCATCAGAGCAGCCCGTCTGGGGAAGTACCTCCACCTCACAGAAAACCGCAGCAAAATAACAACTCACTATAGGGTTGCTGCGTTCCTGCGTGTGAATGAGATCACCAGTAAGCTGCTTAGGAGTTGCTGTGTTAGCAGCAAAGGAGGCATCGCGCGAGTGATACCTAATGTATTACAAGTGTTCATAGGCTACGGTAACCGATCGAGAATACGGTGGGCCGTATGCTTGTTTGCCTTCCGACGTTGTATAAAAAGAAAAAAAGAGTGACTAGACCAATCCATAAACAGGTTTTTTTAATACTTCGTCGGGAGCATACAAGCATACGGCCCACCTGATGTAAAGCAGGTACCGTAGCCTATTAACGCTTGCTATTAAGGGCCCGGTCACACTGCTTAATTTGTGTGTCTGTTTGGACTGATGCAATCTTTCTCTGAGCTCTTCATGTGAGTATACTTCGAGATACTACGTACTTCGATATGGGCCACTTGATGTAAAGCAGTTACCGTAGCTTATGAATGCTTGCATACATTATCACTCGCGAGATGCCACCTCTGCTGCTAACACTCACACGCAGGAACACAACAACCCTCTAGGGAGTTGTCGTGTTTCTATCACCAGACGGGCCGCTTTGATGCGACTCACCTCAAAAACACCCAGAGCAAGACAAACAGACATGTTCGTTCACACAAATATTTGTTCTGTGTGGTAATCGAACCCACTTCGGTGTCAAAGTAACGTAACAGCGTTTCACCACTGCGCCATCGAGCTCGTCGTAAATGTTGCTTTCATTGCCTTCGAACGGTCGTATCAGGTTCCATGCTTTTTGCGCGTTGGCCTTCGGCAGTATTTCAATTAACCCTTACTTCACCAATGATTGAATTAGGCCGGCCATTGATAGGCCATGCTGAGTTATAATTAGAAAGCTCAGGTTTCAGGGCACTTGACACGGGTCGCGATCCTCAATCGAGTCTTTCAATTAACGGGCAACTGGAAAGGGTCGTTTACACTTTCCGTTTCAAGTTTAAATTACTTAAAACACTTTTGAAATAGTGTTACGTGTGTTTTTTTGAAGTTATACTTCTAATGCGACTTGCAAAAAGGTTGCGTTAAACGTTTAACGCTACCATGGAGGGGGAATAGAAAGAGACAGAGCGAGAGTGAATGCATGGCACTCAAACACAAAAGTACAGGTTGAAGCTGCTAAATGTTTCACGGTATTACCGGTAGATGGCGCTATAGTTAAAAATGTATAACGTTTGTATTTTACATTTGACTTGTATGTAATACATTCCATAAACATCGCCGCTACTACTTGATAGACGTTTTTTAATTTATGTTATTAATGTTAAATATTTATTTAATGATGTCAGAGAAGTATAACTTATTACGCGCGTACATAAGTACACGCACCCATTTTTTTTATGAGAGCTCAATGGCGTGTTTGCGTTCGCGTGTCATTCTAACCGAACATGCAGGTTGATGTCGACCGCAGCCTGCCTATGGATGGGTTTATCTGTCTCGAGTTTCTCCGTGCTTCGTAGGGCACGTTAAGCTGATCCCGGCTGTAAGATGACGGTCGTTAAGCTAAGTCAGTGGCCATCGGGCGGTTTGAAAACACTGGCCTTCGCAATCCGCATTTGAGCAGCGTCTGGAGTATGCTCTCAACCCCTTCGGTTGAGGGGGGGCCCATATCTCTGCAGTGGGGTGAGTAAGGGATGATGTGGATGTACGCGTTACAAATGTCGTCGATACTTCTGTGTAACAATTGACTTCTTATACGAAAGTGTCTAACGAATAAGGAATATCTATCTATAACTTCACGCCAAGTCCCTTGCGGGATAGGCAGAGAGAACCGAGCGCCATAAGACAGTAAGTTATAAGTTTCTTCGTATAACTTGTAATTACTTCATAAGAAACGATTGAAAATTTAATGCAAACAGAATTAACCGACGCTGCTACATAAACTGCAAAATTTCTACTTCCCAAAAATCTCAAAAAAAGTGTGAAAAATGCTACAAAAGTAGCAAAAATGTTGAATCTTTTTCCGAACACGTTTTCCTAACTTATTTTAAACACTTAACAAGTATATATAAGTCATCGACACTTTGGTAAAGATATTCCATGATGCGATCGACAATAATTTTGAATTGCAACATCGATATATCTAAATATACGAAATTAAATGTCAGTTACATAGGAAAAAAGTCGAAGGTTTTAAGCCCTGAACATGTAAACGTAGGTATTCATCAACTAAGCACCGGATAAGTTATATTTGCAAACAAAAGTTTCTGTAACTAATCAATATTTGTTTCAATTTCTATAATATCATCTAAGATTAACTAAACAACATATATGCAATTTGATCTAACCTGCTTTGCGTGCTTCCGCCACCAATTAGTTCATGCGGCTTAGCGCCGGCCGGCACCCACCCACTACTGTTAGTACTTGGTACATGCCGACGCTGCCATGGCTGCTCCGGTAGTCTCTGCTTCGGCTGCTGCGGTCGTCCGTCATCTGGAACAGAATCCGCATGCCCCCACCACCACCGTCGCTGCCACGACTGGCCTGGTCGTCGCTGCGACACGTGTTTCGCCTCTCCACGAGGCATCATCATCGCCTGATGTTCTCCACGAGGCATCATCATCGCCTGATGATGCCTCGTGGAGAGGCGAAACACGTGTCGCAGCGACGACCAGGCCAGTCGTGGCAGCGACGGTGGTGGTGGGGGCATGCGGATTCTGTTCCAGATGACGGACGACCGCAGCAGCCGAAGCAGAGACTACCGGAGCAGCCATGGCAGCGTCGGCATGTACCAAGTACTAACAGTAGTGGGTGGGTGCCGGCCGGCGCTAAGCCGCATGAACTAATTGGTGGCGGAAGCACGCAAAGCAGGTTAGCTCAAATTGCATATAGATTTGACTTTCGCAAAGTAACGCCTGAATCTATTAACTAAACAACATATATTTTTTTTTCAGATTACACTAATGATTGGTATCTAAACTAGATGTTTGCGTAGTCAAGAACTGTACAAACAAAAGATTGAAGACTACACATGAAAACTATTTTATCAAAATAGCAAACACGAAAAATAAATAAGACATTTCCTTTACTGTTATGAAAATACTATGTTTTATTTAACGGTATATGTAACTGCATCCAAATCCTTGTCAAAACACGGCTCTTTTTCTTAATTACATAGCCGGCAAATGTATAACCCAAAAGCATTGAAATAAATAAGCTAGAAAATCTGAGTAAAATAATAGCCGATTATCTGAATTTATGTAACGCAAAAGAATACACATGCCACTGCTTCCGCAGAACGTCTGCGGCTATATTAGTGGACGCCATAGTGGATGTTTTTAAAACGTCACGATGGATGGAAAACTACCACCGTGGCCGAAGGATACATAGAGGAATCCATCCAAAAAAAAATCAACGTTAATCACATGTTAAATGCCGTTAAAAACAAAAGTTAACGAAATTAATATTAATATGCCTTCTAAAAACTCTCACCAGTCTTCTACGCCAGTCATAAATTTTAATAATTGTTATTATACAAAATATCAACTACTATAACTCCTAATAAATATTTTTCCTTTGGTTACGCTTTTGTTATCAGCCTATTATGTCGTAGAAGTAATGACATGTATGCCACTGCATTAGAAACAGTCATTGTAACACTCGTGTTAAATGGTTTCAGTGTCTGGTGTATACTTGCGCCCCATCTACTATATTATCGCAGTTCCCACAATAATATGACATGCAAATATAACCAATAATGAACACTTATGATCTCGACAGTTTGAGCAGCGTGCTGGTTATAGCTTGAGCGGCCATTTTCTCGGTACATAAAAGAATTTAAGCGTGGTAAGGCTGCCTATCCATTGATGTAGAGCGAAGAAGCGGAGCAGAGTGAGAGAGTATGAGAAGCGCAGTATACGGAGCATTGCTGGCCAGTGCTTCACATACTCCGCTTCGCAATGGCAAGCGGCGTCATTATGCGACCATTTTTTGCTCTGTTTATCCGCTCCGCTTTGCATTTAAAATGTATGAATTACTAATCTAGTTCATAAATTTATGTCCGATGAAGCGGAGTCGATAAGATTATAGATTCTAGCTTTGCTTCTCTCCTCTTTCTACGCACCAATGGACAGACAGCCTAAGTGTCACACTACGTGGCAGCCCTGGGGTCGTTTAGTTCGGCTGTTGTTCTAGTTCTCATTAGATATATCCTGTTTGTACAGCTAAGTGCAGCTAAAGCTTTACACTTTGACCTTTGTGCCGTCCTTATGTCGTTCGTAATAAGGGTTACAATTTCAATTCAACTGTTAAGCGTGATCTACTCTTAGCTGTACCATCTTAACTACAAACAGATTACGTCTTTTTATACCAATAAGGTGGCAAACCAGTGTACGGTCTGCCTTATGATAGGAATTTAGCACAGCCTATGGCCATTTGCAACATCAGGGGTCTCAATCATCCCTAGCCGACTCTGTAAAAACCTCTTCGTGCCTTTCTTAAAGAACCCCATACTGTTGTCCCTCTGAAAAACCACGGCTGGGAGTTCATTACACAACTTGGGAGTTTTAGGAAGGAAACATCTCTGGAACCGCACAGTACGTCAGATCACGCAGTCGGAAATTAATACCACCGACGAATGACAAATTAATATTGCCAATTACAGATTATTTATAGAAATATTTCTTGTAGCATATAAACAATCTAAATATGTAAATGACATCTCATCAGGTGACATGTGACAAAGCCTTATTAGAGTAATGACCAATTCACGTCGCCTTTTTGACTTTGATATTTCGAACAATGTTTGTGTCTTTATGTATCCCAGTGACATATCAGTAATGGATTACAGATTAAATAATTTCTTGACGGATAAAAAATCCGAATATGAAAATGACATCCATTAACTGACCTATAATAAAGCCTTATTAGAGAAATTACAAGTTCATGTTATCATTTTATGTTTGATATTTGGAACAATCCGACTTTTCATTTCTTTGCGACATGTAAATAATGAAATGAAGAATCAATATGTGTCGTAAAATATAAAAATATCTGAATATGTAAACGACATCTCGTCAGCTAACCTGTAATGAAACCTTATTAGAGAAATGTAAAATACAATTTGTCATTTTAATTTTAATATTTGGTAAAATCCCTGCCTTTTTATATCCCTGCAACATAATAAATAATGAATTAAAGAGTACATTTGTCTAGTAAACAAAAAATCCTGAATATGTAAATGACATCTCGTCTGCTGTGGATTAAGTTATTAGTGAAATGGCAAATTCATATTGTCATTTTAACTTTAATAGTTGGTAAAATCCCCGTATTTTTGTATTCCTGAGTAATACATAATAACTAATGGATTAAAGAATAAATATTTCTTGCAGGATTTAAAAAATCTGAATATGTAAATGACATTTCAACAGTTGTTCACGCTTGTACAATGTACGGGAAATGTAATATGACATTATCGAACAGATGGACATGTTTTTTTTTTCTCGCACTCGTTTAAAATCTGTCTCTTATTGAAGTTCAATTACGTTTGTATAATTTTCGAATCTTTTGTTCAACTTGATTCCAGAGCCTCGTTTTTAACCCCCGACGGAAAAGAGGGGTGTTATTAGTTTGACGTGTGTATCTGTGTTTCTGTGTATCTGTCTGTGGCATCGTAGCTTCGAAATGGATGAACCGATTTTGATTTTGTTTTTTTGATTAAAAGGGGACTTAATCGAGAGTGTTTTTGTGTATATCATTATTATTTATTAATGATAATAATTGAATAATAATTAATTATAATTAGTTTTTATAGGTTATTTTAGCGTCGGGGGTTTTTTAAATTTTTAATTTAATCTTTACTTGTATACACATCGATTGCATAATTACAATCAACTATATGCCCGGCCTGATTTGGGGTGGCTACTGAAGTAGGTTAAAGAAGCTTGCAAGTTATCATCACTATCAGTTTAGTCCATATTCATCCACTGCTATATATCCTCCCCTCTAGAGAGCCACTCGCCTTGATTCTGAGCCACATGCATTCATCGACTCCCTATAAATTTCTTCAGGTCGTTCCTTTATCTAGTGGAGGGTCGTCCCACACTGTGCCATCAGTACGAGGACGCCTTTCGAGAACATTTTTCTCACAGCGATTGTTAGTCCTACGGTCGGCCCACTGTCATTTCAGTTTGTGTGTTGTATTATTATTGTTGATATAACGATTAGAGCAGTACATCAATCTTTACGCCTGATCCTTTGTGGGGTAGGCAGAGAGAAGCGAGCGCCACATCACTCAGCTCTTACGCACCTACTTTCTGAAGAACTATTCGAACAGAGATTTATAATATATTTTTTAATCGGGTACAGGAAATTTCGCTCGCTTGCCACCCTACTGTTAACATAGCAACTCAAAAGAGCTTACTGATAGAACTAATCAGAGCATCGTCTGAGGAAGTACATCCACTTCACAGAAAACCGCAGCCAAATAACAACTCTCTTGGTTGTTGTGTATTTGAGCGAGTGAGATTACCAGTAAGCTAATATGCTGTGTTAGCAGCAGAGGCGGCATCGCGCACTATGATAATTAATTTACATCTGGCGGGCCGTATGCTTGAGTAGCCGAAGTAGTAAAAACACGCTGTAATAGTACCAATTTTGATAATAAAATTAATACTGTTTAAATGATTTGGTTAGACGGATGGACAGATAGCGGAGCCTTGGTAATAGACTTCCGTTGGAATTCTTTGGGTACGGAATCCTAAAAAGTATTTCGTTCAAATAAACCCCAATTAAACTAAACTCAAACGGTTTTCAACTTTTTCCAATGTGTGCGTTCCCGCAACATAGTCATTATTGAAATAGTTTTCTCGTGAAATTTTGTAAAGCTTATCGGATTTTAGTTCACTCGCATCTTCTTGATCATTGCTTTAATAATAAAAAAACATCTCACTCGCTTCTTTAACATTTATCTTACTTCCTATCTATCAATTATAGGGCTCTTGGTATACTTTCTGATAAACACAATCAATTTGACTGTGTTTCATCAGTACCCTTCCACTTCCGTGCTGTATATCAGTTTCCACTTTTCTGCTGCAATCTTTCTACATGTCCGAACCAACGGAGCATGCATGAGCATTTTCTTATCTTATCTGAGAAATACCTAATAACTAATGGATTAAATAATAAATATCTCTTGTAGGATTAGAAAAATCTGAATATGTAAATGACATTTCGACAGCTGTACACGCTTGTACAATGTACGGGAAATCTAATATGACATTATCGAACAGATGGATATGTTTTTCTTTCTCGCACTCGTTTCAAATCTGTCTCTTATTGAAGTTCAATTACGTTTGCATAATTTTCCAATCTTTTGTTCATTTCGACAGTGTGTTTCAGAGAAACTTTCTTCCTTACATTATTATTGCGAATTTAGTTTATAATCCTCAGGTGAGAGATTTAACTAGTTTAAATAGCCTCACTCGAAAAAGGGAATAACTTGGTGCATAATTTGGTGATGAAGAAAAGAAATATGAATGTTATACTACGTCGGGAGTCTACAATTATACGTCCTACCTGATGTAATGCGGTGGCAGTAGCCTAAGAACGCTCGCAACACAATGAGTATCTCTCGCACGATGACATCCCTGCTACTAACATATCAATTCTTTAGGAGTATACTGGTGACCTTACTAACTCGCAGACACAACAATCCTCAAGGGAATTGTTATTTTGTTGTGGTTTTCTGCGAGTTGAAGGTACTTCCACAGACGGGCTGCTTTGATGAGTCCTACCACTCATTTTTGTGCATAGGGTAACAAATAACAGCATACAGTCTGCCTGATGCGCATAATCTGAAGAAATTGACTAAGGAAAAGAGAACATGAAAGTAATAGAAACGCAGTCTCAATGCACATTCACTATGATGATGAAAGAAAGAGAGTAAGTTTGAAGCAGATACCAATATAAAATGGACGTAAATTCATGAATTCGAAAATACGGATTTAGTAGCACATCGGTATTCGAACCGGGTTATGGTATATTATTTAATTATTTTATAATTTTTAAGAGGGTGCACAAAGCTAAGTGGCGCCCTCATTTTGTTTTTATTAATAACGCTGTATTTAAGACCAATTACAAAAAAAAACGCTGTTTAAAAAAAACGTAAATATGGTTCTTCAGTGCCCTATAGAGCGTTTTTTTTTTTGAATTGGTCTTAAATACAGCGTTATTAATAAAAACAAAATGAGGCGCCACTTAGCTCTGTGCGCCCTCTTAAGTCGGTGTCAAGTAAAAAAAAACTATTCGAAAATTCCCTAATAGATGAATTGCTGCCTAAATAAATTTGGCAATACTTAAATATTATGATTTTGTATGTCACTAACTTGCTGTCTTTATTTCAATAATAGCTTATTTATTTATTTGTCTTATACTGGCGAATTAAATATTAATACGTATAAGGTGGAAAAATCTGAAACTGCGGTGATAATTTTTTCGTTGTCTAATTTGTTATTGGTAGGTATACAATTTTTCTATTCTTTTTGACACCATCTCCAAAATTATAAAATAATTAAAACATTAATTTATTATATATATTTACATTAAACGGAACAACCAATAAGTATTAAATTGTTGTATAAAACTTTAATATTTTACTTTTCAGTTAGCTTATCATATGTTACTTTTGTGTTTCTTGAATACGGTTTTTCTTTTTTTCTAAAGTGCATTATTTTTGAAGAACCATATGATCAGGATTTTGCTCCACGCTTCTGGTATTTCACCGGAGAGTATGATAGAATTGAATAGCCTCTGAAGAACTACAAGTATTGGCTTTCCGCCAGCTTTCAGAAGTCCCGCCGTTATTCCGTTCTCGCCCGGTGCTTTCTCTTTTTTAAGCCATATGAGAACCAAATAATTCACGTACAGATCTGTATGAGATCAAAGAGTCCGAGACATAAATTCGATCTTACTACCCGCGAAGTCTTAAGAAGTACGTAGCAGTTTTACAGTTCCACTATTCGTCAAACGTTTCCTAGTAAAATTCGTTTTATGTGGCAATTTTAACATTATTTTATAACTTAAGTGCAAATGAATTTATGCAGTAGTCAAAAGTACTAAAATATTAGAGGTTAAAATATGAAATTGTCGATTTGTAACAATTTTATTTAATCAAAATATTTACCCTTATTAACTATACATTGCTGCCATCTAATCTGAAGTTTACTTATGCGTTTGCGATAAAATTCTGGGGACCTAGATACTTTACTGCCTCCCGGGAAGAAAATTTTTTACCGCGTAGAAAGTTGTCCTAATCACGAAAAAAATGGTAGTCAGTTAGAGCATGGTGTGGCGAGTATGGAGGATGACGTATGGTTTCTAAATGCAGCTCCTGTAGAGTTACAACGGTTTCTCGGGCAGTGTGAGGTCTTGCGTTATCATTGAAGATCGATTCACAAGTCGTAGCTGTTTCATTGCCAGTTTTGCCATCATTGTTCGAAGTTCGGCACAGTAAACTTCTACTGTTATTAACAGTTACCATTACCTTTTTATTGGTAAGCTTTACTTTAGCGCACTGTTGTGGCGTTTAACCTGGGGTCAGTCATTTCTAGTTTACGTTTATCGTAAACAATCCACTTTTTGTCACATGTCACAATTCGATCCAATATTTCTTCATTTCTGTGCCGATTCAACAAGGCAATACAAGTTTCAACACGCGTTTCTTTCTGTAGATCAGTCAAATCATGAGGCAACCCATTTTTCATATTTTTTTATCTTACTGATTTGATGCAAATGAGTCAATACTGTAGGTAAGGTAACGTTAAACCATGCCACTAATTCCCGGGGAGTTTGATTAGGATCGACTCCCACCATCTCTTTTTATTCAGCGTTATTCACCTGTGTGGGTGGTTTTCTACGTGGTACATTCTTCAAGTCGAAGTTTCGCAAAAACGCACAGTGTGTTCATTAGCAGTCTCCTCTCCAAACGCAGCATTTATATTGTGAGCCGTTTCTTACATACAGTATACATACAAAGACATAATCAATGGAGAACCGATGTGTGGTAATGCGAAAGTGGAAGGATGTAGGAGCCGAGGAAGACCAAGACTAACCTACCATGACCAAATTGGTCGTGTTTTATCAGAAGATGATGTCAGAAACCTTACGAACCGGCGTGCATGAAAAGAACCATGAATGTTAAAGAAGCGAGTGAAGTTGACGAGTTCGGTGGCTCAGTTGTGAATGACGCGTCTTTGACACCAACGCTCGTGGGTTGGATTCCCACACAAGGCAAACATTTGTGTGCATGGATATGTCTGTTTGTCTTGGTCTGGATGTTTTAAGAGAGGTAGGGCGCATCAAAGCAGCCCGCCTGAGGAAGTACCTTCACCTCACAAAAAACCGCAGCCAAAAAACAACTTCCTAGAGGGTTGTTGTGTTCCTGCGTCTGAGTGAGGTCACCAGTAAGCTCCCAAGGAGTTGCTGTGTTAGAAGCAGAGGAGGGAGGAAATTAATATATCTGAAGTGTTAATAGGTTACGGTACCCGCTTTACATCAGGTGGGCCGTATGCTTGTATACCTCCCGACGTAGTATAGCAAACTGTTTTGGCGCCTCTATACGCCATCCAGTTCAATGGCTTGTGATACAATTGCTCGTGATTGGTTTTGTTAGCCACTAAAACCCAAATTAGAGTGAATAAAGATAAAATCTAAGATAAAGATAAAAAATCTCTATTTGCCTTTAGACCCTCACGGGCACTTAGACACCTCTTACATTTTCCATATTATATCTTATTAGTATTTTAAGTTTTTTTTTAATCTACCATTATTTCAAATGACTATTAGCGAAGAAGAAATGCCAAAAGAAACTTGCCAATATAGGTCTTTTTACCAAATCACCTTATACATATTACAATAAATATAATGTTATGAGTGTACATACAGTGATATCAAGTGGTACAATTAAAGTTATATTAATTCATATGCTGAATCATTTCCATACATATCTGTCAATATAAATTAAAAGTAAAAGTAATAAAAATGGAACGAAGATTCAATGAGTTGATTATTAGCACCACTCGAGTAAAAAAAATAACTTGAGAATTACGCAATTGGGAAAAACATTCACGATTATTAAATAAGCCATGTAGCGCTAATCTCGAATGAATGAAACAAGATTTATAGCCAATTTAGAAAAATAATTGCGTTCCCGAATTTTGGGAACCGGCTGCTCCATATTGATGAGCAGACGAGGTTCTCTTATAAATGCTATATTAGCTTGCCTTATACACACGCAGATACGAGCATTTTCTTAACTAATTTTCTCTTGTTGTTGAATGTTAACCGATTATGACGAGGTCGTTGACGCTGTGGTTGGTACTACAACATTGACAACGTTCGTGGGTTCGATTCCCATACAGGATTTGTCGAATCAAAATGCTGCATGGATACATTTAACGCGGCCGTGACGTACTCGTACCTACGTAAAAGTGATTCTCAACGCAAATGGTCGGTGTTGCTAGCGAAGTGGATATTTGGTGTTTCGCAACACTTAACACCTTCCTCCTCAAGAGCGAAATTATCTGATGATGAAGGCGGAGTCCTCGGCTTCGGAGGATTTCGAATCTTCCTATATATTAAGTAGGCGATGGCTGCGATTATCAGTATTATGATTGCGACATATATAGCCAAGGTCCAAGCACTAATTCTGTCGCTACATACTGTGAATGCTGCATCTGTAATTTGCCATGATATCTTTAATATCTGTCAGGTCGACTCCATGTAAATCTATCTGCTTTATTTCCTTTTGTATTTCTTGATGGGTGTCAGTTATTTGTACTGTTGGCTGCTTAAATATGATGAGAAGCATTTGTTTCCGCTGCTATACAGATGTTCAATTTCTCCGTTAAGGTACCACAATCTTTCCTTGGAGTCAAGATAAAAGTTACTTTTAAATTCATCTTCTTAATTGCGTCCTTGCAGTTTTCGGTTATGAAGATGTTATCTTCTGCATACAGCATCCAGTGGTTTTTCGTAATCTTCTGTATCTTATCTCTTTCTATTTTTAATTTGGGATCTGACGGCTTCGTGTGTATTTATCGTGTATCATCCATTATTTGTTCCATGCGGGTTTCGGATAGGTACATCACTATTTGTTCTTGTTGACAGAGGTATCTGTTTTCCTCGATCTGTTGGCAACAGTCAGCGTTTAAAAAACGTTCTCTGTTGCGAAGGTGCAACGGACAATTTACTTTTGCGATAGTGCCATCTAGTGACAATTGACGTAAACTAATTTCAAACTCGTACAGTAGGCCGATTCTAATAAAAACTGCAACTGCACTGCAGCGCGGCGTGTGTCAAAATGCGTACATTTTGACGTTTCGGTATTCTGTTAAGCGATCTGACAGCAGCGACGTTGCAGGAACGCTGCAGTAAATGACTCGCTATTCAATTAAAACCTGCACTGCACCTGCACGTTTCCTGCAATATAATCGTATTCTGATAAATTGTTTTGACATTTTGTACACCGGTGACAGAAGTTTTGAAGGAGTTTACTTGCAGTTTTGTTAACGTTACTCTTGAGAAACTTTTGCGGAGTGAAATTAATATCATTTGTTTTGTTTTGTGGAAATATATGATTAAGTAAAACTTCTTTTCAGAAATACCTCTATGCCGGTAATCCAGGGTAATGGGGCTTGAAACTAGAGGAGTCAATATTAAGTAAAAATCCAATTTATTAGATTTGAATATGAGAACACGACAGGTGTTAAGCAGTTCATTTGCAGGGTATGCACAGTTGCAGCGTAGTTGCAGTGCAGCAAACGCACAGTTCCAACGTAGTTGCAGTGCAGGAAATTTTAACAGAATACATCTATTGTCACTGCACTATTCCTGCACGACTCAAGTGACAGGCGTAAACGTGCAGTTGCAGTTATTTAGTAGAATTGGCCTACAGATCGAGACGGATGGCTCTCAAGAGGGGAGCCCTATATTCTGCAGTGGATGAATACGGGCTGTGAAATGATGATAATGAAATAGATTTTTGTTATCACAAGCTGTACGAGAAGGAGTCATGGTACAAAGTTATAGTACAGGTCGTTTCCATCATAGACACGACCTCATTCGATGTCTTAAGCGCGGTAATTTGATAACCGAGTCGATTCCACCGTAATAGGATCACACCGTCAAAGGATGGCGGTATCGCTTTTTGGATTCAATCTCGATATTAATATAATTTTCTTTGATAGAATAATACTATGTGTTATACGGATATAAGCCCCGCCACGGTGTGTGAGTACTAAACGATATAAATATGAATATTCCAACGATAGTAGGTAATCTATACAGATAAATAAAATTGGAGTGTCTGTTTGTAATATTAAAATAACCGCTTTTTACTAAATGCATATGGATATATACACGGTACATATACCAAAATGAATATTTTTACAATTTTTGACTGTCTGTCTGTTTGTTCCGGCTAATCTCTGAAACGGCTGGACCGATTTTGACGGGACTTTCACTGGCAGATAGCTGATATAATAAGGAGTAACTTAGGCTACATTTATTTTAGAAATTTTATTTATTTTTATTATTATAAATAAATAATAAAAAAAACTATTCCGCGCGGACGAAGTCGCGTGCACAGCTAGTAACTAATAATAGTAATTTATTTCGGACTTTGTATCCATATTCTTGTTAGTGACAATTTTACGGACTAATCTTAGTACAAAACAGTAAAATATAATCCCACCAAAAACATTCTGTAAAAAACTAGCCAAGTCTCGACGGAGCTGCTTGTTTATCTCTAAAAAGTAATGAAATCTAGACAAAGTCGTGCCACGTCTAAGGTTCCTTACTGCGATTTCTTTATTATTATAGTTAATGTTGTGTGACTTGGCCGTTGAAAATTCTTTATACGTTAGTGGGTACAAGTCAATTTTGTTTACACGTAATGTTATATCTGTTGTAACTACCTATGTTTATTAAGCGAGATAATAGCCCATACTGGTATTGGTAATTGGACGCTAGTGTCTCATTTTAGGATGTTGTTGATTGTGCAACACATGCATTCAGCATTGACAATGCTGACTTCTGCTCTCTTCTTTTTGGAGCGTCAAATCGACCACCGATCCAACATAAAATAGACGTACAGACGGACTTCTATCAATGATTAGAAGTCCGTCTGTACTGGAAATATTTTTTTATATTGTTTGTTTCAGGCTCGCCTATACGTAAGTATTATTGAAATCCGCAGCTTTATCAAGCCTACAATTGACTGGTTATTGAATCAACGTTTTCCAAGTGGCAATTTTCCATCGTCAATGGGTAGCGGTTCTGGCGACAGATTGGTGCAATGGTGTCATGGAGCACCTGGTTTTGTACCCTTCAACGGCCAAGTCACACAACATTAACTATAATAATAAAGAAATCGCAGTAAGGAACCTTAGACGTGGCACGACTTTGTCTAGATTTCATTACTTTTTAGAGATAAACAAGCAGCTCCGTCGAGACTTGGCTAGTTTTTTACAGAATGTTTTTGGTGGGATTTCACTTCTTTTTGTAGAAACGTGGACATATTGATTTATTTTATTAGATTTTCTTATTTGACACAGTTTTTTTCTCATAGTAGAAGGGGGCATTACCATATCTCTAATACAGCTGAGACCAGCTGAAGGTTCTTCATTAGATACTTCAGACCTTCGATTTTTGACATCAAATGAAGCGGCCCACCAAGTTGAACATTTTTTGTAAAGGCGGTATGTCGCTATCTCTAATAGTTTGGTTGGGCTCTTGTGTTTTCTAATCAGGGTCACCAGGTACTCCAGATCTTCGATTATCCTAGTTTTTATAGTTTTCCCTTTATGTGGCCATTAAACCCTAACTCTGTACCAAATTTCAGCTCTCTGAGTTTATGGGAAGTACTAGTTCTATTTTGATGATCATGAGTGAGTGTCATAAATGCGAAACTTTGCTTTCGCTTAACTTCGGAACTAAATGACCTACAGACTTGAAATTTTGGATTTTAAGTATGTGATTATAGCTTACTGGATGACGAAAATTTCTGCGTTCTGGTCTTATCCAGAGGTTCTCAAATAGGGGCCTGAAAATGCGGCGAAATGGTTCCAGTAAAGGATGGTACAGCAGTATTTGCTTCGCGCTCGACTTGGCGGGGGCACTGCCGTGCCCCCTGATAAACTTCACACGCAGCATTCATTTCGCGGCACGGTTTGACGGGGCCACATGTATGGACATCCAGTGTTTGTGCCACAGTCCTTACAATGCTGTTGGGGTTGCCACGGACCCGCGTCCAGATGGGATGCAATTCCTTTGCGCATTATGCAGTCTTCTGTGCGGTCTTCCGCGAATATTTCTGAGGCGCTGCAGTTTCCCGTCAGCCCCATCAGCGACTGTTATATTGGACGTGCAGGACGCTGTAAGCTTTTATAGTACATGCAATTTCATCCAACCTGCTTTGTGTGCTTCCGCCACCAATTAGTTCATGCGGCCTAGCGCCGGCCGGTAGCTTGTAGCATTGTAGCATGTTATTCTTACGATTAACGTCTACAACGCCTGATGATGCCTCGTGGAGAGGCGAAACACGTGTCGCAGCGACAACCAGGCCAGCCGTGGCAGCGACGGTGGTGGTGGGGGCATGCGGATTCTGTTCCAGATGGCGGACGACCGCAGCAGCCGAGGCAGAGACTGCCAGAGCAGCCATGGCAGCGTCGGCATGTACCACGCACTAACAGTAGTGGGTGGGTGCCGGCCGGCGCTAGGCCGCATGAACTAATTAGTAGCGGAAGCACACAAAGCAGGTTGGATCAAATTGCATGTAAATTTGACTTTCGCAAAATAACGCCTGAATCTATTAACTATTTTATAGTACAGCCGACAGGCTGCAAGTGTAAAAGGACTGGTATGGTGGTGGTAGTAGAATGACTGGTGGACTTAAATAATCCCACTTTCACATCTTTATTACACTTTTAAAACCTGCAGATTAACATACTACTTCTTACTGCCAGCGCCCTACGCTCACTCCCCACGTCTAGTTTATCACTCTGGTCTGCAGTAACCCAGTGGCCCAGGTAAATACCTGGCCGCATTAAATTCCGACATTATCTTTAATAAAGTACCTTTAATTGTGACCGGCGGTATTGTAGAGGTACCTGCTCTAAATACCTGTAACTCACTTTTATCAACGTTATACCAACCTTGGCATTGCTGAGCTCATCAATCAGCCGGTTCACATGTAAACTAAAGAGCCTGGGTGAGGTCAAGCCCCCCTGTCTAATCCCGCACTCCAGACTATATGGTCCGGATAGTGAGCTCGCCCACCTAATCATATTGTCCTGGTGACAATACCAATATTTAAGTAATTCAATGAGTTCTCCAGGTAGTGTCGTTTCCATGTACAGATTTTCCCATAGCTTACTATAAGACACCATATTGAAGACTTTGGAGAGATTAAGAGAACACGTATAAATGGGTGTCTTCCTGTCGTGATAGTACCGGACAGTATGTTTGAGGCACAGCACTGTAGATTCCGTGGATAGTCCTGCTCTAAATCCAAATTGTGCGTCCTGCAGCGTTAGATGTTTATCAAGTTGTTTATCAATCATACTATCCAGCACTTTAGCTAATATTGTTGCCAATGATATAGGTCTGTAGTTTTTTAAATCTGACGCATCTCTACGGTTCTTTAATATAGGTACCACTAGAGTCTTCATCATCGCTTCAGACAAAATAATAATACGAGTGACTGACGCAAAGACTATAGACTACTGCCAACACCCTAGGCAAGTGCACCCCAGCATGTTGCAAATGTTCAAGACTGAGTGAATCACGCCCTGGTGATTTCCTGTGCGTCATGCTCCTCACTATGGTCGATATCTCCTAAGTAGTGAAACTCATTAGGTATCCCACAGGAGGTCGCTCGAGCGGTATTGTCTCCCCCTGTGTTCCCAGTGGCGAATCAACTTTAAAGTGGTTTTTGAACAGCATCAGAATTTTTTGCAGGCTCACTAACACCTTCCACTCTCGTGGGCAAGTTCGACCTATGATTCAATTTACTGGTCTGTTGCCAGAAATTACCAAATTGTTTGTTAGAACGGTGAGTTGCTATGATGTTTAACTTTAATTTCCTCTTAAAAGCAGCGACATATCAAAAGGTAGACAAGTTATACACCAACATTATTATATTTTAAAAGAGCGCAAGTACTACTTATCTACGTACAGTTATTTATTATGACTCTTTGCTCTAATAAAGAGACATATGAGAGGGCATATTCATGTGACGAAATACGTATAGCCGCGACGCAAGAGCGTGCCCAGGTGAATGCGAGTAGGGCAATTAGGCTTGCAATACATATTTGTTATGATGACTTATTAATTATGTAACAAACAGAAATTCGACTTTTAATTTTCACCATACGTCCTATAGACGTAATACACATCTCATTCGCTTCTTTAATATTGAAAACTTTTTTTATGCACGATAATATATCAAATAGTGTAAATTATAATTCGGGGGCACGTTAAGCCGTCGGTCCCGGCTGTTGTCGATAGATGACAGTCGTTAAGCTAAGTCAGTGGCACTCGGGCGGCTTAAAAACGCTGGCCTCTGTCAATCCGCATCTGAGCAGCACGGTGGAGTATGCTCTGAACCCCTTCGGTTGAAGGGAGACCCGTATCACTGCAGTGGGATGAGTAAGGGTTGATGTGGTAATAGATTCAGGTATTATTTTGCTAAAGTCAAATTAACATGCAATTTGATCTAACCAAAGCAGCTTCATGGTTATGCCGTCGCTGCTGTGTTTGCTCCCCTCATTTCTGATTCGGCTGCTGCGATCATTCCCGCGATTGTCCGCCATCTGGAACATGAGCTGCATGCAGCCACCACCATTGCTGCCATGACTGTCTTAGTCGTCTCTACGACACGTGGTTCGTCTCTCCGCGAGGCATCCTCAAGCGCTGTACATGTTAGTAGTTAGAATAACATTCTACAAGTCTTATAGCAAGTCATGTAGATGTTAGTAGTTAGTATAACATTCTACAAGCCTTGTAGCATGTGATGATGTAGATGTTAGTAGTTAGTATAAAATTCTACAAGTCTTGTAGCATGTTATGTAGATGTTAGTAGTTAGACTAACATGCTACAAGTGATTCTAATTCTAACGATTATTCTGAGGAGCCGGGTTTAGACTTTAAATCTCATAGTAAGTTACTTACACATCTAATTTTTAAATTGAAAAGGAGGTACTGCTCAAATCAAGTTCCAACAAGCAATGTTTGCGGAATATCTCAGCCCACTAAACCTTAATTCACGCAGCCTTATGTTTGATTAAGCATCTGCAAAGTTTCTTCACTAACTCCACTTCTTAAAAGTTCCCAAGTTGCACCAACTTAGGGAAAACTTGTAGTTATTGTACTCTCGGGTAAGAATCCGGTATCTGTATTTGACAGTCATTAATTAGGTACCGTCAAATAAAGCAATCATAAAATTATTTAAATCGTGTGAAAGAATAAATTAAATTATTTTTTTAATAGATTCAGGCGTTATTTCGCAAAAGTCAAGTTTAAATGCAATTTGATATGACCTGCGGTAGTAACGGTAGTGGGTGTGTGCCGGCCGGCGCTAGTTTGCATGAACTAATTGGTGGCAGAAGAACACAAAGCAGGTTAGATCAAATTGCATTAAATTATATACCTTGCACGAGTGTTATATATCGATATATGTATACATATATATATATATATATATATATATATATATATATATATATATATGTATACATATATATATATATATATATATATATATATATATATATATATAATAGAAACGGAGACACAAAGTCACTTAGGGCATAAAATACATGAAAGAATTAACCGATGAAACCGACATTGCATAGTAAATCAATTCACCGCTACGGGAAAACATCGTTAGGAAACCCGCGTGTCCAAGATTTATTTCGAAATACGCGTGACCTAACTTAAAAGGCTGGATTTCCCGGGTTGTGAAGGTCTGACGCCAGGCGAGCCACATAAAAACCAGTTGAGAATGCGCAAGCTTGCATTGCTAGAGGAACACCTGGCTCGTCAATTATACAATTCAAAATTAAAAAAAAAAAATTGTCGGCCATTTTACCATGTTCCTTAAGAGATAGGAATTCTACTTTTTTATGCTGAATCCGAATCTGAAGTCAAAATTCGAATATTCGTAAAAAACGCACACACAGACAAACGCACGGACAAACATATAGATTTCATATAGGAACGGTGTTCCTGATCAGTATCTTGGGCAAATTCCTAAGCGTAGGTAGCGAACCCTGTTCTTGAGTTTATAGCGTTCCTCTGGCAATGCAAGCTTGCGCATTCTCAACTGGTTTTACTATAGAAACAACTTGTCATTGGGCCTCCATGTTATTTCCTTCATGGTACACACCAATATTGTCCATTATTTCATTGTATTTGATAAAAGTTTATGTGTGACTTACACGATGTTGAGTCTAGTCTAGATATTCATAGTGACATCAATCTAGATTCATTTAAGCAATGTACACAGAGCGGCAAGTCATGATAGACACTTGCCCCACCATTTTTATGTCAGAACGGTATCAGTCTAGCTTGAGGTGTCGCTGTGTGTACATCTTAAGAGAGCAGTTTACTGGCTACTATTAATTTAAAAGTAGCTATGTAATTTGATATAATGATATAGGCTTTGTGTGCTTCCGCCACCAATTAGTCCGTGAGAACTAGCGCCCCCATCATGCATCATGCCGTCGCTGCCCTGGTCGTCTCTGCGACACGTGTTTCGCCTCTCAACGAAGTATCCTCAGGCATGCGGTTCTTGTTCCAGATGGTGGACAATCGCGGGGACGAGCGCAGCAGCCGAGGCGCAGATGGCAAGATGCATCTACTAATAGTAGTGTGTGGATGCCGACCGGCGGTAGTTCGCATGAACTATAGTGGCGGAAGCACACTAAGCCGGTTAGATCAAATTGGGTGTAAATTTAACATTCACATTGGGTGAAAAATGACCCCTGAATATATTAACTATTTAAAAGTAGCTTCTTAGTAGTAGTAAGTAGTTAGCTCTTCTTGATTTGTATGTTACATGCCCCGTGCACTGCTCGCGCGAGCTGTTGACATATCGCGTTGTTTATGAATACAATTGAGGACATTTTTTTATACGACCCCTCCTTTTGAAACCTGCGTATGGTCCAAGTAGAAATGAAATATCGAATTTCATTTTATTTTCGCTTATACTATTATTTTTTAGATTTATCGAGGTAGGCTAATTAAGCCCGAGGATCTGGCGAAGATACTGATTTTGTGATGGAGCGATTTCCCCTCAGATCTTCACAAATCAGAGGGAAAACCAGATCTGTAAACTGCTTACAAGTTTTTATTAGTGGACGAGATTGTAAATCTTGGAAGCGCTTTTAGCAGCAACGAGAGATAAACCGCTGATGTGGAGAAATGAGTGAGTGCAGGGAGTAACGTGAATGGAGCGTTGGGTAAACTTCTAGGCAGCCGAAATCTAAGCCAGAAGGCACAGCTCGCTGCATACAACGCGGTGCTAATCAAAACGCTAACTTATGGAAGTGAGAGCTGGGTATGGCAGAGAGAGCATGAAAGTAGAATAAATGCGGTCGAGATGAGAGCATTGCGCAAAATT
This sequence comes from Pyralis farinalis, assembly GCA_947507595.1. Taxonomy (NCBI): domain Eukaryota; kingdom Metazoa; phylum Arthropoda; class Insecta; order Lepidoptera; family Pyralidae; genus Pyralis; species Pyralis farinalis. The sequence continues at coordinate 5,308,135 of OX382282.1, read as the reverse complement.
TGTGGCATAACGCTTGCTGACTGCGTTCGTAATGACGACGTAAGAGAGTTGGTGTGAAAGAGAGGGTCGGTGTTAGGATAAGAAAAGGCATGATCCGTTGGTTCGAACATGTAGAAAGGATGCAGGATGAAAGAATGACGAAACAGATATACAATGCGAAAGTGGAAGGATGTAGGAGCCGAAGAAGACCAAGACTAACTTACCATGACCAAATTGGTCGTGTTTTATCAGAAGGTGATGTCAGGAGGCCCAGGAAATGCGGGAAAAGAGCTATGAATGTTAGAGAAGCTAGTGAAATGTGTAAGGACAGCGTCTTATGGCGCTCGGTTCTCTCTGCCTACACCACAAAGGTCCTGGGGTGAAGATATACATACATACATATGCATACTTTTTAAATATTGAATGGGTTTTTTATACAACGTCGGGAGGCATTTAAGTATACGGCCCACAGGATGTAACACAGTTACCGTAGCTTATGAACGCTAGCAATACATTAAGTATTACGCGCACGATGCCAACTCTGCTGCAAACACAGCAACTCCGTAGGAGCTTACTGGTGACCTCTCACACGCAGGAACACAACAACCCTCCAGGGAGTTGTTATTTAGCTCTGGTTTTCTGTGAGGTGGACATACTTACCCAGACGAAATGCTTTGATGCGCTCTCTTGAAAAAATATTTAAACAAGCAATTCTTGTATATATATAAATGTATTTCGAGTATCATTGAAACGGCTGTAACGGACTTAGATCGAATTTTGTTTTTAGATAAGGTTTTGCTATTTGAATTCCTCCATGTGAGTGAGGACCATATACTTGTATGTCTCTCGACGTTGCAAAAAAAAAAAAATTGGTCCCTATCTCATGCGGTCACATTGCCCCCTGTTCGAGGCATTCTATTTTTGTCTATAACTTAAACGAAAATTCAATAAAAAAAAACTCCGAGCAAAGCTCGGTCGCCCCGGCACAGTTTTTTTTTACCATCATCATAATCATTAGCTTGTAGCTACTCGCTGCTTGATTCGGATTTACCCTAATTCTTAGTGCCATATGCGACCTTCCGCTTTCTGCATCCGTCTACTGCCGGTTCCTGTTGCGTTTGTACGTAAAAAAAAGTCCATGTTGTTGAATTTTTCATTCATTCCATTCATCTGTTGACCAGTGCAATGGTGAAGACTTGACTCTGCACTGTGAAATTGTGAAATATGATGAGCCCGCTGGTGAAGGCTAGCTAGCAGTGGCTGCTTCAGCGTCGAGGCGGATATGTGTTCTCTTCTGTAATTATTAATTGCTCGGCGGTCAAGGGAAATATCGTGTAGGGACTCGTCTAAGGAATTATATTTCGAAAGACGTGTTACCTAACCTAAGAATTGTCAGATTTTCCCCCTGGGTTGTGAAAGTCTGACAGCAGTCGATCCACGTGAACCTCCACCTCACAGAAAAACGCAGACAAATAGCGACTTCCTAGAGGGTTATTGTGTTTGGTCGAGTAACTGTGGTAATCAATCATAAATTGTCAAAATTAGGATTTTCACCAAATCTTTGAGTATAGAGCATAGGTAGCGAATTACACGTATCCTAATGGTTTAGAAAACGGAATAACGCTAGCGTGAGGAGCATACTCCTGGAACAATGCAGTACCACCCACCCACCCAGTGATTTGTCAAACGATGGAGTTTGAAAAAAAAAAATTTGTAAAGTCAAATTTACAAGCAATTTGATCTAACCTGCTAGGTGTGACTAGCGCCGGCGGGCACCCATCCAATACTGTTAGTAGATGCAACATGCCGTCGCTGTCATGGTTGCTCCGGTAATTTCTGCCTCTGCTGCTGTGGTCCTCGCAATTGCCCGCCATCTGGAACAGAACTCGCATTCACCCGTCACCGTTGCTGCCATGACTGCCGGGGCAATCCGCATGAACTAATTGGTGGCGGACGCACACAAAGCAGGTTAGATCAAATTGCTTGTAAATTTGACTTTCGCAAAATAACGCCTGTATCTATTAGCCATGAAAGAATATTGTTCCGCCTTTTTAAAAAGTAGAACAGTTTATCACTTGTACCACACGCAAATTTACGATTATTGATGTACAGCTATTTGTTGGCGCCTTTCGCCACGGTATAAGCTTTGTCATAATTTTACTGGTATATGGCCCTCGAAATGATAAGAAAAAGCTGACCTGCTAACATATGTTGGCTTAAAAAAGTACAATGCGATACGCGGACTTAAAATAAGTTATTATGTACTAATTTATGTTATTGCCACCTAGTTGCGCACACGTGTGCGATATACCGTTTTTCATTACAGATATGAGAAAACGAATATTTATCTTTATAAATATTTATCTATCTTAAAATGTCCCTTACTGTTAGTAGAGAGAAGTTCTACATATCTTATGTGGTTACTGTAGCCTGTAGCTTACAACGCTGCACGCGGAGAGGTCTAGCTAACACGACTATTCCTTGGGAGCTTAGTAGTGACGTCACTCACATGCAGGAACACAACAAACCTCTAGTTTAGCTGCGGTTTTCTGTGAGTTGGAGGTACTTTCCCAGTCTGGTTGCTTATTCACCTCTCTTAATTTAACGAGTGTCATCAAGCCTCAATGACTGGCATTTAAGGCTTCTCATGCTTGTGGAGGAGCTTGAGTCGACTAGACCCATCCACTGATAGGGTGCGGTCGATAGTGCTTAACTTATGCATTTAGATTGACGCAGACAACGATGCCATCGAGCTCAGAAAAATCTTCTTCAAATGTACTCGTATTAATTTTATTTTAAAAGAAAACCTCACCAGAAAATTTAATAAAAAAGTGCCTATTCGTAATTGAATTGGACATGTTTAAAAAGAAAACAATGGGATGGGAATTTTCAGTCGGAATGATGACGTGGTCGTGAATTTTCATTTGATGTTGAAACATTTGTAGAATCTGAATTTAACAGTTTCAATCAATTACATTGTTTTGTTTCGTTCGATAAAATATTTTTTAGGGTTCCGTACCCAAAGGGTAAAACGGAACCCTATTACTGAGACTCCGCTGTCCGTCCGTCCGTCCGTCCGTCTGTCCCCAGGCTGTATCTCATGAACCGTGACAGTTAGACAGTTGAAATGTTCACAGATGATGTATTTCTGTTGCCACTATAACAACAAATACTAAAAAATAGAATAAAATAAATATTTAATGGGGCTCCCATACAACAAACGTGATTTTTGCTCGTTTTTGCTCGATATTGATAACGGCAACAGGTAGACGCTTGAAATATTCACAGAATATTTTGTTATATATTCACTTTAAGAATAAGTAATTAAATTAAAATAAAACAAATATTTAAGGGGGGCTTCCATACAACAAACGTGATTTTTTTGAGGTTTTTAAAGATATAAGAAGGTACGGAACCCTTCGTGCGCGAGTCCGACTCGCACTTGGGCGATTTTTAAAGTAATGAAATCACCTAACCTAAATGGTTGCAACAGTAGGGGCATCCCTGTGCGTTGCCATTTAAATGCGACCCAAATAATTACCACCATTAACGAGCCACGTCGTTGACTTTCGTGATTGTTGGTAGTACGTTTAATTTTGTCAAATTGCTGGTTGACATGCGATATCCGGAATAGAATAAGAGAAGTAGGGCACATGTAAGCCACACGATTAAGGAAGGACTTCCTTGACGGATTGATCAGCTTAGTTGGGGCTGTGGTTAGTAAAGCTATTTTCTAATACTAGTGGGTTCCAAACTCATACAGGACATACAATTGTGTACGTGAACATGTCTATTTGCCTTGGTTTCACTGTTTTATAAGAGAAGTAGGGCGCATCAAAGCTTGCCTAGGAAAGCACTTCCACCCCACAGAGAACCGCATTTAATGACGTTAGAAATAGAGTTGGACTGAAAGAGAGCGTCGTTGTTAAAATAAGTAAATGCTTCGTTGGTTAGGACATATATATTGCAGGAAGAAAGAATTATGAAACAGATTTATGACGCAAAAGTGGAAGGATGCAGGAGCCGAAGAATGTCAAGACTCACGTACCATGACAAAACTGATCGTGTTCTATCAGAAGGTGATGTCAGGAGCCTTAGAAACTGGTGATCATGCATGAGAAGAGCAATGAATGTTAAAGAAGCGATGAGGTAAGGATCGAGTCAAGTGGCGCTCGTTTCTCACTGCTTACCCCTACAAGGGATTTGGCGTGAAGTTATTCATACTGTCTGCGAACTGTGTACATGAAAACGAAAGCACGAATTTAGTGGTACATGCCGACACCAGTGTTTGAACAAAGGGTCTGACGGCCAAGAACCTGGTTCTTTATAATACTAAGCTATTACTGCTAAATGATCATTATAATACTAAGCTATTACTGCTAAATGATCATTTTCCATCCTAGTTGCATAAAATTATAATAGTAAACCACAGTAGTTTCGTAAGAATAGTTGTAAAGTCAATAGTGCAGTGATATTATTTCACAAGCCAACACTTCATACCTTAAAGAATTCTGAAAGCTTTAAGCGCTTCACCGGTTCTATATCAGCTTTCAAACAGACAGTTCGTTGTCGTAGTAACCACAGAGTGACATAGTGTTAAGAGAGACACGGCAGTAGATAAGGCCAAGTTTTAACATTTTGTTTTAAATGAACTGGCAACTGTCGGCTTATGTACCATTTATATTTGAAAAATAAAAAAGTAATTAAAGAAATAAAACCACGACTGCGGTACGGAGACGCTCAAAATTTATTTATACACTGAAAAGCAAGAAATAAGGGATTTATCCGAAACTAATCGAGGTAGATATACATACATACAGGTTAACACACATAACGTTCCTTTTTGGCTTCGCCGCAGTCGGGTATTAATGTTATGAGTTATTATTATGAGAATCTTTCTAAATAATGTTAATTTCAAGTGTTGCTTTAGATAACTAATAAACATACATACCTTGACAAAGGCAAGTAGATATATTCATGGGCATAAATATTTTTCTTACGTAAAAATCGAACCGACGTGTTAAAATAGCCACTGTTAACCACTCGATCATCGGTCTCGTCAAAACATTAAAAACATTTCTTAATTACACGTTTTAACAATCCGAAAATGAAATTACCACAAGTACAAAAATATAGGTTCTTTTTATCCCCGAGGGGAAAGGCAAAGGGATCTAGCCCATACAGCCAAGTCTTCGGTTTAGAACCATTTCAAAATCTTAATTCTATGTTCCAGCTTCAGGAACTGTGCTAAAAAAATATTTGGGAAGGGTACCTAGACCCAATCAACCCAATTTAAATACCACCCGTAAAACGATAGTTATTTTTACAAGGTTTTCTTGATGAACTTGTTCACGTCTCCCAAAAAGTGCATAAATGTGTTATATTTGAGTTTTTTCATTACTGTATAATTTCACTAGCACTTATGTTACAAAATACTATCAAAATTGTCACACAAAACTATTTTTATACTGAATTGTAAAAATTTCAAGTAAAACAACAATGTCACTCGTCAAAAGAGCGGGAAGAAGTCCTACAAAAATATAAAGTATGTAGTGTTGCATTCCCTTTTATTAAACTGACTCATTATCACAATTACGCCGGAAATTCTACTAAAAACCTGCAGCTGCACGTTTACGCTTGTCATTTGAGTCGTGCTTCCGAGTAGTGCAGTGCCAATAAATGTATTCTATATTGTCTACACTACATCGGTCGCGCAAGGGCAACTATGTTGCTTCTGCGAACAGCGCGTATCCTGCAAATGAACTACTTGCTTACCGTTATGTTACTATATTTCAGTCTTCTTCTATTAAATGTTGACTCCGAAAGTTTCAAACCCAATTGCCTTTGTTTGCTGGCGTGGAGGTATTTCAAATTGAAAAGAGGAAGCTTCTTAATCATATATTTCCACAAACATATCCCAAAACAAAACAAATATAAATCATATCTTCTTAGTATTAATTTCACTTCGCAAAAGTTGCGTAACACTAACGTTAGCAAAACTGCAAATAAACTAATTTAAAACTTATGTCAATGCTATACAAATGTCAAAACAATTTATTAGAATACGGTTATATTGCAGGAAAAGTGTAGAGAAGCAGTGAAGGTATTTTAATAGAATAGTGAGTCATTTAGTGCAGCGCTGCTGTAACGTCGCTGCTTTTAGATCGCTAACGGAATAAGGAAACGTTAAAACAACTCCGCTGCAACTGTGCATATCTCTCAATTGAACTACACCTGTCATGTTACCACATTTCAGTCTACAAATTTAACTTTTACTAAATGTTGACTTCGGAAGTTTGGAGTCCGATTGCCCTTGGTTGCTGGAGGTATTTGAAATTGAAAAGAGAAAGCCTCATAATAATATACTTCCACATATTAATTTCACTTCGCAAAAGATACTTACTAATGACTTACCTTAGCAAAACTGAAAATATACTTTTTTAAAACTTCCGTTATATTATAAAATTGTCCAAATGTCAAAATAATTTATCAGATCATAATTATATTGCAGGAAACATGGAGCTGCAGTCAAAGTTTCGTAACAGAATCACGAGTCATTTATTGCAACGCTGCTGCAACGTAGCTGCTGTCAGATCGCTTAATAGAATGACGAAACGTCACAATATGTACGCATTTTGATATACGCCGCTTGCACTGCTGAGCAGTTGCAGTTGCAGTTTTTTAGTAGAATTTACCAATAAAAGTAATAATAGTATTACCGTTAATACTGTGCTAACACGTGAAACGTTCCTTGTTTTCGTTTGCTGAACAGTTTCCATCGCAGTGCGCTCGAATATAAGTTTACAGTTTATGTAACATTAACCCTCATAACAAAGTTATGCTTAAGTACGCTGCGAACGAAAGTGTTAAAGCACGAAACGGTTTTAAGCTGCAAATCCGCTTAAGGTTCCTATATCGATTTCTTACTAATTTTGTCGTAGCTCCAATTTCGCCTCAATAAATAAGACGAGCTCGGTAGTTGAGTAGTTAGTAATACTACTTTAACACCGTTGTATATAAAGAATATATACGGCCCTTCCTGGCGTATTTTTGAAGTAAAACTTCTTTACGCGCGCTTGACTTGGGGAGTAAGCTTGTGAATGCGTGATGAGAGCGTTACGAAAAGTGTGACCGGGCGAGGCGAACGGAACTTGAGAGGGAGATATTAGTTAGTGAAGATAGAAAGAGAGAGAGTTACGTTTCGTATATTACTGTAGGGGCAAGAGAGAGAGGTGCGAGCATACATTTTCTTTCTCTCTTTCCCTCATTGCGAGTTAAGTTTCGTACTCGTATATCTAAGACACAGTGCAGGCTTATTTATTGTCTGTATCATACTATGGAGCTAAAGAAGTTTTACTTCAGTCATGTGGTCTAAAGCACTTTCGTTGTTTTTTGTGTACTTGTACAAAATTTTTGGAAAAAAATGTGCACACAAATATTTGTTCCATATGGGAATCGAACTCACGGGCGCCGGTGTCAAAGTAACATCACTGACACTTCGACACCGAGCTCGTCACACACACGAATGCAATGGAATGGTCATTTTCGAACGTACTATGTTCGTAGGTTGCAGTGGATGGAATCACATATATTTTCATACAAAGGGAGGCTAAGTCATAGTGCGTAGCGTGACTTAATCATATTTAATTTGGAATCGGTTCTCCTCGTCATCCTTGGCCAGGTACCTTTCGTTGAGTCATCTGCTTGGATCTTATTCTCCTCACTGTTGAATGCCAAGTCAGATCTTCCTTGCCTCTTTGGACCGGTATTAAAGTTTAGGACTATTTTGGCACGAGGTTCTCTAGTCATCTAGTCATCTCATAACGTGATTATACCCACCTTAGTCATACCTCGACGAGCTTGTCTTCGATAGGGCTAATCTTAAAGCTTCCAAGAAGGTACCACACAATTAGTCATAATTTTGATTATTGTCATAAATGGCCACAATAAGTAACAATGAAGATTTTAGTTACTTGTACATAGATAATAAATACAAGATATGTTGCAAAATATATAAATATGGTTCTACAGTGCCAGTATAGAGCGTTTTTTGGAATTGATCTTAAATTCAGCGTTGTTAATAAAGTCGCGTAACAATACTGAGCCACCCTTCAGTATTGTAAAAATACCGACTCTGCTACAAACTGTGTGTACTGAAGTCACTACAGAAGACTGGAGAAAAGTCGTAGAGAAAATAAAGAAAATAACTTTACCAGATTTTGAACGAGATGTGAAAATAGACAAAATTGAATATCCCTGAGAGGACACCAGTGATGACAATGACAATACTAGTTATAGTTCTGATAGTTCAACTGAATAACTGCTATTTTTTTGTTAAATTATATACTTGTCATATGTCATATGTTCTCTATATTTACGATAGAAAATAATAATGAGACAGGGATTTGACATTATTCATTAGCTCATTGATTTGCTTACAATTCACATATGTTTGAAATCTGTATCGATTAATTTGCTTTCATCGATGTTTTTAAGGAAGCTAAGACTGACAGATGTGATCTAATAAATTGACCCTAATGTAATATCTGCCGAGAGCTGCTCACGGTAGGAACAGAACATATACTACGAGTACATTACATGAATCTTCTAGAATTCTATAGATATAAATATTCACATGACTATTAAATAGCCTAGATAGTTGAGGAACATGTTCACTAAATATAATAGGAGAAAAAACAATCTTGTTAAAAATAATTGACAATAGAAATATAATGAGACATTTATTTCGTCACGATGATTTCAAAAGAAACATAATTGAATGAAAGACAAAAGGAAAAGGGGGCCAGGAAGACCAAGACATAGTTACATGAATATAAGGAAAGTTTTTAGATATATTTTACAATCTCGGTAGCGCAGTGGTAAAATGCGATGTTACATTGCTTTGAGACCAACGCTCGTGGGTTCAATTTCTATACAGGACAAACATTTGTGTGCATGAACATGTCTGTTTGTCTTGGTCTAGATATTTAAGAGAGGTAAGGCATATCAAAGCAGCCCGTCTGGGGAAGTATCTCTACCTCACAAAAAACTGCAGCCAAGTAGTTGTTACTGTACATGGAGGGATGTTTTGTTCCTGCGTGTGAGTGAGGATACTAGTGAGCTCCGAAGGAGTTGCTGTGTTAGCAGCAGAGGTGGCATCGCGATACATAATGTATTGCAAGCGAAGGCTACGCTTTACATTAGGTGGAACGTATGGACCGTATGCCTCCCGAGGTTGTATAAAAATATTAAATAGAGAAGTTTTTTATATTTTTTATGTAATTTAGGATATGATTTTAATTGTAATTGCCGTGTTGTGGGGCTGGATGAAACTAGTTTCATTTTGGAAGGTGGTACATATAATTTGATTAAATACCTATTACTTTCTCTTGGCGTGTAAAGTTTACTCACAAACGTTTTAGAACAACGCAAGAACTTGGCCAATCAACTTCACATTGGTTTTAGTGGGATCACATTTAACTTGACATTTATCTGCTTCCAGAAACTGAAAAGTCTACGGCTCACTTGAGGCAATTTAAAAAGTTCTAATGCTGGATTTAAATTGTACTTTTGCCCTACTTGGTGAAATCTAAGACGAAATAACCAACATCATCATTTCAGGCCTTATTCGTCCACTGCTGGACATAGAGCTCCCCGTCCAGAGATCCAGCTCGTTCCTGAGCCACCTGCATCCATCGATGGTTATATTACGAAAAATAGCCAATCGATAGACTAACTAAAGAAAGGATTGATTTTCTTCTGCGTTGTGGAGATATACCGGCATTTGTACCTGCGACAGAACGAATATGTATATTTATTAAGGGTGAGAGTATGTTTGTGTGTGCATACCAATGTACCTATTTATCTTCAAACGGCTTGAGTAGAGATGGGAGACGGATGGGAAAATATAGGAAAGGTAAAATTATGAAGAAATGTAAATATTAGAAAATATCAAATAAAACAACGATTGGATATATGATTCGTATAAATTAGTCAATTGCCACGATTATATTTGTATAAATGGCCGAACACAGTTGTGAAAAACTGAGATATGAAAAATTAATTTGTTATAAAAATAAAATACAGTTTTTAAAAATGCATAATAAAAATCTTTGAAAGAATTTTGAAAGTTGGTAAATTAAATCACTGATTTCGAAACAAAAGAAAAGAATTTTAAATGGTAACGCAGAATATGAACATTATAAACAACAGTAAACAGTAAGTAAATAATCTGCACGAAAATATTTAAATTTACTAAAACCTTCCCTTATTATTTACTACACACAATCTCACTTTGGTTCTTTCAAAATATATAATATATTTTTTTATATTATTCTGAACAGTATGTAAATAATCAACTCTAATATGTTAATATATTTCTAAATAATTTTTATTCTTCATCACTACTACTGACTTTTAAGTAGTTTATGTCACTCTCCGGGACTCTTCGACTGAGACGTAAAAACGGAAAAACAAACAAACAAACATTTCAAATATTAGTTAAAAATTAAAGAAGATTAAGATTTAACGGTGGTATGTAATTGTATTATATATACTATACGTATTTATTTATTTATTGTATTATACGCTTTATATATATATTAAAGTAGTGTTTTAAATTGATATGATCTAATCAGATAATATTTACCCGTTAAAAAATGGGTAATTATTTTTTTAACCTATTTTTACCTACCCATTTTTTACCCACCCGCCCATATCTAATTAGGAAACGGGATAACGCGAAGAAGAAGACGAGGAAGTAACCAGTTGCCGCAGCCTATGGGCACATGCAATACGAGGGGCATTACTCACGAATTGCCGACCTTGTAAAAAAAATGTGTTTAGTCGGAATCACACAAAGTAGGTTATATCAAATTGCATGAAAAATCTTTTCACACCATTTTTGCTACTGTGTTTGTGAACTACCACTACTACATCAATCCTAAACCCATTACAGTGATACGGATCCCCCTTCAATCGAAGGGGTTCAGAGTATACTGGAGTACCACACTGCTCAACAGCGGATTGGCGGGGGTCTATCTATCTATCTATAACTTCACGCCAAATCCCTTGCGGGGTAGGCAGAGAGAACCGAGCGCCATGTGACTCGATCCTTAAATATCTCACTCGCTTCTTTAACATTCATTGCTCTTCTCATGCACGCTCGCCGGTTTCTAGGGCTCCTGACATCACCTGCTGATAGAACACGACCAATTTAGTCATGGTAGGTAAGTCTTGGCCTTCCCCGGCTCCTACATCCTTCTACTTTTGCATTGTATATCTGCTTCGTCATTCATTCTATATGTCCGAACCATCGGAGCATGCCTCTTCTTATTTTAACACCGACGCTCACTTTCAGACCAACTCTGTTTCTAACATCATCATTGCGAATACGGTCTACAAGCCTTACGCCACAAATTTTGCGTAGCGCTCGCATTTCGACCGCGTTTATTCTACTTTCATGCTCTTTCTGCCATACCCAGCTCTCGCTTCCATAAGTTAGCGTTGGGACCAACACTGCATTGTGTATAGCGAGTTGTGCCTTCTGGCTCAGGATTTTACTGCCAAGAAGTTTTCCCAACGCTCCATTCACACTATTCCCAGCACTCACTCGTCTTTCCACATCTGCGGTGTACCTTCCATCCCTGCTGAAAGCGCATCCAAGATATACAAACTCATCCACTTGTTCCAACACTTCATCATCAATCGTAATCTTTACATTAGTTCTGGATTCTTCTCTTTCATTATCTTTGTTTTCTTCGCATTCAGTAGTAAGCCTTTCTTCATACATTCGTCTTTCATCGTTGTGACCAGTGTTTTCAGTTCAGATGGTGTATCTGCTAATAGCACGGCATCGTCTGCATACAGCAGACAGTTCACCACTAGGTCACCCATGCGCAATCCCACATTCGTTGACCTTATTCTCTGCAGACAACTATCGAGATACAGGATAAACAGCCTAGCAGATAGCATGCAACCCTGTTTGACACCAATTCTGACATCAAACCAGGGTGACATGCCACCATCTATCCGCACACATGCTGAGCAATCCATGTAAGTGGACTGCACAGCACGGAGCAGTGAACCGTCAATCCCATATCTCGGCAATATGTCCCACAGTTCCTTTCGCACAACCCTATCAAAGGCTTTCTCAAGATCCACAAAACCGCAGAAAACCTTCTGGTCTATGGCCAGATGCGATATTGCGGAGCGAGAAATTTTATTTCAGCCGAAGGACATCCACTGCTGAGCATTGGCCTCCCCCTTATACATCAATTGCGATTCCTCCTGTGGCGCTTATATCCAGAGGCTCCTTGCGATCTTCACAAGATCGTCGGTCCACTGTGTAGAGGGGCGTCTTACGCTGCAATTTTCGATTCGTAATCGCTATTCGAGAACCTTTCTGCCCCAACAGCCATCGGTTCTCAGAGCTCCGTGACCTGTACACTGCCACTTCAGTTTGATGATCCTGAGAACCACGTCGGTAACTACGGTAGGCACGATTAGGTCGGTAAGACTGACTATCATGACCATGCATGCATGAATAGTTGCAGATGTTGAAGTAATGGGCGAGATTTGTAAGAATCACGTCATGTGGCGTTCGGTTCCCTCCGCCTACCCCGCATGGAATCTGGCGTGAAGGTATGAATAAATAGATATGATATTGTACAAAGTGGCTTTGTCAGAAACCAATATTTTAGCAAGTTAGGGGCACAGTAAATTATCTAGAGTGCCTTTAGAAGATTAATCTTTTTTGGATGACGGCTATTTATTGATGAATTTATGATGGCTCGCGGATATATTTTAATAAACTGTCTTATTTTACTAAGTATTGTTTAATGTCAGCAATGTTTTTCTAGATCTTGTGACAGCAAACAGAAGGTTACGTTTTTCGCGCAACAGAGTTTGTACGTTGACTTCTTTACGACCTTAATTTTTTTTTATACTACATCGGGAGGCATACAGGTACACGACCCACCAGATGTAAAGCGGGTACCGTAGCCTATTAACGCATGAGATATATTAAGTATCACTCGCGCGATGCCTCCTCTGCTGTTTACACAGCAACTCCTTGGGAGCTTACTGGTGACCTCACTCACACGCAGGAATTTATTTATTTATTTAGGTACACCAACAGGTTACATGTTTACATTCTCAATAACATTTTTAAAGGTACTTATTCTAGCATGAAACCCAATTAAAGGTGAACACAACATTTTCGAATACATGGGCAAGTATTCAGTACTAACAAAAATTACATTAAAAGTAAACATAAGTCAAAGTCAAAGTCAAAGTCAAAATCTTTTTATTCCGTAAAAATGGCTACATTTGTTTGGAATCGTCACAATTTTTTTCCCTACCGTGCAGTTCATGACTAGGTGAGCACTGATAAAAATACTGCCAAAAAACTCAGGCATCCCTCTTTTGGTATCCAAACAAATTTACATAATTTATTAATTACATTACAATTGGATCGACTCAATCCCAGGCATTTTTATCATTAATATAGTCAGATGCTTTATAATATGCCCTGCTACACAATTTGGCTTGACACAATTTGGCACAATTTGGTTTGGCATACAACAACCCTCTAGGGAGTTGTTATTTGGCTGCGATTTTCTGTGAGGTAAAGGTTAATCCCCAAACGGACTGCTTTGATGCGCCCTACCTCTCTTAAAACATCCAGACCAAGACAAACAGTCATGTTCATGCACACAAATGTTTGCCTTGTGTGGGAATCGAAGCTACGAGCGTTGGTGTCAAAGTCGCGTCATTCACGACGGAGCCACCGAGCTCGTCAAGTCAATGCATTCCAACAGCAGAAACAAATTAAGGGAATGAAATGTCTATCGATTCATATAAATCATTTGATATTTCTAGGTTTTGTTTTATCATTACATGCCGAAAGGGTAAAAGGTGGAAAAGGGTATCCGTTGCTGTCCACTTTATCACTTCCTCGGCGATGATGGAAAACATAATGAGGAAACCCACACGTCCAAGAAATTATATTTCGAAAGACCTTACTTCGGTAGCCAAACAAGCATATGTCCCGTCTGATGTAAAGCAGAAGTAGCACTTGTTTCGTAATTATGGGTTATAAAACAGCGGTAAGGGTATTCGAGAAGAGGTTTACGTTTCTTAACAGCATCCGTAGATGTCTAAAGTTACAGAAGTCACAAGTGCTAAACGCCGAATCAACTGTCGGCGATCATAAAAAGAAAATCGTAAGAGAAAGTTTAGGACAAATATACAAGCATGTGATAAGCATGGATTACAGGAAATGTAGCTTGTGCATTGTCACACCTGCTGCTATCGTAACCACTCCTCAGGAGTTTACTAGTCAACACTCGTAGGAACACAACTGTATAGGGAGTTTTTATTTGACCAAGATTTTCGTGAGGTGATGTACTTCCCCAGTCGAAATGTGTTCTGCCTCTTTCATAAATAAATACATTATGTTTTCATATACATATTGAGAAGTAACAGTGAGGATATTTATTTTTCTGAACAGTTCCCTGAGTGTTTCTCTGAGTTATTTAATTTGTAGGATACGGTAACTATTTCACATAATGCATACCGCGCGCTTATTTGTCACTCAGCCTGTATAAAATACCGTTACATAAATTAAACGTTCTCTGTTACCAAACCCCAAAGGCCGAGCAGGTTAAAGCATAACCCGATATTGGGTAAAAGCTTCCGCTCACATTTCCCGGAGCTTTAACTAAATTTGTTCGCCGTAACTCACCATCTGGAGTTCATGCGATTTTGATGCAGTTACGCTAACCCGATTGATATTTAGTGGACTGTAAATTGTTTACACTCTACAGTTTCCTGCACCTCTTTTACTAATGATGTCCACAGTATACCAGCGCCGAGGCACTTCGGGCTAAGACATTACGCTGAGTGGATACCTATTTGGTACACACACTGTAATTTAGCCTTAAGTGTCTTCAAATTTATGTAAATTTTTTATGTGTTGCCTAATAAACGTTTTTCTTTCTTTCTTTTTATAGGCATATATTTATAGTTTTTTTTTTAATAATAAATATAGTTTGCCATTTCATTCCATTTAATTACAAACTAAAAAAGTGAGAATGTAATATTTTTACCACTAGTATGCAATTTGTGGGAGATCTGGAGCCTAAACAAAGCCAAGGCTGGTATTTTAAATAAATATAAATATTTTCTTTCTTTCTTCTTCTTCTTTCTATTTTAGAAAACCAGGTCCCCACCTTTTTGCACAATATTCATGCATACACATACTATATATATACACACCGAATTACAATGCAATAGACACATAACACATAAACAAAACATTACATTTTATAGTTACTTTAGTTAGAATTGATGAATATGAAACTGACAAAGATGTCTGGAAATAATTCAGCACAGACTACCTGTCCTTAATAAGCTTTAATTTTACCATTTGATATCATTATTATACGAATATGCTTAAGTAAAAAAAAATTGTGTAATATCTAATTGACAATTTTAAAAGAGCCCTACATTGGCAAGTTTCTTTCGGCATTTCTTCTTCGCCAATGGTCATTTCCGAAATGCTAGTAGATTAAAAAAAAGTATTAAATAAGATACAATAAGATTATATTTTAAAAAACGTAAGACGTGTCTAAGTGCCGAGGGCCCAATGGCAAATAAGGAGGTTTTATCTTTATCTTTTATATTTATTCGCGTCAGGTTCTTTCCGGGAAGGCAGAGGACCTAGTATCGTTCATAGTTCTTTTAACGCACACCGCTTTTGACGAGTTCATTGTTGATTCGTTCATTCGTTGATTCCCAAACAGGACATTTGCGTGCGCGAGTATGTCTGTTTGCTTGGTCTATTTTTAAGAGAGGGAGAGCTAGTCTAATTTCCCCTTCTAGGCAAGTATCTTACAGAAAACCGCAGCCAAGTAATAACTTCCGGGAGCATTATTGTGTTTATGTGTGTGAGTCAGGTTACCAGTAAGATTTTGAAGGAATTGCTGTGTTAGCAGTACAGGCGCCACGTGTACTTAATGTTTTGTTAGTGTTCTTATGCTACGGTACACTATATGTCAGGTGGGCCGTATGCTTGTATGTCTCCCGACGTATAAAAAAATATTCGTTCTCAGAGCTCCGGATATCACCTTTTGATCGTGGTAAGTGAGTCTTGGCCTTCCTCTGCTTCTACGTCTTTCCACTATCGCGTTAAATATCTGTTTCGTCATTCCTTCTACAAGCCCGAACCAACGAAGCAAGTATTTTCTTATCTCAACACTAAAGTCAAAGTCAAAATCTTTTTATTCCGTAAAAATGGCTACATTTGTTTGGAATCGTCACAATTTTTTTCCCTACCGTGCAGTTTATGACTAGGTGAGCACTGATAAAAATACTGCCAAAAAACTCAGGCATCCCTCTTTTGGTATCCAAACAAATTTACATATTTTATTAATTACATTATAATTGGATCGACTCACTCCCAGGCATTTTTATCATTAATATAGTCAGATACTTTATAATATGCCCTGCTACACAATTTGGCTTTAATAGTAGTTTTAAATTTGTTTATTGACAATTCTCTTATATTGCTGGGAAGTTTGTTATAGAACCGTATACATTGCCCCATAAAAGAATTACTTATTTTGTGGAGACGGCTTGCATGTAACACAAGATTATGCTTATATCTAGTATTTATGCTATGAGTATCACTCTTTTTACAAAATGAGTCTATGTTTTTATGGACATACAAAAGATTTTCATAGATATATTGCGATGCGACTGTTAAAATATTTATTTCTTTGAATTCTTCTCTAAGGCTCTCCCGGGGACCAAGTTTGTAGATAGCTCTTATGGCTCTCTGTTGCAATAAAAAGATGGTGTTAATGTTCGCGGAGTTACCCCAAAGAAGAATTCCATATGACATAATACTATGAAAGTAGCTGAAATAAACTATTCTAGCCGTATCAATATCTAATAGATAGATAATCGTGTACTGGCCTTATTACTGACACTCCCTTTCAGACGTAGGTATTCCCTATGCAAACGCAGTCAGCAGGATTTACGTCACAAATTATGCGCCACAAGGAAGCAGTGATGACACAATGGATAAGGAACCGGCCTATTATCCCTCAGTTCGAAACCTGGCGTGTACCACTAAATTCGTGTGTTCGGATTTATACATATTTGTAATTATCACTTGCTCGGCGGTGATGGAAAACATCGTGAGGAAACACGCACGTCGTATTTTTTTTATTATTATATAATCGAATAACTAAATATAAACAGCCCAGTGTGCCCAGTCTTGTGTGGGAATGGAACCCACGAGCGTTGGTGTCAAAGTCGCGTCATTCACGACTGAGCCACCGAGCTCGTCATAATCGCTTCTGAGAAAGCTTAATTGAATGTTGAATTATGAATTGATTTATATCTAAATGAAATATAAATTAATTTGTAATTAGAACTCTAAAATCAATACGCTAAAGTACTGGTTTTCACCTTTCATCTTCCGTTCAATCAAATTGGCCCCTGATATTCAGCACTCGAACCCTTGTCTATTATGTTTAACTTATTTCAATATAGGACCGATCCTTTTGTCCTACGCCGAAGTTCTGTTGTCTTAATTGAGTTGTGTGAATATTCAATGGGAAATTACCTAGGAGTATATACAACTGGCTGTATTGATATACTCTATCTATTTTGACGAGCTCTGTGGCGCAGCAGTCGTGAATGACTCGACTTTGACACCAACGCTCGTGTGTTCGATTACCACACAGGTCAAACATTTGTGTGCATGAAACATGTCTGTTAATCTTGGACTGGATGATTTTAAGAGAGGTAGGCCGTCTCAAAGCAACCCGTCTGGGGAAGTAACTCTACCTCAAAGAAAATGGCAGCCGAATAACAACTCCTTAGGTTGTTGTGTTCCTGAGTGTGAGTGATACTTAACGTATTGCAAGCGTTTATATTTAACCGCTTTACATTATGTATGTATGTATGTATATCTTCACGCCAGGTCCCTTGCGGGGTAGGCAGAGAGAACCGAGCGCCATAAGACGCGGTCCTTACATTAGGTGGGCCGTATTTGTTTATACTACGTCGGGAGGCATACAAGCATATGGCCTACCTGATGGAAAGCGGTTACCGTAGCCTATGAATGCTCGCAATACATTAAGTATCACTCGCGCGATGTCACATCTGCTGCAAGTACAGCAACTCCTTAGGCGCTTACTGATCACTTCACTCACACTCGGAAACACAACAACCCTCTAGGGAGTTGTTATTTGACTGGGTTTTTCTGTGAGGTGAAGCTACTTCCTCAGACGAGCTGTTCCCTACCTCTGTTAAAAACACCCAGACCTAGACAAACAGACATGCCCATGCACATAAATGTTTGTCCGGTGTGGTAATCGAACACACGAGCGTTGGTGTCAAAGCAGCGCAACAGCGCGTTTCACCACTGCGCCACCGAGCTCGCCAAAAATAGAAAATATACATTATATGTTTAGAATCATATTATTTTCCTTGTCCCATATATTTATATATTTAAATATACAGTATACAATATAACAATGAAACGTAAAGACATAATAATAAAAATCCTTACGAAAGTCAAATAGTAACAAGTATAAGTTTCTACATAATAAAATGTATATAACAAAAGAGATACCAACAAAGTATGTTTTCATATCTGCTCCAGAACTATATTCACTTGATAAAAAGGACAAGAGCCCTTATATTCTTTTTCCAAAGAAAATATATTATACATACATTGGTGTTGGTTGATTTTCTATTTCCTCTAAATTGTATAAGGGAGAAATGATAGCAATCTTCAGGATGTATAGTTTGGTGGTAATATTCATAAGCGGTAGCGTCTGGGATCAATGAATAAATAATTCACAGTGAAATAAAATTTCTCTCTCGTCTCGCGTTTCCGCTGAACTTCAAGTAAAGGTAGAAAACCTAGGGCCCATTTTTTTATATACCACTGAGGTGGCAATCAAGCATATAGCCTCCCTGGATGGTAAACAGCTACCGTAGCCTATGGACATTTGCAACACCAGGGGTGTCACTCATGCGTTGCCGACACTCAAAATCTCTCCCTCTTCACGCATTTCTTGAAGAATTCCATGCTGTAGTAGAAAACCCTCGGCTGGGAGCTTATTCCACAGCTTGAGAGTTCTCGGAAGAAAACTTCTCTGGAACCGCACATTACGCGACCATAGCGGTTCCAGCGTGTGAGGGTGAACTCCCCGCCGTCGGCGAGCGGTGCGGTTATAAAAAATTTGCTGTCATCATCATTTCGAACAATTCTTATTTCATTAAGACATACATATCTACATCTAATACCAATATAATATAACACTGATAGCCTAGTGGATATAGAAATGGCCTACTGGCCGAATGGCCCCCGATTTGAATCCTGGCATATACTACGAATATATATAATTCGTGTTTTCGGTTTTATGTACATATTTGCAATTATCACTTGCTCGGCGGTGAAAGGAAACATCTCGAGGAAACCCGTAAGTCTATGATATTATACTCGTATTTCGAAAGACGTATGACCTAATACAGATTAAATTAAATATTACAGATTTATCAATTTGTGAATACAAGTCGGTGTGACCTTCCCTAAGAATCATCTGGTTTTCCTTCTAGATTGTGGAGGTGTGACGGCAGTCACTCAGTCAAAAACAGCATCTTCACTAAATACTTTAGGCTCAGCACCAAACCCTAAAAATCCTAAAGGATTAGGAAACGGGATAACGCCTAGAAGAAGAAGAAGATTACATGCCTATGTCTACAACACATTTTCAAGATTGTCATGTGTTGTATAATAGCCTAGGTCACGTGGATACTTATATAAGACAGGACACGGAAACCTAAAAAAATCCGCCCACATCACAACTCCCTGGAGCGTTGTTGTGTTCCTGCATGTGAGTGTGGTCACCAGTAAGCTCCTAAAGAGTTACTGTGTTAGCGGTAGAGGAGGCATAGCGCGAGTGACACTTAATGTATTGTAAGCGTTCATATGCTAAGGTAACCGCTTTACATCAGGTCGATCGTATACTTCTATCCCTCCCGACGTCTTATAAAAAAAACGTTTTTAAGTCGTCTTTATTTCCTAGAGCCTTATTTATTAATTAGTACGCCGCATATACGTGAAGTTGACTTTGACTCAAAATAAAATAAATAACTTGAATAAATAAATAAATTATTTACACACACTTATACACATCCCCGCCACTGTCGCTCAGCGGCCTTTTTACGTGACAGATCCCGATCTGTAAGTACCAAACGCGACAAGTCTATCGCTTAGACCATACCCCAACATCGTGCACTGGTAATATGGAGTTTGACATAGACGAATGGTGTTACACGGGTTGGTTACACCAATATATAAACAACCCGACAGCAGCCCTCGTGTAGGTGCGGTCATGTCATCTGCAGCTCAGGTTAAGTAATGACGATTTGGCTAAGACACTGATTTTTACATGGAGCGACTGCCGACCAAATCTTTCTTAGGTTTCATCTTTCGAAATATAAGTTCTTGGACGTATGGGTTTCCTCGCGATGTTTTTCTTCACCACCGAGCAAGTGATAAATATGTACATAAATCCGAAAACACGAATTTAGTGGTACATGTCAGGATTCAAACCGGGTATTAGGTGGCCAATAGGCCAGTTCCTTATCCACTGGTGTTCTGACTTATTGTATACCTTATTAAGCTGATAGCAATACTGGATTGTCTGTTTTTCTTGGTCTGGGTATTTTAAGAGAGGTAGGACGCGCCAAAGCAGTCCGTCTGGGGAAGTAACTCCGCCTCACAGAAAACTGCAGCACAAATAACAACTCACTTCTCGTTTTAATATCTTTAAAAGTACTATATAAAACACATAAAGCAGTACTTAAGTTCTTCAAGTACGAGCATAAAGAGTCTGAAACACAGACGATAAGTGCGTGTTTTTTCAATGCTAGGATTCTCGTAAAAAATATATAACCTTACAGACGGTAGTGCTATATAGTGATTTCTATAATTAAAGCCGCTTGTCTTCGCACGAGTGATTCGATCGCTACCAAACTTACCAGGATTCTATTCTAAAGATTCTCTGAAAATTTCATATCTTTTTATTTTTGTTTATACATCGATGGAAGGCATACAAGCATACGGCCTACCTGGTGTAAAGCGGTTACTGTAGCCTATAAACTCACTCACGCGATGTCCCCTCTGCTGCTAACACAGCAACTCCTTTAGGAGTTTACCGGTGACCTCAGTCACACGTAGGCACAATAACCCTCTAGGTTACATATAAAATGATATTAATCTCTTTCTTTTTGAACAGTTTCCTTCATAACAGACAATGTTCGGATCTGGCGCTTCGCCGCCCCTTCCGCGGCACGCTCGCTTCGGTCGCTCGGCTCGCTAACTAACACTCCTCGCTTCGCTCGTCGTCGTACTTAATAAGAATAATTATCACAAATTTTTATTTGAATAGAGAACTATTTTTATTGAGGCATAATTAGAAAAGGTCACTCAAAACTTTTTGTGTGTGAACGTGGCCCTCCTTGTACATTTTGCGAGTTGTTCATTTTTATACAAATTGAGTGTAGTGCTCATTTTGCTTGATGTACATTATGTTCCGAAGGCGAATACTCTATATATTCAAAGATTTGGATCGCCAAACAGGGCCCTTTGGTATTTAATGTCTTCATGAGATCGCATTTAATGTATGTGTTTTAATGTTAAATCTACTAATTGTAACTTCTAAATTTTCATTTTTGATGTGTAACATCTATGGGCGCGCCTTGTCAATAAAACCGAACATATCCCGTAACGACAAATGGCATGACTCTCTCTCATGCCGTCATGCCACCTATACGCAGCCACTCTCGACTCGCTTGCATGTATGCGTGCTCATACTAGACACTCCGTTGCTTTTTTATACCACTAACGTGGCAATCAAGCGTGCCGGATGGTAAGTAGTTACCGTAGCCTATGGACATTTGCAACACCAATGCAAGGAGTCTTGCATTGCCGACCCTGAGAAAACCTCTTCACGCCTTTCTTTCTCAACATGAGCTATTTACTATATCTATCCGATGGTTTTTATTTATTAATAATTTAAATTTCACTAAGATGTTTCACATCTGTCGGAGATCCCGTGACGGCCACCATTTTTTTAAATATGTGACTGACATATTAACTCGGTCATAGCGGTTTCAAACCATTCAGACGAGAGGTTGCATTGCATTTACGAATATGCGTTAGTGTGGAAACTAATTCTGATTTATCGGAATTGGAATTATGCTCTTAAATCGACAGTGGATCCAGATTAGTTTGATTTTGCCCATCAATTGTCCATTTAGGCACTAGTAATGATATTCAATCCTAATTGACCTAATTGTAGATTACTCAAAACTTAGTCATTAAAATTGGATTGCTATTTTTCGTAAGTTAATTATTTGTTTTTTTGCCATTTTATTATTTTCTTCTCACAAGGTTATCTTACATATATAGATATGGGACAGGCCCACCACTCATTCCCACCATTGTATATCCTGTGTAGCCAGAATTAACAGCGGCGACCACCAAAAGGCAATGAACAGTCAATCCATCCATTGCTGTCCCGGGGGTTAAACTAAAGGGACTCACAACGAATTTAATCAGAAGAAATTTGTAAGAGTAGGAAGTTTTCGAATTGACTTCATACATATATAGATATAGACATATATAGATATATAAATTATTAATGTAAGCTTCTTATAATTTAGTTAAGCGTTTGTGAGAGTCTGGAGTCCGAACTAGATGTTACTACAGAGCTTCAAGATTATTGGAATTAGTTCAATAGTAACACAGGTAGCGCAGTGATAGCCTAGTAGATAAAAATCTGGCCTTCTGGTCCCCGGTTGGAATCCCGACATGTACAACTAAATTCGTGTGTTCGTATTTGTAATTGTCACTTGCTCGGCGGTGAAGGAAAACATCGTGAAGAAATTGGCACGCCCAAGAAATTGTATCTCGGAAGACATGTGGTCTAACCTAAGAAAGGTCTGATTTTCCCTCTGGGTTATGGAGATCTGTCGGCAATCGCTCCATGTAAAAATCCGTATCTTCGCCAAATCTTTAGTCCCAGGTAGCGGACCCCGCCAATCCTATTGGATTAGTAAGTAGGATAATGCTAAGAAGAAGAAGTAACCTTACAGGTGATAGTTTGTATGCTTATAGAAATATTATAAGTATTTGTTTTTTAAAAAAGAAATAAATGTTTCAATTTCAAAAGGCTATCAAATCAAATGTCAAAATTACCGCAATCCAAAAATGTCATTTTTTTTATACATTTTTTTTATACTACATGGGAGTCGAACAAGCATACGGCCCACCTGATGTAAAGCGGGTACCGTAGCCTATTAACACTTGCAATATATTAAGTATTACTCGCGCGATGCCTCCTCTGCTGCTTACACAGCAACTCCTTGGGAGCTTTACTGGTGACCTCACTCACGCAGGAATACAACAACCCTCCAGGGAGTTGTTATTTGGCTGCGGTTTTCTGTGAGGTGGAGGTACTTCTGCAGACGGGCTGCTTTGATGCGCCCTATCTCTCTTAAAACATCCAGACCAAGACAAACAGACATGTTCATGCACATAAATGTTTGCCTTGTGTGGGAATCGAACCCACGAGCGCTGGTGTCAAAGTCACGTCATTCTGACTGAGCCACCGAGCTCGTCAAAGTCAAACAATGCAAAAGGCAAACAGGGATGGGCCGAACTCCTGTTCGTTACTTCGATAATACTTAGCATACAAGGTAGTTGTGAGGAAACGCACGTTCTGAATTTGGCAACGTCCATGACACGAAAAAAAAATTATATTACAGAACTGTAATAGCCTAGTAAACAAAGAATCTATTAATCGGCTGATACTGGTTTTTAATCCTGATGCAAATACCACCAAATTCGTGTATTCAGATTTATGTATATGCAATGATATTGTATTTAAAGATGACGTATATTCATACTGCGCGTCGTTTTGTTATTGTTCCACTACGACATTATAGTACTTACGTACGTACGCGTATATAGATTACAACAATGAAGGGGATAGATAATACGGAACGCGTGATATAGAGAGAGATAGCTATCTGTCAAGAGTTGCGCTTGAAATAAGTCAGCGCACCAAAGAATAGCGCATATTAGACCAATTGGGTTAATTTCATTGCCTCAGCTTTTGCGCGCTAGTACGACATCTACCTCTTTTTAATACAATATCATTGTGTATATGTCGTATTAGTATGATTTTTCCGTCTATCCGATGTTATGCGGGAGTATGGTGGGTAGAGGTGTAATGAGGAATACAATGCAATTCGTATCTCACTATAATTTTAAATCAACACTTGTAATCAATGTTGAGGAAAATACGAAACGAGAGGACAGTTCCAAGACGTCGTCACTTGCCGCCGTTTGCTCTAACTCTCCATTTCACCCAGTGTCGACCTCTTGATTCTGCCAAAGCGTGCCACCGTTCGCGCGCTTTTCGCTGCGTTTTAAATATCCATACTCATGACCGGATGCGCATGTATATTTGTAATTATCACTTTCTGTACGGTGAAGGAAAACATCAACTCGCACGTCCTAGATATCATGTTTTGATTCTGTTCAAGGTCTGATTCGCCCTCTTAGTTGTGGAGGTCTAACGGCATCTTACTCCGTCTTAAAATCAGTATCTTCTAATCATTAAGTTTAGATAGCGTACACTGCTAATTCTACAATATTGAGAAACGAGATTACACGATGTAGAAGTGAAAAAGTCCTTCGTTATTCGTACCTATTTGATTTATTCAGCAAGTACAATAAAATATTACGTAAACAATGTTCCAAAGGTTATGTTAAGTTACTGTACAGCCAACACCGTTATCACATCTATAACTTCACGCCAAATCCCTTGCGGGGTAGGCAGAGAGAACCGAGCGCCACGTGACTCGATCCTTACATATCTCACTCGCTTCTTTAACATTCATTGCTCTTCTCATGCACGCTCGCCGGTTTCTAGGGCTCCTGACATCACCTTCTGATAGAACACGACCAATTTGGTCATGGTAGGTAAGTCTTGGCCTTCCCCGGCTCCTACATCCTTCCACTTTTGCATTGTATATCTGCTTCGTCATTCTTTCATCTTGCATTCTTTCTACATGCCCGAACCATCGGAGCATGCCTCTTCTTATTTTAACAAATATACTTAAATGGTGTTACAAACAGATGGAGCTAGAAATAATAACTAAGCGACACTATATATGATTAATTATTATATATAAGCATTTTACAAGGACTTGAGAATATCAATGACCTGTCTTTTAAATACAGGCTTAGATAATGAAAATATGTCGATAGAATTGAAGCAATCACTATATGATTGCGTTATACGGCGCAATGGTGTGCGCATACCAGCATTAGTTTTACATTTCTGAAGCATAAATAAGCGATGAGGATATTTATCAAGTATACGCTGAGAACTACTAGGGATACGATAATACACTTGATTAGTTAAATTTACGCAATCAAATTCATTATGACACAACTTTAACAATTTTGATACAGTAATAATTTGTTTTAAGTACCTGTAAAAGATGCAGAGGTTGCAAGCACACGGAGCAAAGATAAGCATCGGCGTCACCGTCGCAACGATGCAAGCCACTTTAAAGGAATGAAAAATTATAGGGGCCCTTATACACTGAGCATCAGTCACTATTTACTCACAGTCATCCCTCCTCAGTCAGTCATCAATCATCAGCATTCACAGTGGTCCCTATTAATAAAAACCATGGCTACCAATGTTATATAGTTAATAGATTTAGGCGTTATTTTGCGAAAGTTAAACTTATGTACAATTTGACCTCTTTCTTTTTTATACAATATCGAAAGGGATACAAGCATCTGGCGCGCCCGATATAAAGCGATTACCGTAGCCTATAAACGCTTACAATACATTAAGTATCACTCGCGCGATGTCACCTCTGCTGCTAACACAGCAACTCCTTAGGAGCTTACTGGTGACCTCACTCACACGCAGAAGCGCAACCCTCTAGCGAGTTGTTATTTGGCTGAGTTGTTATGTGGTTTTCTATAAGGTGGAGGTATTGCCCCAGACGGGCAGGTTTGATGCGCCCTATCTCTTATAAAAACACTCAGATCAGGACAAATAGACAAGTTCATGCACACAAATGTTTGTACTGTGTGGGAATCGAACCCATCAGCGATGGTGTCAAAGTAACGTAACAGTGATTGGGTTCCAGGTTCTAATCACTTTTCAATATATCACATGCTCAACGGTGAAGAAAAACATCGTGAGGAAACCCGCATATAAAAAATTATATATTTAGAAAGATGTGTGACTTAACAAATGAGTTATTAAGTGTCCGTTGCAGCGCTGAAATAATTTAGATGTCTATCGCAAAGATTTGAAGATACAGCACTAAAACTCTTCTAATGGGTATTTTTCTCGCGACCAAAAGGTCAAAAGCGCCGTGCTTTTCATGGCGCTTACGCATTTCGTTCAACATAGAACAGCAATGAGTTGTTGCCGATCGGCAACAAAGCATGGCGCACATATTTGGTTCGCGGTGTCGGTTCTAGTACACTAGTACATAATAATTCAATGGACTTAGAAAGAAAGACCTGATTTGCCCTTTGGTTTGTGGAGGTCTAACGGCAGTTCCTCCATATAAAAATTGGTATCTTCGCCAAATCGCTTAGGTAGCGAACGACGCCACTCCTAACGGAAACCGGGATAACGCTAAGAGACGAGACTGTGACTTAAAAGACAAAAAGGTATGTTATCCTACCATGATTATTACCGCAAAATAACATATATTTTCCAATACAATTACTCGAAAATCTTGAGATATCAAAATGGCAAGCATACATAGCAAGACAGGACTTGCGTATTCAATACAGCACGATGCTCGTTGTATAAATACGTAAACAAATTACGTCCACAATTGAAACTGTCAAAGTTGTGGAAGTTTATAGTAAAGTAATGTAGAGTATAATAGGAGTGGAAAAAGCGTGGATTAGTACCTACTTACTCCTCTGCTTAAATATCTAGCTTAGTATTCAATTGGTATATAAATGGTAGGACTTTAGTTTCACACGCTGATTGTTCTCAATTGGGACTTCATGCCATTAACATCAGATGAAATTCGGATAATAATTAGGTAGGAGTCTTGTACTAAGTATATTTTTTGGATATTGGAGAGCTCGATGGTGTCGTTGCGCGTGTCATTGTAACCAAACACGCAGGTTAAGGTACGTCGACCGCAGGCTGTCTATGGATGGAAAACGCTGGCCTCCGTCAATCCGAATTTGAGCAGCGTGGTGACGTATGCTATAAACCCCTTCGGTGGAAGGGAGGCCCGTATTCCTGCAGTGGGATGAGTAAGGGTTGATCTGGATTGTACTATACACAGCATAACATCTTGTTGGATATTATGAATCCAACAAAATAATTAAAATAGTCTCAATAATCTTTCTCAGGTCTATGCGGAAATCAGGACATATTACAAGCCCAATGATTCTTCATTTTAACACTTCCAATGTTTGCATATTCTTCTCATCTGGTTTGCATAATCCAAACCACCTCATAGGTCTACTTCAAATGGAAAAGATCGACGATTATGGATCTAACTACTGCGATTTCACTGCTGGTGTCCCCCAAGGAGGGATATTATCACCACATTTATTCGTTAAATATGGCAGCCTAAGTATGAATAATTTTCCCATTACCACCGTATAGAAAAATTGGTGGCGGAAGCACGCAAAGCAGGTTAGATCAAATTGCACGTATAGAAAAAGTAACTTTATAACATGAGCTTATATGAGGGGACCTTGGGTCGGCGTTGGCTCGACCGCTTCGTCACCTCAAGGTTTCTGATATAATTAACCAGTAAGAAATCCCCACCGGTGTGTTAGGAGTCCTTAGCTCTGGAATACTTTATTTCACACAAGACGTGTCCTATATGAGGCATTACAACACCCAACCCTATTCACCCCCGGTCTCCATTACACAGACCGAGTCATTTCCCACGGGGATACTTTATTCTCAGAATAGAACGTAGAAATGTTGGAATTATTTGCACTTTTTGGACTTTACATGCGGAAGTTTTGCTTTAAATACTACATTGGAGTAAAAACACACAAAAGACCGGAGTCAAATGACAATTCCTGGAAGTTTGTTATTTTTGTAATATCTACAACTTATATATTTTATAATTATATGCAAGATGCGTTGCACAATATATGATACACATCTCAGACGGGCTCGTAGACTGAGTTTGCAATAATGATGTAAGAAAGAGGGTTTGTCTAAAAGAGAGTATCGGTTTAAGATAAAAGAGGCGTGCTCCGTTGGTTCGGACAGTAGAAAAAAATGGCGAAGCAGATATACAACGCGAAAATGGATGGATATTTCTGCATATTTGCATTGTATATCAGTTTCAGTGGCCGATAGTCTCCACCAACCAAATTGATCATGTGTTATCAGAAGATTAGGTGCGCGTGTAAGGACCGAGTTATGTGGCGTAGTACACTCCATCTAGCCCGCAAGGCGTCTGTTGTGAATACATATATGCGTATGAATAAAGCGTACTCAAACTCTCACAATGGTTAATATATCTACTAATTAAAACGGGTTTTAACTCGTAGCTTTGAAACCTTCTGCCACTAAACTAGGCTAAGAATGAACACGTATGTCGGTATACAACAACAGCGCTCTTCTCGCAATGTGCCACTTTTAGGAAGCAAAAAGCCACGCATATGAATTTTAGCTGTAAAACTAGACAGAAAAATATTTATTTAATTATCGTATGCTTAATTCACCTGTAAATGGATTGCATGCTAAAAAACCTCGATTAAAATAAGTAAATACGAGTAAATTATAAGAACGAGAAATTAGAACCAATGTAAGGATTACGAAAGATGAGTGAGTGCTGGGAATAGCCTAAAAGGAGCATTGGGAAAGCTTCTTAACTAGCGATGTATCAAAAGCGACACGTTATACACGAACATAGCCAGCGACCAAAAGGTAGACACGTTATACACCAACTTTAATGTATTTTAAAATGGCGCAAGTAGTACTATATCTACGTGCAGTTATTTATTATGACACTTTGCTCTAACAAAGAGACAAATTATAGGGCATACTTGCCGTTAGCAAGAGATTAATATATATCTCAAGACGTTTATGCTTTGTCACGAAGTACGTATAGGCGCGACGCGAGAGCGTGGTCAACTGAACGCGAGTTCAGCAATTACCTTACTTTCATATTTCCATTCTAGAGCGTGTATCTATAACTATAAAAACATCTTAGTTCTTAGCAGTAAAAACTTGAATCGGAAGACACAACTCGCTTCACAACGTGGTACCGGCTTCAATATTAACTTATGGAAGTGGGAGCCCGCGTTCGCAATGATGATGTCAGAAATACAATAGGTTTGAATGAGAGTGTCAGTGTTAAAATAAGAAGGACCATACTCCGATGGCGCGGACATGTAGACATGTAGGATTTGCAGGATGAAAGTGGAAGAATGTAAATGCCTAGGAAGCCCAAGACCTACCAACCATGATCAAGTTGATCGTGTTTTATCAGAAGGTGACGTCGGGAGCCGTGGAAACCGGCGAGCGTACATTAGCTGTATTTTTTTAATATCACTAAGGTGGCAAACCAGCGTACGGCCTGCCTGATGGTAAGCAGTTACCGCAGCCTATGGGCATTTGCAACACCAGGGGTGTCACTCTTGCGTTGCCGACCCTGTAAGAACCTCTTCACGCCTTTCTTGAAGAACCCCATACTGTAGTCCCTTGGGAAAACCTCGGCAGGGAGCTCATTCCACAACTTAATAGTTCTCGGTAGAAAAATTCTCGTGAAGCGCACAGTGCGCGACCAATGCGGTTCCAGTGTGTGCAGATGAACTCCCAGCCGTCGGCGAGCTGTGCGATTGTAAAACGAGGCTGTTGGTATAATGTCGAACAACTCCTCAGAACACAACCCATTATACAGCCGGTAGAACACGAAAGGGAAGCAAAATCT
This sequence comes from Pyralis farinalis, assembly GCA_947507595.1. NCBI lineage: Eukaryota > Metazoa > Arthropoda > Insecta > Lepidoptera > Pyralidae > Pyralis > Pyralis farinalis. The sequence continues at coordinate 5,278,093 of OX382282.1, read as the reverse complement.
CTTCTCAAACTCAAGGGCTCAATGCCGTGTGTGAGTTCAGGATCATATTATTAATATAACGAATACGACGTACCTACCTGCACGCAGCCGTCCTTCAGAGGTTAATGAAGCGAGTGGAATGGTTCTCTCTGCCAACCCCACAAGGGACTTGGAGCTTACAGTTGACCTCACTCACTGGCAGGAACACAACTACCCTCCAAGTGGTGGTTATTTGGCTGCGGTTTTCTGTGAGGTGGATGTTCCCCAGATGAGCTGCTTTGATGCGCCCTACCTCTTTTAAACAATATCTACTACTATAACTATAATTAATATAAGTCAACGGTCAGCTGAACGTCAGTGATGCTAAGGGCAATTGATCTTTGCTGACATGTTTATTATGAAATAAAGCATGTTTATTTTAATGGATACAACTTATGTTTTATATAACTATATATAATATAGAGTAGGAGAAAGTTGTTGCTACAAATCTGTGGAAAATCATTTTATTAATACTAACAAATTGATGTAATTCGTATGTTGTAAGGCGTCTCCGCTATATATTGGGCTTAGGCCTATCAAATGACTGGGAAGAGCATTTACGAAACCTATAACCGTTCGAAATTTAGAAGCTTTGAAAAGCTGAAGTGTCAATGAGCCGGCAACTCACTTGTAGAACCGACAACCGCTGGGGGTAAAAGGTTCTTGAATAGCATCATCAGTGTTAGAGGACTTCAGGAATCCGCGAGCGCACGCTCGCCGACTCCTAGGGCTCCTGGAAAGAGCTATGAATGCTATAGAAGTAAGCGAGGTCTGTAAGGATCGTGTGTTATGGCGCTCGGTTCTCTCTGTCTACTCTACTTGAAGATACGAGTATATATACATTAAATAAAAATGTAATATTACGGATTGTTTAGTGAATTATCATATAAAATTTGTTTAATTCAAATTATCTATTAATAAAAGTTTTGTGTAATAATTTGAATATGAGTTTTATTATGTGCTCTGATATTTCGTTGTATTTTTTTTATGAAACGTAACGTAAGTGGTCACCGCAGCCTATTGACGCTCGTAACACCACGGGGATGTTACTTACGCGCTACCAATCTTATGACATAAGGCTGTTTCGTCACAGTACCCAGTATTTCTCTGCAATATCTCTCCCTTCAAACCGGAACACAGCTATATAAATATGCTTGGCGGTAGAAATAGGTGAAACAGAGGTACCGATAAAATCTCTCTGGTAAAATGTTGTGTTGTAAATGACAGTTACCATCATTGTCACGTCAATTTCTTTTTATATGTCATCTTCTAAATTGACATACACCTATATATTTTGTATAAATTAGCAATGGTGATATCCCAGAGCAATGATTGCCCAGTGGATAAAGAAGCGACCCATTGACCAACTGATCCCGGTTTGAATCCTGGCATTTTAATGAATTCGTGTTTTCGGATTTATGTATATATTTATCACTTGCTCGGCGGTGAAGGAAAACATCGTGAGGAAACCCGCGTGTCTAAGAAATCATATTTCGAAAGGCGTGTGACCTTCTTACCTAGGAAAGGTCCGCCGCAGTGGCGTGCACTCCATATAGGCAAAAAGACATTGCCTACCCTATCAATTTGATAAATACCATCCGATGTTTCATTCTTAAACATAGTTTTTAACTAATATTTCGTATCAAAAACAAAAAATTAAAAGCTCCATCTATCGGTATCGGTAAGTTATTGAAGTCATCGCTAGTCATATTCAAATCGCAGCTAGGCGCTACGCTACACTAGCGCCGCATTGGCAGCTTTTTACGGCAGAGACACTAACTATATCTGTCTAATTTTACGTATGTGTGCCGTGTTGTTTATACAAATACTGTAGTGTGCATTCCTATAATTATATTGCCCACAATAACACAAATAACGCACACAATCGCAAAGTATAGACAATGTCTTTTCAGCTGAACTATAACGTAAATCACCGAAGTGTCGCGAGCATTGCTACGTAACTATTTTAAAAAGTAGTTTGCTGCATATAATTATAGTGAAAGATATTGCCATTTCTTTTTTTCGTATAAAATTGATGTTCAATTTTATTTTGATTTTAAAACGGCCGCCATTGTTTTTGTTTTGAATCGATTGACTGGCAGCAGACGAAATAAGATTTTAAAGTTGATAAATATGATGATATTCACTGCGAAAGTTGTTCATGTGGTGTGTGTAGGGAAAATAAATGTTTTCAAAACTATCTTTCGGTGAAAAAAAACAAGTGATCACATACATCATTATTTCCACAAGATTGGGTAACCAAAATCAACATTCTGTATTTTTTGGTAAGTTAATAGCTTTAAAAAAATTCTGCCTACCCTGTCAAAAATCTCTGTGCACGCCACTGAGGTCCGGTTTCCCGTCTGGGTTGTGACGGTCTTACAGCAGTGGTTCCATGTAAAAATCAGTATGATTGGCAAATCCTTAAGCTTAGGTAGCATAACCCGCCAATCCTAATGAACTAGAAAACGGGATAACGCTCTGAAGAAGAAGATTGTACTTTATATAAATAAGTATATTTATTCTATACTACAACTTCACGCCAAATCCTATACGGGGTAGGCAGAGAGAACCGAGCGCCACGCGACTCGAACCTTACACGCATCACTCGCTTTCTTTTAAATTCTATTGGGCGGGGAGTAAAGTAGAATGTGCTGCTCTTATTGGCTTGTTCAAGGATAAAAATCGCGTCACTTATCGGCTTATTGGTTAAAATAATCTCCCATAGCCTCGAATCGCTGACATATTTATACGCTAAAATACTAAGTTCTGGTTAGCGAAAGAGACCTTCATGCGCAGTCAAGAGGTTTAGTAGTTTTTGTGCGTGCCTAATGGTAAGCAATTACCTAAGCCTATGGATATATCACTTCTTTAATACTCATAGCTTTTCTCGTGCACGCTCGTCTGTTTCTAAGGCTCCTGACATCATCTTCTGATAAAATATGATCGATTTAATGAAATAAAATATCCTCACCGGCCGACACATCGTACTTACATTGCCCCGGGTACAAACTCGAGCACTTATTTGTGCGTCGTGCCGGGGTGTGCATATTCGTTCGGGGGGACATTTGTAATCGCCGTTTTCATAGCCTAGAAGACAGGGACCTATCGTTATTGTGGGTACGCGTGGATCATGGCGGCGACACCCGGATCTACGCTTGCCTTTACAGCCATGCAATTCTGTAAGAGCAAACGTCCTTACATCCTCGGAAACATCGGCTGTTACAGCCTTGAACACAAAATTGCAATTCTTTGGTGTCGCTTTTCATGGTTGTGCGACACTAGCGCCGCAAGGCTGCGTTTGGAATTGGATTTCTACAAGGCAAACAGCCTCGCGTACGCTTACAGCCTTATAGAATATCAAATAATTTAGCCGTGATCGCAGTAGACGATGTCAAAGCTGAGACATCTGTGATCACAGCGACGCACACAGCCATTACGAGTCGCTTAGAGAATTGCATGGCTGGTCTCATAGCGGTGACACGGACACAGTTCGTTTATTCCAGCACCTACAAATAGTGACACACAAAGTCATCGAGCAGTATCCAATCCCTCCGCGGAATTAGTGGGTGACTTTAGTCATAGTCATAAAATGTATTGTTTCATGTGATTCAAAATTCAAGATTTTTTATTTTGTATAACATGAGTGGTACAAAAATACAGGTGTAATAAATTTACATTTTGTTCTGCATGTTTGGCCGGTAAGGCATACAAAAATATGATAGATAGCACATGCTGTTTCATTATTATATATATAGTCTTCAATTTCAAAATAAGTCAAGTAATCGATTTAAAGGAAATAAAATTTGTCATCTTAATAAAAGTAATTGCTATACATTATCAGTCATAAATTGCAAAATAGTATAATAACATTTGTCAGCTAATAATATTTTTAATTGACGCTTAAATGTATTGACCGGTAGTTCTTTCAAAGTCTTTGGTAACCTGTTATAAATTTTGGGTCCCATACAAAATATAGATACTGTCATACATTAGTTTAGTGTTACATTTTTTTAAACATAATCTGCTGTTGTCCCGACGATACATAGTTCTTAATATTAAAATTTGTCCGCTATACATGAGCCCCGTTGGGGCACTACAATATTTCATTGCTTTCGCATGTCTTTACAATTATTATTATTTTTTATTAATTTATATTATTAAGTCTAATCAATCAATTGTTATTACATCGTCAAATTTTTAATTACAATATTTCTATAGTAAAATTACTGGGATAATCAAGATTAATAATAATTATAATTAATTCAATAACTTGTATTATTAGCATTAAGAATATTAAATTTTTTGTCATATTATTGCATTTTCAGTTCAGAAAATCTCCTGAAGACTATAAATACATTTAGAAATTAAAAATGATTTCAGTTGTGATAGAAATGTAGCATATTTTTCTATATCTTTGAGGTGATTGGGTAGTTTATTGTAGACTTTAATGGACATATAGTTTGCACCCGACCATACTATCTCCATATTTGTGTTTGGAAGAGTGAATTTATTTTTATGTCTTGGGTTACGTGAATCTAAATAACCTACCTTAGCTTGCTTATATAAATGTTTATTTTCTCGTACAAATTTACATAGCTGAAAGATATAGATAGATGTCAAAGTTAATATTTTTAGTGAGGTAAAATGTTGCCTACAACTTTCCATTTCATTTATATTTACTATTATTCTCATGCACCGTTTCTGCAGTATAAATAATTGGGAGGCATCTGTGCTGTTTCCCCAGAGTATTATTCCGTATGACAGCCATGCATGTGCGTAAGCATAATATGCTACGATGGCAGTTTTTTGGTCAGTGCACTTTTTAGTTCGTAAAGCGCGTATACGAATTTGGATAACCTTCCTGTTATTTTTTCGATGTGCTGTTTCCAATTTAGATTGGTGTCGATTTCTAACCCCAGGAGAGTGCATGTTTTTAATGTTTTTATATATGTATAGGTGGCTTTTATTTGTAATGGTGCTTTCTGGTAAGGGTGGAATTGTATTATATTTGTTTTGTCTATGTTTAATTCCAAATTATGTTCTTGCAACCATGTTTCTACTATTTCGAGGCAGTTATTTATTTGTTGAATTACTTCCTCACTATTATTACTATTTGGTAGAACAATACTTATGTCATCGGCGTACAGAATGCTGTCAATATCAAGGTTTTTTGGCAGGTCATTTACATAAATTAGAACAGTATGCAGCCTAAAACGCTACCTTGTGGTATTGAATTATTAGTTTGTAAAGTTCGAGAGCTATATCTAGTCAAAATGTTCTTGTTTATGTCGTAATATTCTAAGTTAACTAGCTGTTCACGGTTTTTTAGATAACTTTTTACCATTGGTACGCATTACCTCGAATTCCAATACCATAGAGTTTTGTTAACAATATACGATGATTTACTCTATCATATGCTTTACTAAGGTCAAGCAACAATGATATGCATACTTTTTATTGTTGATGATATTGATGATTATGATGTAAAATTAAAAAGAGCTGTTATAGTAGATTTGCTTTAATGCCCATCATGCCTCGGCTCTCGGTGCACTGATTCCACGGAGATTTGCTCATGAATTTACTCTGGTCTATGGTTTCTTTGAGACGTGATCCACCTTGGCCTATCGGATGGTGCCGTGAATTCTACGCATCTTTGTTTCAAAACAGAGGACATTGAATCCGGTGCGGCCGCAGTAGCATATATCGTACTATCGACAGATATGCCAACATTTCCTCTGTTGAAAACGATAAAAGACCGGGGCGACAGCGTGCTGTTAGAACTACAAAGGCTGTTAACGCTATTAAAGCCAGAATTCGCCGAAACCATTTGAAAACAAAAAATCTTATCGCGAGAAATGAAGAATGCAAGGACTCCGTCGCGTATAATAAAACAAGAACTGAACCTCGGTGCTTATCGTTGATATGCAGGACATATCCTAAATCAATCCCTACAGTTAAAGAGAGTGGATCGATCAAAACGCCTTCTGTCCCGATACGCAGGTTAAGGGTACAGAAATATCATCTTTGCTGACGAAAAAATTTCACGATTGAAGAGAAAAGTAGAATGACAAAGTGTACGAACACAGTTATAAAGGAACCGCCCAAGTGATCGGAATAGTACAACGTGGTCATCATACTGCGTCTGTAAAGGTATGCGGAGCGTCTTATCAAGTAGCCACAAAGCTTCATTTTTGTGAAAAAGGAGTGAAGACTTCAGCTAAAGTGTGTCAAGAGACTGTCTTGGATTGTGAAACCTATCAGAAATACACTTTTTTAATATGTATAGTGGACTGCCCAACAGGACTCTGCAACTAGTCACAATGTACGAACTACCCAAGACTCGAAACGAACGTTCCGGACTTTATAAGAGATGAAGACTGACCCTCATCTACCCCAGATCTGAACCTCTTAGACTACAAATTACCGTTAGTTAAGAGGACATGACCTGCTCGAGATGACACGCCGACATTGTGTCTCATAAGAAATCTCTGGAGCAAGTGTAGTGTAGCATACACATTTATTTTTATTACATAAGTACATATATACACATAAATAAATGTTTTAAATAAATTTATATTACAGTAAATTTCACACACAAAATTTTATACAGGTAAATTAATTAATAATTGCACAAGCGAAATCACGGGCACTAGCCTAGCTACTAAAAATGCTCACGCTTGACCGCACCGGTGCAACTCATTGTTTTGTAGCTAAAAATGGTCTCGCAACGAGTCCACCTATTGTATCCGTCGGCGAATGCACGCTAGTTCCGCTCCACAATCTAAAACTTGCTTGACTTTGTTTGCGTTTTCGTCTTCATATTTCTAAACTAAGTGCCATTTTTTTTTCAACTTTCTATCTTCTACTCTTCTGAACCTATACTATCTTGTCTCTTGCCTAAATTGTATGTGTTGTGTTCTTACTGTACATTTTAGGACAATAATATAGAACTTTTTATGTGTAACGGTTTGGAATAAAGTATCCGAAAACCACCACACAAACAGTGGCTAAATTTCTCATGGAAACTATGCGTAAATCTACAGATTCCTGGCCAGAGAGATTAAAGGCCTGTGTCAAAGCCAAAGGTGGCCATTTTGAATAGAATCCTTTTTTTATTTTTTGCTGAGAATTCCATAAATATGTACATAAAAGTTTTATTGAGAGTACATTACTTCATAAAAAAATAAAGGCATATTCATTTGTAACAAAATTTATTTCCGGATTATATATAGCATATAGTTGTGATGTTTGACACAAAATCAAACTTAGGTATGCTAAGAAATATAACACAGCTTATAATTACAGCAAACATAGTTATGCGAAGTCACAAATAGGTCTCGGCTCAGCATGTTGTCACAGACCCAACACTGGTTTTCAGTCGAAACTTCTTTTCAGAATTGAGGCCAAATTCGGTTTTCTCTGCCCTCATTGGAATGGATTTAAACGGCTCAACTTTGTTCCAACAAATTCCTTTGTTAAATTAGTAAATCTACAGTAAACAGCCGGACTTGGCTAATAAATTCTATCTATCTGTATTGTAGAGTACAGATAATATCGTATTAATGTTCGCTGTGCCGGCGAAGCGTCGGGGTTATAATTCTTGTCACACTGTGGTACAAGTGACGAAAATTCAGCGGTAATGGGATTATACATTAAATGTCTTGACGGCAGCTTCAAAACTTAAATAAGACTTCGTAAATTTATGTAATGTATTTTTAACGAGCTCGGTGGCACAGTGGTTAATAACGGTACTTTGACACCAACGCTCATAGCATCTATTCCTACACATGACATTTGTGTACATGAACATATCTGTTTGTCTTGGTCTGGCACAGAGGTAGGATGCTTCAAAGCAACCCATTTGGGAAAGTACCTCCACCTGACAGAAAACCGCAGCCAAATAACAATTTCCTGGATGCTTGTTGTGTTCCTGCTTGTGAGTTCACCAGTAAACTCCTAAGGAGTTGCTGTGTTAGCAGCAGAGGTATATATATAGGTATATAGTGTATTGCTAGCGTTCTTGCTTACGTTAACCGCTTAAAATTAGGTGGGCTTGTACTCGTATGCCTCCCAATGTTATATAAAAAAGCCGCCAAGTGCGTGTCCGACTCGCGCAACGAAGATTACGTAAAAAAATATTTTCGTAATTTTTTTTTTTGTGATGTAACTACAAATTTACCGCTTTCAGATTTTTCCTTTACTTGTGCTACATGACCTTGCTTCATACCAAATTTCATGATTCTAGGTCATCGGCAAATATCCCAATAGGTTTTGAGTCCCTTGCGAGTGCATAAACGGGACATAAACGACCGTATCTTTTGATTGCATTGACTTAGAAGTTTAATTTTTTCACTGCTTGAAGAGACTGGCGACTTGACTTCAGCTTGACAGATCCACCTGTCCCTGAGAAAAAGGGCCTTGACACACAGACAGACAGATAACAAAGTGATCTTATAAGGGTTCCGTTTTCCCTTTTGAGGTATGGAACCCTAAAAAAGTATCAGTCGTGCGACGCTACCCCTGCTGCTAACACAGCAACTGCTTGTGATCTTACTTCAAGCACTCGCACGAGAACTCAACATGCAGTTGCTATTGAAAGTCTACTTCTTTTATTCCGTTTTCAAATTTTTTTGGATTGACGGGGTTTGCTACCTGAGCCTAAGGATTTGGCGAAGACACTGATGTTGACATGGAGCGATTGTCATCAGACCTCCACAATTCATAGGAAGGGAAAATCAGACCATTCTTAGGTTAGGCAACACGTCTTTTAAAATATAATTTCTTTGAGATGCGTGTTTCCTCATGATATTTTCGTTCCCCGCCGAGTCATCCAAAATCACCAATTAAATGATTCGAGCCTACGTCAGGATTCAAACCAGGGACTGTCTGTTAACCTGTGAGACCCCGTTATATACGTTTTCCCATACATTTCTTGGCGGAAAAGCGGCCCGCGGGTAATGAGAGATAGACTGGTTCTTTATTGAAATTTGAGTGTATCTGCTAGTATGCCCATTCTACGGTGATATATATATATATATGGCGTCTTAATTTTATTATATATATATTTATGTTATATATATATAATTTTATTTTATTAATTTTATTTTGGCTCGTCCGTAAGAACATTCATAAAAACGGTAAAGCTTATGACATAAGCTAAAGCAATTATTTTATCTTGCTGTCCGCTATTTCAACTAACGCAATGAGAGAGAAGATAGCAAGTGAGATGTCAGATGTAGGTGAGACTGAAATATGAACAACCGCTCTTATAATAGAAAAGGGTCTTGCCTGTTGCCTCTCGTGCCTGACATCTATTTAATTGAAAATCCTTTGAGCAACCATATTCATGACAAATAAATCCTGAAATATAGGTAATGTATAGATAATTTACGGCAATATCCCTTGCCTTAGGTGCGCTACGACCTGTTGGATTTAATATCAGTCATTGTCGTATCGCTTTTTATAAAATTTAATACCAAGAGTTGTGGTTTCGGATCCCACAAAGAATACACATTTGTGTGCATTGTGTTTTTCTTGATCTGGGTCGATTTAAGAGAGACAGAGCATATCAAAGCAGATCGATGGGGAAGTACCTCACTAGTAAATAACAGCAAGCTGTGTAGGCAGAGCTGATATTTTTTAAATTTAAAAAATATTTAAATATTTTATTTTTAATTTTTTTAAAATATATGGAACCCTGTACGACATCTAGCGACGAGTGCTGTTACTTTTTCTGTTGATGGGAGTGCAGTGCAGACTCTGCACTGCAGAGTGGCCGGCCATACGTTTTCCCATATGTTTTTTTTTCTAATTGGAACGATTTTGGACCGTTCTTCCTCACCGACGAACATTTAAATTTCAAATTAAAGGATACAAAACTACAATATGTTAGCTATTAGTGTGTTGATTTTGGAGTTTCTCACTATTACCGTCTAAACGCTAGCTGGATGACATCAGTCTACCCCAAACGGCAATTTTGAGGGTAATGTGGCTCCGCTGGCTATCGCAGCTCTGCCAACAAGAACCCGCAGTCAAATAACAAGTCCCTAAAATGTTGTGTTCCTGGGTATGCGTGGGCTTACCAGTAAGCTAAGGAACAGCTTTGTTAGCAGAGTGGTGGCAACACACCAGCAATTTTTAAGTAAAAGAAAAAAATCAGGCTTAACACTTGCAGACCGCGTTTGCAATGGTTATGTTAGAAACAGGGTTGGTTCGAAAGAGAGTGTCGGTGTTAAAAACAGAATAGTCGGGGCGTGAATCTTTTTATTTTTTACTAGCTATCCGCCCTGGCTTCGCACGGGTGATATGATCGCTACCAAACTTCACAGGATCACCTGCTGGGCTAACCTGAAGATTCACTGAAATTTCATAAAAATCTGCCTAGCCGTTTTTGAGTCCATAGAGGACATACCGACAAACATTCATTTATATATATATATATATATATAGAAAGAAATAATTACGAATGACATATGCAACGGTAAAGTTGAATGATGTAGGAGCCGAGGATGGCTTATCTACGGTGATTAAATTGATCGTGTTTTATCAAAAGGTGTTTGTTGTCAGGAGCCCTAGAAACCTGCGAGGGTGCATGAATAGAAGAAGCGAGTGAGGTGTGTAAAGATGGAGTCTTGTGATGCTCGGTTCTGTCTGCCTACACCACAAGGGATTTGGCGTCTAATTATGGATAGCTTTCATGTTTCTATTTATGCACGCTAGCCGATTTCTAGGGCTCCTGAAATCACTTTCTGATAAAAATCGACTGAGGGGAGTCTTAGTCTTCTTCGTCTGTTATATGCTTCCACTTTCACATTACACATCTGTTTCATCATTCTTTAGACACGTATCTCTGACGCAAAAGCATTTATTAGCATTGTATTAGTTTATTAAGTTATATTTCCAAAAAAAATGTACTGAAAGGCGATGTTCAACTGAACATATAAACTGAATCACGCTTTTAAGACTTTTTGTGTCGCCAGAACGTCATACACCATGCTAATTCATGAACGAGGCCGTCAAAAGAGAGCTAGGGCACATCGACGCAGCCCGAATGGGGTAGTATACATCACTGAGGAGTTTCTATATTAGCAGCGGCGGTAAGAGCGCGCGAAAGATTTATCCCTGTATTCAAAGACAGTATTTAAGACAGTAATTACTTTACATCAAGTTGTTTGCTTCCAGATGTCTTATTAACAATACCTACATGTAAGAAACAAGCTAGTAAATTTTACCAAACTACGTAGTTGTTTTATAGCATATAGTGATTGAACAAGCAAGAATGTCATGTGAGATTAATATTAGGTTTACAATACACAAAGGATTTGAGACAAATTCTCAGACTGTAATGGAAATACATGAAATACTTGTTAATAAATTGCTTCAAACTAAGTAATACTATCAAAATAATGATATAATCTTATCAGGCGTAATGTATCCCCAATGTCTTTGAGACTGTGTGACTTTGACACCAACGCTCGTGGGTGCGATTCCCACAGAAGACAAACATTTGTGTGCATGAACATGTCTGTTTGTCTTGGTCAGAGTGTTATATGAGAGGTAGGGCGCATCAAAGCAGCCCGTTTGGGGAAGTACATCCACAGAAAACCGCAGCCAAACAACAACTCCCTAGAGGGTTGTTGTGTTCCTGAATGAGGTCACCAGTAAACTCCCAAGGAGTTGCTGTGTAAGCAGCAGAGGAGGCATCGCGCGAGTGATACTTAATATATCTCAAGCGTTTATAGGCTACGGTAACCGCTTTACATCAGGTGGGCCTCCCGACATTGTATAAAAAATATGAACGTGTCAGCGGTATAAAGACTGCTTCTATTCACGTAACCGCCACTAAACATAATTGCCTCTACTGTATTTTTATGTTTTCGCACAATGGCAAACTGGGTAGCATTAGTTCTCCCACTTTGAAGATAAGTATGTGGCCCGGTAGACCAGTTGGATCAACGGTGTTCCAAAATTGTATACTTCATTGCGTTATTCCACTTTGAAGTTTTACTTTTAAGTTATTGTTGTTTTTACGAGCCTGCTCAGTCATATGCTCGACGAAATTACGAGCTAGGTGGCGCAGTAGTGAATCACGCGACTTTGACACCAACGCACGTGACTTCGATTCTCACACAGAACTAACATTTGTGTGCATGAACATATCTGTTTTTCTTGGTTTGGGTGTTTTTAAGTGAGGTAGGGCAAAGTGGTCCGTATGAGGAAGGATTTCCACCTCACAGACAACCGTAGCCAAAGTAACAACTCCCTGAATGGTTGTCGTGTTCCTGCGTGTGAGGGAGGTCACCATTAAGCTCCTATGAAGTTGCTGTATTAGCAGGAGAGGTGGCAACGCATAGGATACGGTAATCGTTTTACATCAGGCGGGCCATATGCTTGTATGCCTCTCGAGGTTGTATAACAAAGAAATGCTGTCTCAATTGCCAATCTAGAATGATTTTCAGTACCAAATAGTTTTCTTATTTCGATTTTATTTGAACGTTTAAATATTTGATCTTACAGCAAGTGGATGAAGGGATTCGCCGCCAACCACCTTTTCGCAGACCTGCAATCGTCGGTTTTTCAGTGAATTTCGAATTTTTTGAAGGTTATATATATACATATGGCATATATATATATATATATATATATATATATATATATATATATATGCCATATGCATATGTTGTAAATACATACTTATGATATATAGCAAAAGCCTAGATCAAGACAAACAGATATGTTCATATATACAAATTTTAGTCCTGTGTGGGAATCGAACCCACGAGCGTTCGTGTCCAAGTAGCGTTACCACTGCGCCACCAAGATCGTCTAAAGTAACGTAAAGCGCCGAGTAATAAGGGACACAGAGGAGGGCTTTAGGAAGTCCCAATATTCATTTATTGTTTTAGAATAGACCCCCTAGGTGCGATTTGCTTTTGTTCCACTTTTACTGCATATGTATTTGGTGAAAGGTATATTGGTGAAATATATTATAGAAAATGTGACTATAAAAATATGCATAATAATTATAGAGTCCTGTTACATTAATTAATTAATTAAATAAGAGAGGTGGGGCACAACAAAACAGCTCGACGACGGGAAGTATACCGACACCTAACAGAAAACTGCAGTCAAATACAAAAAATCGGCCAAGTGTGAGTGGGACTCGCGCACCAAGGGTTCCGTACCATTATCTATAAAAAAGGCAAAAAAATCACGTTTGTTGTATGGGAGCCCCCTTAAATATTTATGTTATTCTATTTTTTAGTATTTGTTGTTATAGCGGCAACAGAAATACATCATCTGTGAAAATTTCAACTATTTAACTATCACGGTTCATGAGATACAGCCTGATGACAGACGGACAGCGGAGCCTCAATAATAGGGTTCCGTTTTACCCTTTGGGTACGGAACCCTAAAAATAACAACCCTTGCTGGGTTATGTTCTCGCGAGTGACTGACTTTATCATTAAGCTCTTGAGGACTTGCTGTATTAGCAGGATTGCAAGCGTTCATGGCTACGTTAACATTTTAATTCAGGTCATGCTCTCAATATTTTATGAAAAATATATACTTATTTAGGATTTAACAGACCTTAACAGGCTGGCATCCACTCGTTGCCTTCAATCATGATGACTCGGTTCTCGCTGACGGCTGGGAGCTCATCCTCATACACTGGACTTGGCAATGGTCACGTACTGTGCGGTTCCAGCGAAGTTTTCTACCGAGAACTCTAAAGGTCTTTCCCAGGGACTGCAGCATGGGGTACTTCAAGAAAGTCGTGAGGAGGTTTTTGCAGGGTCGCCAACGCAAGAGTGTTGCAAATGCACATCGGCTACGGTAACTGCTTACCATCAGGCAAACCGTGTGCTCGTTTGCCACCTTAGTAGTATAAAAAATCATCCCGTGACCATGACGTCTGCCACGTCGCTGAAATATCAGGAAAATGAAAGTAAGACCTGTACGTACAATAGACTGACGGAGGCAAGAGCCCAAGTCAGGTCTGATGTACGTATTCAAATAGATAAAGAGATAAAATTCTTTATTTTCCATTGGGCTTTCGCGGGCACTCAGACACCTCTTAAATTTTTTTGAAATATAATCTTATTGTATCTATCTATCTATCTATAACATCACGCCAAATCCCTTGCGGGGTAGGCAGTGAGAACCGAGCGCCACGTGACTCGATCCTTACATATCTCACTCGCTTCTTTAACATTCATTGCTCTTCTCATGCACGCTCGCCGGTTTCTAGGGCTCCTGACATCACCTTCTGATAGAACACGACCAATTTGGTCATGGTAGGTAAGTCTTGGCCTTCCCCGGCTCCTACATCCTTCCACTTTTGCATTGTATATCTGCTTCATTCATTCTTTCATCTTGCATTCTTTCTACATGTCCGAACCAACGGAGCATGCCTTATTGTATCTTATTTAATTCTCTTATTTTACATTTTTCCTTTTTTTAATCTACTATATAAATACAGATCCAAATAATTGAATACCACCTTCCCATAAAACCTATATGCAGCGTACTGTGAATCAAATATATTCCTTTAGATATGATTCGATTGTGAGAATCGTTTGCCATTGTATCCTTCATTCGATAGTTTCCAATCGATCATGTCTATTGACCAACGAATGAAAGCGTCTTTTTTCGTCTCGTTTTATATTATATTGAAGAAAATACGGGTTTTCTATTAAGATTGGTTATTCTATAACGACTTTTTAGGATTCCGTTCCCAATTTGTGACAGCGAGAACGTGATACTAAATCTTTTTGGTCTTCGTTAAATCTATCCCACTTTTGACTATATTTTTTTGGTAACTACTTTGGAAGGCATACGAGCATACGGCGCACCTGATGTAAACCTGACGCATGCAAAGGCCCAAGCCCGGTCTGATGTACGTATTCAAATACAGATACAAATAATTGAATACCACCTTCACATAAAACCTATATGCAGCGTACTGTGAATCAAATATATTCCTTTAGATATAATTCGATTGTGAGAATCGTTTGCCATTGTATCCTTCATTCGATAGTTTCCAATCGATCATGTCTATTGATCAACGAATGAAAGCGTCTTTTTTCGTCTCGTTTTTATATTATATTGGAGAAAATACGGGTTTTCTATTAAGATTGGTTATTCTATAACGACTTTTTAGGATTCCGTTTCCAATTTGTGACAACGAGAACGTGATACTAAATCATTTTGGTCTTCGTTAAATCTATCCCACTTTCGACTATATTTTTAATTTTTAACATACGGCCCACCTGATGTAAATCGGTTACCGTAGACTATGAACGCTTGTAGTACATTAAGTATCACTCACGCGATGCCTTCTCTGCTGTTAACACAGCAACTCGTTAGGAGTTTACTGGTAACCTCACTCACAGGCAGGTACACAACAACCCTCTAAGGAGTTTTTATTTGGCTGCAGTTTTCTGTGCGGTGGAGGTACTTCTCCAGACGAGCTGCTTTGATACGCCCTACCTCTCTTAAAACATCCGGACCAAGACAAACAGTCATATTCATGCACCCAAATATTTATCTTGTGTGGGAATCGAAGCTACGAGCGTTAGTGGATGTAGCGTCAAATGAAATTTGACTATATTTTTTGTATACAACTTTGGGAGGCAATACAAGTATACGGCTCACATGATGTGAAGTGGTTACCGTAGCCTATGAACGCTTGCAATACTATAAGCACCACTCATGCGTAGCCGACTCTGCCGCTAACACAGCAACTCCTTAAGAGCTAGTCATTTGACTGCGGTTTTCTGTGAGGCACTTCCCGAAACGAGGTGCTCTGATATGCCATCCCCAGATTAGAGGAGGTACCCAAGGAAAGTTTTTATTCAAAAATTTATTTTACCGCTTTGTCGGCGTGACTAAAATACCATACCACATCAACCCTTACTCATCCCACTGCTGGGATACGGGTCTCCCTTCAACCGAAGGGGTTTAGAGCATACTCCATCACGTTGCTCAAATGCGGATTGGCGGAGGTCAGCGGTTTCAAGCCGCCCGAGGGCCACTGACTTAGCTTAACGACTGTCTTCTATCGACAATAGCCGACAATTCCTTAGAGAGATATTCCGGAGAACGCGTGAGCTTCCAAGGAGTTACTGTGTTAACAGCATCTTATGGTGTATACATTAGGTGGACCGTAAGTTTGCCTTCGGCGTTTTACAGAACAGTTACATTTAAACCTCTAATCATCAATGAAAAGCAGTTAAGCCTTATTTCTTTAAACATCATTATCATATTCTTCATCAGAAGTATGGAAGCTGTTTTTTTGATAAATCATAGTATGGTTCCATTTCTGTCCCTGAATTGTCGCGTGGATCCATGAGCTAACACGTGGCGCTGATACCAAAGTGACGAAGATATACCCTGGATTGATATCACAATCTCTCGGTTTCCATGGTGACACGATCCCCCATAGAACTCCGTTCAGGATCACGGGAGCGCCGACGTCCCTCTGAAAAAAAAATGGCCAGTAAAGTCACGGGGAAGATGATTTTTTTACACAACGTTGGTAGGCAAACATCACACAGTTCTTTGAGGAGAAGTAGAAGAAATGATCCTATGAAGTAAGGTCTTTGAGGAGAAGTAGGATACATATATGTTACCCTGACTGGGGAAATAACAACTTCCTGGAGGGAAATTGTGTTTAGGATGAACTTACCAGTAAACTTCTGAGGAATTACTGTATTTGTAGCTGGATTGGCTACGTGCTATCGATTAATACTTGTCTTGTTCATTGGCTACAGTAATCGCTTCATATTAGGTTGGCCGTATACTTCACGTCTGGTATAAACTGGTTGCCTATTTTTATACATTTACTAGCTTTTACCCGCGACTTCGCTCGCATTGATAAAAATATATATATTTTTTTAACAGAATGTATCGTATTTTACTTCTGATACCTCCAAGAATATGTGTACAAAGTTTTATGATGATCGGTTCAGTAGTTTTCGCGTGAAAGCGTAACAAACAAACGGACATTCACCGTTATAATATTAGTAGGATGTCAGCACAGTGGCTCCGCTTCGCCTGATGGTAAGCGAAAAGAGGAGCCCAAATCGCAGCGACAACTGATAAAAGACTGCAGTGTCCTGTCAAAAGGTGCTGCTATGCTGAACAGCAAGGTGCTTCTTCACGCTTCGTTACCTATGAATGCTTTCAATACGAATAAGTATCCGTTGCGCATTGCTATCCCCGTTCCCAGAACATACCCCCATCAGGAGTTCGGTAATCTATGCTACTTGTAGAATCACAACAACTGTATAAGAAGTTATTATTTGTCTGCAGTCTCTTGTGGTCACCACTTTGATGCAAGCCACCTCACTTCCACAAGAACCGCGTCAGTTAATCACCAGAGTATGTGCCAGTGAGGTTGACTTCAAAGATACAATACAATACACTTTATTACAACAAACAAAATAACTTTACATAGAGAAAATATTAAAGCACAAATGGTGGACTTTTCATTTATACAACGTTGGCAGTCACACAAGCTCACCTTATGTAAAGCGGTTACCGTAGCCTCTGAACGCTTGCAGTACATTAAGTATCACTCGTGCGATATCACCTCTGCTGCTAACACAACAACTCCTGAGGACCTTACTAGTGACCTCACTAACAGGCAGGAACATAACAACCTTCTAGAGAGTTGTTATTTGGCTGCGGTTTTCTGTGCGCACAAATGTTTGTCATGTGTGGGGATCGAATCTACGAGTGTCGGTGTCAAAGTCGAGTTATTCACTACCGCGCCAACGAGCTCGTCAAAACTTATCGTAAAGCGATCTCTTCAAGACAACTTTGAGGAAACGAAACGAAAATTATTTTTGCATTTGATAGCTCAATTCTAGAGGTTATATGCTAACCAATATCACGATACGACTCTTAGAAGCCGAGGAAAGACGTGCGAACGAAGTCCCGGGCTGCAGTTATTTATATATATAATATATTGTATATATGTTTGTATATCTACACACCAGGTCCCTTGCAAGGTACACACTTCACTCGCTTCTCTGACATTCATAGCTCTTTTCATGCACGCCCGCCGGTTTCTGATATCACCTTCTGATAAAATACAACTAATTTGGTCATGGTAGGTTAGTCTTGTTTTAACTCGGCTCCTACATCCTTCCACTTTCGCATTGTGTATCTGTTTCGTCATTCTTTCATCCTGCATTCGTTCTACATTGCCGAAACAATGAAGCATGCCTATTCTTAATTTAACACCGACACTCTCTCTCAGAACAACTTTCTCTCTTACGTCGTCATTACGTACGCGTTATGCTACAAATTTTGAGTAATGCTCTCACCTCGACCGCATTTATTCTACTTTCGTGCTCTCTCTGCCATACTCAGCTCTCACTTCCATAAGTTAGTGTTGGGATTAGCAAAAAAATAAACGTAAATTCAAATTTACGCTTATATTTTTGTCGTTACCTGTGCTACGAGTATAATATGATTGTTTCTTGCAAAAATTTCACGGTTCTATGTCAACGGAAAATATCCTGTAAGTTTTTTATTCCCTTGTGAGTAAAATATGCGATATGAACGGCCGTATTTTATTTATTACGCTCACTTAGAAGTTTATTATTTTCACTTCTCCAAGGGATAACTTCAACACACACATTTGATTAATTTCAACTTGATACAACTCTACACGTTTCTGAGACAAAAGGTTTATTAGGTTAAGGTTTATTACGATCTCGATGGCGCAGTGGTGAAACGCGATGTTACGTTACTTTGACACCAACGCTCGTGCGTTCGATTCCCACACAGGACAAACATTTGTGTGCATGAACATGTCTGTTTTGTATTAATCTGGGGTCTTTTAATAGAGGTAGGACGTATATACATAGTATATAGCGAGCTGAACCTGGCTTAGACTTCGACTGCCTAGAAGTTTACCCAACGCTCCTTTCACGCTATTCCCTGTACTCACTCGTCTCTCCACGTTAGCGGTGTACCTTCCATCGCTGCTAAAAGCGCTTCCAAGATATACAATTTCATCCAATTGCTTTAACACTACACCAACAACCGTAATCCTAGTGTTCGTTCGTTCTGGTTGTCTTACTTTCAAATACCGTTATCTTGGTTTTCTTTGCATTTAATTGTGAGCCTTTCTTCATACAACCTACAAAATCTTTCATTGTTGTAACTAGTGTTTACAGTACGGATCGTGATTCTGCTATTGATACCGCGTCAACTGCATAAAGCAGATAGTTGACCACTGAGTCAC
The DNA here is from genome assembly GCA_947507595.1 of Pyralis farinalis. NCBI lineage: Eukaryota > Metazoa > Arthropoda > Insecta > Lepidoptera > Pyralidae > Pyralis > Pyralis farinalis. Next base: position 5,258,811 of record OX382282.1, on the reverse strand, counting down.
CCATTCGCATTCCCACATTCATATTTCTTATTTTCTGAGGCAACTGTCCAGATACAGGATAAAAATCACAGCACGAATCTCTGTCTCACACCAATATTGGTATCAAACCAGGTCGACAAGCTGCCGCCCACCCGCACACATGCTGTATAATCCTCATAAGTGGATTGCACAGCACGGAGTAGGTCGCCGTCAACCCCATATCTAGGCCATATCCCATGGTAATAATTATCTTAATGGTACGCTGGCACCGCCAAGTCAGTCACATACTCATTCACAGTGCTAACATCCTGCCATGCAATTCTGTAAGAGAAAACATCCTTACATCCTCGGAAACATCGGCTGTTATAGCCTTGAACACAAAATTGCAATTCCTTAGTGTCGCTTTTCATTGTTGTGCGACACTAGCGCCGCAAGGCTGCGTTTGGAATTGGAATTCTACAAGGCAAACCGCCTCGCGTACGCTTACAGCCTTATAGAATACCAAATAAAAAGCCGTGATCGCAGTAGACGATGTAAAAGCTGTGACATCTGTGATCACAGCGACGCACACAGCCATTACGAGTCGCTTAGAGAATTGCATGGCTGGTCATAACCATACATTTCTCTAAAATATTCACACCACCGTTTTAACACTTCCTGAGTGTTAGCAAGAATGCCACCAGCTTTATGTTTTATCTTGTCCATTCTGAATACTGACGAACCACTTCGAGACTTCTTTACCTCTCTCCAGAAGAGTTTGGTATTTGCCTCGAAGTTCTTCGTCACCCTCTCTTCCTCATTCATAAGCAGTCTTTCACGCTTCCCTTTCACTAAAGCTTTGGTTTCATTTTTGCTTCGACGGTATATTTCGTTCTTCTTTTCTCTCATACCATCACTCTGGTGCAAAGATGATACGTAATCCAGCCACGCTTTGCTCTTTGTTTTACGGAGGATCAACGTCCGCATCCCACCAGGCATCTCCTCTCAGTGTTCTACGTCTCTTTGCGCGGCCACATGCTTCTTCTTTGTTACTGTCCACCATACTTTCTTTCACAACTCTCCAACATTCGTCTACATCTGAGTCAGAAAGCCCGACTGAGGAAGTACCTCCGTAAGTCAGTATCTCTGAAAAACGGTTGCCGTATTCCGGCGAGTGAGCGGGTTCATCAATAAGTTCCTAAGGAGTTGCTGTATTAGCATTATAGATAGCAACGCGCGAGCGATGGCTCCTGTGTTGTAAGTGTTCATAGGCTACAGTAACCACTTTAAGCCATATGCTTCTATGCCTCTAAAATTGGTAAATTAAAAAATGCAAAGGAATCTGCAACAGTTCTTACCATGCAAGTATCACTTCGAATTGGAGGATCCAAGCATAAAATGTGATCATTATCTTTTACTCCCAGTAATTCCAGCTCTTCTGTACAGTTCTCCTTGTTAACGGGGTGGAGATGTGATACAGTCATCATTCTTCTCCGTTTAATCGTCTCAAATGATTCTGGAAACATGTCTTCTTCATTTTTTTGTATCTGACAAAATGGACAATAAGGTTAAAGAGATACTGCATGTGTTCACGCCAGGTCCTTAGCGGCTTCCATGCTCGGGAGCGACAGTGCCTGGGAGGCAATGGCCTCCTTCTGTGAGACTGTCATGTCCCAGAAGGAGGCCTCGGCGCGGGACAGGGAGGATGATCCCGAGGCTGTCCCGCTCCGGAGACGGCGGACGGGAGTGCGGCGTAGGCGCTACGCGCACCTATTGCCGTCTCCCTAACATGTGGGATCAGGGGTCAGGATGGGAACTTGGCCCCATAGTGGTCCCGCCGCCGGAGGGGCTGTCCCAATTTGCCAGGATGGCTCCTAGAGCGAAGAAGTCCGGCCCCTCCAGGGGTTGGACAGTCGCAGTGGTGCCCTGTCGCTGACAGATCCGGGGCACCCCACCAAAGCGGCCAAGGGCAATTCGCGGGGTTGTTTAGTGGGTATACCGTTGGACAGCCAACGGGGAGTCCCACACTACCGCCGGTGGCCACACAGGCACCGGTGGTGTGCGTAACGCATTTTTCAGGTATCTTGGAAGTATCTAATTGGCTAAACAATAAGTTGTTCACTTTGAACAAAAGTAAGACAAATCATGTGCGCTACACGAAAAATATCGGTACTCAGCCACCAAATGCTCCATAGTTGCAACTATAATTCAAATACGCACTGTAATTGCACGGCCATCACAAAAGTATCAACTTTGAAATGTCTCGGCGTCATGGCAGATCAACGCTTATCTTGGCATCCTTATTTAGAATTACTCATTAGTCGTGTTAGAAAGCTAATATGGACTTTTAAGACCTTAAGACATATTGCCAACAATCCTTGGTACAGTCTATTCTTGGGTATTGTATTCCAGTCAGGTGTAGTGCAAGCAAAACTAAATACTTAGAATTGGAAAGGGCTCAGAGAGCTTAGCTTGATTCACTTTAAACCTTATCGTTATCCGACAGAGATCCTGTATTCCATGAGTGACGTTTTGACTGTTAGGAAATTGTTTGTGTTGAACACAACTGTATGTATTGAAAGTGCATAAATCATTGACTTTTGATCCCCATCTCCTAAATAGACGTAGGAACCATAGGGATATGTAGTAGCCCAAGTAAATATGATTAAAACGTCCTTTGCAGAAATACAAGTTATACATTTATCCTCACATCTATATAACCTAATAAATAGAAATTTAAATATATACCTTATGACTAGTCGTAAGTGTAAAGTACTAATAAATAACTGGCTAAAATCTCAAACATATAAAAAAAAAAAATAAATATAAATAAAATATTGTCGGACAAATTACACAGCGCCATCGAGCCCCAAAGTAAGCAAAGCTTGTGTTATGGGTACTAGACAACTGATAAACATACGTAAATACATTTTTTTTTTTGTATATAGATTCTTATAGAAAATACCCAGACCAAGACAAACAGACATGTTCATGCACACAAATGTTTGTACTGTGTGGGAATCGAACCCACGAGCGTTGGTGTCAAAGTAGCGTAACAGAAAGATGAAGACACCGTAACACTTTTATATAAAATTAAGTAGATAGTCACAAAACTAAAATCATGATCACATATGTATGTGTCATCAGTTTTATATATGTACTTACACACATATCAATGTAGGTACGTATATGGAAATGATAACTAAATTCACACTTTCACACAAGTGTACACACATACGCACGTACCTGTATGAGTGTGTATGTACGCACGTGTGCATAAATAAACTAAAATAAAAAATGTGTGAAACTTTAATTGCCTGTACACATAACACATGTTTTGTTATTTAAGAGCGAGTCTTCTTGACATAGGTTTATATAACTTACCTAAGTCCTAAAATTGTAATTTTTATGGCAATAAAGAAATATTTTATTTATATATTCTAAAAGAGCTTGTCGAGTATATTACGGGTTATAATCCTCTAACTTCATAATCATACCGCGGCACTATGCGACACCATCGATTGTCTCCGTTCGGTGTAGCAATCAATTTAGGGAAAATGCTGACAGCGCACGAGTGATTACTGAGACTTGAGAGTATTACGCTCCAATCCCCGTAGCGTTATAACGTTGAAATCGATCAACATTATTAGCAATAATATAAAGATATTTAAAAGAAATTAAAGTACTCAAATAATAGTTTTTTTAAAAGCTTAACTCCGACAGCCAGTGACGTCATTAGATCTGCAATATATACCAACTTTTTTTTTGGTAAATAGAGTTTTTGAGTTATAATCAATACGTTTAAAATTTGACCCTTGTCGCGTCCATCGATTGGAATTTGGAATTGAATTGGAATGTGATTCGAAATCTAAAAAACCAAAAAAAAAAGGAAAATTATAACTGCTAAACAAATTTGACCTGGAGTAAAAGTATATTCCAACAGTAACTTGCAGTTATTATAAATAGTCAAGAATCTTTCGTAAATAAGCTTTGTAAAACCTTCGGTGAACACTTACCGGATTCACGATATACATTGAGATTCATAAAAATCGGCCAAGTGCGAGTCGGGCTCACACACGAAGGGTTCCGTACCATTATCTATAAAAACGGCAAAAAAAATCACGTTTGTTGTATGGGAGCCCCCCTTAAGTATCTGTTTTATTTTAATTTAATTATTTGTTCTTAAAGTGAATATATAACTAAATATTCTGTGAATATTTCAAACGTCTACCTGTTGCCGTTATCAATATTGAGCAAAAAAATCGCGTTTGTTGTATGGGAGCCCCCTTAAATATTTATTTTATTCTATTTTATAGTATTTGTTGTTATAGCGGCAACAGAAATACATCAACTGTGAAAAATTCAACTGTCTAACTATCACGGTTCACGAGATACAGCCCGGTGACAGACGGACGGACGGACGGACGGACAGTGGAGCCTCAGTAATAGGGTTCCGTTTTACCCTTTGGGTACGGAACCCTAAAAACTAAATGCTCTAATATTGATAAAATAAAAAAATACTTACTTCATTAATAAGCCAAGCATTAACAATGAAATGAGTGACCATAACTTCTTCCGGATACGTTTGCAGTCTTATGGGACTAAGACTAGACTTGTATCTGACTTGTTCTGCCAGTTGAGCTAGTGCTATGTCATATCCCGGTTTACCGATATCATAATTGGGATGGACTTCGTAGGACTTCATTGGGAGTAAAAGTCCGCCTTTTTTGTAATTGATGCTCCCAAGTCTGACTCTTAATATTCTCAATGACTGACTTTTTCTGTAATAAGATTTAGTATTTTTAGGGTTTCGTACCTCAAAAGAAAAACGGATCTTATAGGATCACTTTGTTGTCCGCCTGTCTGTCTGTCGGTCAAGAACCTTTTTCTCAGAAACGGGTGGAGCTATGAAGCTGAAATTAATATCAAATACTCCGGTCTGGAATCCCTTCAAGCAGTTAAAAAATTAAATTTCCAGTCAATTCAATCAAAAGATACGGCTGTTTGTGCCTTTTTTATGCGCATATTTTGACATCGCAAGGGAATCAAAACCTATACGGTACAGGATTCACGATATTCATATAGATTTATAAAAATCGTTGGTTCGATTCCCACACAAGACAAACATTTGTGTGCATGAACGTCTGTTTTTCTTGGTCTGGATGTTTTATGAGAGGTAGGGCGCATCAAAGCAGCCCGTCTGGGGAAGCACCTCTACCTCACAGAAAACCGCAGCCAAATGACAACTACCTAGAGGGTTGTTGTGTTCCTGCGTGTGAGTGAGGTCACCAGTAAGCTCCTGTGTTAGCAGCAGAGGAGGCATCGCGCGAGTGATACTCAATACATTGCAAGTGTTCATAGGCTACGGTAACCGCTTTACATCAGGTGGGCCGTATGCTTGTATGCCTTCCGACGTTGTATAGTAAAAATAACTAAATGCTCTAATATTGATAAAATAGAAATAAAAGAAACTCTGGGAACATATTTGATGAGCTCGGCTCCGTGGTAAGGAATACTCCATTGACATCAGAGCCCGTGAGTTCGATACATTTGTGTGCATGAACGATAGGAACATGTTGTTTGTCATGAGGTAGTTCGCATCAAAGTAGCCCATCTGAGGAAGTACCTCCACTTTATAGAAAAACGCAGCCAAAACACAACTCCCTGGAGGGTTATTGCGATCCTACGAGTGACTGAGGTTATCTGTAAGCTTCTAAGGAACCGTGCTAGCAGCAGAGATGGCATCGTGCTAGTGATACTTAACGCAGTGCATATTAACCTGGTCTTGATGCAGCCTGTCAGTACGAAAGGAAACTCTAGCAGAAGATAGAAAGGATAGTAAGACATTTTAATATGTCCTACCTTATCAGCATAGTAGGCAAGCATCTCTACCTATGAGAAGATAACGCCATGTAAAAACTTCATTCACAAAGAGAGAGTCATTGAAGGTAAAAGCTCCTGAGGAGTTGCTGCAAAGTTAGTAGTACTTTATAGCTGGCGGTCTCTATACTTATTTGTCAAGATGTAGTTATAAAAAAATGTGTGCGTCTCGGGACACCCGACAGAAGTGATAACTTAAACTAATCTACATATAATTAAAGCTGCCGTGTGCGTGAGAGAAAGCCAGACAGGCTGGCGCCGTAACGCGTTACGTAACGAAGCGGTTTATCCTCCCATAAGAAGTTATCACTTCAGAAGGTCGACAAAATTGCCGTACGGTTTCTGTAAATAGTCATTTATATCAGTATGTACTCACTGGAACATAGTTCTGGCAGCAGTCACTATCCATTTCTCATTAATCAAAGCACCCGCACTGATATACTTAGATTTCTCTAAGATAGCAACAGCGTACGGGAACATTGCGCTGCCAGTTACCATTGTATGATCACGAACTTCATTGACAGAATCATTTTCAATTTTCACAACATGAACATTATTTATGAGGATGTTAAGAATAACACAAATTATTATTTTGAAGTTCATTTTCAGTTTTTACAAAATTGGTAAGTACACAAATTTTCTTTTCGTAATTACTTCATTAACTTTCATCTATGCGCAACGTGTGTTTCGTAATTATTTTATTAATTTTCATCTATGCACAAACTCTGTGATTACAAATATAGATTCTTTATTTCAGTTTTAATTTTACAATGGTGTTGTAATACGTAATATGAAAACTATATCCAAGTAATAAATAAATTTGTAATTGCAAATATAAATGTTTTTTATATTTTCATCAGTTGCAAAATTACAGAATAGTTGAAGTATTTTAATATTTCAATTGTACCTTTATTTGACTTGTACCAAAATTTGAAACACCAACTTATATGTATATAATCTCACTATATATATGTCAGGTCAGATCACTTAGTAAGTCGAACGCTTAATAAATGTTATTTGAAACTAACATTTCAACAATACTGAGTTTATCTAATGACGAAAATATTATTATCTAATCAACTGGGTCGCAGATCAAATTCAGAATATTTTGTTAACGTTCACAATTGCCTAAAAAATCTGTAAAAAAAACTTTATTCACTTTTATATCCCCCGCTTGACGCAGGAAAACTTCGACTGGCGATTTTTACCATACATATTAAATTTCTATCGTCAGTTGCTAATAGTCCGACTCGAAAACCGCCGAGAAACTAACTTTTTCAATTAGAAGTTTGTCGTTAAAAGTTTCTATACAAAGTAAATTTTACTTAGAAAGATTGTTTGTAATCATAGCTGTGGTGTAAATGCTTTGTTTTTAAACTCTGTAGAGGTTTTGGCTTGTATTATCGGAAAATAGGGAGTATTTGTAATCATTTCATTGTTACTGATTCGACCAGTAACCTGTTTGTGGCAAGTCTGAAAGAATTATGAAATTTCTGTTAATTGTTTTTAGCTGATGTCGGCTAAAAAAATTACTCGCTTATAAAGATTTCATCGAAGTATATTTTACGAGCTCGGTGGTTCAGTCGTGAATGACGCGACTTTGACACCAACACTCGTGGGTTCGATTCCCACATAAGGCAAACATTTGTGTGCATGAACATGTCTGTTTGTCTTGGTCTGGATGTTTTAAGAGAGGTAGGGCGCATCAAAGCAGCCTGTCTGGGGAAGTACCTCCCCCTCACAGTAAACAGCAGCCAAATAACAACTCCCTAGAGGGTTGTAGTGTTCCTGCGTGTGAGTGAAGTCACCAGTAAGCTCCCAAGGAGTTGCTGTGTAAGCAGCAGAGGAGGCATCGCGCGAGTGATACTTAATATATCGCAAGCGTAAACAGGCTACGGTACCCGCTTTACATCAGGTGGGCCGTATGCTTGGATGCCTCCCGACATAGTATAAAAAAAAAGTGTGCGTCTCGGGACGCCCGACAGAAGTGATAACTTAAACTAATCTACATATAATTAAAGCTGCCGTATGCGTGAGTGAAAGGGAAGCCAGACAGTTTGCGCCGTAACGCGTTACGTAACGAAGCGGTTTACCCTCCCATAAGAAGTTATCACTTCAAAAAAAAACATGTGCGCCTCGGGACGCCCGACAGAAGTGATAACTTAAACTAATCCGCTGCCGTATGCGTGAGAGAAAGGGAATTTTCGTGATAGTCTATGGCTTAGATGTTAAGAAGTGAAAACTGCGGCAATAATACACCACATTGTGTAACTGAAAACATGAACTCAAGAAACTAAAACCCGACTACGGAAAGCCATGTAGACGCAAAGTTGCTTTTTTCACAAGAGATCTTAAGCATCTGAAGCGATGGGCGAGGAAAAATCCAACAATGGTAGCACATTATTGTCCTAGTCTCGCTCAGCGCATCTCAGGTCTAGCAAAGTGAGTGTTTGTACATAAAAAATAGCCATCAAGTGCGAGTCCGACTAGCGTACGAGGGTTCCGTAAACATATTATCTCTTATTCAATATAGCGTATTATCTCCTATTCTATTTTGTATCTTCATTAATTCTATTACGTCTTATCTTCAATCCTTCTGCCATCTCTATATGACTTGCAAATTTATTCACATGACTCCATGACTAACCTGCCCAATGCGATCACTAAAGTAAATTCTGACCTCAGTCGCATATCTGAATGGAGTAAGTCTAACGGCGTTATGGTCAATCCTATAAAGGCACAAGCTATAATTAATAATCTTAAATTTTATCATTTGATATTATTATTAAAAAGTATATGGAAAGGTGATTGAAAGGAGAATGAGGGTGAAATCCGATGAAATGCTGTGGGACGCACAAGGAGGTTTCCGAAATGGAAGGGGATGTACGGATCAAGTTTTCTCGCTCCGCAATATCGTAGAGAAGCATCTGGCCATAGACCGGAAGGTTTTCTGCGGTTTTGTGGATCTTGAGAAAGCCTTTGATAGGGTTGTGCGAAAGGAACTGTGGGACATATTGCCGAGATATGGGATTGACGGTTCACTGCTCCGTGCTGTGCAGTCCACTTACAAGGATTGCTCAGCATGTGTGCGGATAGACGGTGGCATGTCACCCTGGTTTGATGTCAAAATTGGTGTCAAACAGGGTTGCATGCTATCTGCTAGGCTGTTTATCCTGTATCTCGATAGTTGTCTGCAGAGAATAAGGTCAACGAATGTGGGATTGCGCATGGGTGACCAAGTGGTGAACTGTCTGCTGTATGCAGACGATGCCGTGCTATTAGCAGATACACCATCTAAACTGCAAACACTGGTCACAGCGATGAAAGACGACTGTATGGAGAAAGGCTTACTACTGAATGCGAAGAAAACAAAGATAATGGTATTTGAAAGAGAAGAATCCAGAACTAATGTAAGGATTACGATTGATGATGAAGTGTTGGAACAAGTGGATGAGTTTGTATATCTTGGATGCGCTTTCAGCAGGGATGGAAGGTACACCGCAGATGTGGAAAGACGAGTGAGTGCTGGGAATAGTGTGAATGGAGCGTTGGGAAAACTTCTTGGCAGTAAAATCCTGAGCCAGAAGGCACAACTCGCTATACACAATACAGTGTTGGTCCCAACGCTAACTTATGGAAGCGAGAGTTGGGTATGGCAGAAAGAGCATGAAAGTAGAATAAACGCGGTTGAAATGCGAGCGCTGCGCAAAATTTGTGGCGTAAGGCTTGTAGACCGTATTCGCAATGATGATGTTAGAAATAGAGTTGGTCTGAAAGAGAGCGTCGGTGTTAAAATAAGAAGAGGCATGCTCCGATGGTTCGGGCATGTAGAAAGAATGCAAGATGAAAGAATGACGAAGCAGATATACAATGCAAAAGTGGAAGGATGTAGGAGCCGGGGAAGGCCAAGACTTACCTACCATGACCAAATTGGTCATGTTCTATCAGAAGGTGACGTCAGGAGCCCTAGAAACCGGCGAGCGTGCATGAGAAGAGCAATGAATGTTAAAGAAGCGAGTGAGATATGTAAGGATCGAGTCACGTGGCGCTCGGTTCTCTCTGCCTACCCCGCAAGGGATTTGGCGTGAAGTTATAGATAGATAGATATTATTATTGTACCAATATGCTTATGTAAAACAAAATATAATATCTAATTGACAATTTTAAAAGAGACCTATATTGGCAAGTTTCTTTTGGCATTTCTTCTTCGCCAATGGTCATTTCCGAAATGCTAGTAAGTAAATAAAAAAGGAAAAAAGTAAAATAATAGAATTAAATAAGATTATATTTCAAAAAATGTAAGACGTGTCTAAGCGCCCGCGAGGGCCCAATGGCAAATAAAGAATTTTTATCTTTATCTTTTATCTATCTTTTATTATAGGCAGTTCCCGCCTAATCTCTTTAATCGATTGGGAGACTGTTCCACCAATAACTCTTAATAATGTTCATATCATATATAGTGAGAGTGTTAAAAACCTATGTATTTATTTCGATAGAGCCTTTTCCTGGACGGTGCAGATAGCCAACGTCAGCAGGAAGTTGTTTGCTGCAGTTGGCTCTCTTCATCGATTGCGTAATTTTCTCCCCATTGGCACCAAAATTTCGCTCGTACATTCCTTGCTCCTTCCTAACCTTCACTATGCTGACTCTTGTTACATTAGCCTCACTGAAGACCAATTAAACAAACGTGAGCGCCTTCAAAATCTCTGTATTCGATATATATTTGGGCTTCGCAAATATGATCATGTTTCCGAGTTTCGCTCTCAGCTCAAGTGGCTCCATATAAAGTTACGTCGCAACTTGCACATTCTCTCTCTTCTTTATTCTATTCTTTTCAATCCTACTTCTCCTGGCTACTTGAAGGAACGTTTTATCTATCTCAGTGAGGTACGGGATCGTCGCGATTGCGGTACACGCAGTACTCTTTCCCTTCGTCTATTAACACCATCTCACTCTTCGCAATATTACGCTAAGTCGTTCTCGGTACGAGCTGTGCAATTATGGAATGCTTTGCCTATTTCTATTCGCTGTGCACAATCTTTAGACTCCTTTAAAAATCTTGTGAAGTCGCACTTTTTCTCTATCTAGCTTATATTATATGTTTATGTATATCTATGATACTGCATATGTGTATATTTATAATAACTTACGTTGGTATTGCTACCTGTTGCTGACCATTATGTCAATGGTCTTTCACATCAAAGTTATTTACATAATTTATTCGAGTAAATGTACTCGTAATTGTTTAGAATGTATGTTGTATGTGTGTATATGTGTATATATACATGTGTATAAATATGTTTCTTATCATAAATGCGCCACCTACCTACTTGTTATTAACGATTATTTCTCTTCCTTGTACGGTTTTCTGGAAGAGATCGCTTTAGCGATAAGACCGCCTATTGTTCTCTTCTTATGTCATGTCTGTTGAATGTATTTGTTTTGGAGTAATAAAGTGTAAAAATAAATACAATAAAAAATATTTTTTTTTGTGATGTAACTACAAATTTACGGTTTCGGGTTTTTCCTTTACTTGTGCTACATGACATGACATTCCTTCTTGCCAAATTTCATGATTTTTGGTCAACGCTGACCTGACTATTTGATATTAATTTCAGCTTAATAACTCTACCCGTCCCTAAGAAAAAGCGTCATGAGAGACGGACAGATCGCAAAACTGAAAAGAGTTCGCCGTCCTCTCACCACTCATATACATACCGTTTTACAGTTTCGCTATGCATCTACACACCACTCAGATCGCTCGCACGTGTCTGGTAGAAACGCTCTCCTCGTTTCATAGCTTTGCTACGCATTCACGCATAGCTTAGTTACCTCGCATGTCTCTTTAGTTTTCAAATCATTCGAAAATGTTTTTTAATTGATTCAGGACACTCAGTCTCAAACCTATTTATTCTGCGACTGCGAATCCTGCGACATTAAACCGCGACAATTTTTCATACCCGGGCTTGAGTTTTTTTAACTATCTTTTTTGCTCTTTTTGGTAGGCAACCATTTTTTGGATATCAACGGAAGAGGTCTTCCGCAGTGAACAGAAAAAGAATGTGATAAATATGAACAGATGCATCTCGAAAGCTACTAAAATGAAAATAATAATAGAACAGTTAAATCAATACGTTTCTGTGAACATTCAATTAAATTAATAGTTATTAACTTAATAAGTTTGATCGTAATCATTAACAGATATTATTAACAACGTCGGGCAAAGTCATAAATTTATTTGGAAAATGTTCAAAGGATGTATTGAAATCAATATAAGGTTTAATTTAATTAACGTTTAAATGTAAAAGCACTATTAATATTAAAAGCCCTTTGAAATGATATTGAGCGTTGCGCAAAATTTGTGGGTGTAACTGTTTTAGACCGTTTTCGCAATTATGATGTCAGAAACAGAGCTAGTCTGAAAGGGAGTGTCGGTGTTAAAATAATAAAAGGCATGCTCCGTTAGTTCGGTCATGCTGAAAGAATGCAGGAAGAAAGTATTACGAAACAGATATACAACGCGAAAGTAGAAGGTCGTATGTAGGAACCGAGGAAAGCCAAGACTTACCTGCTATGACCAAATTGATCGTGTTTTATCAGAAGGTAATGTCAGGAGCCCTAGAAACCGGCGAGCGTGCATTAAGAGCAATTAATGTTAAAAAAGTGAGTGACGTGTGTAAGATTTGATGCAATTTGATCTAACCTGCTTTGTGTGCTTCCGTCACCAATTAATTCATGCGGCCTAGCGCCGGCCGGCACCCACCCACTACTGTTAGTACGTGCCAGTGGCGTGCACTCCATATAGGCAAAAAGACATTGCCTACCCTATCAATTTGATAAATACCATCCGATGTTTCATTCTTAAACATAGTTTTTAACTAATATTTCGTATCAAAAACAAAAAATTAAAAGCTCCATCTATCGGTATCGGTAAGTTATTAAAGTCATCGCTAGTCATATTCAAATCGCAGCTAGGCGCTACGCTACACTAGCGCCGCATTGGCAGCTTTTTACGGCAGAGACACTAACTATATCTGTCTAAATTTACGTATGTGTGCCGTGTTGTTTATACAAATACTGTAGTGTGCATTCCTATAATTACATTGCCCAAATAACACAAATAACGCACACAATCGCAAAGTATAGACAATGTCTTTTCAGCTGAACTATAACGTAAATCACCGAAGTGTCGCGAGCATTGCTACGTAACTATTTTAAAAAGTAGTTTGCTGCATATAATTATAGTGAAAGATATTGCCATTTCTTTTTTTCGTATAAAATTGATGTTCAATTTTATTTTGATTTTAAAACGGCCGCCATTGTTTTTGTTTTGAATCGATTGACTGGTAGCAGACGAAATAAGATTTTAAAGTTTTAAAGTTGATAAATATGATGATATTCACTGCGAAAGTTGTTCATGTGGTGTGTGTAGGGAAAATAAATGTTTTCAAAACTATCTTTCGGTGAAAAAAAACAAGTGATCAAATACATCATTATTTCCACAAGATTGGGTAACCAAAATCAACATTCTGTATTTTTTGGTAAGTTAATAGCTTTAAAAAAATTCTGCCTACCCTGTCAAAAATCTCTGTGCACGCCACTGGTACGTGCTACATGCCGACGCTACCATGGCTGCTCCGGTAGTATCTGCCTCGGCTGCTGCGGTCGTCCGCCATCTGGAACAGAATCCGCATGCCACCACCGTCGCTGCCACGACTGGCCTGGTCGTCGCTGCGACACGTGTTTCGCCTCTCCACGAGGCATCATCAGGCGTTGTAGACGTTAATCGTAAGAATAACATGCTACAAGTCAAATAGATTCAGGCGTTATTTTGCGAATGTCAAATTTACAGATTTGAATCACGTGGCGCTCAGCTCTCTCTCCCTATACCGTTAGGGATTGGGCGCGAAGTTAATAGATAGATAGACAGAAATGATATTGTTGCAATTTTTTCTTTTTGCTTTTGTTTAATCATGACCACAATATTAGTTATACATCAAAAATGCAGCCTACGTCATTCAAAACACCAAAATAACGTCTGTCATAAAAATCGGTTGAGTAGTTTTTATGAAAAATGAATCCAACGTGTATACAAAAATATGCACGTAAGTACTAAACTCGTAACTCCTCCTTTTCGATTTGTTGTAGTCGAGTAAAAATTAAGAATATATATATTTTTATTTTATGAAAAAGCAGTAAAGACATCAGCCAAAGTGTATCAAGAGACTGTCTTGGATCATGTTGTGAAATGTCTCAACAATACGCTTTTTAAAAATGTAGCGTGGTCTTTCCAGCATGACTCTCACATGGTTACAAAGCACGAACTACCCAAGCCTGGCTTAAAAGTAACGTTCTAGACTTTGTAATAGCTGAATACTGGTCCTCGTCTAGCCCAGATCTGAACACCTTAGACTACAAATTATGGTGAGTTTTATAGGATATGGCGTGCTCGAAACGACACGCCGACATCGTGTCTCTTAAAAAATCTCTGGAGCAAGCCATCCATTTCCCATGGAAACATGGCGTAAATCCAGAGATTCGTGGCCAGACAGATTAAAGCCCTGTACCTATCTTAGCCAAAGGTAGCCGTTTCGGATAGAATATATTTTTATATTTTGAAACTTCCATAATAAGTTTTAGATTACATTACTTCATAAAAAAAATTATGCATATACATTTGAAACAGAACTTATGACCGGACTAGGTATATTAACTTATCATATAAACCTATATAGTAACTGCACCTAGCGACTTATATCCCGGTATCCAGGGGCAACAGCTTTTTCTATCTTTCTTTCTATTTTATCGGCTTCTAACCATCGTGTCGTAATGCTAAATAGCTTATAACCTTCCTCAAGACTTGGGCTATTAAACGCAAAACAATTTTTCAAATCGGACTGGATATTATGGAGATTAGCGCGTTCAAATAAACTACTGTTTTTTTTTTATTTTTTTATACTACGTCGGGAGGCATACAAGCATACGGCCCACCTGATGTAAAGCGGGTAACGCAGCCTATTGACGCTAGCGATATATTAAGTATCACTCGCGCGATGCCTCCTCTGCTGCTTACACAGCAAATCCTTGGGCAGCTTACTGGTGACCTCACACACACGCAGGAACACAACAACCCTCTAGCGAGTTGTTATTTGGCTGCGCTTCCCTATGAGGTGGAGGTACTTCCCCAGACCGGTTGCTTTGATGCATCCTACCTGTCTTTAAACATCAAAACCAAGACAAACAGACGTGTTTATGCACACAAATGTTTGCCTTGTATGGGAATCGAACCCACGAGCGTTGGTGACAAAGGCGCAATATTCACGACCAGGCTACCGAGCTCGTCATCTGTCTATATTTATATATCAGTATTGACTTTAATAACTTAAACTAATTGATTTAAATTAAAAGAAAAATAAACTACAAGCATCGCCAATCTCATTTAACAAGTCTATACATCTACATAGACAGTGGCGCCGCAATGTTTCGCTGACACCCCATACAAAACTGTCAGCGCGAATTCACGAACGAAATAAAATGGCTGCCCAGTGAATCGTAAATCCAGTAAAATTCTTTGAATAAACGAACTGAGATCTCTTATTACACGCCTGAGTCGATGACAATAATTTGATCGAACGTATCGAGATATTATTGGTCCTTATTGCATTTAAATTTGATTTGGATTGTGTTAATACAGGGTACAAAGGAATTATTTGGATTGAATCTTGGAAGGAAGGGAAAGCGTATTGATAATATACATTACTTTCTTCATTCGCCATTTGTAATTGAATGAGCCGTAAGGATACTTAATAATCAATGAATATCGTAATGTTCGCGACAACTATATGTAAATAAATAAATAACCGTCGCGCGTAGTATAGTAAGGCGCATTTTAATAGTTAATAGTTATAGTTGTTTCTTATAAGTTGTTTTATATAAATGAATAGAATAGGTTTACACAGTTTTTACATATGTACTTAGTTTGTTAGAGATAAGTTTTACATGTTTACATTCTACAGTAGTATAGGTACGAGCTGTTGCAAGCCAAAGTATATAATAAAGTTATAAACATTTGAATTAGTGGCGGCAACAGCTCAATAGTAAATAGATGTACCTATCTTCATAGTTATAAGTTTATAATGAAAACATTTATGTGTAAAAAACTTAACTGACCCATAGGTTTTGGCAATAACTTTTAGCAAAAGTTTTATGATTTTGTATGGAAAAGGGTCGAATGTATGGAAAAATAGTACAACTTAGAAACATTTTTGATACAAATAAAGCAAGCACGTTCAGGTAATGCCTCCAGGTCTGGGCGATTTTGGCTATATCTGTCTCTTTCCCACAAATGCACCTCTCGCTCCCACAGCGGGGGTATAAATATGGGCCATAGAGCGGTGAACGGTACCAGTCGTCCGCTACACTCAGCGCTCACACTACAGTGGAATAGCCAGCCAAGTCACCTTGAAGCCAGACAAGTCCCGACCTGGAGGAAGTACCTACGGCGCCATACTTCTGAAGACAGCATCAGGCGTTTCATTCTGCACCAACCCAGAGACCTGCGACTTACAACCGGAGGTCGAAGAACAAGCCCGCCAGTACCTACATACTATTATTTTACAACATTCGTTTACGAAAGTGTACGGGTCGTATCGAAGGGGCCCGTACACGTAATGTATTTGAATTATCGTGTTATATTAGATCAGTACTGGGCATTGGCAGAGGGAGCCTTTGTACAGTCGTCGTCTGCGTGGGTACCTCTGTGTCACCTATATCTACCGCCAAGCAGCTATATTTATAGCTATGTGACGGTTTGAAGCCACTGATTTTGTCAAGGGAATAGCGAAACCTTCTTATGTTAGACACGTCTTTTCAAAATCAAGTAATATATTTTTTTATACAACGTCGAGAGATACAAGTATACGGCCCACCTGACGTGAAGCGGTTATTGTAGCCTGTGAACGATTGCGATACATTAAGTATCACTCGCGCGATGCTTCCTCTGCTGCTAACACTGCAACTCATTAGGAGCTTACTGCTGATCTCACTCCCACGCAGGAATGCAACAACCCTTTGGGAAGTTGTTGTTCGACTGCGGTTTTCTGTGAGGTGGAGGTACTAACCCAAGCGTATATCCGACGCTTGATGCGCCCTATCTCTCTTAAAAACATCCCGATCAAGACGAACAAACATGTTCATGCACACAAACATTTGTCCTATGTGGGAATCAAACACACGAGCGTCGGTGTTAATGTAACGTAACAGCTCGTTTCGCCACTGCGCCACCGAGCTCGACAAAATTACAATGACAATTAAAATATTGTACATAAACTCGAAAACACAAATTTAGTGGTACGTACAAACACCAGGATTAGAACCAAGAACCATAGCGTTTATTATCCATTGCGCCATCGCTGTACACATTTTTGAATATTTCAATCGAATTGAATCCAAGAAAACCCCAATAAACCGAAAAGGCTAAAACCTTCTAACAGCCTGGTATTCAATAGGGTTGTTAACGTAAGTGATTCTGGTGTATGATAACAATACGTTTTGTCACAGTCTGGTGAACAGTGATAACGCGTCTTAACTGGTTTCTATATATTTATTTATATATGTATTAAGGTGTCCATTTAAAACACAGCAGGATGGGATTTTCCTTTAAAACCTTTTATACAACATCGGGAGGCATACGAGCATAAACGCTTGAAACACATTAAGTATCACTCGCGCGTTGCCACCTCTGCGCTAACACAGCTACTCCTAAGGGGCTTACTGGACACCTCACTCAAACGCAGGAACACAACAACCCCCTATGGAGTTGTTATTTGGCTGCGGTGTTCTGTGAAGTGGAGGTACTTCTCCAGATGGGCTGCTTTGATGCGCCCTAACTCTCTTAATTACATCTAGACCAAGGCAAACAGACATTTTCATGCAATCAAATGTTTGTCGTGTGTAGGAATCGAACCCACGAGCGTTGGTGTCAAAGTAACGTAACAGTGCGTTGCACCACTGATGCGCCCTACCTCTCTTAAAAACTCATAGAAAAGACCAACGCATTCTCGTTCGAACCCAAGGGTACGTTCGAAATTCCCAGTAGATCGCATGTCCGCGGGGCGCACTTAGTAACCCGCGGCGTAAATTCCCAATTTCTCACAAATCAGCGAGGTGTGTGGCATAGTCATGTGTTCTCTTCTCTTCTCGTCTTCTCGTCTAGTCTTACCTCGCATAGGATTTGGCGTGAAGACATTGTAATATTAGTTTTTAATAAAAATCTGAACTTAGTTTTTGTAAAACTGACTCGCAAAATATAAAATTGTTAGTAATCCTGGCGAACATGTAAAGATAATAGGTAAGTACACCGATTTTACAATAATATTACTATGTTGTTTTATTCATGTATAACATCTTGCTTCTCGCTTTCCTGCAATCTGTTGTAGTGATTTAGTGTAATGCGACGGAAGTGTGTAACAGGAAGCCGGGGGGTAAGCGCTCGCTAATTGATTTGTCCAATGAGTGTGTGAGGGTGTAGAGTTGTTTTGGTATCGACCCATTTTCCGAGAGGTCGATACCCAGTGTGTGCGCGTGTGTGATGAGAAAGAGAGAGGGAAATAATTAATAAACATATAAAATTTTCATCCAAAATAATTATCCTCCGTTTCTTTTTTTTTATACCACTAAGGTGGCAATCAAGCATACGGCCTGCCTGATGTTAAACAGTCACCGTAGCCTATGGACATTTGCAACACCAGTGGTGTCACTCATGCGTTGCCGACCCCCTAAAAACCTCTTCAAGCATTTCTTGAAGAACTCCATGCTGTAGTCCCTTGGAAAAACCTCGGCTGGGAGCTCATTCCACAGCTTGAGAGTTCTCGGAAGAAAACTTCTCTGGAACCGCAAAGTACGCGACCATTGCGGTTCCAGCATGTGAGGATGAATTCCCCGCCGTCGGCAAGCGGTGCGGTTATAAAAAGTAGCTGTCGGCATCATTTCGAACAACTTTTCAGAACAATCGTTAGAACACACAAAGGAATTTCGAAGAATCATTTCAAATAACACTTGAATCTGTTTTTCCAGGCGAGATGTCAGATGTTATACATCATCTATTGTAATGCTAGTTTTGTTTACGATCACGAATTATCCATTATCATTATTTCATTCCATGGCAGAACCAACTTATGGTTACCCTACAAGACGCAATAACACAATTGCTGGCTTTGCAAAAACGGTAATGTTTTGAATATGCTAATTTTCTGAAAGACGATGTAATTACTTCATTACTTAGCGTTTAGGTGTTTATATCTATTCATACTTATCTGTTCCTCGTATTATTTTTATGTTAATAATCTGAATTAAAGTTCACCCTCACACGCTGGAACCGCAATGGTTGCGTACTGTGCGGTTCCAGACAAGTTTTCTTCCGAGAACTCTCAAGCTGTGGAATGAGCACCCAGCCGAGGTTTTTCCAAGAGACTACAGCATGGAATTCTTCAAAAAATGCGTGAAGGGGTCGTGTATACTATACTATACTATAAAATACTATACTATACTATACTATACTATACTATACTATACTATACTATACTATACTATACTATACTATACTATACTATACTATACTATACTATACTATACTATACTATACTATACTATACTATACTATACTATACTATACTATACTATACTATACTATACTATACTATACTATACTATACTATACTATACTATACTATACTATACTATACTATACTATACTATACTATACTATACTATACTATACTATACTATACTATACTATACTATACTATACTATACTATACTATACTATACTATACTATACTATACTATACTATACTATACTATACTATACTATACTATACTATACAACGTCGAGAGGCATATAATCATACGGTCCACTCAATGTAAAGCGGTTGATGTAGCCTATAAACGCATGTAACAGATCAAGCATCACTCGCGCGACGCTACCCCTGCTGCTAACACAGCAACTCCCTAGGAGCCTATCGGTGCTTCGCTCACACGCAGGAACACAACAACCCTCTTTTTAATGAAGTGGAGGTACTTCCCCAGACGGGTTGCTCTGACGTGCTCTACCTATCTTAAAAACAAACCGTGACAAACAGACATGTTATGTCACACAAATGTTTTTCCTGAGTGGGAATCGAAGCCATGAGCGTTGGTGTCAAAGTAACGTAACATCGCGTTTCACCATTGCTCCACCGAGCTCGTCAAAATAACTTAATATGTCATATTATTATATATGTTAAGTTAAAGTATTTATTTATGGACCTGGTGTCATAAAACTTGTTATCTAAAAAAATATTTTATTTGAATTTGAAAGCACCCTTTTTTCACTAAAGTTATAAGGTGCTGCTAATTCTGAATTTGTTACCGTTATGACTTTGAATTCATCAAAAAATATTTTATTTGAATTTGAAAGCACCCTTTTTTCACTAAAGTTATAAGGTGCTGCTAATTCTGAATTTGTTACTGTTATGACTTTGAATTCATCAAAAAATATTTTATTTGAATTTGAAAGCACCCTTTTTTCACTATAGTTATAAGGTGCTGCTAATTCTGAATTTGTTTCCGTTATGACTTTGAATTCATCAATTTAAGATTATCTTATAGTCTTCCCATGGGCTCGCCCGCCTCGCTCCGCCTTTACTATGGTGAGTGTTCTGAAGAATTGTTTACCCTTATCCCACCTATATTCGGTGTGTCACTTATCGATATCCTTATCGATTCCTAGAAGGATGAAGAATAGTGTGAGCTGGCGTGCGGTAGTTGTAGTAGCGCACTAATAAGTGCGGGTAATTTAATAATTACTCTGTAAGGATAATTTAATAATTGTTAATTACGTTTAGAGGGCATAAATACCTGTTTTAATATGCTTCTATAGTTATTCTTTACTTTTCATAATATAAACATTGACACGACAGTGGTGCGTCACTATACCTCTAAAAAAGAGCAACAGGCGGCATCTTGTTGCCACATGTTATTGCCCCGCGAGCAGCGTATGTTTGACTTTAGTATAACTGTGGCTCTTTGAAATACATGGATCTTTTGTAAGCGTCCAAGTCTGACATCCGTATAGCAGTGTTGGCAGGACAACAGAATCTATCGCTTTTCTTTTCAGCTGTATTGGTAGTTTACCTTTAAATATTTCTTTATGGGACACGTATTTGTTCCAGGCTTTCTTTATACGGCGTTCTACCTCACGAGATGTTTGTTGTAAGAATGATATGTTTTGTCCCAGGTACACGTATTCATCAACATAGCCTAATATTAAGGGGTTCCGTTTTAATTGGTACTTTTTTTGCTGTTTGTCATGGCAAGTGATTTATGTTACATACTCTGTATACAACGTATGTACATTTGTAGTCCACATTTTCTGCTTGCTATATCTAGTGTATTTAATATATTCTAAGTCTTTATGGTGCTCAGGTATTAATACAATGTTATCTGCAAAGCGTAGGTTATTAATATATCATTTATTTTCCCAATTAAGTTATCTGAATATATATTCTAGTAGGGCAGTAAATAAATTTGGCGATATCGGATCATCCTGTTTAATACCTCTTCGAATATCATTTGACTCTCCTTTGCCTTCTAGCTTCACGGCCTTACTATTTTTATAAATATCTTGCAGTATCTCTATGTATTTGTTTTCCACTCCCTGTTCCTTATTGCCAACCATAGAGGTTCATGTTGTATGAAGTCGAAGGCTTTACAGTAGTCTACAAAAGCTACATAGAGATTTTCACCATATTCGGATTGTGTCTCAATGAGTTGCATCAGTGTGAAGATGTGATCTATTGTAGAGAGTATGATCCCTAAAGTCGGCTTACTCTCTTGTTTGGTTGCTGTCTAATATCTTTGAGATCCTGTTCAGTAATACTGTGGCAAACACTTTGTATATTGTTTGCTGGAAACTTATAGGCCTATAAATCCCCAAGTCAGTCGAATCGCCTTTCTTATACCGTAGCTTTATAATAAATATTCTCTATTCTTTCGGTATTTTCGTGAGAATCAATACAACGTTCAGAAGATGCGTTAGTATGGGTATTAGAGGATCCATACGGTTTCAATATATCATTTATTACTCCGTTATCACCTGGGCTTTTGATGATTT
This sequence comes from Pyralis farinalis, assembly GCA_947507595.1. Classification (NCBI taxonomy): domain Eukaryota; kingdom Metazoa; phylum Arthropoda; class Insecta; order Lepidoptera; family Pyralidae; genus Pyralis; species Pyralis farinalis. The sequence goes on along the minus strand of OX382282.1, from coordinate 5,236,823 downwards.
TATGTGTTAAATTGCATTTCTGATTTCGCTTTCTAAGAATGGTGAAACTTCGTCGCATATCATGGGTTAATTTTTAATATAGTAGGTTATAAATGTTAAAGAAGCGAGTGAGTGTGTAAGAGGATCGAGTTATGTGGCGCTCGGTATTCTCTGCCTACCCCGCAAGGGATTGGGTGTGCAGTTATAGATAGATAGTTGGTTCCCGTATTTCCATATAGCTTGTTGTAAAATTCAGTAGGTAGTAGATTTAATCATTTGTTTTCTGTTTGATATTGTTACGTTGTTTTTGTTTATCAGAGACATAATCCATGGCTTAGATGTGTTTAATTTTTGTTGATCTTCCTTAGACTGAGTAACTCTTTTCTAGTTCTTCTTCCACCACCTTGTATCTATAAGCTTTGTATGCTCACCTAATTTGGTTTCTTACAAGTTTGTATATAGATAGTTGTCTACAGAGAATAAGATCGCCGAATGTAGGATTACGCATGGGTGACCTAGTGGTGAACTGTCTGCTGTATGCAGACGATGCTGTTCTGTTAGCAGAAACACCATCTGAGCTGCAAACACTATGATGAAAGACGAATGTATGAAGGAAGGCTTACTATTGAATGCGAAGAAAACAAAGATTATGGTATTTGAAAGAGAAGAAACCAGAACCAATGTAAGGATTACGGTAGATGATGAGCTGTTGGAACAAGTGGATGAGTTTGTATATCTTGGATGCGCTTTCAGCAGGGATGGAAGGTACACCGCAGATGTGGAAAGGCGAGTGAGTACTGGGAATAGTGTGAATGGAGCGTTGGGAAAACTTCTTGGCAGTAAAAACCTGAACCAGAAGGCGCAGCTGGCTATACACAATGCAGTGCTGGTCCCAACGCTTACTTATGGAAGCGAGAGCTGGGTATGGCAGAGAGAGCATGAAAGTAGGATAAACGCGGTTGAAATGCGAGCATTGCGCAAAATCTGTGGTGTAACGCTTGCAGACCGTATCCGCAATGATGAGGTTAGAAGCAGAGTTGGTCTGAAAGAGAGCGTCGGTGTTAAAATAAGAAGAGGCATGCTCCGTTGGTTCGACATGAAGAAGGAATGCAGGATGAAAGAATGACGAAGCAGATATACAATGCAAAAGTGGAAGGATGTAGGAGCCGAGGAAGGCCAAGACTTACCTATCATGATCAAATTGGTCGTGTTCTATCAGAAGGTGATGTCAGGAGCCCTAGAAACCGGCGAGCGTGCATGAAAAGAGCAATGAATGTGAAAGAAGCGAGTGAGGTATGTAAGGATCGAGTCGCGTGGCGCTCGGTTCTCTCTGCCTACCCCGTAAGAGATTTGGCGTGAAGTTATAGACAAGTTTGTAGAGAGCGCTGAGGTGATTTTTTTCAGAACGACTTTTGTGTTCTTTGTTTTTCAATCAATTTCTTTATTATCAATTTCTTTTTTATGTAGGATGACAATTGTTATTTGATTTCCTTTGTTTGAGGTTATGTTATATAATATTAATCTAAACACTTTTCTCTTGCATTTATTAAGCAAGAGATTGTGTTCATTGACCTTATTTTTTCTGTATTTATTTATTTTCCTTGCCTGTATATATTTTGCCCTTTTGGCAAATCCGTTTACAACACTTTTTCTTGTATTTTCGTCCAAGTTCTTGAGATTTTGTAGCTAATAATGCTTATTGACGCATTTTGCAGTTCAGTCCATAGAATTGTCACTTTTCTTAGGCAGAATAACAAGTTGTTTTAATTTTTATTTTGAAAGCAATCACAGTGTCGATGTGTACGTGAGCACAGCAGTGCCACCACTCCCTAGCATAATTATCTTCTCATTTTCATCACATTTTCCAAGTTCATGTCTAACATTATCCCAGAACTCTCTAACGTTCTCAGCCTTGAACATGTCGGGAGCGTAAACACACAGGACAAATACTTTAACCAGGCCGAGTTTTAGTCTTATTCAAGAGAAGTCTAGGACTCACGCATTCATAGCCATTCAATCAATCACACATTCTCTTTGATAGCACAACTACCACTCTTGAATACACCTCATTTTGAATATGTACATATATAAACAAAAGTGTATGCTGAAAGTGTTTTCTCCCGAGCGCTGTAGCCATTGTGCTTATTCTTTATAGTGAATATTCTTGACGTAACTTAGCCCTGATTAAATTTTTAGCTTGATGAGTATCATCAAGTTAAGAATTTAATATTGTTTAATAAGCTTCTTAGTGATATATATATATTCTTCAAAAGGAAAGTTTATGTAATTACTACTACTACTATAACTTCACGCCAAATCCATTGCGGGGTAGGCAGAGAGAACAGAGCGCCACGTGATCTCACTCGCTTGTTTAACATTCATTGCTCTTCACATGCACGCTTGCCGGTTTCTAGGGCTCCTCACATGACCTACTGATAGAACACGACTAATGCAATATGCAATTAGTTAAAAGTTTATGCAATTAGCTAAAAGTTTATGCAATTAGCTAAAAGAAAAAATCGGCCAAGTGCGAGTCGGACTCGCGCACGAAGGGTTACGTACCATTATCTATAAAAACAGCAAAAAAATCACGTTTGTTGTATGGGAGCCCCCTTAAATATTTATTTTATTCTATTTTTTAGTATTTGTTGTTATAGCGGCAACAGAAATACATCATTTGTGAAAATTTCAACTGTCTAACTATCACGGTTCAAGAGATACAGCCTGGTGACAGACGGTCGGACGGACGGACGGACGGACAGCGGAGCCTCAGTAATAGGGTTCCGTTTTACCCTTTGGGTACGGAACCCTAAAAGGCCATCTCATATCATTTATTATACTAGGTACCACCAGTCCTGTCTACGCGTCGAGTATAGGTTTTCTAATTTCACACGGGAATCCTGTAAAATGGTAGCCTATAGTGTTCATGGCTACTGTTGCTTTCAGTTAAATAGTTTTCAGAATCAAAATCAATCATTTTTTATACAACGTCAGAAGACATACAAGCTTGCAACTCACCGGATGTAAAGCGGTTACCGTAACCTATGAACGCTCGCAATACATTAAGTATCACTTGCGCGCTACCACGTAAGCAAGAGGAAGCTTCAAGGAAGCTGTTATTTGGCTGCGGCTTTCTGCGAGGTGCTTGACTTCCTCAGGCGGACTACTTTTTAAAAACACTCAGACCAAGACAAATACACATGTTTATGCATATAAAGATTTGTCTTGTATGGGAATCGAACACTAGAGCGTTAGTGTCCAAGTAGCGTTAATACTGCACTACCGTGCTGGTCAAAACTGTCAGTAGTTCCGGAGATCATTGCCTACATCCAAAAAACTTTTACTAATATCCCCATACCAACTCATTCCACTACAGTGATACTGATTTCTCTTCAACCGAAAGGATTTAGATCATACCACGCTGCTCAGCTGTGGATTGGCAGTGACCAGTTTTTTCAAGCCGCCAGAAGGCTGCTGACTTAGCTTAACCACTGTTATTTATCGAGTACAGTCGGGGTGGATGGCTTAACGTGCCGTGTCGCGGTTCTCAGACGATTATACAGCTCCTCCTTATCGGGATCTGTATCAGATGCATAAATATATATAAGAACTCCCTAGAGGGTTGTTGTGTTCCTGCGTGTTGTGTCACCGGTAAGCTCCCAAGGAGTTGCTGTGTAAGCAGCAGAGGAGGCATCGCGCGATTAATACTTAATATACTTATCGCAATCGTTAATAGGCTACGGTACCCACTTTACATCAGGTGGGCAGTATGCTTGTATGCCTCTTGGCGTAGTATTAAAAAAAAGTTCTTCACAACCCAGGGGAAGGACAAGACCTTTCTTAGGATAGATCACACGTCTTTTGAAATATAATTTCTTGGGTTTCCTCACGATATGTTCCTTTACCGCCGAACACATGATAAAGCAAACATGTACATATTTCCGAAAACACAAATTTGTGGTACATGGCATAGATTAGAAACCAAGGACCGCATGTTAAAAAATTTGACTCTTTATCCACTAGCCTATCACTTCTGAGCCTGAAAAATGTCTGGTTCTTTATGTAGGTTGTGAAGGTCTGATAGCATTCGTTCCATGTAAAAAAAGTCCCAAACAATATATTTTCAAAAAAGTAAAAAATTGGTTGTCTGTAAAGTCGGTTTATGGACGATAATTTTACGTGATAACGTCATAAGAAAATATTCAACAGTTGACAAAACAGTTCACGTGTATGTTGTGTGCTGCCGCTGTCTCTCTTCTACTCGGACGCATCGGTCGATGGAGTGGAAGAGAGATAGATGCGTCACAAACCGAACGTTTAGGCCGATCGTGCCTTTCTATCGTTTATTCCGCGCTCTCGCTTGCACGCTCGGCTCAGGTGGAACGTGACACTTTTTCGTGCATTCAGCCGGTGTTCATCGATTTATAACACGTTATCACGTCAAAAACAATATCTTCGTCAATCTAAGGTAGCGTACCCCGCCAATCCTAATGGATTGGAAACGGGATAAACTCTAGGAAGAAGAAGAATATTGTAACTTCGTTAGTGTTATTGTTTTCCAAAGTTCAAGTCCATTATGTAATGTGTGCAGTAACACTAATTATAGAGCTTGTATTCACATCATTGTTTCAGTAACTTCTGCTTTCTTATGAAAAAGTTGGACTCGTGTAATTGTATGGAGTGTGAAGTCGTAGAGGTCCAAGATTTGTTGATGGAGTGTATCAAGTACAAGGAAAAGGGCGACGGCGAAGGGCTTTCGACGAGCTCGTAGGCGCAGCGGCGAAACGTGCTTCGTTCCGTTACTTTGACACCCATCTCAACACTGAGTCTCTCTTTAATTCAGAGTACGATGGAGCTGGCATATCTAACATGTGGAAAAGCCCCTCTAAAAATAAATCTTAAAAATCTCGTATAAACGGAATCTGAACAAAGTCACCCGTTTCTTCACTGCTTTCTATTTTCACCGGCAATTATATACGTTCTACGATATCTTTCAGTCAATTTATACAAATTAGGCAGTAGCCGAACTGAATTTTATAAAATACTAGCTGATCCCGTGACTTCGTCTTCTCATTCTTAGAGTTATCTTGTTTCCCAAAGAGGGAAAATCAGATCATCATTAGGTAAGGTCACACGTATTTTGATATATTATTTCTTGGGCGTGCAGGTTTCCTTACGATGTTTTTCCTTCACCGCATAGCAAGTGATAATTACAAATATGTACGTAAATCCGAAAATACGAATTTAATGGTACATGTTGAGATTCGAACCAGGGACCTGTTGGTCGGTTCTTTATGCACTGGGCCGGGACTTCGTGTTAATTTTTTTCTAAATCTTCCGATAATTGCGTTGAAAATACTGGAAAAAAATAGTTTTGCGCGATTATTTATATATATAGTATATAGACGAAAGAAAGATATGCATAAATCTCAAAGTGCTCTCACATAAATTGACGACGATTTGATTTATTCTTTATATAACGTCGGGAGGCATACAAGCATACGGTCCGCCTGATGTAAAGCGGTTACGGTAGCCTATGAAAGCTTGTAATACGTACTCAACTAGCTCAAGATCGAGGCGAGTGGCTTTAGAGGGGAGGCCTATGTATTGGTCCAGCATTGGACGTATATGGCCTAAAATAATGATATAAAAAATATATATAACCTACATACTATTGCACGTCATTCTTTTCAGCCCCGGCATATACGAGTAAGTAAAGCTCACTGACTTCACAAAGCTTAATCGCGTTTAGAGCTTGCAGTATGTGAACCGTGTAAAAGTTCCAACATAATGTGATGCAACTTTCAAATAACTTATTTCTGCAATTTCAACAGACGTATAAACGTAATGGCATAAAGCTGTTGCTTATTTTGTATGAATATAATCCAACGAAACTAAAGTCCTGTTTCCGACACTGCGTCTGCGATAATGATATATTTATGTTAAGAAACTTATCTACCTAGTCCGGCTATAAGTTCTATTACAAATGAATATGCATTTTTTTTTTTTAAAGTAATGTAATCTTAATAAAACTTATATGTACTATGAACGGTCATAAGTGCATTATCATCTCAATGATAATATTCGCCTGCACGGTTCTAAGCACGTCTATGTGCGGTCGGCGTCAGACGTCCATATACATGGGGCACACTAAAAGTTTTGCACTTCTAGCTAATCGGAACTATTTGAATTTCGAATGTTATATTTTTTGAAACGTTGCAACCTACTTAGTAATAAAAAAAATCGAAATTGAGTCGAAAAGATTTTAGAGCGATGATTTTTTATGATTTTAAAAGTTCTCTCTCTCCGCAAGACTGTGCTGCTCGTCTTCAAAATGCTTTTGGGAGAGAAGCACCTTCTTTGAGCACCGTTAGGCGATGGTTTGCTGAATTTGAGAGAGGTCGAGTTTCTTTACATGACGAATTTCGTGAAGGGCGGCCTTCAACTGCCGTCAACGTAAATAATGTGGCTACTGTTAAGCGGCTAATTGAAGAAAACCCGCGGATTACCTACGAGACAATTCGAGAACTATTGGGGATTGGTATGAGCCAAATTCAGAATTTTTTACACGAAGAATTGAAAGTTCGGAAACTTTGTTGTCGTTGGATCCCTCATGAACTGACAGCGGAGCAGAAGCGGGCTCGCGTGGAATGGTGCTCACAGATGCTACTGAAGTACGACCACGGACATTGTAATGCTGTTTATGACATTGTCACAGGAGACGAAACGTGGATTTATTGTTTTGAACCCGAAAAAAAACAGCAATCTTGTGAATGGGTGTGAAAATGAGAACAGGCCAACAAAAGTGAGGCAGGCGAGAAACGTTGGTAAAAAAATGATCACGTTTTTTTTCTCAGTTACGGGTCCCATCTGCACAATTCCACTTGAAGATCAAAAGAGTGTTAATGCCGAGTGGTATTCTACCATTTATATTTATACCCAGGGTGTTAGAAAAAGTTCGCGAAAGACGACCAAAAAGCCGCGTTCTCCTACATCATGACAACGCTTCTTCACACACGGCCAACAAAACAAAGTCATTTTTAACTTCCGAAAAAGTACAACTCGTTACCCATCCTGCGCATAGCCCCGACCTAGCACCCTGTGATTTCTGTATTTTCCCCAAAATCAAAGATTTGATGAGAGGTTTTACTTTTACCAACTCCGAAGAGGCAGTGATAGCGTTCAATCAGCACGTAGAAAACATGCCCTCAGATCTGTGGTCCTCCTGTTTTAAAAAATGGTTCGCTCGCATAAAAAATGTTTAAAATGTAAAGGAGAGTATTTTGAAAAGCAATAAAATATTTTGGTTATAACATGTTGTTTTTTAAGTTACGCAAAACTTATAGAGTGACCTACGTAGATCGTCCGGAAGAAATTCTCTGTACACGCTGGTTGCTGGTTGGCACGCACACGTCAGCATAAATAACTATACAATTATTAATTATATTACGTTACACGTTACCGAGAATTTAACGAATAAGATACAGTACCACCAGAGATAGCTATATTCTATCTACACAGTGTTAGGTGTGGTACTTTATACCGGGTTACCTATGCACACCAGATTTAACTGACTGTCAGAAAGTGCACTGCTGGGATTATAAATAACAAGTCTTTGTTACGGAACTCTACTTTAATTTTTACACACTAATCACTCAAAATACAATGTCTATTACTGCCAATTTATTATATCACTAATTTCGACTGAATTGAAACCAACTATTTTGTACCGATGTAACAAGTGAAACGACCAACACGAGAGATTTCCACCGAGGCGACTGCCTGGCCAACAACGCGTCGCTCGCTTCATGGGCGAAATTATAGGTGTTATTCGTTCTTTGCTGTTGTAGGGACACAAAGGCATTGTATGATATAGTGCTGACGTAGCACTTATAAGAATGCTGATATCATACAATGCCTTTGTGTCCCTACAACAGCAAAGAACGAATTACACCTATAATTTCGCCCATTTACTTATCGCTTCGCTCAGTAGTCTGTGGTTCAAATTTTTAGCTCAGCAGTCACATTTTATTATAAGATTTAGTTGTTTTCTGTTTTGTGAAATCGTTGAATGAATGATATATTTGTATTGATATATTAATATAATTGAATATAACAAATAATAATAATAAATCGTCTATTTCGGGCATAGCCTATAAGTTGAATTAGTATATATTAGTATGAATAGAGCGAATATATGAAACAAAAGCGTCGTGTCACAGTCAACAGTAACCAGTTAGCTGAGACTCGATAACAACCACAGTACTCTTGAGTAGTGGGTAGTAAAAAGTAATGTTATTCTTTCTCAGTGGGTTAGCAAAAATATGAAAAAGAGTTAAGTTAGGTTACTTCACGAAGACATTTTGAATTTTGTCGTTACTAGTTGGCTAGCGAGACTGGTTGCCTATTGTAATTCTTTACGCTCTCTTTCAAATATACATGCTAATATTAATTTATCTATACATCTATACATACAGATAAAGAAAATTGGAGTGTCTGTTTGTTATATTAAAATAACCGCTTTTTACTAAATGCATATGGACATATATACGGTACATATACCAAAATGAATATTTTTACAATTTTTGTCTCTCTGTCTGTTTGTTCCGGCTAATCTCTGAAATGGCTGGACCGATTTTGACGGGACTTTCACTGGTAGGTAGACGACTGTACAGAGCACCATATAGGGTACTCTTTGTATCCCGTAAATATTTAGGGTTCCTGCGTAAAAAATGAAAAACTATTAAAATTAGGGGGAAATCTTCTTCTTCGGGGGACTTTGCAATTTTATTATTATTATTATTTTCATAGAATACCTATTTTTTAAATAACTACGCATTTTATATGTAATAAAAATAAAATAAATAAAAGTTGCCTCATGCAATGGTCAATAGATGGCGCTGTATGAAAAAGGTTTATAGAGAAATAAAGGCTACTAAAAGCCCAAATCTCATGCGTGCGAAGCTGCGGGCTTCAGCTAGTCAGTGTATAAGATACACGCAGTATTGTGTTGCGTAATATGCGATATAATATATTATATCTCAAATTAGTAATGCGACGGGTTTTACTGTAAGTATTTTCGTGTTTGTGCCAATGTTTTGGTGTATATAATTTTAGTGAAAAAGAATACGTCAAGAAGAGGAAGGTAATGCTTCATATACTCCAATTTATCTTAAGTAAATATATAAAATTTAATCATATTATATTTAATCTTATAATAATACAACATATCTACTTGACTTTGTAGTTAAAAAAGCAGCAAATCTTAAAAACAGCTGCTGTCAGTCAGATTCGAAACGGAATGTTTAACACGTTCCTAAGGTTATTACAACGTTTAGACGCTGAACCATTACGTTATATGCAAAGACTAATGAAATTAAAAATGACTAACCGCTGCAATAATTAATAAAGCGACCAATTATATGTTGCGCTCTTTCTGACTAGTTTGTGATGAGGGAGTACGATATAGTACGTATGTATGCGAAATCTCTTTATATAAGAAGTGTTTTATTTATATTACAACAGCGTTTTGAGATTGCTACTGCACTTCTGACCCTTACCGTACATATTTATGAAATTCAGCAAAAATTAAAAAATGATACTATACGAAATGGCCACCTTTGGCTTCGATACAGGCCTTTAATTTGTGTGACCACGAATCTTTGGATTTAAGCACTATTCCATGGAAAATTTAGCCACTGCTTGCTCCAGAGATTTCGAGACACAATGTCGATGTGTCGTTTCGAGCAGACCATGTCCTCTAAAACTGACCATAATTTGTAGTCTAAGGGATTCAGATCTGGGCTAGAAGAGGGCCAGTGTCCGGAACTTTGGTTTCGAGCCAGGCTTGGGTAGTTCGTGCCTTGTGACTAGGTGCATAGTCCTGCTGGAAAATCGACGGTACATTTTTAAAAAGTGTCGAGGGGTTTCACAACTCAATCTAACTCAGTCTCTTGATACATTTTGTCATTACGCCTTTTTCATAAAAATGAACCTGCGTGACTTCTTCATAAGATACTTTCCTTCCCATACCATTACAGATGCAGGATGATGGCCATGTTGTACTTTTCCGACCACTTGGGCGACTTCTTCAGAACTGTGTGCATTGAATACATTTGTCATTTTGCTTGTAGTGCTCGTCAATCGTGAAAATCTTTCATCAGTAAAGGGGATATTTCTGTGCCCTTCACCTGTGTACCGGGACAGAAGGCGTTTTAGTCGATCCACTGTCTTTAACTGTAGGGATTAAATTGACATGTCCTGTATATCGACGATACGCGCTGAGCTTCAGGTCTTGTTTTATGACGTGACAGAGTCCAAGCAAAAATCTTAACTTTTCGCGATAAGATTTCTTGTTTCCTAATGGCGTTTCGGCGAATTCTGGCTTTAAGGCGACACCTCGATCGTGAAGCTTTAAAATGGCTCCGCCCTATCACCCCGCGCCCCTCAATTGACACTCGACGCTCGATTTGTAAAATTTGAAATTAGCGCCTAATAGGTAACCTGGGGTCAACGTATGGTCAATGCAAACGAACAGAAAAGCTACAGAGTCGCGTCACACTTAAATAAAATTTATAATATCAATATTTAATAAAAATTATTGATTTAATTATTATTTAGCTTTATACATACTGAACCAAACATATTTATTTAAGCTAGACGGAAAACAATAGTAATAATAGTAATAAAAAACTACAGAAACGTATTCACTTTTAAAAGTTTATTGAAAGAGAAATCAATGACATCGTTTTATATTTATATCTCTATAAGTTAACATGTCTTGGTATCTATGTTGTTCTTACTTAGGTCTCGTCCAGTGGCGCCCTCATTGAATAAAAAAACATATTATAGCATAGAAGATAAACATTATGAAATCTTATGTTGCATTTATTACGAAGATAGTGAAGAAGAAGAAAAGTGCTAAAAGAGGCCGTTTTTTGGCAATTATGCCTATAACAACGAAAGCAAAACATTTCAATTGTTGGTTTAATGACGTAAAAGTACGTTATTGTATTTGTAACACACGCAACACATGACTTTATAATGTTTATCTTCCACGCTAAGATACGATATTTTATTCCTTGAGGCGCCACTGGACGGCATGTATCCCCCTTAAGAAGAATGAAACACTAGCTACATAATACAACATTGTTTATCGAGAGGCTAAAGCGGGCCATTTGTTGATTCGGACACATATGTTTAGTTAGCAGATACACCATCTAAACTGCAAACACTGGTCACAGCGATGAAAGACGACTGTATGGAGAAAGGCTTACTACTGAATGCGAAGAAAACAAAGATAATGGTATTTGAAAGAGAAGAATCCAGAACTAATGTAAGGATTACGGTTGATGATGAAGTGTTGGAACAAGTGGATGAGTTTGTATATCTTGGATGCGCTTTCAGCAGGGATGGAAGGTACACCGCAGATGTGGAAAGACGAGTGAGTGCTGGGAATAGTGTGAATGGAGCGTTGGGAAAACTTCTTGGCAGTAAAATCCTGAGCCAGAAGGCACAACTCGCTATACACAATGCAGTGTTGGTCCCAACGCTAACTTATGGAAGCGAGAGTTGGGTATGGCAGAAAGAGCATGAAAGTAGAATAAACGCGGTTGAAATGCGAGCGCTGCGCAAAATTTGTGGCGTAAGGCTTGTAGACCGTATTCGTAATGATGATGTTAGAAATAGAGTTGGTCTGAAAGAGAGCGTCGGTGTTAAAATAAGAAGAGGCATGCTCCGATGGTTCGGGCATGTAGAAAGAATGCAAGATGAAAGAATGACGAAGCAGATATACAATGCAAAAGTGGAAGGATGTAGGAGCCGGGGAAGGCCAAGACTTACCTACCATGACCAAATTGGTCATGTTCTATCAGAAGGTGATGTCAGGAGCCCTAGAAACCGGCGTGCGTGCATGAGAAGAGCAATGAATGTTAAAGAAGCGAGTGAGATATGTAAGGATCGAGTCACGTGGCGCTCGGCTCTCTCTGCCTACCCCGCAAGGGATTTGGCTTGAAGTTATAGATGTTCGAGTGTCATAATGGCTGATAGCGCCGAGTAAACACAGGATTTTTTTATTTCGAATAAATAAGAGAAATAAAATTATCAGATTGAATTAGATTGAAATTGAAATAGAAAATTGGAATTTTTTTGCAACTCCCTCCTGGTGAAGATTCACAAGTTATTTTACACAGTTAGGTATAGCTCTGGTAGGGATCCTAGCTTTTTCCCTAAATATAATACACTCTCGAATGACTAGGTATGCGCTTTCACTAACAGTCAATTTAACTTCGCGAATTTTATAAAAAAGTACAGGAAGAACTTGACGGTTAGACGGTAATTTTGCGCCTATTATTTGATAATTTACGTCTCCAACTAAGAAAATACTTGATTTATTGCTTCTCAATTCCACTGCCATCTTATAAAAGTTAAAACATTACGTATTAATCACGAGAATAACTGACATTCAAAATTAATAGACGGTTAGGTAATTATGACGAAGTTAACGATGCTCTCTCTAAAGTTATTCATTGGTTTAGTGTTAATAATCTGCTTTTAAATGATAAAAAGACTAAAGTAATTAAGTTCTCAACACCTAATGTAAGGCAGGTGGCTACCAATGTACATGTTAATGGAACTAATTTAGCCTCTGTGGAGACAACTGTGTTCTTGGGTATAACAATTGACTCCAGACTACAAAGGGGCCCACAAATTGAAAAATTATCAGGAAAACTAAGTTCTGCAGCTTATGCAGTGAAAACTATTAGACGGCTCACTGATATTGATACGGCTAGAATAGTTTATTTCAGCTACTTTCATAGTATTATGTCATATGGAATTCTTCTTTGGGGTAACTCCGCGGATATTAACACCATCTTTTTATTGCAAAAGAGAGCCATAAGAGCTATCTACAAACTTGGTCCCCGTGAGAGCCTTAGAGAAAAATTCAAAGAAATAAATATTTTAACAGTCGCATCGCAATATATCTATGAAAATCTTTTGTATGTCCATAAAAACATAGACTCATTTTGTAAAAAGAGTGATATTCATAGCATAAATACTAGATATAAGCATAATCTTGTGTTATATGCAAGCCGTCTCCACAAAACAAGTAATTATTTTATGGGGCAATGTATACGGTTCTATAACAAACTTCCCAGCAATATAAGAGATTTGTCAATAAACAAATTTAAAACTACTATTAAAGCCAAATTGTGTAGCAGGGCATATTATAAAGTATCTGACTATATTCATGATAAAAATGCCTGGGAGTGAGTCGATCCAATTATAATGTAATTAACAAAATATGTAAATTTGTTTGGATACCAAAAGAGGGATGCCTGAGTTTTTTGGCAGTATTTTTATCAGTGCTCACCTAGTCATAAACTGCACGGTAGGGAAAAAAAATGTGACGATTCCAAACAAATGTAGCCATTTTTACGGAATAAAAAGATTTTGACTTTGAATTTGAACAAATGAATACCGCGAGTACGTGCGGCACTGCCGCGCAACTTGTATGAACATGTTTCGATGTAATTCGGCACGGATTATCGTAATCCAAATAAGTTAAAAATTAATTTCCGAGTGTTTTAAAAGCAAATGAACAAAACTAAGACATATGCGTTAGAAAATAAAAACTTTGAAAAATAAGGGACACCCTAATATACATATATACAAATAGATTTTATAATCTATTCATATTTAAAAAAAACATGTGACAAATGATTTTCTTGCTGTTTCATAACTTTAACTTCAGTATAATGACATTTATTGTATTTTACTTATGTATACTCTGTGTTTTGTATTGTTGTACGTTTCCTTGTTATTTATTAAACTCTCAAGAAGAAAGAACCAGGACCATCTCTGATGTTGCAAAATAAATCTAATCCGTACAATAGTTCAATACTAACCACAATGTATAGAATAGATGATTTTTTTGTGTTTTCAGTGTTGGTTCATAGTAAATATTATTTGTTTTCACGAGTACCATGGGTATAAGTATACTATCTATCTATATCTTCACGCTAAATCCCTCGTGAGCGCCACATGACTCGGTACTTACACACCTCGCTCGCTTCTTTAACATGAAACATACCGAGTTTTTTTAAAAACTATCAAAATATACTATTTTACTAGTAATTATTTTAATACAAAAAAAAAAAAAAACCTCCACTGGTTTTCTATCTTCTGATTGGATAAATTTCCAACGTAAACTAACCTTCACCTACGTACAATGTCTAAGTCGGAGTTCGGTGAGCTTATAATGGTTACTATGAGTTTGTCGTCCCGTATGACACTTACGTTAAAGTAGCATATAAATCGAGTAGTGATTCTTCTAGTGGAATATGTTTATTTAGTAAGTTTCTCCTAAAAAACAAAACAGCAAAAATATTCTATTTTATAAGTTTTTATTTTAATACAAAGAAATAAAGAGTCTCCACTGGTTGCTATGTGCTGAGAACGCGAACCTTATTGGTATAAATTTCCAACGTAACCTGACCTCCACCGACGTACAACTTCTAAGTCGGAGTTCGGTCAGATTATAATGGACATAATAGGAGTTTGACGTCCTATATAGGTACGCGGTCAGCCTGTGGATAATGTATACCAATTATCAAATGTTACTGTTTATTCCTGCAAAAAATAACTCTTATTTAATTAATGCAGTTTTATATAGAGTTATTAAGTAAGCAAAATTAAAAAAAAGTTTGAAGAGGAATTAAATAGCTTGGGCCAACCATACCTAGGAACTGTTCTAAAAACTAGAAATATGTCTACACAATGTTATTATAATATGTTTAATGAATATAATAATTAAAAAAAATAAATACCTTGTCTTGTTCGCCTCCCCCATTCTACGAACATTTTCTTTGTATTTTTATTCTATATATTTTCTTTTTAGTGTTCCCCATTATTACAAAAGTATAATAAATATATATAAACCTATAATATTATTTACTACTTATATCTAATAATAATACACTTACGCTAAATACTATAATATTGAATATTTACAACTATTAATTATAAAAACTTCGGTGTCGCGATGTAAATGGAGCGAGCTCGAGCAGACAGTCGACATAGGTCTTACCTCGAAGCGGGCTGCAGCCGGACTGGCTGGATGTAGTTAGTCAACGCGTTTATAATCCTCATTACCGCACAATAAGGTCGAAAACACGTAGCACCCAAGACGAATGTGATCGCTTAGAAATTGTCAGAAACTTAAAATATTTTTAAAAAATTTCATGTTTCACTTATCAAAATATGCAGCAAGCATATTATAAACATAGATATTACTAATAGATTTAAGTAATTTTGAAGCGTATAAATAGAACAACTTCGTTGTAATTTCAAAAATAATGAATTTCAGGAGGTGTTTTCGAAAGTAATTATTATCGAATCAATTTTACACAATCGCGTATTTGAGCAAGCAAATTCAAGATAAAGAAATGAAGTTATTTATATTAAAATCTTAGATCCGTCAGTTTAGTCATTAGCCTATACTATTCGATGAAAGTTGGTCTAATTTTTCGATGTGTCGCCTTAACAGCCTCTATAGTTCTAACAGCACGCGGTCGCCCTTATCTTATATGGTATTCAACAAAGAAAGTGTTGGTATGTCCAGTAATAGTACGATATACAAAGATACGGCTGATACCAAGCTATTGAAGTGTCTTGAATACAGCGACGTATCAAAGGTAGACACGTTATACACGAACATTTTTGTATTTTAAAATGGCGCAAGTACTACTATATCTACGTACAGTTATTTATTATCACACTTTGCTCTAAAAAGAGACAAATGATAGGGAATACCTGTCGTTAGAAAGAGATGAATATACATCTTTAGTTACGTATTGATTGCTGCTGAGCGCTCATTGGCGCGAGCACTGATTTACCGATATGGAGGAGACTGGGGAAAAAGCTCTGGATTTATTTAGTGTTTAAAATAATAAAACCAATTATGTACAAAACATCTATTTTCGTAATATGAATTGTGAACAATGAAATTACAAAATAATATCGAGTCAGTTTGTGAGTGAATAAAAAAAATACGTATTTGATAAAATATTATTCTCTCAAATAAACTTAACTTATTCCTTTTTTATCTTTTTTAATCAGTTTTCTAATCTAGACTATTATAATGCGCGAAATATATTTTAACTTCACTATAATAGCGCGTATTAGGTGAAGCCTGTGATTATAAGTCGGATATTGCTCTAGGAAATGACAATTTAAAGAGGAAAATACGTCATTGCGATATAGGAAACACTTTAAATGACGACTCGAAATTTGACGAGCTCGGTGGCTCAGTGGTGAATGACGCGACTTTGTTACCAATGCTCGTGGGTTCGATTCCCACACAAGGCAAACATTTGTGTGCATGAACATGTCAGTTTGTCTTGGTCTGGATGTTTTAAGAAAGGTAGGGCGCATCAAAGCAGCCCATCTGGGGAAGTACCTCCACCTCACAGAAAACCGCAGCCAAATAACAACTCCCTAGAGGGTTGTTGTGTTCCTACGTGTGAGTTTGGTCACCAGTAAGCTCCCAAGGAGTTGTTGTGTAAGCAGCAGAGGAGGCATCGCGCGAGTGATAATTAATATATCGCAAGCGTTAATAGGCTACAGTACCCGCTTCACATCAGGTGGGCCGTATGCTTATATGCCTCCCGACGTAGAATAAAAAAATATATTTTTTTTTCATCAATAATCTAAAATGGAAAGAAATAAATGATAAGTAATATTCTATTCGCTTCATTCTTTTCTAGAACGTGTAGTATTACTAGTATCTAATAATTGAAAATAAGGTAGGTAGGCGTATTACTTAATATAAAACAAAGTTAGGAATAAATTTAATTCACAATTCTGTGTTCATAACGTGATAGTTAAATTTTCCTCAACTTCCCCTAGCAACGGCTGCCACTAGACCCGCTTTAATATTGCTAAAAACTAAATACATTTACTAAGTTTTTAATAAAAAAAACTGTACTTACAAATGAAATGACACGTTTTCCTTGTCTTTATCAGTCGCCGTGTAATTTGTGGACCATCTAAAAACACAGGAAGGCATTTTTGCCAGAAATAACTTATTTACGCTTTGTGGCGAAGTACGTATAGATGAGAGCGTGCCCAACTGAATGCGAGTTGGGCAATTACCTTACTTTCGTGTTGCCATTCTAGAGCGTGTACAACGTATCTATGACTATAAAAACATCTTAGCTTGAATATGACTGACGGCTCCATACCCACTTTGTGCAATGCAATCACTGCAATCCTATTTTCTTGAACATCCCATTCCATATTATAATTTGATAATAAACACGAAAAAAATATTTTAGGTTTTCTGTAAGGTGGAGAAAGTACTTCTCTAGTTGAGCTGCTTTGATACATCCTATCTCTCTACTTTTGATACGTGTACTAGGGGATAAGATTCCTAAACACGCGGGTCTGCGATGATTTATGCGATGCAATAGTAGATATGTAATAGAATGAATATATCCATGTTAAGGTTTCGATAGGTATTGGGACTATTACGGATGTGTCGATAGTTAAATGTTTATGGACAGTCTAGGTCTAGGATATGAGCTCTGAAGGGATTATTACTTTGGTCAAAGAACAACAGTCGCTTGCAATAAGTATAACTTATGATTGCCTTTTCCTGTAGTCGGTGGCTTTGCACCCATTAAATAGGCCCCTAAATGGCATAACAAGTTGACCCGGCAACATCAGTGTGACCGATGTGTAATACCTCCTGGAATATATATATGTTGCTACTCACTTAAAACATAACTATATACGAGTAAGATGGCATTTTGCCTATTGGCAAATGCTTTACTTTTATAAAACGTGAAAATATTATCATTTTTTTTGTACGACAGAAATCATAAGCCTCCTCACAATCTGTAACTTCACGACAAATCCATTGCGGGGTAGGCAGAGAAACCAAGCGCCATATGACTCGATCCTTACAAACCTCACATGCTTCTTTAACATTTATGGCTCTTCTTATGCATGCTCGTCGGTTTCTGAGGTACCTGATAACACCTGATAAATCATGATTGATTTGGTCATGGTAGATAAGTTTTGGCCTTACTCGGCTCGTATATCCGTCTACTTTTTTTTTTATACTACGTCGGGAGCATACATGCTTACGGCCCACCTGATGTAAAGCGGGTGCCGTAGCCTATTAACGCTTGCGATATATTAGTTTACACAGCAAGTCCTTGGGAGCTTACTGGTGACCTCACTCACACGTAGGAACACAACAACTCTCTAGGAAGTTGTTATTTGGCTGCAGTTTTCTGTGAGGTGGAGGTACTGCCCCAGACGGGCTGCTTTGATGTGCCCTACATCTCTTAACACATCCAGACCAAGACAAACAGACATGTTCATGCACACAAATGTTTGTCTTGTGTGGGAATCGATTCCAAGAGCGACACCGAGCTCTTCCAAACTACTACTACTTTCGTATTGCATTATCTGTTTCGAAACTCTTCTTTAAGGAATATAATTAAAAATAAATCAGTCTTTTTTAAGCATTCAACTCGGGCGGTTTAATTGTTATTCAATATAAGATTATCATGTCAGCCAAGTCCATGGTAAGAAAGATTCCATTACAAATACTTTTGCAATTTGTTGTTAGCAGTACATAGAAAAAGGTGGTGAGTATGTGTATGCTGAAGACATTCTCATATTTATTAGGAATATTTCTTCTATTGTAGCCGACAGAAACACACGTTAATGACAGTTTTAAGCTGAAAACTAGAAAGTTCTGAGAGCTTGCATAACGTTCCGTGACTGAATATGAAGTTGTTTGTATTCTACGCGGGCGTATGCACAGCGTTCTGTTTGTGCAATAATTATAATACCAGTAGATAAAATTTGATTAAGAGGTTGATTAAAAATGGCAGCACTAAACTAACCAACGTTCTCTGTAGAAAACACGATACCCGGATACTCGTATGATACCATCATTTATAGTGGGAACGTAACATGTAAAATTTATAACGAAAAAGGCGCGACGACGAACAATCCGACTGGGGAATAATTTACAAAAGACCAGAGCCAAATAACAACCACTATAGCGGTTGCTTTCTTGGGTCTGAACAAGTTTACCATTTAATAGCGGGGAGCTAAACTACAAACTAATACTCGACGATACAGATTGCGCCACCGAGCAAGTCAGCTCAGTAGCGCAGTGTTACACTATTTTGACACCAACGAAACACATAGAACAAACATTTGTATACATGAACATGTCTGTTTGTCTCGGTCTGGGAGAAGAGAAGAGAGGTAGGGCTTATCAAAGAAGCCCGTTTAGGCAAGTACCTACACTCTAACTACTCCCAAGAGGGTTGTTATATTCCTGCGAGTGAGTGACGTCACTAATAAGCTCCTGTCGATGTGTCGATGCTTTAAATTAATTTTGTAATAAGGTCTTTCTTTGCCCCCTTACTCACCTAGCATTTGAACGTGTCACAATAACCGGCCCGGATTGGCGTTCACTACTGGACGCAAGGCCTCGTATAAACGAGAATAAGCTCATGATGTTACGTTTATGTCCATGATCTGTATAAGATCGATAAATACACAGGTGTTTTGGCTCCAAGGCCATATATTGGTGCAAATAGTGTCAAAGTGAGCCCGCGATATTTGTAACAGTACGATGTACGAACATACGGCTGATACCAAGCTTTTGAAGTATCTTGAATATGACCGACGGCTCCATACCCACTTTGTGCAATGCAATCACTGCAATCCTATTTTCTTTAACACCCCATTCCATATTATAATTTGATATCATTCATTACATAATAATTAATGTGTGACATAATTGATAAGAAGGAGAAAATAATATTATAAATCATGAATATTGTTAAAAAAATATTGCCTTAATTTAGCCTTTATATTTTTGTTTGTAATAGCATCAACAAGACTGGAGGGTAATTTATTAATAAATCGAGGCACTAGGTATTCGGTTGTTCTCTCGCCATACATATTGCTTGCTTGCATTGTACAAAGCCGGTTTCGAGCTACCGCGAGTGTATACAGGGTGGTCAATTTTCTTTTTTAGATTATGAATAAAATGTTGTTCCTTTAATAGGTTGAGATGAATGTAAAACGGTGGGAAATGAAACGAAGTTTTTAACATAATAAACGCGTTTCAAATTTAACGTAATTAAAAGTTGAAAAAAAAGAAAAGTTTTTATGTAAAAGTATTTATGACCAGACTAGTTATATTTGTATCACTTCCTCAGCGGCGAAGAAAAACAATCGTGAGAAAACGCGCACCCGGAAAGAAGTGTGACCTTACCAAGAAAAGGTTTGGTTTTCCGTCTGAGTTGTAGAGATCAGATAGCAGTCCCTCCCTGTAAAAATCCGTATCTCCGCCAAATTTGGTAGCGGAAGACATTACTACAAGTCTTATTCCCAAAAAGACTGCTGTCTCTGGATGGAAGCACATTTGATTACTGATGGGACCGCGCCGTTTACAAGTGGTGTTCATACGAAAGCTTATGGTTCATACTTAGTAAGGCGTATATACTATAGCTTGCCTATGTATATTTATTGCTAGAATAGGACAAGAAGTCATCAACAATAAATATTATAATTTGAATATTTTGGTGTATATAATTTTAGTGAAAAAGAAGACGTCAAGAAGAGGAAGGTAATACTTCATATACTCCAATTTATCTTAAGTAAATATATAAAATTTAATCATATTATATTTAATCTTATAATATTAAAAAATATCTACTTGACTTTGTAGTTAAAAAAGCAGCAAATCTTAAAAACAGCTGCTGTCAGTCAGATTCGAAACGGAATATTTAACACGTTCCTAAGGTTATTACAACGTTTAGACGCTGAACCATTATGTTATATGCAAATACTAATAAAATTAAAAATGACTATCCGCTGCAATAATTAATAAAGCGACCAATTATATGTCGCGTTCTTTCTGACTAGTTTGTGATGAGTGAGTACGATATAGTACGTATGTATGCGAAATCTCTTTATAGAAGAAGTGTTTTATATATACGAGTATTATAACAGCGTTTTGGGATTGCTACTGCACTTCTGATCCTTACCGTACATATATATGAAATACTGCAAAAAATAAAAAATGATACTATACGAAATGGCCACCTTTGGCTTCGATAGAGGCCTTTAATCTGTGAGCACCACGAGACCACGAATCTTTGGATTTAAGCACTATTCCATGGAAAATTTAGCCACTGCTTGCTCCAGAGATTTCGAGACACAATGTCGATGTGTCGTTTCGAGAAGGCCATGTCCTCTAAAACTGACCATAATTTGTAGTCTAAGGGGTTCAGATCTGGGCTAGAAGAGGGCCAGTGTCCGGAACTTTGGTTTCGAGCCAGGCTTGGGTAGTTCGTGTCTTGTGACTAGGTGCATAGTCCTGCTGGAAAATCGACGGTACATTTTTAAAAAGTGTCGAGGGGTTTTACAACTCAATCTAACTCAGTCTCTTCATACATTTTGTCTTCACGCCTTTTTCATAAAAATGAACCTGCGTGACTTCTTCATAAGACACTTTCCTTCCCATACCATTACAGATGCAGGATGATGGCCATGTTGTACTTTTCCGACCACTTGGGCGGCTTCTTCAGAACTGTGTGCATTAAGTACATTTGTCATTTTGCTTGTTGTAGTGCTCGTCAATCGTGAAAATCTTTCATCAGTAAAGGGGATATTTCTGTGCCCTTCACCTGTGTATCGGGACAGAAGGCGTTTTGGTGGATCCACTGTCTTTAACTGTAGGGATTAAATTATGGCATGTCCTGTATATCGACGAAGCGCCGAGCTTCAGGTCTTGTTTTATTATACGTGACAGAGTCCAAGCAAAAATCTTAACTTTTCGCGATAAGATTTCTTGTTTCCTAATGGCGCTTCGGCGAATTCTGGCTTTAACAGCCTCTATAGTTCTAACAGCACGCGGTCGCCCTTATCTTATATGGTATTCAACAAAGAAAGTGTTGGTATGTCCAGTAATAGTACGATATACGAAGATACGGCTGATACCAAGCTTTTGAAGTGTCTTGAATATGACTGACGGCTCCATACCCACTTTGTGCAATGCAATCACTGCAATCCTATTTTCTTGAACATCCCATTCCATATTATCCTAAACCCATAAAATAGTACAGTTTCTCCCTCTATTTCTCTGCACTGACATTTTGGCCTCTAGAAATAAAGCTATAAATGCGATTGAGATGCGGTTTTCACCAGAAAGTCAAACTAAATTGCATCTTTCTAATGGTATCAAAATGGAGTTAATTTGATAACCGGCAGTATTTAAAAAAGTACATTTTGTACTTCCAGGTTGTAATTACAGTCATCGGTCATTTGTATAGAACAGTAATAATAAAAGCGTAAAAGTAGTGGTGGGATTTGCGCGAAGCGCGAACTCCAGCACTTGTAATTTGATAATAAATACGAAAAAAATATTTTAGGTTTTCTGCAAGGTGGAGAAAGTACTTCTCTAGTTGAGCTGCTTTGATACATCCTATCTCTCTACTTTTGATACGTGTACTAGGGGATAAGAGTCCTAAACACGCGGGTCTACCTTTCCGATGATTTATGTGATGCAATAGTATATAATAGAATGAATATATCCATGTTAAGGTTTCGTGCAATGCAATCACTGCAATCCTATTTTCTTTAACACCCCATTCCATATTATAATTTGATAATAAACACGAAAAAAATTTGTGAAACGGCGGAAAATCGAAAGAAGTTTTTAACCGTTCCAAATTCAAAATAATTAAAGAGTTGAAAACAAGAAACGATGCTATGTAACTGTATATACGGCAAGACTAGATACATATGACGAGCTCGGTAGCGCAGTGGTGAAACGCGCTGTTACGCTACTTTGACACCAACGCTCGTGGGTTCGATTCCCACACACTACAAACATTTGTGTGCATGAACATGTCTGTTTGTCTTGGTCTGGGTATTTTCTATGTATAATAAGTATGTATTTACGTATGTTTATCAGTTGTCTAGTACTCATAACACAAGCTTCGCTTACTTTGGGGCTACATGGCGCTGTGTAATTTGTCCGACAATATTTATTTATTTATATATTTTGTTCTACATTAATGACAGCTTTTATTGCAACGAAGGCTTTATTATTATTATTATATGTTTGTTAAACCAAGTTAATAAAGTTGATACACTGTTTTATATACTATAATATCACAATCATAACTTCAAGTTACTTGGACGATAAATCTTGAAACTTATGAAGTAATGCGGTGGAAATGTCCACAACTACTAAATAAGTTAGGAAATCTGTTGCTGTCATATTTCAGGATTAACTGCCTAGGTTCCAATTGATTTTCTAAAAGTATTATTGGAAATTGGATTTCAAATCTAGCCTTTATGTTAACCAGTCGTACACAGTCTTTACAGGAGCTCGATGACATCGATGTACATTTAATCGAACATACAAGTTAAGCACCACCGACTAAAGTTTATCTGTGGACGTGTTTAGTAATTTCATATGACAGTCGTTATGCATAAAGTCCACTTCCACTTTCGCATTTATATCTGTTTCGTCATTTGTTTATCGTGCATTTTTTCTACATGTACGAACCAACAGAGCATGCCTTTTCTTATGTTAACACGGACATTATTTTCAGACCAACTCTCTTTCTTTCGTCATCATTACGTACGCGGTTAGTAAGCGTTGTCACAAATTTTACGCGATTCTCGCATCTCGACCGCATTTATTCTACTTTGAAACTCTGAGCCATACCCAGCTTTCACTTCCATTAGGCGTTGCTCCAGCGAGCTGTACCTTCTGGATTAGATTTCGGCTGCCTAGAAGTTCACCCACGCTGTTTCCTGCAATTACACTTCTCTCCACATCAGCGGTGAACCTTCCATCCCTGCTAAATGCGCTTCCAAGATATACAATCTCATCCACATGCTCCTACACGGCATCATCAACCATAATCCTAGTGTTCGACCACCAAGGGCCACTAAAGTGGGTAACAAGTATACAGCCTGCCTGATGGTAAACAGTCACCGTAGCGGAAAATACTTTCAGGAGGCATAAAAGCATACCGCCCACCTGATGTAAACCGTTAACATAGGCTATAAACGCTTGCAATACATTAAGTATTATTCGCGCGATGCTACCTCCGCTGCTATCACAGCAACTCCTTAGGAAGCTCCTACTAGTGACCTCACTCAGGAACACAACAACCCTCTAGGTCGTTAGTCGGCTGCAGTCTGTGAAGAGGAAGTACTTCACCAGTCGGGCTGTTCCATGCGCCCTACCTCTCTTAAAATACCCAGACCAAGACAAACACACATGTGTACGCACACAAATGTTTGTCCTGTATGGGAATCAAACCCACGAGCTCTGGTGTCAAAGTAGCGTAACACGTCTCTGGTCTTGTGTAAAGAAATACGTATATACATTTAAACTGCATATGACAAATGAAAACTAATCACAAAACTTCCATCAATAGGCACTCATACAATTCAGGAGCACCCAATTTCAACCCTCAGTTCGTTGGAGTTAATTGAAAAAGTTGACAGGCAATTTGATCTAAACTACTTTGTGTGCTTCCGCTTGCGATTAGTTCATGCGAACATGCCCGCCGGCACCCGCCCAGAATAACATGCTCATTCGTAGCATGTTATTAACGACTAACATCTACTGTGGATGCCACGTGGAGAGGCGATACACGTGTCGCAGAGACGACGGAAGTAGCCAGGGCAGCAACGATGGCGGATGCATGCGGTTCACATTTCAGATGGTGAACACTCGCAGAGACGACCGGAGCAGCCAGGGCAGCAACGATGGCGGATGCATGCGGTTCACATTTCAGATGGTGAACACTCGCAGAGACGACCGCAGCAGCCGAGGCAGAGACGACCGGATCAGCCATGGCAGCGGTGGCATGGATCTACTAACGGTAGTGGGTGGGTGCCGGCCGGCAGTAGTTCGCAAGAGCTAATCGGGAGCGGAAGCATACAAAGTAGTTTAGATCAAATTGCCTGTAAATTTAAGTTTCGCAAAGTAACCCCTGAATCAAATGACTATGAAAAAGTTGATGACTTCTTGTCCTATTCTAGCAATAAATATACATAAGCAAGCTATAGTATATACGCCTTACTAAGTATGAACCATAAGCTTTCGTATGAACACCACTTGTAAACGGCGCGGTCCCATCAGTAATCAAATGTGCTTCCATCCAGAGACAGCAGTCTTTTTGGGAATAAGACTTGTAGTAATGTCTTCCGCTACCAAATTTGGCGGAGATACGGATTTTTACAGGGAGGGACTGCTATCTGATCTCCACAACTCAGACGGAAAACCAAACCTTTCTTTGGTAAGGTCACACTTCTTTCCGGGTGCGCGTTTTCTCACGATTGTTTTTCTTCGCCGCTGAGGAAGTGATACAAATATAACTAGTCTGGTCATAAATACTTTTACATAAAAACTTTTCTTTTTTTTCAACTTTTAATTACGTTAAATTTGAAACGCGTTTATTATGTTAAAAACTTCATTTCATTTCCCACCGTTTTACATTCATCTCAACCTATTAAAGGAACAACATTTTATTCATAATCTAAAAAAGAAAATTGACCATCCTGTATACACTCGCGGTAGCTCGAAACCGGCTTTGTACAATGCAAGCAAGCAATATGTATGGCGAGAGAACAACTGAATACCTAGTGCCTAGATTTATTAATAAATTACCATCCAGTCTTGTTGATGCTATTACAAACAAAAATATAAAGGCTAAATTAAGGCAATATTTTTTTAACAATATTAATGTTGAATTAAACATTTTTTAACGGAAGTATCGCGTATTTAATTTATTTTGTTGAACCTGACGTTTCGAACGCTTTGCAGCGTCCGTGGTCGCAGGAAGACTCCTGTTAAAAATTGTTTAATTCAATGTGTAACAATCGCGAACACCTAAGACAATACAACAATATTCATGATTTATAATATTATTTTCTCCTTCTTATCAATTATGTCACACATTAATTATTATGTAATGAATGATTGAAGTTGTTTTCTTATTCCGGTGTTCTGGAGTGATTATTTGTTCGTTATTGTTTTTCTTTTTTTGTTATTGTTTATTTTGATGCAATTCACACCACCAAAATTATAAAATATAGTTGTCTCGACGGATTCCTGCATTAATTACAACCTCCGTGGTTTCATAATGCATGTACATGATTTATGTTTGTATTTGATGTTTACATGTTAAATAAATAAGTAATAAAAAAAACATATATTTTTCACGTTTATTATCAAATTATAATATGGAATGGGGTATTAAAGAAAATAGGATTGCAGTGATTGCCTTGCACAAAGTGGGTAAGGAGCCGTCAACCATATTAAAGACATTTCTAAAGCTTGATATCAGCCGTGTATTCGTATATCGTACTATCGACAGATATACTAACACTTCCTCTGTTGAGGACCGTAAAAGATCGGGGTGACCGCGTGCTCTTAGTTACTACAAAGGCTGTTAATGCTAGAATTCGCAGAAAACCCATTGGGAAACAAAATGTCTTATTGCGAGAAATGAAGATTCTGTCGCGTATAATAAAACAAGACCTGAAGCTCGGCACTTACCTTCGATATACAGGACATGTCCTAAAACAATCGCTATATTTGAAGAGAGTGGATCGATCAAAACGCCCTCTGTCCAGTGTAGACAGGTGAAAGCTCAGAAATATCCTCTTTACTGATGAAAAAATTTACACGATTGAAGAGCACTACAACAAGCAAAATTACAAAATATGCGCACATAGTTCTAAGGAAGCGGCCCAAGTGGTCGAAAAGGTACAACGTGGCCATCATCCTCCGTCTGTAATGGTTTGGTGGGGGATGCATTATCAATTAGTCACAAAGCTTCATTTTTGTGAATAAGATGCATAGACTTTAGCCCAAGTGTATAAACATACTATCTTGGATTGTGTTATGAAGTTTCTCAGCAATACACTTTTTAAAAATGTACCATGGACTTTCCAGCAGAACTCTGCACCTGGTCACAAGGCACGAACTACCCGAGCCTGGCTCGAAACCAACGTTCTGGACTTTATAAGAGTTGAAAACTGGCCCTCATGGATCTAACCCCTTTCATGCACACAAATGTTTATCCTGTGTGGGAATCGAAGCCACGGGCGTTGGTATCAGACTATAAATTATAGTCAGTTTTAGAGGACATAACCTGCTCGAAACGACACGCTGATATTGTGTCTCTTAAGAAATCTGTAAAGCAAGCAGTGGCTAAACTTCCTTAAGAACCGGTGCGTAAAGCCACAGATTCGCGGCCAGACAGATTAAAGGCCTGTATCACAGTCAAAGGTGGCCATTTCGAATAGAAACATTTTTTATTTTTTGCTGAGACTTCCATAAATATCTACATATAAGTTTTGTTAAGATTACATTACTTCGTAAAAAAAAAATCATACTCATTTGTAACAGAACTTATGGCCAGACTAGGTATACATAAATCCGAAATCTCAAATTTAGTGGGATTACATGCCAAGATTGGAACCCGGGACCAGGTGGTCAACAGACACAGAAGAATGTATATAAAGATATCGGAGCGAGACATGTCATAATGAGTGTACATATATCTTATTTCGAAATGCCTCACTTATTACAGTTTACTCATGCCTCTTTATACAAACAGATGTTAAAACCCTGTTTTTCCAGACTAAATGATTTATCACATCAAATACTATAAAAATTATCACCACATTCATTATCGTCACGTCTTCAAACATACGTGCACTTGCACACGTCTGTGTATTCGTCATTAATTCCGACAAAAATGTTGTGTTGTTATTAATATTTATTTATTCACGCGACATAATATTCGTGGGACACTCAGAAAGGTTTACGAAAAAAAAAGTGTTCTATAGGTAAATATTTTTTTTATTAAATCTTTTCAAAGTACTCTCCACCAGCCTCTATATGAAGTTTCATGCGTCTAAAACAGTTTTCGAAACAGTTTTTCCAGTCCGCCGCAGGCACATCATTTACAAGCTGTTCGATCGCTGACAGTGCATCTTCGGGCGACGAAAATTGTATCCCTTTGAGCTGATTTCATTATTTTCAGGAATAAAAAGAAGGCACACGGTGCTAGGTCAGGACGGTAAGGAGGATGACCCAGGAGTTTGACGGGCGTGCGGTCCAGGAAGTCCCTCGTTTTGAGCGCGGCGTGCGCGAGCGCGTTGTCGTGGTGAAGCAGTAGACCGCGGACCCCTGTGTTTGGTCGCTTGTTGCTCACAACAGAGAAAACTTCTGCCAAGCATTTGGTAGTACATCATTCTGCGTTGATGCTTCTTTGATTCTGTAAAGGAATTGACACCAGGTAGTCAGTCAAATTGAAAAATCTCGCGATCTAAATCTTCCCCCCGCTTCTAGATCGCTTCACTTTGGTAGGCGTTGATTCGTATTGAAACACCCAAACCGTCAAATGGCGCTTCGTTTCTGGATCGTATCGATAAATCCAGGACTCACCACCTGTAATGATGTCGTAAACATGTCCAGACGAGACTGCTTCATATTTGTTTATCATATCACAGCACCATTCCACCCGAGTCTGCTTCTGAGCAACGGTGAGGTTGTGCGGCACTCAGCGTGAAACTATCCGCCTCGCGCGAAGTTGCAAGTATAGAATCTCGTGAAGGCTTCGCGATCCAATCTGCAGTATGTGATGAATCTCCTGATACGTAACTCGCCTATTGTCGTGGATTAAATTTTTCACTGCTAGCACGTTTTCTTCTGTAACTGCCGTCAAAGAGCGACCACGTCTTTCTTCCCCGATCTTCATTCCCCGAAGTTAGTTGACAGCTCTTAAATTCGTTATACCAACGATACACGGTTGCCTTGGAAGCGATTAGTAGTCTATCGTATGATTCGTCCAGTTTCAGGCGAGACTTGAAATCGTATAAAATGTTCCCGGCGCAGATTCATTTTTTAATGAGACACGATTTAAATTACCTTGTGTTACCAAAAAATGTGGAATGAAATTTTGAAATTGGAACGTACCTATTTTTACTTATATTTATGCATTTAATCATATTTTCAAAATAGATTGTAACGGCCCAGTCTCTCATACGTAAAAACTATTTTCGCATTACTTTCTGAGTGGCCTGGTACACAATGCAGTGCTGGTCCCAACGCTTAGAAAGTGAGAGCTGGGTATATGGCAGAGAGAGCGTGAAACTAGAATATATTTCCGAAAAATTTGTTGCGTAACGATTGTAGACCGTATTCGCAATGATTATGTTATAAACGGAGTTTAGATGAGAGACGGAGGAGATGTAAGAGCCTACGAAGGCCAGCAATTTTCTAGCATGACCAAATTGATCGTGTTTTATCAAAAGGTGATATTAGGAACCTTAGAAACGGGCAAGCTTGCATGTGAAGAGCAATGAATCTTAAAGAACCGAATGAGGTATATAAAGATAGATAGTTATAGATAGATAACTAGATAGAAATACATATACACCACAATTCAACATACAAGAATACAATATTTCATGTAGAAACAAGCCTGCCAGTTATCATCGCGAGGATGCGGTGGAACTGCTCCGGATTCTGCAGAGTTGGGACGTGCAACGATTGCGAATGGTGGCATAAAAGTAATCCGCTATGGCTTCGGCGAACATTCCCCAAGCACCGCAAGATCTAGGCGATATTGTTGTATATCGACAGAGCGTTGTATATACCCTTTGCGTATAACTCGCCCGTAAGCTACTTGTATAGAACGACGCGAATAACGAAGCGACGAAGAAATAGTTGTTATACTCTCTTTTTTTTATATTGGCTCAGCATAGTGGCTCCTCTTCGCCTGTTGGTAAGCGAAAAGAGGAGCCCAAATTGCAGCGGCAACTGACAAAGGACTACGGTGTCCTGTCAGTTCACGGTACCATGCTGGCCCGCAAGGTGCTTCTTCACGCTTCGTTTGAAGGATCCCATGTTGTAGGAAGGAGGAAACACATGTGCAGGCAAGGCGTTCCACTTTTTAATAGTTCGATAGAGATAGGAGTTGCCGAACTTTTTAGTACGAGAATAAATGTCCTCAACAGTGGAATGATGACATCGCAAGCCTGCACGTGTGGTTCTATGACGGAAGGGATTGATGATGATGATTGATTGATGATCTAATCTCTCGTTGTTGTTGACTCGAATATTTAGTGTTCCGTTGTGTACATATAGGATTGGATACCTTCAAAAGTGCCAATATATTGCCTTCGCATTCGCTATATGTTCGTGTGTATATCTCTCATTTCGGAATATATATTTTAAATCGTATTGGATAGACGTCAACGTAGATAATAGACGTGTTTTTGTCAACGTCGGGAGGTATACAAGCATAGGGTCCACTTGATGCTCGCAATAAATTAAGAATCTACAGCGAGATGCCACTTCTGCTACTAATACAGCAGATCCTTAGGAGCTTACTCGTGACCTCACTTACACGCGGGAACACAACAACTCTCCAAGAAGTTGTTATTTGGCTACGGTTTTCTGTGAGGTGGAGGTACTTTCCCCAGATTCCCAGGAGCGGTTTACGACGGGTGTACAACATTATATCAATCATCTCAAGGGGGCCTCTACGTGTTAGATCTACATCCCCGCGCACGTCTATTAAATGACCGGGCTTTTCATCCTGGTTATTTAATAACCAGTAAAATAAGAGATAAGTAATAAAAATTAAATTAAGTTGTAAATTAAAACTGTTCGTCAGTTGTTTTTCCGATTTCCTTGCACTTTTTCTTAGCATTATCCCAGTTTCGTAACTCATTAAGGTTCGCGGTATCCGCCACGTAAGCCAAAGGATTTGGCGAAGATACAGATTTTTACCTCAACAACCCAAAGGCAAAACCAAACCTTTCATAGGTTTAGGTCACAGGTGTTTCGAAATATAATTTCTTTCGCATACTGGATTTCCTCTCGATGATTTCCCTCACCGCCGAACAAGTGATAATTACAAAATATATACATAAATACGAAAACACGAATTTAATTGTATATTGATACTCCTGAATTCTAACTGTCTCTCTGTTAATGAGCTGGTTCCGTATCCACTAGGCTAACACTGTTTTTTTACTGTTAATACAAATCTAGTCGAACCCAATGGTCAAAATTAGAGATAATAATTATTGTTTTTTTTTTATACTACGTCGGGAGGCATAGAAGCATGCGGCCCAACTGATTTACATCAGATGCCTATAACGCTTGTAATACAACGTCACTCGCACGATGTCACCTCCGCTGCTAACACAGCAACGCCTTAGGTGCTTACTGGTGACCTCACTCACACCCGGGAGCACAACAACCCTCCAAAAAGTTGTTATTTGGCTGTGGTTTTCTGTGAGATGGAGTACTTTCCCAGACGGGCTACTCCGGCGCACACAAATAAAAAAATAAATAAAAAACACAATGTACTGTACTGTACCGAAATTGCCATACCCTACCAGGGTCCATGTTTAGCTGATAAGAAATAGATAATTGTCTGTAACTGTCTATAAACATGTGCAATAAAATAAATAAATAAATAAGTAAATAAATGAAAATGCAATTCGATTGAAAAACAGGGTAGAAAAAGGCCCTGAACCGATATATGTGTAGATACATAGATAAAGTTAAAATTGGACTAATGTACATATTTATCAATCGCTCGGCGGTGATGGAAAACATCGTGAGGAAACCCACACATCCAAGAAATTATATTTCGAAAGACGTGAGACCTAACATAAGAAAGATCTGGTTTTGGTGGTGGAGATCTGACGGCAGTCGCCCCATGTAAAAATCTTTGCCAAACCTTTAGGAGTAGGTAGCGGAAAATTTGAACTGAATGTAATACGTGTCTACTTAGACATTCTTTAAGCCCGTGATGGTCAAAGGGTAAATGAATAGTTTTCATCTTTGTCTGGGGAAGTACCTCCACCTCACAGAAAATCGCAGCTAAATAACAACAAATTATAAGACCAGCAATTGGTTAGTATAAAAACTAATGCCTACATCAGTACTTGTTACTGATAACACAAAAAGCAGTCTGATAACATTTT
Source organism: Pyralis farinalis (assembly GCA_947507595.1). Taxonomy (NCBI): domain Eukaryota; kingdom Metazoa; phylum Arthropoda; class Insecta; order Lepidoptera; family Pyralidae; genus Pyralis; species Pyralis farinalis. The sequence continues at coordinate 5,204,756 of OX382282.1, read as the reverse complement.
AAATACTTCAGGAAACCCATTGTAGTCAAATGAGACAATGGTGGTACATTGGTGTGGTTTAACTACTGTTTATAGATAAAATCTTTTGAGAAGTGTACACATAATAGTTACAGCTATTAATTTTGATAGTTACTTTACATGATACAGGTAGAATGAAACCGAGGAAGGCCAGGGCTTACCTACCACGACCAAATTGGTCGTGTTTTATCAGAAGGTGACGTGAGGACCCTTAGAAATGGCGGGTGTGCATGAGAAGAGCAATGAATGCTAAAGAAGCGAGTGAGGTGTGTAAGGATCATGTGGCGTTTGGTTGTCTGTGGCTACCCCACAACGGATCTGTCGCGAAGTTATAGTACTCGTAGTACATTGACGAGCGTAGTGACGGAGCGGTTAGCAATGCCATTTTAAATATAAGGTTTATGGGTTCGATTTCTGCACAGGAAAAACATTTGTATCCATACTTCCTAGCTTTATCCATACAATGCTCCAATCAATCTATGCCCTGTAGTCACTGATCAGAGGTGTACCTTGTATTGCTGCTAAAAGAACATCTAAAAATAACGGATAATAATAAATTAATCTTGACTAAACTTTCTTCGTCTTCTTGTTAGGGTCATCCTATTTCCTAATCTATTAGAACTGGTGGGGATCGCTACCTAAGCTTAAGGATTTGGTGAAGATACCGATTTTGACATGAAGCGATTGCTGCCAGATCTCCACAAACAGATGGGAAATCAGACCTTTCTTAGGTCAGGCACGACTTGTGAATATATTTTATTAACTCTTAATATAAATTTATATAACCAACGAATTAACATGCTCTCCGAATCACTGCTAGTTCAGCTCGAGCTAGATAATCCATCCATAGATAGGCTGCGCTCAACATTGCTTCGTATTCGGATGTAAAATGTATTAGAGATAATGAGGTTGCTCGAGCAAGAGTAACTGAAGTAAAACAAATGTTTATTCAAATATCCATCGATTACTGTCTAATATAATTCCATTCGGTTCGAATCCTTCCGGGGGCAGGTACTAAATTAGTTTTTTCGGATTTATATACATATTTAACACTTGTTCGGCGGTGATGGAAAACATCGTGAAGAAACCCACACGTCCAAGAAATTATATTACGAAAGATGTGTGATTAGGTCAAATGAGAAGCGTAGACTTGCAGCTGCAGGTTTTTAGTAGGTCTACGCTTCTCATTTGAATCTTGCAGAAGTAGTACAGTGACAATTCATGAATTTCACTAATATTTCCTACACTGCAACGGCACTGCAACAGTGCGTATCCTGAAATTAAACTATTTAACATCTGTCACGTTACCATATTTCGACGACCTCGATAGCGCAGTGGTGAAACGCTTTGTAACGCGACTTAGCAACTAACGCTTGTGGGTTAGATTCCCACACAGGATAAACATTTGTGTGCATGAACTTGTCTGTTTGTCTTGTCTGGGTATTTTCTATGTGTACTAAGCATGTATATACAAAAACATGTATTTACGTACGTTTATCAGTTGTCTAGTACCATAACTCAAGCTTCGCTAATTTCGGAGTTGCCGCTGTGTAATTTATCCGACAATATTTATTATATCTCAATCTCATAAATTTGATTTTTACTTAACGTTGACTCTTACAGTTTCAAGCTCCATTACCCTTGGTTGCCAGCGTGGAGGTATTTTTAACTGTAAGAAGCTTCTTAATAATATATTCCCACAAACATCTCCCAAAACAAAACAAATGTTTTGTAATATTCATCGCTTCTTCAGAATATAAATTTCACTTGCAAAAGTTGCGATAACGTTAGCGAAACTGCAAATGAACTTCTTTAAAACTTCTGTCACCGCTATACAAATGTCAAAACAATTTATCAGAATACAATTATATTGCAGGAAACGTGCAGGCGCAGTGAAGGTTTTTTAACAGAATAGAGTCATTTAATGCAGTGCAGTAATGATCACTTAAGGGGGCGGGCACCGAGGTTTTGACGCTTACCAAGTTTAGGTAAACTATGCGGTCATCTATGAGTGCGTGCGGCAGAGCGGTAAAGCGAGCGACCACAGCAGCGAGCCGCCGCCGCTGTAGCTATCTACAAGCGACAACGGCGACGATGCCACCAGTATTTACAAAATAGAAAACAGAACAGAATACATACATTAAAAATATTCATGCTTATATATCTTTTTCCACGTTCAAATTCAGTAAATTGTAATTTTATTTTTTTATTTTATTTTATTTTAATACAAAATCCACAGCCCTTAGATATATAATGTCAATACTTGTATACTAAACATACGGCCAATGATTTACATTTTATAGTTAACAGATAACAAGCCAAAGAGCAAACAACTAGGCAAACTATTAAAATAGAAAAATAGTGCGAAATTTCTAACTATTTGTAGGTTAGGAATAGTTTTACGTAAGTATGGATTTATTTTAAATTTATAATCGATTATATAAATTACGGTAAGTTAAAAATAAAAAAAAATACCCTATAAATAATGATGAGAATATTCTAAACAAACAAATGCACATATTACTTTATTTATAATTTACTGTATGTGTGTAGATCAATGAAAAATGAATTCTTAGGTATTTGTTATCAAATAAGTCCTACCTGTTAATATGATATTATAAGAACGATAAAAAAAAACAAAAAACGAACTTAAATGGTATCAAACAACAGAACAACAAAACAGGATAAAGGTACCGATACGACCAGTTGACCCTTTATTTTCAAATTGATATTATTAATACTTCGAGATAGATTTAATATATACTTTTTGAATGCTAAGCAAAATCTGTCAGGATAAATAATCATAAATTTCAATAAAATTTTGAGTACCTTCAATGCTAGTCGAGACCTGCTCAAGGGTATATGTAATCATTGATGTCGCAGCGGATATATAACATTTTATAAAAAATCTCAAAGAACTTTTCCAGCATTTCGGGTTCGCCTGCCGGAAGTAGCGATCGGAATAGAATAGAATAGAATAGAATATTTATTTGCGTTAAAAGTGGTTACAATGTTACATACGGTGGAATTATTAATAATTATAAGAATCACACTTTTAGTATTTTTATACATGCAAATGTTTTTCCATAAATTACAATTAAAATTACAAAATGTCAAGAAATAAAAGAGATGAAAATGAATGTCAATAATTAAAAATAAAATTATGCAAATCACAACCATTATTAGTAATAAAAATATAAACACATGCCTCATATTGTGTCTGTCAAGTACTCTGTAACTGTATAGTAACACTTTTCTAGCAGGAACTGGGAGAGTCTAGTTTTAAACATATTTAAGTTTTGGTCCTTAATGAATTTTGGCAATTTATTATAAATCCGGATAGCCATAGGATAGCAGCTATCACTGTACAGAGTTGTTGACATTGTAGGTATTATCAATTTATCTGGAAATCTTCCGCGGTAGTCTTTAAATATATCACAGCGTTTTACAAAAAGGTATGAATGGGTTTTTACAAATAAGCACATTTCATAAATATATATGCACGGCACCGTTAACAATTTCATTTTTTTAAAGTACTCTTTACAGCTTGTCCTCGGAGACAGATTGTAAATAGCTCGAATACATTGCTTCTGGGCGATAAAAACTTTCGTGATGTCTACTGAGTTGCCCCATATTATAACGCCGTATCTCAGATTTGAAGCCACATATCCATGGTAAGCGTACAAGGCCGTTTTCTCATCTGCTGTATTAACGAGTCTCCATAAAGCGTAAGAAAAGCTGTTAACCTTTTTACAGACTTTTTGAATATGTGGTTTCCAGGTACAATGGTTATCTAGTGTAATTCCCAGAAATGACATTTCATTACTTTCGTTAATAATTTGGCCATTGTGCTGAACTATCAAATCAGCTTTTTTATTATTTCTATGATTATGAAATTGTATATATTTTGTTTTATTTGCATTTAATATCAAATTATTGTTATTTAGCCAATTAGTTATGTCAGATAGGCATGTATTTATTTCAGAATTATATTCAGATTTAGTTTTAAATGTATTTGGTATCACTACAGCGAGATCGTCGGCGAATAAGGAACAGAAATATTTGGTACTTTTTGGAAGGTCATTAATGTACAAAAGAAAGAGCAAAGGACCCAAGATGCTGCCTTGGGGTACGCCTATGTTTTTTGCTCTTTCTTCGGATTTATACGCTATCTCATTTAGGTGGTCATCGATATTTGTAATTTCAGTATATTGTATTCTATCCTTTAAATATGTTTTAAGCCAATTTAATGTATTACCCCTGAGACCATACTTTTCACATTTGGCTAGAAGCAAATCATGGGACACAAAATCGAAAGCCTTACTCATATCTATGAATATAACTACAACTTCTATAGATTTATCTGTATAATTTTGTATATTTTTAATTAGGTTGAAAGCTGCCAGAGTAGTTGACTTTCCCTTTTGAAAACCGTTTTGGTTAGTATCTAGAATGTCGAGTTCATTGATAAAGTTACTTATTCTGACATGCGTAGGTTTTTCAAAAATCTTAGAAAATACTGGTACTATTGCGATTGGTCTATAGTTATCAAGACTTTCTGTATTGCCGGCTTTTGGTAATGGCTTGACAACTGTGGTTTTTAATTTACTTGGAAATTCGCCCGTCCTATAGGACAAATTTACCAAGTAACTGAGAATTGGCGCGATAATATCTTTAGTACATTTAATTATATATGTGGAGATTTTATCATAACCCACAGAGTTTGTATTTTTTAAATTTGAAATAATTTTAAGAAGTTCATAGCTGTCTGTCGGAAATAAGAACATGGTGTTTGGTATAGTCAGAATTGTATTAATATTGCGCAAATTATTTTTGTTTTCATTTGTCAAGGTCATAAAAAAGTCATTAAAAGTGGAGGCAATGCCCTGTGGTTCATCAATAGCTTTGTTATTGTGTACAATTCTTTTGACGTAATTATTTTTTATTTTATTATTGCATTTTATCAAGTTCCATGACGCCTTACACTTGTTTTTTGATTTATATATATATTTCTTGTTGTTATTTTTTTGTGCCGTGTTTATATATTTCTTTAAGATAGCCGAATAAGTTAAATAATTAATTTTATTATGTGTATTTCTTTTCTCATAATATTCAAATCTAAGAGAACGTTTTTTTTTACAAGCTAATCTTATACCCTTTGTTATCCAAGACTTGTTATTCTTTTTCCTTACTATTTTTATCCTTCTTATTGGAAAACATAAGTTATAGAACAACATGAAGTTTTCATGAAACATATTAAAAGCTTTATTTATATCGCTTTCATTATAAACTTCAGTCCAGTGTAACCTTTGCAAACATTCCCTGAATTTATTTATATATTCAGGACAAAAATCTCGTTTTTTTATAAAGTAGTACTTATTTTTATTTTGTTTAATATTTATAGGTAACTCCAATGACTGCGCTGTGTTGTGGTCCGATAGGCCTAGATGGTGTACCTTGCCTGTAGCATCCGAAATATTGCTAATAATCAAATCAATACAAGAATTTTGTCTTGTAGGTTCGGTAATATGTGATTGATAATTATAATTTTGAAGTAATCTCAAAAAATTACTTTGCATGTTGGATACTTTCAGTGTATTTATATTGAAGTCTCCAGCGATGATAATTTTTTTTTTAACTTTTATTCTTAACTTACGTAATAAGCTTTCAAATTTTTCGAGAAACATGTGTAGGTTAGATGCTGAATTATTGGGAATTCTGTATAGACAAATAACAATGCAGTTATGTTCAGGTATTTCTATACCGCAACATTCAAAATACTTTTCCACTGAAATATCTTTTAAGTATGGTATTACTTTATATTCTATATTACTTTTGCATAAGATGCATACTCCTCCTCGCTTTTGATTTTCCCGGGAGTATGAGGTGGCAAGCTCATAATTTCGTAAGTATATGTTCCTTTCATTACCCGACTTGATAAAAGTTTCTGATAGGCAAATTATGTCTACATCTCTGAAATCTTTTGACAGTTCATCTAATGTAACCGATAATATATCTTGTTTACTAATTATTCCGGCAATATTTTGATGTAGAACAACTAACATGCTATTTGCGAAAAAACTGCAAGTTTTGAGTAACGGCAAATGATGTGTTTACATTACTACAAGTATTTAAAGATTTATTATTTGTACGGATAAAATAGTCGGGTATAGTCCTTTTTTTAATATTTTCAGTTGATTGACTAGGCATTTTTTTCACAGGAAAATAGTCAGTAATATGTTTGCGTCGTAGGCTAGATACCGGTTCCTGCTTTTGTTTATATATTGATTTACAACTCGTTTTTAGTTTTGTTATTTTTTTAATAAACTCATTGACATAATGTGGGTAATCAATTTCAATATTGAGTTTCATGCAAATTGAATCAAGTAATGAAATGCCATTCATAATAGAATTGTCAATATGTAGAAATGTACAATTTGAATAATTTCTTACAATTAATTCTAATTCATAATTCAGTTTCTCAAAATTAAAATAATGGTTAAATGGTATACTAAGTAAAATAATCTTATTATTCTTAAAAGTAGTCATAAAACTACACAATTCTGTCATAACTTTATACGGGTTTCTGTCGTTTGTGCCAATGGACAGCACAATAATATCATCATAATAGTTATATAATAGTTAATGCAGGCGTCGTTCTGTAATATTCGTTCCGTTCTGTAATGTTCATCCCGCTTCTCTAATAGCCCTGTACCAATAATCCCTACAGATCTCCATTACATATTCCAATCATTTCCGACACATTCGCAATAGTCCCAGTATATCTGCTAATAGCCCTGGTGCCGAGACCTGCTCATGGGTATATTATTCCATCGACATCTCCCGGGGCCGGTCACGGCAGGCGTACTACATTGCATCAATTTTCTCAAAGGGACCTTGGATCCATCTCTCCGCGCACGCCTACCGAATGGCAGGAATAAATACCCGTGATGTAAGAAAAAATAATCACGACAACAGCTAGTAATTACAATAGTATTTATTTGACACTAAACGACTACACAACAATGACCTGTTCTCCACCACGACATGTTGAAAATATTTTCAAGTAACAACAATATCCTAAAAATAAATTAGGTCTGCATAAAGGCGGATTTGTTTACTTGCTTCAAAATGTGACTTATCAATATAGAAGATCTGTAATAATACTATGTTTCTTGAAATTTCAGTAGACTTCAAATTATAGTTGAGTCTCCACATAAATAAACTTGCCAGTAAAAATCAGATAATTGACGAATGTGGCTACCGCGCGCTTAGTCTATTGCAGCCACTTTCAGAACATTATGTCGTACGGTATGTTTTTTATATACGACTAAGATGGCAAACAAGCAGTTACCGTAGCCTATGGACATTTGCAACACCAGGTGTGTCACTCTTGGATTGCTGACCCTATAAAAACCTCCTTACGTCTTTCTCAAAGAACTCCATGCTGTAGTCCCTAGGAAAAGCCTCGGCAGGGAGCTCTTTCCACAACTTTAGAGTTCGCGCTAGAAATCTCTGGAACCGCGCAGTACGTGACCAGTCTTCAGTGTATGGGGATGAAATCCCAGCGGTCGGCGAGAGATGTGATTGTAAAATGAATCTGTTGGCATCATGACGAATAAGTCATCTGAACACAACCCATTGTACAATTGGTAAAACACGCTATCTATAACTTCACGCCAAATCCCTTACGGGGTAGGCAGAGAGAACCGAGCGCCACGCGACTCGATCCTTACATACCTCACTCGCTTCTTTCACATTCATTGCTCTTTTCATGCATGCTTGCCGGTTTCTAGGGCTCCTGACATCACCTTCTGATAGAGCACGACCAATCTGATCATGATAGGTAAGTCTTGGCCTTCCTCGGCTCCTACATCCTTCCACTTTTGCATTGTATATCTGCTTCGTCATTCTTTCATCCTGCATTCTTTCTATATGTCCGAACCAACGGAGCATGCCTCTTCTTATTTTAACACCGACGCTCTCTTTCAGACCAACTCTGTTTCTAACCTCATCATTGCGGATACGGTCTGCAAGCGTTACACCACAGATTTTGCGCAACGCTCGCATTTCAACCGCGTTTATCCTACTTTCATGCTCTCTCTGCCATACCCAGCTCTCGCTTCCATAAGTAAGCGTTGGGACCAGCACTGCATTGTGTATAGCCAGCTGCGCCTTCTGGTTCAGGTTTTTACTGCCAAGAAGTTTTCCCAACGCTCCATTCACACTATTCCCAGCACTCACTCGCCTTTCCACATCTGCGGTGTACCTTCCATCCCTGCTGAAAGCGCATCCAAGATATACAAACTCATTCACTTGTTCCAACACTTCATCATCTACCGTAATTCTTACATTCTTACATTAACAACCCTTACATCTTACATTAACAATTCTTAAAGTAAAACACGCTAAGTGAGGCAATACTCTACGTAAACTCAAGGTCCGTGTGTGAGATTAGGATCCTCACAGCTCGTCTTTCCACTGAGTCACAACGTCCTAGCTAACATCTAGGTGGCCCCGCCCAACAGTAATTACAGTATACTATTTACATTTACAGTATACAGCCTAAAGGTATACTGTTGTGGGGACCAGCGGCTGACTTTGACACAATTTTCATCTTATAAAAAGAGCTATATGCTCTATTTATAATGATCATGGTCTCCAGAGAATTAGCCAGGGAACTATTCAAAGAAATAAATATCCTCACTGTTACTTTCCAATATATTTATGGAAATATGACATGTGTTCGTAAAAAATTAAAGTTGTTTTCATACTTGAGTGAAAAACTTAGACGTAGAAATAATATGCCGATACATTGGCTTGCTAGGACTGATAGTTCTTTTCTTGTAAATTGTATTCAACTCTGTAATAAATTACCTGACACTCTATCTTTTCTTGACAATATGTTCAAAAAGTACATCAATACAAATACTACAGAGAGTTATGTTGATACTGTTGATTGTAGGCACTTGGTGGAATTTTGAAGACATCGCGTTAATGTTAATACTTGCACTTGTACAGATTCACTTCACAATTTTATTTAATAATGTTTTTTACCGACCGGCTTGGAAACACTGGCCAATCCGCATTTGAGCAGCGTGGTGGAGTATGCTCTAAACCCCTTCGGTTGAAGGGAGACCCGTATCCCTGCAGTGGGATGAGTAAGGGTTGATGTGTGTGTGTAGTTGTTAGTTTATATAATTTCGTTCAGTATATAATCAAAAATATAACTATGAAATTATGTAAAACGAAATTTCTAAATCATCATAATTACCTAAGTTCTTTATGCCATATATCTATTTTGCTTTTAATTTGACAACCATGATCAAATTGGTCATGTTTTATCAGAAGGCGATGTCAGGAGTCCCAGGAACCGGCGAGCGTGCAGGAAAACAGCAATGAATATGAAAGAAACGAGGGTGGTGTGTAAGGACCGCGTCTTATAGCGCTCGGTTCTCTCTGCCTACCCCGCAAGGGACCTGGCGTGAAGATATACATACATATTTGAGCCAAAACAGTTCAAGTTTATTACTCTAAATTTCGCAATTGTTCGTTAATATGCTTTTTTCAATTACCAAGGGCAAACACGTTTTCTTTATCTGAGAATTGTTAACGTGTAGTATTCATATGCGAAATGCGGTTGAAGTGGCTCAATGTCACCTTTATAGCCAAAGCCATCCTAACCTGCACGTGATGCACCCTGCTATTCAATAGGCGAGGCTCTTGCGAAAGAGAGTTAGGACACCTACCTTCCATTAATCTTCTAACCGCAGGCAAATAACAACTCCCTTAAGGGTTGTTGTGTTCCCGTGTGTGAGTGAGGTCACCAGTAAGCTCCTAAGGAGTTGCTGTGTGAGCAGCAGAGGACGCATCGCGCGAATGATACTTAATATATTACAAGCGCTAATAGGCTACGGTAACTACGTTACATCAGGTGGGCCGTATGCTTGTATGCACCCTGACGTTGTATAAAAAAAAATGAGGCTCTGTCGAAAGAGAGTTAGGACACGACATTAGCCCGACTTGGGAAGTAAGAAGGTTGTTGTGTTCCTGCGAGTGAGTGAGGTCACCAGAGATGAGGAGTTGTTGACAGAGGGGGTGGCAACGTGCTAGCGACATTCTTTTTGTTGCCAGCGTTCGTAGGCTACGGTAACCGCTTTACATCAGGCGGACCGTATGCTTGTTTGCTATCCGTCGTAGTATAAAAAATATATGACAATAATGCCGCTATATGTGTTCAGAATCGTACTGTACTCTTGCGTTTACGTAAATTCGTTTATATGTCTACTATATTTGTAATATTGGTAATAATATATTGCTTGCAATACATTAAGTATCACTCGTGCGATGCCATCTCTGCTGCTAACACAGATGACGAGCTCGGTGGCCTAGTGGCGAAATGCGCTATTGAGTCACTGTGACACCGACGCTCATGGGTTCGATTACCACACAGGCCAAACATTTGTGTGCACGTAGTGCGCATCAAAGCAGATCGCCTGGGGAGGTACTTCCACCTCACAGTAAACCGCAGTCAAATAACAACTTCCAGGGTCCAAGTTTTCCAGTAAGGTCCTGAGGAGTCAATAGCTAATTTTGTTAGTATTTGTATGTCTTTCTGTCTCTCGTAGGCTTACTCGATAACAGGGTCTTGAGACCTCGGATCGAACCTCAGCGGGTGCAAAAATATTTTTATAATATTTCAATACTTTGCTTGCCTATTCCGTCTAAATAACAACTAGCATTGATAACATAACAGTAAGAAAAAATAAATTAAGGAGAATAAAATCTGATATAGACATATCTCGTACGTCGTTAGATCAGTTTATATTAATTATATTCTAGATTCTCGGACACTACATCGAGAAGTCATCCGTTGGTGTCTGAAATAATGGACGCTACAATTATTCTTGAGTTGAAGCAACAAATAGACGAACTACGGAACCAATTAAATATCGCCCATGATGAAATACAATATTTAATTTTTGGCAGAGCTGCGATAGCCAGCGGAGCCACATTACCCTCAAAATTGCCGTTTGGGGTAGACCGATGTCATCCAGCTAGCGTTTAGACGGTAATAGTGAGAAACTCCAAAATCGACACACTAATAGCTAACATATTGTAGTTTTGTATCCTTTAATTTGAAATTTAAATGTTCGTTGGTGAGGAAGAACGGTCCAAAATCGTTCCAATTAGAAAAAAAAACATATGGGAAAACGTATGGCCGGCCACTCTGCAGTGCAGAGTCTGCATCCTGCATCCATCAACAGAAAAAGTAACAGCACTCGTCGCTAGATGTCGTACAGGGTTCCATATATTTTTAAAAAATTAAAAATAAAATATTTAAATATTTTTTAAATTTAAAAAATATCAGCTCTGCCTACACAGCTTGCTGTTATTTACTAGTAGAAAATAATGACCTCAAACACAAAGTATTGACGAAATAGAATCTACTACGTTTCTTGGCATAACAGTTGATAGCCTATGCAATTGGAGAGGTCATATAAAATTACTTTGCCGCAAACTGGATAGATTTGTTTACGTGCCGGGAAGAGTTAGGTGTCTGGCATCAATTGAAATTGCTGTAATGGCTTACGATGAATATGTGTCATCGTTGCTTAGATATGGGGTTATTTTATGGGGTAACTCCGTCGAGGTGTCAAGAATATTTATCTGTAAAAAAAGTGTATTCGTGCCATATATAATGAAGATCCAATGAATCCTCTCATCTCTCTCTCATGTCTTTATATCCATGAAATGTGTATTTTTGTTCAAAAATATCAATATTTGTTCATTAGACACGGTGATTGTATATTTTCCAGAAGTAGAAATAAGGATTGATTACTTGTGCCTAAGCAGAGGCTTGCATTATATTCTACCAATGTACATTGCATGGCTATAAAATTTTTTAATCATTTACCGGACAATGTCAAAAGCTTAAGAACTACATTATTTAAAAAAAATACATAAATGGCTTCTAAATAAATCTTATGATGAATGAGAAATTTATCATTGATTAATTAATTATAATAATAATAATATAGCCATTTATTTCCTTAATAATTAAAAGTACATTTCATTTTTGATAAATTAATTTCATTCTTATTAAAATTAAATTAAATCTCTTAAAAATCACATTAATATTTCAGTTTCAGCATGCATATTTTTATATATTATTAAGGACCTCTCGACGAGTATAGGCCTCCTCCAATTTTCTCCATTTAGTTTTTTCTTGAGCCTCTGTTATCCAATTATCTCCAGCAGTCTTTTTAATTTCATCTGACCACCTTTCTGGGGGTCTACCTCTTTTTCTTTTTCCGGTGGGACCTGTCCATGTGGTAACTATCTTCGTCCATTTTTCATTTTTCATTCGAGCAATGTGTCCTGCTCATCTCCATTTCAATTTCTGGCAGTGTGATAGAGCGTCTATGATATTAGTTTTTTTCCTTATTTCAGTGTTTCGTTTTCTGTCTTTAAGTTTCAAGTTTAGTATGCTCCTTTCCATCATTCTCTGACATGATTAATTAATTACACTTCCTTAATTTTAGAATCATGTTGATTACATTACATGATTCTAAAATTAAGGATTTTGACGAGCTCGGTGGCTCAGTCGTGAAAGACGCGACTTTGACACCAACGCTCGTGGGTTCGATTCCCACATAAGACAAACATTTGTGTGCATGAACATGTCTATTTGTCTTGGTATGGATGTTTCAAGAGAGGTAGGGCGCATCATAGCAGCCCGTCTGGGGAAGTACCTCCACGTCACAGAAAACCGCAGCCAAATAACTCCCTAGAGGGTTGTTGTGTTCTTGCGTGTGAGTGAGGTCACCAGTAAGCTCCCAAGGAGTTGCTGTGTAAGCAGCAGATGAGGCATCGCGCGAGTGATACTTAATATATTACAAGCATTAATAGGCCGCTTGTATGACTCCCGACGTTGTATAAAAATAAAAATGTAACTATTTAAATTTATTACTAAAACACGCACGCCTTTTGTACCTAATTTTTGCAAATAAATTATCTTATCTTCCCCAGACAGCTGCTTTGATGCGCCCTGCCTCTCTTAAAGACATCCAGACCAAGATCTTCATGCACACAAATGTTTGTTCTGAATAGGAATCGAACCCACGAGCTCTAGAGACAAACTCTAAACACTGCCCCACCGAGTTCGTGGAACTTTATCTGTGAGTTGTTAAAATGTAGTATTTATATGCAAATAAGACCTTCATGTTATACACAAGAATCTGAACACATATGAAACTCCTTTCATTTGCTTATTTGTGGCTGATGTAAAGCAGTTACCGTAGCCCATTAACTCTCGCTATACATGAAGGATCAGTCGCGTGATGCCACCTCTCATGCTAATAGACTAATCTATTATATTTGTAATATTAACAATACATTAATGACTTGCTTGCAATACATTAAGTATCAAAATGTCTGGGGAAGTACCTCCACCTCACAGAAAACCGCAGCCAAATAACAACTACCTAGACGGTTGTTGTGTGCCTGTGTGTGAGTGAGGTCACCAGTAAACTCCCAAAGAGTTGCTGTGTTAGCAGCAGAGGTGGCATCGCGCGAATAATTATTTTGAAACGGTAACTATAGGAAGAAGAAGATTAAATAAATAAAAAGAGAAGTAGGGCGTATCAAAGCAGTCCGTCTGGGGAAGTGTGAAGGTTCGTACCTCCACCTCACTGAAAACTGCAGCCAAATAACAACTCCCTAGAGGGTTGTTGTGTTCCTGCGTGTGAGTGAGGGCACCAGTAAGCTCCCAAGGAGTTGCTTGTAAGCAGCAGAGGAGACATCGCGCGAGTGATAATTAATATATCACAAGCGTTACTAGGCTACGGTACCTGCTTTACATCAGGTGGGTCGTATGCTTGTATGCCTCTCGACGTAGTATAACAAAAAATCCGCATAAATTACGCACTGCTTAATTTTGAATGGGATGCTAGTACACAACTGATAGACATACATAAATACCTATCTTAATATACATAGAAATCACAACAGAATCTCGTGTGTATTGATTTGTCGTTTTCATGTACCTAAATGCTTGTCTTGTTTGCAAATCGAACTTACGACCTTCGGTATTAAAGCAGCTACTAACCACTCGACTATGGGCTCATGAAATGAATAAACATAAATTCTTTAAATTTTAAATTGGAAAAAGGACTTAAAATTTAGAAAGATAAGACAAAAAAAATATGCTCTGTTGGTTCGGACATGTAGAAAGAATGCGGGATGAAAGAATGACGAAATAGATATAGTGCGAAAGTAGAAGGTTGTAGGAACAGAGGAAGATCAAGACTCACCTACCATGACCAAATTGGTCATGTTTTATCAGAATGTTATCACCTTCACCTGATTTGCAAGAGCAAGAACCAGCGAGCGTACTTAAAAAGAGCTGTAAATGTTAAAGATGCCCGTGAGGTGCGTAAGGACCGCGTCTTATGGCGTTCGGGTTTCTCCTCATCTGAAGATCTGGCGTGAAGATATACATACTAACTCAGAGTTGCTACTACACAACTCTAATTATACTTTTAATTTGGGATCGGCAACCCTATACCGGTTTTATGATGTGCCGACATGACACTTAAGGCTCTTGTTGCATCGAAACATTGTGATCATTGTAATCCTTTATTTCTGTACGAAGAGAATTATTCATCTATGTATAATCGTCACGCCAATTTCCAATTGCGGCGTAGATGCTACACAATTCGGTGCTTACACTCACTAGCTTTTTTTGCATCTCTACTGCTAATACAGTAACTCCTTAGGAGCTTACTCGTGACGTCACTCACTTGCAGGGATACGACAACCCTACAGGAAGTTTTTATGTGACTGCCGTTTTCTGTTAGGTGGTATTTCACCAAACATGCTGCTTTGATGCGCCCTGCCTCTCTTAAAATACCCAGCGCAATACAAACAGACATGGTAATGCACACAAACGTTTGTCCTGTGTGGGAATCGACCCCGCGACCGTTGGTGTCAAAGTAGCGTCATTCAACACAAAGTCACCGAGCTAGAAATTCTTTAACAATATTTAATATTATGTATGATAAATTTTATTTTTCATGTCGTTCCAAATAAAAGGTGCTTGTGTAAAATAAACTATAATATTTTTAATGAAATCCAACGACCTAAGTCCCTAAGTTTAAACTAATAAGTTGTCAAACAAGCATACGGCCTGCCTGATTAGTTACCATAGCCTATGGACATTTGCAACACCAGGGATGTCACTCATGCGTTGGCGATCCTGTAAAAACCTCTTCACAACTTTCTTGAAGGAACCCATGCTGTAGTCCCTTCGGAAAACCTCGGCAGGGAGCTCATTCCACAACTTAATACTGTTTGCCTAACGCTATATATTGTACGTCGCCGGAAGAACGTAAAATTATTTCAGATTAATATTATAATATAATTGGTTAAATTATTACATACATACATACACCTTCAGTCTGTGTTACGCGCTCAGCAGTGACACACGAATGCAATTATCGATGCATACGACATACATTTTTGTGTCGTAATGTCGGGTACGGTGAAATGTTCCGTGTGTAATATCGTCATAGACGAATTGTTATGTTATATACAAAACAAAATATCAGTGATGGATGAAGAATCAATGGTGCGATTGTGTTCATCAGCATTTACCAGTGCTGAAATTCAAACGTCGAAATCGTTATTTTTCGATGCCATACCCATGGATAAGCGAAAAATCTCTCGGAAGAGGGAAGGCAAGGAGCAACGTGATCTACTGGACATTATTCACCTATTTAAAATAGCAGAGCCTGATGTCATACCTGTGTTTGTTGCACGTGAGTTGGAAAAACTGCCGCCAATATCGGTAGAACATTTTGACTATACGAAATATTTAAAAGAGATTACGAGAATGCGAGTCGATTTGGACAACATAAAATCGACTTATACTACGCTGGAACAATACCAGGAACTAAAAAGTGAAGTACAAACACTAAAAAATATTTCTCCGACAAGAATATGCAATGTAAATACGAGACGGGGTGCCTGGTGTTTGGATAGTGGCCCGATAGGCTTAACGGATATGCATAACTCCACTATAAATGGTTGCAGCTCTGTAAAAAATATAACATCGTCATTGGTTCCTGATGATTGTACTGTGCCGGAATATCGATCTATGAGGATATTAAACCAGCCAACTGCCGAAGTAAATAAAACTGTACCCTCCGAAATTTTATCGCCACGACCGTCGCTTAGTGATATGTCTATGATTCATGCTAATAACAACGGTTGCCCGCCGTTGGTTACATCGCAAAACACGACTGTGGTATACGATGGCGCATGCACTTCAGCGCTAGGGGAGAAAGAGATAGCGATCAAAACAAATTTCGGCGCAACGTCAACTGAATCCGGACGTGCGGATTTAAATAATCCGGACGTACAAAAGGAAGATAATTATGGATGGCAGACTGTACAGTATAAAAAGAAATCGAAGTATAGATATAGGGGTCAAATAGGCATGGCTACAAGTGAAGGAGTAGAAAAATTCAAAGCTGCTGAACGAAAATCCCCGATATTTATAACGAACATACACAAAGATACAGAAGAAAGCGATATAATTAACTATATTTCTATGAAAACTAAGGAGATAGTGTCACTAGAAAAAATTGTTATGAAAAAGACAACGGGTCATAAAGCCTATAAGTTTTTTGTAAATAGTGACAAATTATCGCTATTTTTGGATGAGAATTTATGGCCAAAAGGGATTATATTTAGAAAATTTGTACATTACAAATATAAAAATACGAATAGAGATACCTCTTTAACCGGCAATTAAACGCAATAATAATGGATAAAGCGACATATACACTAGTCTCATTCAATTGCAAGAACGTAAAGCGTTCCGTTGATAGCATCAGGGAACTGTGTCAATTCTCGGATATAATTGCGCTTCAAGAAACTTGGCTTTTGCCGGATTAAATATCGTTCCTGAGCTCCATCGATGACGGGTTCTGTTCGACGGGTGTTTCTGCTGTTGATACAACAAAGGGTATGCTGCGCGGTCGACCTTACGGTGGTGTAGCATTGCTGTGGAGAAGTGCGGTCTTTCGAAATGTATCAGTGGTACAGTGTGATAATCCTCGTTTATGTGCAATAAAAATATTGACGGACGACCGTCCTGTTATGGTGATGTGTATATATATGCCAACGGACAGCAGGGACAATCTATCGGAGTACACAGACTGCCTCAGTGCGGTAAGTGCTATTGTAGATGAGAGTGGCATAGACTCTGTATATTTTATGGGGGATTTCAATGCTCATCCGCAGGAGTTATTTTATAGGGAACTTTCAGACTATTGTAGTGAACAGAACTGGTGCTGTATAGATATAGATATCCTAGGTTGATCGTCTAGCACATACACTTTTATAAGCCAATCACATGGCTCGATGAGGTGGCTGGATCATTGTCTTGTGACACAATCTGCAGTATCATCTGTGAGAAGTGTCTGTGTTAAGTATGATGTTATGTGGTCTGATCACTTCCCTCTTGTAATTGAATGTGATTTAAATATTTTGCCGCCTAAATTAAATTGTAGGGTCCCATTCTTCTACACGAAACATAATGTTGCATGGGGGAAGAGATCTAAGAAGCAAATAACTATTTATAGACATGAGTGTCACAAAAAATTGAGATTAATAGATTTTCCACAAGAGTTTGTGTCTTGTGCGGATAGTTGCTGTACTAACTGCAGTCATAGGAATATTTTGGATAAAATGTATATTGACATTGTATCGGCCCTTGAGGAGGCTGCGACTGTCAGCCGCTTGTATAATGATAAGCGTAGGTGTAAAAAACCAATAGCGGGCTGGAATAGACACGTTAGAGCGGCTCACGAGATTGCCAGGCATAAGTTTCATTTATGGACGAATTGTGGTCGGCCTAGTCATGGTCCATTATATAACGACATGTATAATAGTAAAAAAGTATTTAAGTCACGTTTGAAGTGGTGTCAGGATCATCAACACCAAATTAAAATTGATAAGATGGTGTCGCAACATTCCGAAAGGGACTTCAGTGCTTTCTGGAAGAGTACCAGTAAAATGGGGCATCGATCGGGCCGTCCGGTGAGTGTGAGTGGCGTGAGCTGTCCTAAAGACATTGCAAACTTATTTAAAGACCATTTCATTGTAAAATCTCCCTTAGGCACATCTGTGTGTGGGGCGGGCGATGATGAGATCAGAATTGACGAAGCAGGGGATAGTATTACTGCAAAAGATGTGTCCAAAGCAATTAAATCTATGACTGGAGGCAAGTCCCCAGGTCATGATGGTCTTAGTGTGGAACATCTTCGCAATGCGGGCCCTCACGTGAACAGGGTGCTTGCAATGTTTTATACAATGTGTATACGGCATTCATACTTACCGCTGGATTTTATGAAAACCATTGTGGTACCGGTAGTTAAAAATAAAACGGGAGATGCTTCTGACAAAAATAATTATAGACCTATATCTATGGCAACTATTTTGGCTAAGGTGTTGGACAGTGTGCTTAATACACAGCTGAATGTATATTTAAAACTTCACGAAAATCAGTTTGGATTTCGGTCCAATCTGTCCACTGAAAGCGCAATACTGTGCCTTAAGCACACTGTTAAATACTATACTGGTCGGAAAACACCTGTCTACGCTTGTTTTCTCGACCTGTCTAGGGCATTTGATCTGGTCTCCTACAATATACTCTGGAACAAATTAGAGAGTATCAATTTTCCTAGACCTTTAATACGCATTTTAAAATATTGGTATGGCGGCCAGGTTAACTGTGTTGGATGGGCGGATGAGTTATCAGACCCTTACAAGCTGGAGTGTGGAGTGAGACAAGGGGGTTTAAGTTCACCTAGTCTCTTTAACCTCTATGTAAATGAGCTAATTGAGGCTCTCAGCAGCATGCATGTCGGATGTCATATAGATGAAGTTTGTGTGAACAATTTAAGTTACGCAGATGACATGGTCCTGCTGAGTGCGTCTGTTTGTGGACTGCGTAAATTATTGAGTGTTTGTGAATCGTTTGTGGCTGGGCATGGGCTAAAATATAATGTAAATAAAAGTCAGTATATGGTCTTTGAGGCTGGGCGGAGCCGTGTCAGTGAGGTGCCCCCTATTAAATTGAATGGGTCACCATTGTCGAGGGTGGAAACATTCAAATATCTGGGTCACGTGGTTGCGTCCGACCTCAAAGACAATATAGATATTGAAAGGGAACGAAGGGCTCTGGCGGTTAGGGCGAATATGATTGCTCGCAGGTTTGCGGGGTGTTCGAGGGAGGTAAAACTAACATTATTTAGAGCATATTGTACTTCCCTATACACTTGCAGCCTGTGGAGGGATTATACGCAACGGGCCTACTCGGCCCTTCGGATCCAATATAATGACGCGTTCCGGGTGTTGATGGGGCTGCCCCGTTTTTGTAGCGCATCAGGAATGTTCGCGGAGGCACGTGTAGATTGCTTTTTTGCAACGATGCGCAAAAGATGTGCGTCCCTGTTGCGCAGGGTCCGGGACAGCCCCAACAACATCCTCAAAATGATTGCAGATAGAGTAGACTGCCCATATTTACTGCACTGCTGTAGGCTACATGCACCCGTGAGGCACATGCCTATCAATTAGCAGTTATTTTTACATATATTTAATAACACCTTAGAATAAGATACTAACAAAGTGAGTCTTGTAACTTGATATTTGAAATAAATAATAATAATACATATAATCACGCCTCTATCCCGTAGGGGTAGGCAGAGACCACTTCTTTCCACTTGCTACGATCCTTACATACTTGTTTCGCTTCGTCCACTCTCATTATTCCCTTCATACATGCTCTTCGGTTTAGGGTACTCTTGACCTGGCCTTTTTTCAGGACGTCCCTGATTTGATCTCGAAACGTCCGCCTAGGTCTACCCCTTCCAACAATTTCATTCACACTCGCCTTATACACTTTTTTCGTCAATCGTTCTTCATTCATTCTCTCGACATGGCCAAACCATCTCAGCATACCTTTCTCAATTTTTGTCACTACATCTTCTTTCAGACCACAACGTTTCCTTATCTCACTATTTCTTATCCTGTCACTCAGTTTAACTCCTATCATACTTCTTAACGCTCTCATCTCAACTGCATTTATTCTGCTTTCATGTTTCTTCTGCCATACCCAACTTTCACTTCCGTACATGAGTGTCGGAACCAACACCCCCCCATGCACAGCCAAACGAGCCTTGTTAGACACCTTCCGACTGCTCATAAAGGAGTGCAAAGCTCCATTCACCATGTTCCCTGCATTCATAAATTATTGTAATATATAATATTGTAAATGTTAGATTCAAGTATTTATCTATTGACCTGTTGTGTAAGTTTCATATACCTGTTCTTCGAAAAATAAAATGTTTTGAATTTTGAATAACACATTAAAACACACAGGCCAAAATAATACATGCCCATGCGCACAAATGAATATTTGGAAAAGAGGATCGAACTCGAGACCTCTGGTGTAAAAGTAAGAACTAATCACTCGATTACTGGGTCATCGAAGTTGCTTCACGTCGTTCATTGATAATGGTTTCTTCAGTTACAGTGTAATATTTTTTTTATTCAACGTCGGGAGGCATACGAGCATATGACCCACCTGATGTAAAGGGCTTAAAGGGTGTGAAGGTGGGGCTATCTGCATCCATGGACTCCCTATTCTGATCGTCGCTCCGTCCAGTGAAGGTTCGTCCCATACAGTATACCAGTACGGAGATACCATTCAAGAAACATTTTTTTTTATACAACGTCGGAAAGCATACAAGCATACTGCCCTCCTGATGTAAAGCAATTACCGTTGTCTATTAACGCTTGTTATATATTAAGTATCACTCGCGCGATGCCACTTCTGCTGGTGACACAGCTACTGCTTAGTAGCTTATTGATCTCACTCGCAGGAACACAACAACCCTCCAGGGAGTATTTATTTGACGGCGGTTTTCTGCGAGTCAAAGTAGAGTCACCAACCACTGCATCACCGAGCTCGTCGAAATTTGGTTTGGTAAAAAAAATATTTGGGTGCGATAACCGCCTTAAGAACACCGAGCACACATAAGCTAACACCTCATTCGCATATTGACACAAATGTTATCATAACGCTTATTATTTGACGTCCCTTCTGTAAAGTTAGATAAACGTATATAAAACGGCATCAGACATAGATATAACGTTAGAACAGACATTTTAAACTCTATACAACTGATATCTAAGTGTTATTTTCGTTGTGTTTATTGTTATTTACGTTGTACAAATGGTGTATAAAAGTGAAGAAGTGAATCAGTATGCTTTCCGAGCAGTTTTAGTCGGTGAAGCGCTGTTATCTCATATAGCGGTAGAGTTGAATAAAAATATGATATTTTCGGTATCAAGTTGTGATATTTCCAAGGAGTATAGTGATCGCATATCTTGGAAGGAGCCGTTTGTTTTATTTTTCGGTATGTAGAATTTTTATTTATGTATATATAACGTCGGGAGACATACGGCCCACGTGCACTCGCACGCTACACAACAACCTTTCAAAGAGTTGTTAATTGACTGCAGTTTTCTGTGCGGTGGAGGTTATAATATCTAGACAAAGACAAACAGACATTTTCGTAAACGCAAATATTTGTCCTGTGTGGGAATCGAACAAACGAGCGTCAGCGTTAAGTCGTTCTTTAAAAATCATAGCCCTTGTAATGCTCGAACGCTAGTTTCTAGGTCTCGGAACCACGATAGTAAAGATTGAAGGAACGACGTGAATCGATTGATTTCAATGAAGCCAGTTTCACTTTTTATTTAAAAGTTTTTATTTTAAGACATTCTCAAATTTTTAACAAAATTGTGCGGCATTATCACAGAATTATATTCATTAGTTATCATCAGAATCGCATCACAAATAAAATAAACTACCGATACTATTGTAAAGTTATTGTATTATTTTTTATACAATGAAGGGTTACGGTAGTAGTGATCTAAAGTGGTTACGGTAGCCGATAAACGCTGGTAATACCATTAAGTATCACTAGCACGATGCCCCACCTGCTGCTAACACAGCAACTCCTTATTTTTTTTTTTTGTGACGCGGGGAAAAATGCTTTACGCACACCACCGGTGCCTGGGTGGCCTCCGGTGGTAGTGTGGGACTCCCCGTCGGCTGTCCGAAGGTATACCCACTAAACGACCCCGCGAAATGCCATCGGCCGCGTTGGTGTGGTGCCCCGGATCTGTCAGCAACAGGGCACCACTGCGACTAGACAGCCCCTCAAAAGGGGCCGGACTTCGTCTCTCTAGGGGCCGTTTCGGCAAATTGGGACAGCCCCTCCGGCGGCGGGACCATTATGGGGCCAGGTTCCTATCCTGACCCCTAGTCCCACAGGTTAGGGAGGCGGCAGTAGGTGCGCGTAGCGCCTACGCCGCACTCCCGTCCGCCGTCTCCGGAGCGGGGCAGCCTGAGGATCGTCTTTCCTGTCCCGCACGGAGGCCTCCTTCTGGGACATGACCGTCTCACAGAAGGAGGCCATCGCCTGCCAGGCACTGTCGCTCCCGAGCATGTAGCGGACCACGCTCGGGAGCGAGACGTCCGCGCTTACCAGCGCGGACACCAGATCATGGCGCTGCCGAGACCATCTGGGACACTGCTCCAACGTGTGTTGAACACAGCAACTCCTTGGAAGCTACCGGTGATCTCACTTTCACGCAGCAACACGACGATTTTGCGGGGAATTTGTTATTTGACTGCGGTTTTCTGTGAGGTATAGGTACTTCTTCCGTCGGGCTGCTTTGATTCGTCCTTCCTCTCTTAAAATGTTTATTATTATATCTATCTATTTATAAGTAATCGTGATTTGTGTTGTTATCATAGTTATCTTATAAATATTTTGTCACTCAACCCTAGTTTCTGTTGTGTGTGCGTTCATACATTTATTTCGTTTCTCTGTAATTATTTTTTGTTTTCGACTTTGTTTGAATGGAAGAGGGCACTGACTTCGAAACACAGATGTTTTAAAAATCTATCTCAAACGTGGAACTGTGGTGATGTCAGTAACCCTATGAACCGGCGAGTGTGCACGAAAAGAGCAATTGATGTTAAAGAAGCGAGTGAAGTGTGTAAGGGCCGCGTCTTGTGGCGCTCGGTTTTCTGTGCCTACCTCGCAAGGGACCTGGCGTGAAGACATGCATACCTACTATCTCTGACGTCAGGGACTTCAAACGAGCTTCTAATTTTTTATATTGAAATACATTATTATTACTAAATTATCATAAATACACAGAGAAAAATAATAATGAAAGAGACATGTCAGTTTCAATTTATACAGGGTCAACTGCGGATATGCCATAATATAACTACAGGCTCTAAAGGCCTCTTTGAGTATCCTAACTAGATGTAAAGAAGATTCAAGGCTGCAACGTGGTATGAAAAGGATTTAACCACGTATGCGAAAACCTGTTAAACTGTTGTAGAAATTGGACGGGAGGACTAGGACTTTGTGATATAATTCAAAGATAAGCTATGAGGATCGTTGATGATCCTAAACTTATACTACTTAGGGTAGCTCCACGAACGAAGTCCCATTGTACCTTATTCATGAACAAATAAACATTTATGACTGATTATTTGAACCCGTCATTCGTAGAAATTTACAAAAAATACACAAATGAATAATAAAAGAGCAGGCTAAAGAAGTCATATATACGTATGTTACATAGCTATGGACCTAGCATCGTACCTTGAGGACAGCTCTGTACGTGCGTGAGGGCTCTTAATGCAACGTAAACTCAAAATTCTAATCTTGCTGTCGATTTAGAAAGTACAAAAGAATGTGAGAACATACTCGTATGTTCGCAACTTTTCTAATTTTAACAATACCATTGGCCTGCAGGCGGTATACACATGTCCATGTGTGAGATGTCTAAGAAGATACTTACATACTTGCTCCCCAAAAGCGTCTGTTATTCGGTCTGCAAGTGAGGAATCAACAAAGTACTTATTAACAGTGAAGCTGTATTGATGAATTGGGGTTAACGGGCAACAGCCTTGGAATAATTTAAACATCAAGGTGTTTAATTAATGATGGCAGTTCGGTAATAAATGAGACGATAGAACTCGAGGTCGTTGGATTTTATCATCGGCCTTTGTTAATATTCTAATGGAATCGCTTTACAAAACTCCAGAAATGTCCTTCTATAGCGCATCGGTTAAGTGCTATTATAATAGTTAATAAGTTTTATTTAATATCTTTATTAGAGATATGGTTTTTGTTGTTATTGTAGAAGACTTTATTGTATAATAATGAACACTTAGAGTATACATAAGCCAGGAACTAAATTCGTGTTTACGAATTTACGTACATATTTGCAATTGTCACTTGGTCCCAACCCATCCATTAAAATCTCCACACATAATCACTCTTTCATTCCCTTCAGCTAAATCCAGAACATCCCTCACAGACTCCCAAAACTTCTCTAGTTCTTGGGCACACGCTCAGCTTATGGGAGCGTATGCTGCAACCAAAAATGCCCAGTTTAATATGAACCCAGATCAGTCTAGGCTCTACCAAACAGTAATCTTTTACACCAGAGGCTTAGCGAGAGGAGAGTATGACACCTACATCAGCACTGGCATGATCGTCGCGGTCTACACCAGACCATAGGGCCATCATCCCATCGGGCAGATCATCGGTGACGCTCCCCTTGCGCTTAGACTCTGTCACACACAAAGCATCTAAGCGTCTCTCATTCATTACGTCCATCAGTTCGTTCACCTAATCACTCAATCCACCTCTCACATGCCTATGCAGCACTCTGCACACTTCGACTGAGTGCTGCGTGGTGGGTGGCAGACCCCACCGCCGCATGCACCTATTTTCGCACCGACGGGGGCGGATCTGTGCGCGTCGCCTCCGGGGGACGCCCTATCCCGCACATTGGTGCGTTTTCGGGCCAGAATTGCAATCTAATCGATTGGCAGGGGTCGCGAACGAGCACGCTTCTGGCACATGACCCCCAACAGGGGGACATTCAGGGGAGAATTAGTGCTGTACAAAGGCAGATTTATTCCGTAAGAGATCTCTTACAGTCTTATCATAGAGAAACTAGAAAGAGATAAAAGCTTGGCGAGAATTTTATTAACAATATGAACCGGTACTAATACATAAATGTACGTACATCTATACTGTTTTAGAATTTGTAATACACACATAAATGGACCAGTATATAATACACACAACAAATTACTAATGTAACAAAACAAATATTACCGTAGCCTCGGGTTGTATTTCTAGATGAAGTTTTAACAACACAAATCCGTACAGATATGTGGTAAATACCTTCAATTCCTCTTCTAACAAATATGAATGACTGTACTAATTCTTAACAGAGGTAATGAAGTCACTTACCACATTTCTCATTACAAACGTACGACCGTCCATTCTCCGGAGACATTGATCAATGCATCCTGTTCCAGTTTATTACTCAATTCTTCGCTCTCAACCAATTTAAATCGCAGAAAGAGACAACACTTTATAGACCATGGCGTAACAATTTTTTATATAACTAAGGTGGCAAATAAGCATATGGCCTGCCTGATGGTAAGCAGTTACCGTAGCCTATGGGCATTTGCAAGACCAGGAGTGTCACTCTTGCGTTACCGATCCTGCAATAATCTCATCACGTCTTTCTTGAAGAACCCCATGCTGTAGCCCCTAGGAAAGACCTCGGCAGGGGCTCATTCTACGACTTTGGAGTTCTCGGTAGAATATTTCTCTGGAACCGCACAGTATGTGATCATTGCGACTCCTGTGTATGAAGACGAATTCCCAGCCGTCGGCGAGAGGTTCGATGTAAAATGAGGCTATTGGCATCATGTCAGACATTTCCTCGGAACACAGCCCATTGTACAATCGGTAGAACACGCAAAGGGAGGCAATATTTCTCCTTAAACTCAAAGCCTCAATGCCGTGTGTGAGTTTAGGATCATTAACGATCCTCACAGCTCGTTTTTGCACCGAGTCACAAGCCCCCAGCTGGTATCCAGGTGCCCCCGCCCAAAGGTGACTACAGTACTCCATATGCGGTCTGACTTGTGATTTACATAATTATGAGTCTTTGCTGAAGTATTGTTTGGCTTTGTTGAACACACCAAGTTTCTTAGACGCCAGCTTGACTTTCTTTTCGGTGACAGCGATTGCAGTGCTGAACGCCAATTACGATACAAGAAGTAGATATTTCAAACACAGTGTATGTTTCAAACTAGTATGTAGTGAAGTACGAAAGCATGAAGAGGCGCGTAATTACAGAACACAACTCAGGGGCACACAGCTTTAGCACCACTGCCGGTATGCCATCTGGCCCACTCGACTTATGAATGTCGAGAGAAAGTGTAATGCTTGCCGGCCATCTCGCTGAGTAATTGAAATTTCCGGCATTGAGCTACTTCACTTCGGGATGATGGGTGGCACAGCTCCCTCATCACTGATAGTCTAGTTAGCGGCAAAAACCCAGTAGATCGGGTTTCTCTTTAGCCTCTTTAGCACTATAGGCCAGGCTGTCATCCGGTTTTTGCAATGGTGACATGGACGACTAACAAAAGTTTCCCTCAGTAGCTCGAGCAAGCGACCAAAAAGCACGACTCCCAGAGGGAAGGCTCACAAGCCGCTTGCTAACTCTATTGACGAAATCAAATTTCGCCCTTGCAATCACTCTCTTACTGGATCTCCAGACGACATTCAATTTACATTTCAAAACAGAGACATCCGGATTCCCATTAGCACCTCGACGTGGTCCAAGCCTTGTAGGCAGCTTGTTTGAGATGATTGGCTTCTCTACGAGGTTGATTCAAATACCGTCGTCATTCAGATCTCACTGCGTAACCAGTGCACCAAGAGCCAAGCCACTCGGTTTGATGAGCATTAAAGTCTCCACTCCACTAATTCCGTGAAGGGATACTGCTCGAGGACTTTATCAGTTTCCATTTGCAGGTACTGAATAACCGAGCTGTATGTGTATCACCGCTGTAGACCTGTATATCCAGGTGTGGATGCCATATTCCACGCGCACCTATAATAACGAAAAGGTCTCTGTCTTCCAGGCTATGAAGACGGCGACAACAAATATCCTCCCGAACGAACATGCATGCAGCAGCCAGGCACGACACATAAATGAGTGTTCGAGTTTGTACCCGGGATAATGTAAGTAGGATGTGTCGGCCGGAGAGGATGTTTGTGTCTCCATGAGGAACATATTGGTCGGCTGCGCGGTCTCTAGGTAGTGGTGTACCGTATTGATGATGACAATAAATGTGGATTTTTGCAACATGGAATGAAGTCCAGGCGACTAATGAATTAAATGATTGAGTCCAGGGGACTTCAATCCATGTTTCAAAAATTTACATTTATCATGGAAGGGGTGTCCGCTTTAATCACACGTTTTCCTTTGCGTCTAGTCAAGTTCGTTGGTGTTGAAGTTTTAAGAAAAATAGAGAAGTCGCTGATCGGACGGAGTAGAGGATAAAAGCGCGGTGTCTTCCACCACAGAATAGTGCAAATTTTGCGATTTGCTGGCACGGTGGGCGGAAGGGCCCCCGGTCCCCAACCTGGCTATAGCCGCCGATCCCATTCCGGTCTCCTTCTCCGGTACGACTACTGCAACAGGGACTTTGCGCAGGTTGGCGGTTCACCCTCCCGGGCGGAGATTATGTGATGCCCGGGTTCAGGAATCCTACTGATCATGCAGGCGGCCAGCGGTTAGCCGTTTCACCGGGTCTCCCTGACCGCCGCGCCAGCATGCCGCGCCCACAATGTTCTTGGCGGTTCGACATCCACCGGTCCTCCCGCTGCCCGCACAATGACTTCTTAAATAACTGGCGATCTTAATCACGCACCGGAACAGCAATCATTCAGGAATCGTTGCGGTCTTCTGTAAGGTGAAGGTACTTCCCCAAATTGACAATTAGAGCAAAAGGTCCTGCTATGCCACAATAATAGATTATACCGATTAAAACCAGTTATGAATGGT
The DNA here is from genome assembly GCA_947507595.1 of Pyralis farinalis. Classification (NCBI taxonomy): domain Eukaryota; kingdom Metazoa; phylum Arthropoda; class Insecta; order Lepidoptera; family Pyralidae; genus Pyralis; species Pyralis farinalis. The sequence goes on along the minus strand of OX382282.1, from coordinate 5,176,688 downwards.
AAAAACCAATTTAAATTTAACTTATGCAAGTTATTCCATGGCCATTCATGCGTAAATAAATGCTTTTGTTGTAAATTATATACGATTCTATAATGAATTGCCTGAAATATCCGTCCGTTTCCAAGAATATCTTCAAAATGCACAAAAAATATACTGTGTATAAAGGCTTATTATAGAACTGACGAATGATGAACTGACAGCTCCTGGAAATGACTCAGCACAGGCATTAATATTTCTTTAATTTTACCGCTTGACATCATTGTTATTGTATCGCTATTCTTACATAAATTTATTGGAGTTGATTAATGATTTGAAAAAAAGATTGATATTGCTAAGTTTACTTCGGCATTTCATCTTTCCAATGGTCGTTTCTGAAATCTTAGTAAATTAAAAAAAAAAAAAACATTTGTGAGACTTTTTTTATTGTTGGACAAATTTCATAAAGCCATCCAATTCCAAACTAAGCAAAGCTTGGGCTATGGTTACTAGATAAATGACAAACTTACGTAAGTACCTTTTTTGTAAATACATACCATGAGAGAAAATACCTAGATCAAGACAAACAGACATCTTCATGCACTCAAATATTCGCCTTGTGTGGGAATCGAAGACAGGATACTTTTTTTTTTATTTAATTGTTAGAACATTTATGTATATGGTATGTTTATTCAGTACAAACGTTCGCCTTCGTTCCTAAAGGCATGCAAATGTAATTACCTATATCTATTCTACGACTAATTAATTAAATGAGTGATTACGAAAAACCTTGCTGAGTTACAATAAGGATATTATAATAATGTAAACATTATATTAGTTAGCATGTTAGTAGATAGTAATTCCAAAATAATGTCAAATATTTTATGAATCATGTCACCATGAATCCTTTGCATCTCAACTTCTTTAAGGGAATACAAACAATTAATGACAAGTCATTTACGCAATTCGTTTTTGAAACGGTTCAATGGTAGCTCTCTGATACGTTGCGAGATCATATTAAATGTCTTTATGGAGTTCGAAAGACAGTTTCTTTTGTATAGAGCGCTTCGACATTATGGCGTTTCAAACTTTGTCGGTTCCCTGGAAATGACTACTATTTGCTATTTTCAGGTGGTTTCATTTTGATTGTACCTGTTAATAGTTTTGTTATATTTCGTTTTACGTAAAATTTTTCTCATATTATCATTTCATAGTATAATCAATATACTTACTTTGAATAAATTTAAATTATTGATTCTTGTTACAACAATAATTTAATTTTTCGATTTTCATATCATAAAATAACAAATCTTAATTCTTTATCCTCATATTGTTTAGTTAATATGAAACTTATTACCAAGAAAAATATTTTATCGAGTGACAGGAAGTCTTCCTGCGACCACGGACGCTGCAAAGCGTTCGAAACGTCAGGTTCAACAAAATAAATAAAACACGCGATACTTCCGTTAAAAATAGTTTAATTCAACTAATATACTTTTCTAGTAGCAAGTCGTTTCTGACGGAGTCGCAGTTCTAACCTAACCTAATATACTTTTCTAGTAGCAAGTCGTTTCTGACGGAGTCGCAGTTCTAACCTAACCTAATATACTTTTCTAGTAGCAAGTCGTTTCTGACGGAGTCGCAGTTCTAACCTAACCTAATATACTTTTCTAGTAGCAAGTCGTTTCTGACGGAGTCGCAGTTCTAACCTAACCTAATATACTTTTCTAGTAGCAAGTCGTTTCTGACGGAGTCGCAGTTCTAACCTAACCTAATATACTTTTCTAGTAGCAAGTCGCTTCTGACGGAGTCGCAGTTCTAACCTAACGTACTATTCTGGTAGCAGCTCGTTTCTGATGTCAATTCGTTTTCTGGTGGGGTGGTAGGTACCTATAAAATTATAAAAATTATTACTAATGTTTTGATACATAGTAAACGCCTAATTAATCTTACTATATTATATACGTTATAAGATATTTTATTCGAAGAAAGAATTCTCGTTAAAAAATAATTCTACGGACGAATAAATCACATTTTTTAACAATATTATCAATATTGTTAAAAAATGTGATTAAAAAATTTGTTTAATTGTGTTTCGTGAAATATGTTTCAATCAAGTCAATAGTTGTTAAAAGAATAATATTCGAAATAAAAATACAAGGAGCAAACATTACATGAAACATTTTCTGCGAAACGAAATTCTATGAAATTTCTGTCTGCGGAACAAGGGAAAACCCTAATTCTCAAATTTCAAAAAACTCAGGTTACTATTATGGAGTACAGCGTATTGACGAATGGTCTGCAGAAGGTCAATGAGTAAGTCCAATGACACTCTGCATATAGCTCGTACGTATTTCTTTTGTATCAAGAAGATTTAATCGATAAAGGTCGAGTAAACTACGGAAACTATTTACCATATGCTTTCTTGATACGGCAGGCCGTATGCTTGTTTGCCGCCTTAGTAGTATAAAAAATCGGCCAAGTGCGAGTCGGACTCGCGCACGAAGGGTTCCGTATAATTATCTATAAAAACGGCAAAAAAAGTCACGTTTGTTGTATGGGAACCCCCCTTAAATATTTGTTTTATTTTAATTTAATTATTTATTCTTAAAGTGAATATATAACTAAATATTCTGTGAATATTTCAAGCGTCTACCTGTTACCGTTATCAATATCAAGCAAAAATGAGCAAAAAAATCACGTTTATTGATGGGAGCCCCCTTAAATATTTATTTTATTCTATTTTTTAGTATTTGTTGTTATAGCGGCAATAGAAATACATCATCTGTGAAAATTTCAACTGTCTAACTATCATGGTTCATGAGATACAGCCTGGTGACAGACGGACGGACGGACGGACAGCGGAGCCTCAGTAATAGGGTTCCGTTTTACCCTTTAGGTACGGAACCCTAAAAAGTATCATTTTTCAATAAGTAGTACAAAAAGTCCTTTGCTAAACATATTCCGATTTAAGTTCTTCAAGTAATTTATCGAGAGCTCGATGGCCTCGTTGCGCGTGTCAACCACAGCATGTCTATGGATGGGTTTATGTATCTCGAGTTTCTACGTGTTCGGAGGGCACGTTAAGCCGCCGGTCGGTAGATGACAGCCGTAAAGCGAAGTCAGTGGCCCTCGGGCGGTTTGAAAACACTGGCCTCCGCCAATCCGCATTTGAGCAGCGTGGTGGAGTATGCTCTAAACCCCTTCGGTTGAAGGGAGACCCGTATCCCTGCAGTGGGATAAGTAAGGGTTGATGTGGAAGTAATCAGGAACACCGTTCCTATATGAATTCTATATGTTTGTCTGTGCGTTTGACTGTCGCTTTTTTTCGAACATTCGAATTTTGACTTCAGATTCGGATTCAGCACAAAAAAGTAGAATAGAAATGTTCAGGAACAACCGTTCCTATCTCTTAAGGAACATGGCAAAATGACCGACATATTAAAAAAAAATGAATTGTTATATAATTAACGAGCCAGGTGTTCTGGCAATGCAAGCTTGCACATTCTCAACTGGTTTATTATTAATTTTAGTGGCCACACCCAATACACATACTTACAGACAAAAGTTTGTTTAAAATTTTGCGCGCTTAACGCCTGTTTACGTTGCGTTCGTGTTTGAGTCTGTTTTACTTCCGAGAACTTCACGTACATTAACTTTACTGACATTTTTGTATCAACATTTTATGTTTTATTTGATTTTACACGTTTTTATTTGATTTAACACGTGAAACCGCAGCAAGGGTTGTGGACTTATTCTTCCGAAAGCCATTCTGTTCATCCTTGATAACATTAATCTTGTTAAGGATTTCAATTAGCCGTTTGTAACTGGCCTTATAGAATATGCACCTATTGCATTCGCCTTCTTTGATGATGCTCTATGAAAAATCATTTAATTCACGCGCAATATCGTTGATATAATAAGCTTTGCGCACAATTTGTGACGTAACGCTTGTAGACGTTACCGCAATGATGATGTTAGAAACAGAATTGGTCTGAAAGAGAGCGTCGGTGTTATAATAAGAAGAGGCAAGCTCCGTTGGTTCGGCCACGTAGAAAGAATGCAGGATGAAGGAATGACGAAGCAGATATACAATGCAAAAGTCTAAGGATGTAGGAGCCGAGGAAGGCCAAGACTTACCTACCGTGACCAAGTTGGTCGTGTTCTATCAGAAGGTGAGGTCAGGAGCCCTAGAAACCGGCGAGCGTGCATGAGAAGAGCAATGAATGTTAAAGAAGCGAGTGAGATATGTAAGGATCGAGTCGCGTGGCGCTCGGTTCTCTCTGCCTACCCCGCAAGGGAATTGGCGTGAAGTTATAGTATAGCAATATCGTTACCCTGGTGGTTAACAGCGTTTATACCTTCATGTGTTTTAATTTTATTAAATTTGTCTTTGTTGTCATTGTTCAGCTAGATTTTTGACGTCGCTATACACTTAAAACTTATTATTATTAACTAATGGCTCCCGAAGGTGTAGAAAAAAGCTCCTGAGAAGATACTGTGGTTGCAGCGGTGGTGTTATCGCTCTAATCTTTCAATCAGGCAGGCCGTATGCTTCTTTGCCACCCGAAATACCTAGCATAAAACAAAACAAAATTTTTATAAATATTGTCTGACAAATTACACAGCGCCATCTAGCCCCAAAGTAAGCGAAGCTTGTGTTATGGGTACTAGACAACTGATAAACATACGTAAATTCATTTTTTTTGTAAATACATACTTATTATACATAGAAAATACCCAGATCAAGACAAACAGACATGTTCATGCACACAAATGTTTGTATTGTGTGGGAATCGAAACCACGAGCGTTGGTGTCAAAATAGCGTAACAGCGCCTTTCACCACTGCGCCACCGAGCTCGTCATAAAAAAGATAGAATTTGCGTAAAATAGATTAATGAAGCGTACTTAATAATTATGTCGGGTTCTCAACCTTGGCCTAAAGCTAAAAATAAAGTGAAACACAAGAAATGAGACAAGACGGTCTCTTAACTTACCCTTATTTCCTTGAAGCATCTTAATTAGAGCCAGGTTTATGAAAATAAAGGGTTACAATCCCCTAAATACTTGAAAAGAATTAAATTTTAATTCCCCGCTTTTGTGTTCTAGCATTCATTACTACGAGTATGTTGCAGTGGAGTTCTTACAATTATAAGTGTTATAATGATAGTAATTATGTAAATTCTACGACAATTGACGAGCTCGATGGCACAGTGGTTACTAACGCTACTTTAACACTAGCGTGGGTTCGATTCGACAGGACAAACATTTATGAATCCATGCATGAATATGCCTGTTTGTCTTGGTCTGGGTGTTTTAAGAGAGGCAGGGTACAAAAAAGCAACCCGTCTGGAAAGGTATCTTCAACTCATCGAAAACAGCAAATAATAACTCCCTGGAGGTCGTTGTGTTCCTGTGTGTGAGTGAGGACACCAGTCAGCTCCTAATGGGTTGCTGTGTCAGCAGGGCACGTTAAGTCGCCGGTCCCGGCTGTTGTCGATAGATGACAGTCGTTAAGCTGAGTTAGTGGCCCTCGGGCGGCTTGAAAACACTGGCCCCCGCCAATCCGCATTCGAGCAGCATGGTGGAGTATGCTCTAAACCCTTTCGGTTGAAGGGAGACCCGTATCCCTGCAGTGGGATGAGTAAGGGTTGATGTGGTGGTCAGCAGCAGAGGTGACATCGCGCGTGTAACACTTCAATGTATTCCAAGCGTTTACAGGCTACGGTAACCGCTTCACATTAGATCGGCCGTATGATTTTACTCCACACGCCGTTTTATAAAAATAATAGTTACTAATTCGAAATGAACATGTTTTTAAATTTGCTTCCATAATGGGAGGCAATTCAGAAAACTGACCTTAACAAAAACGGGGGATACAGTTTGATGTTGTAGCTGCATATCTATGGGTTACATCTAAAATAAAATTTTATAACAATTTGTTAGTAATAGCTATAGAATCAAAGAATTCGTTAGGTTGAGTGAGGACCGTGACGCATCACGTGTGGCCGGGGCGAAAGCACCGCCATTTTGAGATCATATCGCTGCGTCATATAATTTCCGTTTAGCATAACTTTCTTCCGTTTTCCCGTTACGAATATGTATTCACGTAAAACTCACGGCCGTATCCACGAGACAACCGCACCCCATTTTTGGACGTGAAAACGTCTTATAAATCGATGAACGATGAACGAATCGATGAACGCCGGCTGCACGCACGAAAAAGTGTCACGTTCCACCTGAGCCGAGCGTGCAAGCGAGAGCGCGGAACAAGCGATGGAGAGGCATCATCCGCCTAAGCGTTCTGCTTGTGACGCATCTATCTCTCTTCTACTCCATCGGCCGATGCGTCCGAGTAGAAGAGAGACAGCGGCAGCACACGACCTACACGTGAACTGTTTTGTCAACTGTTGAATGTTTTCTTATGACGTTATCACGTAAAATTATCGTCCGTAAACAGACTTTACAATCAACCAATTTTTTTTAATACTTCAGGGACTTGTTTTTTTATACATGGTCGCAACCTGCTGTAAAGTTACACTTATGAACGCTTATGCACACGGCGGCGTACTGCTGGCGTGTCGCCACTCCTGCTAATAGATACAGCGTTCACCCTACTTTCATGTCATAGCCATGTTTTGCTGCCGTACATCAATGTGGGCGTTAATATACCCTGAATGATAATAAGGCGATATATACGTCTTCAAACCAAGTCACCACCAGAGGCGAGCTTGTGGCCCGTTCAAAGACTGTTTTCAGTTATTAAATTTGTTCCTACTCTTATTATTTCTTATTTGCACTGTTACGAGTAGTTAAAATGTATTTTTTTTCATTTCTAATTTTAATAACAGTGTAAATATTACAGCATACACCAAAACACGCTGTACATCCGTACCGTATTACAAGTGCGCTGTAGACTACAACACTACAAATATAAAGTGCATTAACCCTTATCAGAATCAAGCGTGCCACCATAAAAACATATTTATTATGCAAATAATGATAATGAACTTACATGGCATTAGCATAATGTTAATTACCTTTTCACAAAAGGTAAGTTAGAAGTTGATAAGTAAGGATGACCTCTATTAGCCCGCGTTATTAGTTTCCGCGTTTGAAAATAATTTAAACACGCGAGGCAATCTAACATATGTCCCACCTAATGTAAAGTAGTTAACGAAGCCTATGAACGTGTGGTGAGCCAACATGCGCTACCTGTTTTTATTACACTAAAAACTTTTTGGATATAAGACTACATATATTTTGTTAGACATAAAAATGGTAATCATCCGTGACATTGTCAGATTATTATCGCTAGTATTTTTTTCCGAAATGTATTGGTTACGAATGGGCGCGGATTTGCTGTGATGTCACAGTATACTTCATAGTTTGTGTCTGATAACTTTATCTTCTGAAGCTTAAGGCTGGACCCATTTCTTAACAAGCTTTGCAGTTCCTCGTCCGTTTCCTGTTCTTCAGCTAATAACTGATAATCAACAGGCAAATTAATTTCACTGATTCGCGATAAGGTGTCAGCTACTATATTGTCATTTCCGGTTATATATCTAATATCAGTTGTGAATTGTCCTATGTAATCGAAATATCTAAATTGGCGTGGTGAACAGTTTTCACGTTGCTTAGCAAACGCGTAGGTTAACGGTTTGTGATCTGTCATGACAGAGAACAATCGCGCCTCGACCATATGCCTAAAATAGCGAATTGCCTCGTAGATTGCAAGCAACTCTCGATCGTAAGGGCTGTATTTTTTTTGTGATGGACTCAGGTTTCTGGAGAAAAATGCAAGAGGTTGCCACAGATTTCCCTGACGCTGCTGAAGAACTGCTCCAATCGCCGTATCTGACGCATCTGTTAAGATAGCTAATTCAGCTCGTGGATCAGGGTGTGCTAATAACGCCGCTTCTGAAAGGTTCTTTTTACATTTGATCGACGCCTTCGACAAATGTAAAAAGAACCTTTCAGAAGCGGCGTTATTAGCACACCCTGATCCACGAGCTGAATTAGCTATCTTAACAGATGCGTCAGATACGGCGATTGGAGCAGTTCTTCAGCAGCGTCAGGGAAATCTGTGGCAACCTCTTGCATTTTTCTCCAGAAACCTGAGTCCATCACAAAAAAAATACAGCCCTTACGATCGAGAGTTGCTTGCAATCTACGAGGCAATTCGCTATTTTAGGCATATGGTCGAGGCGCGATTGTTCTCTGTCATGACAGATCACAAACCGTTAACCTACGCGTTTGCTAAGCAACGTGAAAACTGTTCACCATGCCAATTTAGATATTTCGATTACATAGGACAATTCACAACTGATATTAGATATATAACCGGAAATGACAATATAGTAGCTGACACCTTATCGCGAGCGCATTCAACTCCACCGTCGGCATCACGGTCCCTGTGTGTCTATGGTGCGGGTGCGGCGCGGAATGCGCAGCTGGTGCGCGCGGCGGCGGCGGCGGGAAACCGGTGCCAGCCAGTGCTGCGCTCGCCGCCGCGTGCTGTGCGCGCTTGATGGACGTACCCTCAGCTGTGTATTCCTCAGTATCACCCAATCGGAGTGTTACTGTGAATATTTTCTTGTGAGCAGGTCCAGTTTCTGAAGTGAGGCGATATTGATGCTTAATCTTATTGTACCTGGCCAGTTCGTTGACCAGGCACATAGGAGTCTTCTCTTTACTGTTAGCCGGTGCGGCGGCCGGGCGCGCCGCCTCAGCGTCGCCCGGCGCCGCTTCCACCGCAGCCTCCGCTCCGGTCCCGCTGCTCACCACACTACTCCCCCGCTGAGACCGTTACTACGGGCGATAGTAGTCAGGAAATCTAACCACCCGCCGCAACATAGTGTGTGAAAGCCACGGTTCACATAGTTACAAGCAGATTTGTGTGGCCTGGTGTGCGAAAAGACTGCCGACAGTGGGCAAAAGAATGTCAACAATGTCAACGTAGTAAAGTCACCAGACATACGTCTATGCCATTAGCTACCTTTCAAACACCAACGACACGCTTTAGTCACATTCATGTGGATATTATAGGTCCTTTGCCATTGTCATCTGGTAACCGCTACTGCCTCACGATCATTGACCGTGTCACGCGTTGGCCTGAAGCGTTACCACTGGCGGATATCACTGCCGAAAGCTGTGCCGCGGCCTTAACATATGGGTGGATATCACGCTTCGGGTGTCCTGAACGTATCACCACTGATCGCGGAAGGCAGTTTGAGTCGCAAACCTTCAAGGACCTCGCTGCACTAGTTGGAGCTACTCATCACCGCACAACAGCATATCATCCAGCAGCCAACGGCATCGTTGAAAGACTTCATCGCCAGCTCAAAGCTGCTATCTCGTGTCACACGAGCACAAACTGGACTGAGGCATTACCATGGGTTCTTCTAGGAATTCGCAGCGCATGGAAGGATGACTTACAAACGTCAACAGCAGAACTAGTTTACGGCGAACCATTACGTTTACCTGGGCAGTTCCTCTCTACCAGTAACGAAGTAGCAGTTGACATGAGCAGCTTGGTCAGTAGACTGCGTCATCATATGAGTCAGCTGACACCGCAACCGGCATCCTGGCACACTAACATCAACAGACCCTTTTATATACCCATGGACCTTCATACAACAACACATGTTTATCTCCGTCAGGGCCCTGTAAAAAGGCCCCTCCAACCGGCCTATTTAGGCCCCTACAAGGTGCTTCAAAGAAGAGAGAAGACGTTTGATATAGAGGTCCAAGGAAAGACGCAGTCTGTTACAATTGATCGCCTGAAACCTGCTTATATAACAAAAGAAGACGTGAACGCTCAGCAGAAACCTGGTATTAGTGAACAAAGAGAACAAAGAATCATCGCCACCAATAAAACCAGGAGCGGTCGGGTGGTTAGATTTCCTGACTACTATCGCCCGTAGTAACGGTCTCAGCGGGGGAGTAGTGTGGTGAGCCAACATGCGCTACCTGTTTTTATTACACTAAAAACTTTTTGGATATAAGACTACATATATTTTGTTAGACATAAAAATGGTAATCATCCGTGACATTGTCAGATTATTATCGCTAGTATTTTTTTCAGCATTAATAAAAGTTTGAATATGTGCTATTGATTGTTTACATGAAGGAACCCTTGCTTAGTCTCAATTAATAAGTGGTAGGTTAGCATACCGAGATTTCTAACCACTACAAACGCTTGCTTACAATGCAAGGAACATCAAAGTAAAAGTCTAGAACAGTACCTCCACTTCACAGAACATCGCAACCAAATAACTACTACATGGAGGAACCTTGTGTTTCTGCGATTGAGCAAGGTTACCGATAAGCTCCTAAGGAGTTGCAGACAGGGCGGTAACGCTCGTGCAATACTTTATCGTTCATTGACTACGGTATTCACTTTACATCAGGTGGGCTTCATGCTTGTATGCCTCCCGGCGTAGTGCATAAAATAGAGAATATCGCTATATTCCCGCTGCTAATACAGAAATTGAATGTTAAGATGTTAGTGAGTCACATACAAAAATATATATATATATTAAAAAGTTGAGTATACTCCTAGTTGAAAAATTAAAAATTGTTTTGAAGATATTTTTTGAGTGAGAGAAAAGATAACAAGAAACCTAATTGGGGAAAATTCTTGTTCTTAGCGGTATCTCATTTCCTAATTCATTAGGATTGGTAGAATCCGCTATTTAAGACTCAGCATTTGGCGAAGGCTACTGATTTTGATAATAATAAAATAAAAAAATTAATCCTTTAATTTGAATGCGAAGAAAACCAAAATAATCGTATTTAAAAGAGATACAACCAGAACGAACACTAGGATTACGGTTGATGACGTAGTGTTGGAGCAAGTGAATGAGTTTGTATATCTTGGAAGCACTTTTAGAAGCGATGGAAGGTACACCGCTGATGTGGAGAGACGAGTGAGCGCAGGGAATAGGGTGAATGGAGCGTTGGGTAAACTGTTTGACAGCCGAAATCTAAGCCAGAAGGCACAGCTCGCTGTACACGGCGCGGTGTTAATCCCAACGCTAACTCATGGAAGTGAGAGCTGGGTATGGCAGAGACAGCATGAAAGTAGAATAAATGCGGTCGAGATGCGAGCACTGCGAAAAATTTGTGGCATAACGCTTGCTGACCGCGTTCGAAATGATGACGTACGAAAGAGAGTTGGACTGAAAGAGAGTGTCGGTGTTAAGATAAGAAAGGGCATGCTCCGTTGGTTCGGACATGTAGAAAGAATGCAAGATGAAAGTATGACGAAACAGATATACAATGCGAAAGTGGAAGGATGTAGGAGCCGAGGAAGACCGAGACTAACCTACCATGACCAAATTGGTCGTGTTTTATCAGAAGGTGATGTCAGGAGCCTTAGAAACCGGCGAGCGTGCATGAGAAGAGCTATGAATGTGAAAGAAGTGAAGTGTGTAAGGACCGCGTCTTATGACGCTCGGTTCTCTCTGCCTACCGCGCAACGGACCTGGCGTGAAGATATACATACATACATAATAATACTTTATTTCCAATGCTGAATATCCATACATTAATTAATACATTAGTTCTAAAGAATAAAATACAGTACAATATGTCGTTTAATAAAATATGACGCGTAAGGGGTGTAGTACGGTAATGTCCGTTTAGCATAATTTTCACGTAAAACTCACGACCGTATCCACAAGACAACCATACCCCATTTTTTTAATCATGGTCGCAACCAGCTGTAAAGTTACACTTATGAACTGATTAAGAGAGGTAGGGCGCATCAAAGCAGTCCGCCTGGGGCAGTACCTCAACCTCACAGAAAACCGCGGCCAAATAACAACTCCCTAGAGGACTGTTGTATTCCTGCGTGTGAGGAGCAGCAGAGGAGGGCGATACTTAATATATTGCAAGCGTTAATAGGCTACGGTACCCGCTTTAGATCAGGTGGCCGTATGCTTGTATACCTCCCGACGTAGTATAAAAAAAATATATGTTTGCGCTTCTACTTGAATCAGAGGCTTGATTGTTGAACTAAAACACCTGATATGTGCTATTTCTTATAATTGTATAAGATTTTCAACGTTACATGGTACAAAGCAAAAAAGTATCTAAAAGTAAAAACGTGGAAGCGGATACACAGCATAGACACTTCTAGTGTTGCCACAGCAAAACCATATCGACATTTGTCTATGCACCAACAATATATTTTCAGAACATAATCCATAAATTGATAACATAATACTGTATCCAAAGTATCCACACTCCTCTCTCTCTCCAGTTTGTCAGCGAAGATTACCATAAAAATAATATATAAATGTTACCATAGGGAGACTTTATACAAAAGTCGTCTGCGTGGGCACCTCTGTCTTACCTAACTCTACCGCCAAGCAGCTATATTTATATAACTGTGTTCCAGTTTGAACGGTGAGACATGGCAGAGAAATTACTGGGTACTGTGACGAAACAGCCTTAGGTCACAAGATAACATAGATACATAACATCCCCGTGGTGTTGCGAGCGTCAATAGGCTGCGGTGACCGCTTATCATCTAATGCGGGCCGTATGCTTCTTTGCCAATCTAGTTGTATAATAATAATAATCCCCGCAGGGCAGCTTCTGCCGAGCTGTTGGTGCGTAACGACACCACGGGTAACCGAGTGCTGCAGAGAGTCGATCAGGGCCTTCGTCTCCGGCGAGTCTTCATCGGTCGGAGTGGAAAGTCAAGAAGGCCCGCAGGACTCTCAACTCTGGCTTGCCTTCATTGACCGTCCAGAAAGGAGTCGATAGAGCATATTGCTTTATCAGTAACTTCGGAGAAAGCGCAGCACACCTCTCGACACCCCTGAGTCACTCACACCGGTGTTGCCACCGGCCGAGTTTCTCTGGCATTTCGGGGGCCCATCTAGTGAGTGGCGAGCCACCGCCTGCCAAAAGTAACATCTGAATATGATAGTTATGGCAGGTGTCCGTCCCTCTTCTGCAATAGCCCAGTTGTAATAATACCTCTAAATCTCATAGCCCACTTTTTTCCGACATATTTCTACAAAAGTACCAGTACCTGCCGTGACCTATTCAGTGGTAAATTCTCCCATTGATATCCCCCTGAGCAGGTCACAGCGGGTATAATACATTACATTATTCTTTTTAAAGGGGCCTCTACGCGTTGGAGTCATATCCCCGCGCACGCCTATCAAATGACCGGGGTAAATACCGTGATTTTAGAGAGAATAATAATAATAGTATATTGTTTAATGTGAATGAACTTTTTATTTCTGATCACACTTAAGACAATAAAATTCCTCATTCAAACAATGAAACAATACGTTAAAAGGATTTTTTTATGTCTTATATTTCTAAAGCTTCATTGTTACGTTTCCAATACATTTATGTAGTATTCAATTCATTCTTATTCACTTTGTGTTTGGCCTCGTATAGTTATTGTATACTAGCTTATGCCCGCGGCTTCGCACGCGTAGATTTTGAATTTCGGCAGTTTTACTTATTTTTATTTTACTTCTTATTTTTTAGTACAGTCGGCATTAAATAGTTAGTAAAAGTATCAAATATCCTTATCTGTGTAGTAATGAAGATATATCACGATCTGTTCGGTTTTCATTAACTATTTGATACTGGCTGTATACACTCAAAGCACCTCTTTATACTCAATATTGCCTATTTTAAAAACATAAAAGTTTCAAGTCACTAACTTGAAAAAATATCTGCCTAGGTTGAAATTCAAAAATCCTTTCTTATATCTCATACGCATTACAAACGGAACCTCTTGATGAGTCAGTGAATTAGACATGAACTTTCCATTAATATAGATTAGCGTCTCGGTCGAATACAATTTCAAGCCCCTTTTCCCCTTGTCTCACCTCGCTAAGGGCGGAATTTTTGAAAACGCAGAAACTATTTTTTTTTATATATCTAATAACATAGTATCGGTACAAAGTTTCAAATTACTAACTTCAATAATGTTTTCTGCTGCATATAAACTTTCAACCCCCTTTTCAGCCCCTAAAGGTGGAATTTTGAAAATCGCTGACTTTACTTTTTTGACGTCTTAATTGAAAGTATATTTACAAAGTCTAAAGCAGCTCACTTAAAAAAAAAACAATTTCTTAACAATTCGACTTTTTAGTTCAAGAAATACTTTTGACCCCTATAGGATACACCCTTAAGGAGTGGAATTTTTGGAAACGCTGAAATTACTTTTTTTGAATTCTAATAGAAAGTATCTGTACAAAGTTTTGGGGGTCATGTGCCAGAAGCGTGCTCGTTCGCGACCCCTGCCAATCGATTAGATTGCAATTCTGGCCCGAAAACGCACCGATGTGCGGATTAGGGCGTCCCCCGGAGGCGACGCGCACCGATCCGCCCCCGTCGGTGCGAACATAGGTGCATGCGGCGGTGGGGGCCGCCACCCACCACGCAGCGCCAATTCCGGTGGGTCGAAGAGAGCCGAGTGCTGCATAGGCACGTGGAATGTGAGAGGTGGACTGAGTGATAAGATGAATGAGCTGATGGACCTAATGAATGAGAGACGCTTAGATGCTTTGTGTGTGACAGAGACTAAGCGCAAGGGGAGCGACACCGATGATCTGCCCGATGGGATGATGGCCCTATGGTCTGGTGTAGACCGGGACGATCATGCCAGTGCTGGTGTAGGTGTCATACTCTCCTCTCGCTTAGCCCCTGGTGTGAAAGATTACTGTTTGGTAGGGCCTAGACTTCTCTGGGTTCGTATAAAACTGGGCATCACGCGAGTATTTCTGGTTGCAGCATACGCTCCCGTAAGCTCAGCGTGTGCCCAAGAACTAGAGAAGTTTTGGGAGTCTGTGAGGGATGTTCTGGATTTAGCTGAAGGGAATGAAAGAGTGATTATGTGTGGAGATTTGAATGGATGGGTTGGGACCAAACGAGACGGCTATGAAGCTTCTCTCGGTCCCTATGGAGATAAAAGAGTGAACGAAGCAGGTAAGTCGATTCTAGATTTATGTATGGAACGAAACCTCCTCGTGTCGAATACTTTATTTCGTCACAAGGATATTCACACGTATACATGGAGACGGAATGACCAAAAAAGTGTGATTGATTTGATTATAATTGATAGACGTCTCCGAAATACTATAATGGATACAAGAGCCTTTAGAGGTTCCACTCTTGAAACGGACCATTACCTGGTGGTAAGCCGGTTTGTGGGACTTTTCAAGAAGTGGAAGCATTGGCGAGTGCGTATCCCTTTCGGAGATCATGAAAGGATAAGGAGTGAAAAATTGCAAGATGAAAGTGTAAGGAGAATGTATGTACATCTGGTAAGCGAAAGACTTGCAAATGCAGGTCTTTCCGGCACAGATGTGGATGATTGCTGGAAAGTTCTGAAAGAAAGTATGGTGGATAGTGCAAAAGAAGCATGTGGATGCGCAAAGAGGCATAAAACATTGAAAGGGGATGCCTGGTGGGATGCGGAGGTTGAATCCTCCGTAGCAAGAAAGAGGAAAGCGTGGCTGGATTATGTATCATCTTTGCCCTTAAATGAAAGTATGAGAGAGAAGAAGAAAGAAATGTACCGTCAATGCAAGAATGAAACCAAGGCTTTAGTGAAAGAGAAGCGTGAAAGACAAATTATGAATGAGGAAGAGAGGCTGACGAGAAACTTCGAGGCAAATACCAAACTCTTTTGGAGAGAGGTAAAGAAGTCTCGGGGTGGCTCGTCGGCATCCAGTATGAACAAGATTAGTCTAAAGCTGGTATCATTCTTGCAAACACTCAGGAAGTGTTAGAACGGTGGAGTGAATATTTTGAAGAAATGTACGAATATGCCTCGGACGCTGACAATGAGAGTGAGTCTGATGCTCACTCCACGTTGACGGCGTCCGATGAAGGTATAACTATGGATGAGATAGAATGGTCGATACGAAGTTTGAAAAATGGAAAGTCTGCGGGAATTGATATGATTACAGCTGAGATGATCAAACTAGGTGGCACTTACGTCCGGGACGCCTTCTGGTACTTATGCAACCTATGCTGGAGAACTGGAAGGGTCCCAATGGACTGGGGACGCGCAGTCATCGTACCCTTGTATAAAGGCAAGGGATCGCGCATGGACTGCGCCAACTATAGGGCCATCAGTTTGATCAGCTTAGCAGCAAAAGTATATGGAAAGATAATTGACGACGAAATGCTGTGGGAGGCACAAGGAGGATTCCGAAATGGAAGGGGATGTACGGATCAAGTTTTCTCGCTCCGCAATATCGTAGAGAAGCATCTGGCCACAGACCAGAAGGTTTTCTGCGGTTTTGTGGATCTTGAGAAGGCATTTGATAGGGTTGTGCGAAAGGAACTGTGGTGCATATTGCCGAGATATGGGATTGACGGCTCACTGCTGCGTGCTGTGCAGTCCACCTACAAGGATTGCTCAGCATGTGTGCGAATAGATGGCAACATGTCACCCTGGTTTGATGTCAAAATTGGTGTCAAACAGGGTTGCATGTTGTCTGCTAGGCTGTTTATTCTGTATCTCGATAGTTGTTTACAGAGAATAAGATCGACGAATGTAGGATTACGCATGGGTGACCTAGTGGTGAACTGTCTGCTGTATGCAGATGATGCCGTCCTGTTAGCAGAAACACCATCTGAGCTGCAAACACTAGTCACAATGATGAAAGACGAATGTATGAAGGAAGGCTTACTATTGAATGCGAAGAAAACAAAGATTATGGTATTTGAAAGAGAAGAAACCAGAACCAATGTAAGAATTACGGTAGATGATGAAGTGTTGGAACAAGTGAATGAGTTTGTATATCTTGGATGCGCTTTCAGCAGGGATGGAAGGTACACCGCAGATGTGGAAAGGCAAGTGAGTGCTGGGAATAGTGTGAATGGAGCGTTGGGAAAACTTCTTGGCAGTAAAAACCTGAGCCAGAAGGCGCAGCTGGCTATACATAATGCAGTGCTGGTCCCAACGCTTACTTATGGAAGCGAGAGCTGGGTATGGCAGAGAGAGCATGAAAGTAGGATAAACGCGGTTGAAATGCGAGCGTTGCGCAAAATCTGTGGTGTAACGCTTGCAGACCGTATCCGCAATGATGAGGTTAGAAACAGAGTTGGTCTGAAAGAGAGCGTCGGTGTTAAAATAAGAAGAGGCATGCTCCGTTGGTTCGGACATGTAGAAAGAATGCATGATGAAATAATGACGAAGCAGATATACAATGCAAAATTGGAAGGATGTAGGAGCCGAGGAAGGCCAAGACTTACCTATCATGATCAGATTGGTCGTGTTCTATCAGAAGGTGATATCAGGAGCCCTAGAAACCGGCGAGCGTGCATGAAAAGAGCAATGAATGTGAAAGAAGCGAGTGAGGTATGTAAGGATCGAGTCGCGTGGCGCTCGGTTCTCTCTGCCTACCCCGTAAGGGATTTGGCGTGAAGTTATAGTAGTAGTAGTGTACAAAGTTTCAAGTCACTAACTTCAAACAATATATCTGCTCCATACAAATTATGAACCCCCCTTTCACCCCCTTAGGGGTTGAATTTCAAAAAATCCTTTCTTATCTCTCGTAAGCATTATAAATGTAACCTCTATGCAAAATTTGAGCTTTCTAGGTTCTAGGCCCCGGCGTTGATGAGTCCGTGAATTAGTCAGGAACTCCATTTTTATTAGTATAGATTTAGATACTCCGTGTATATAGGTATGCATGTAAATCTTCATGTCATGTCCCTTGCGGGGTAGGCAGAGAGAACTGATCACGATAAGACGCTATCCTTACACACCTCACTCGCTTCTTTAACATTAATAACTCTTTTAATGCTCGCCGCTTACTATGGTTCCTGACATCGCCTTCTGATAAAACACGATCCATTCCATTCCAACGTTCTTTCATCCTGCATTCTTTTTGACTGAAGACTTGAAGCTTTGATGCGCCCAACCTCTCTTAAAAACACCCAGGCGAAGATAAAAAACATACTCACGCACACAAATGTTTGTCCTGTATGGGAATCGAATACACCAGCCATGGTGTCAAAGAAGCCTTTTTAATTACTGTGCCACCGAGCTCGTCGAAATTGCTTTTGTTCATTTTTTAGAAACAACAAGTGTCTTATCTGCTTCACTATCAACTAAAGATGAATCAATCAACAATGGAAAACAATACGCTTGTATTTGTTTATGGGTCCAAGCGTTAACAATATGTACACAGTGTCATTTGATTAAGAATAAAATATCAACCCTTGACTATAAATTTGATAATATTTGGAGGACACCTAACATCAACTTCGAGCTCGGTGGCTCAGTCGTGAATGACGTGACTTTGACACCAACGCTCGTGGGTTCAATTCCCACACAAGGCAAACATTTGTTTGCATGAACATGTCTGTTTGTCTTGGTCTGGATGTTTTAAAGGAGGTAGGGCGCATCAAAGCAGCCCGTCTGGGGAAGTACCTTCACCACACAGAAAACGCAGCCAAATAACAACTCCATAGAGGGTTGTGTTCCTGCGTGTGAGTGAGGTCATCAGTAAGCTCCCAAGGAGTTGCTGTGTAAGCAGCAGAGGAGGCATCGCGCGAGTGATACTTAATATATCGCAAGCGTTAATAGGCTACGGTAACTGTTTTACATCAGGTGGGCCGTATGCTTGTATACCTTCCGACGTAGTATAAAAAAAAAACGGGTTGCACTCCGGGAGTGCCGGCAGAAGTGAAAACTTGAACATTAACGTTATGCAGTTTTCAATATTTTCGAATGGTCAGGGAATACCGTACCTATGGGGAAGCTCACGGTCGCACAGTGTGCTATAGTAAGATCTATGCCCGGGGTTTCTCTGCGCAATAGAATCAGAAATGAAAATATCTGCAGTAGAACTAAGGTAACCGACATAGCCCACAGGATTACCATGCTGAAGTGACAGTGGACCTATCACATAGTTCGTAGAACCGTCAACCGCGCTGGGGAAGAAGTTATGCACAAAAACTAATTAAATACCGACGTCTAGATTTTAATTATTGTAAAGGAACCGTAATAAAATATCTTGAATATCTGTATACGTAGGGACAATACTTTGTATATCTTTTTCTTAATTTAATAATATATTGTTTGACAAATTACACAGCGCCATCTAGCCCCAAAGTAAGCGAAGCTTGTGTTATGGAAACTAGAGAACTGATAAATATACGTAAATACATTTTTTTTGTAAATACATACTTATATACATAGAAAATACCCAGATCAAGATAAACAGACATGTTCATGCACACAAATGTTTGTATTGTGTGGGAATCGAACCCACGAGCTTTGGTGTCAAAGTAGCGTAACAGCGCGTTTCACCACTGCGCCACCGAGCTCGTCAATTAATTTTTTCCAGCAATCTTTCCAGATGTCCGAACATGTCGTTGTGAGTTCCAAGGCAGCTGTAGTTTAACCCCCGGGGCAACAATGAACTTCACTGTTCACTGCCTTTTTGGTGGTCGCCGCTGTTAATTCTGGCTGCACAGGAGAAAACAGTAATCCTTATATTAGTTCTGGTTTCTTATCATTCAAATACCGTTAATCTTTGTCAAATAATTCGAAACAAAATGTTGAGTTATTTTCAGAAATAAAATTTCCTCAACATGTATTGTATGACCATTTTCTCTGATGTTAGATGAGGAATAGATGACGAGAAGGACTCTCCATTTATCTACATATTTCTAATCTCACTATAGTTCTACTAAACTGGTCTTCAGATGTTTGATCCCTCGTGCGGTTTAGTGTTCCTTGAGGTATAATGATAAGAAGCTATAAAAAACGTGTTTATACATTTAGATCCATTCCTGTGCGAGAAATCATTTCGACCCGCTGCTCAGTTCAATGTGAAAGTTGGACAAAGGGATACACTTTCGCAAATATTGGCTTAGGCACCTATCTATTCTTGTCCGATAATCGAAGGGACGGCGATCAAGTCGAGAGGAAAAACTCGCTTGGATTTACATGTTTTTTGACTTGACAAAATACTAAGACGAATATAAGATATAGAAGTCGTTAATACTATCAACGGATGAAAAAAGTGGCCGTCACGGGACGCCCGGCAGATGTTGTACATGTTAGAGAACATTCAAATTTTTAATAATTTCAAATCAAAAACCATCGGATAGTAAACAGCTCATGCAGAGAAGCAACGGAGTGTTTAGTATGCGCACGCACACACGCAAGGGAGTCGACCGTGGCGGCGTAGAGGGGGCATGACGGCATGAGAGAGCGTCATGTCATTTGCCGTCACGGCATACGGTTCGATTTTACTGCCAAGGCCAATAGATGTTTCACATCAAAAAGTCAAAATCTGGTGACATTCCTTCAGACGAGCTCGGTGGCTCAGTCGTGAATGACGCGACTTTGACACCGACGCTCATGGGTTCGATTCCCACACAAGACAAATATTTGTGTGTATGAACATGTCTGTTTGTCTTACTCTGGATGTTTTAAGAGAGGTAGGGCGCGCCAAAGTAGCCCGTCCGGTGAAGTACCTCCACCTCACAGAAAACCGCAGCCAAATAACAACTCACTAGAGGGTTGTTGTGTTCATGCGTGTGAGTGAGGTCAGTAAGCTCCCAAGGAGTTGCTGTGTAAGCAGCAGAGGAGGCATCGCGCGAGTGATATTTAATAAATCGCAAGCGTTAATAGGCTACGGTACCCGCTTTACATCAGGTGGGCCGTATGCTTGTATGCCCCCCGACGTAGTATAAAAAAAAACCTGAAAATATACAGGAGGTATCAAAACACAAATATTAAACACTTGACTGCGCATGAAGGCACCCCACGCTCACAAAAACATTATGTTTTGTCTATCTATAACTTCACGTCAAGTCCCTTGCGGGGTAGGCAGAGAGAACCGAGTACCACGTGACTCGATCCTTACATACCCCACTCGCTTCTTTAACATTCATTGCTCTTTTCATGCACGCTCACCGGGTTCTAGGGCTCCTGATATCAGCTTCTGATAGAACAGGACCAATTTGATCATGGTAGGTAAGTCTTGACATTCCTCGGCTCCTACATCCTTCCACTTTTGCATTGTACATCTGCTTCATCATTCATACTGCATTCTTTCTACATGTTCGAACCAACGGAGCATGCCTCTTATTATTTTAACACCGACGCTCTCTTTCCAACTCTGCTTCTAACATCATCATTGCGAACACGGTCTACAAGCGTTACGTCACAAATTTTGCGCAACGCTCGCATTTCGACAGCGTCTATCCTACTTATGTTTTAGCACCTAAGTATCTCAGCGACTGGAGTCTACTGACCAATGACGCGATATTGATTCGCGAACTAGCCAATAAGAACTACACGTTCTACTTTACAACCCAACCCGGCTATGAAATCTGTCCATAAACAAAAGCTTGCAATTCGCGATAAGCGGAAAAAAAATACTATGTAGAATTTAAGAGAACAGTCACCAGGATATTAGAAACACAGTTGGTCTGAAAGAGAGCGTCGGTGTTAAAATAAGAAGAGGCATGCTCCGTTGGTTCGGACATGTAGAAAGAATGCACGATGAAAGAATGACGAAGCAGATATACAATGCAAAAGTGGAAGGATGTAGGAGGCGAGGAAGGCCAAGAGTTACCAAATTGGTCGTGTTCTATCAGAAGGTGATGTCAGGTGCCCTAAAAACCGGCGATCGTGCATGAGAAGAAAAAATACAAGAAATCCGTCACCGAACATAAAAGCGATTTGAAGCCACCCCTAGTATTTTTATTAATAGTACACACGTTACAAACGTCCAAATCAAAAAAAAAAGTAAAAAAAAAACAAAATAGGGTGCTTTCGGCAACAGGGCCTATTGACCAACAATAGAATTACTCTGGACTCTAATTCCAATAGCAATCCAATTCCAATGTTAAAGTTTTGAGTAATATTTCGTGGTATCGACTATAATTTTGTATGTATGTGATTATTTTTTATTAATAGTACCTAACTAGACAATGTACAAACCAATTTGGTGCTTCTGTCGTGATTTAAGAGATTAATTCTAATTGTGATATGTCGAAATTGGTTTCCAGAGCAACTCTCAGGTCCCAGGTTCGAAACCTGATGAGGCATGTACCACTAAATTCGTGTTTTCGGATTTATGTACTTATTTATCAATCGCTCGGCGGTGAAGTAAAACATCGTAAGGAAACCCACACGGCAAAGAAATTATATTTCGAAAGACGCGTAGACCTAACCCAAGATAGATCTAGTTTTCCCTCTGGGGTGTGGAGTTCTGACGGCAATCGCTCCATGTAAAGATCGGTATCTTCGCCAAATCCTTTAGCTTAGTTATGGATCCTAATGGATTAGGAAACGGGATAACGCGAAGAAGAAGAAGACCTATTGTACGTACCTACTTCTAGAAATAATTTTGATTTGAATTCATACGTGTTTTTCACAAGGTTCTGCGAGGGACCTACGAAACATTACCATAATCGACGATGACGATCGATCTAAAATGATTGGTTCATCGAGCGTTTATTTATTTCACAATTTGCAGTGCGAAAAAATATACAATCCGGAATTCAAAAGAGCGTGCTATGTATGAAGCACAGATAAATAAAATCTCGTTTATTCGCTCAGTTGTGACATTGCGTAAGATTTACGAGTTTGTTTCAACTAACGTTTAATTTTGTAACTCGTAAACGAATTGTTTCGGTTTATAGGTTATTTTAAAATGCGAAAGTTGGTGTGAAAGAGAGTACCTTTGTTCTTATACTAAGAGGTATGCTCTATTGGGCCAGACATGTAGAATGCAGAAAGAAATAATACATGAAATAGATGTACAATGCGAAATTAGAAGAAAAGTTTTGGGTTTGAATTGGAACACTCTTAAAGTTGGTGGGTATACGTAGGTCACACTATAAGTTTTGCGTAACTAAAAAAAACAACATGTTATAACCAAAATATTATGTTTATTGCTTTTCAAAATACTCTCCTTTATATTTTAAACATTTTTTCATGCGATCGAACCATTTTTTAAAACAGGAGGACCACAGATCTGAAGGCATGTTTTCTACGTGCTGATTGAACGCTATCACTGCCTCTTCGGAGTTGGTAAAAGTGAAACCTCTCATCAAATCTTTGATTTTGGGGAAAATACAGAAATCACAGGGTGCTAGGTCGGGGCTATGCGCAGGATGGGTAACGAGTTGTACTTTTTCGGAAGTTAAAAATGACTTTGTTTTGTTGGCCGTGTGTGAAGAAGCGTTGTCATGATGTAGGAGAACGCCGCTTTTTGGTCGTCTTTCGCGAACATTTACTAACACCCTGGGTAAACAAATGGTAGAATACCACTCGGCATTAACACTCTTTTGATCTTCAAGTGGAATTGTGCAGATGGGACCCGTAGCTGAGAAAAAAAAACGCGTTCATTTTTTTACCAACGTTTCTCGCCTGCCTCACTTTTGTTGGCCTGTTCTCATTTTCAAACACCCATTCACAAGATTGCTGTTTTTTTTCGGATTCAAAACAATAAATCCACGTTTCGTCTCCTGTGACAATGTCATAAACAGCATTAGAATGTCCGTGGTCCTACTTCAGTAGCATCTGTGAGCACCATTCCACGCGAGCCCGCTTCTGCTCCGCTGTCAGTTCATGAGGGATCCAACGACAACAAAGTTTCCGAACTTTCAATTCTTCGTGTAAAATTTTCTGAATTTGGCTCATACCAATCCCCAATAGTTCTCGAATTGTCTCATAGGTAATCCGCGGGT
Source organism: Pyralis farinalis (assembly GCA_947507595.1). Classification (NCBI taxonomy): domain Eukaryota; kingdom Metazoa; phylum Arthropoda; class Insecta; order Lepidoptera; family Pyralidae; genus Pyralis; species Pyralis farinalis. Next base: position 5,152,996 of record OX382282.1, on the reverse strand, counting down.
TTTCTTTAATTAGCCGCTTAACAGTAGCCACATTATTTACGTTGACGGCAGTTGAAGGCCGCCCTTCACGAAATTCGTCATGTAAAGAAACTCGACCTCTCTCAAATTCAGCAAACCATCGCCTCACGGTGCTCTAAGAAGGTGCTTCTCTCCCAAAAGCATTTTGAAGACGAGCAGCACAGTCTTGCGGAGAGAGAGAACTTTTAAAATCATAAAAAATCATCGCTCTAAAATCTTTTCGACTCAATTCCATTTTCGTTGCGTACGTAGAACTTTGATGTGTGATAAAAAACAATTGACAAATGATTTCCCGCCAATTGTTTTTTTTTATTACTAAGTAGGTTGCAACGTTTCAAAAAATATAACATTCGAAATTCAAATAGTTCCGATTAGCTAGAAGTGCAAAACTTTTAGTGTGCCCCTAGTAACACTGCATTAATCCGGAAAAATGTTATCGGTATGGCACCCGTGCTTTACAACCAATTACCAGATTATTTAAAAGAACTGCCTTTGACATTATTTTAAAAAAAGTTATTTGAATTATTAGTTGACAAATGTTACTACAGTATTACAGAATTCTTAGATGACAACCTATGAGATTTTTTAAATGTTATACTTTAAAGTTAATGGTAGTTCATGGGTTATTTTAAATTGTATATGATATTGTAAATAGAATGTTTATTATTTTGTAATTTTGCATGCTGTGTATTAAGCAAAATGTATATGGGACCTCTAATAATTATCAACATAATTGTCAATACCTACATTTTACGCAAATAAATATATTGATTGATTGAGGATGTAGGAGCCGAGGACGACCAAAACTCACCACGATCAAATTGGTTGTGATTTGTCAGAAGGATGAAAGTATGTTAACAGCTCCAGGAATTAGCGGACGTGCAAAAGAACTTTGAATATTAAATGAGTGACTAAAAACTGGCGTAAAGAGTGTATATGTATATCTTCACGCCAGGTCTCTTGTGAGGTAAGCAGAGAGCGCTGAGCGCCTTAAGACGCGACCTCATAAAACTCACTCGCTTCTTTAACATTCATAGCTCTATTCATGCACGCACGGGCTTCTGACATGACCTTCAGGTAAAACACGACCAATTTGGCTATGTATGCGAGTCTTGATCATGGTGTAAAGATATAAGAAGAAGAAGAAAGAAGAAAAATATTGCACCGCTCGCCGACATCGCAGAGTTCACCGTCACACACTGAAACCGCAATGGTCGCGTACTGTGCGGTCGCAGAGAAGTTTTCTTCCGAGAACTCTCAAGTTGTGCGATGAACTCCCAGCCGAGGTTTTCCCAAGGGACTACAGAATGAGGTTCTTCAAGCAAGGAGTGAATAGGTTTTTACAGGGCCGGCAATGTAGTGTTGCGAATATCCATAGACTACGATAGCTTGAAAAAAATGTACGGTCTAGTTAAAACAATGTTCATTGATCAAAAACGTTATATAATTGCCCACCCAATTATGTAAACTAGACCATCGACAAATATCATTACATTGAGCATAATCAGTCACCTATCATCTTCAGTCAGATAATTTATAACATTCAAACTAAGTTGTTAGTAGTTCTCCGCTTAGTTTCGGCTAATTTCTGACAGTTTCAATCGTACGGTAACAGTTGGTAGAACTCGGTCTGTGTTTCCCAATCCAGTGGTTCGTATTAGTTAGAACAATAGATCAACTACTTCAAATCCATATTCATGTTAATGTAACCTTGCTTGTTTCCGCGGTTTGTACGCGATGTTTCGCCAAGACGCTTTGAATAACCGACTACAAAAAAATATCAGGGTATTGTCTTAGGTTTTCGCGATTGTTACACATTGAATTAAACATTATGTTGATACTGTTGATTGTAGGCGCTTGGTGGAATTTTGAAGACATCGCGTTAATGTTAATACTTGCACTTTTACAGATTCCACTTCACAATTTTATTTAAATAAAATTGTGAAGTGGAATCTGTACAAGTGCAAGTATTAACATTAACGCGTTGAATTAAACAATTTTTAAAGAAAGTATCGCGTGTTTTATTTATTTTGTTGAACCTGACATTTCGAATGGAAGGAAGAAGTCGTCCTGCGACCACGGATGCTGCAAAGCATTCGAAACGTCATGTTCAACAAAATAAATAAAACACGCGATACTTCCGTTAAAAATTGTTTAATTCAAATATCAGGGTAGAGGAAAGTGTATGGTCTTCTTTTTACACTCAAGGTGGGAAAACAAGCATACTCGCTTTGCCGACCCTATAGAAATCAGAAAATATTCACGCCTTTCTTGAAGAACCACATGCTGTAGGGAAAACCTCGGCTGGGAGTTCATTCCACAATTGGAGAGCGTGTGAGGGTGAACTCCCCATCGTCGGCGAGCGGTGCGGTTGTAAAAAGAAGCTGTCGGCGTCACATCAAATAATTCTTCAGACAACTACCCGGGACGCAACATCTCGTCTTAAACTTAAATAAATAAATAAACAAGATTTCCATTTGCTCCACTAGGCAAGCCTGTATCGGAACACCCTTTATACCAGTTTACACTTTTATAAACATAAATGTTCGCCTCAACACTTACCCAAATTTATGCATAAAATAATATACTAATATTAACAATGAAATGAAAATTAGGAAATAATTTTCAGCATATCCTCTGTGCTCTCGTATGATTGTGAGTTTAACCATGTGCGTATGATATATTTTGCTTCATTCATATTTTTATCTTTAATGTTACATGTCTTTATAACTACACCATACACCTTTGATATAACAAAATCTCCAAAACGTTGAACAAAACTGGTTTTGTTGACAGGTTTAGGTATTTATACACTCGGCGGTTAGCGATATTACCTAGGGCTCTATACCGTCTGTAAGCTTAGAATCGCCGCGGATTCTCACAGCTTGTCTCTGAACCAAATCACAAGATCCTAGCTGGTATTCAGGTGCGCCCGCCCAAACGTGACTACAGTACTCTATGTGCGGTAAAAAAAACAAGTGTGCTTTAGACCACACGACTGAAGTAATGCTTCTTTAGCTCCATAATGTGATACAGACAATAGGCCTGCACTGCGTCTTACATATACGAAACTAAACTCGCTATGATAGGAAGAGAGAAAGAAAATGTGTGCTCGCACCTCTCTCTCTTGCCCCTACAGTAATATACGAAACGTAACTCTCTCTATTTCTATCTTCACTAACTTATATCTCCCTCTCAACATCCGTTCGCCTCGCCCAAACACACTTTAAGTAATGCTCTCGTCACGCATTCACCAGCTTGCTCCCCAAGTCAAGCGTGCGTAAAGAAGTTCTACTTCAAAAAAATCGTTTTTTGGAGGGCCCTGGGTTCCTATTTGTTAGTCCTATGTAAATTTGAAAGTCACGACTTAACAGCATGCGACTGAGAGTGCCATGCTCGGAGACTGAGACGGCGACTGAGAGACATATCCAAGAATGTGTACAATCATAGCAGAACTAGAGCTATTATCTGTAAGAATCAGTAAACTGAAGTGGCAGCGGCCAGAGCACGTAAATCGAAGAATCAATGATCGTTGGGATGGAAATAATTCTCAAATGGCGACCACGAATCGGACGGCTTTGTCGAGCTCCTTTGATGTACCCTACCTTTCCAAAAAGTATTCAGCCTAGAGAAGCAGGCATGTTTATGCATACATCCCTTTTGACGAGCTAGGTAAACAATGGCGACGTTACAAAACGCTACTTTAACATCAACGCTCGTGGGCTCGATTCTCAAACAGGATAAACGTTTGTGTGCATGAACATTTATGTTTGTCTTGGGCCAGGTGTTTTTAAGAGAGATTTATACAACGCCGGGAGGTTTACAAGCATACGGCCCACCTGATGTAAAGTGGGTACCTATTAACGCTTGTAATATATTAAGTATCAATCGCGCAATGCCTCCACTGCTCCTTACACAACAACTCCTTGGGAGATTATTGGTGACCTCACTCACACGCAGGAACACAACAACCCTCTAGGGAGGTGTTATTTGGCTGCGGTTTTCTTGTGAGGTGGAGGTACTTCCCCAGATGGGCTGCTTTGATGCGCCCTACCTCTCTTTAAAGATAAAGAACATTTAGAGATAAAGAACATCAAAGCAGCCTGTCTGGGTATGTACGACCACCTCACAGAAAACCGCAGCCAAATAACAACTGTCTCTATTCCTGCAAGTGTGTGAGGAGTAGCTTTGTTAGAAGGTACCCGCTTTTCATCAGGTGGGCCGTATGCTTGTATGCCTCCCGACGTAGTATATATATATATAAAGTTATTTCCTAAATATAATTGTCTCTTGTTGCAGTGTGTCTCCCATTCTTCACCCACGGCATTGCTACCACGATCCTCTCCGTGAATACTCTTGGCGATGACTTGTGGAATGAAACTGGATTCATAGTGGGGGCGGCGGTCTCAGGTCCAATATTCTGTTACCTTATTGACAAATGCGGGAGGAAGGTCGGAATATTTATCATCAGTTTAGTTCAAGGTGTTAGTATTGCCTTTATTATATTACCACCACATCAACCCTCGCTCATCCCACTGCAGGTATACGGGTCTCCCTTCAAGTGAAGTGGTTTAGAGCATACTCCACCACGCTGCTCAATTGCGGATTGAGGCAATGTTTTAAAGCCGCCCGAGGGCCACTGACTTAGCTTAACGACTGTCATCTATCGACAACAGCCGGGACCGACGGCTTAACGTGCCCTCCGAAACTCGAGATAGATAAACCCATCCATAGGCAGGCTGCGGTCGACATTGCTTAACCTGTGTGTTCGATTCGAATGACACGCGCAATGAAACCATCGAGTTTTTATATATCTCTCTATTATATTATAGAATTGATGAATATGTAACTGACAAAGATGTATGGAAATAATTCAGCACAGTCAACCTTTCCTTAATAATCTTTATTTCTACCATTTGATATCATTATTCTACCAATGTGCAGATGTAAATTTATTGTAATATCTAATTGACAATTTTAAAAGAGACCTATATTGGCAAATTTCTTTCGGCATTTCTTCATCGCCAATGGTCATATCCGAAATGCTAGCAGATTAAACCAGTTGAGAATGCGCAAGCTTGCATTGTCGGAGGAACACCTGGCTCGTCAATTATATAACAATTCATTTTTTTTTAAATAGTTAATAGATTCAGGCGTTACTTTGCGAAAGTCAAATTCACAGGCAATTCGATCCAAGTAAAGTAGTTTGATCCAAAGTAGTTTGGATCGAATTGCCTTTTTTTTTTTAATTTGTCGTCCATTTTGACCATGTTCCTTAAGAGATAGGAACGGTGCTCCTAAACATTCCTATTCTGTTTTTTTATGCTGAATCCGAATCCGAAGTCAAAATTGGATTATTCGAAAAAAAAGCGACAGACAAACACACAGTAAAACGCACAGATAAACATAATATAGATTTCATATAGAAACGGTGTTCCTGAAAAGAAAAATAGTAACGTATGATAATCGAGCAGTGACAACCATGTGAATAAGGTAACGGTCTACTGAGCAATAGCCCGGTTTGAATCCTGGCATGTACCACTAATTTCGTATTTTCGGATGTATGTACATATTTGTAACTAGCTGCTGCCCGCGGCTCCGCCCGCCTGGAGTCAAATAACATAGCCTATGTGTTAATCCAGATCATAATCTATCTACGTGCCAAATTTCATTCAAATCCGTTCAGCCGTTTAAGCGTGAAAGAGCAACAAACATCCATACATACAAACTTTCGCATTTATAATATTAGTAGGATTATCACTTGGCCGGCGGTGATGGAAAACATCGTGAGGAAACCCGCACATCCAACAAATTATATTTCGATAAACGTGTGACCTAACCTAAGAACGGTCTGGTTTCCCCTCTGGGTTGTTGAGGTCGGACGACAGTCGCTCCATGTAACAATCAGTATCTTCGGCAAATCTTTAGGCTTAGGTATCTTTAGGCTGTGAGAATTGTCGACAATCCTAAGCTTACACACGGTATTGAACCCTTAAGTTTAAGGAGAGACTTTGCCTCCCTTTGTGTGTTCTACCGATTGTACAACGGGTTGTGTTCTGAAGAGTTGTTCGAAATGATGCCGACGGCTACTTTTTATAACCGCACCGCTCGCCGACGGCGGGGAGTTCACCCTCACACGCTTGAACCGCTATGGTCGCGTACGGTGCGGTTCCAGAGAAGTTTTCTTCCGAGAACACTCAAGCTGTGGAATGAGCTCCCAGCCGAGGTTTTTCCAAGGAACTACAGCATGGAGTTCTTCAAGAAATGCGTGAAGAGGTTTTTAGAGGGTCGGCAACGCATGAGTGACGCCCCTGGTGTTGCAAATGTCCATAGGCTACGGTGACTGTTTAACATCAGGCAAGCCGTATGCTTGTTTGCCACCTTAGTGGTATAAAAAAAAATCCTAATGTATTGGGAACCGGTATAATGCTAGGAAGAAGAAGTGACATAAGAAAATTGATAGATACAAGATTATATTTCAAAAATGAATTTTTATCTTTCATCTTATCTTTATATAAATAAATATTGTCGGACAAATTACACAGCGCCACCTAGCCCCAAAGTAAGCGAAGCTTGTGTTATGGGTACTAGACAACTGATAAACATACGTAAATACATTTTTTTTTGTAAATACATACTTATTATACATAGAAAATACCCAAACCAATACAAACAGACATGTTCATGCACACAAATGTTTGTACTGTGTGGGAATCGAACCCACGAGCGTAGGTGTCAAAGTAGCGTAACAGCGCGTTTCACCACTGCGCCACCGAGCACGTCAATATAATATATATATGTAATAATATGTAATAATAATAAATAAAATATAATACATTACATCATTCTTTTCGAAGGGGCCTCTACGCGTTGGATTCATATCCCCGTGCACGCCTATCAAATGACCGGGAAAAGCCCGTGAAATAAGAAAAATAAAATATGTAAGATAAAAATTGATATGATATCAGGGGTGAGAGAGTCACGATCTTAGTTTTTATACATGACAGATTCAGGAATACGAGAACATGGATAGTAGAACTAGAGTTACTGACCTGGTGGTGGGCAGCCCCCATAGCTCGAAGAAACGATAGTAGACCTACCTCTTGACAACTCCTTGAGTTTATTGAGAGATTTTGCCTCTCATTCTGTGTTCTACTGATTGTACAATGGGTTGTATTCCGACGAAATTTTACGATATATATATTGTTTTTATGCAACGTTGGGAGGCATACAAGCATACGGGCCACCTGATGTAAAGTGGTTACCGTAGCCAACAAACGCTTGCAACATTTAAGTAACACTCACGCGATGCCACCTCTGCTGCTAACACAGCAACTCCTTGGGAGCTTACTGGTGACCTCACTCACACGCATAGACACAACGACCATCTAAGGAGTTGTTATTTGGCTGCGGTTTTCTGTGAGGTGGAGGCACTTCTCCAGACGGGCTGTTTTGATGCGCCCTACCTCTCTTATGATGATGATGACTTACCTGTGATATAAAAAAAAAACCTATGTAATGTTCCAGGCTACTTGTATTCCTTTATTCTTGGACCTGAGTATCACAAGCATGCTTGCGGTATATATACTCACTGGTGTATCATCAGGCGGGCTGTTCACCGCACTACCTATATACATACGAGAAATCAGCCCGATGACAATCAGAGGAGTGGCGTTGGCGCTGATGATGGCGATGACCTCAGCAGGATACCTGATGAAGCTGGCGATGAACGTCGACGAAATGATGCTGACTATGGTAGCATTTGTGATGATGCAGATACTGATCTTGACTATTATAGTTGAATCACCAATTTTTCTGATGATGACTGGAAAATGTGAGGTGAGCTGTCTCAAACGAGACTCTTTTGACACATTCTATGGTACAGTAAAAATACAGGTTGTCTAGGGCCTACAGTATGGGTTTCTTCAAGAAAGGTGTGAAGAGGTTCTTACAGGGTCGGCAACACAAGAGTAACACCCCTGGTGATGCAAATGTCCGTAGGCCACGGTAACTGCTTACCATCAGGCAGACCGTATGCTTGTTTGCCACCTTAGTGGTATAAAAAAATGACAAAAACACCAGTCATATTTCAGGGTGTTATCCAGAACCATATTCATGTTTACTAGAATCCAGGAGCAGTCATTTTGTAGACTGGTTTTTTATACATTTAGCTATCTATCTATCTATCTATACCTTCACGCCAAATCCCTTGCGGGGTAGGCAGAGATAACCGAGCTCGATCCTTACAGATCTCACTCGCTTCTTTAACATTTATTGCTCTTGTCATGCACGCTCGCCGGTTTCTAGGGCCTCTAACATCACCTTCTGATAGAACACGACCAATTTGGTCATGGTAGGTAAGTCTTGGCCTTCCTCGGCTCCTACATCCTTCCACTTTTGTATTGTATATCTGCTTCGTCATTCTTTGATCCTGCATTTAGCTATTATTACAATTAAATTGCACTTGGAGTACCATTGATGATGTAGTGTTAGAGCAAGTGGATGAGATTGTATATCTTGGAAGCGCTTTTAGCAGCAATGGAAGGTACACCGCTGATGTGGAGAGACGAGTGAGTGCAGGGAATAGCGTGAATGGAGCGTTAGGTAGACTTCTAGGTAGCCGAAATCTAAGCCAGAAGGCACAGCTCGCTGCAATCGGTGCTAATCGAAACGTTAACTTATGGAAGTGAGAGCTGGGTATAACAGAGACAGCATGAAAGTAGAATAAATGCGGTCGAGTTGAGAGCATTGCGCAAATTTTGTGGCGTAACGCTTGCTGACCGCGCTCGCAATGATTACGGAATACAGAGAGTTGGAAACAGACCCTCTAAAACGTCTTCAATCATTTCTCGAAGAATTCTAGCAATTCATATTCCTTCAAAATCCTTTGTTACTTTATTTAGAGATTCGTTTTGGCTCTAAAAAGAGTCACTGGCTCCACACCCGATGTAAACCCCGGTTACCGTTTACCGTAGACTATGAGCGCTAGCAATACATTAAGTATCACTTGCGCGATGCCACCTCTGCTGCCAACACGGCAACTCCTTAGGAGTTTACTCACTCGCAGGAAAACAGCAATCCACCGGGGAGTTGTTTATTGGCTGCAATATTCTGTGTGGTGGAGGTACTTCCCTAGACGAGCTGCTAATATCGACAACATCTGAATGTAATAAGTATCTTTGTTTATTATACAATGTCGGGAGGTATACAAGCATACGGCCCACCTGATGTAATGTGGTTACTATAGCTTGTGAACGCTGTTATACTGTTAACTCAGCAAATCCTTAGTTTACTTCAGTCGCAGGTACACAATAAAAATCCAGAGAGTTGTTATTTGACTGCGGTTTTCTGTGCAGTAGATTTACTTTTCCAGACGAACTGCTTTGATAAGCCCTATCTCCTAAAACTTGGTCTGGGACCAAGACACACCGACATGTTCATGCACACAAATGTTTGCCCTGCGTGGGAATCGAACCCACGGGCGTTGGTATCAAATTAGCGTTACTTACCACTGCGTTAAAAACATCTAATTACTGTAACGACCACATTATATACAATAAGGGTTTTATAGCCCAGTATTGAAAAGGTAGATACTCGTAGATAAAGTTCTAACAAGTTCCAGTCTAGATTTTAGACACGTTTCTAATTCCTAGTTTTCTCTCTATTTGAAATTTCCTAGGATCTATTAGAACGGCGCAGATAGTCTGTACTTGAGGAAATATATAAAAATAGATTTAAGTTGCATTTGAAGAAATAAGTACTCTATATCTATAACTTCTCGCCAAATTCGTATGTAGTATGTAGGCAGAGAGAATCGAGCACCACATGACTCGGATCTAATACACCTCACCCGCTTCTTTAACATTCACAGACAAGCTAGGTAGCGCAGTGGTTAGTAACGCTACTTTGACACCAACGCTCGTAGATTCGATTCCCACACATTACAAACATTTGTGTACATGAATATATCTATTTGTCTTGACCTGGGTGTTTTCTATGAGTCATAAATATGTATTTAGGTATGTTTACCAGTTGACTATTACCCATAACACAAGGTTCGCTTACTTTGAGACTAGATGGCGCTGTAATTTATCCGACAATGTTTATCACTATTCATTATAGCTCTTCTCATGATTTACAAAGATGATTTACAAATTTTACAAAGAGTATTTTTGGTGTGCCTTTTGAAGACATTGGATCAGAATAGTACAGAATTGTTTCGACCGATTTATTATAGAATCGAATAAGAAATAGTATGATTCGAGAACTATGTGGAATGAAAGATGATGTAGTGACAAAAATTGAAAAGGGTATGCTGAGATTGTTTGGTCATTTAGAAAGAATGAATGACAAAAGAGTTATGAAATAAATATATCGGGCATGAGTGGAAAAAACACCCAAAATCGAAGATCATGCATGAAAAGGTTGATGAGTGTGGAAGAAGTGAGAAGGATATGTTTGGATCAGTGCACCTGGTGTTCCATAGTCTCTACCCACCTCAATGGGAGACAGGCGTGGTGTCTCCATCTTCTTCGCGTCACCCCGTTTCCGAATCCGTTAGGATTGGCGGGGTCCGCTACCTAACCTTAAGGATTTTTTTTATTTTTATTGTCGGACAAATTACACAGCGCCATCTAGCCCCAAAGTAAGCGAAGCTTGTGTTATGGGTACTAGAAAACTGATAAACATACGTAAATATTTTTTTTTTTGTAAATACATACTTATTATACATAGAAAATACCCAGACCAAGACAAACATACATGTTCATGCACACAAATGCTTGTACTGTGTGGGAATCGAACCCACGAGCGTCGGTGTCAAAGTAGCGTAACAGCGCGTTTCACCACTGCGCCACCGAGCTCGTCACCCGTTTGGCGAGGATACTGATTTTTCGTTTCATAGTCTTTGCCTACACCAATGGGAGGCAGGAGTGATGATATGTGTGTATGATGTTTACATGGAGAGACTGCTGTCAGACCTCTATAACCCATAGGAATGATCGAAATATAATTACTCGGACGTGTGGGTTTCCTCACGTTTTGCTTCACCGCAGAGCAATTGATAAATATGTACATAAATTCACACATATATAAACACAAATTTAGTGGTACATGCCGCCAGGATTCGAACTTGGGACCAGTTGGTCAATAGGCCAGTTCCTTATCCGCTGGGCCATCAAATACTACTACTGCTACTCTAATGAAAAAGATAAGATCAAAAAAGATAAAAAATCTTTATTTGCCATTGGGCCCTCGCGGTCACTTAGACACGTCTTACAGTTTTTGAAATATTTATTCTCTCATTATACTTTTTTCCTTTTTAGGGTTCCGTACCCAAAGGGTAAAACGGAACCCTATTACTGAGGCTCCGCTGTCCGTCCGTCCGTCTGTCACCAGGCTGTATCTCATGAACCGTGATAGTTAGACAGTTGAAATTTTCACAGATGATGTATTTCTGTTGCCGCTATAACAACAAATACTAAAAAATAGAATAAAATAAATATTTAAGGGGGCTCCCATACAACAAACGTGATTTTATTGCTCATTTTTGCTCGATATTGATAACGGCAACAGGTAGACGCTTGAAATATTCACAGAATATTTAGTTATATATTCACTTTAAGAATAAATAATTAAATTAAAATAAAATAAATATTTAAGGGGGGCTCCCATACAACAAACGTGTTTTTTTTTTTGCCGTTTTTATAGATAATGGTACGGAACCCTTCGTGTGCGAGTCCAACTCGCACTTGGCCGATTTTTTTTTAATTTACTAGCATTTCGGAAATGACCATTGACGAAGAAGAAATGCCGAAAGAAACTTGCCGAGTCAAAGTCAAAGTCAAAATCTTTTTATTCCGTAAAAATGGCTACATTTGTTTGGAATCGTCACAATTTTTTTCCCTACCGTGCAGTTCATGACTAGGTGAGCACTGATAAAAATACTGGCAAAAAACTCAGGCATCCCTCTTTTGGTATCCAAACAAATTTACATATTTTATTAATTGCATTATAATTGGATCGACTCACTCCCAGGCATTTTTATCATTAATATAGTCAGATACTTTATAACATGCCCTGCTACACAATTTGGCTTTAATAGTAGTTTTAAATTTGTTTATTGACAATTCTCTTATATTGCTGGGAAGTTTGTTATAGAACCGTATACATTGCCCCATAAAAGAATTACTTATTTATGCTTATATCTAGTATTTATGCTATGAGTATCACTCTTTTTACAAAATGAGTCTATGTTTTTATGGACATACAAAAGATTTTCATAGATATATTGCGATGCGACTGTTAAAATATTTATTTCTTTGAATTTTTCTCTAAGGCTCTCCCGGGGACCAAGTTTGTAGATAGCTCTTATGGCTCTCTTTTGCAATAAAAAGATGGTGTTAATGTCCGCGGAGTTACCCCAAAGAAGAATTCCATATGACATAATATGAAAGTAGCTGAAATAAACTATTCTAGCCGTATCAATATCAGTGAGCCGTCTAATAGTTTTCACTGCATAGGCTGCAGAACTTAGTTTTCCTGATAATTTTTCAATTTGTGGGCCCCATTGTAGTCTGGTCCGATATATGTCTCTTTTGAAATTGACAATTAGATATTACAATTTTTTTTTTACATAAGCATATTGGTACAATAATGATATCAAATGATAAAATTAAAGATTATTAAGGGCAGGTAGTCTGTGCTGGATTATTTCCAGACACCTTTGTCAGTTACATATTCATCAATTCTATAATAAGCCCTTCTACAAAAAGTATTTTTAATGGTATGTATAACATTGATATGTATGTATGTTAAATACAATGGCAATAAAAAGTTTACCCATCCTAGCGAGCCGGCCGGAAGTACCGGCATTGCGAATGTATTTCAGAAATGCTACTAAAACTTTAAATTTTCAGGCGGCCGCAGCTGCTGTAGCGAAACTAAAGGCCTTGCCAAACGAGAGCCCAGGCGTGCTGCAGGAAATAAACAATTTGAAGAGAGAGAGCGAACGGGCCTTGGCTAATGGCAGGATCACATTAGTCAAAATTTGTGAGTATATCAAATTAAACCCCATATAATTTCACTCAGTATAGAATTAATTATTTATTTGTTTTATCAGAAGGCGACGTCAGGAGCCTTAGAAACGGGCGAGCGTGTATAAGAAAAGCAATGAATGTTAAAGAAGCGAGTGAGGTTTGTATGGATCGTGCCGTGTGGCGCTCGATTCTCTCTGCCTACCCCGGAAGGTATTTGGCTTGAAGTTATACTCGTAGATAGATAGAACTTTGCTATTTATTAGTTTTAGCACCGACGTGCCAGGTTGTCGTAGTGGTTAGCAATGCTATTTTAAAATCAAGACTCGTAGGTTCGAATCCCACACAGGATAAACATGTGTGTGCATGAGTGTGTCAGTTTGATTTCGTTTGGGTGTTTTGTAGAGAGGCAGGGCGCCTCAAAGCAGTCCGTCTGGGGAAATACCTCCACCCCACAGAAAACCACAACCAAATAACAACTCCCTAGAGGGATCTTGTGTTCCTGCGTGTGTGTGTGGTCACCAGCAAGATTCTAAGGAGTTGCTGTGTTAGCAGCAGAGAGCATCGCGCGAGTTATACTTAATGTATTGCAAGTGTTCGCAAGCTACGGTAACCGCTTTAAATCAGGTGCGTCTTATGCTTATGTAGGTACCTTCCGACGTTGTATATTTTTTTTTCAGTTAAAAACCGGATCTGGCTGGACATCACCAAAATTGGTATAGTTCTATATACAGTGAACATCTTATGCGGCAGTATAATTTTCTTGGACCAGGAGAAAACTCTTCTGCAATTGAAGTTACCCAACGACCCGGACAGTATGATGGTCATGATAAGCTGGTGCGTGGGTAGTATCTTCTGTTTGCTGATAATCAAATTTGCAGAGAGAAAGGTATGTTGTTTATTCGAGCTTCTTCTTTTCTTGATGTTTATACATCGTCGGGAGACATGCATACGGCCCACCTGATGTAAAGTGGTTACCGTAGCCTATGAACGCTAAGTATCACTAGCGCGATGCTGTCACTGCTGCTAATACAGCAACTCCTTGGGAGCTTCCTGGTGACCACGCATCACACGCAGGAACACAACAACCCTCTAGGGAGTTGTTATTCGGCTGCAGTTTTTTGTGCAGTGGAGGTACTTCTCCAAACGGGCTGCTTTACTGCGCCCTGCCTCTCTTAATTTCACCCAGACCAAGACAAGTAGACAGACGGTTACTAACGACTCCGCCACTCGTGGGTTCAATTCCCAATCGATATCTATTTGTCTTTTTTCTTGCCAGAGTGTTTTCAAGAAAGGTAAGGCGCATCAAAGCAGCCCGTCTAGTGAAGTACGAGTATCTCTACCTCACAGAAAACTGCAACTAAATAACAACTCCCTGGAGGGTTGTTGTGCTCTTGCGACTGAGTGAGGTTACCAAAAAGCTCCTAATGAGCGGGTGTGGCGGAAGCAATGTCTCTGTATTGCAAGGGTTTATAGCCTACGGTAGCACACCAGGTAAGCCGCTTGTATGCCTCCCTTATATATATATTCTACGTCAGTAGACATACAAGCATACGGCCCACCTGATGTAAAGCGGTTACCGTAGCCTATTAACGCTTGCGATATATTAAGTACCACTCTCGCGATGCCTCCTCTGCTGCTTACACGGCAACTCCTTGGGAGCTTACTGGTGACCTCACTCACACGCAGGAACAATACAACCCTCTATGGAGTTGTTATTTGACTGCGGTTTTCTGTGAGGTGGAGGTACATTGCTTTGATGCGCCCTACCTCTCTTAAAAAATTCCAGACCAAGACAAACAGACATGTTCATGCACACAAATGTTTGCGTTGTGTGGGAATCGAACCCACGAGCGTGGTGTCAAAAGTCGCATCATTCACGACTGGGCCATCGAGCTCGTCCTATATATACATGTGTCTTCTGAGTAGTATTCTTTTTAAATACATGGTGTCTTCTGAGTATGTATTCTTATTAATCTTTTTACTTCAATATAAAATTAATCTGTTTTTATCAATATTCTTTTGTACAATTCGCACTGTTGAAGTCTCATTACCTGTTCAGCAATAAACCCTATTTTTTTTCAGTATCTCATAACCTTCGGCTACGCAACCATGGCTGTGGCGATGGGAATACTAGGTGTGTATACCCAGGCGGAACTAACTGTCCAGAATCTGAGGTGGTTGCCAGTGGTGATGCTGCCTATAGTTGTATTTGGATACGGAGTGACCTGGGGATTGCCGACTGTTATCATGGTAGAGATGTACAGCTTTGAGGTATGTATTTTGGACACTTGAAAATGCGTAGTCAGATGGACATTAGTAGAATATTCTTGATATGGCCGCGTACTATGCGGTTCAAATGAAACTTCTTTAGAGAACGCTTAAGCTTAAGTTTTTTAACAGAGGTAGGGTGCATCAAAGCAGCACGTCTGGAGAAGTACCTCCACCTCACAGAAAACCGCAGCCAAATAACAACTCCCTAGAGGGTTGTTGTGTTCCTGCGTGTTAATGAGATCACCGGTAAGCTCCCAAGGAGTTGCTGTATAAGCAGCAGAGGAGGCATCGCGCGAGTGATACTTAATATATCGCAAAAGTTAATAGGCAACGGTTCCCGCTTTATATCAGGTGGGGCGTATGCATACTCCCGACGTATGCTCCCGCCGGAGTATAAAGAAAAATTGTTGAGTTAATTGCAATATAAGGTTCTTTAAAAAGTCATGAATATGTTTATTAGGTTACCAGTATATAAGTCACATCCCTGATATTTTTTCTTTACGCTATTGACTAATTCAACGAGCTTTGCTACCAAGTTATGGAGCAACCTTGATGCAACGCAACTATTTTTTTTTTTATAATTATTGTCGGACAAATTACACAGCGCCATCTAGCCCCAAAGTAAGCGAAGCTTGTGTTATGGGTACTAGACAACTGATAAACATACGTAAATACATTTTTTTTTTGTAAATACATACTTATTATTCATAGAAAATACCCAGACCAAGACAAACGGGCATGTTCATGTACACAAATGTTTGTAATGTGTGGGAATCGAACCCACGAGCGTTGGTGTCAAAGTAGCGTAACAGCGCGTTCCACCACTGCGCCACCGAGCTCGTTTATTTCTAAACTCCAACCTACACGATGATATACAGAGATCTAGTCCGCAGTCTTGGTAGGTGTATACGTGTGACATCCCCGCAACCGCGATTCTGATAAACAGCGCACGTTTGTTTTTTTATACCACTAAGGTGGCAATCAAGCATACAGCCTGCCTGATGGTAAACAGTCACCGTAGCCTATGGACATTTGCAACACCAGCGGTGTCACTCATGCGTTGCCGACCCTCTTAAAAACCTCTTCACGCATTTCTTGAAGAATTCCATGCTGTAGTCCCTTGGACAAACCTCGGCTGGGAGCTTATTCCACAGCTTGAGAGTTCTCGGAAGAAAAATTCTCACGTACACCAGGTTTTGACATACAATCCCAATAATTGTATAAACTTGAATGATACTACTTGTTCAGCTTCGGACAAAATGGCCGGGTAGCAGACAGTAGACCACTCGAATAAGGTTAATACTAATCATGTTGGACACATGTAAGGATTACGGTTGATGATGAAGTGTCGGAACAAGTGGATGAGATTGTATATCTTGGATGGGCTTTCAGCAGTGATGGAAGGTACACCGCAGATGTGGAAAGACGAGTGAGTGCTGGGAATAGTGTGAATGGAGCGTTGGGAAAACTTCTTGGCAGTAAAAACCTGAGCTAGAAGGCACAACTCCCAACGCTAACTTATGGAAGCGATATCTGGGTATAGCAGAAAGAGCATGAAAGTAGAATAAACTCGGTCGAAATGCGAGTGCTGCGCAAAATTTATAGCGTAAGGCTTGTAAACCGTATTCGTAATGATAATGTTAGAAACAGAGTTGGTCTGAAAGAGAGGTCGTTAAAATAAGAAGAGGCATTCTCCGTTGGTTCGGACATATAGAAAGAATGCAGGATGAAAGAATTACGAAGCAGATACACAATGCAAAAATAAAAGAAGCCGAGAAAGACTAACCATGACCAAATTAGTCGTGTTCTATCAGAAGGTGATGTCAGGAGCCCTAGAAACCGGCGAGCGTGCAAGAGCAACGAATGTTAAAGAAGCGAGTAAGGTATATACCGAGGCGTTCGGTTATTTCTGCCTACCCCGTAAGGAATCTGGCGTGAAGATATAGATAGATAGATAGATTCATGAAAAAGCCACTTTAAAAGAAGCTCTGCTTCAATGCTTTAATGGTCATATTTCAAAAGGCAATTTTTAATAAAAAAATATGCAATTTGCTCTAACCTGCTTTGTGTGCTTCTGCCACCAATTAGTTCATACGAACTAGCGTCAGCCGGCACCCACCCACTACCGTTAGTTGATGCAACATGCCGTCGCTGCCATGGTTGCTCCGGTAGTCTCTGCCTGGACTGCTGCGGTCGTCCTCGCGATTGCCCGCCATCTGGAACAGAAACCGCATGCACCCGCCACCGTTGCTGCCATGACTGCCCTGGTCGTCGCTGCGACACGTGTTTCTCTTCACGAGGCATCCTCAGGCGCTGCAGATGTTAGTTATTAGAATAACATACTACAAGTGACAAATCCGTCGTAGTGCCGTCCCTTATAATTGAATTGAGGGCGCGGGTGAATGGTGTGAATGAATAGCTGAGCTATTAAATATCTTTTCACTCACCTCCTCAATTGAGGGCGGGCTTGACCAACGCTAGTTCGCACGAACTAATTGGTGGCAGAAGCACACAAATCCGCTTAGATCAAATTGCATGTAAAGGATGGATGGATGGAAGGAGGAATGCCTAAAAAATGCCTGAAATAAACAAAAATAAACTATACTCTGAATTGTAGTTCTAATTGAACCAAACCCATTACAATTACAGTAATTATAAAAAATCGGCCAAGTGCGAGTCGGACTCGCGCACGAAGGGTTCCGTACCATTATATATAAAAACGGCAAAAAAAACACGTTTGTTGTATGGGAGCCCCCCTTAAATATTTGTTTTATTTTAATTTAATTATTTATTCTTAAAGTAAATATATAACTAAATATTCTGTGAATATTTCAAGCGTCTACCTGTTGCCGTTATCAATATCCAGCAAAAATGAGCAAAAAAAATCACGTTTGTTGTATGGGAGCCCCCTTAAATATTTATTAGGGTTCCGTACCCAAGGGTAAAACGGAACCCTATTACTGAGGCTCCGCTGTCCGTCCGTCCGTCCGTCCGTCCGTCCGTCTGTCACCAGGCTGTATCTCATGAACCGTGATAGTTAAACAGTTGAAATTTTCACAGATGATGTATTTCTGTTGCCGCTATAACAACAAATACTAAAAAATAGAATAAAATAAATATTTAAGGGGGCTCCCATACAACAAACGTGATTTTTTTTGCCTTTTTAGGGTTCCGTACCCAAAGGGTAAAACGGAACCCTATTACTGAGGCTCCGCTGTCCGTCCGTCCGTCCGTCCGTCCGTCCGTCCGTCCGTCCGTCCGTCCGTCCGTCCGTCTGTCACCAGGCTGTATCTCATGAACCGTGATAGTTAGACAATTGAAATTTTCACAGATGATGTATTTCTGTTGCCGCTATAACAACAAATACTAAAAAATAGAATAAAATAAATATTTAAGGGGGCTCCCATACAACAAACGTGATTTTTTCGCCGTTTTTATAGATAATGGTACGGAACCCTTCGTGCGCGAGTCCGACTCGCACTTGGCCGATTTTTTATAGATAATGGTACGGAACCCTTCGTGCGCGAGTCACACTCGCACTTGGCCGATTTTTTTATTCTATTTTTTAGTACTTGTTGTTATAGCGGCAACAGAAACACATCATCTGTGAAAATTTCAACTGTCTAACTATCACCG
Organism: Pyralis farinalis; assembly: GCA_947507595.1. Lineage (NCBI taxonomy): Eukaryota > Metazoa > Arthropoda > Insecta > Lepidoptera > Pyralidae > Pyralis > Pyralis farinalis. Next base: position 5,134,034 of record OX382282.1, on the reverse strand, counting down.
TTCATGAGATACAGCCTGGTGACAGACGGACGGACGGACGGACGGATGGACAGCGGAGCCTCAGTAATAGGGTTCAGTTTTACCCTTTGGGTACGGAACCCTAAAAACGACAGATTGAACGATTGTCAACTGTTCGGCGCCGTGCCTAATACGTCTATTATAGAGAACGTTCCATCAAAAGACAATCGAGCCGGAGCATTGTATGAGAACGGTTACAGATTTAGATTGACATCGTTACTAGGGTGGGTCTCTGAGGGTGGGGGTCTCGGCTCGCGAGTGGGGTAGGAGTGGCCATACTGTATGTACGTAGTAAATACTAGTACTATTATTTCTACTGTGGTCTAGCTTAGGGAATATTCAGCTATAAATAAAAATAAAAGTGTGCGTCTCGGAACGCCCGACAGAAGTATTTAATATTGAAATTGTTTAACTTGAGAAAAGCTTAGGTTATTACTTAATATGATAATGATAATGTAAGGAAAGATTATTTATTAATAAAATCTTTTATTGATTATAAAATATATTTTATTTTTAGTTACAATTGAGCCTGCTTACCGCTGCCGTATGCATGAGAGAAAGGGAAGCCAGACAGACTGACCGTAACGCGTTACGTAACGAAGCGGTTTACCCTCCCATTAGAAGTTATCACTTCAATAATTTCATTGCTTTATTTATCATGTGTGAAACATGAAACTGTGCAGAAGGATAAATGTTGCACAGTTCGGCGTATAATTTATTTCTGTTCATCTCACTAACATAATATGTATAATATTTTCTTAGTATATGAATAACTGCATCTGTAAAGAAAAAAAAAACCTTCGAAGAACAAACAGGAAACTCGAACAATGCCTGTTATCATTACAATTAATATGCATGGAATAATTATACGTGTATGTAGCAGTCATTGTGCGAGGTTTGTCATAATACATTTCAACTAATTGGGGTAACTAAGACTCTTCTTAGAATATAAGGTAGAATTACTAAAGAAGTACGATTCGTCGTGTAAGGAAAATTCAAATGAAGAACTCACGAAGAATTTTACGGGAGACAACCCGCGATCTAGCAGAAAATTAGTTTGATTAGCGGAACGAAAAAAAGTACAAGTACACAGCCCACTTGACGCAGGTTAATAACTGTAATGTAATTGCAACTTTTGGTGTTTAAATGCCTAACCACTATCTTCAGAACCAAACTCCTTTGCTCCTCTGACCAAAGAGTGGGCCGAAGCTTGCCCAAGCAACTTCCTGGGGTTTTTGTTTTGGAAGGTTTGTTGTGTTCCTGAATGGGAGTTCAGTGAGCATCAAGTTGGCTAAGATATGGCTATTTTAGCCGTAAATATGGCAATGCTTAGCATTTTTTCAAACGATATTTAAGCTATCATAATTATATAAACATCGTAAACATATTATATCTGAATAACTATACTGTAGGTTTAGAATAGAATTTCATGTCAGGAATAGAAATGACTATTATTCGGCCATATAGTAATTTCTATAGGACGTAAATCTATTTACTATTGATCCTCTACAGCCTTTTTAGGGTTCCGTACACAAAGGGTAAAACGGAACCCTATTACTGAGGCTCCGCTGTCCGTCCGTCCGTCCGTCCGTCCGTCCGTCTGTCACCAGGCTGTATCTCATGAACCGTGATAGTTAGACAGTTGAAATTTTCACAAATGATGTACTTCTGTTGCCGCTATAACAACAAATACTAAAAAATAGAATAAAATAAATATGTAAGGGGGCTCCCATACAACAAACAAGATTTTTTTGCCGTTTTTATAGATAATGGTACGGAACCCTTCGTGCGCGAGTCCGTCTCGCACTTGGCCGATTTTTTTTATACAACGCCGGGAGGCATATAAACATACGGCCCACCTGACGTAAAGCGGTTACCGTAGCCTATAAACGCTTGCAATACATTGAGTATTACCCGCGCGATGCCACCTCATCTGCTAACACGCCAACTCCTTCGGAGCTTACTGGAGCTCACTCATACGCAGGAATACAACAATCGCCTAGGGATTCCTCAATAACTACTTTATTTGGCTGCGGTTTCCTGTGAGGTGGAGGTACTTCCCCAGACGAGCTGCTTTGATGAGCCGTACCTCTTAAAAGTAACCAGACCGAGATAAACAGACATGTTCATGTGCACAAATGTTTGTCCTGTGTGGAAATGGAACCCACGAGCGTTGGTATCAAAGTAGCGTAACAGCGAGCTCGTCAATGTCATCTACAGCCTTTTCGCCCATTGTCCGAAAATGTCTTCTAACAGCAACTTCTTACATTTTCAGATACGTGCAACTCTGTTGGGAATGCTGTATACATATTCAGAACTAATAAAACTTGCCCACGTACACTCGATCAAATATATAGAAGACTACATGGGAGTATATACCGTATTTTATATATTCGCTGGGATAAACTTATTTGCGGGGGTGTACACATTGTTCGGAGTTCCCGACATAAAAGACAAAACTGTTAGAAATATTGAAAGACAAGTTAAAAGGGTGCCGATATTAAAATAATGATTATGTAGAATGTATATTAATTTAAATATTATAACTTATAAGTCGCAAATATATGTTTTATTTTGTTATTAACATAATAATAATTATTAGTATTTATAAATATTTATTTATACACTACTTTTAGACAAATACATTATTAAAATTTGTATATGTACACCACAACTCGACGTACAAGTTAACAATTATAATTATGTAGATTCATGAATGCAAAAGTGGAAGGATGTAGGAGCCGAGGAAGGCCGAGACTATCCTACCGTGACCAAATTGGTCGTGTTTTATCAGAAGGTGATGTCAGAAGCCCCAGGAACCGGCGAGCGTGCATGAAAAGAGCTATGAATGTCACAGAAGCGAGTTAAGTATGCAAGGACCGCGTCTTATGGCGCTCGGTTCTCTCTGCCTACCCCGCAAGGGACTTGGCGTGAAGATATACATACATGAATATACAGTGTTTCATGTAGAACTAATCCAGCCCGTCACTTATCAACGCTAGGATCCTGTGATTTGCAAAGGCTGCAGTACGAAACTGTCTTTTTTTATTATCTTTATTTTTTCATGTACACCGCTGATGTGGAGAGACGAGTGAGTGCAGGGAATAGCGTGAATGGAGCGTTCCCATTTGTCAATCGACTAATCGTCTCAATGAGATTTTTATTCCCATTTGAACCATGGGTCCGCCTTTTACTATTGTTATACTCTTAATAAGTAGTATTCTAAATAAGACGTGTAAATATCTGAACTTTTCTACAAAACATTGCCGGGATTAAGTAGGCTGCCATAGTTATATAGCTCTACAACAGTTGCTGTCTACTGTAACAGTGCAGTGCAGTTGAACAGCTATTGAGCTATAGAAATCCCTCTTAACCTGTGAGACCCCGTTATATACGTTTTCCCATACATTTCTTGGCGGAAAAGCGGTCCGCGGGTAATGAGAGATTAAGTAGCTTGCGTACTATTTGGGAAGCTAAATATTTATTAAAATAAAATAGTACGTGGAGTCCCTCCGCGCGGAAGAAGTAAAACTTCACACTGTTTACTTCGCTATAATATTGGACGCTACTCGTTGCTAACGTATAAGTCTACTACGCGCATGCGTTCGAGTGCCACGCATTCACTCTCGCTCTGTCTCTTTCTATTCCCCCTCCATGGAAGCGTTAAACGTTTAACGCAACCTTGTTGGAAGTCGCATTAGAAGTATAACTTCAAAAATCGTTACCATATTCTTCATATCGGAGGCAGTCCCACCAGTGTGAAGTTTTTCAAGTTTTCCTACGGAATCCTATATATTGACGGGATAAGGGTACCTTAAAAATAGACTCGGGATATACACGTAAGCTGGCTGTTTCAAATAAATGACTCTACAACAGCTGCTGTTCAGTGTACTTGTAACAGAGCAGCAGATGAACAGCTATTGTACAGTAATTGAGCTATAGAAAGTTCTCTTATCTAGCTTGTATGCTAATTTGAATGCTTTACAAAATAAATCATCGAAACAGGTCAGTGGGTTTTGTATGATCCATGCATAACGACTTTCATAATGATCCAATAAACAGTAAAAGTGATTTTTAAGAGACATAAAAGTGAGGAAAAGAAAAAGATTTAATAGAGATGGGGAGCATCAAAGTATCAGCAGGTGCATCAAAGATGCAGATCACCTTTACAAACTTAAGAGAGGTAGGGCGCATCAAAGCAGCCCGTCTGGGGAAGTACCTCCACCTCACAGAAAACCGCAGCCAAATAACAACTGCCTAGAAGGTTGTTGTATTCTTGCGTGTGAGTGAGGTCAGTAAGCTCCTAAGGAGTTGCTGTATTAGCAGCAGAGGAGGTATCGCGCGAGTGATACTTAATGTATTACAAGCGTTAATAGGCTACGGTAACCGCTTTACATCAGGTGGGCCGTATACGTGTATGCCTTCCGACGTTGTATAAAAAAAACTATCTATTAGGCTCTTGGGTTCGATTTCCACCACAAACATTTTGTGCACGACGTGTCTGTTTGTCTTAGTCTGGGTGCTTTAAGGGTTTTTGCGCGACGCTCGCATCACAATTGCATTCAACTTGTGTTATCTCACGTCGTACATGGTTTATTTTCCAAATGCTCCTTTCATTCACTGTAATCACTTGTCTCTACATATCAAATAACAACTGCCTAGAAGGTTGTTGTATTCTTGCGTGTGAGTGAGGTCAGTAAGCTCCTAAGGAGTTGCTGTATTAGCAGCAGAGGAGGCATCGCGCGAGTGATACTTAATGTATTACAAGCGTTAATAGGCTACGGTAACCGCTTTACATCAGGTGGGCCGTATACGTGTATGCCTTCCGACGTTGTATAAAAAAAACTATCTATTGACAAGCCCAGTGGTGGAGTGGTAAGTAATGCTACTTTATTACTGAGGCTCTTGGGTTCGATTTCCACCACAAACATTTTGTGCACGACGTGTCTGTTTGTCTTAGTCTGGGTGCTTTAAGGGTTTTTGCGCCTTCCGACGTTGTATAAAAAAAACTATCTATTGACAAGCCCAGTGGTGGAGTGGTAAGTAATGCTACTTTATTACTGAGGCTCTTGGGTTCGATTTCCACCACAAACATTTTGTGCACGACGTGTCTGTTTGTCTTAGTCTGGGTGCTTTAAGGGTTTTTGCGCGACGCTCGCATCACAATTGCATTCAACTTGTGTTATCTCACGTCGTACATGGTTTATTTTCCAAATGCTCCTTTCATTCACTGTAATCACTTGTCTCTACATAGACTGAGGCTCTTGGGTTCGATTTCCACCACAAACATTTTGTGCACGACGTGTCTGTTTGTCTTAGTCTGGGTGCTTTAAGGGTTTTTGCGCGACGCTCGCATCACAATTGCATTCAACTTGTGTTATCTCACGTCGTACATGGTTTATTTTCCAAATGCTCCTTTCATTCACTGTAATCACTTGTCTCTACATATCAGCAGTGTAGGTTGAATCAACATATAATCCTACTAATATTATAAATGCGAAAGTTTGTATGTATGGATGTTTGTTGCTCTTTCACGCTTAAACGGCTGAACGGATTTGAATGAAATTTGGCACGTAGATAGATTATGATCTGGATTAACACATAGACTACATTATTTGACTCCACGCGGGCGGAGCCGCGGGCAGCAGCTAGTGGATAATAATAATGTGAGTTCCGACGCGGAATTAACGCGGCAGAAACGGCTCGTAATATTAATGCTGCGTTTGGAGAGGAGACTGCTAATGAACGCACCGTGCGTTTTTGGTTTAAACCCTTTCGTAATGGAAACTTCGACTTGAAGAACGAACCACGTGGAAGACCACCCACACAGGTGAATAACGCTGGATTGAAGGAGATGGTGGAAGCCGATCCGAGTCAAACTACCCAGAAATTAGCGGCATAGTTTAACGTTACCTTACCTACAATTTGACAGATCTGTAGAAAGAAACGCGTGTTGATACTTGTGTTGCCTTGTTGAATCGGTACAGAAATGAAGGAATATTGGATCGAATTGTGACATGTGATGAAAAGTGGATTTTTTACGATAACCGTAAGTGAAAAACGCAATGGCTGATCCCAGGTCAAACGCTGCAACAGTGTCAAAAAAGCCAGCAAAGCTTACCAATAGAAATACTATTTTTAATACTTTATTGATAAAGTATTTCATGGCGTTATTCGCTATTGCTTTTTCAGTTCTTTTCAAGCAATAACAGCAGATGTTAACTGTGTCGAACTTTGAACAATGATGACGAAACTGGCAGTGAAACAGCCCCGACTCGTAACTCTACAGGAGCTGTAGTTAGAAACCATACGTCATCCTCCGTACCCGCCAGACCTTGCTCCAACTGACTACGATTTTCTTCGTGATTTGGGCAATTTTCTACGCTCCAAAAAATTTTCTTCCCACGTGGCAGTACAAAGTGTTTTCACACAGTTTGTCGAATCTAGATCCCCAGAGTTCTATAGAAAAGACACAAATAAACTTCCGATTAGATGGCAGCAATGTATAGATAATGAGGGTAAATATTTTGATTAAATAAATATGTTACATCTTAGAACAAAACGAGTATTATTTTTTCGGTACAAATTGGCAATTTCATACTTTGACCTTTTTAATTACTAATTTTTAATTACTAATATTATTAATACGTGAAGCAAAAACTTTTTACCCGTTTTTACGAAAATTACGCGGACGGAGGAGTATAAAATTTGGCACAGTTAAAGTTTATGTGGAGAAGAAGTGCAGAAAGTATTTTTTTTTAAGCAATGCTTATAAAATATATTTAATTAATCAAAAAAACACATCGCACGCGCTACCATGCGTTTGACACACAAACGCATAGTCTATATCTACTACTTAGTTTATGGAAGCCTGTGGTCTAACTGCTTCTCAGTTTGCCCACAGGCTTCAATTACTGGTGTTGAGATATCCAGTGAAGAGCAGAGTATCTTCAAATACAACGAGGAACTTATGTGGGTCATGTGCCAGAAGCGTGCTCGTTCGCGACCCCTGCCAATCAGTCGATTGCAATTCTGGACCAAGAGCGCACCGACGTGCGGATTAGGGCGTCCCCCGTAGGCGACGCGCACCGATCCGCCCCCGTCGGTGCGAATACAGCTGCATGCGGCGGTGGGGGCCGCCACCCACCACGCAGCGCCAATTCCGGCGGGACGAGGGGAGCCGAGTGCCGCATAGGCACGTGGAATGTGAGAGGTGGATTGAAAGATAAGACGAATGAACTGATAGACGTAATGAATGATAGACGTTTGGATGCTTTATGTGTGACAGAGACTAAGCGCAAGGGGAGCGACACCGATGATCTGCCCGGTGGTATGATGGCCCTATGGTCTGGGGTGGACCGTGACGATCATGCCAGTGCTGGTGTAGGTGTCGTACTCTCCTCTCGCTTAGCCACTGGTGTAAGAGATTACTGTTTGGTAGGGCCTAGACTTCTCTGGGTTCGTATTAAACTGGGCATCACGCGAGTATTTTTGGTTGCAGCATACGCTCCCGTAAGCTCAGCGTGTGCTCAAGAACTGGAGAAGTTTTGGGAGTCTGTGAGGGATGTTCTGGACTTAGTTGAAGGGAACGAAAGAGTGATTATGTGTGGAGACTTGAATGGATGGGTTGGGACCAAGCGATACAGCTATGAAGCTGTTCTCGTCTATGGAACGAGGCCTCCTCGTGTCGAATACTTTATTTCATCATAAGGATATTCACACGTATACATGGAGAAGGAATGATCAAAAAAGTGTGATTGATTTGATTTTAATAGATAGACGTCTCCGAAATGTTTTAATGGATACAAGAGCCTTTAGAGGCCCCACTCTTGAGACGGACCACTACCTGGTGGTAAGCCGGTTTGTGGGCCTTTTTAGGAAGTGGAGGCACTGGCGAGTGCGTATCCCTTTCGGAGATCATGAAAGGATAATGAGCGAAAAATTGCAAGATGAAAGTGTAAGGAGAATGTATGTGCATCTGGTAAGTGAGAGACTTGCAAATGCAAGCCTCTCCGACTCAGATGTGGATGATTGTTGGAAAGTTTTGAAAGAAAGTATGGTGAATAGTGCAAAAGAAGCTTGTGGATGCGCAAAGAGACGTAAAACAGCGAAAGGAGATGCCTGGTGGGATGCGGAGGTTGAATCCTCCGTAGCAAGAAAGAGGAAAGCGTGGCTGGATTACGTATCATCTTTGCCTTTAAATGAAAATATGAGAGAAAAGAAGAAAGAAATGTACCGTCTATGCAAGAATGAAACCAAGGCTTTAGTGAAAGAGAAGCGTGAAAGACAAATTATGAATGAGGAAGAGAGGCTGACGAAAAACTTCGAGGCAAATACCAAACTCTTTTGGAGAGAGGTAAAGAAGTCTCGGAGTGGTTCGTCGGCATCCAGAATGGATAAGATAAAGTCTAAAGCTGGTGTCATTCTTGCCAACACTCAGGAAGTGTTAGAACGGTGGAGTGAATATTTTGAGGAAATGTATGAGTATGCCTCGGACGCTGGCAATGAGAGTGAGTCGGATGCTTACTCCACGTTGACGGCGTCCGACGAAGGCATAACTATGGATGAGATCGAATGGTCGATACGAAGCTTGAAAAATGGAAAATCAGCGGGAATTGATCTGATCACAGCTGAGATGATCAAATTAGGTGGCACTTGCGTCCGGGACGCCTTCTGGTACCTATGCAACCTATGCTGGAGAACTGGAAGGGTCCCAATGGACTGGAGACGCGCAGTCATCGTGCCCTTGTATAAAGGCAAGGGATCACGCATGGACTGCGCCAACTATAGGGCCATCAGTTTGATCAGCTTAGCAGCAAAAGTATATGGAAAGGTGATTGAAAGGAGAATGAGGGTGAAATCCGATGAAATGCTGTGGGACGCACAAGGAGGTTTCCGAAATGGAAGGGGATGTACGGATCAAGTTTTCTCGCTCCGCAATATCGTAGAGAAGCATCTGGCCATAGACCGGAAGGTTTTCTGCGGTTTTGTGGATCTTGAGAAAGCCTTTGATAGGGTTGTGCGAAAGGAACTGTGGGACATATTGCCGAGATATGGGATTGACGGTTCACTGCTCCGTGCTGTGCAGTCCACTTACAAGGATTGCTCAGCATGTGTGCGGATAGACGGTGGCATGTCACCCTGGTTTGATGTCAAAATTGGTGTCAAACAGGGTTGCATGCTATCTGCTAGGCTGTTTATCCTGTATCTCGATAGTTGTCTGCAGAGAATAAGGTCAACGAATGTGGGATTGCGCATGGGTGACCAAGTGGTGAACTGTCTGCTGTATGCAGACGATGCCGTGCTATTAGCAGATACACCATCTAAACTGCAAACACTGGTCACAGCGATGAAAGACGACTGTATGGAGAAAGGCTTACTACTGAATGCGAAGAAAACAAAGATAATGGTATTTGAAAGAGAAGAATCCAGAACTAATATAAGGATTACGATTGATGATGAAGTGTTGGAACAAGTGGATGAGTTTGTATATCTTGGATGCGCTTTCAGCAGGGATGGAAGGTACACCGCAGATGTGGAAAGACGAGTGAGTGCTGGGAATAGTGTGAATGGAGCGTTGGGAAAACTTCTTGGCAGTAAAATCCTGAGCCAGAAGGCACAACTCGCTATACACAATGCAGTGTTGGTCCCAACGCTAACTTATGGAAGCGAGAGTTGGGTATGGCAGAAAGAGCATGAAAGTAGAATAAACGCGGTTGAAATGCGAGCGCTGCGCAAAATTTGTGGCGTAAGGCTCGTAGACCGTATTCGCAATGATGATGTTAGAAATAGAGTTGGTCTGAAAGAGAGCGTCGGTGTTAAAATAAGAAGAGGCATGCTCCGATGGTTCGGGCATGTAGAAAGAATGCAAGATGAAAGAATGACGAAGCAGATATACAATGCAAAAGTGGAAGGATGTAGGAGCCGGGGAAGGCCAAGACTTACCTACCATGACCAAATTGGTCATGTTCTATCAGAAGGTGATGTCAGGAGCCCTAGAAACCGGCGTGCGTGCATGAGAAGAGCAATGAATGTTAAAGAAGCGAGTGAGATATGTAAGGATCGAGTCACGTGGCGCTCGGTTCTCTCTGCCTACCCCGCAAGGGATTTGGCGTGAAGTTATAGATAGATAGATAGAACTTATGTGCATGGAATTTGGTGAGCTTAACAAATATGCTATTATATAAAAAAGCATTCGTATGCTACGGTGAACAAAGTACATCGAGTAGACAGTACACTCTCCAGACGTTATATAAAAAAAGCATTCATATGCTACGGTAAACAAAGTACATCGTTTTACCAATGCGCCACAAAGCTCGCCAAATTTATTATTTACTAGCTATCCGCACCGACTTCGCACGGGTGATATGATCGCTATCAAACTTCACAGGATCACAGTACACTCTCCCGACGTTATATAAAAAAAACATTCGTATGCTACGGTAAACAAAGTACATCGAGTAGAGAGTACACTCTCCCGACGTTACGAGTATATAAAAAAGCATTCGTATGCTACGGTTAACAAAGTACATCGAATAGACAGTACACTCTCCCGATGTTATATAAAAAAAGCATTCGTATGCTACCGTTAACAAAGTACATCGAGTAGACAGTAGACCCTCCCGACGTTATATAAAAAAAACATTCGTATGCTACGGTAAACAAAGTACATCGAGTAGACAAAAGACTCTCCCGACGTTATATAAAAAAGCATTCGTATGCTACGGTAAACAAAGTACATCGAGTAGACAAAAGACTCTCCCGACGTTATATAAAAAAGCATTCGTATGCTACGGTAAACAAAGTACATCGAGTAGACAAAAGACTCTCCCGACGTTATATAAAAAAGCATTCGTATGCTACGGTAAACAAAGTATATCGAGTAGACAGTATGCTTGTATAGCTCAAGATATTACCCGTTTATTGGCACCCGAAGCTATATAAAGCATTTGTTCCAACATTAAGCTAAATGCAGAACAAAGTATCGTGTGATATCATTCTAAATTACACCATCAATCATTGAAACTTTCACAACTTTCTACAAATTGCATTCAACTTGAGAATAATACATATTGAATGGCGACCAAGTCGTTCCGAGTTATATTGAATCTAGCATTAAATGTATATTTTTTTACAAGAGAGATTTGACTCTTTTTATAACGTCGAGAGCCATGGAAGCTTAAGACCCACTTGATATCAAGTGTCTCCCGTAGTCTATGAATGCTTGCGATCACTCGTGCGATATCACTTCTGCGGCAGGTACAGCAACTCCCTAGGAGTACTTTACTTTTTTTTACTTGTGACCTTATCACCTTTCACTGAAAACCAGGGCTGGGAATTCTTTGTGAGTTCCTAGCATAGAACCCTGAGTGAGAGTCAATTCTGACTTCACTTGTGTGTATGTGTACATAATTTATTGTTAAATTATTAGGTGAAGTTGGAATAAATATATTTCTATTTCTATCACTTGCAGATATGGAGTAACCCTCTAGGGCGTTGATAATTGACTGCGGTTTACGGTGAAGTAGAGATAGTTTCCTAGACGGTGCTTTGATGCACCCCACTTGTCTTAAACACACAGTTAAGACACAAAGATGTGTGTCGCACACATATGTTTGTCCTGCATGGGAATTGAACCCACGAGGGTTGGTGTCAAAGTAAAATAACAGCTCGTTTTACCAATGCGCCACAAAGCTCGCCAAATTTATTATTTACTAGCTATCCACCCCGACTTCGCACGCGTGATATGATCGCTATCAAACTTCACAGGATCACCTGCTGGGTTAACCTGAAGATTAACTGAAAATTTCATCAAAATCTGCCCAGTCGTTTTTGAGCCTATAGAGGACATACAGACAAACGTTCATTTATATATATATAGTTTACTGTGAGGTAGAAGGCCAGTCTTGGAAAGTCGTAGAGTCGTATTTGGTGAGCTCTACCTCTGCTAAAAATACCTAGATCAAGACGAACAGACGTGTTCATTCACACAAATGTTTACCCTGTGTGGGAATGGAAAGCTTTGGTGTAAATTAGCATTACTAATTACTGCGCCGCAGACTTAGTAATATTGACTATCATGAAATTAACTAATACAAGGCCGTGGCTGCGCAGTCAATACGCGGAAAATATGCTGATTTATCAGTGGTCTTCGTTTTAAAAAAATAGTTGGATTTAATAGTAAAGAAAGTAAAAGCCTAATGTTGTCTGTAAGAGATCGCTATGCGATAAGCCTTTTGTACTTATGTATAATGTTCTATGTGGTTCTGAATATGCACGTAATATTACAGTACAAATGTACGTATGGGACAGATATTATTCTGCCCAAAAAAAATATAGAAACCAGTTGCACCGCGACCTACCTGTTCCGTTTGTGAATTTAAACTATTCAGGGATTCACTCAAACACACGAACGGTTTTATCAAAAGCGGTCCAGCCATTTAGGAGTTATTCACTGACGAACACCCGTACAGAATTATTGTATAGGTATATAATAATTCAGTACGGGTGTTTCCGTAGTCCGGTCATAAGGTCTGGCACAAATGAATATGCATTTATATTTTTATGATGTAATGTAATATTACTTAAACGTATACGTTTATGGAAGTCTCCGCAAAAAAAAAAATGATTTTATACGAAATGGCCACCTTTGGTTTTGATATAGGCCTTTAATTTGTTTTGTTTCCATGGATAATGTAGCTACAGCTTGCTCCAGAGATTTCTTAAGAGACATAATGTCGGCATGTCTTTTCGAATAGGCTATGTCCTCTAAAATAATTTGTAGTCTAAGGGTTTCAGATCTAGGCTAGACGAGGGTTAGTCTTCAGCTCTTATAAAGTCCGGAACGTTGGTTTCGAGCCAGGCTTGGGTAGTTCGTGTCTTGTGACCAGATGTAGTCCTGCTGATAAGTTCACGATACATTAAAAAAAAAGTGTATTGCTGAGAGGTTACATAACACGATCTAAAACAGTCTCTTGATACACTTAAATATCTTCACTCCTTTTCACAAAAATAAAGCTTTGTGAATTCTTGATAAGACACCCTCCACCAAACCATTACAGACGTAGGGTGATGACCACGTTGTACCTTTCCGACCACTAGGGCGGCTTCTTTAGAATTATGTACACTGTGTAGCTTCAAATTAATAAACCGTTCTATGAACACATCCATAGAATATTAATTAGAAGCATTCATATAATATCAATATATATAATCAATCAATCATACGTGCCATATGGTTGGCACAGTAAAACTTGTTGAAATTAGCATTTGAAATGACATCCGCTGCTGAATATAGGCCTCCCACTAAGACTGCCACAGAGAAGGGTCCTGTGCTGCTAGCACCCATCTATTTCCTGCGGGCTTGTTTAGATCATCGGCTTAGAGGTGGCGGTGTACTGCGCTGCGTTTTCCGGTTCATGGTCGTCATTTGAAAACTTTTCTGCACCAATAACCATCGGTTCTTCTAGCTATATAGCCTGCCCACGGTTATTTTAGCTTATAGATCGGCTGCTTCTGCGACGAGTTCTACTACCACCATACTACGTTAACCCTTACTCATCCCACTGCGGGGACACGGGCCTCCCTTCAACCGAGCATACTCCGGGGTTTAGAACATACTCCACCACACTGCTTAAATGCGGATTGGCAGAGGCTACTGTTTTCAAGCCGCCTGAGGGCCACTGACTTTGAATTTAAACCTGTACTGTACTTCACATGTGACATGCAATAAAATAAATGAAATGAAAAAAATAAATGAAATGACTTAGCTTACGACTGTTATATATTGACAACAGCCGGGACTGACGCCTTAACGTGCCCTCCGAAGCTTAGAAAAATTAGAGATTGATAAACCCATTCATATGCGTGTCTCCTTACGTCGCCATCGAGCTCTCTGCTATTTCTACTACACATGTATCAATTAGTGGATATAGTTCAAAAAGGGAAAGACGAAGATAGCGTTACAGCATTTATTTCTTTAAAAAATGTTGGAAAGTTTTCAAAATGACGCTCTTGCGTGCCTTATTTTCATTAATAATCATTGTCAAAATATGAACAATATGATAATACGGCAGGTATGAAATAATCGATATATATTACGGAAAATAAAAGTACTGAGTGACTTCTGAATTGTACAAGCAACAAACATAATTTCAGTATAAACTACTATTGTACTACAAACATAATTTTACTACAAATTACTATTGCACTACAAACATAATTTCACTACAAACTACTATTGCACTACAAACATATATTCACTACTAACTACTAGTGCACTACAAACATAATTTCACTGCAAACAACTATTGCACTACAAACATAATTTCACTACAAACTACTAGTGCACTACAAAAATAATTTCACTACAAACTACTATTGCACTACAAACATCTTCACTACTAACTACTAGTGCACTACAAACATAATTTCACTGCAAACTACTATTGCACTACAAACATAATTTCACTACAAACTACTATTGCACTACAAACATATCTTCACTACTAAATACTAGTGCACTACAAACATAATTTCACTACAAACTACTAGTGCACTACAAACATAATTTCACTACAAACTACTATTGCACTACAAACATATCTTCACTACTAACTACTAGTGCACTACAAACATAATTGCACTACAAACTACTATTGCACTACAAACCACTAGAGCACTACAAACATAATTTCACTATAAACTATTATTTCATTAAGACTGTCATTGAAGCTGTCACTGACACCCCACCCTTAAATCCCGGTTTCGCAAACCTAAGTTACATAGTAATTGGAACATTTGTTTACGTATAAGAGTACCTTCTTAATTAGGTTAGAAACTACTCTTATCTAAATATATCTACACGCCAACAATAGATAGAGAGAACTGACTCATATCTCTGTTGTTTCATGTCTTTTCATGTATGCGTGTCAGGAGCTCCTGGCACCTTATGGCAAAACGCGGCCGTACTTCTCGATCGTATGCCTTCTATTTACGCGTTGTATATCAGGTTAATATTCTTTCCTCTGGCATTCTATCTATATGGCCGAACCAACGAAGCATGCCCCTTCGTATTTTAACACCAATTGTCTCTTCCTTAAGGCATCATAGTGGACTTTGTGTTCGAGTGATTCGACCACGTTTATTCTAACATCATACCACTCAACTCTACTCTATGTTCAGCTCTTATTTCCATACGTTAGTGTAAAATACCAAGAGTTCTGATGAGATATCTTTGATACCGTAGCGGATGGGACGTGCGCTAGTGTAGTATGCCGACACGTCACTGGCGTCATACCTCCAGGTGATCAGTATATGGCCGGTAGTGGCCCACAGCGGCAGATACCAGTAAGCTGTGAGTGCGACCCCATATACATATATATAATTATCACTTGCTCGGCGGTGAAGGAAAACATCGTGAGGAAACCCGCACATCCATGAAAATGTATTTCGAAAAACATGTATGTGACCTTACCTAAGAATGATCTAGTTTTCCCTTTGGCTTGCGGAGGTCTGCCGCAGTCGCTCCATGTAAAAATCTGTATCTTCGCCAAATCCTTAGGGTAAGGTCACGGCTAATCCTAGCTGCTTAGAAAACAAGATAACGCAAGATAGGAAAAACATCGTCGTCCTAGCAGTTTTTGTCGAGAAAAATCTAGAGATGGTAGTAGCATTTTAGACAAAGATTTATTTAATAAAAGTAATATTGAAAAAAGCATTGAACTAGTTCTGCTTCAATTAGAATATTGAATAATAAATATATTGCGGAGGAATGAGGATTGGACTCCGACTTCTGATATTAATATATTTTTGTTTCGCCTCTCCACGAGGCATCATCAGGCTAACATGCTACAAGTTTATATTCTTACGATTAACGTCTACAACGCCTGATGATGCCTCGTGGAGAGGCGAAACACGTGTCGCAGCGACGACCAGGCCAGTCGTGGCAGCGACGGTGGTGGTGGGGGCATGCGGATTCTGTTCCAGATGGCGGACGACCGCAGCAGCCGAGGCAGAGACTACCGGAGCAGCCATGGCAGCGTCGGCATGTAGCACGTACTAACAGTAGTGGGTGGGTGCCGGCCGGCGATAGGCCGCATGAACTAATTGGTGGCGGAAGCACACAAAGCAGGTTAAATCAAATTGCATTTAAAAAACAAGAATTCCAGCTTCATATATCAAGCCTTTCTGTATTATACTGTGACATACGCTCAAATAACGGAAGTCATTGAATAAACAGAGGATACTTTTCAAATTGTAACTCTGCGATCGCGTGTATCATTGCATTCTCCGCAATTTCACCGAACTAGTAGATATTGCAGCATTCCACAAAGTAATATTAAGCAATATTACAGAGTATTAGTCAAGAAATAAACATTTTTGTCTTGGGACATACAAGTTGCGATTGTTAAACCCACGCTATGTCCTTGTTGGAAATGAACACGCACTTAAGCAGCATTGACCGTAGCCTGTCTATGAATGGACATATCTACCTTGAGCTTCTCTGCGCTTTGATGATGAGGACAGTCGCAGTGCTGTTGGTGAAAAATAAAACTGAGGGCCTAAGTGATGAAGAGCAATTTCACTAGCTGCCGCTGAACACTCGACTTAATACCTAAATACTCATAATAACCAATTTAATTTAAAATCTCGACTATCCACTGAATCAGTCATTTTGTATTTGATGCAAACTGTCAAGTTAGTATGACACCGAAAAACAGTACACCTGTTTATAATTGTTTCTTCGACCTCTGATCTAATTTATTACCATATCTAGTGACAAATACTAAATTACATTTTCATGACTGTGAAGCCAGTATAAATCTTCAAGTACCTTAGTCAGATCAACTTTGATCATTTGTCCAGCGTACTGTCAGAGCCGTACAGGTTGGAGTATGGGGTAATGTAAGGGGCTTTGACTTCTTCATGGCTGTTCAACCTATACGTAAATGTCTATTTACAGGAGCTTAGCTGCATACGTATAGGCTGCCATGTTGAAAGTATTTGTATCAGTAATATCATGGTACTGCTGGGCGCCTTTAATAACAGATTGTTGTTGTAGATGTGAAAAGTGCACCCTGAGTAACTGTTTGCTCTACAATGTAAAAAAAATGTGAATGTATGGTGTAGAGTTATCGGCCTAGTGTTCATAAATGCCCAGATGCTATTCCATCTCTTTAAGTTAATAGGACTGAATTACATGGAAAAATTCAAATATGACCATTGAGATTCTTGAAGTCAAGATCTTCAGCGAAGTTTAGTTCTGAACTAAATTGTTACAGAAGGTTAAACTGGCGCACATCATTTGAGATTTTTGTACAAAAGTTTTCGCTATACAGTCATTAAGTTACACAGGGTAGGTATAACGTCTAATTTTTAGCTTTTAGGTACATCTGGATGCCAGTTGAGACTTGATCCACAGTTCAGAGATGAGTTGTGAGAATTATCAACGAGTCTAAGTTAACATAGTGTCATCTTCTATTTTAACTTTAACGCCTTTTCTAAACCATTAGGATTGCTAACCTAAACCTAAGGATTTGGGAAAGATACCGATTTTGTTCTGAAGTGACTGTCCTCAGAACTTTTCAACCCAGAGAGAAAACAGACCTTTACTAAATTAAGTCACACACGTTTTTTAAAATATAAATTCTTGGGCGTGCAGTTTTCTTCATCAGTGATAATCTAATTATATTAATAAAAATTGAGTTCCTGACTTATTCACTGACTCATCAACGCCCAGGCTAAACCCTTGAACCTACAAAGCTAAAATTTTGCACAGAGTTTACTTTTATAATGCTCACGAGATATAAGAAATGATTTTCAACAATTCAACCTCTAAGGGGGTGAAAGGGGATTGACAGTTTGTATGGAGCAGAAATATTATTTCAGGTCAGAGAGTTGAAACTTTGTACAGATGCTCTCTATTAGAATAAAATAAAGCGATTTTATCATTTTTAATAATTCCATCCCTTAATCACAATCAAATTAATTACAATCGAAGACACGTAGCCACTCTCGCTAGCGAACTAGTAACAACTAATTTAAAATGTCTTCGTATAGTGACCTAACCTACTTAACTCTTGTTCATATTTTTACTAACCTATTAATAGAGAATAACATTACTTTTGACTACCCTACCTATTCCAGGGTATTGTGGTTATTATCATGTTTCGGCTAACCGGTTACCTGCTTACTGTTGACTGCTCGATGTTAAAACACGACAGTTTAGTTTTATATTAAATAATATGAGTTGATCATTCATTCAACAATTTCACAAAATAGAAAACAACCAAATCTTATAATAAAATTTGACTGCTAAGGTCAGATTTATAAGTAGGTATTTTGCCATTTGACCAATCAGTCGGTAAATGAATGGGTGAAATTATAGATATTATTAATTCGTTGCTGTGTAGATAGAATATAGCTATCTCTGTCGGTTCTGTATCTTATTTGTTAATTTCTCGGTAACGTGTAATGTAATATAATGAACGATTGTTTTGTTATTTATGCAAGTGTGTGCTTGCCAACCAGCCACCGGCGTGTACAGAGGATTTCTTCCGCTCGTTCTATATGGACTTATGACGTCGACCGTACTTCTTCAGACGAACTACTTTGATGCACTATATACCTCTTAAAACTCTACCTTCAAGAGCCCATGCTCAAAACCCTGAAACTTTCAGCTAGAACTTCATAATCGCTTCGAAGGCCTAGTGAACTGCGTCTCCATCTACGAACTAAATAGCGGTCTGATTAAACCTATCCGTGCAGTTGAGGCTAATTTCTTTAAGCCACGCCGCACAAACAAACCTCAGAAGCCTTTAATTCAACTCTCAGACTCATGAAAATTCGACGAGAAGATCTGGATATAATGCTCGAAGACCTCAATACAGCACCGCAACGAGTAGGTCTTAAAAAAAAATAATCATGAACAAACAAATATTATGTTGAATGTAACTAGCTGCAGTTGCAGTTGGGAGTTACGATCTCGAAGTCACTGACGAGTATGTCTACCTTGGACAAACTGTCCAGATAGGTACGTCCAACTTCTGGAAAGAGTTATCTCGTCAAATCCTACTCGGATTGGTTGCTTTCGGCAAATTGTGTAAAATATTCTCGTTCCTCTACACCTCAATGTATCAAGCCATTCGTTTTAATAAAGCCCTTGTATTAACTAACTTTAACCATGGGCCGCAGACAAAAGCGCAAAGTTCCACAGCGTGTGATGAAGATAGCCATGACCAGAGCTTCGCTGCATGATAGATTCAGGAAACTAGGGTTACTGTGACTCTAAGGATCAGCAAGTTGAAGTGGCACTGGGCAGACAAAATAGATCGAATAACCGAAAGCTATTGGGGCAGAAACGTGCACGAATGTCGACCACGGACAACAACCGGAAAACGCAACGTAGGATGTCCCCACATACGATGAACCGACCTTCTTAAAAAGATCGCTGGTAGCTATATAGCAGCACAGGATCAATCACTGCGGAGGTCTAAGCAGTGGTCTTTTGACTAAAAAAAATGATGATGATGATAACTCTTGGAAGGAGGAGGACCCTATTATACCTGCAATATCGGGGTACATCTATAAATAACTGGATATTATCTCGCATTAAATCAAAGCCATTATGGGCTATATAGGTACAAAGCTATTCGTCATAATCGGCAAAACGTGTCGGAACAAATTGTTTCACGTCGCTGCTCAAATATAGGGTTGAAGCTTTTAGTAAACTTTTCGAAGTTGTAATTTGCCATTGCCCCTCTCTATTGTAGGGCTCCATGCCAACGGTTACCAAGGTAATCTTACTACGTTGTGTATCTGTTTGACCATACGTTTGTTCGTCTGTCTATCACCGGGCCGTGTCTTTAGAAATACTTTCGATTTGAAGGTTTCACATAGCGTACATTCCTAAGGCCTCTGTAACCATTTCTTCCTGGCATTATTTCGTTTCCTCATCCATAACGAAGAAGGAAAACCAGACCTTTAAGTTAGTGGTTGAAATATCATTTCATGAATATGTGGTTTTTCTCGCGAGGTTTTTCTTCACCGCTAACCGTATATACTCGTACATACATCAGGACTCAAAGCAGGGATCGTGTATGGATAAACGAATTAATATCGCGAAGATATTATTATGAACGACTAAGACACTGGTCTTTTAAACATTTGCTATCGCCTTCCAGATTTCATACATAATTAGTTACTTACTCTGCTGGCCCTTGAAAAAGATAAAAGTACTATTAATAAGGCTCGTCATTTCGGAGGTCCATAAAGTGAGTGGCGAGCTATAAAGTATCATTATGGCAGGCACCCGTTCCTCTTTTGTAATAACCCAGCACCAATAAACGCTCTAAATTATCATTAAAATAACCCAATAATTTCTCACACATTCACAATTATCCTGCCGAGACCTGGTCACGACAGGTATCTACCTACTACTGTACTCCATTGCATTAACGACATAGTGCCTGCCCCAGAATAAGTCGGGCTGAGCAACTGAACTCAGGAGCGATTCACCTAGTTCTATGACGAAATGCGGACTTAAATATGACCTAATTGTTTGATATTCGGCGATAACAACCTCCTGGCAACCATGCGTTGACCGCATAAAGCTTGGCTCTGCCAATAGAGCCCGATCAATTATTGCCTATTGTCATTCTGCTGTTTTGTTTTCTACAACGTCGCGAGGCATAAGCATACGGCTCACCTAAGTAAAGTAGTTACCGTAGCGAACACTTGTAATACATTAAACTCTCGCTATGCCACCTCTGCTGCTAACATAGCAACTCTTTACGAACTTAGTGGTGACCTAATTCACATAACAAAATAGAGAATTGCTACTCGGCTTCCGTTTTCTGTGAGGTGGAGGTGCTTCACGTGCCAGACGGACTGATTTAATGCGCTCTACCGCTTTTAAAAACATCCAGACTAAGAAAATTACATGTACACGAATGTTTGTCCTGTTGTGGGAATGGATCCACGAGCGTCTGTGTCAAAGTCACGGTATTATTTATTTATTTATTTGCATTTGCATTCGTGTTACATATTAAGGTGTTAGGTATAAATGTAGTACAGACACGAGCCCTGCGAGGGCGTTGCAACATGTTACCTAAATATTAATACAATGTTCATTAAATTATTTCAAATTACATACTCATTTCTTTGTGATAATTTATACAATTATTATATTGTGAAATACATGTTATTTCATTTTATAATTGAATCATAATACAATCACAAATTCAATATTTACTTAGACAATTGTTGGTCAAAAAGTGGGGTTAAAATTATCATTGAAAAATTCTTTTAGATGGTAATAACATTTGTGCAACAGTATTTTTTTTAAAGCATTTCTAAATTTGTTGATATTGTTGTGCTCCTTTATGTAATTTGGAATTTTATTATATATTTTTACAGCCATGCCTACTGGGCCTGAGTTTACTATACCACTGTATTAACCGCTGCGCCACCGTGACATGACTTTCTCTTGACTCTACAACTACATTTGTGTATTGGTCTTCCATCGCAATTGTCGTAAATTTGTGCCCGCGCGGTCTATTGACGACATGCCCAATTATCACATGTCGCTGAGAATAAACCGAAACGGAATGCGGAATGAGCTACTAAATTGCAGAGTGAAATACTGAATAATGAAAATGGTAGTCGGCGGCTGATCGTATACATAATGAAGGCTTATTTTGGGTGTACCTTAAGAAGCTCTGTACAACGTCGTGATAAAATGCGTTCAAGGAAGAACATGTGTTTTGGTTAATGTCAAAGTTAATATAGGTTTAGAAACAGAAAAGCTAATGCTTTACCTGATGATGAGCTCGGTGATTAATAATGCGACTTTTACACCAACGCTCGTAGGTTCGATTTCCGTACAGGACAAATATTTATGGGCATGAACATGTCTGTTTGTGTTGGTTTGAATATTTTTAATAGATGTGGGATACATCACAGCAGCCCGTCTAGCGTAGTACCTCCACCTCGCAGAAAACCGCAGTCAGATAAAATCTCTCTGGAGGGGCAGCAAAATAGCTTGTTGTTTGTTGTGTTCCTGCGTGTGAGCGAGGTCACCAGTAAGCTCCAAAGGAGTTGCTGTGCTAGCAGCTAAGGTGGCATCGCGCGAGTGATACTTAATGTATTGCGAGATTTAATTGGCTACGGTAACCGCTTTACATCAGGTGGGCCGTATGCTCGTATGTCTCCCGACGTAGTATAAAAAAAAAGAAGGTTGGAATTTGATCATAGACAATAAGCTAATTTGATACAATTTATAAGATTCAATACCATATTGAATAAATAATAGTCGGCATCACGAAATATTGCACATGATGAGCCGTGATGGCCCTTTAACTGATGGTCGCTGGTTCGAATTCTGTCATGGGCTTGTACTAAATTCGTGATTTCGAATGTTTATAATTGTCGCTTGCTCGGCGGTGCAGGAAAACATCATCAGCAAACCCAACACGTCCAAGAAAAGATATTGCAAAAGACGTCGAACTTAACGCAAGAATGGTCTGATTGTGGAGGTGTGATGGCAGACCATGTCAAAGTCAGTATCGTTGCCAAAATAGTTTGACGAACATTCATAATGTTTTCATGAATCTACGTGACGATATTTACTTATTCGAACAGTTCCCTAATGGATTCCTTCAAGTCTAAGTTGTGCCCGCCCTGGCCATAACCTGGAGCATCTACCCACTTCCTTTAGCAGATGCATGCCGTCGCTACCATGGCTGCTCTTGTCATCTCTACCTCTAAAGCCAATCGAAGACGAACCGCCTCCGAACGTTGCTGCTCTTCGTTTTACTGAATATCTTATCATAGTAAAATTTTCTCTATTAAAATGCTTTCCTTTTTTCTGCTCACCAGAGAAAATATTTTGTTTTCGTGGTCGTTAGCAACCCTGCTTAGCTCGCGTGCCAGCAATCATTTCGAGCAACAGTGCGATATATCCTGACCTTTTAGGCTATACCTTTATTGGTAGCAGAATTCTATAAGCGGAACTAGTCACTTAATATGTTTTGAAACATCTAGAATAGAATAGAATACTCTTTATTGCACCAATAACAAATGCATACAGAACACACGTAAAAAGAAAATAAATGTACAATAGGCGGTCTTATCGCTAAAGCGATCTCTTCCAGACAACCATACGACACGAAAAAACAATCATATGTAAAAAGTAGGTAGGTGGCGCATTTATGGCAGTACAATTTTCATTTTTGTATATTAAATGCTTATTTACAACAAATTACACATTCTAACGAATAAAAAAAAAAAAAGAGAGAAAAAAAAGTAGTAAAACATGACAGAAGATCAGAACATACAATAATAAATTTAGATAGAAGTAATGACAAATATATATATACATATATATATAATTATGTAGTACTATAGTTACATAGAGAGATAGTAAGATTTTACCATATCTTTAAAGGAGGCTAAGGATTGTGCACTGCGTATATAAATTGGCAAGGCATTCCAAAGTTGCACAGCTCGTACCGAGAAGGACTTAGAGTAGTGTTGTGAAGAGTGAGATGGCGTTATTAGACGAAGGGAAAGAATACTGCGTGTACTGCGATCACAACGATCCCGTACCTCACTGAGAAAAACAAAACGTTCCTTCAAGTAGCTGGGAGAAGTAGTGTTGTGAACTCCTTAGAAAAAGCTTATACTTTTTTATATAAAAGAATTTATTGTTTTGTTCTTTTTCTGTTGTCAAGTTGACTTTATATTTTATTGTTGTATTTTGTTGTCTGTAAATTTAGTTCGATTTTATTATATTTATTCTACTCATTCTCTCAAGTTCTCATTTCTCCGTTACATTAGTGGTCCTTCTACCTTCATTTATTTACCTTCACCAGTGATCAGTTCAATTTCATAGCTTTCATTTTTTTTTTTTTCATTCACCTTCATATAGTTTCATTTTCATACTTTCGTGTCGTTAGTTTCGAATTCATTAACAATGTTCACCCGTAGTAAAGCTCATACAAAACCTGACGTTCCTGCTGACAATGTAAGCGATGGCACGGCGAAGACGCGGTCTTCGCGATCTTCTAGTCAAACAATAAAAGCGCAAAAGGCAGCCGCGGAGGCCATCGTCTTACGACGACGTCTCGAGCGCGAGCAGGAGCTCGCCGCGCAGGAACGAGCGCGGGACCAGGAGCTCGCCGCGCAGGAACGAGCGCGGGACATGGAACTAGCCTCACGGGAGCGCGAGCGCGTGAAAAATCTAGAAGCTTTACAACAAACTTTGGAATACAGTGAGTTACAGGCTGAGCTTGCGGCTATTGACGCCGAAGCTTCCAGTCGCTCTAAAAGTAATGCCAGCCATCGCAGTTCTAGGGTGAGCGCAGATCGAACTAAGGATTGGGTAGAAAACGTAGGAAATCAGACTCATTTACTAGATTTAGCTGATAGGGACTTTTCAGCGGCACAACGGATACAGGAAAATACTGTTCCGACACCCGACCGTCTTGAGGTACTAGTACCCACGGTCACGCGGGTGACCGCTTTCCCTTCCGCTTCGATTCAACAAACACATATACCTCAACAAGCTTATCAAAGTCAACAAGCGTGCAGTGCTACTAAAGCGTCCAAGGCGGTGGTCACAGCGACCCCACTCGTTTCCTCGGAGCTTGGCACGCATAACGCTCTTTTATTTAAGGCTGTAGCCGATACAGCAGCGGCAGCTAAGGCTCTCTCCTCTTCGCCTATTAATACCAAAAAGCAGGATTTATTCCCCTTTCATGGTGATGCAACCGAATGGTTACAATTTAAGCGTATTTACGATAATACTAAATCATACTTTTCTCCATTAGACAATCTAACAAGGCTTCAAAATGCAGTTAGAGGTACCGCTCGTGAAGCTGTTGGTGCTTTGTTGATGTCGTCAGAAGACCCGGAGGAGATCGTGCGCGCTCTGGAAGAAAATTTCGCGCGTCCAGAACTCATCGTCTTCAGAGAAGTAACTGCACTTAAAAATCTGCCACGTTTAAGTAACGACTTAAAGGAACTGGGTTCCCTTTGTAATAAGGTACGAAACTCTATTTCTACAATAAAAATGCTAGATCAGACAGAGTATTTATACTCACCGGAGTTGTTTCATGCGGTATTATCTAAATTGAATCCAACTACAAAGATAAGGTGGACTGATTTTGCTACACAGGATATTACCGGGCGTCCTAAGCTAGAAATATTGTCAGATTTTTTGAAACGTGAATTACAACAATTTTTGCGTTTTGGTTTGTCACCTGACTGTAGTTTACTACAACCGATTTTTGTACAGCATAAAATAAGGCGTGAAAATATTCATTCCGTTACCGACACAAAACCGATTTCTAAGGCCTCACGCACATCAAAACGGGAATGTGTGTTCTGTTCAAAGTCTCACAATATTACGTCTTGTACAGATTTTAGCGCGTTGTCTGTCGATGATAGGTGGAAGTGGTTACGCGACAATAAAGTTTGTTACAGATGTTTGAAGCGTAATCCACATCAGTGGAAGACGTGTAAAGTAAAACCTTGTGGAATAGAAAATTGTTTGTATCGTCATCATCCATTGTTACACGGACAGACTAACACATATATCAACAAAGCGACGGTGGATGTTCCGACTAATAGCAACGCGACTGTCGCAGAAAATTTACACCCGTCATCGACCGATTGTAAGATCAGCGACGATGAAAATGTCACTATCTCGACCACTTGCACGCGTTGTCGAGAACAATCAAACATATTTTTAAAAATTGTTCCTGTCACTGTCTCCGGGCCTTCTGGAAGTTGTGACGTATTTGCGCTGTTAGATGATGGTAGTACAGCTACTCTCATTGATTCTAGCGTTGCCACATGTATAGGTGCGACCGGACCTCAACAGAAAATTACTATCAACGGTGTTGGCGGCCTTACTAAACATACCAAAGTGTCGTTTGTTGATTTTAAGATTAAGGGCAGACACACACGTGAGACTTTTGTAATAAAAAATGCTAGATCGATGAGTAACTTGTCTTTACATACACAAACAATTAAGCAAGATTTAATTAAGGTTTATTCACACTTATCAAGTTTGGTTGACCAGGTTTCTTATACAAATGCCACTCCAAGTGTTCTCATCGGTGCTGAACACTGGTATTTGTCAATAAGTCGTGAAGTTTGTTCTGGTGGAAAGAACGATCCCGTTGCCTGCTTAACTGCTCTAGGGTGGACTTTATATGGTGTTTCATCCAGCAAAACAAAACCGATAGAGTTCATCAACCATACCGCTGTCGCAGAGTCCACCGATGATGTCAAATTGGAATGCCTAATCAAAGAACATTATAAAATAGATTCATTAGGGATTTCTAAATTCGAAACAAATTACTGCAAACAAGATCAGCGTGCTGTAGAAATTCTAGAATCTACGACCAAACGTTTATCTTCTGGTCGGTTTGAAGTAGGCCTACCTTGGCGCGACGACATACAGAATATTCCCGAAAGTTATGCGCAGGCTATGTCACGGTTTTTTAATTTGGAAAGACGAATGTGCAGGGATAACGAATTCGCGAAATCCTATAATTCCTTTATGTCTAATATGCTGGACAAAGAGTACGCCGAAGAGTGCGCTTTAGACACTTATTATAACGCGAACCTCAGTCATAACAACCAAAATATAAGACTATATTTGCCTCATTTTGGTGTTGTTCATCCTCAAAAGCGCAAACTTCGAGTCGTACACGATGCTGCAGCTAAAAATGAGGGTGTGTCTTTGAACTCTCTCTTGCTCACTGGTCCTGACTTACTCCAGTCCCTTCTTACAGTTTTATTCCGGTTTAGGGAGGGTCGTATTGCTATGACAGCGGATATTAAGGAGATGTTTCCTCAAGTTCGGATAAGGGAGCAAGACAGAGACGCCCTCCGTTATCTATGGAGACCAAACAAATCTCTTGCTCTAAAAGAATACAGAATGACAGCTATTCCTTTCGGTGCTAGTTGTAGTCCTTTCATAGCACAATTTATTAAAAATAAAAATGCCCGCGAATACGAACTTACGCATCCGAAAGCAGTGGCAGCCATTTTGTACAACCATTACATGGATGACTACATCGACTCGCTTGACTCTGTGGATGAGTCGGCCCGACTCGCAGCCGATATAGTCACCATTCATGGAGCCGCCGGTTTTGAAATGCGAGGTTGGCTTTCAAATGACCCTAAAGCTTTGGATTTAGTTCCTATAGATTTGCGAGCTGCTAGGCCATCAGAAATAGATCTCGCTAACTTCTCCAACTGTGTTAGAACTTTAGGGATGGCGTGGGATCCTTACAAGGATATCTTAGGTTTTAGAACAGACGATTCTGAAACAACATTACGACCACTTACAAAACGCATAGCTCTATCACAACTCATGAGAGTTTATGATCCGTTAGGTCTTTTGGGCCCCCTAGTAGTAAAGGGTAGAATACTTTTCCAACAGGCATGGAGACTCAACGTTGATTGGGATACTGAGTTGCCATCTGCTGAGGTATCTAAATGGTTGGACTGGTTTCAGGAGCTTAAACATGTGACATCTTTAAAAATTCCTCGCTGGTACTCCGCGAACACTGAACCATCGTACCGGGAGCTACATGTTTTTGCGGACGCAAGTGAACTGGCCTTTGCTTGTGTGGCCTACTGGCGGTTAATTTACCCAAATGGTGATATAAAGCTTACTCTATTATCAAGCAAAGCTAGAGTCGCACCACTGAGACCAGTCTCTATACCTCGCCTAGAGCTCCAGGCGAGTCTAATAGCTTCTCGGCTCGCCGTTACCATAAAGGACAGTCATCGTAAAAAACCTATACGTACTTTTTTGTGGAGCGATTCAATGACTGTCCTCCAATGGTTGCGAAGCGACGCCCGTTGTTATAAACCTTTCGTCGCCCATCGTTTAGGCGAAATTTTGGAAAACTCTTCTGTTACTGATTGGCGTTGGGTTCCGACGAGTGAAAACGTAGCTGATGATGCCACTAGGACTCACCCGATCAATTTGGACTTGTCGCATAGATGGTTTTGCGGTCCGTCTTTTCTATTTAAGTCGTCAGAGGACTGGCCGCAAGAGCCATCTAATGTCGCTCCAGTTTGCGAGGAGCTTAAATGTAAACCCAGTGAGTTGGTAGGTCTCACTTCCGTCGTCGGTACGCCAATGCCAACACCAGTAACAGCCATTTTTGATCATTTTAGTAACTGGCTCCGTTTGTTACGTGCCACGGCGCGGGTACATAATGCCGCAGCACTTTTTGGCAAACCTTTGGCACGACTTCGGAATTCTAAATTACCTTTTGATAATACGCGTTCAACGTCCACTACTCTAATGCCTCTGACTTCTGAGTCCTTGCAAGCCGCAGAAAGGCACATTTTGCAACGCATTCAATTGGACAGTTTTACAGAAGAATTCAAATGCATTACTACTGGTCAACCGATTTCAAAGAAGAGCCGTCTTATTAAACTATCGCCAGTGCTTGGTGATGACAAATTACTTCGACTTGCTGGAAGAATTAAATTCGTAGTAGGAATCGACTCAGATGCTCGGACACCAATTTTATTAGACGGTTGTCATTCAGTCGTCAAGATGCTGATCATGCACTATCATGTAAAAGCTGGCCACGCAAACAACGAATTGGTAATAAACGAACTTCGGCAGAGATTCTGGCTCGTCAATTTGAGGAATACTGTGAGAAGTGTAGCTCACCGATGCCGATTTTGTCGTTTTCGCAAGACACTGCCACTTAGTCCTCCTACTGGCGACCTACCCCTTCAAAGATTGGCCCATCATCGTCGTCCATTTTCATTCACAGGTCTCGATTACTTCGGACCATTACTGGTTACAGTGGGACGACGCCATGAAAAAAGATATGTTGCCTTATTCACTTGCATGACTTCCAGAGCAGTTCACTTGGAGATTGTCCACAGTTTATCCGCCGATTCGGCTATAATGAGTATCAGGAGATTCATTTCTCGACGTGGCACTCCAGAAACTCTGTATTCAGACAACGCAACGGCATTTGTTGGAGCTAACCGTCTGCTCAAGGAGTTCTACGCCACAGAGGTCCAAGATTTTGCTGGAATTCAAGGAATTAAGTGGAGTTTCATCCCAGCAGCAGCACCGACTTTCGGAGGGTCATGGGAGAGGCTGGTCAGGAGCGTGAAGACAGCATTAAAAGCAACACTCCATGACAGAGCTTGTAAAGAAGAAACTTTCGCAACCCTGCTTGCCGAAGCCGAGGTAATAGTAAACTCTCGCCCACTGAGTCATGTATCTGTAGACCCAAATGACCCACAAACATTGACACCTTTCCATTTCCTAATTGGTTCTTCATCAAATCGATTACATGGTCAAACGCTGGATGATAGCGACCTTATGAGACGCTCGGACTGGAAAAAGGCATTGCGGTTAGCAGACCATTTCTGGAATCGCTGGGTCCGAGAAGTACTTCCGTGTATGCAACCCAGAAACAGTCAAGCAGGTGCTGATAGTGGCATAAACATTGGAGACGTTGTAATCGTCGTTGACCAGTCGCTACCTCGGGGAACATGGCCAAGAGGCCGAATAGTTGCAAAATACCCAGGGAAAGATGGGGTGACCAGAGTTGTGGACGTTGCTACCTCAGGGGGTACGCTACGCCGGCCGCTCATAAAAATTGTAAAGCTACAAACAGATGCGGACTAAACTGTGTCGGCTGGTGCAGCAAGCCTGCACGGGGTGGAGGATGTTGTGAACTCCTTAGAAAAAGCTTATACTTTTTTATATAAAAGAATTTATTGTTTTGTTCTTTTTCTGTTGTCAAGTTGACTTTATATTTTATTGTTGTATTTTGTGTTTTGTCTGTAAATTTAGTTCGATTTTATTATATTTATTCTACTCATTCTCTCAAGTTCTCATTTCTCCGTTACAAGTAGGATTGAAGAGAATAGAATAAAGAAGAGAGACAATGTGCCAGTTACGACGTAACCTGATAGGGAGCCACTTGAGCTAAGTGCGAAGTTCGGAAACATGGTCATATTTGCGAAGCCCAAATATAAATCGAATGCATAGATTTTGAAGGCGCAATATAATGATTAAAAACAAAGTTTGTTATTTTAATGGCAATTATCGTTCTGGGATGTTTTTTTTTTGTGTGCATACAGCGGTTGAACAGAGAATAATACTAATGACATAAAATCTTTTTATCGTTTAATTTATATAAAAACAACTCCTTATTTTATTTGCTCCATGAACGTTTTGAAATTAACAGTTTTCTCCTTTCCTGTATATTTCGTATCCACCACCACATCGACCCTTACTGCAGGGATACGGGTCTCCCTTCAACCGACGGGGTTTAGAGCATACTCCACCACGCTACTCAAATGCGGATTGGCGGAGGCCAGTGTATTCTAGCCGCGCGAGGGCCACTGACTCTCATCTGTCGTCAACAACGGAACCGACGGCTTAACGTACCCTTCGAAGGAGAAAATCGAGATAGATAAATCCATCCATAGACAGATCGACGTTACTTAACCTGCGCGTTCGGTTAGAATGACACGCGTTACGACGCCATCGAGCTCTCGTATTTCATATATTTTTTTTAATTAGCCGCAATTACTGGAGCAAAAGTCCTATTGCGTTATATTTACAGTCTGGTTCTTGTATCAATCTGACATAACTACTGTACTTAAAGCTCGATAACGGGTATGACGATTTCAATCAAATTTTGTACTTAAATAAGAATTTGCTTTTTAAGTTTATCTATGTGTAAAAAACATAAAAGACACCAAGCACTGAGGAACTAATCCAGGATAGTCTAAGTCAAAATTCATTAATTAAAAGCTACATTCAATAGTCGTTAGGGATCCTTGTGGTTATGAAGAAGGTAGTGGAATAGTTGCTGTATGATCCTCTACCATGGCAAATATGTGATCCTAGTACAAAAGCGGCGCGGAAGTTAATCGCTATAAATGAGACCTCAGCTTTACTAGCGCCCAGTTTGTCCGCTACGTGCTCGTTCAACTAAATCGTTGGGAATTCGGTGTGATAAATATTTTCAATTTTTTTCTCGCTCTTAAAACACACTCGTATGAAACAATGGGCATACAGTTCTGAGAGATATATGGGTACATATTTTCATATCTGTGTACTGTATATTGATTAGTAAAGAGGAAAACTAATTACCAATCCCAATTCCCCTCAATATCTCTGTTCTCGTTTTCCACTCCTTCCACAGCCAAATCGATCACAACGTTCCTGCCATATAAAAACTATAGACTTCCCCTTAGCCAACACGAAATTCTTCTTCAATTCGTTCACCGTCCGCGCTGCCCTACTCTGGAATAAACTACCACTGCAGATACGAGATGTTCATACTGTGTCCACTTTCAAGAAAAAATTGAAGGAGTATTATCTGAAGACACTATTTTCTAGTGACAGATAATATATATAATGTGGTTATATTGATGTATATTTGTATATATATAGGTCTGTGTATATGTGTATGTATGCGTGTATATGTATGTATATATTATATGTATTTTTACAGAAGTAGTTTATCTGTATCATAGTGTAACTGTTTTTATTGATGCTTGTTGGCACATATATTTTGTTTACGGCCCTATACAATGTTTTCACATTCATTGGGGTTGGCTGGAAGAAATCTCTTAAAGAGATAAGCTCACCTTTGTACACAAAACTTAGAACAAAGAATATTTTGTATATTTATGTGCAATAAAGAATAAAGAAACTACCTTCTTCCTAGCGGTATTTTGTTTCATAATCAATTGGAATTGGTGGATTCCGCTACTTTAGCCTAAGGGGTTGGTGCAGATACTCATTTTTAGATAGAACGACTGCAGTCAGACCGCCACAACTCGTAAAGAAAACCAGACCATTCTTAGGTAAGGTTACTATGACGAGCTCGGTGGCGCAGTGGTGAAACGCGCTATTACGCTACTTTGACACCGACGCTCGTGGGTTCGATTCCCACACAGTACAAACATTTGTGTGCATGAACATGTCTGTTTGTCTTGGTCTGGGTATTTTCTATGTATAATAAGTATGTATTTACAAAAAAAAAGAAAATATTTACGTATGTTTATCAGTTGTCTAGTACCCATAACATAAGCTTCCGCTTACTTTGGGGCTAGATGGCGCTGTGTAATTTGTCCGACAATATTCATTTATTTATCCACGGGGCTATCACAAGTTCAAACGAGCATGACTACCGTAAAGGCCGTAATATAGAAAACAAAGTCAATGAAAATCGTTGTACTAAACAGACTACCCTCACGACCACGACTACATCCCCGAGGAATTCGATCACAATTTTATGGGTTTTATATTAGTACGGAACCCTATTTTTTTTTAATAAGTACACATTATATTTTTTTAATATTAACACCTACGAGGGTATAGGATATGTGCTCCACACTATGCAAAAGAAAGCTATAGGTATGGTTCGAATGAGGAGTTAATTTTTAATATATTTTTTTCGCCCAGGATAATTGTAGACCCACAAAAGAAGGACTAACCCACACACACGGGTGTGCATTAGTCATTCTTCCGTGAGGGGCACCCTCCGGAAAAAGGGAGGGAGGAGGTGGGATCTTCCATAAGATAACATTTCGTGCGAACGAACTGATTACGTCAGATTCCTACTGACTAAAACACCCCCTGGGACTGCCTTTAGCCAGGAAGGGTAGAAACACAATGACTGTTGAATCATTGAAACCAGTTGTACAATTAGTATCAAATAGTTAATGAAAACTAGTGGTGGGCCATACAAATCGTATATAGATACAATATCTATATATTGGTCCAATACCCGATATCTATATATCGGGCGGCACGAAAACTATATATTGGATATCGCTGTCGTGTTAACAAGTAATAACTCGTATCACCTCGCACTAAGGTACAGTACGGTACGGTACGTAACTGAATCTGAATATCTGATACTGATTCGGTCAAACAATAGGCGCGTGAAAGAATACGAGCTAGATATTTGAGTGAAACGGCTACAAGACTGATATAGACAGGTACATTTCCGTGTGAATATTCATTTTAATTTAAACATTATTTGTAGCCGCACAAGGCTTATAATTGCATTGCAAAGTTATTTTCTGAACACTTCACTTTAGTCAACGAAAATAAAACGTACACGTGTTCAATAAAGCAACTCAAACGATTATAAACTTTCTTTATACACAATAAAATTAATTTCTTTGTTGTTGACCTTTGTCCTTGACCGAGACGACGGTCTAACTAAATTAATTTTATAAATTTAAGTTTGCTCTAAATATTTTGGAATTCTACTTTTAGTTTCGTGCTTTGCTTTGCGCCGCGTAAATTGCATGTGACAGTAACTTCTCCGCTTTTTTATCACGACTAACGTCACAAAAAAGTGACACAATTAACTTTCCTAAACGTTAATTTAGACCAAAATAGATATTATTAAAAAAATGACAAAATATCCTTTTTAAAGTTTTAAATAATAAATATTATTTTTATTATTTATCACCTTACATATTATCCTTATTAAACATCACCTCTATCTTCATAGAAAATCATTTGATGTTAACCAATATATACTGATTATGAAAATATAGATAGACATAACCGAATCGTAAAGAATCACAGTACCGTATAATATCACTTAGTTTTCAGCGTGTGGCGTATCGTAGGCTTCTGACAGATACATAGATATTGCAATATATAGTTACGATATCTGATATTCAAAACCAATATATAGATACGATTCAATATTGCGTGGTACCGATATTACCCACCCCTAATGAAAACCAAACAGGTCGTGACATATCTTTATTAGTACATAAATAAGAATATTTGGTACTTGGTACTGACTGTGAAGAAAAATAAGAAGATTCTACTTCCCTTTTTTCTTTACAGTCAGCAATTCAGCATAATATAAATAAAACTGCCGAAAATGCCGAAATTACAAAATCTACGCGAGAGAAGCCGCGGTATGTATGTATATATGGACCTGTGGGTCGTTAGGAGCAACCGCCTGAAAAAGGATTAAAGAATCCTTACTTAAAGAGGATCCGCTGGTCACAATTTTCAATGTATTGAACAGTATTATTATATTTTACAGAAATGCAAACCATAGTGCGATTTACAAATGGAACAGAGCCATCTGTTGACGAACTTATAAAACACTTTTACTGAAGAGTTTAGTATTATTTTGTACACTAAGTTGTATGTATGTATGTATATCTTCACGCAAAGTCCCTTGCGGGGTAGGCAGAGAGAATACAATATAATAATATAATATAATACAATACACTAAGTTACTCGTTATAACGTCAGCTATCTACCAAAAGCTTAGGTAGCGGATTTGGAAACGTGTTAGCGCTAAGAAGAAGATGTCAAATTACGACCTCGTGACAGGCGGATGGACGGACAGAAGAAAGTCTTAGTAATTATTTTATTAACACTAATTATTTTATTAATTACCAAATATAAGTAAAACTAACACTACACAAGCGGCACGCTATGATGGCCGTTTTGACGTTTGTCCACTCATGAAGTTTCGTATTAATTATTAATTACATTTGAAGGAGCAAATTGCTGTTCTTTATTGTCAATAGTGACGTGCAGCTAGTCACAAAATTTATCGAATGTATAATTTTAGGACACAAAAATAATTTATTACATTGATTTCTAAACTATATATATTAGGGTCCCGCGAACATTTATTTTTTATTTTTATAAGACTATAATTATTGGTGTACTTATTACTGCACAACTCGGCATTTATTTTTCGAAATTCAAAATTTTTAAACATGAAATCTAATACGCTCGTCACATAGGATCGCTGGCCAGCACAACTACTACCTCCGGCAAACTCGCGTCAATGCTCAATGCAAAATAAAGCAGTTTCGACTTGGTGTTGCTTCGAAAAGTACAAACTGTGAGTACACTGCGATTGGGATATAATTTTGACCTGGCTTTGCATTTCCGATATTGATACTGCAGTACTGTTGACCCTTGCTCGTTAATTTGGACTGTGTATACGAGTTTACTGTTTTTTTTTTGTTTCTGTTTACTCTGTTTACGGCTGTGAAAATAGCAGTATGGACGAATCTGATTAAATATGGCCTTTAGTGGTACCTATTTTGTATTAATTTGTTTCTTGTGTGTATATAAAATATGTATATTCATTTTCATTCCAATATTCTGTTCGTACAATTATATTAAGTACTTAAACATTTATATTTTTATTTTATTAAACCTTTTCAATCAGGTACTACTTGCAACAAAAACTTATAGATTTGATTATATTTTTTTCGAGATTAAATTGACATTTCACATCACTATTGTAATATGTCAAAACGGCCATCACAGCGTGCTGCTTGTATAATTGTTTTATTAATTACCAAATATAAGTAACGTCTTATTAAACAAAATTGTATGTAACATTTTTTTACATACGACATCAAGAGGCTTACCAGCATACGGCCCACCGGACGTAAAGTGGTTACCGTAGCTGATAAATGCCTGCAATACATTAAGTATATCGCGATACCACGTCTACTGCTTACAAAGCAACTCCTTAGGATCTTGCCGGTAACCTCACTTACGTACAAGTTACGTAAGAATGTCATTGTATCTGTTTCTTTTTGGAAAGTACATACGCCGTACGGAAGTTTCATTATATTGTCATTAAAATTGATAAATTTGGTTTTCTCCATGTAAAATATTATATTTATGCCATGTTGCCATATTATAAATACTATGATTTATCTCATTTCCATATTCTTATGCATTTGCATCCTTTTTACATGTTACAACCTTTTTGTTTTACTTAGCTCTTCACTGTGACTCCGCTTCGCAGCAAATAACAGAAGAGTACATTGTCCTGTCAGTTGACGCTGCTATGCTGGCCCGCAAGGTGCTTCTTCACGCTTCGTTGGATGGATCCCATATTGTAGGAAGAAGGAAACACATATGCCGGCAAGGCGTTCCACTTTTTAATGGTGCGACAGAGATATAAGTTGCAGAACTTTTTAGTACGCGAAAAAATTGTCTTCGGCAGTGCAATAATGACATCGCAAGCCTGCACGAGTGTTCTTTGATGGAAGGGAGAGGGTGGGATAAGTGAAAATAGTTCTACAGAGCACTCACCATGGTAAAGGCGGTAAAACATGCTTAGCGAGCCAATGTCCCTACGAAGTTTAAGAGGTTCTAGGTTTTTGGTGACCTCTTCGTAGTCGATTATGCCCATATACGAGTATTATAGCATAGCCCGACGCTGCAACCTATGGAATATAAATAAAGTATTTGGTGTTATATAACTGAACACATCGACCAACAAGAACATAATGCAAAATGTCCTTGATACAACCCACCAAGCTAGAATCCTTATGAATTTCAATCAGCAAATGTAGCTTTGTATTTATATGTAGACATGGTATAATAATACACATCATAGTTCATCAAATTTACATTTTTTTTAACTGTTTAACTACAATATAGTTAGACTGCGGTCGACATTGCTTTACCTGCGTGTTCGATTAGACTGATGTCATCGAGATTCATGTAGCAATGAAACACACACATATATCTAGTTAATAGATTCAGGCGTTTTTCTACAGCGCCTGAGGATGCGGGTGCATCCGGTTTCTGTTCCGAGGTGTAGACGATCGGAGCAGCCATGGCAGCGACGGCATGTTGCATCTAACTGTGGTAGGTGCCGGCCGGCGATAGTTCACAAGAACTAATTGGTAGCGGATGTACACAAACCAGGTTAGATCAAATTGCACACATCTATACAGGTAAATAAAATTGGAGTGTCTCTTTGTAATATTAAAATAACCGCTTTTTATTAAATGCATATGAATATATACATGGTACATATACCAAAATGAATATTTTTACAATTTTTGTCTGTCCGTCTGTCTGTTTGGTCCGGCTAATCTCTGAAACGGGTGGACCGATTTTGACGGGACTTTCACTGGCAGATAGCTGATGTACTCGTAATAAGGAGTAACTTAGGCTACCTTTATTTTAGAAATTTTATTTATTAATTATTAATATAAATAAATAATTAAAAAAAACTATTCCGCGCGGAGCAAGGCGCGGGCACAGCTAGTCTACAATAATAGTCTACACGGTCAACACAAATCTCTCCCACGAACTGTCCAGTCGTCAGCATCGACACATCCAGAATACATCTCTCATGTATTTCACATCCTTTTTACTACAAACCACTAAAACAAGTTTCACCCAAACGCGAAACTTTCTAAATAAACCAGGGCCCAATTTAAACTGGAAACCTTACATCAATCACGGTAGTGACTGTTACAAAGGGTATGAACACACTTCAGACGTGAACATAACAGTAAAACTAAATTGAAAGTCAGTTTCAAGGTCAACCTAGGGTTGCCATGTTTTGCCCACGATAAGGTGTAATATTTTTCTTTTTTGGCTCGTATCGCGGTCAAACTCAGCCCATTGACGCTCGCAACACCACGGGGATGTTACTCGCGCGCTGCCAATCTTGTGACCTAAGGTTGTTTCGTCACAGTACCCAGTGATTTCTCTGCCATATCTCACCCTTCAAACCGAAACACAGCTATATAAATATAGCTGCTTGGCGGTAGATATAGGTGAGACAGAGGTACCCGTGCAGACGACTTTTGTACAAAGTCTCCCTCAGGTAAAATTGAATATTATAATAAAAAAAATCGGCCAAGTGCGAGTCGGACTCGCGCACGAAGCGTTCCGTCCCATTATCTATAAAAACGGCAAAAAAATCACGTTTGTTGTATGAGAGCCTCCCTTAAATATTTGTTTTATTTTAATTTAATTATTTATTCTTAAAGTGAATATATAACTAAATATTCTGTGAATATTTCAAGCGTTTACCTGTTGCTGTTATCAATATCGAGCAAAAACGAGCAAAAATATCACGTTTGTTGTATGGGAGCCCCCTTAAATGTTTCTGTTATTCTATTTTTTAGTATTTATTATAGCGGCAACAGAAATACATCACCTGTGAAAATTTCAACTGTCTAACTATCACGGTTCGTGAGATACAGCCTGGTGACAGACGGACGGACGTACGGACGGACAGCGAAGTCTCAGTAATAGGGTTCCCTTTTACCCTTTGGGTACGGAACACTAAAAATATATAAATCATACCGTGCGGAAGTGGAAGGATGTAGCAGCCGAACAAGACCAAGATCACGTCGACGAGCTCGGTGACATAGGGGTTAATAACGTGTCTTTGATACCAACAGTTCGATTCCCACACAGGACACATATTTGTGTGGATGAACATGTCTGTTTGTCTTGGTGTGGGTGTTTTTAAGAGACGTAGAGCGTATCATAGTATGTTATATGTATGTTATTATTCAGTAAGTGAGTTCCTAAACGATGTTAATATACAATAAATATAAATGTTGTATGTATGTATATGTATGTATATCTTCACGCCAGGTCCCTTGCGGGGTAGGCAGAGAGGACCGAGCGCCATAAGACGCGGTCCTTACATACTTCACTCGCTTCTTTCACATTCATAGCTCTTTTCATGCACGCTTGCCGGTTCCTAAGGCTCCTGACATCACCTTGTGATAAAACACGACCAATTTGGTTATGTTAGGTTAGTCTTGGTCTTCCTCGGCTCCTACATCCTTCCACTTTCGCATTGTATATCTGTTTCGTCATTCTTTCATCTTGCATTCTTTCTACATGTCCGAACCAACGGAGCATGCCCTTTCTTATCTTAACACCGACACTCTCTTTCAGTCCAACTCTCTTTCGTACGTCATCATTTCGAACGCGGTCAGCAAGCGTTATGCCACAAATTTTTCGCAGTGCTCGCATCTCGACCGCATTTATTCTACTTTCATGCTCTCTCTGCCATACCCAGCTCTCACTTCCATAAGTTAGCGTTGGGATTAACACCGCGCTGTGTACAGCGAGCTGTGCCTTCTGGCTTAGATTTCGGCTGCCAAACAGTTTACCCAACGCTCCATTCACCCTATTCCCTGCACTCACTCGTCTCTCCACATCAGCGGTGTACCTTCCATCGCTGCTAAAAGCGCTTCCAAGATATACAATCTCATCCACTTGCTCCAACACTACATCATCAACCGTAATCCTAGTGTTCGTATAAATGTTAAATAATTATTAAAATCAATAAATATAATACGATACTAAATTAATATAAATAAACATAACACACTACGTAAAATATATCAAGAACGATTTAGAAATATAAAATGTTATTATATAAATCTTACACATAAGTAAATAAATATTCAATAATAATCTAATGTGATAAAATTGAATAATAATAAATACAGTACGTAAAGAACTTGTCCTTCCCTCAGAGTTGCAGCGCACGACAGGGTCTATAATGCTACTGTAATTATATTTATGAGACCTAATTGTTAATAGTGGATAGAGCTGTGGATGGAGTATATGGCAGCAGCTAAATAAAATAATATAATATGAGTAACTTACATGTATTTCGGAGTACGTTTTTCTCAAGACTACAATTGTCAATATAAAAACAAAGAAGTATTAAAAAACAAAAATATATAAAAAGGTCTGTCGCCAACACTAATGTATGTATGTGTACACATTACAGTTGTTGGTCGTACCATTGAAATTTTAGTTAATAAAAACCTTCGATAGTGAGCAGGCTATAGTTAATCCATTATATTATAAATAATACTAAGTGGGTGGGATAAGAGGAGACAAGGAAACATGCAACACTAACCTTCCTTGAGGACAGTTCCAGCTCGGGTCAGCACCGGCGACTGCTTCTCGTCACAACACGGCCACTGCACTCAGTTTTGGGATTGTAAACCTTGACGCTTCCATAAATATTTATTATTACTATTATGACGCGGAATATGCACAATATTAATTTAATTTAACTTTCTTCGTAAGCGGACGAATGCCGGCTTTGTTTGTTAGCAGCGGGCGTCGCAAACGGAGTCGGCGCGATGATTGCGCGCGCGCGCTCATTCTTTTAAGGCACAGTGCGTGCATGTATATAGGTATGGGATTAATGGACAAGGAAATACTGGCCATTTTATTATTTGAATAAATTTATAATATTTGGCGCCACCAGTTGCAATAAATGAATATGAAGTCACACGACTGAAGAAATACCTCCACCTCAAAGAAAACCGAAGCCAAATAACAACTCGCTGGGGAGTTGTTTTCCTGCTTGTGAGTGAGGTCACCAGTAAGGAGTTGCTGTGTTAGCAGAGGTGGCATCGCTCGAAAAATACTTAATTTGTTACAAGCGTTTATACGCTACCGAAACCGTGTTCCGTCAGGTGGGTCGTAGTTTGTATGTCTCTGCTTATGATCGCTTGCAATATATTAAGTATTAGTAGCGCGATCCCTGCTGCTAACACAGCGAACCCTCAGGAGCTTACTCACCTGTCACAAATAGATTTGTTGTGTTTTATCACAACTTGGTACCAGGAGCCCCTGAAACTGGCGAGAGAGAGTATCAATATAAAATACACGTGTGAAATCTGTAACTATAGTATGTTGTTCAGTTATCTCTGCCTATGCCACAAGTGACTTGTCGTGAATGCATACATATTGATTTTATATATTTTTTTATAACGTCGGGAGGTACGGGGCCGTAAAGTATGGGAAGCGTTTACCGTAGCCTATGAACGCTTGTAATACATTAAGTGAGTGAGTGAGAGCTCGACGGCGTCGTTGCGCGTGGGCGTACGTCGGGAGGCATACAAGCATACGGCCCGACGGATGTAAAGCGGATACCGTTGCCTATTAACGCTTGCGATATATTAAGTATCACTCGCGTGATGTCTCCTCTGCTGTTTATACAGCAACTCCTTGGGAGCTTACTGGTGACCTCACTCACACGCAGGAACACAATAACCCTCTAGGGAGTTGTTATTTGGCTGCGGTTTTCTGTGAGGTAGAGGTACTTCCCTAGACGGGCTGCTTTAATGCTCCCTACCTCTCTTAAAACATCCAGACCAAGACAAACAGACATGTTCATGCACACAAATGTTTGCCTTGTGTGGGAATCGAACCCACGAGCGTTGGTGTCAATGTCGCATCATTCACGACTGAGCCACCGAGCTCGTCATTCTAACCGAACACGCAGGTTAAGCAACGGCGACCGCAGCCTGTCTATGGATGGGTTGATCTATCTCGAGTTTCTCCGTGTTTCGGAGGGCGCGTTAGGCCGTGGATCTCGGCTGTTGTCCATAGATGACAAAGTCAATGGTGGTGGAGTATGCTCTAAACTCCTTCGGTTGAAGGGAGACCCGTATCCCTGCAGTGGGATGTGTAAGGGTTGATGTAGATGGAGTAAAAATATTATAAAAGTTGCCGACTGGAAATTTTGAAGAGATGCTCTTTTAATAGAGATTAATATATTCTTATGAATATAAAACAAAACTTTTTCAGCGTTTCCAAAAATTCCGCCCCTTAAAGGGTGTAATGGAGGTCAAAAGTATGTATTGAATTAAAAGTTGAACTGTTAAGAATTTTTTTTTTAAAGTGAGCTATTTTAGATTTTGTGTTCAGGACTCTGTTTTTTGGAAGCTGTTAACTACTTGATATATATTATTTTGATATATACATATATATATATTTTATATATATTATATTGATTGTTGTACAATCCAATTCGCGATATTCTTTGCCTCGTCAATTAAGGAAACAGTATACTGTAGTAGGTAATTTTCTAATTGTTGCCTCGGTATACTTATTATGATTTTACTTCTGTGGATTATATTCTATGGAATTATTTAAACAATTATTTATTTACAAACTAAACTATTATACCAGATAATTAATTATAATCATGAGATTAATGACGCATGCACACATTTAATTTAATAAGCCATGTTAATACATACGTGATAATGTCTGTTTACCCCGCGGGATGCGAGGGTGAGTATTGAATGAACACAATATAAATAATTGTGTTCATTCAATGCTAATCTTTGCATGTTTTTCAGATGGATGGTAAATGTATATTATATGTGAGTATATATGTATACAAACAAGTATATTTGAACGTGTATGTGTGTGTGTGTGTGCATGTTTTGGTTTCGTGAAGGTTTCATTGGGTTACATTTAATTGCTATCCAAATCGTATACATACAGTTTACTATTTAAGTATTTGTAAAATTACATTTAATCTCAATAGTGAGATAGTCGATTAATAATATTGTACATTTATTGTGTGAGAATATGTTTTGTACTTTACTTATTTTGCATTAATTAATGTTTTGTTGACTTTGTTTACATTTTATCTTCAGGGAGATGCTTTTCTGTGAGTTGCCAATATGTACGTGTATCGTACATTATTAGTTGTAATATTTATGCTGACGCGTAATATTTCAATACTGTTGCATTTTATTATACGTTGCGACTTCAGTGCAATAAACACGTGCATCAAGGACAGTCGTTTGCCATTTTCGCCTACCTGACATCAAAAAATACATGGTTTTGGGCAAAGTGCAGCCCTTTACATTGCATTTAAAATCCCTAATGCGAAGTTTAATTATGTAAAACTTTAACAATAAGTATATACATATATACACACATATATCGAATCCTGGCATGTATCACTAAATTTCGGAATTATGTACATATTTGTAATTATCACTCGCTCGGCGCACGTCCAAGAAATTATATTTCTAAAGACGTGTGACCTCACCAAAGAATGATCTGGTTATCCCTCAGGGTTGTAGAGGTCTGGTGGCAGTCGCTTCATGTAAAAACCCGTATCTTCGCCAAATACTTAGAGTAAGGCAGCCGACCCCGCGAATGCCAGTGGATTAGAAGAAAACGGGATAACGCTAAGAAGAAGAATATATACATATACGTATGCATGTCTATGTATATATTTTGACGAGCTCGGTGGCCCAGTGGTGAAACGCGCTGTTACGCTACTTTGACACCAATGCTCGTGGGTTCAATTCCCACACAGTACAAACATGTGTGTGCATGAACATGTCTGTTTGTATTGGTCTGGGTGTTTTCTATGTATAATAAGTATGTATTTACAAAAAAATAATGTATTTACGTATGTTTATCAGTTGTCTAGTACCCATAACACAAGCTTCGCTTACTTTGGGGCTGTGTGGCGCTGTGTAATTTGTCCGACAAAAAAAAAATATAATAATAAGTTTATAAAAATAAAAAAGACAAAAGAAATTGTATATATATATGTTCATAAAAAAACATTGTATGAAAAAGCTGCACACGAACGAGGCGCATGATAATGACTTATAAACTAACCGCTTGTCTGTCTGTAGTTCTACTATCTTCTTTGGGTCACTGAAATACCGAACTACCGATATTGTATACTTATTAATGTTTTCGCTCGTTTAAATGAACTGGAAAGTTTTTATGAGAAAATATAATAATAATATAATAATAATCCTCTATTTAACATCACAATGACACAAGCAATTTTAAGATAATTTCAGTTAATTTGTTTAGTTGTATAGCGATCTTACATCATTGCGAGGGGCGGAACCCGTACTAGGATACCCTGTGTTACAGTATTCCGGCCCTCCGCACTCGGCACCCCGAGAAGTGCGAACATTGTGCTCAGTTTCACTGTTAATACTTAAGCAAAGATTAACATAATTAAAAAGAAAATATAAAAAACAATTTATGAGGTATAAAGTTAATATTCTAACTATAGCGTATATGTGTGTATTCGTGTGATGCGTGTATAATAAATTGTTGTGTGTTCAAGAGTGGGTGGAAGTATATATATCAGTGCGTATCATATGATTGAATGAAAGTTTGTTATTTTATTTATTAAGTTATTCATTATTGTATTACTATCAATAAGCTTTCAGTTTCTTTGTAAGATTTACCTATTAGAAAATTAGTCACTTTAAGTT
Source organism: Pyralis farinalis (assembly GCA_947507595.1). Classification (NCBI taxonomy): domain Eukaryota; kingdom Metazoa; phylum Arthropoda; class Insecta; order Lepidoptera; family Pyralidae; genus Pyralis; species Pyralis farinalis. The sequence continues at coordinate 5,090,129 of OX382282.1, read as the reverse complement.
TACATCTATAGCGTGTTTCCGAATAAATATTGACTAAGCGGTTTATTTTATTATATAGGTAGGGACCTAAAAAAGTTTGATGTCTCTTAGCGAATGGGGATGATGGTGGCACTAGTTTTATGCGCACGGCTGTACTTCTCTGATTGAAGATTATGGCAGGGTCGTATGGAGTGTTGGCGTGGCAATGTAATATCGTTCGCAATATGAACAGTTGGCGGACGGTGAGTACCTTTGCATCATGGAAAATTTGTAAGGTTGGGTATATGCGCGGTTTGGATAACATTACTTTTAATACAGCCCTTTGAGCTCTTTCAGTTTGCAGAATATAATTTTTGTGAGTACCACCCCACGATATTATGCAGTAGGTAATAATGGATTGGCATAAGGCAAGGTAGGTAGTCTTCAGTACTTTATATTCTGCAGCTGTTCTAAGGCGCTTGAAGATATATATTAGTTTGCGAATTCTCGATGTTAACACTTCTGTGTGTTTCTTCCAACAAAGTTGTGAGTCAATTATGACTCCCAGGTATTTTATCTCCTTTACGCGTTCCATAGTAATACATTGACAAGAACCTGTCGCTGCACTAGGGCAATTATAATTATTGTGAAATTTTATTTGAAACTTCAATGGTTGTAAGCGGTCCAGTTTCGCGAATGTTATATACTTTGTTTTGTCCGTATTCAGTGATAGTAAATTTTGTTGGAGCCGTTTCATAACTCTATCTAGACCAGAAAAATATATATATATATTTTTAATATATATGGCAATAGTGTTGCTACTTTATGCCAGTGTCAAAGTCTTCAGTATAGGACCATTTGAAAATCTTAATTCTATGTTCCAGCTTCAGGAACTGTGCTGAAAAAATATTTGGGAAGGGTACCTCGACCCAATCAACCCAGTTTAAATACAACCCGTAAAACGATAGTGATTTTTACAAAGTGTTCTTGATGAACTTATTCACGTCTTCCAAAAAGTACATAAACGTGTTATATTTGAGTTTTTTCATTACTGTATAATTTCACTAGCACTTATGTTACAAAATACTATCAAAATTGTCACATAAAACTAATTTTATACTGAATTGTAAAAATTTCAAGTACAACAACAATGTCACTCGTCAAAAGCGCGGGAAGAAGTCCCAAAATAAAGATTTCTTTAAGCCGAAGATGAACGGGAAAGAGCGGCGATAGAAAACGTCAAAACCAATTCCCTTTTGGAGTGAAGTAAAAAAGTCTAGAGGTCATTTGTCAGCATACGTATCGGATAAAATAAAATCTAATGTTGTTGCAAACACTCAATAACGTTGTTGTTAGCACGGTGGTGGAGTGAAAATTTTGGGGAAATGTGTGATATTGTATAGTACCTTCAATCTGTAAGTGACTTATATACCGACTGACCGCGGTACCTGCGTCGGACAATGAGGTCATTATGGATAATACTGAATTGGGGATATGAAGAATAATAAATTAAAAGTAAAAAACCTTTTTAAAAACAAGCTTTTATTTAAATGCTCTAAAAAGAAAAAGTAATCTTTTTATAAAAACTTTTACTGTTAACTTATAACGTCATTTCACATTTGACACAATTTATATGATATAAAAGCTTGTCGCAAGACACAGACAGATACACAGATACACACGTCAAACTTATAACACCCCTCTTTTGCCTCGGGGGTTAAAAATAGACCTACATTAGCAAGTTTGTTTCGGTACTTATTCGATGCGAATGGTCATTTTCGAAATGAATAACGGAAACTATGAGAAGGTCAAATGGAAAATAAAGAATTTTTATCGTGTATTATATGAATGTGAAAGAAGCGAGTGAAGTGTGTAAGGTACTATCTGCCTACTTATCGTGAATATATACATACACACATATACATACATATCATGTATTTCTATCGTATCAATATTATTTTACGGAAAGTTTTAATTCGATAAGTTAGGCAATTATTGCCCTAATGAGAAATCTACCTTTGACCTTAACCACACGAGTGTCTGAACTGAGTTAGGTACTAGGAAAATTTGAAATTCTAACTAATTTATCAATTCCTATTATAGAGTTCCACAAACAGAATAGGTTAGTATGTTTACAAAGGAAGCAAAACTTTATCTGTTCCAGTACTATTCGTGGAATAACAAAACAGTTGGTCACCCGACAAAATGCCGGCTTTACACTACTTTGACAACAAAGGTTCCGAGCCGACATATTTACGTGTCCCGTAAAGGCCTTTACTGCTGTGTTTGGGTTGGTGCACACTCACCGCATGCGACGGAAAATTTGTATTTTTACACTCAAATGATATTCGATTTATCCCGATGTCATGGAGGTAGAAAATTGTTACACGGAAGTGGGGGCTGCGTCATAATTACCCAAATTGGTAATGTAATATATTTGAGTGTCTATTTAAAATTAATATTATTTGTTACCAGCATTATTTTACTGTTGTTAAGGTAAAAATAACATAAAGTATAAACTTTTAATTATAGGGACAAGCTTTAAAAAAAATACTCTAAAAAAATCAACAAAATTGGTTTCATATAGCAAAATCTAAGTTAGTTATAATAATTAACAGTCTTTAAATTTTAGTGGTACGTTTATCAATCTACTAACATAAAAAAGTAATAAAACATTAATTAGGATCATCGTTAATAATACAATCGACACAGAAAGGTAGTTACACTGAATACAGGCATGGGTCATAACTACTTTTTTTCAAATTACGGCACTTGTAGCTCCCAACGCAGTTACAGCCTGACTGACTTCACGCCACAAACATGAAGAGGGACTCAATAATTCCAGCTACTGAGAAGAACGGCTACGTCGCATAAATAGTTGTAAAATTATAGGCAAACTAAAAACGTGCGTGTAATTTTGACCCAGCCCCATGATGCCGGGTTAATTTTAGTAGTATAAGAATAGATATGGCAGAGAGAGTTTGAAAGTAAACACAATCGAAAATGTTGCGCGAAATTTGTAACGTAGCGCTTGTAGACTGCGTTCACAATAACGATGTAAGAAACAGAGTTGGTATGGAAGAGAGTGTCGCTGTTAAAGCAAGAAGAGGCATGCTCCGTTAGTTTGGACATTTAGAATGATTGCTGGAAGAAAGAATCACGAAGCAGATATACAATGTGCAAGTAAAAGAATGTAGGAGCCGAAGAAGTTCAAGACTTACCTATCATGACCAAATTGGTCGTGTTTCATCAGAAGGTGATGTCAGGAGCCCTGGGAACCGGCAAGCGTGCATGAAAAGAGCTATGAATGTTAACGAAGTTAAGGACCTGGTGTGAAGACAAACATATAATATACAAAGATACATACATATACAATTCTAATGTATTGTTTATTAGATTTAGTAATAAAAATTCTTTCATGTACGAAAGCAATGTAACATTGTGTTCCCGCAGCATCCGTCAACATTGCTTGAATTTAATTTTATGCATCGTCGAGAGACATACAAGCATACTGCCCACCTGATGTAAAGCGGTTATCGTAGCCTATAAAAGCTTGCAATACATTAAGCATCACTCGCGCGATGCCATCTCTGCTGCTAACCTCACTCACGCGCAAGAACACAACAACCCTCTAGGGAGTTGCTATTTTGCTGCGGTTTTCTGTGAGGTGAAGGTACATACATTCCCAGACGGGCTGCTTTGATGCACCCCCTCTTAAAAACACAAACATGGTTATGCACTCAAATGTTTGTACTGTGTGGGAATCGAACCCACGAGTGTTTATGTCAAAGTAACGTAACAGCGCGTTTCGCCACTGCGCCGCCGAGAACTGGAAACTGGATTTTTCTCGGAATAACGAACAATCCCATAACTTTCCAATGTAATTTTCATATATGATGGTATAAGCAAAGATATCCTAAACATATCCTATCCTATCCTAATCCTCACCACTAACACTATTGGCTGCACTCGTCTTTCCACATCGACCGTGTATCAACCATCTTAGTTAAAAATGTAGGTACCCAAGATTTACATTCTCTACCACTTGTTCTAATACATTATGTACCTTGCATTCAAATACAGATTTTGACGAGCTCGGTGGCTCAGTCGTGAATAACGCAACTTTGACACTAACGCTCGCGGGTTCGTTTCCCACACAAGGCAAACATTTGTGTGCATGAACATGTCTGTTTGTCTTGGCCTGGATGTTAAGAGAGGTAGGGCGGATCAAAGCAGCCCGTCTGGGGACGTACGTCCACCTCACAGAAAACCGCAGCTAAATAACAACTCCCTAGAGGCTTGTTGTGTACTTGCGTGTGAGTGAGGTCACCAGTAAGCTCCCAATGAGTTGCTGTGTAAGCAGAGGAGGCATCGCGCGAGTGATACTTAATTAATAATTAATTAAGCGCGTTAATAGGCTACAGTATCCGCTTTACATCAGGTGGACCGTATACTTGTATGTCTCCCGACGTGGTAAAAAAAAACCAGTTGAGAATGCGCAAGCTTGCATTGCCAGAGGAACACCTGGCTCGTCAATTATATAAAAAATCATTTTTTTTTTTAATTTGTCGGCTATTTTGACCATGTTCCTTAAGAGATAGGAACGGTGTTCCTGAACATTCCTATTCTACTTTTTTTATGCTGATTCGAAATCTGAAGTCAAAATTCGAAATAAATCGACAGACACACGCACACACAGACACACACACAGTCAAACATATAGATTTCATATAGGAACGGTGTTCCTGAAAAAAAGACACACAACATCCTTTCCTACACTGTCATGGTTCGACACGTGACTTGTATTAGAATCGATTATTTGAGAAACCCCAAAAGTCAGCTTTTTGCAAAATGACTTTTTTGCGGGAATGTTCTATGGATATAAATACACATTTCAGAGAGAAATCCCACAAGTCAATTCGACGGAAAGGAAATTATAATAGGTCGAATATTTCGTTTAGTTGAGTAACACCACAAGTCAGTGACTAATGGGGTTTCTCAAATGAACGAGTGGCAAACGAATGAGTGACTTCGCCGTCTTGGAAAGAATTTTTTTATACAACGCCGGGAGGCATTCAAGCATACGGCCCACCTGATGTAAAGCAGTTACCGTAGCCTATTAACACTTGTAATATATTAAGTACTAGCTGCTGCCCGCGGCTCCGCCCGCATGGAGTCAAATAACGTAGCCTATGTGTTAATCCAGATCATATTCTATCTACGTGCCAAATTTTATTCAAATCCGTTCAGCCGTTTAAGCGTGAAAGAGCAACAAACATCCATCCATACATACAAACCTTCGCATTTATAATATTAGTAGGATAAATCGCGCGATGCCTCCTCTGCTGCTTACACAGCAACTCCTTGGGAGCTTACTGGTGACCTCACTCACACGCAGGAACACAAAAAACCTCTAGGGAGTTGTTTGACGGGCTGCTTTGATGCGCCCTACCTCCCTTTAAACATCTAGACCAAGATAAACAGACATGTTCATGCACACAAATGTTGATCTTGTGTGGGAATCGAATCCACGAGCGTTGGTGTCAATGTCGCGTCATTCACGACTGAGCCACCGAGCTCGTCAAAATAATACAAACTGATCGTATCTATACATAGTATTGATTTTAAGCTCAACAGCAAAAAAACAACAAATTCCTGATCTCTTTGCCTTCGTCTCATGACATATTAGAATTCAAAAAAATTGGTTGTCTGTAAAGTCGGTTTACGGACGATAATTTTACGTGATAACGTCATAAGAAAACGTTCAACAGTTGACAAAACAGTTCACGTGTAGGTTGTGTGCTGCCGCTGTCTCTCTTCTACTCGGACGCATCGGTCGATGGAGTGGAAGAGAGATAGATGCGTCACAAGCCGAACGCTTAGGCCGATCGTGCCTCTCTATCGCTTGTTCCACGCTCTCGCTTGCACGCTCGTCTCTGGCGGAACGCGACACTTCTTTATGCGTGCAGCCGGCGTTCATCGATATATAAGACGTTATCACCCAAAAATAATATTAAATTATTTGAAAAAGTAGAAAGTCAACGTCGCTTAGGAAAGCTCCATTTAATGCATACAAAAACTAGCTTTTTACATAAAAGTATATATACAATGGCACCTAAACTGTACAATAAACTGCCTGATGAAATCAGAAATATAGACAACTTGAAATTATTTAAGAAAAATGTATTTAACTAACTTATCAATAACGCATATTACTCAGTAAACGAATATCTCAGCGACAAATTGTAATAAAATAATACATTGTTTTCTAGACATCATCAGAATAGAATCAATGAATTGTCATTTTCACTTTTAACATTTTATCAATCTGAAGACTTTAATATTTTATTTTATTATTACATTGACATTATATAACTTATAATAATACCGTTGACTGTAATGAAGCTAGAAACCGCTGCAAGTTATTTGACTGCTTAGTTTATTAATTGTATAGTCATATCACATTATTAATTTTGTATGCCCTCCGGCGGAACATAGAGGAGACTTTTTCCATTACGTAACATTTATCATGTATTGACCTATGTTCACGAAATAAATAAATTTAATTGAATTGAACGAAACAAACTGTCATTCAAGATCAGCCAATATTGTGACTTAATAAATAAATATTGTCGGACGAATTACACAGCGCCACCTAGCCCCAAAGTAAGCGAAGCTTGTGTTGTGGGTACTAGACAACTGATAAACATACGTATACATTTTTTTTTTTGTAAATACATACTTATTATACATAGAAAATACCCAGACCAATACAAACAGACATGTTCACGCACACAAATGTTTGTACTGTGTGGGAATCGAACCCACGAGCGTTGGTGTCGAAGTAGCGTAACAGCGCGTTTCACCACTGCGCCACCGAGCTCGTCATTTTTCGCCATTCTTGTGTAAGTGATAGGGTAGTGGTTGTAAAGAACGTTAGTCATGGTCTGGTTGAACATTCGTTTAATCTAAAGAATTCAAACAAGGAGAGGTTGGTTTTGCCTGGCAACAAGGCTTATCCAGAGGGTCAAATTCCTGTTAACAAGAAGAAAATGGAAGATTTACTAAAACAAAAAAAGCTACTAACTTCCACATCAACCCTTACTCATTTCACTGCAGGGATACGGGGCTACCTTCAACCGAAGGTGTTTCGAGGATACTCCACCACGCTGCTCAAATGCGGATCGGCCAGCGTTTTCAAGCCGCCCGATGGTCACTGACTTAGCTGACTTAGCTTAACGACTGTCTTCTATCGACAACAGCCTAACGGCAGGGACCAACGGCTTAACGTGTCCTCCGACGCACGGAGAAACTCGAGGTGGATAAACCCATCCATACACCAACTGCGGTCGACGTTGCTTAACCTGCGTGTTTGGTTAAAAAGACACGCGCAACGACGCCATCGAGCTCCCTTACTTACTTACCACAAGAAAGGGAAGTACAAGAGTTTTATAAAACATATACAATTGGCTGGTCACCGACCGTAAAACAGACGAAACCATGCACTAAACACGCAATTTAACACAATATTGTCTACTTCTGGAATGTAATCTTATATGATTATCTTTTACGGTTCAAATTTGTTTTTTTTTCCGTATAGTAGAAAAATCTCTCAACTCAATTACTTTCATATATAACTTAATTCATGAAAATGTATTACAAGCGTTTATACTACTACGGCTGCGGTAACCGCTTTATATCAGGTGGGCCGTATCTTTGTATGCCTTCCGACGTTGTACAAAAAAGAATCCTGTTGACAAACTTTCCGATTCAAATGTTAATGTGACTGGCTTACTTTCCGATCCGAGTTGGCCATGTCAGCTTTTTTCATACTACGATGGATAGCAAACAAGCATACGGCCCGCCTGATGTAAAGCGGTTACCGTAGTCTATGAACGCTAGCAATAAAATGAAATGCCGCGAGCGCGTTGCCACCCACGCTGTCAACACAACAACTCATCTTCTGGTGACCTCACTCACTCGCAGGACCACATTAACCATCCAGGGAGTTGTTATTTAGATGTCGTCTTCTGTGAGGTGGTGCTACTTTCCCAGTGGGGCTAACGTAGTGCCTTACCTCTCTTTCGCCAGAGCTTCGTCTGTTGATAAGCAAGGTGCACCACGTGCAGATGGGGTTGACTTTGGCTCTAAAGGTGACATTGAGTCTCATACACCCGCTTCTGGTGACCTCACTCACTCGCAGGACCACATCGACCATCCAGGGTGCTGCTATTTAGATGTCGTCTTCTGTGAGGAGGTGGTACTTTCCCAGTAGGGCTAACGTCGTGTCTTTCCTCTCTTTCGCCAGAGCCTCGTCTGTTGATAAGCAAGATGCACCACGTGCAGGTGAGGTTGACTTTGGCTCTAAAGGCTCCCTTCATATGTAACAATACAATTCATACTGATATAAAATATACTCTTTCTTATAACCGCACCGCTCGCCGACGGCGAAGAGTGCACCCTCACACACTGAAGCCGCAATGGTCGCGTACTGTGCAGTTCCAGAGAAAAAATTCTTCCTAGAACTCTCAAGTTGTGGAATGAACACCCAGCCGAGATTTTCTCAAGGAACTACAGCATGAGGTCCTTCAAAAAAGGCGAAAAGAGGTTTTTAGAGGGTCCTTGGACCTTTCTTCGGATGGGTCACACCTCTATCGAAATATATTTTCTTAGACATGCGGGTTTCCTGCTGTTTACACAGCAACTCCTTGGGAGCTTACTGGTGACCTCACTCACGCGCAGGAACACAACAACCCTCTAGGGAGTTATTTGACGGGCTGCTTTGATGCACCCTACCTCACTTAAAACATACAGACCAAGACAAACAGACATGTTCATGCACACAAATGTTTGCCTTGTATCGAACCCACGAGCGTCATTCACGACCGAGCCACCGAGCTCGTCGTAAAATCACTAATTTATCTCATAGAGAATGTATTTAATATTATTTCCATCTTTTTACGCTTATAGCGATCGATGAAATCTGATGAATAAAGAATGTTGATGCAGGATTGCCTCACGAAAATATTTCCAATCCAAACATGGACCACGTCCACTGTCCGTCGAGGAAAAACGAATAAATTGGCTCAGAGCTGACTGGCGGATTGCGAAATCGATTCCCACCGAACGTAATCCGGTAACGCGTTGGAATTTATGTGACGGTATTAAAAAGTCTTTTGGCAACTTTTTATATACCATCATCTTCTCCTTCATTCTTCATTAATCGTGTTTTATCAGTTGGTGATGTCAGGAGCCATAGAAACCGGTGAGTGTGCGTCAAATGCGCAATTAAGGTTAATAAGCGAGTGAGATTTGTAAGGATCGAGTCATGTGGCGATCGGTTGTCTACCTACGCTACATACTACTTTTTACCAGAGGGAGACTTTGTAAAAAAGTCGTCTGCGTGGGTACCTCTGTCTCACCTATTTCTACCAAGCAGCTATATTTATATAGCTGTATACCGGTGTGAAGGGTATGATCGACGAAAATCTGATTTTCCCCGTAGGTTGTAGAGGTTTGATCGCAGTCACTCCATGTCAAAGTCAGTATCATCGCTAAATTCTTCGACTTAGGTGGCGGATCCCGCCAATCCTAATGAATTAGGAAACTAGGTAACACAAGGAAGAACAAGATCTATCTATCTATAACTTTACGCCAAATCCTTTTTTTATACAACTAGATTGGCAAATAAGCATGCGGCCCGCATCAGATGGTAAGTGGTCACCGCAGCCTATTGACGCTCGCAACACCACGGGGATATTACTCGCGCACTGTCAATCTCGTGACCTAAGGATATTTCGTCATAGTTCCTAGTAATTTCTCTGCCATATCTCACTCTTCAAACTGGAACATAGCTATATAAATATAGCTGCTTGGCAGTAGAAATAGGTGAGACAACCCATGCAGACAACTTTTGTACAAAGTCTCCCTCTGGTAAAACTGTGCATTGAACTGTATGAATCGATGAATGAATGACTAATTATTTTCAATTAATAGATAGGGTTTTTGAAAAATAATTAGATCACCCACTCTAATTTTATTATTACGCTTCGAACTGTATGAATCAATGATTGAATGACTTATTTTTGATTGGAGCACCTGGCTCTCATTTGAGGTCACCCACCCTAATTTCATTATTATGTTTCGAACTGTATGAATCAATGATTGAATGACTTATTTTTGATTGGAGCACCTGGCTCTCATTTGAGGTCACCCACCCTAATTTCATTATTATGTTTCGAACTGTATGAATCAATGATTGAATGACTTATTTTTGATTGGAGCACCTGGCTCTCATTTGAGGTCACCCACCCTAATTTCATTATTATGTTTCGAACTGTATGAATCAATGATTGAATGACTTATTTTTGATTGGAGCACCTGGCTCTCATTTGAGGTCACCCACCCTAATTTCATTATTATGTTTCGAACTGTATGAATCAATGATTGAATGACTTATTTTTGATTGGAGCACCTGGCTCTCATTTGAGGTCACCCACCCTAATTTCATTATTATGTTTCGAACTGTATGAATCAATGATTGAATGACTTATTTTTGATTGGAGCACCTGGCTCTCATTTGAGTCAGGTGCTTCAATTATCAACTACTACGATAGTTTCGCTAATGGTGAACCGATTTTTACTACAAAGGTCCTAGCGTTCAATCAGTCCAAACAAATTGCTAAAATTACCACTTTACTAATACAATTTTTGATGGTTGTTAAGCGTTCATTCTATAAGACACTGCTAAAAATACACCACCAGTTTTATCATGGGGGAATCCTCACGCCTCCCCACAAACCACTTGAGGGCGAATAAAGGCCGCCTTTGCTCTTCAAAATTTAGTAATTTAGCAAGAAAACCATCAAAAAAATTCCAGAAAAGTAAAAGACGAGATGAGTTTTTTTACAGGGTGGACAACGCAAGAGTAATACCACTGGTGTTACAAACATATCTGCTTACTGTTACGCTACCATTACCTTACATAAGTACGGAATCTGCCTACCGTTGTGCAGACCCTACGCTTGTTACCAACCGTAGCAATATAAAGATCTTACCAATTCGAACCTATAGTCCAATAATAGGTTATTTTAATCAGTAAGCGGATAAGTAACACTATGTTGTTTTTTTTTATACAAAGTCGGGAGGCATACACGCATACGGCCCACCTGATAAGCGGTTACCTTAGGCTATGAACGCTTGTAATACATTAAGTATCACCACCTCTGCTGCTAACACAGCAACTTCCTAGGAGCTTACTGGTGACCTCACGCACACGTAGGAACACAACAACCCTCTAGGGAGTTGTTATTTGGCTGCGGTTTTCTGTGAGGTGGAGGTACTTCCCCAGACGGGCTGCTTTGATGCGACCTACCTCTCTTAAAACATCCAGACCGAGACAAACAGACATATTCATGTACACAAATGGTTCTCTTGTGTGGGAATCGAACCCAAGTCGAGTTAGTGTCAAAGTCGCGTCATTCACGACTGAGTCATTGAGCTCATATATGGTACTTTACTAGAAGGGGAAGTACCTCTTTTGATGCCCCCTATCTCTCTTAAAAATACCCAAATCAGGATAAACAGACATGTTCATGCACACAAATATTTTTCTGGTGTGGGAATCGAACCCACGAGCGTCGGTGACAAAGTCACGTTATTAACCGCTGCGCCACCGAGCTCGTCATTAGCCGCATTCCAAACCTTTCTGATCGATCAGTTGGAATAACAAAGTTCTGATTGTATTTTTTTTATACTACGTCGGGAATCATATAAGCATACGGCCCACCTGATGTAATGCGGGTACCGTAGCCTATTAACGCTTGCGATATATTAAGTATCACTCGCGCGATGCCTCCTCTGCTGCTTACACAGCAACTCCTTGGGAGCTTACTGGTGACCTCACTCACACGCCGGAACACAACAACCCTCTAGGGAGTTGTTATTTGGCCGTGGTTTTCTGTGAGGTGGAGGTACTTTCACAGACGGGATGCTTTGATGCACCCTACCTCTCTTAAATCCTAAATTATAAATGACATGACGTCCAAAGCTCTTATCTGAGGGGTAGCCAGGTTTGCTTTGTTGTTAGGTTTGCGCTTCTTACCTTCCTATCTCATCCAGCGACGCAGTAATGATTCAATGGCACGGATTCACCACCAACGTGTTTTACTCGAACTTTTTCATTGAAATATTTAGGATTTTCTAATGAATTTACTGAAGATTAAGTATGTGAAAAGAAGATGTTCATTGCGTTATCCCGACTGTGTATTAGGATAGGCGGGGTTTACTATCTAGGCATATGGATACGGCGAACTTTCAACGTCGAGCTGCTTTGATATGCCCTCTTAGAAAGTAATAAATACAAGATGCTTTTAATAAAATAAGATACATCTCAGCATAGAGAAGGATGTTTATTGTATTTAGGCGCAAACAGCTTTATTCAGGTTCTTTTTCCTTATCGTTCATCTTAATCCCGACCTTTTGGTCAGTTAACCGTGAAATATTCTTTTTACGAAGACATATGTTCCTGCGTTATTCTCAGTAAGTTAGGTTGAAGGAGCGATTTATTTGGAAATGCCCAGTGGTTGATTACGGACGGTAAACTTGTAAGAAGGAATTTGACTCACGCTTTTTAAACTCACGCGTATGGAGAGCTCAGCCTGTCAAATGATGTGATGTACATTTATACGAAACTACAGATCGCCCCGTGGTCAAAGTTCGACCATAATTCCTCGATCTTCATGTTTGAACGTTATCAAGGTTCTTTTGTCAAAGAATATACACACTATCAACGAATTTACAGGTTTTTAGAATAAAATAAGGTTTTTAATAATAATCAACACGGATTTCGCAGCAAGCGCTCTACCGCGTCAGCCGTGCTCGATTGTAATGTGGAGATATTAAATGCGCTAAATAAAAATAAGAAGTTGTAGCAATCTTTGTAGACATTTCCAAGGCATATGACCGGGTTGTGCACAAGATTCTGTTAAGAAACGCTCCATCACCGATTGTTTTATGTCCCTATCAGCCATACCTAAAGACTCCGACTTACCAAGGTATTTGTATGTTTCAACTTCAGAGAGAGGGCTGAGGGATACAGTCTCGAACTGTTGCAAACAATCTGAATTTACAACTCTGCCCCGCTCTACATGTATGGTCATACACGCACATTTGTCCACACCAAATTCCTTACCAATGGCATTGCTGAAAGTTTCATTAACTCAGCAACTACACCAGTTTATGTTCCCTTGGTGCAAGCAATTTGAGGTCATCCATATACAGCTGGTGAAAAATAATCTCACCCCGTCTATAAAGTCGGAAACCAAACCCTGATTCTCTTAACATAGTGCTAAGTGGATTCAGAGCTAGGCAAAACAATAGCGGACTGATTGTTACTCTCGAAGATTCTGCTTGGAATCATCATTGGGATCTAGAATCAATCTAGGAAAAGTTCTACACCCTGGTTGACAAAGGACTGTGGTCCACTGCTTCATACACGAACTGAGAAAGGAGCATAGAGTTGCAGCTACTTTATAAAACTCTTGCACCCGTTTCTGTCATGAATGAGGCACTGAATCATAGGCCTTTTTAAAGTCAATCCAGGCAGCGGAGAGATTTTTTTCTGTTCCGTCGGACCTATTGGCATATGGCTATGTCAAAGAGGAGAAGATCTTTAGTACCACGGGACTCAGCCCTGCATCCATTCTGAGCGGTGACCAAAACGTTATTTGCAATAATATGCATAGTAATTTTGGAGGACAGAATGGATGCAAGGAGTTTGTAAATAGTTGGCAAGCATGGGTTTAGCGTCCGTGGTACTACAGTTCTTATACAGTAGGAAAGTTACACCAGTAGTCATGAAACCAAGTAACCAAGTAGTAATCGAACCCACGAGCGTTGGTGTCAAAGTAGCGTAACAACATAGTATTAACATAGTATTGAGAACAATAGCATATGTAGGTATAATAACCATAACCATTCATGTTAATTACCTGCTCATAAGTCCAAAAAAGGTCGGAATAATAAATATTATTTTATTAAGAAAATCTACCCTATTGTATATTATTTTAATAGAATTATTGAACAAATTCCCGTTGTTATTTCACGCAAATGGTCTATAGTTTGCGTGAATGTCGCTCGTTCTGAAAGGGCCTTTATACTATCGTGCCGCATCATGTTTCTTGTAACGATGTGTTGGAACACGAGATAACTCGTTGAACCATAATATTAAAACAAAGTGCCCAATAACGACGTAATACTAGAACCAGCTACCTAGATTACAGGATTTAGGGTGCGTTTCCGTCGGCGATGTGCAAACAAGATTTGAAACGTAAGAAACATTCACTACTGGCATGTTTTATTTTTAATAATTATTTTAATAATTTAATTTTTTTTTCATTTCATAGTAATTTACATGCTTTTCTTATATCTAAACATTTTACATATACAGACTTCCAATGTAAATTCATTTTATCTGTCGGCTTCCACACTAGGACGAGCCTGTCTCGTGGAAGCCTTAATGAGGTAAAGGTTTTTCTACCCTAGTTCAATGCAATTTTGGTGAACAACAAATAGTTGAGCGAGGAAAACCGCACGTTCAAGAAATTATATTTCGATAGACCTGTGACCTGAGGAAGGTCTGGTTTCCCTCTGGGTCGTGAAGGTCGGACGGCAGTCGCTCCATGTCAAAACCAGTATCTTCGCCAAATCTATAGGCTTAGGTAGTGGACCCCGCCGATCTTAATGGATCAGGAAACGGGATAACGTTTGAAAGAAGAAGAGCTAACGGAGTGACATTTGTTTATTTGTGTTAATGTACATTCATCATCATCACTTTAGTCCTTAGTTCCTTAGTCCCTGGGTCTAGCAGTGAAGTACCTACCACTGCTAGACCCAGGCGTGCCATCTAGAGAATTAGTCGCCTCCATCCTGAGCCTCCTGCATCCATATTGAGAGAGGTAGGGCGCATCAAAGCAGCCCGTCTGGGGAAGTGCCTCCACCTCACAGAAATACGCAGCCAAATAACAACTTCCTAGAGGATTGTTGTGTTCCTGCGTGTAAATGAGGTCACCAGCTAGTTCCTATGTAGTTGCTGTATTAGCAGCTGAGCTGGCATCGCGCGAGTTTTACTTAATGAATTACAAGCTATTATAGGCTACGGTAACCGCTTTAAATCAGGTGGGCTGTATGCTTGCTTGCCTCCCGACATTGTATAAAAACATCAGCGTTATGATGAATAGTTTTCTACACTATCACAATATATATCTGAAGAGTCGTTGTGTTCTTGCGAGTGAATGAGGTTACCAGTAAACTCCTTAGTGGTTGTAGTATTAGTAGTAGAGGAGGCAACGCGCGAGTGATAGTTCCAGCATTAAAAGCATTCATTGACTATGGACTAACTAGTTAAAAAAGATTGCAACGTTAACAAATGTCAACGAAATAAGTTAGGGCTTCCAGCTTAACCTGTTCTTCAAGCTGCAAAGAACTAAAGTCAATACGACCAAAATCCAAAAACCCATCCATAGAGAGGCTGCGACCGACGCTGCCTTACTTGCGCGTTTTTGGAAAAACGTAAACCATTTCAAAGTTTCCGAACGGTTCCTTAAACATTTCTGGTGAAAACAAAGCTTAACGAATAAATTGGTCTGCATCCGTTTGCTATGCGTCTGATTGGAAAAGGGGTGTGACTTACCATCATGGTTATAGCCAAAGACAACCTCGACTCTACTCGGTTCACTCTGCTAAGTAAGCATTATTCTTCATCTTTGCGTTACCCCGTTTTGAACTGCCGTCAGATTTCCGCAACCCCGAAGAACCAGACCTTTCATAGGTTATGTGACACGTCTTCCGAAATATAATTTCCTGAAGGTGCGGTTTTCCTTACGATGTTTTCCTTCACCGCCAAGCAAGTGATAAATACAAATACTCGTATGTACCTACATAAATTCGAAAACACGAATTTAGTGGTACACGCCAGGATTTGAACCGGGGAGCAGTTGGTCAATATTCCAGAGATATACCTCTGTGCCATCACAGCTACTACTAAGTGCAGCCTCTATACAGTTGATATTGTTGTGTGCTTATGTGTATTACTAGTTTCTGTAGAGGCATTGCGGTAGCGGCGAGGATAAAGCGCGTTTGATACTCATTATTTGCAAGTATTTTCAGGAACACCGTTCCTATATGAAATCTATATATGAATATTCAAATTTTGACTTCAGATTCGAATTCAGCATAAAAAAGTAGAATAGGAATGTACAGGAACACCGTTCCTATCTCATCTCATAGGAACATGGCCAAAATGGCCGACAAATTAAAAAAAAAAGTTTGAATTGTTATATAATTGACGAGCCAGGTGTTCCTCTGGCAATGCAAGCTTGCGCATTCTCAACTGGTTTTTATATAGAATAACAAAATAGTCGCACATAGAAGTTAATCATTTTTGCGCGAGAAGCTTTAGTAAACGCATAATTAAGTTTGACGAGCTCGCTGACGCAGTGGTTAGTAACGCTACTTTGAGAGCAACGCTCGTGGGTTTGGTTCCCACACGATACAAACGTTTGTGTGCATGGACATGCCTCTTTGCCTTGATCTGGGTATTTTTAAGAGAGTTAGGGCACATCAAATGCCCCCGTCCTGAACTCGTCTGTAAAAAGTAGCTGTCGACGTCAAATCGAACAATTCTTCAGAACACTACCCGTTGTACTCGTACAATCGGAAGAACACACAAATAGAGGCTCTTATGTTTCAGGAGACAAATCTCTCCTGAAACTTAAGAGTTCAACACCGCGTGCAAGCTTAGGATCGTTGACAGCTCGTTTCTGAATTGAATCACATGGTCCAAGCTGGTATCCAGGTGCTCCCGCCCAAAAGTGACTGCAGTACTCCATGTGCGGTCTGACTTGAGACTTACATAACACAAGTCTTTGTCCCGCACTGAAATACTGCTTTGCTCTGTTGAGCACAACAAGTTTCTTGACGCCAGCTTGACTTGTCCTCCAGGCGACTTCGATGTTGAACTTGAGTGGAGATCTCGACGCCAAGCATCCTAGTATTTTTGGTGACGGTAAGAGGTGTGCTCTGGAATTTAAGAACCACATCAAATGGGATATTATTAAAGGTGAACGCGCAAACTTGTGTTTTCGTGTAGTTGAATTCGACCTTAACTTGGTTGAATTCAGCCCCATGAAGACTGGCCCAGATTCAGATATTTTAGTTAAAGTACCCTCCATTTACGACGCAAGTTTGTCGCGGCTTTCCTTCACATGGGAACGAGGGATGTTTGCACGGCCTGTATAACAAGTGACCCCCGGTATTGTTGTCCGCATAACAATGAATGCTATCAATTGACAACATATCATTGATATGCAGCAGAAACAGCGTCGGAGACAGTATAGAGCCCTGAGGGACACTAGCAATGATATCTTTATTATCGGAACATCCACTATCAACCACGGCATTTATGCTCGCAACCCATTTGCACAAACCATGGGGCAGCCCGTATGATGGTGACTTCGATAGAAGACCCCAATGCCATACCCAATCGAATGCCTTCGCCATATCTAGGCTGAATTCCAATGTCTCACCTTGACTCTCAATCGCCAAAGTCCTGTGGTGTGGAAGATACACCAGAAGATCACCAGTTTATCGACCGTGACGGAAACCGTATTGTTGTAGGAGTCCTGTGTTTATCACACGCTCCATCATCATGGAGAGAAGGTTATAGCAATAGCCCTGTAATCTGATGGGTCTGATCTATCGCCCTTTTTGGGCATCGGATACACCTTGGCGGTCTTTCATGGAGTCGGGACTTGCCCAGCGGAGTAGGAAAGCATGAAAAGGCGCGTTAGTACAGAACACAACTCAGGAGCACACAGCTTCAGCACCACTGCTGGTATACCATCTGGCTCACTCGACTTATGAATGCCGAGAGAGAGTAATGCGCGCCGTACATCTTGCTGAGTAATGGAGATTTCCGGCATTGAGCTACCGCACCACGGGATGGTAGGTGGCATAGTTCCCCCGACATTCATATTGGAGTTAGACGTAAAGAGATTACCGAGCAAAATAGGCTTTCTCTTCAGCGCTATGGGCCAAACTGCCATCCGATTTTCGCAATAGTGGCATAGACGGTTGATAGAAATTTCTCTGACAGCTTTAACTGACGAAATCGAACTTTGCTACAACAATCACCCTTTTACTGGATCTCGAAGCAGCATTCAGTTTTCGCTTCAAAACAGATACATTAGGATCCCTATTAGCACGCGCCGTGGTCCAGGTCTCGTAGGCAGCCTGCTTAAGAATATTAGCTTCTCTGCAATGACGTTTAAACCACGGTCGCATTTAAACTCCCGCAGAAGCTACTAGATGATTGAGAATATAGCATTCCATGCCATCCAATATCGCCGCAGCCACTGCGGTTGCATAGGAATTATTGTCAACTGATTCGAAGCACAGCTGCCTCTACGGGTACGATCGGTAGAATTTACGCAATCTATCCCAGTCTACTAACCTATAGTGCCATACGTGACGACATTTGCTACGCCGAAATGGGTCGCATCTGGTGCAGGGCACTTGGATCCGAATGAGACAATGATCCGATGAGCCAGTCGGGGTAACTGAGATGTTATACTCATCCGGACGTGTGGTCAGCAGAAGGTCTAGTCTAGTACGTCTGGTATTCTTATGGGAGAACGAACCGATTTGGAGAAACCAAAGGCCAGATCAAGTTCACGAGTAGTTCCCGCGTTATCAGTGCACCGAGAGTCAGTCAGTCAGTATCAGTCACGGCCATAGCCGTCCCATAGGACCTGTAAAGGCACGCGTAGATACGGGTGTGGCATGAACCATACGTACCCGAAATACCGACAGGTCCCTGTCATCAAGGTTGTGTAGTCGACGACAACAAATATCCTCCCGAACAAACAAGTATACCCCGGCACGACGTACAAATAAGTGCTCTAGTTTATATTTGCGGTAATGTAAGTGACAAGAGTCTGCCGGTGAGAATATTTATGCAAGCGGCGCCAGCCTGCCACACCCACCCAGCTTGTAGTGGTTCGATATCTGCTAGTCCTCCTGCTGTCCACACGACGACCTCTCAGTTAGCTGGTGGCGTTATTTAGAAAGAAAGAAAGAAAGAAAGAAAGAAAGAAAGAAAGAAAGAAAGAAAGAAAGAAAGAAAGAAAGAAAGAAAGAAAGAAAGAAAGAAAGAAAGAAAGAAAGAAAGAAAGAAAGAAAGAAAGAAAGAAAGAAAGAAAGAAAGAAAATGGTTTATTTGTTGCCTCACATGTAATCACTAACATTTAAAACCTACAGCCAGTAAATAATATTTAATAGATTCAGGCGTTATTTTGCGAAAGTCAAATTTACATGCAATTTGATCTAACCTGCTTTGTGTGCTTCCGCCACCAAAAGTGGTGGTGGTTGGTGGCGGAAGCACACAAAGCAGGTTAGATCAAATTGCAAGTAAATAATATATAAGACAACAAATAGGCATCCACTCAGCATAAGCACTGCGCAAAACATACCTTGGTACTTACATAAGTTTAAACATAACAAAATAGTAAGTGGTACCTTAAATTTATAGTTTTACATATATAATTCTATGCTCTGTGGGAAGTAAAATTACTAAAAGGTAGACTAAACCTAGGGCAAAGTGAACGTGAAATACCTACTACACTGAAAACCGAAACGCAGATACAGAGAAAAAATAAATAAATAAATAAAACAATTTTGATAACCAGGGGGAGTTGCAATTTATGGTTTTTGTAGATCCAAAAGGTAAGCCTTGAAATGCCGCCGGAAAGATTCAGTTGTGCGGCAGTTTCTTATGGGAGGGGGAATATTATTCCAACATTTCGTGGCGCAGTAACGAAAACTGCCACGAAACATTGCTCATTTGTATCAGGGGCAGATAAGTCGGGATGCAAATCGCACTTGTCGAACTGAGAACTGCAGTTTACTATATAGATATGATGGAGACTGTGTCTGAATAATGTTAAATAATAAACAACCAAAGTGATGTAGACGTCTGGACTGCATATTCATGAGTTTTCCCTGATTAAGGTATGGAGTGACATGGGCTCTACGAGGTATGGAAAAACAGAAGCGAGCACAAGAATTTTGGACACGTTGTAGTACCTTTTTGGTATACCTAAAAAGACATTCACCAGTAACCGTATCCGCATAATTTAATTTGGACAGTATTAAAGAGTCACATAATTTTATTCTCAGATCGACATCCAGATAGTTCCGTACTAAATACAGCACTTTGAGCCTATAGAAGCAAGTTTTAACAACATCAAGTACATGATTTTGGAAATGTAAAGTACTGTCCATAAGAACTCCAAGATTTCGTGCCTCAGTTACTTGATCGATAACTGTCGATTTAATCTTAATAATTGGAACGGAAGAATTTATATTATCTACCTGTGTACTGGTACCCATAATGAGGAATTTGGATTTCTGTGGATTTAGAACTAAACAATTTTTATTTGCCCAGTTGTCGATTCGTGATAGGTCTTCGTTGATTCTGCTAACTGCAATGTTTGAGTCACAAGGCTTGAATGGAAGATAAAGCTGTAGATCATCTGCATAAATGTAATACTTACAATTTTGAATTTGGTTTATAATATCTGCAGTATATAAAATAAACAAAACCGGACTCAATATAGATCCCTGTGGCACTCCTTGGTTCAGGGCAGCGGATGTGGAAAAAGTTTTAATACCTGAATTGTCATAAACCTCAACACGTTGCGTTCGATCATTAAGGAAGCTAGCGAACCATTTTAATGTATTAGTATCAAAACCATAAAACGTTAGCTTAGATAAAAGAAGTTTATGATTAATTGTGTCGAAGGCACGGGAAAAATCAAGCAACGTTAGAATGGTACCATCGCCCACATCCACACCACCCAGAATATCGTCCATAACATCCAACAAAGCTGTGGCTATACTACGGTTAGCACGGAAACCGGACTGCTTTTCCGGTAAAATATGGTTGGCATTTAAATACTCTGTCAGCTGCATGCATACGATTTTTTCTACTATCTTGGACAGGAAGGGCAAAATACTGATGGGTCGGAGGTCCTTTAGCTTTACATACAGGAACACAACAATCCTCTCAGACTTGTCAATTAGCAGCGGTTTTCTGTAAGGTGGTCTAGAGGTTCTTCCCCATACAGATAATATTTAGAGCAAGAAATCCTGCTATAGCCCACCACTACAAAAAAAACATCTGAGGGAGTGGAGCACAGGATGACCTCTCGCTGGGTCCGCAACCTTAAAATATAATGTATAACAATAGAATTAAAAAGATTTCATACTCGTCTAAACATATTTTATGATATATTTATACCTAGTCTTGCCATAAATACTGAAACAAAGAAAAAAAAATCTATTGCAAATAACATTTATTACTTTTACAGTGTGTTAGTTTAATACATAAATATAAAACAATTTAAAATATAAAAAGCTTATTCGAAGTGGTCTCCATTGGCTGCCATACAGTCCTTTAAACGTTGAGGCCAGTTATCAATAGAAACACGCACTCTTTCCATGGGAAAATACTTCACTGCCAATCGTACGGATTGTTTTAGGGACTCCAAATTATCATGGCGTTTAGAGCAAGCCGTACTCTCTAAAACTGACCATAAATCATAATCCAGCGGATTAAGATCGGGACTAGACGACGGCCGGTCTTCAGCTCTGATGAAGTCCGAAACGTTCGTTTCCAACCAAGACTGCGTAGACCGAGCTTTATGACCCGGCGCCGAGTCTTGCTGGAAGGACCATTCTTGGTTATTGAACATGGTGTTGTTAAGGAGCTTCACTACCTTCTCAAGAATGGTATCTTGATACACTTGTGCCGATGTTTTGATACCTTTTTCACAAAAGTATGGCTCAGTCACTCCTTCATAGCTAATACCCCACCAAACCATCACTGAAGTCGGATAGTGCCCACGTTGCACTCTGTCGACTAATTGGGAAGCTTCCTTAGAGCTTTGAGCATAAATACGGTCATTTTGTTTGTTAAAATGTTGCTCAATTGTAAAATTTTTCTCATCCGTAAACAAAATTTTTCTGTGACCTCCCTTTGCGTACCGCTTCAGTAGTTGTTTCGATTTTACCACCCTATTCTTTTTTAAATTATCAGCTAAGAAATGACCAGTACGTCTCTTATAGGCTGCAAGTCCTAAGTCATCTTTTAAAATATGCGACATGGTTCTAGGTGCTATCTTCATCTCCCGAGATAAAATCTTTTGCTTTCGGACGGGATTTCTTCGAATTCTTTCCCTTACTGCTTTGACCACCTTTTTCGTAAGAACACTACGTGGACGGCCAGATCTTTTTCTGTCACAAACATAGGAGGTCTCATTGTACCTATTAATAGCCCGGTACACAAACATTTTACTAATACCAAGCGTATGGAGAGTTTTTAAAATTGCATTTGGCTCCATACCTACTTTGTGTAATGCAATCACAGCGATTCGGTTCTCTTTATCACCCCACTCCATTTTAATATCGCAAAATATTGTACAATGTATTGGCGCCAAAATGAGAAAACACAATGAACAATCATATAAAAATGACAGATTCAAAATTCAAATGTAATATTTTGTTTATTTTTAATTGTAACAGTATTTATGGCCAGACTAAGTATATATTACGTAAGTTTGTAGTCCAAATAAAGCATAATAATTATTTTCGTTAAATTAAAAAATTTAAACGCTATCAAAAGGCTTCCTTTTCCCAAACTATATTTTCTTTATTCCTTTCATCTCCTCATTATATTTCTTTTTTCATTTATCGTAATTCTTAAGTCGTGAGATTAATTCTTTGACGCCAACGATATCTTTGTTGTTTTTTTATCTTTTTATATGTTTGGGTTGTTAAAAATATTTTGTTACGAAATATAAATTTCAAAGAAAAGATTTCAGCTTTAATTATTACGTTCTGCTCGCCTAATAAAACCAAATTATGTGGGAATTTAAAACAAAAGGCAAACAAAACGCTCGAGATATCTTCTTCGTGAATGGACATTTCTAAAATAATGGTGGATAAAAAGAAACAAGCTCTACGAGCTCAGTGGCGCAGTGGTTAGTAAATCTACTTTGACACTAACGCTTGTGGATTCGGTTTCCACATGAACAACGTTTGCGTGGACTAACATGACTGTTTGTCTTGGTCTGGGTATCTTTAAGAGAAATAGGGCGCATCATATAGATACGAGTATAATGAACGAGAGGTGACTAGATGCTTCGTGAGTGTCAGAGACAAACTTTTTATCTATCTATCTAACAAGTGAAAGAGAAGAGACAGTGGAGATCTACCTAGTGATATGATGGCCCTGTGGTCCGGGGTGATCCAGGATGATCATGCCAGCATTGGTGTAGGTCTCGGGCTTTCATCTCGCTTGGCCTTGGTGTGAAATATAACGATTTAGTTGGTCCAAAATTTTCCTAGGTTAAAATAAAACTGAGTTTACGCGAGCTTTTTTGGTTGCAGCATACGCTTCTGTTTGTAGGCCTTTTCAACAAGTGGAGGTACTGGGGAGTGTGTATTCCTTTCGGAGATCATAAAAGAATAAAAAGTGATATGGTTACAGCTGAGTTGATCAAACTAGGTAGCACCTACGTTAGGATCGCCTTCTGGTTTTGAGCAAATTATGCTGTAGAACCGGAAGGGTCCCGCCCGACCTATTAGAGACGCGCTGTTATCGTGCCTTTATGTAAAGGCAAGGGATCACTCATGGACTATGCCAACTATAGGGCCATCAGTTTGATCAGCTAAATGGTTCAAGTGTATGGAAAAATCATTGAAAGGAGAATGAGGGTGAAATCCGATGGAATGATTTGGGAAGCACAGGGTGTATTTCGAAACGGCATAGGATGTACGGATTTTCACTTCACAACATCATCGTGAAGCATCTGGCTATGGACCAGAATATTTTCTACAGTTTTGTGGAACTTGAGAAAGCATTTGAGGTCGTGCGAAAGGATCTCTGGAACATTTTGCGCTGGTATAGGGTTGACGGTGATCTGCTCCGAGCTGTGCAGTCCACTTTTAAGAATTGTACAGCTTGTGCGCTGGTGGACATAACCACTAAACATCAGATGAGTCGTATAACTATCTACCTCCCGATGTTGTACAGAAAAACATATTACATGATATGTAGAATGCTTATAAGTATTTTATATCAACTGTAATGTCACTCAAGGAAGGATTTTCAGTTCCTGAAAATCCAAAGCACTTAAAGGCGGCACGTATCTGTCTATCAGCTGTATACTTACTGAAATATCCTCGATATATAGTCTATTACTTATTCTGTGATAGCAACACTCATCGTCACCCACGCGCCGCTTCAATTTCATTACGGCAATAATAACAAAATATATTTGTCGACATTGGAAATATTTTATGGCACATCAACGTGTATATAATACGAACACGGACGAGCTGTTTTCAGAAATAAAGATTACAGTTGATTATCCAAGTAGATCACTTTCAGGGATGTAATGGGAAAGGTCGCCTGTAATAGATCCCTTAACGTTTCGAAACCAATATACAAAGTAGTCATGACGCGTTTATCTCTCGTGTCATCACATAGGTGCTGTGACGTAAGCATGTCTAGACACGGTAGCTTTTAAATAGCCAAATCACGAATATGGGCACTAAGTGTGCATTAAAATAAGTAAATTATGAAAAAAACATAATTTATCTTAACTTAAAAACAAAGTAATCAACTTTTAAAAGCGTAAAAATGTACACCTAAATGTAAAATAAAATGATCATGCACTAGATTATATTTCAAAAAAGGTCCGCGAGGGTCCAGTGGCAAATAAAGAATTTTATCTTTATCATTTAAAAGCACGTAAACTTGTTACTATGCACGCTACCTGATTATCTTCATTATTTTCTTAAACAACCTTAATGTTATTTATTACATTATCAGTCCAAATATTGTTATACATACATGTATATCACGCCTGTCTCTCATTTGGGTAGGCAGAGACTATGGAGCGCCAGATGCACCGATCCAAACATACCTCTCTCGCCTCTTCCACACTCATCCACCTCTTCTCGCATGTTCAGCTCATCATCATCAGCATCAGATCCATATAATATATGCGTCTAGGGAGGTCTAGGGAGGCCCTGACGATATCTCCACTCACTCTTGCTCGATATACTTCTTTCGTAACTCTTTTGTTATCTATTCTTTCCAAATGTCCCAACCATCTCGGCATACCCTTTTTATTTTTTGTCGCTACATCATCTTTCATTCCAGATTGTTCCACATGTAGCAAAATAGTAAAATAAAAAGAGAGTCTGACCATTTCACGACTAAACTGCTAGTTAGACTGCAATTCGGTACAAATATGATTTCATGGCTTGTTGTACTCCGCTCCACTATTGAACCTACTGAATCTGCATCGTGACGTAAACGTTAAATAGTAATAATTAACATTTTATCGTATTTTTTTTAATAAATTATTTAATAAATATTTCGTATTTTAGTCCTGTCTGGCTGGAGAAGGGTATAGGCTACTGAGCATTGTGAGGAATTAAAATAATTGAGATTATGTACATACAATATTTATTAAGATTACATTACTTCATAAACCAGTTGAGAATGCGCAAGCTTGCATTGTCAGAGGAACACTTGCCCCGTCAATTATATAACAATTCATTTTTTTTTTTAATTTGTCAACCTTTTTGGCCATGTTCCTTAAGGGATAGGAACGGTGTTCCTGAACATTCCTATTCTACTTTTTACGCTGAATCCGAATCTGAAGTCAAAATTCGAATATTCGAAAAAAAGCGACAGACAAACGCACAGACAAACATATAGAATTCATATAGGAACGGTGTTCCTGAAAATATATGCATGTTTACTTGTGTTACAATTGAATATGAATATATTTTGGCCTGATTAGGTACATGAAGTAATATTAGGTACTTTATAAAACTTACAAGTAATCTTCAGGACAAATTTTGGATATATTATGAGTTATGACCATATCTATGAAGGCCACGCTGTTATCATTGACTATCATTCTTACATTCGATGTATTTTGAAATTTTGATGGTTGTTCAAACAAAATACTATTTAATGCAATATTACGAGCTCCGTATGAAAGTCCAACTAATATCATAATATCTAAGTCAAGACGGCTTACGGTATTTCTTTGTTAGTTAATAAATATTTGTCAACGTTCATAATAGTATAATATAAAAAAAGAAAGCCTACAATAAACATAAATAAGTTGCCATCAGGATCAAAATGAAATCCTTGAGCTATTCTTGTTATTTACAATGTGTACCCGCTGAAGCAGAAGGTGTCTTCTATCAGAATCAAATGTCTCAGACTTTTTTGGTCATTCCGTGTCCATGTGTGAATATCCTTATGATGAAATAAAGTGTTGGACAAGAGGTTTCGTTACCGACATATATTTAAAATTGGCTTATCTGTTTCATTCCCTCTCTTATCTCCATTAACAAGAACAGCTTCGTTGTTATATGGCTCGGGTTTCCACATATAATTACCATCTCATTCCTTTCAGCTAAATCCAGAACATCGTTCAAAGACTCTTAGAATTCCTCAGAATCTTGGGAATATGCGGAGATTTCGCTACAACCAAAAACACTCGCGAGACACTCAGTTTTGTGAAACCAGAGAAGTCATAAACCTACCAAACTGATCTTTCACACGAAATACTAATCAATAGAAGAGTACAACATATACTCCCGCACTGGCAAGGTCGTCGTGGTCCATCCTAGATGATAGGGCTATCACCCCATTGGAGTCAACGGTCTCGCTACCCTTCTGTTTTAGTCTCTGACACACATAAACATGAAGTGGTCTCCCTCTCAATATGTCCATTAGCTCGTTCATCTCATCAGTACATCAACCCTCGCAAATTTCAAATACTCAGATTCTGCGTCCCCAAGTTGGCGCTGCGTGAATCGTGCGGTGGAAGCTCACTCCACGCACCGTGTTTCGCTCCAACGGAGGTGGATCGGTACGCGTCGCCTCTGGGGGACGCGCTAATCTACAAAGTGAAATCGTTGGTGAAAAGGTGAAATGTCCAGTATTCCAACCCGTGGATTGGCAGTGGTTGCTGCGAGCACGCTTCTGGTACGTGACTCCCCCTCCTTTGCATCTTTAATCTATACTAAAGTTGAAATAAATAAATAAGGCGGTTATCAAACATACGGTCTGTCTAATGGGGAGCAGTTAGTGTATCTTATGGAAGTTTGCAAACTGAGGTATCAATTATGTTGCCGACCCCTGTAGGAAACTCTCTTTTGAAGAACCTCATCCTATAGTCTCTTCACGGAAGAGAAACCCCTCTAGAAATTCACAGCACTCGATCATTTTTGTTCTAGTGTGGGCGAATGAATTCCCTATCGATGGTGAACACCTTTTCTGTAGAAGGAAGCGAATTGAATAATTCCTGGGAACATAACATAACAAAAGTTATGCATTACAATCGTCTCTAGATTACAATAACTGCTTTACATCAGGCAGTTCGTAAACCTATTTTCCACCTGACGTACGAAAATTAAGGTGTGGCAGCCCTACTCGTTAATATATGTCTTTCTCTATATTACAAACATGTGGGCAGACTCGTGTTCGTTTCCACGATACGGTACGGATATATCTTACGTTTCAATAAAACCGATGGAGGAACCGTGTTCACTATCATACGAATACTCCACAGTTTATAGAACAACTAGCAATTGAATAGTATATTTAAAGGATTTAGATTTATAATTCCGCCACCAAGTATGTAATGATGGTGAAAAAATAGTCAAGGGTAATTTTTTTAATGATTTGGGGAAAAAACACATCGATCAACAATGTAGTATACAAGAAACATTACTTAGCATTTGCTCTAAAAAATAACTTAAGCTGCTCTGTTGATATAGGTTTAAAGAAATTTTATTCCCAAAAAGACAAAAAGTCACTTACATGAGAATATTAATAATAGCTTAATGATATATTCGTCGTTCACACTCACTGATTTTATAACCATTTATTACATCAAGAGTGTTCAAATGATTAAAAATGTTCAACAACATATTGAGCTAGTTTTAACTTGAATGCATTAAATGTTTTTATATTAGACGGTATTTTGTTGTAAAGCTGTGCGCCTTCAAAAGTTAACATTTTTTTACCTTAGTTCGTTCGAACCTTGGTTAGTGTTCGCGACAACTATGTACATAAATAGATAACCGTCGCGCGTAGTTATAAGTGATGCACATTTTTATATAGTTAATAGTTATAGTTGTTTGTATTAGTTGTTTATGTAAGGATTAGAATAGGTTTACACAGTTTTCATACATACTTTGTTAGAGATAAGTTTTACATGTTTAGTATAGGTACGAGCTGTTGCAAGCCAAGTATATAATAAAGTTATAACGGCGAATTACTGGCTGCAACAGCTCAATAGTGCATAGATGTACCTATTAACGTAATTTTAAGTTTATAATGAAAACATTTTTATGTAAAACTTCACTGACCCATAGGTTTTGACAATAACTTTAGCAAAAGTTTTTATGGTTTTATATGAAAAAGGGTCAAATGTATGAAATAATAGTACAACTTACAAACATTTTAGACACAAATAAAGCGAGCACGATCAGGTATTGCCTCTAGGTCTGGGCGATTTTGGCTATTGCTATCTCTTTCCCACACATGTGTCTCTCGCTCGCACAGCGGGGGTATAAATATGGGCCATACATCGTCGATCGCCACCAGTCGTCCGCTACACTCAGCGCTCACACTACAGTGAAATAGCCAGCCAAGTCACTCCAAAGCCAAGCCAGTCCAGACCTAGCAGCAAGTACCTACGGCTCCATACTTCTGAAGACAGCAACAGGCGTTTCATTCTGCACCAACCCACAGACCTGCGACTTACAACCGGAGGTCGAAGAACGAAGCCCGCCAGTGCCTACATTCTATTATTTTTATATTCATCTACGAAAGTGTACGGGTCGTATCGAAGGGGCCCGTACATTTTGGTCCTTCAGCAGCCGGATACTGGGAATAGTTCTTCAGACGACGAAGAAAAATGCCTGTCACAAGAAGTATGGAGTCGGAAAGGAGGACAACGCCTGCTCAAGTCGACGGAGCCGCCGCCGCCGCCACAGTGACGCCCGCCGCCGCCGCCACCGCCGCCGCACCCGCCGTAGCGACGCCAGAGACGTCTACAGCCGAAACATCGACGACGACGAACACTACGGCCACTGCAACGACCGGCGAGACGACGGCGACCGGCGAGACGACAACCGGCAAGACAGCAGCCACACACCGGACAGCCAGCCCACAGAAGGAGGCCTCTCGCCGCCCGCCCAGCGCGCCCCGCACTACGTCGACAATCAAGCGGAGAGCGCTGGCCAAGGCGCGAGAATTCCTTCTACAGAAGGAAGTGGAGCTGGCAGCTGCACGTGTCGCCGCGTTGGAGGCGGACTCTGAAGACGAGATCGAAGCAGACGAGGACTTGGCAACTAGGAACGAGCGAACAACCGACTGGGTCAACAGAAGCACGCTGGCACTCACCATGGAGCCCTACGTACCGAAGCCCGACGTCCCAGGCCCGGACCATCGCAGGACCGATGAAGAGGAGGTTATAGCAGCGCCGCCGCCGCAGACGTGCAGCGACGCACTTCATCGGGGCCACAGCGAGGTCACGCGGCACGCCGAGCAACAAGTACCGGTTCCAGTGAGAGAAGATATAGAGCCAGCACGCTATTGTGAAGAGAGACGACCGCAACGGGAGTTTGACTACAATCAACTAGCAACTGCCATCACACTTGCAGCGAGAGCCGTTCAACCCGCCATTGCACCGAGGACCGTCGAGTTACCGTCTTTTCACGGGTCATCGAACGAGTGGCTGCCATTCAAGGCCGCCTATGATGAAGCTGCAAGTCACCTCTCCGAACAAGAAAGGCTGTCCAAGTTACGTCACAGCCTGAAGGGAGCCGCCAGAGATGCAACACTATGTCTCTTCGTCGGGTCAACGACTTCAGAAGAAGTTATGAAGATGTTAGCCGCGAGGTTCGGTCGTCCAGATGCACTGGCAATGACCGAACTGAACAAGCTCCGTGCGCTACCACGACTGGCCGAGAACCCAAGAGACATCTGCATCTTCGCTTCAAAGGTGCTTAACGTCACAGCCACAGTTAAAGCACTGAAGAAGCATCACTATCTACACAACGCCGAAGTGGTACGCAGCGTCATTGAAAAACTGCCGCCAGCGCTGCGCTACAGGTATTACGACTTCGCCGCCGAACAGCCGGAAGATCATCCAGACCTTCTCACGCTGTCCAAGTTTCTGGAAGTCACCGCCGATCGATGTGGAAGCTACGCACCGGCCGAGCTCACTGCGGTTGAAGACCGGCGGGAGCCTGCCGTACGAAAAGGACTACGTGCTTACCACACTCAAGATCAGAAGTCTACTGCGGTGCAACTAAAGTGTCAAGTTTGCAAGAAAGAGGGTCACCATCCGTACGACTGCAACGTGTTCAAGAAAGCCGACCAATTTGCGAGATGGGAGCTAGCCAGAACTCACAGGCTATGCTTCCGTTGTTTGCGAGTCCGCAAATTTCGGCATAACTGCAAGCCAAAGCAGTGTGAAGTCGACGGATGCAAATACACGCACCACCCTCTTCTACACGACACAAAAAGGAAAGAAAATGAAGTTGAAAATTCAACAGCCATAGTTACGTCGACAAGGGAAAATTTCACTGCTGCCTATCTCAAGATTCTGCCTGTACAAGTGACCGGTCCGAAGGGTACATACGACACTTACGCCCTTTTGGACGACGGCTCTACGTGCACACTCATCGAGTCGGCAGTGGCGAACAAGATCGGCGTACACGGGCCGCCCGCGCCTTTTTACATAGAGGGTGTGGCCGGCGCACGTATAACGGCCGATACATCGGAACGTGTACACTTCACTATACAAGGAAGAAACTCAGTGAAGCACGATGTGTCGGCGCGTACAATGGACAAGCTGATGTTGACGACTCAAGGTGTGCCACGTAGTGTCGTGAAACACTGTCGTCATTTGGAAGACATCGAAGATCAGCTGATTTATGAGGAAGGCCATCCAACCGTGTTGCTGGGTCAAGATAATTGGTCGTTGCTGCTCACACACGACGTGCGAAGAGGGACCACAGCCCAACCAGTCGCTTCATTAACCGACTTGGGATGGGTATTGCACGGCGCGACGGGAAATAAGAAGAAGCAGCAAGTCCATCGAGTTAGCCATCTGACTACAGTAACACTAACGGAGGAACAGACAATGGATGACCTCATGAAGGAGCACTTCGCCCTCGAGTCTCTGGGTGTTCAGCCCAAACATTCACACACCAACGACGAGCTCCACGCGCTGCGCACACTCGAGGAGAAGACGCGTCGATTACCGGCGGGAGGGTTTGAAACAGGATTGCTATTCAAACAAAGCGATTTTGTACCGCCGGATAACTACAACACAGCGATGCGTCGCCTCGAGTTAGTCGAGAAGAAACTCGACAAAAATGTTGAATTGAAGCGGCGCTACGAGACACAAATGAACACTCTGATACAGAGCGGCTATGCAGAGAAGGCTCCAGCAGTGAAAAGCGACAGAACTTGGTATCTGCCACATTTTGCAGTTATCAACCCGCAAAAGCCCGAGAAACTACGCATCGTGCACGACGCGGCAGCCAGGACCCGTGGTATCAGCCTCAACGACATGCTGCTGTCTGGGCCCGACCTCATACAGTCTCTACCCGGAGTGCTGATGAGGTTCCGTCAACGCCCAGTAGCGGTCGCAGCCGATATCAAGGACATGTTCCTGCGCATCAACATACGGGAGGAAGACCGAGACATGCAGAGGTTCCTGTGGAGAGAAGACAGAAGAATCGGTCCACCCACAGAGTACCGCATGAGAAGCGTGATCTTCGGCGCCACGTCGTCACCATGCACGGCGATATACATCAAAAACAAAAACGCCGAGGAATTCAAAGAACAGTTTCCCGAGGCAGCGCAGGCAGTGATAGCAAACCACTACGTCGACGACTATCTTGCCAGCTTTGACACGGAGGAGGTCGCCATACAAGTATCAACACAAGTCGCTAATATACACAAACGAGCGAATTATCATCTTCAACGCTGGGCATCGAACTCAAACAAGGTGCGCGCCGAATTCTCCACTACACCTAAGGGGAATTTAGTGCAACTCGATGCAGAGAAGATATTGGGCATGGTGTGGGACCCGAATGAAGACTATCTGGGCTTCAACATCAATCAACACAAGCTTCCGCCTTCAATATTGGAAGGCACGAAAACACCGACGAAGCGAGAAGCCCTACGTACAGTGATGTCTTTGTTCGACCCGCTGGGCTTAGTTACACCTGTTACAATACAAGCGAAGAAGATTTTACAAGATACTTGGCGTACTGGAATCGACTGGGATGTCAAGTTGCAAGACAGTGAAGCCGAAAGTTGGTCATACTGGCTCTCTCACGTGAGAAGACTACCGAGCCTAGCTATACCAAGGTGCTATCCCGGCGTATCGACCGCACATACGAACGAGATACATACTTTCGTCGATGCAAGTTCGTCGCAATACGCCTGCGCTGTGTATTGGAGGGCACAGGATGCATGCGGGAATATACATGTGTCGTTGATAGCTGCAAAAGGCAAAGTTGCACCGTTGAACAAAGTGACGTCAATACCGAGACTCGAACTCCAGTCAGCTGTACTTGGGTGTCGTCTTGCGCGCACAGCCATAGACGAACACGACATAAAGCCGACCCGCCGAGTATATTGGTCGGATTCACGCACGGTACTCTCGTGGCTACGCACTGGCCCGCGAGCGTACAAGCCGTTTGTGGCCCACCGGATCGCGGAGATCGCCGAGGAGACGAAGACCAGCGAGTGGAGATGGGTGCCTACCAAGGAAAATGTTGCAGACGACGCAACGCGCGACACTCCACACGACTTCAACTCACAACACCGGTGGTTCCACGGGCCCGCGTTTCTACGCGAGTCGGAAGCAAACTGGCCGCGAGAGGTCAATGAACCCGACCATATGGGTCTGACCGGCGAGGAAAGAATCAACTTTGTTCGAAA
This sequence comes from Pyralis farinalis, assembly GCA_947507595.1. NCBI lineage: Eukaryota > Metazoa > Arthropoda > Insecta > Lepidoptera > Pyralidae > Pyralis > Pyralis farinalis. The sequence goes on along the minus strand of OX382282.1, from coordinate 5,057,044 downwards.
CACTACATCACTAAAGGAAGCACTGCCCGACGCAACTCGTTTTTCAAGTTGGTTAAAGTTAGTGCGTACTACGGCGCGTGTACTACAATTTATCGAACTTCTGCGCATCAGAAAACAGCTGTGCAACGCGGCCTACAAACGCAATAAGAAAAACGAAGTTGACGACGCTACTTGGACGAAAATAAAGAAAGCAGCGAAGGGAAAAAACAAGAAAATCAGTGTTACATGTGAAAGTGAAAACAGCTGTTTCATTCAACTTGAAACACATCACTTACACCGTGCCCAACAGCTGTGGATACGCTCAGTGCAAGATGATGCGTTCAGTGAAGATGTCGCAGCTTTAAAGTGTAAAAAACAGTTGCCTGCTAATAGCCGACTAAGTCAGCTGTCCGTCATTATAGACAGCGATGACGTCATACGGCTACGGTCACGAATAGCAGCCGCTGTCGACATCACGGACGAACAAAAAGCTCCGCCGATTATGGATGGCAAACATACATATGTGCAACTGTACATCTCATGGGTACATCGAAGACTCCATCACGGGGGCTTCGAGACCACGACCAACGAAGTTCGACAACACTTATGGGTACTACGACTGCGCAATACAGTTAGAAGTGTGTTGAAAAGATGTCAACAGTGTCGCATCAGGCGGGCCGTGCCCGCTCAACCGTCTACGGGTGACCATCCACGGAGCAGACTGGCGCATCATCAGCGCCCTTTCACCTACACCGGCCTCGACTACTTCGGCCCGATGACAGTCACTGTTGGGCGTGCTCATCAGAAGAGATACGGCGTACTGTTTACGTGTCTAACAACGCGAGCAGTGCACTTAGAAGTCGCCGGCACTCTCAGCACCGACTCAGCAGTGATGGCATTGCGACGCTTCATCGGCCGTCGTGGATGTCCAACTGAGCTGTGGTCAGACCAGGGTACCAACCTGAAGGGCGCAGACGTGGAGCTGCGCAGAGCTGCGGAGGAAGCCATGAAGGAGGAATCTTCGGTGCGCTTCATACAATGGCGTTACATCCCACCGAGCGCTCCATTCATGGGCGGCGCTTGGGAGCGCCTTGTACGGAGCGTGAAGACCGCACTGGCTGCCACACTGCATGAACGAGCCCCGAAGGAAGAAGTTCTCACCACTCTGCTCATCGAGGTCGAACATACACTCAACAGCCGACCACTCACTCACGTGTCAACGGAGGCCGACGACGACGACGCACTCACACCTAACCATTTTTTGATGGGAGGGCCATCACGAGTGCCACTGCCGGGGTCATTCACCGACGCCGACGCAACAGGGCGACGGGAGTGGCGTGCGAGTCAACAGCTCGCCAACCATTTCTGGAGTCGCTGGGTGAAGGAGTACCTGCCAGAACTCCAACACCGGCGGGACCCACGCGCTTCACACGGCGCTATCCGGGTCAATGACCTCGTACTGATAGCAGATGGCACTCTACCTCGTAACTTGTGGCCACGAGGTGTAGTCGTCGCTACCTACCCCGGACCGGACGGAGAGACACGAGCGGTGGACGTGCGGACCAACAAGGGCGTGCTGCGAAGGCCCACCAAGAAGCTGGTGATCCTGCCTACAGCGACGGTCGACGGCGCGAACACGAAAAATATCTCCAGCTGAGATAGCTGCGGCGGGAGTATATGTTCGCGACAACTATGTACATAAATAGATAACCGTCGCGCGTAGTTATAAGTGATGCACATTTTTATATAGTTAATAGTTATAGTTGTTTGTATTAGTTGTTTATGTAAGGATTAGAATAGGTTTACACAGTTTTCATACATACTTTGTTAGAGATAAGTTTTACATGTTTAGTATAGGTACGAGCTGTTGCAAGCCAAGTATATAATAAAGTTATAACGGCGAATTACTGGCTGCAACAGCTCAATAGTGCATAGATGTACCTATTAACGTAATTTTAAGTTTATAATGAAAACATTTTTATGTAAAACTTCACTGACCCATAGGTTTTGACAATAACTTTAGCAAAAGTTTTTATGGTTTTATATGAAAAAGGGTCAAATGTATGAAATAATAGTACAACTTACAAACATTTTAGACACAAATAAAGCGAGCACGATCAGGTATTGCCTCTAGGTCTGGGCGATTTTGGCTATTGCTATCTCTTTCCCACACATGTGTCTCTCGCTCGCACAGCGGGGGTATAAATATGGGCCATACATCGTCGATCGCCACCAGTCGTCCGCTACACTCAGCGCTCACACTACAGTGAAATAGCCAGCCAAGTCACTCCAAAGCCAAGCCAGTCCAGACCTAGCAGCAAGTACCTACGGCTCCATACTTCTGAAGACAGCAACAGGCGTTTCATTCTGCACCAACCCACAGACCTGCGACTTACAACCGGAGGTCGAAGAACGAAGCCCGCCAGTGCCTACATTCTATTATTTTTATATTCATCTACGAAAGTGTACGGGTCGTATCGAAGGGGCCCGTACAGTTAGTACCAGAAAACTAGCTCGACGCGTGCTTCTTTTCGTTACTTGTTTGATTGTAGTGAATGCTAAATTAGTATGGAGCGAGTTGTTTATTATCAAAATCGATATCGATATTCAGAGAGCCTTTATAATAGTAAAAATATGTAATCGCGACTTAAGTAACGTTATTTAGATAGCTTGAAATCGCAAGTTTCCTTCCGCTGCTCTGTATTTGCAAATAATGGATTATGATTATTACTATAAAAGACAATAGTACTACGACGATGCCAACGTGCTAACACGACTCATATAGGGCCTGGTGGAAACGTCCATGCAGCTCTTTGCTTTGCGATTTAGCTATGCGATCATCGGTATTTATTTTTTCTGTCTGCGTCAGTTCTCGTTCATCAAAGCCAAAGGAGTCCATCCACGATCGACAGTAACTACATCCACTTCAGCATGCAGGAAATATTCCCTAAAGTTATATATATCTCTTGATTATGTAAGACTTGGCATTGAAAAATACCTCGACCTCCAAATTTTCGTGGGGTATAGATGGGCAAGCAAGTCATGGGTGTATAATTTTTAGTATCTGTGGTACTTCCAGGTAGGAGGTGGTGACCCTTGTAGTCATAAAATTTTGGATTGGCCCGAAATCTAGTGCATATTGAAATGGATACGCAATGAATTAGTAGCCACTGTAACCATTATTACAACTCATCCGGCCCTGGCGACTCCAATTTGCCATCGCTCAAACAGCAGTTTTTTTTTATACAACGTCGGGAGGCTTACTGCCCACCTGATGTAATGCGGTTATCGTAGCCTAAAAACGCTTGTAATACATTAAGTATCACTCGCACGAGCCACCTCTGCTACTAATACAGCAACTCCATGGAAGCTTACGGGTGACCTCACGAGGAGTTGTTATTTGGCTGCGGTTTTCTTCCTCAGACGGGCTGCTTTCATGCGCCCTACCTCTCTTCGAACGATTCGAGCGGTTGCTGCATTATCCCGAGTTATAATAACGTTCGGCTTTAATATTACATATTCGTATGCCTGTTTAACCCTTTTTCGAAACGACATTGACATCTTTTTATGACAACCTTGACGTATGTCAAATGTATGTATCTAATTAGTGCATTTTCAGGTTATTACACTATGACTATGGGCAGATCTTGGCAGGTATTGGGGCTATTGCTAATGTGTCGGAAATGAATAGGTTGTTGAAATGACGCCTGTCATAAGTTTCACATTTGGACACTACTTCCGCCAGCCGGTGCGTACAATGATGTTGGAGCTTAGCATGATCAAATTACCCGTTTTATTAGACTTCATATATGGAGATTTCAAGAGTCCTAGGAAACAGCGTGCATGAAAAGAATTGTGAATGTTAAAGAAACGAGCGTGGTGTGTAAGGACCACGTCTTATGACACTCGGTTCTCTCTACCCACACTGCGTGAAGGTATAGATAGATAGATTGCAATATCGTGTCGAAACATAGCTTTTAAAAAATATCGTAACGGATCTGCTTGTGGGAACGTATTTTATGTCGTTGACACTCAAAGGATGAGTACGTCATACATACATTGCCTCTCCGCTTTATTGGCGTGAAAATTTATTGCGACCGAGCAAATATATGCACTACGACATCTCTATACTATACAGGATGTGTTGGAAAGAGTAAATAAAACTGAGAGAGGATTCTGCTCTTCAATATAAACGGCTTTTACTATGGGACCAATAACAGGGATTAGTATTAATTAGTTCACTATAAGACCAATCAAAAAAACAAACAGCTGATGCCTCTAAATCTAATCGATTGGGAAAAGGAATAATGTTAGGAAGTAGAAGTTTTGACCAATTGAAAAACAATTAGTTCTAATTTTTAATGTACAAGGATCAATATAGGTATAGGCAGTAGGATCACGTTTGTGGAATTAGGAAGTCGAAATTATTTACTACAAGTTCTCTCTTTGTTGTTTATTTTTCAGGAACACCGTTCCAAAATGCAATCTATATATTTGTGTGTCTGTGTGTCTGTGTGTCTGTATGTGCGTGTGTCTGTCGCTTTTTTTCGAATATTCGAATTTCGACTTCAGATTCGGATTCAGCATAAAAAAGTAGAATAGAAATGTTCAGGAACACCGTTCCTATCTCTTAAGGAACATGGTCAAAATGACCGACAAAATAAAAAAAAATTGAATTGTTACATAATTGACGAGCCAGGTGTTCCTCTGGCAATGCAAGCTTCCGCATTCTCAACTGGTTACAATTATATTATGTGATAGCTTGTATCATACAATACAATAATGTGCAATTTCGTCAAGAATCGTTCAGTAGTTTTCGTCGCTCTCACTTGTTTGCCTACCCTGCAGGAGACTTGGCGTGAAGATATAAATTAAATTGATAGACATTATAATATACATCTCTCGCACAAGATATCTTCTTCTTCGTAGCGTTATCTCGTTTCCTAGCTTGGAGGGGTCCGCTACCTAAACCTAAGGATTTGGTGAAGATACTTATTTTTACATGGAGCGACCGCCGCCAGGCCTACGCAACCCAAAGGGTAAACTAGACCATACTTAGGTAACACACGTCTTTTGAAATATAATTTCTTGTACGTGCGGGTTTCCTCACGATGTTTTGCTAGTGGTAATTACAAATATGTACGTAAATACGAAAACACGACTTTATGCCCGGATGCCAGGATTAGAACCGGTGGCCGTACAAGATTATTATTTGTGCCTATTCAAGTTGATATTTTTTTATCCTATCTTTTTAAAATCATTATCATTTTAGCCGAAGCACGTACACTGCTGAACATACCCCCATTAGACTTCCACGGCGATCGGTCCTGTGTCGCTTGCATCCATCGGCTCCCTGCGTTCTTCACAAGATCGTCGATTCATCTCGTGGGGGGTATCCTACGCTGCGTTTTCCGATTTATGGTTGATATTCGAGAATGTTTCTGCCCCAACGAACGGCCATCGGTTCTCCTAGCCATGTGGCCTGCGCACTGCCACTTCAGCTTGCATATCCTTAGAGCCACGTGGGTATTTTTTTTATATATTAATCTTCTATACGTGTGCATGTCACTCCTCCTTCTAAACAGCTGGATTGATTTTGATGGATTTTTTTGAATATATGTGAGTGGATCTCTGAGAGCTCGATGGCGTCGTTGCGCGTATCATTATAACCGAACACACGCAAATAAGGCAACGTCAACTGCGGCCTGTCTATGGATGGGTTTATTCATTCCATTTATCCATCCCACAAATTGAAAAATTATCAGGAAAACTAAGTTCTGCAGCCTATGCAGTGAAAACTATTAGACAGCTCACTGATGTTGATACGGCTAGAATAGTTTATTTCAGCTACTTTCATAGTATTATGTCATATGGAATTCTTCTTTGGGGTAACTCCGCGGACATTGACACCATCTTTTTATTGCAAAAGAGAGCCATAAGAGCTATCTACAAACTTGGTCCCCGGGAGAGCCTTAGAGAAAAAATCAAAGAAATAAATATTTTAACAGTCGCATCGCAAATCTATGAAAATTTTTTGTATGTCCATAAAAACATAGATTCATTTTGTAAAAAGAGTGATACTCATAGCATAAATACTAGATATAAGCATAATCTTGTGTTACATGCAAGCCGTCTCCACAAAATAAGTAATTCTTTTATGGGGCAATGTATACGGTTCTATAACAAACTTCCCAGCAATATAAGAGAATTGTCAATAAACGAATTTAAAACTACTATTAAAGCCAAATTGTGTAGCAGGGCATATTACGTAGGTCACACTATAAGTTGTGCGTAACTTAAAAAAACAACATGTTATAACCAAAATATTATGTTTATTGCTTTTCAAAATACTCTCCTTTACATTTTAAACATTTTTTCATGCGATCGAACCATTTTTTAAAACATGAGGACCACAGATCTGAAGGCATGTTTTCTGCGTGCTGATTGAACGCTATCACTGCCTCTTCGGAGTTGGTAAAAGTGAAACCACTCATAAAATCTTTGATTTTGGGGGAAATACAGAAATCACAGGGTGCTAGGTCGGGGCTATGCGCAGGATAGGTAACGAGTTGTACTTTTTCGGAAGTTAAAAATGACTTTGTTTTGTTGGCCGTGTGTGAAGAAGCGTTGTCATGATGTAGGAGAACGCGGCTTTTTGATCGTCTTTCGCGAACTTTTTCTAACACCCTGGGTAAACAAATGGTAGAATACCACTCGGCATTAACACTCTTTCGATCTTCAAGTGGAATTGTGCAGATGGGACCCGTAGCTGAGAAAAAAAAACGCGATCATTTTTTTACCAACGTTTCTCGCCTGCCTCACTTTTGTTGGCCTGTTCTCATTTTCAAACACCCATTCACAAGATTGCTGTTTTTTTTCGGGTTCAAAACAATAAATCCACGTTTCGTCTCCTGTGACAATGTCATAAACAGCATTAGAATGTCCGTGGTCGTACTTCAGTAGCATCTGTGAGCACCAGTCAGTTCATGAGGGATCCAACGACAACAAAGTTTCCGAACTTTCAATTCTTCGTGTAAAATGTTCTGAATTTGGCTCATACCAATCCCCAATAGTTCTCGAATTGTCTCATAAGTAATCCGCGGGTTTTCTTCAATTAGCCGCTTAACAGTAGCGACATTATTTACGTTGACGGCAGTTGAAGGCCGCCCTTCACGAAATTCGTCATGTAAAGAAACTCGACCTCTCTCAAATTCAGCAAACCATCGCCTCACGGTGCTCAAAGAAGGTGCTTCTCTCCCAAAAGCATTTTGAAGACGAGCAGCACAGTCTTGCGGAGAGAGAGAACTTTTAAAATCATAAAAAAGCATCGCTCTAAAATCTTTTCGACTCAATTCCATTTTCGTTGCGTACGTAGAACTTTGAGGTGTAATTAAAAACAATTGACAAATGATTTCCCGCCACGTTTCAAAAAATATAACATTCGAAATTCAAATATTTCCGATTAGCTAGAAGTGCAAAACCTTTAGTGTGCCCCTAGTATAAAGTATCTGACTATATTAATGCCTGGGAGTGAGTCGATCCAATTATAATGTAATTAATAAATTATGTAAATTTGTTTGGATACCAAAAGAGGGATGCCTGAGTTTTTTGGCAGTATTTTTATCAGTACTCACCTAGTCATAAACTGCACGGTAGGGGAAAAAATTGTGACGATTCCAAACAAATGTAGCCATTTTTACGGATTAAAAAGATTTAGACTTTTGACTTTTATCTATCTCGAGTTTCTCCGTGCTCGGAGGGCACGTTGAGCCATCGGTCCCGGCTGTTGTCGATAGGGCCACTGACTTTGCTTAACAGTCGTTAAGCAAAGTCAGTGGCCCTCGGGCGGTTTGAAAACACTGACCTCCGCCAATCCGCATTTGAGCAGCATAGTGGAGTATGCTCTAAACCCCTTCGGTTGGCATGGTGGGTTCTCCGCGTACTTGCACAGATTCAAGTCCGCGGATGACCCATCGTGCTTCTGCGAGCCCGGCGTGGACCAGACAATGCAGCACATATCGTTTCGGTGTCCCGCATTCTCCAAACAGAGGTATGATTTGGAGCAGGAGTTGGGAATGCGGGGCACCGAAACTACAGTCTCTGAAATAGTGGTGGGGAAAAGCAGAACAAAATTTTTAAAATACTGCGTCAGTCTAGCCATGGCTGTCATAGAACGTAACAAGCAGAGCGGCTCCACCTAGGACTAATGTTGTATACCTCGGCTATACCCTGTATAGCCGATGGGGTCGCGGTGGCTAGGTGGAGCTGTGAAGCTCGCTGTCGCCCGTGGCTGGACTGACGCAGTAATGGGAGGGAAGTTTAGAACAACTGAAATCGTTTCGCCGGCGTTCTAAATAACTTCACGCCAAATCCCTTGCGGGGTAGGCAGAGAGAACCGAGCGCCACGTGACTCGATCCTTACATATCTCACTCGCTTCTTTAACATTCATTGCTCTTCTCATGCACGCACGCCGGTTTCTAGGGCTCCTGACATCACCTTCCGATAGAACATGACCAATTTGGTCATGGTAGGTAAGTCTTGGCCTTCCCCGGCTCCTACATCCTTCCACTTTTGCATTGTATATCTGCTTCGTCATTCTTTCATCTTGCATTCTTTCTACATGCCCGAACCATCGGAGCATGCCTCTTCTTATTTTAACACCGAATGTTTTTTTTACAACCGAATCAAAATGGGCAAAAAACGAAAGATGAATGAATGAATGAGTTAAGGGATGAAAGGGAGTATTGTGTATGAATGTTGTAATATTTATTGGCTTAGTAACCAAATGACATTAAAATAACCTTGCCCATGGCAGGGGTGCAAGTATAAGAGAGAAAAAAAAATTCCCCTTCGGTTGAAAGGAGACCCGTATCCCTGCAGTGGGATGAGTAAGGGTTGATGAGGTGGTGGATATTATATTATTAATATTATTATATATTAAGTGCTTTGTACAGATATTTTTTATATATTATAATTCATGTAGAATTTTAATTAAACCGGTGTGGCTCAGTCGTGACACCAACGCTCGTGGGTTTGATTCCACCACAAGACAAACATTTGTGTTCATGAACATGTCTGTTTGTCTTGATCTGGATGTTTTAAAAGAGGTAGGGCGCATCAAAACCGCCCGTTTGGGAAAGTACCACCACCTCACAGAAACCGCAGCCAAATAAGAGAGTTGTGTTCCTGCGTGTGAGTGAGGTCACCAGTAAGCTCCTAAGGAGTTGCTGTGTAAGCAGCAGCGGAGGCATCGCGCGAGTGACACTTAGTATATTACAAGCGTTAATAGGCTACGGAAACCGCTTTACATCAGGTGGGCCGTCTGCTTGCATGCCTTCCCACGTAGTATAAAAAATAGGAGCATAACAATACGCTGCTGGTTCATTTATCTGTACAGTCGCGATATAAAAGCCCACCCCTTAAAATCCGTAAACAGGAAAGGTAATATTTTATTGCCTTATTGAATGTAGCGACAGATCTGACGAAATTATCGCCGCAAGTCAGCGGCCGAATTTACGCCTCGGCGTCGTATTCGTCCAAAATATCGCTAACAAACGGGGTCGCTATGTAAATTCGTTCATATTTCACAAGTAGGTATTTTATTATGAAACTTTTTAGGAACATGCTATATATCGTAATTTCGTGTAAGTTTGGCAATTTCGTATAGAAACGGGTCTATTACTGTAAATGGTATGCCGAAACTAAATTTTTATTGAACCTCGGGCGACAAACAAACATACGTCTATCTATCTATAACTTCGCATCATAAATGAGTCGATTCTTACTCATATCACTCGCTTCTTTAACATTCACAGCTCATCTCAACCGAAGGGGTTTAGAGTATACGCTTACCAGTTTCTAGGAGTCCTGATATAGCCTTCTGATAAAATGCGATCAATTTGGCCATGGTAGGAAAGCATTGGACTTCAATGGTTTCCATGACCTTCTACTTTAACGTTGTGTATCTGTTTGATTCCATTTTCCTGCGTTTTTTCTGCATGTCTGAATGAACAGAGTGTGCCTCTTATTATTTTAATACCGACACTCTCTTTTAGACCAACTCTGTTTCTAAAGTCGTCTGCGTGGGTACCTCTACCTCACCTATTTCTACCGCCAAGCAGCTATATTTATATAGCTGTGTACCGGTGTGAAGGGTGAGATATTTCACAGAAATTGCTGGGCACTGTGACGAAACAGCGTTAGGTCACAAGATTGGCAGAGCGCTATTTTCAAATGCTGGAAAACGAGAGAAATTAAAACTGTAAATAATTGAAACTTTATAACGCTATAGGATTTGATTTAAAAAATGCAAGGCCATGATCCGCGACGGACTAATGGCAAATAAATTATTTTTACCTTTTTTTCATTTTTTATCCGAAATGTTGAGGGTACCCGCGTGCAACTCGAAACATCCTCCATGCGGGCACAGATGCGGGGATCAGGTAATGACTAAAATGAATGGGTCACTTCCGAATGCAAAATACAATAACGTAATAAATTAATTACGCGCCATTACGTAAACATGAATGTTTACTTTCGAGAATAATGTGTGATTTATAGTAAAAGTACAAATTGATAAAAATGGTCCGATACTCTAACACTGTATGGGGAAGTTCAGTGGATAAACAATCATCTATTAACTGAGTGATCCCGGCTTCTAATTCTGGTGTGGGCATGTATTACTAAATTCGTGTTGTGTGATTTTTTTTTATATACAACGTCCGGAGGCATATAATCATACGGCCCACCTGATATAAAGCGGGTACCGTAGCCTATTAACGCTTGCGATATTTTTGTCATTGACATTCGCGCGATACCTCCTCTGCTGCTTACACAGCAACTCCTTGGGAGCTTACTGATGACACTCACACGCAGGAACACAACAACCCTCTAGGGAGTTGTTATTTGGCTGCGGTTTTCTGTGAGGTGGAGGTACTTTTTTTTTATACTACGTCGGGAGGCATATAAGCATACGGCCCACCTGATGTAAAGCGGGTATCGTAGCCCATTAACGCCAGCGATATATTAAGTGTCACTCGCGCGATGCCTCCTCTGCTGCTTACACAGCAACTCCTCGGGAGCTTACTGATGACACTTACACGCAGGAACACAACAACCCTCTAGGGAGATGTTATTTGGCTGCGGTTTTCTGTGAGGTGGAGGTACTTCCCCAGACGGGCTACTTTGATGCGTCCTACGTCTCTTAGTATGTAAGATCTGTCTACTAGGATTAGCAAGCCGATGTAAGCAAGCCAAGGCAATATATTCCTGCTTCTAAGATTTTCACCAATCTCTTACCTCTTTTATATACATATTTGTATCCCTTGCTAAGCGGTGAAGGAAATCATCTCGAGGAAACCCGCACATCCAAGAAGTTATACTTCGGATTTGTGTAGTTGGTCTGGTTTCCCCTGTGGGAAATTTCCGCTCCGTATCAAATTGGTATCTTTGCTAAATCCTTAGGCTTAGGTAGCGGACCCCGCCATTTCTTAATGGATTAGGAAACGGTTTTCCGAAGGGACTACAGCATGGGGTTCTTCAAGAACGGTGCGAAGACGATTTTAGAGGGTCGGCACTGTTACGGTAACTGTTGGTAACGTATGGTAATCAGGCAGGCCGTATCCTCGTTTGACACATTAGTAGTATAAATAAATAGTGATAACGCCAAGATGAAGAAGAAGAAAGCTAATGCTCCATAGCAAAAAAGCACACGGTCTATCTAATGGCAAGGAGTTACCGTAGCCTACGGACAGTTGCAATATTGAGGTTATCACTCGTTTTGCGGTAAAATAGCTCACTCCCATAAAAACAGACTGCGGTGACCGCTTACGAACTAATGCGGGCCGCATGCTTGTTTGCCAATCTAGTTGATGAAAAAACACGGGAGACGAAGGCCCTGATCGGGTCTCTGAAGTACTCGGGTCCGTGGTGTAGTCAAGTAAATGAAAATAAATAAATAAATGTTATTGTATGATGTTTCGAAAGTTACTTTGAAGTTATTCTTTATCTACTATTCTTTTCAGTGTGCCTTCAAATTGTGCAAATATATGTTTGCATGTGTTCCTGCGAGTGAGTCAGTGGTCAGCAGTAACCTTCTAAAGAGTGTTAGCAGCAGATATGGCATTATGCTTGAACACATTAAGTATCTTATTCGCTATATTTTTCACATGGGCGCCAAGGAATCTCTTAAGCAATAAATATCCTCACGGTTACCTCTCAGTAAATTTATGAGAACATAATATATGCTCGTAAAAATATAGTCATTTTCAAAATTTTGTGAAAATCTTAGAAGCAGGAATAGATTGCGTATGCCGGGTACATCGGCTTGCTAAGACTAGTAGATCTTTTATTGTAAATTGTATTCGATTCTATAATAAATTATCTGAAAGAGTTCTGTTCTTGCCTGACAATATGTTCAAAAGGTACATTAAAAATACTCTGTGCAAGAATGGTTGTTACAGAATCGATGAATATCTAACTGACAGAGATGGTTGGAAATGATTCAGCACATGTATTAATATATCTTTAATTGTACCACTTGATTTCACTATTTGTACACTCACATATATTTATTGCAATATATATTAACGATGAAAAAAAAGACCCATATTGGCAAGTTTCTTTTGGCATTTTTTTTTTCGCCAATGGTCATTTTCGAAATGCTGGTAGATTAAAAAAGAGATTAAAACTAAAAAAATCGGCCAAGTGCGAGTCGGACTCGCGCACGAAGGGTTCCGTACCATTATTTATAAAAAACGGCAAAAAAATCACGTTTGTTGTATGTATCTTAAATATTTGTTTTATTTTAATTTAATTACTTATTCTTGAATATATAACTAAATATTATGTGAATATTTCAAGCATCTACCTGTTGCCGTTATCAATATCGAGCTAAAATGAGCAAAAAAATCACGTTTGTTGTATGGGAGCCCCCTTAAATATTTATTTTATTCTATTTTTTAGTATTTGTTGTTATAGCGGCAACAGAAATACATCATCTGTGAAAATTTCAACTGTCTAACTATCACCGTTCAGGAGATACAGCCTGGTGACAGACGGACGGACGGACGGACGGACGGACGGACGGACAGCGGAGCCTCAGTAATAGGGTTCCGCTTTACCCTTTGGGTACGGAACCCTAAAAAAAACGAAAGTTATCAAGATACAATATGATCTAATTTAAAGAATGTAAGATGAGTCTAAGTAAGTAAGGGCCTAATGGCAAATAAATGATTATTATCTTTATATCTTTATCTTAATGTGGGTATGCTTGTATGCCTCCCGAAGTTGTGTATAAAAAAACATCTTAGCACATTTATCATCAATATTTTAAAACAATGTTCAATATACGTCAGAGGCCGGTGAAGTATTTGTAACATAAATCACCAAACCGCCATTTTTGTTTACGATCTGCGAATGAAGCGAGAATGATTTGCATAAAACAGATAAGCTATTTAACGTAAATATTAACCGATTTAGTCCGGTTTTCTACGTTTTTATCAATGAAAGGCGAAGTTGAATGAGAAGAGCAATGAATAGTAAAGAGGCGAGTGAGGTATGTAAGGATCGAGTCATGTGGCGCTCGGTTCTCTCTGTCTACCTCGCAAGGGATCTGGCGTGAAGTTATAGATAGATAGATAGAAAGGGGAAGTTATGATTTTCGATTGTGACTGTGAACGTAAGGTGTGTGTGAACATATAGACACTTGCTAATTCAGGGGTCTTTTTTAGGGTTCCGTACCCAAAGGGTAAAACGGAACCCTATTACTGAGACTTCGCTGTCCGTCCGTCCGTCCGTCCGTCTGTCACCAGGCTGTATCTCACGAACCGTGATAGTTAGACAGTTGAAATTTTCACAGATGATGTATTTCTGTTGCCGCTGTAACAACAAATACTAAAATATAGAATAAAATAAATATTTAAGGGGGCTCCCATACAACAAACGTGATTTTTTTGCCGTTTTTATAGATAATGGTACGGAACCCTTCGTGCGCGAGTCCGACTCGCACTTGGCCGATTTTTCTCGATATCGATAACGGCAACAGGTAGATGCTTGAAATATTCACAGAATATTTAGTTATATATTCACTTTAAGAATAAATAATTAAATTAAAATAAAACAAATATTTAAGGGGGGCTCCCATACCACAAACGTGATTTTTTTGCCGTTTTTATAGATAGTGGTACGGAAACCTTCGTGCGCGAGTCCGACTCGCACTTGGCCGATTTTTTTTTAAAGCGGTTACCATAGCCTATGATAGCTTGCAATAATTGCATGATTCTCGCGATGCCACCTCTACGGCTAACACAGCAACTCCTTAGGAGTTTATTAGTGACCCCACCCACACGCGGGAACACAACAACCCTCTAAGGAGTTGTTATTTGGCATCCGTTTTCTGTGAGGTACTTTCCCAGACGGGCTGCTTTGATGCGCCGGACAGTACGTGACCGCCAAGATGTTTTTTTTATTATAAACAAAATCGGAAAGCATACAAGCGTATGCCTACCTAATGTAAACCGATTACCGTAGTCTATGAATGCTTGCACATTAAAATACTTAATGGGTTCTAGCACAATATCTGCTGCTAACGCGGCAACTCTTTAGGAGGTTACTGATGACTACAGTCACTCGCAGGAATACAACCTGCAGGGAGTTGTTATTTTGCTGCGGTTTTCACCAGACGGAGTGCTTTAATGCGCTTTACTTCTTAAAAACAAACCAAGACAAACACACATATTTATGCCCACAAATGTTTGTTCTTTGTAGGAATCGAATTCAGTAGCGTTGGTGTCAAAGTAGCGTTACTAACCACTGCGCCGTCGAGCTGGTCACCAAGACCTGAGAGTGCAGAATGAGTTTCCCGCCATTAGTGAAGGTTTTAGAAGAAAGCTATCGGCATAATATCAAACAATTCCCCGGGTCACAACCCATTGTATAATCAATTGAACAAACAAAGGGAGGGAAAGTCTCCCCTTGAGGGAATCCCTACAATCCTTGAGGGATTTCTACAAACGGCACTTAGTAAAAAATAATATTACATTAAATACACAACTGATTCTTAAAATCAATTACGCAATTGTTAGATTTGCCGTTTTATTATTTTGTCACGTGTATATATGTATATCTTCACACCAGGTCCCTTGCGGGGTAGGCAGAGAGAACCGAGCGCCATATGACGCAGCCCTTACACTCTTCACATCAGCGGTGTACCTTCCATTGCTATTAAAAGTACTTCCAAGATATACAATCTCATTCACTTGCTCAAACACTACATCATCAACCTTAATCCTAGTGTTCGTTCTGTTTGCCTCTCTTTTAAATACCATTATGTTGGTTTTCTTCGCATTCAATTGTAAACTTTTCTTCATACAAACATTTGTCACGTATAAACGCAATGGAAACCAGTTGAGAATGCGCAAGCTTGCATTGAACACCTGGCTCGTCAATTATATACACAATACATTTTTTTTTTATTTGTCGGCCATTTTGACCATGTTCTTTAAGAGATACTCGTAGGAACGGTGTTCCTGAACATTCCTATTCTAATTTTTTATGCTGAATCCGAATTTGAAGTCAAAAAAGCGACAGACAAACACACAGACAAACGCACAGACAAACATATAGAATTCATATGGGAACGGTGTTCCTGAATATTAAATTGCATTGTGAAACCAAAAATACTTCATACGGCCGCTTCTTGTCCAAAAAGTGCCCAATGTGTTTCAAAATCTTAAGGATATAATACTTGTACAGGTCATATATAATATATATATAATAGTGTTTATTAGTTACTTTGACGAGCTCGGTGGCGTAGCGGTTTATAACAAGATTTTGTCACTGAGGCTTGTGGGTTCGATTCCCACACAAGACAGGGTGTTTTTAAAAGAGATAAATCAAAGCAGCCCGTCTGGAAAAGTACCTCCACCTCTTAGAAAACCGCAGCAAAATAACAACTTTCTGGTGGGGTTGTTGTGTTCCTGCGTGTGAGTGAGGCCACCAGTAAGCTGCTAAGGAGTTGCTGTGATAGCAGCAGAAGTGGCATCGCGCGAGTGATACTTAATGTATTACAAGCGTTCATAGGTATATGCTTTACATCAGGTAGGCCTTGGTATGGTTATATGCTTCCCGACGTTGTATAAAAAATATATAAAATTGTTAAATAAACTTGTTATTGTTGTATAAAGCTTTATTGTACAATAATAAACATTACTATGTTTAAGTACATGGTTTGGTAGAAATTGTACAATGTCGGACATATCCCATTAGGGATTTCTTTCAGAATATTTGGGGCTTATTAAACAATTGTACCTAATTCAATTTTAGACTATCGTACCCAAAGGGTGTCAACCCTATTAACAAGCTCAGCTGTCTGTCACAGGGCTGTACCGATTGAATCGCGATCGTCAAGCTTTGAAAATATGGTCAATTTAAGTCGTAATAGCACGCTTGAAGTGGTGGACTCGAACGTTGCCAATATCGAGTTCGTCCGCGAATCATCACTAAAAATTAATGAAATTATTAACGGACTGACCTCACAGATCGGCAATAATGGATATGACTCAGCGGGTTACCTCTCTAGTGTCTATGATGGCCACAAAGTCAGCAACAACTGAAACGAAGCTTGCCGTAACAGAACGCGATTTGCTAGCACTCAAATTAGAAGCAAAAAAATAACCATGTAGCACCCGTGACTAAAACCGGTGAATCGTACTCAGATACTCGTAAATTGAAACTTCGTCTGCCTAAGCAATTACTACTAGTCTCTATTTAAACTACGTATACAGCGCCTTTAAAAACAAATAATCAAAATAAAAAAGGTAAACGTTTAAGGCACATGCTTCTTTGGCGATTATACTACACGGTGGTACGAAACATTTTCAGTATAAATCTGACACGCACTTGGCCTGTTTTTTTATTAATTTTATATTAAGGCAATTATATTTTTTCATATATATACGCATCACATCCGGAATAGTATTCTATTGCTGCGGTTCTGCAATCTATATTACAGGAATTGATGTGTTAGGTAACTCACAATATAGGTCCCAATAGTGTTAGATATCTGATAAACCGTGGTCCACGGCAGTTGAGCTTCACATAACTAGCCATCTCTTTGAGGTTTTTTAATGCCTTATTTGTCATATTGCTGTGTCTCACTTTGCCAAGAGGGGAAGTCAATTCCAAAACTTCCTACTCCTACAAATTTCTTCTGATTAAATTCGTTGTAAGTTCCAAGGCAGCTATATTTTAACCCCCGGGACAGCAATGAACTTCACTGTTCACTGTCTTTTTGGTGGTCGCCGCTGTTAATTTGGGCTACACAGGAGACACAGTGGTGGGTCTGTCCCGATATATACATGTATGTGTAAACTGTTCAGTCTGACTGGAATCATCGACAATTTTCACAGTAATCTCTTTGAGCTCGATCAAGTCCTAGCTCTGGTATTATGCGGTAGCTAGATCTCCCTAATACTTATTTGTTTCTGGTTAGGTTGTTACGGTGCAAATCATACTTTCATGTCATTTGCGAATGTGTTCTTCTTTCTCTAGTCTATTGTTTTTAAACAGACTAGATATTAACTTTCTGGTTTTTGGCCTGCAAAACTACTCGATCACACGCCCTCTTGTTCTGCCGACACACTTATAACTGTTACAAGGTTGAATTACAGAGGTGTCAAATGTTTTATTACTTTTGAAGAAGACCTAAAATGCGCCCGTTGTCTCGAAATTCGGTCAGAGCCGAGGTTATACCACCTCTAAACGACACCAGACAACAAACTCGGCTCATTTAGTCAAATGCTGAGAGGCTTAACTTTGAAAATGTTGAAAACAGACACAATAGCTCAAATCTTTAGGTAACTTTAGCGACAAAGTTCCCAACTTTGCAATGTTTTATTGTGACGTAATCCTACCTAAACTACTAATTGTCGTCATGCTTCAAATAATGATTTTTTTTTTATATACAACGTCGGGAATCACAAGCGTACGGCCCAACTGATGTAAAGTATCCTATCTACGCTTGTAATACTTTAAGTATCCTTTGAAGCTTACTCTGATCTCACTCACACAACACTACAACCCCCTAGGGAGTTGTTATTTGGCCGCAGTGAGGGGGAGGTACTTCCCAGCCGGGCTGCTTTCATGCGCTCTACCTGTCTTACATCCTTATACTTTCGCATTGTATATCTGTTTCGTCATATAACCTTAAATTATAATAAAGATCTTTTATGTATCATAATCTACCATTGTGAGAACAATATGACTATGTCTGAAAAATTATGCGCATTTTCAACAAAAGATCGCTTCACACTCATATCAAGAATTAACATAATAGAGGTTCCAACACAAAGGTATCAAATGGGGCTCTTGTATGATAATTTTCTGCAATATTTATCTAAGGATAGTCGCCTACATAAATTTGTGCCCTCCATAAAATCCGCTGTAAGCGCTCCGAAATGGAACTAACAGGATTTTTCTTTAGAAGCGAATGAAGCTAAGTAAATAAATAAATATTTATATTTGCGGACAAATTACACAGCGCCATTTAGCCCCGAAGTAAGCGAAGCTTGTGTTATGGGTACTAGACAACTGATAAACATACGTAAATATTTTTTTTTTGTAAATACATACTTATTATACATAGAAAATACCCAGACCAAGACAAACAGACATGTTCATGCACACAAATGTTTGTACTGTGTGGGAATCGAACCCACAAGCGTTGGTGTCAAAGTAGCGTAACAACGCGTTTCACCACTGCGCCACCGAGCTCGTCAAAGTATCAACTACATTCTCGTATACATATTTAGGTGTAAAACTCGCAGTTATAAAGGTCAATAGCACGATGGAAATAGCCTATGGAGAGATAAATAAAACGTTTAGGGGTATCGGAGGCTCGCCACTCACTGAACTCCTGAAATTCGTACCCCGGAATAAAAGTTGTAGATTCGTCACCAATTCAGGTGGCCCATTGGTCCCCTGATAGGAGACCAGTCAATATTACATGTGAAATTGATTGGTGAGTAGAACGTCACTATTGACGATTAAGTTTCACAATTAATGAACTTAAGTCGACGTCTTACTTATATTAATTAATTTTTTAAGGTACACATTCGTCCGTTAATATAAATTATAGATAAAAAAGTGTTCAGATAGTACAGTCATAAACATAATTGTGTGTAAATTAATAAAAATAAATAAAATTTATAAAATAAAAGTAGCCCAAGTTACTCCTTATTACATCAGCTATCTGCTAGTGAAAGTCCCGTCACAATCGGTCCAGCCGTTTCATAGATTAGCCGGAACAAACTGACAAACAGACAGACAGACAAAAATTGTAAAAATATTCATTTTGTTATATGTACCGAGTATACATCCATATGCATTTAGTAAATAGCGGTTATTTCAATATTACAAACAGACACTCCAATTTTATTTATCTGTATAGATTAGATGTGTCTTTTATTAAACGGAATTTTTATACAATTTTATGTATTTTATTTTTACCTTTGGCACGCGAGACGATTGTAGAATGATTGTACTCTGCGGGAAGGGACGAGTAGGCACCAAAAATATTACAGGGGTCGAGTGGGCACAGGGTAAGAGTTTCAGGGGTCCAGTGGGCACGTCCCCGTGTCGGGTCGGGGGCTGAAGTAGAACGCGCAGCACTTATTGGGTAGTTCACCGATCACCATCGCGGCACTTATTGGCTTATTGGTTAGAATATCCACCTATTTGTCAGTAGGCTAGAATCGCTCAGATATTTAGGCGCTAAAAGCGTGCTCCTTTAAGGCGTATCATGAAATCATACAACGATTGCTTTAAACATGTTGATTTATTTGCACTATCGTCGGCATGTTTTAAGAAGAGTATTTTAGACTTCCTTTCTGACTGAGTAATGTGAGCCCAATGGTATCTGCAATTTGATTTAGTCTGCTTTGTGTGATTCCTACACTAAAGTTCCTACTTAAATATGTTTATAATAATTTCTGTAGTGGGCAAACTGACTCACACAACTGCCTATTGAAGTATCTATCTATCTATAACTTCACGCCAAATCCCTTACGGGGTAGGCAGAGAGAACCATGCGCCACGCGACTCGATCCTTACATACCTCACTCGCTTCTTTAACATTCATTGCTCTTTTCATGCACGCTCGCCGGTTTCTAGGGCTCCTGCTTCCTCCTTATTGAAGTAAAATGTGGATAATGGTGCTGATTGTGCAACTACCCAAATATATGCAATGTTGTTAAGTAATCTTCTGTACAATTGTTTGTTATCCTAAATAAAATAAAATAAAAATAAACTAAAACACTACATCTCGATGAGTGAGCTGGACCTTCCTTTTACATGCAATTTGATCTAACCTGCTTTGTGTGCTTCCGCCACCAATTAGTTCATGCGGCCTAGCGCCGGCCGGCACCCACCCACTACTGTTAGTACATGGTACATGCCGACGCTGCCATGGCTGCTCCGGTAGTCTCTGCCTCGGCTGCTGCGGTCGTCCGCCATCTGGAACAGAATCCGCATGCCCCCACCACCACCGTCGCTGCCACGACTGGCCTGGTCGTCGCTGCGACACGTGTTTCGCCTCTCCACGAGGCATCATCAGGCGTTGTAGACGTTAATCGTAAGAATAACATGTTACAAGTCACTTGTAACAGTAGTGGGTGGGTGCCGGCCGGCGCTAGGCCGCATGAACTAATTGGTGGCGGAAGCACACAAAGCAGGTTAGATCAAATTGCATGTAAATTTGACTTTCGCAAAATAACACCTGAATCTATTAACCCTTCCTTTTACGTCAGGTCGTTTATTGGTTTGTGGACAATTACATGCACTGAAGCATTTATTCTACAATGTAATATAACCTCAAGAGAGGTAGGGCGCATCAAAGCAGCCCGTGGAGAAGTACCGCCACCTCACAGATAACCGCGGCCAAATAACAACTCCCTAGAGGATTGTTGTGTTCCTGCGTGTGAGTGAGGCCACCAGTAAGCTCCCAAGGAGTTGCTGTGTAAGCAGCAGAGGAGACATCGCGCGGGTTATACTTAATACATCGCTAGCGTTAATAGGCTGCGGTACCTGCTTTACATCAGGTGGTCCGTATGCTTGTATGCCTCCCGACGTAGTATAAAAAAAACACGTTTTCATATTGATTGTTATACGAAATGTACACTAGTTTTAGAGCCCGGTAATAGAGTAAGCGATGGCTACTTTAACACCAAGGTTCGTGGGTTCGATTCAGAAATAACTATATTATCTATATATAATTTCACGCCAAATCCCTTGCGTGGTAGGCAGAGAGAACCGAGCGCCACATGACTCTATCCTTACATACCTCACTCGCTTCTTTAACATTAATTCTTCTTCTCATGCAGGCTTGCTGGTTTCTAGGGTTCGTGCATCACCTTCTCATAGAACACGACCAATTTGGTTATGGTAGGTAAGTCTTGGCCTTCGCCGGCTCCTACATCCTTCCACTTTTGCATCGTATATCTCGTCATTCTTTCGTTCTGCATTCTTTCTACATATCCGAACCAACGGAGCATGCCTCAATAAATAAATAACTATACAAAATCCTAAATAACCCTGAAACTCTCCAATAGCTTCCTTACTAACGTCCTTATCAAACCAAATCTTTGAATTACCCCTCACTCAACTTTCTTCTTTCACTCCTTCACTGTTAATGCCGCACAGCTGTGGAACAAATTACCGCTACAAATACGGGACAGTTGCACTGTAGTTACTTTCAAGCAAAGGTTGAGAGAGCACTATCTTACTCACAATAAGTGATATTACATGTGTGTTTGTCTTGGCCTGGGTGTTTTAAGAAAGGTAGATTGCATCAAAGCAGCCCGTCTGGGAAGTACCTCCACCTCACAGAAAATTGCAGCCAAATAACAACTACCTAGGGGGTTGTTGTATTTCTGCGTGTCAGTGAGGTCTCCAATAAGCCCTTTAGGAGTTGCAGCATCAGCAGCAGAGGTGGAATCGCGCGAGTGACTATTGCAAGCGTTTATAGACTACGGTAACCGCTTTACACCAAGGTGGTATGCTTGTATGCCTCCTGACGTTGCATAAAAAAATTATAGATAGAGTCTTCCCCTTCTTAGCGTTATTCCGTTATTATATTACTAGTTGCACCCATACGATTTCTTCCGCGAGACAACGAGCGTTATCACCTTCCGCTGAGAGACAACAAGCATTATTTGCTTCCGCTGAGATAAGCCAGATGACCACACCGACCCTTACGGTGACAGCTGATAAACAGACGGATGTGCCTCTTCCTGTTATCCACACATGAGGCCACCACGAAGTCACCCTACGATAACAGGATGGAACTACAAAAACCCTTAGATAAGCCGATAGTGTATTAGTATATAAGGTCTGTAAACCCAAATTGTATTCATTCCGATCATTTGTACTCATAGGTTAAGCATCTATGAATAAATTTATATTTTTATCAACGTTCGCTCTCATTTAATTATCTCGCGCGTATGGCCGGTATACCGAAGGAACCCTTTTTACTTTCTCTCTTTCTTCTCCGCTTCTAAGGGTCGTATCGTGATGTTGAATCTTCGAGAATTGGACTATCTATGAAAAAATAATCCTTAACATCCGACTAGTAGTTTCGGAGACTAACGCGTTCAAACAAATTTTTCGCAATTATATTTCTTATTCAGGCCAGCAACGGTGGCGGGTGCATGCGGTTCACATTTCAGATGGCGAACACTCGCAGAGACGACCGCAGCAGCCATGGCAGTGGCGGCATGCATCTACTAACGGTAGTGGGTGGGTGCCGGCCGGCAGTAGGTCGCAAAAACTACTCAAAGTAGTTTAGATCAAATTGTCTGTAAATTTGACTTTTGTAAAGTAACGCCTGAATCTATTAACTATCCAACAATACGTTGTAACATAGCGTCGAGATTTGTTCACATTAAGCGCCTGAGGAGTGTCTGTGATAAAGTGGTGGCGAGCTATACTCCTGGAATTGCAAGCTTTCACAGGCTGCTGCAATCGGTTTACATATGGTCGCATGCTTGTTGGCTCCTCGAGGCTGTATAGAAAAAATCCCAGGTGAAAAAGTACTTTCACCTTCCAGAGAACACAACCAAATTACACCTTCATGAATAATTCTCGACGGCGAACTCGGTGGCGCAGTGGTTACGCGCTGTTACGCGACTTTGACACTAACGCTCGTGGGTTCGATTCCCACACAGTACAAACATTTGTGTGCATGAACATGTCTGTTTGTCTTGGTCTGGGTATTTTCTATGTATAATAAGTATGTATTTACAAAAAAAAATATATTTACGTATGTTTATCAGTTGTCTGGTACCCATAACACAAGCTTCGCTTACTTTGGGACTAGGTGGCGCTGTGTAATTTGTCCGACAATATTTAATAATAATAAAAAAAAACCTTGTGTTTCTGCGAGTGTGCGGATATCAGTAAGCTGATGTGGAGTTGCCGTATTACCAATGGAGATGGCCAACGCGTGTTGTACCAAGCGTTTATAGGCTACAGCAATCATTTGAGATTGAAAAAATTGACGAGCCTGTTGGCGGAGTGGTTCCAAGGTTGCAATTACGAGTACGTCATAAATATGACGTTGATGTATGATTTTAAGAGAGGTAGGGTGCATCGAAAAATCCCCAATTAGGAAAGTACGTTACAAAAAGCCGCAGCAAAATAAATCCCTGGAGGGCCAACACCTCAGCTGGGCCGTATGCTTGTTTGCCTTCCGACGTAGCATAAAAAGGATGCTTTCAAAAGCCCTTTGCGAAACCTTAACGATATTATACACACCCAGATTCCTTGCCAACGAGGCTATTTAAAGCAAATTGAGTTTACGAAGGCAAATTGAACCTTA
Organism: Pyralis farinalis; assembly: GCA_947507595.1. Lineage (NCBI taxonomy): Eukaryota > Metazoa > Arthropoda > Insecta > Lepidoptera > Pyralidae > Pyralis > Pyralis farinalis. The sequence continues at coordinate 5,033,192 of OX382282.1, read as the reverse complement.
TTTAATATTTTATTAGTCCAAATCACGAAAAGTAACTAGATTATTAGAAATAAATATAATAAACCAATTTGCTAACCCAAATATCGTCCTAAACAAACATTGGTGATCGAAATCTCTTCGTAATATTAAGGTTTGAGATTAGACGAATAACATTGGATGTTGGCGCGCAGCAGTCGTACGGGAGTTGGTGATGATGAGCTTATGTTGACGATGATGATGAAAATGATTTGACTGGCTTTAACTATGCATTTATTGATACAGTAGTTTACATTTTTTTATATGCGAACACTGATAGCCATCCGTCGAGTGGGGCGACGATGCCTCCGTCACCGCCGTGGAATGTTGACGCTGGTGATGGTGCGTATATGTGTGTGAGTATGTTTGAATGAGTGTATGTAATTATGTGTGCGTGTGTGTCTATCTGTGAGTGTATCGCTGCAACATTGCAGTCTCCATTGAGTACAGATGTCATGGACGTGTCTTAGCATTAAGCTGGTGTAGCTATCCCACCATACAGCACTAGTCTTGAGGGTCTCCTCAAGAAATACGTTTATTTATTGAACAGGTTGCGATTACAGTATTTTTAGTTTATACAACGGCGGGAGGCATACTCGCAAGATGCCACTGCTGCTTTGATGCGCCCTACCTCTCTTCAAAAGTCCACTGGTTCTGGAAGCACACAAAGTAGGATGGATTAATTTGTATTCACGAATTATCTAAATAAATGTGATGAAATAAAATTGCTGAATGTGAAGACTGACACTTCAAAAAGGTTGCCACCTTTGCTGCATGACACCAGGTCTTCCTGACCATGGTTTTAATAGTAACGCATATTATTTATTAAGCAAAATGTACGGTGAACGAGGTACTAATTATACTTAAATATATGAGTGTGTATAAATGTGTATGTGTGAGCTTGGATGTGTGTGTGAATAAGTATGATTATGTGAGAAAAAAAGAGAGAGCGTATGGACGTGTCTAGTGTTGTAGTGTTTTAATCTAGAAAATATTATGATTTTTTTACAACGTCTGAAGCATACACGCTTGCGGCCTACCTGATGTAATGCGGTTACCGTAGCCTATGCATGCTTGTAATACATTGAGTATTACTCACGCGATGACTGCTGCTAACACAGCAACTCCTTAGAAGTTTACTGGTAACCTAACTCACACGTAGGAACACGACAACCCTCCAGAGATTGTTGTCATTCAGCTGCGGTTTTCTGTGAGGTGGAGTTACTTCCCCAGGCAGGCTGCTTTGATGCGCCCTACCTCTCTTCAAAATGAAAAAGAAGAATGAATGTATATAAGGTGCGCGTAGTGTGTCCATTTAGCTTTTAGGCCAGAGACAAGAAATCTATACAAATCTCACTGGCCTTAATTTACAAATTAAACAGCCTTTATTTCAGTACTTATTACTGAAATAAAAGGTGTTTAATTTGTAAATTATTAAATTTACACTTAGATTGGTTGTTATATTTTATAAAAAAATACGAAAAAGCCTCGGAATGTTTGGATGTTGTTAGGCTCTCTATTGAGTGCACAATCGAGGTGTCTTGTGCTGAATTGGAGAATAGGGAATATGCATAAAATTTTTTAGGACTGAATTTAAAAGAGGAGATTGAGACAGGAAGATATCTCAAAGTATTTTTTTTCTACGATAATTAGTTTGCGAGATAATGTTGTTTGAAAGTGGCATTTCATCACGTGACTTGAAAACGCTTCATACTAAGAGACCGTGGCAGATGACGTCACAACTATGAAAACTATGAAGAAATGTATGGATTTCATCTAAATATGCAATCTAAATATGTTTCATTTCTGCAATTCAGGCATTCACATTGAAGCTGTCATAGTAAAACAATGTCAAAATATGACAATGATTTAAATTATGAAGTTTTTTATTTGTTATAAAAACTGTTTGTTTTTTTTACGATTGTTAACACCAAAACTAAACCAAAAAAAAACTACAGAAAACTAAACTACAAAAAAATGTTATTGTTTTACTCTATATATGATAATTGTGAGATTTAAAACGAAAAATAAAATTCATGCGTATTCCCTATTATATAATTATTTGTGTGTATAGACCTCCTAGTGGCGATTATTTGAAATTTGAGCAAGTAATGGAGGATATTTTAAGAAACGTTTTTAAAAAGAAAAACATAACCGTCTGTGGGGATTTTACTATATTATTAGAATCACAAACAAGTATTAGATTTTTAATTTTTTTTGATCCCGAAAATCTATTTCTGGAGCCTACGCGTGTAGCAGCCCCCTCCGCAATTTAACTAGATAATATTTTTTTTTTGTAATTATGACGATATTTATATCGTCATAATTACTAAATCAATAATTAGCAACATATTTTTTCATGTTTGCGGTTAGCTAGTAGCTTATCAAGGTTCGTGTAATACGGATATAACAAGTCCTAACCCCTACATAGTGCAGAAAATGGTGGATATAGTACTATTTGCTGATGATACCTCTCTAATTTTTAATGTTGCCTGCTGGTATGAAAATATTGACAAGGTAAATGGCTAAACTCTGCTAAAACCAAGTCTGGTGCATACAACATTTTTTTCCCAATCCTCAGTAAGAAGATAAGAAAAAAGTATTCAACAGACAGTGGTAAAGCATTAATGTTTGGTTAAGATAAACAAAGTTCTCGGAACACAAATAAAGGTGATATACATCACCATTATTTGAGTTTGGACTTCACGAACTCACTGCTGAGACTTCCCAACTGTTTACAGTTCGGGGTCTTATTTTGCGGCGTTAGAAACTTTGTACCAAAATTTTCTTTGGATTAATTTAATTTAGCCGTATTTATTTCTTGTGTCTCTGGGGTAGCAATCAAACTTACTGCCTGGCTGATATTAGACAGTACAGCCTATACGCACCTATACCGCATTCGCTTGGGCTTGAGACAAAGTGTATTTAAAGAGAACATAAGTTTTCAAACAGTTTTCATAAGTTTACCAATAGGTACACAGAGGGCAAATCTTTTTTTTATATACTACGTCGGTAGGCATACAAGCATACGGCCCACCTGATGTAAAGCGGCTACCGTAGCCTATTAACGCTTTTAATATATTAAGTATCACTCACGCTTCCTGTACTGCTTACACAGCAACTCCTTGGGAGCTTGACCTCACTCACTCGCAGGAACACAACAACCCTCTAGGGAGTTGGTATTTGGCTGCGGTTTTCTGTGAGGTGGAGGCACTTCCCCAGATGGGCTACTTTGATGTACCCTCCTCTCATATTTCTTTTCTACATGTCTCGATATGTTAATAACAGTATCCTTGTTTGTGGAAGTACTTCCACGTTCACTCATTTTACCCAGAATAACGTTTTGATAACCGAAACTCAACAGTAACAGAATATGAAAACGTAACACTACTGTAAAACTTAATAAAATAACCAGTTGAGAATGCGCAAGCTTGCATTGCCAAAGGAACACCTGGCTCGTCAATTATATAACAAATCATTTATTTTTTTTATTTGTCGGCCATTTTGACCGTGTTCCAGAGATAGGAACGGTGTTCCTGAACATTCCTATTCTACTTTTTTATGCTGAATCCGAATCTGAAGTCAAAATTCGAATATTCGAAAAAAAGCGACAGACAAACGCACAGACAAACATATAGAATTCATATAGGAACGGTGTTCCTGAAAATACAAAAATAATTATGAAATAGTGATAGTAAACGGCGGCTCGTGCAAGAAGTCGATGGCATCGATGCGCGTGTCATTATAACCGAACACGCAGGATAAGCAACGTCGACCGCAGCCAGTCTATCTACGAGTTTGTCTATCGCGAGTTTCTCGGTGTTTCGGAGGGCACGTTACGCCGTCGGCCCCGGTTGTTGTCGATAGATGACAGATGAAAACACTGGCCTCCGCCAATTCGCATTTGAGCAGCGTGGTGGAGTATGCTCTAAACTCCATTGATTCAAAGGAGACCCGTACCCCTGTAGTAGGATGAGTAGGGGTTGATGTGGTGGTGGAAACGGCGGCTGAAATGCTCGCATCATCCTCTGTATCAAAAGAAAAAAAATGGCGAATATAATCCGGACAAATGCAAAAGTTGTAAATTCTTAATACTTCGTATGTATTAACTGTTCACCTTCATCGGGAAGGCGTCAAAGCTTTGAAATCAACTACGATAATGGGTCTTTTATAATGGCCACGAGTATGAAATCTTCATAGAAAAAAATATACGTATAGAGTATTCAAATTAACGACATTATATATATGTTTATTAGTGAAAAAATGACGGTAATTGTTATCGCAATTCTTGTACTAATATTATAAAATTTATTCATGTGAAAGAAACTATAAATATTTTATTAAATATGTGTTACGTATATGAAATTTTATTTTGTGATAAAAACGACACTTAAAATAACGGCTAAATTTTTTTAAGGCTTTAATATGGCGGCTGAAATTGAAACTATTTTTTCACTTCAAAATAGAGCCACCTCTCTATTTATAACTTGGACTCTAGACATAGAGAACTATTTAAAGAAATTCATATCTTCACGATTACTTAGTATATCTATGAGAACATAATGTATACTTGTAAAAATATAGTCGTTTACAAACTTTTGTAAAAATCTTAGAAGCAGAAATTAATTGCGTATGCTGGTACATTGGCTTGCTAAGACTAGTAGATCTTTAGTTGTAAATTGTATTCGATATCTGAAACAATTCTATCCTTGCCTGAAAATATGTTCAAGCGGCACATTAAAAATACTTTATTATTACAGAATCGTTGAATATCTGACTGAGAGTGATGTTTGGAAATGATTCAGCATATGTATTTATATATCTTTAATTATACCACTTGATATCACTATATATTTATTGTAATAGATTTGAAAAAATACCTTTTGAGAGTTTCTTTAGGCATATTTTTTCGTTATTGGTCATATTCCAAATGCTAGTAGATTAAAAAAGAGAGAGATTAAATCTATGAAAAATCAATAATATACGACATGAACTGATTTAAAAATGTAAGTCATGGCTACGTGTCCATGAGGCATAACGGCAAGATAACGGCAAATAAATAAATTTTATTTTATTTGTCTTATCTGTGATAATATATTATAAAACGCTTTTTATGCATTTAATAAAGCTGTTTACGAGACTATGTGCGGAAAATAGTAAGCTTTGAATTCTATAAAAGAGTATTAGTACGTTAGAAAACTCATAAGATGCACACAATGGTCCGTAACGTCTTCATTGAGGCTACAGGCCTAATAGCTTTTTTATAGTTTTATGACACCATGCCTTAAATGCCGTCAAATCCCTGACGCAGGTCAAGTTCATTTCAAAGAAACCAGATGTATATTTTCATTGTTTGTATAAGATATTTAGCTGGGAATTTATACTAACAGGACCTGGAGCAGTAATAGCCCAGCGGATAAAGAAACAGCCTGGTGACCAACTCGTCCCTGGCTTGAATCTCGGCATGTACCACAAAATTAATAAAAATAATATAATAATATATTTATTTTTCTCTCTTCACAATCTTACTTATTTGGTAGGTATACAATGAAATATTAATATGTAATACTAATTAAGATTGAGAGAGACTGGCGCCTGAACTAGGCCTGAGCCTGTGACTCTGGTCACCAGTACTCTCCCCACTTGACATGGACGGAAGGCGCATTTCAAAACACAAGAATATTTTTTTGACAATGAAGGGGAATACTAGTGTGTGTGTGGAGTATAGTGATGGATGGTGTGGATGGATTTATATATGTATGGGTGTTTGTATTCGAGGAAAATATAGCAGCATGTTACAGTTAGGAAGAACAGTAAGGAAATGTATTGTGTGAGGGACTTGGTGTATAAGATATGGCTTCAAGTGTATAATATAATGTCTTCTCTATCTGTCCCTGGATTTATGTACATATTTGTAATTATCACTTGGTCGGTGGTGCAGGAAAACATCAAATTATATTTAGAAAGACTTGTGACTTAACTGAAGAAAAATAAGGTACTCCCTCTGGTCTGTTGAGGTCTGACGGCAGTCGCTCCGAAAACTACGGCACGGCTAAGCAGGCTTTACAGGTCAACGAGTAACAGTCGACAAACTTTTAAAATATATTTTCTTTTGTGAAAACGTACAATTATGACATTGCACTTATCTGCATGAAGCGTTTTGCTTCCTACTTTCTAATTTAATAGTCCCCTTCCCCCGCCCCCCCCCACTTATTTTAGGCAACTACCAATTTCTTTCGCAAGAAAGCAAAGCGAAACAAATACGAAACCCTACACTTTCCGACATGGACATGACTCGGTTTTTTTACATGGAGCTAGTGCTCTACAACCTAGAGGGAAAACCAGACCTTTATTAGATAAAGTCATACGTCTTTAGAAATATAATTTCTTGTACGTGCGGGTTTCCTCATGATGTTTTCATTGACTGCCGAGTAAGTGATAATTACAAATACATAAAGTAGTTTTGTTTGTTAAATTTAGCAATTTGTTCCACAAGTAAGTTGTGATTGGAGGTCACGTCAGGCTCCTTCTAAGTTAGCCTAGGCGCACACGGACCACAGGCGACAGCCACAAAACGCCGCCCCCGACATATTTCCTGTAGTTTTCATACATTTTATATGGACTTGCCGCACACGGTTGACGCCGGTGGCCGCCACACGCCACAAATCGTCGCTGGTCGCTTCTTGTGGCCCGCACCGGCCACTAAACGCCGACACAAAACGCCGCCACACGCCACTCGCGCGATTCCCCACCCCTCTCTCCCTTACCTCAGTTAACCTGTTGTAGTCGAATGCAACGCACGCACGCAAAGTCAGTCGATTGAAATAAAATAATATGGATATAGAATTATTTATATCAGAGATTCAATCTCGTCCGCAAAATTAAACCTTGTGATTCGTTCGTCTGAGTCCATTATGATACTGCGCGTATGGGTTGAAAAAAGTGGCAGCCACCGACCGCAAGTGTCGACCACCGGCCACAAGTGGCTGCCGCGTGCTTCAGCTACCTTTGCGGCCGCTTCTAGCTTCTCGTGGCGGCGTTTGTGGCTGTGGCCGGTGGCCCGTGTGCGCGGACCCTTAGGTCAGTTCTAAGTTACGGGCTGCCTTATCTGAATGGGGTCGATTTATCGAAAATCGAGGATTTGGTTTTTTGTTCGATCTTGTGTTTCAAATAGCCGTAATTTGTCCCATGGATTATGTGCAAACGTTTGGTGATAAAAGCCTTTTGTCTACTTTTTATTGCACAGAGATATATTCATTGTTTATTTATTCATATCTTAATGCGGGTTATTGGTGAGTGCGCTGAGTGCGCTGTCATGGGACACTGGGTGCATTTACACGATGTAGCCAGTGTCTTTGACAGGCGAAGTAGGTATCTAAATTAAAATTTAATTACGATAAATAAGTACTAACATAGGTACCTGTAAGGTTTCTTTAATATTTGTTGTTTACTAACTGAATATGGACTAAGATCTGAAATAAAACATTTATTTATTTATATATATTATTTAATATATATAATTCTTCTGTACGTGTGTTTGTCTAATTCTTCCTAAACTGATGGTACGGTTTGGATAAAATTTTGAGTGTATATTGCAGTGGGTTCCTTAATGGTATGAAAACACAATTGGGCCCGGTATGTGGCGTTAATGTATATATATGTGTATATATATATATATATATATATATATATATATATATATATATATATATATATATATATATATATATATATATATATATATATATATATATATATATATACATATATATACACATATATACACATATATATATGTGTATGTCACTAAATATTGAGCTTGAATTGAATGTGGCGCTGCTTTTCCGGGCAGGACGACGTCTGCCGACTCAACTAGTCTATATAATATAAAAATGAATGTTTGTCTGTATGTCCTCTATGGACTCAAAAACGGCTGGGCAGATTTTGATGAAATTTTCAGTGAATCTTCAGGTTAGCCCAGCAGGTGATCCTGTGAAGTTTGGTAGCGATCATATCACCCGTGCGAAGCCGTCGGATGTCGGTGTCGGATAGCTAGTATGCTATATAATTAAAAAAAAGGAAGACAGGTGGGGCGCATCAAAGCAGTCTGGGCAAGCACCTCCACCTCACAGAAAACCGCAGTCAAATAACAATTCCCTAGAGGGCTGTTGTGTTCCTGCATGTGAGGTCACCAATAAGCTCCCAAGGAGTTGCTCTGTAAGCAGCAGAGCAGGCATCGCGCGAGTGATAATTAATATATCGCAAGCGTTAACAGGCTACGGTAACCGCTTTACATTAGGTGGGCCGTATGCTTGTATGGCTCCCGACGTAGTATAAAAAGAAATTAGATCTCTTTTAAGGCACGCCCGTCGATACCTGGTTCTTCTAACACCACCTTTTGATAACACACACTATCCTATGCTGTGTGGAGGGCCAGTTTGCCATCCCGCTTCTTCTTCTTCTTTGCGTAATCCCGTTTCCCAATCCAGTAAGATTGTCGGGGTCCTCTACCTAAGCCTAAGGATTTAGTGATGATACCGATTTTCACATGGAGCGCCTGCCGTCAGACTTCCACAATCCAGAGGGCAAACCAGACCTTTCTTAGGTAAAGTCACGCTTCAAGTCGTGAAGTATATTTTCTTATGCGTGCGACTCTTGCTTTCCTTCGCCGAGTGATAATTATAGATATGTCCAGAAATCCGAAGGCAAGAATTTAGTGATACATGCCAGTATTAGAACTGGGGACCAGTTGATCAATAGTCCGTTTCTTTACCCACTGGGCTATGACTGCTCAGTAGGTTCTTGATATTCGGTTTTAAGGATATGTTTGCAATTATTTCTCGCTCGACGGTGTACGGTGCCGTTTGGGGTAGACTGATGTCATCCAGCTAGCGTTTAGACGGTAATAGTGAGAAACTCCAAAATCGACACACTAATAGCTAACATATTGTAGTTTTGTATCCTTTAATTTGAAATTTAAATGTTTGTTGGTGAGGAAGAACGGTCCAAAATCGTTCCAATTAGAAAAAAAAACATATGGGAAAACGTATGGCCGGCCACTCTGCAGTGCAGAGTCTGCACTGCACTCCCATCAACAGAAAAAGTAACAGCACTCGTCGCAAGATGTCGTACAGGGTTCCATATATTTAAAAAAAAATTAAAAATTAAAAATAAAATATTTAAATATTTTTTAAATTTAAAAAATATCAGCTCTGCCTACACAGCTTGCTGTTATTTACTAGTATTGAAGTTAAAGATATATGAGGACTGCTTCTTGTCGCGTTCAGTACTCCAGGCTATCCCGCAAGGGCTCCTGTATGAATCTTGCAATATTTTGACACCAACGCTCGTGGGTTCTATTCCCACACAGGACAAACATTTGTGTGCATGAACATGTCTGTTTGTCTTGGTTTTGTATTTTTAAGATAGGTAGACCGCATCTGGCGACTTGCCTCCACCTCACAGAAAACCGTAGCCAAATAACAACTACCTAGAGGGTTGTTCTGCGTATGAGTGGGGTCGGGAGTTCTAAGTATTATACAATTTCTTATCCATTTATATAAATTTATTTTGAACTAACCACAGGGGTTTAATACTGTATTCTTTTGAACTAACCACAGGGGTTTAATACTGTATTCTTTTGAACTAACCACAGGGGTTTAATACTGTATTCTTTTGAACTAACCACAGGGGTTTAATACTGTATTCTTTTAATCAAACCACTAGAAAGTTTTCCAACAATTTATATATTAAGTTACAGTTTTTATATAACCATTGGTTATAAATATTAAAGGCCATACCTACAGATTGTTCACTGATTGTCCCTTTGCCGTGATGTTGGCATCACTTCGTATGGATACTTGTTGCATAGTGGAATGTCTTATTGTTCCTATACGCAGTAATGCCAAAACAAGGGCAAAATTTTGTAACTAGTAAATAACAGCAAGCTGTGTAGGCAGAGCTGATATTTTTTAAATTTAAAAAATATTTAAATATTTTATTTTTAATTTTTTAAAAATATATGGAACCCTGTACGACATCTAGCGACGAGTGTTGTTACTTTTTCTGTTGATGGGAGTGCAGTGCAGACTCTGCACTGCAGAGTGGCCGGCCATACGTTTTCCCATATGTTTTTTTTTCTAATTGGAACGATTTTGGACCGTTCTTCCTCACCAACAAACATTTAAATTTCAAATTAAAGGATACAAAACTACAATATGTTAGCTATTAGTGTGTCGATTTTGGAGTTTCTCACTATTACCGTCTAAACGCTAGCTGGATGACATCAGTCTACCCCAAACGGCAATTTTGAGGGTAATGTGGCTCCGCTGGCTATCGCAGCTCTGCCAATTATGTACATCAATTTCCGGTGCAATTAATGCAACACAAGCAACTAGTGATAATTACAAACATATACAATAATCCTAAAACATCAATAGGTACATGCAAGGATTCGAACCGGTGACCAATTACTCAATAGGCCGGTTTATCCACTCCACACATAACTTCACACATACAGTTACATTAATATGATTACAAGTATGTAGATAAATCCACAAAAACAAATTCGTTGGTACATCCCCACACAAAGATTCGAAACAGGAACCAGATAATAGGCCATCTCTTTATCCACTATTTTTTTTATATCACTAAGGTGGCAAACAAGCATACGGCCTGCCTGATGGTAAGCAGTTCTTTTATAATTATAATAATTTATTCTTTTATAATTCTTTATTTACCACAAAAATTTTTACAGAGAAAATTTTACAAGGTTTACAGAGTGGCTAAGACACCCACACTAGGCTAGGCCAGTCCTGTGGGAATCTTTACATTCTCGAATCAATTGTATTGCGGTACTATAAACGGAATGACTGTCAGTATAAACAATTATATAAGACTATAATTGTTGATTACAAAATACAAAATTTGATTACAAAATACATAATGTATAAGAATCCTGTATAATATCAGTCACGAATGTGCTATGACATTTATTTACATTTTATTTGTAGTTTGAAATTATTAGTTTAACAACATTATAAATTAAATTGGGATAGTTGAGTTGACATTGTAATAGTTATTTGAAATAATTTGATTGACATTATATGTAATTTAAAATAATGAAATTTTAACCGTTCAAGACATTAAATAAAAGTTGCCGTATTTTTATTAGTATTAGACATTTGCAACACCAGGGGTGTCTTGCATTGCCGACACTAGCCTATCATTACTCAATATAAGTCTCTACCTTATGAATAAATAAATATAAATATTGTCGGACAAATATTACAAAGGGCCACCTAGCCCCAAAGTAAGCGAAGCTTGTGTTATGGGTACTAGACAACTGATAAACATACGTAAATACATTTTTTTTTTTGTAAATACTTATTATACATAGAAAATACCCAGATCAATACAAACAGGCATGTTCATGCAAACAAATGTTTGTACTGTGTGGGAATCGAGCCCACGAGCGTTGGTGTCAAAGTAGCGTAACAGCGCGTTTCACCACTGCGCCACCGAGCTCGTCGAATGAATAAGCGCTTACACACAAAACTTTTCACGCAGCAGGTGAAATTAGAAATTACGCCGAGTGAAACTGTCGTAAATTACGCCACATAGTTCCGCCATGTCCCCGCTATGTCACTCAAATAAAACGGTTATTAGTAATAACATGGTTGGTTTACGACACCATATTTGTGGATTCTCGAGACGATCGTAAAGTGCACCGCTAACGAAATATGTTTTCAGGAATGTCTACCATTGCTCACTTAATGAAGTTTCTACCTTTCTACCAGGAGTTTAATCCTGCTGGAACTGCTCGAGATTGAACATCATCATTTTGATTGAACAGCAGGACGTTCACTGCTGAACATAAGACTCCTTTATTTTCTTTTATTTACAAGTCAAAGTCAAAGTCAAAATCTTTTTATTCCGTAAAAATGGCTACATTTGTTTGGAATCGTCACAATTTTTTTCCCTACCGTGCAGTTTATGACTAGGTGAGCACTGATAAAAATACTGCCAAAAAACTCAGGCATCCCTCTTTTGGTGTCCAAACAAATTTACATATTTTATTAATTACATTATAATTGGATCGACTCACTCCCAGGCATTTTTATCATTAATATAGTCAGATACTTTATAATATGCCCTGCTACACAATTTGGCTTTAATAGTAGTTTTAAATTTGTTTATTGACAATTCTCTTATATTGCTGGGAAGTTTGTTATAGAACCGTATACATTGCCCCATAAAAGAATTACTTATTTTGTGGAGACGGCTTGCATGTAACACAAGATTATGCTTATATCTAGTATTTATGCTATGAGTATCACTCTTTTTACAAAATGAGTCTATGTTTTTATGGACATATAAAAGATTTTCATAGATATATTGCGATGCGACTGTTAAAATATTTATTTCTTTGAATTTTTCTCTAAGGCTCTCCCGGGGACCAAGTTTGTAGATAGCTTTTATGGCTCTCTTTTGCAATAAAAAGATGGTGTTAATGTCCGCGGAGTTACCCCAAAGAAGAATTCCATATGACATAATACTATGAAAGTAGCTGAAATAAACTATTCTAGCCGTATCAATATCAGTGAGCCGTCTAATAGTTTTCACTGAATAGGCTGCAGAACTTAGTTTTCCTGATAATTTTTCAATTTGTGGGCCCCATTGTAGTCTGGAGTCAATTGTTATACCCAAGAACACAGTTGTCTCCACAGGGGCTAAATTAGTTCCATTAACATGTACATTGGTAGCCACCTGTCTTACATTAGGTGTTAAGAACTTAATTACTTTAGTCTTTTTATCGTTTAAAAGCAGATTATTAACACTAAACCAATGAATAACTTTAGAGAGAGCATCGTTAACTTCGTCATAATTACCTAACTGTCTATTAATTTTGAATGTCAAAGAGGTATCATCCGCAAACAATACAATCTCATGTTTATCCCTTACATAATAAGGTAAGTCATTTATATAAACTAAAAATAAGAATGGACCTAGAATTGACCCCTGTGGGACTCCCATAACTACAGGGGACCCCGAAGATCTTTTACCATTAACATCGACCTTCTGTATCCTATTGCCTAGATAAGAAGACAGAAGTTCGAGAGCGTTGTTCCTGATACCGTAGTGGTATACGGCCCACTTGATGTGAAACGGTTATCGTAGCCTATAAATGCTTGTAATACATTAAGTATCACTCGATGCCGTCTATGCTGCTAACACAGCAAGTCCTTGGGAGCTTACTGGAGACCTCACTCATACGCAGGAACACAACAACCCTCTAGGAAGTTGTTATTTTGCTATGGTTTTCTGTGAGGTGGAAGTACTTCCCCAGACGGGCTGCTATGACCACCCTACCCCTCTTAGACTTCCACATCGATCGGTCCACCGTTATTGCTCCACAGTGATTGGTCCGGCGTTGCTTGCACTAAGATGACATACAAACGTACGGCCTAGCTGATGGTAAGCAGTTACCGTAGCCTGTGGACATTTGCAACACCAGGGGTATCACTCTTGCGTTGCCGACCCTCTAAAAATTTCTTCACGTCTTTCTTGAAGAAGCCTATCTTGTAGAAAGAAACGTCGCTAGGAAACTCTGTCCACAACTTCTCTGGAATCGAACAGAACATATATCCTCTGTCCCACTATGAGGTTCTTAAGAGAAGTCATCGCAGCCGCATCAAAGTAGCCCTTCTGGGAAAGTACCTTCATCTCAAAGGAAACCGTAGCCAAATAACAACTCAGTGGAGGGTTGTTGTGTTGCTGCGTACGAGTGCTCCTAAGGAGTTGCTGTGTTAGCGGCAGAGATGGCATCGTGCGAGTGATTGTGTGTTGCAAGCGTTCAAAGGATGCGGTAACGGCTTTGCGACACGTGGGCCGTATGCTTGTATACCTCTCAACGTTGAAAAAAATGTGTGCGTACTTATGTACGCACGTAAGAAGTTATACTACTTTCGCGTAACAAAATAAAATAACTCCAAAAATATCATCCCGCGTGCCAGTACTCTACGTTTGTGAAACACAACGATAACGAGACAGGCCCACCACTCAATCCCACCACTGTGTCTCCTGTGTAGCCAGAATTAACAGCGGCGACCAACAAAAAGGCAATGAACAGTGAAGTTCATTGCTGTCCCGGGGGTTAAACTACAGCTGCCTTGGAATTCACTACGAATTTGATCAGAAGAAATTTGTAAGAAACACAACGATAACCAACTGCGTGGTGTCGATTTTAGATGTCACGCACGTCGTAAAATTGACTCATATTTTTTCCCCATGGGAAATAACCTGGATGGAGAACCGACGAGACCAAAATTACGTAGCAACTCAATTCACCGGTACGGATCGGGGGGTCAAGTGAACGCGCGGCTCTTATTAGCTAGTTCGCGGATCAACATCGCGGCAATTATCAGCGTATTGGCTGAAATGTTAGGTCAGTAGGTTCGAATCGCTGATATATTTAGGCGCAGGCCTTCCTGAGCAGACAGATGGGTTATTGGTTTGTATTTTTAACCCCCGACGCAAAAGAGGGGTGTTAAAAGTTTGACGTGTGTATCTGTCTGTGGCATCGTAGCTTCGAAATGGATGAACCGATTTTGATTTTGTGGGGACTTAATCGAGAGTATTTTTGTGTATATCATATAGGTTATTTTTGCGTCGCGGTTTTTTAATTAAATTTTTAATTAAGTTTTGCTTGTCCCTAAAGTGTTAAAAGAAGTATAACTTCAAAAAAATCCTTTTTTGAAGAAATTCAAGCATACGGCCTACCTGATGTTAAGCAGTTACCGTAGCTTATTAACACTTGTAATATATTAAATATCACTCGCGCGATGCCTCCTCTGCTGCTTACACAGCAACTGCTTAGGAGCTTACTGGTGACCTCTCTCGCACGCATTAACCCAACAACCCTCTAGGGAGTTGTTATTTGGCTGCGGTTTTCTGTGAGGTGGAGGTACTTCCCCAGCATGCTTTGTTGCGCCCTACCTCTCTTGTTAAAAGAAGTGTAACTTCAAAAAAATCCTGTTTGATTTGTGACATTTTTTTAATATTTCCAAAATATATCACTTCTCAGATATATATTATGTCGTCTATCCCTTGACGCGTAATTATATTTATTTCGAAAATATCCATCACAAATCGAAAAGTAAGCTTTAGTAACATATCAGAAATAGTAGCTTTGGTCACTAATCTGACATATGACAAGGGTACATGACTTTTAATATAGGATGTTACTTGAGCATTCGTACGTTTAATCGTAACTGACTATGGCGTAAGCACATTACAGGGATATGGGTCTCTCTTCGATGGTACGGCTTCAGAAACCTGACCTCTCCTAGGTTAGATCATACGTCTTTCGAAATATAACAACGGCGGCTGACATTGAGATATTTTTTTTTTTTATATTAGTTCAGCATAGTGGCCCCTCTTTGCCTGATGGTAAGCGAAAGAGGAGCCCAAATCGCAACTGCAACTGACAACATACTACATCCCGCATCCTGTCAGTTGACGCTGCCATGCTGACCCGCAAAATGCTTCTTCACGCTTCGTTTGAAGGATCCCATATTGTAGGAAGGAGGGAACACATGTGCAGGCAAGGCGTTCCACTTTTTGATGGTACGACAAAGATAGGAGTTGCCGAACTTTTTGGTACGCGAAGAGATATTCTCAACCGTGGAACTATGACATCGCAAGCCCGCACGTGTGGTTCTATGACGGAAGGGTGAGGGTGGGATAAGGGAAAACAGTTCTTCAGAGCACTCGCCATGGTAAAGGCGGTAAAATACGCTTAGAGAGCCTATGTCCCTACGGAGTTGAAGAGGTTCTAGGCTTTTGGTGACCTCTTCGTCGTCAATTATGCGGATAGCCCGTCGCTGCAACCTATCGAGAGCCTCAAGAAGATACTGTGCGGAGCCGTCCCAGAGATGCGAGCAATAATCCACGCAGGCCCGAACTTGTGTCTTATAAAGCAGACAAAGTTGGTCCGGCGTGAAGAACGATAGTTTTTATCTTACAAAAAAGAGTCATCCGCTCTATTTATAACATGGGCTCCAGAGAATCCCTCAGGGAACCGTTCAAAGAAATAAATATCCTCACTGTTACTTCTCAACATATTTATGAGAACATAATGTATGCCCGTAAAAATTTGAAGTCGTTTTCAAACTTCAGTGAAATACATAGAAGTAGAAATAAGTTGTGTATGCCGGTACATCGACTTGCTAGGACTGGTAGATCTTTTCTTGTAAATTGTATTCGATTTTATAATAAATTTCCTGAAACAGTTCTGTCCTTTCCTGACAATATATTCAAAAAGCACATTAACAATACTTTCTGTAGAAGGGCTTATTATAGAATTGATGAATATGTAACTGACAAAGATGTTTGGAAATACAGGTCCTGTCCTTAATAATCTTTAATTTTATTATTTGATATCATTATTGTACCAATATGCTTATGTAATTTTTTTTGTAGTATCAAATTGACAATTTTAAAAGAGACCTATATTGGCAAGTTTCTTTCGGCATTTCTTCTTCGCCAATGGTCATTTCCGAAATGCTAGTAGATTAAAAAAAAGGAAAAAAGTATAATAAGAGAATTAAATAAGATACAATAAGATTATATTTCAAAAAATGTAAGACGTGTACAAGTGCCCGCGGCCCAATGTCAAATAAAGAATTTTTACCTTTATCTTTATATTTTTTTGGACGTGCCTCACGATTTTTTCCATCAACGCAGATCAAGTGATAATTACAAATATATACATAAATCGGAAAACACGGATTTAGTGGTACATGACAGGATTCGAACCGGGTGGGACCTGTTAATCAATAGCTTGGTTCGTTATCCACTGGGCTATCAGTGTTTCCCATGTCTAAATCAGTATCTCCGCTAAATACATTGATATTGGTGGATCCCGCCAATTAAAATGGATTAGGCAACTTGATAATGCAAGGAAGAAGTTTTGATCTTATTGTTTCAAAAATTGTTTTCCTAATGTCATTTTTTTATTAGGATGTCAATGGAATGATGTCTGTTCTAAAATTGATGATGTTTTCATAAATGAGTTTTAACTACGTCGGCAGGCATGCAAGGATACGCCCCATCTAATGTAAAGTGGTTACCGTAGTCTATGAACGCTCGTAATAAATACATTAGGTATCACTCGCGCGATGCAACCTCTGCTGCTACAACACAACAACTATCTAGGAAGTTGTTATTTGGCTACGTTTATATGCGGTGGAGGTACTTCCCCATAAGGGCTAGTTCGATACACCCTACTTCTCTTAAGTAAATCCAGACCAAGATAAATGTAAATGTACACGCACACGAATATCGAACCCACGAGCTCTGGTGTTAAAGCATCATGATTAACCACTGCGCCATCGAACTCGTTATAAATATGTACACAAATCAAAAGACACGAATTATGCGGCACGTGCCGATTGTCACCTAATTTATACTACATACTAATTAGGAAGGCAAAAGTACCTTCCCATGGAATGTCTCATCTTAATTAAGCTTCGAATGCTTTGTAAGTCAATACAAAACGTTTGAGATTGACAACGGGTGTATCTAATTAAAATTTACCTCGGCTCCTAACGATATCTAAGACCCTTATAACACCTAACCTTAGCATTGACATGTTTTTGCCACGTATTGAAATTTCAACCACTTTTGCAAAAATAAATTTATTATGTTGGTTAGATAAGCATTAGTAATTGCTGAAATATTCCACTATTTCAAACGACGTAAAGTCGAACAATATCGCAACAATGGGTTTCTTAAGTTCCTGAAAACTGAAAATAATAAAACATCCGATTTTTATAATACAACGGGAGACATATTTAATATTTAGGTATACTGAAATATGTTATATTTAAGTCAGATGAGAAGGAATCCCGATTCTCAAGATACAGGTCAGACCTTGTTTGAGAATCGTGGCCCATAAAACTACAAATGTAAATTCAGTGAAATTATCAAACTGATTGTATGTAACATGTAAAGTGAATAAATCATTAGGTATTAAATAAAAAACATATAAACATACGGCCCACCTGATGTAACCACTTGTTTAACCTAGCTTAAAATACAGGATATTTCGCTCGCGTCTTGGCTCCCCTGCTAATATCAGCAAATCTTTAGGAGCTTACTCGTAACTAACTCTCAGAAACACAGCTACCCTCCAGATTGATAATTTAGCTGCGGTTTTCATTAAGGTGGAAGTACCTCCCCCGTCAGGCTGCTTTGATATGTCCAACCTATCTTAAAAACGTCCACCACCCAAAAGCCTTGGTTTTAAATCAGCACAAACAGACAGTGTTAAGATAAGAAAGGGCATGCTCCATTGGTTCGGACATGTAGAAAGAATGTGGGACGAAAGAATGACGAAACAGATATACAATGCAAAAGTCGAAGGATGTAGGTGCCGAGGAAGACCGAGACTAACCTATCATAACCAAATTGGTCGTGTTTTATCAGAAGGTGATGTCAGGAGCCCCAGGAACCGGCGAGCGTCCATGAAAATAGCTACGAATGTCACAGAAACGAGTGGAGTATGTAAGGACCGCGTCTTATGGCGCTCGGTTCTCTCTGCCTACCCCGCAAGGGACTTGGCGTGAAGATATACATACAAACAGACATGGTCCTCCACACAAATGTTTGTCTTGTATGGGAATCGAACGCACGAGCCTCGGTATTAAAGGAAGCGATTGTTAACTACTCCATCATTGAGCTTTCTTAAAGTTTTAAATGAAATTGATGCTTATTCATATCACTGCTGTACTGCTTACCAGAGGGTAAGTAGAGGTAGACTTTGTGCAAAAGTTGTCGGCGTGGGTACCTCTGTCTCACCTATTTCTACCGCCAAGCAGCTATATTTATATAGCTGTGTTCCGGTTTGAAGGGTGAGATATAGCAGAGAAATTACTGGGTACTGTGACGAAACAGCCTTAGGTCACAAGATTGGCAGCGCGCGAGTAACATCCCCATGGTATTGCGAGCGTCAATACGCAGCGGTGACCACTTACCATCTAATGCAGGCCGCATGCATGTTTGCCAATCTAGTTGCATAAAAAATCCTTAGTGTTCTTGACCAACGTGTTCATAACTCGGTTCTTTAACATTCAATGCTGTTCTCATGCACGCTCGCCAGTTCCAAGGGTTCTTGACGGCACCTTCTAATGAAACACGTACAATTTGGGCAAGCGTTTATACGGTAATCACTTTTCATCGGATAGACTGTGTTCTTGTTATGTCCTGACGTTGTACAAGATAAGAGCAAAGTTAATATAAACTACTGAGTAGCACTGTTAAATATAAAATGCGTATAAATAGTTATATATAAAATTAGAGTGGGTAGAGACAGTGGGGATGTGTGTTCCGGACAGATATGTGTGACGGTGACTCAAAATCTCGTTCCTCCTTCTCCTTTCCTCCTCCGGAACACTCGTGCTGAACTGAGATTACATCGATGTCGAGCTCGGTGGCGACTTTGACACCAACGCTCGTGGGTTCGATTCCCATACAAGACAAACTTTGTGCGCATGAACATGTCTGTTTGTCTCAGTCTAGATATTTTTAAGAGAGGTAGGGCGCATTAGATTTTGATTTCTGTAGAGTAAAAACTATGCTGCATTATCGCATTAGACCTGACCTATAGTGTGATACGGAACTGTCCCAATAGAAGGTTGCTGAGTCACCATTATCACCATACCATTGCACTCGGCACTTCTATTCACGTATATGGTTCTATAACAAACTTCCCAGCAATATAAGAGAATTGTCAATAAACAAATTTGAAACTACTATTAAAGCCAAATTGTGTAGCAGGGCATATTATAAAGTATCTGACTCAGATCTGACTATATTAATGATAAAAATGCCTGGGAGTGAGTCGATCCAATTATAATGTAATTAATAAAATATGTAAATTTGTTTGGATACCAAAAGAGGGAAGCCTGAGTTTTTTGGCAGTATTTTTATCAGTGCTCACCTAGTCATAAACTGCACGGTAGGGAAAAAAATTGTGACGATTCCAAACAAATGTAGCCATTTTTACGGAATAAAAAGATTTTGACTTTGACTTTGACACGTCGCTAAATTGTGCAATGGAGTAAACTGGTGACGCAGCGGCACGTGAAGCGCACCGCGTACCTCCGGCCTCGAGGATGTCGGGCCACTTGGCACTCACACCTCGCCCCACCATCACTTGTACATTCTTAGAGATAATAATTAACTTGTAACCCCTTTTCTTTTTTATTAAATAAGTCTGAAATAAATTGTTTTTTTCGATCCTCTGACTGGAGCCTACTTATTTAGTGATAGCTGTAAGATGAGAGAAATAAATATAATAAATAAATAAAAAATATTTAAGTTTTTTATTTATTTATTATATTTATTTAAGAATTTTTATATTTGCCTTAGTTTGGTGTTCTAAACGCTTTAACAACGTAATATTGAAATTTTGGGTTGGCTGCGGGCAAAGACTAGCTACATATGTATGGCGAAGCCTATAAGAATGGTTCTCTTTTAGTGTTCTTTGTAAGGGTGCAGAACATTGTTAGCCTAGTGGATAATGAACCAGCCTATTTGACCGATTGGTCCCAGGTTCGAACCCAAGTGTGGGCGTGTACAACTAGTTGAGAAATCTCCCAAGCGGCCAAAATCTAAGCCAGAAGGCACAGCTCGCTGTACACAAACACAACGCTAACTTATGGAGGGGAAAGTTGGGTATGACAGAGAAAGCATGAAAGTATAAAAACTGCGGGCAAGATGCGAGCATCGTGCAAAGTTTCTGGAGTAACATTTCGTGGCCGCGTTCGCAATGATGATGTAAAAAAGGGAGTTGGACTGAAAAGAGTGTGCTAGTATTTATTATAATTTTATTTAAAGGTTTTTATTTCGTAACCTTTTACTTTATGTAATCTTCATCAGAATTCTGAGTAATCATTAAAGGACTATACTTAAGAAAAAAATAGTCAAAAAAGAAACATACATCTCAATACGTTATATAATAATACTGTTTATTAACTGTGGCTGATGCATGATGTTCCTGTTCCAGGTAGACAAAGAGGAGACCGCATTAGCCGAGGCAAAAACGACCTGAACAGACATGGTAATGATAAAACGTAAAAGTAGTTGGGGTCCGGCACTGGTTTGCATGAACTATTTTCTGGCTGAAGCACACAAAGTAAATCAGATTATGTTGACTGTAAATTTGAATTTTTCAGAATAACGCTTGAATCTATTGAATATTTTTTAATCTAATCGAATAAATTTTTCGCTAAATTTATACGGAACAAAATTCGTACTATCTGTATGTCAGATTGACCTAAATCCTTCGACATCCTCGAGATAGCAGAGAATATCGTGACGAACCGAACGAACGAATAGTACCCCGTCCTATTTTGAAGTAGTTTGGAGAGCTGTCTCTTCGAACGAAGTTCCTCTGAGTAAAGTTACTGAGTAAGCTCCTCGAAAACTGTCTGGTAAATTTAATAATAAGATTGTATTGGTCCTAATTATCGGTTAGTTGTTGCTTCATTTCGCTTCGATGTTAATGAATTATGTTGCGGTCAATTTTTCACGAATATTTTTTGATTTCTTCAATGCCTTTGATTCAAAAATTTTAGAATTATTTCCTCTAATCCATTATTGACTTTATAAGAAAAAAAAATATTTCATTATAGTATTATTATACAGTTTTACGGATTAGATATCTATCTATAACTTCACGCCAAATCCCTTCCGTGGTAGGCAGAGAGAACCGAGCGCCACGTGACTCGATCCTTACATACCTCACTCGCTTCATTCATTGCTCTTTTCATGCACGCTCGCCGGTTTCTAGGGCTCCTGACAGAACACGACCAATTTGATCATGGTAGGTAAGTCTTGGCCTTCCTCGGCTCCTGCATCCTTCCACTTTTGCATTGTATATCTGCATTCTTTCTACGTGTATTAGATATATATATATATATTTATAATTACATTTATTGTTTACTTTAAACTCTGCTTTATTCTTCTTCTTATTTTCGTTGCTGTTATTTATTAAATTGAGTTTTAGTGACCTTATTAACAACTTGTCTAAGACAGTGTAATAATATCCAGCTTGAGCTTTTATATAACCTTCGTTTGTAATTCTTAAGTTCCGCCCCTGATAGGTACATAGAAACAAATTATAATTTCCAACAAAATACCATGAATAAACAGAACTTTTTTCTTCTTAAGCAAAACACAAATAATCTCAAAGCGACAAAGCGATATTTGTACTTAAAAGAGAATTTATTGTTTAGAGAAAGTTTAATCACCTAGAACAATACGAATTGTAGAGAAACAAAATGTTAATGACTTTCTTATAATTAGAAAAATCCGGAAGTTTCTCACGGTCATCAAAAACTAGACGTTCTCCTGTTGGAGAAAATAAAGTAGGGAAAAATTCGTGGGTCTCAAATAAAAATAATCTGCGGGCAGTAAACTTATAAGTATGTTCACGCTATGTTACTTGCGGTATGCGTGAAGTGAATCTGGTGCCACATGACCCGGTACTTACACACTTCACTCGGTTCTAATGGATGTAATGAATGATAGACTACTCTACTACCAGTTTAGATGCTTTCTGTGTAACCGAGATTAAATGGATAGGGATAGACACCATTGTTCTTCCCGGCTTCCAGATCCTGTTATTGGGGGTTGACCAGAACGATCGTGCCAGTGCGTTTGTCGGTGTCATGCTCTCCTCTCGCTATAGAGTCAGAGAATATTTATTGGTAGGTTCAAGAATTCTTTAGGTTCGGATAAAACTGAGGATCACGCGAGTTCTGGTTACAGCATGAGCTCCCGTAATATAAATATAATTTCTTGGACTTTGAAATTTGGAAGGGCGACTTTCCTCACGATGTTTTCCATCACTGCTGAGAAAATAAACACAGCCAGTGTTGCGGCAGATGCCCGTGAGCGGCTTAAGATGGGCAAATATAGTTGTCTCGATGCCCAATACGAATTTGTCGCATTAGGTGTCGAGACCCTTGGTCCGTGGGGTCGAGGCGCGCACGGTCTCTTCAAGAAGCTCAGAAAGGGAGGCTACTGGAGATCCCCGCGTAGGCAGCTTTCTCGCGCAAAGACTTTCCTTAGCAATCCAACGCGGGAACGCTCCCTGCGTTATGGGCACCTTACCCAAAGAACCCAATTTTTTATTATTTTGTAATAGTTTAAGTTTAGGTAATTTTAGTTTGTAGTAGTATTTTTAATAAGGATACCATTATGTTATTTATATTAATTTTATGGTTGACAAATAAAATGTTTACATATTTTAGAAATAGAAAGAGAAGAATTAAAAACAGTAACAAATAAATCCGAAAACGCGAACTTAGTACGTACATGGCTACGCCAGGATTCAAACCAGGAGCTATTCTTATATAATTATTAATTCGGTTGTACGAAAAAACAATTTTATAATACAAATTTCTTTATTTCTCTCTTCACAATCATACTCATTTAATAGGTAAATAATGAATGTTTACATCAACTTGTGAAAGCAAAAGTAGTTTTTTTTTTTAAATGTAGCATTTCAAAATGTCCCTATCGCACCTGATGGAAAGCGTCAATAAGAACCAGATGCGAGAACAGCCATCACAGTGATTAGCACTGTGCTGGCTGTCCCCCCCTTGACGGCCCGCTAAGGTGCTTCTTCACGCCACGTCTAAACGACCCGGGGTTATAGGAAGTGGGGAACACATGCGCCGGAAGCGAATTCCACATTTTGATAGTCCTACAAAGAAATGAGTTGCCGAATTGAATGAGATTGGTAAAAGCTTTTAGTATTTCATCGTTAGTTAACCTTAGAACTCGAAAAACTTCCTTCAGCGAGTTATTAAGACAAGGCACTACATAACTTATAATACGCAAGACTTTCAGCCATTCTATGTAAGGCTCAGATACGCTTGAAAGATATACTTCTGTCTATCTATCTATTGACGAGCTCGGTGGCGCAGTCGTGAATAATGCGACTTTGACACCAACACTCGTGGGTTCGATTTCCAAACAGGACAAATATTTGTGTGCATGAACATGTCTGTGTGTCTTGATCTGGGTATTTTAATAGAGGTAGTGCAAATCAAAGCAAGTACCTCCACATCACAGAAAACCTCAGCAAAATAACAACTCCCTAAAGGGTTTGT
Organism: Pyralis farinalis; assembly: GCA_947507595.1. Lineage (NCBI taxonomy): Eukaryota > Metazoa > Arthropoda > Insecta > Lepidoptera > Pyralidae > Pyralis > Pyralis farinalis. The sequence goes on along the minus strand of OX382282.1, from coordinate 5,008,992 downwards.
TTGTTTTAAAACTTTATTGCATTATTTACAGGGGTACATATACATTTATAGGGGTGTTATGTTCCTGCGTGTAAAGACTCCAGTACGCTCATAAGGTCCAGCAGAGGTGGCACCGCGCGAGTAATTAATGTATTGCGAGCATTCACAGGCTACGGTAATCGCTTTACATCAGGTGGGCCGTATGCTCGTATGTCTTTCGACGTTGTATTAAAAATATCTATGTCTTATTTTTCCTTGTATTATAGGAATGTATGTATATCTTCACGCCAGATCCCTTGGGGGTAAGCAGAGAGAGCTGAGCATCAAATGACGCGTCTCTTATATACTTCACACGTTTAACATTGATAGCATCTTTAATATTCACGATGACCCAGCACTAATTTCTAAGGCTCGTGACATCAACGGTTTCTGGGTGAGTCCTGACCTTCCTCGGCTCATTCTTCCATCCATTATATATCTGTTTTGTCATTCTTTCAACTTTTTCTCTTTCTAATTTCATGCCGGAAATTAATACCAACACTCTTTATCAGTTTCTTACGTCATCATTACAAGCGCGATTAGTAAGCGTTACGTCATAGATTTCGCGTAATACCACCTTCATTTATTCTACTTTGAAGCCCTCTCTGCCATACCCAGCTTTCATTTTCATAAGGTACTGTTGGAATTAGCACCTCGTCGTGTACAGCTATGACTTCTGGCTTACGTTTCGACTGCCCAGAAGATTTCCCAATGCTACATTCATACTGTTTCCTGTACTCACTCGCATCTCCACATCAGCGGTGTATCCTCCTTTCCTGCTAAAAGCGTCCGAGATATTATGCAACATTCACTTGTTCCAACACTACATCATCAGCCGTAATCGTTATGTTCGTTCTTGTTTGCTGTCTTTAGATAAATAAAATCCGGTAAAAAGAAACTTCTATAACTTCACGCCAAATCTCGTACAGGGGTAGGCAGAGAGAACCGAGCGCCACGTGACTCGATCCTTACATACCTCACTCACGTTCGCCGGTGTCTAGGGCTCCTGACATCACCTTCTGATGATGACACGATCATGGTAGGTAAGTCTTGGCCTTCCTCGGCTCCTACATCTTTCCACATTGTACGAGTATATCTGCTTTGTCATTCTTTCATACTGTATTCTTTCTACATGTCCGAACCAACTTACGCGAACCAACTTAAAAAGAAACTTACGCGACAAATATACACCATCTTCATATTTTGAAGCAGTTCATAAATTCACATGAGGAAAGAAACTAATTTTAATGTGAGACCATCAAATTATCTTAAGAACAGCACTAAATACATAAATATCTGTCACGCACGATCTCCACTTTACTGCGGTTTTATTTACGAGCCTGTAAACACTCGCGCCAACGAGTACTGAGAAAAATGCTTTACGTTGCTCAGGAAATTTTCACACATGTTGTTATGTACAGTCAAGAGCAGATCCCGCTTAACACACAAAGTTCGATTCTAGCTCTTGGTACATGTATGTATGTGTAACTTCTCGTAAAATCCCGTCACATGACTTGATCCTTACATACTTCACTCACTTTTTAACATTCATTGCTCTTCTCATGCACGCTCGCCGGTTTCTAAGTTCTATGGCTCCTGACATCACCTTCTGATAAAACACGATCAATTTGGCCATGGTAGGTAAGTCTTGGCCTTCCTCGGCTCCTACATTCTTTCACTATTGTCAATTAAGTATCACTAGCGCGTAACTCCTTAGGAGCTTACTGGTGACCTCACTCACTCGCAGAAACACAAAAACTCTACCGGGAGTTATTGTTATTCAGTTGCATATCTTCTTCTTAGCGTCATCACATTTCCTAATCCATTAGGATAGGCGGGGTTAGCTACCCAAGCTTAATGATTTGGCGAAGATACTGATTTTGACATGGAGCAAATGCCATCAGACGTCCACAACCCAGAAGGAAAACCAGATCTTTCTTAGGTTCGGTCACACGTATTTCGAAATGTAATTTCTTGACGTGTGGGTTTCCTCACTATCCGAAAATACTAATTTAGTGGTACATGCCGGGATTCGAACCGGGTCCTGTTGTTCAATAGGCGGGTTCTTTATCCACTTTGATGTTACTGCTCTATTGTTGTTCAGTTGAACCAATATGTTATTTAGTCACTCACTCATCAAGCGGTAAGACCCGGTTGCATCCACTACGGAGCCCGGGGTTCGCTATGGTCATGATCGAAGATGTGGCGAGTCCAGTTATTATATTGGAGTGACTGCCGTCTGACCTCCGTAACCATTAAAGGGGAACCAGACAAGACAATAAATCAAAATCAAAAATTAAAAATGTTTTTATTGTGGAACACAAGTATTAAGGTAGTATAATTATAATAAATAGAGTCTCATTGTGCCCTGTCTATATAATTTGTATGTATAATTTATGTATAATTTAAACAATATAAAAATTGATAAAAAATGAATTAGAATATCAATAAGATTCCGTCAAAATTATCATCTAAGTATTCTTTAAAATTATAATAGCACTTATTAGTCAAAAATAATTTCAATTTAATTTTAAATGTCACTAAGTCTAAAGCTCCAAAACCATATAAATGTTTTTTTAATATTCTTATAAAAAAATACAACATGTAACGATAGGGTGTTCTAAACCCTCGATGGTATTGTGCCAAGCGGTCTAGCAGAGCGAGGGGTTCGGCTTGTTTAGGCCTATGCAGTAATCACCCACCCTCCCTTCTATGAGGGCGCCACAATTTTTTATATATACCCCCTTGATGCACACTACGTCTCTTCAAGATTTATTATTATTATTATATATTATATTTTAATTGTTATTAGTATTATATTTAAAGTCTAGCGATTTGTAATTATCACTTGCTCGGCAGTGAAGAAAAACATCGCAAAGAAACCAACACGTCTAAGAAATTATATTTCGAAAGACGTGTGTCTTAACCTTAGAAAGGCCTAGTTTTTTCTCCGAGTTGTGGAATACTCCATTACCCAGCGATATGTCCGACGGGCTTACTCTCTTTCGACATTCATAAATGGAGTGGGCGGGATGGTATACGGACAGTGGTACTGAAGCTGTATGCTCCTGAGTTCTGTTCTGTACTACCAACGCAACTTTTCGTGCTTTCCTGCTCCACTAGGCAAATCCCTATCTCATAGAAGACCAGCAATATGCACCTGGTGCCCGAAAAGGTTGATAGATGAGACCCATCGAATTACAGGGCTATTGCTATAACCTCCCTTCTCTTCAAGGTGATGGAGCGTGTGATAAACACACGGTACCTGGGATACCTAGAGGATCGTGACTTAATCAGCGACCGTTCCTGTCACGGTCGCTCGACTGATGATCTTCTAGTGTATCTTACACACCGCTGGGCTTCGGCGATTGAGAGTCAAGGCGAGGCATTGGCTGTCAGACGATGTATGGGGAAAGATCTAGCAACGGGGCCTTCTATCGAAGTTACCATCATACGGGCTACTCGAGGGTTTGTGCAAATGGCTTGCAAGCTTTTTATCCAACACGTGCATAAAAGCCATGGTTGACGGTGGATGCTCCGATAGTATGGATACCAACGCTGGCTTCCCACAGGGCTCTGTACTGTCTCCGATGCTGTTTCTGCTGCGTATCAATAGTATGTTGCCAATTGATGGCATTCATTGTTATGCGGACAACAGTACCAGGGTCACTTGTTATACAGGCCGTGCAAACATCTCTCGTTCCCTTGTGAAGGAAAGACGCGATAAACTTGTGTCTGAAATGGATGGTACTTTGGCTAAAGTGTCTGACGGGGGCGGCTTTACTTGGTTGAATTCAACCGAAAAGAAGACTCAAGTTTGCGCGTTCACCGCTAAGAAAAATATTTGCTGCCACCTTAGAGGTATAAAAAGAAGCCGACGGCAGGCATTCCATGTAAAAATTAGTATATTTTGACGAGCTCAGTGACGCAGTGGCGAAATGCGCTGTTATGTTACTTTGACAACAACGCTCGTGGATTCGATTCACACACAGGACAAACATTTGTGTATATGAACATGTCTATTTGTCTTGATCTGGGTATTTTGAAAGAGGTAGTTCACATCAACGAAGCCCGTCTGGTAGTACCTTCACCTCACAGAAAATCACAGCCAAATAACAACTCCCTAGAGGGTTGTTGTATTTCTGCGTGTCAGTGAGGTCACCAGTACGCTCCTATGGAGTTGTTGTGTGTGCAGCTGAGTTCGCATCGCGCAAGTGATACTCGTACTTAATCTATTTGAAGCGTTTATAGGCTACGATAACCGCTTTATATCAGGTGGACCGTATGGTTATATACCTACCGACGTTGTATAAAAAAATTGTAGCCAACTCATTTTTACAACGTCGAGAGGCATACAAGCATACAGCCCACCTGAAATCAAGGGGCTAATGCAATACGTTAAGTCGCCTGGTAAGCGAAAAGAGGAGCCCAAATCGCTGCGGCAACTGACAAAGGACTACAGAGTCCTGTCTGTTGACGCTACCATGCTGGCCCAAGAGGTGTTTTTAAGTTGTTATTTACGCGATCAATTTGTTCATGATAGATAAGTGTTGGCCTTCCTTGACTTCTACATTTTCTACTTTCGCGGTCTCTTTGGCGGTATTTCTGTTTCGTAATTCTTTCTACATGTCCGAACCGACGGAGCATGCCTCTTCTTATTATTACATCGCCACTCTCTTTCAGACCAACTTTCTTTCTAACTTCATTGTGAATGCGGTCTATAAACATTACGCTACAAATTTTGCGTGACGCTCGTATTCGACCGCGTTTATCCTACTTCTGTGTTAAGTTTTGTTAGTTAAAATTTCAAATATTAATCAACAAACCTTAACAACTTCGGAATAAAACTCCGTCCTACACCAACCCTCACTCATCCCACTGCAGAGATACGGGTCTCCCTTCAACCGAAGGGTTTTATAGCGAACTCCAAAACGCTGCTCAATTGCGCACTGGCAGAGGCCAGTGTTTTCAAGTCGCTCGAAGGCCACTGACTAAGCTTGATAACTGTCATCTATCGACAAAAGCCCGGATCGACAGGCTATCGTGCCCTCCGAATTACGTGCTCGATAAATTCCCATATAAACATTAAATTTACCAAACCACATACATTCAAAGTAATTTATGTATCTGACAGAGTATCATAATTTCCTAATATTCTGTGTACGCCCATGTTGACGTTACGTCCTTTTTATGACATACACTCATATATATCGTCCCAACTTTTATACATTTTGGCAACTTGTTACTTCTGTCACAGAGTAGTAAATGTTACAGATACAAATTTTTTGTAACGTATTGATTGGTAAGCAAGATTTGAAGACATCTGGACATCGTCTCGAGGCCATAAGTATACGGCCACAAAGCAATAAAGCACTTGACTGAAGACAAGTATGAAGGCACCCCACGCTCACTAAAACATTGTGTATTTTAACCAATATTCTCCCATTGATCAGTGACTCGAAAAATATCTCCTTCCTTCCTTTTTGTTTTTTATTACTTGTGTAAAATCGTGATTTTTCTGAAAATACACCTCTACAGACAAACTTCAAAAGGAAATCTAATGTAAATACTCAATTTTATCCAAATTGTTAGAGCCGTTTTCGAGTGGCATGAAATATGTTTAAATATACTTAGTCTGGCCATAAATACTGTTACAATTAAAAATAAACAAAATATTACATTTGAATTTGGAATCTGTCATTTGTATATGATTGTTCATTGAGTTTTCTCATTTTGACGCCATTACATTGTATTACGATATTAAAATGGAGTGGCGTGATGAAGAGAACCGAATCGCTGTGATTGCATTACACAAAGTAGGTATGAAGCGAAATGCAATTTTTAAAAATCTCCATACGCTTGGTATTAGTAAAATGTTTGTGTACCAGGCTATTAATAGGTACAATGAGACCTCCTCTGTTTGTGACAGAAAAAGATCTGGCCGTCCACGTAGTGTTTGTACGAAAAAGGTGGTTAAAGCAGTAAGAAAAGGAATTCGAAGAAATCCTGTCCGAAAGCAAAAGATTTTATCTCGGAAGATGAAGATAGCACCATGTCGCGTATTTTAAAAGATGACTTAGGACTTGCAGCCTATAAGAGACGTTCTGGTCATTTCTTAACTGATAATTTAAAAAAGAATAGGGTGGTAAAATCGAAACAACTACTGAAGCGGTACGCAAAGGGAGGTCACAGAAAAATTTTGTTTACGGATGAGAAAATTTTTACAATTGAGCAACATTTTAACAAACAAAATGACCGTATTTATGCTTAAAGCTCTAAGGAAGCTTCCCAATTAGTCGACAGAGTGCAACGTGGGCACTATCCGACTTCAGTGATGGTTTGGTGGGGTATTAGCTATGAAGGAGTGACTGAGCCATACTTTTGTGAAAAAGGTATCAAAACATCGGCACAAGTGTATCAAGATACCATTCTTGAGAAGGTAGTGAAGCCCCTTAACAACACTATGTTCAATAACCAAGAATGGTCCTTCCAGCAAGACTCGGCGCCGGGTCATAAAGCTCGGTCTACGCAGTCTTGGTTGGAAACGAACTTTTCGGACTACATCAGAGCTGAAGACTGGCCGTCGTCTAGTCCCGATCTTAATCCGCTGTATGTAGAAACGCCATGATAATTTCGAGTCCCTAAAATAATCCGTACGATTGGCAGTGAAGGAATTTTCCCATGGAAAGAGTGCGTGCTTCTATTGATAACTGGCCTCAACGTTTAAAGGACTGTATGGCAGACAATGGAGACCACTTCGAATAAGCTTTTTATGTTTTAAATTGTTTTATATTTATGTATTAAACTAACACACTGTAAAAGTAATAAATGTTATAGGTAGGTATGTATAATATGTATACAGGAATCGTTCGTTTGAATATATAATATTGTCTATAACTCCTCGAAATGATAATGGTTGATCAATAAAATTGCAACCACTTTAGATAAAAGAGATGCGGATTCCCAGTGCGCCAGCAAGTCCGCATTAAATTTCGCAATGTTTATCTTATTTAGGGGTCTGTACCTACTACAGATAAGACAGAATAAGCTTTGAAGGATATATGTACTTTTTCAGTACGAGATTAACATTGATCATTGCTGACCAGTGATCCCGTCATATTTGTGAAGGAAACGTTACAGGTTCCACAACTAGTGCATACAAGGCCGATCAAAGATTCAGAGTTAGCAGTTGAGTATGTTAGCCTATTTACCACATGTTGTAGATCCAAATACTCCAGAAACTTGGCGAATCTTGAAAAGTTACTGCTACTACCATCAAGCATATTAATATTAAAATCACCGAGTAGAGCTATGTAGTCGTAGTTAGAGAAATTTCTAATAGCATCTGTAAGTACGTCAATAAATAGGTCATTGGTCACGTTCATCAAAGGGGTATGTAAGTTGTTGAGTACCTACTATAAGATGATGAGTATTAATTTGTGTCGATAACCACATCTGCTCAATGCCAGCGTCAGGTTGTTTCAAAAAAAGTCGAATTTTTAAATCTCGTTTAACATACGTTTTTTTTATATATAAAGTGAAGATATATATTCATGAAAACAATTATCAAGCATTTTCAAAAACGTTTAATAAAGCTGAAAATGGTTTCATAATAAATATGACATTTAAGCGTTATTGAAATTTGTAATTTGAAAATTCACGTATTTTTATAGAAAAATAGATACAAAAAATGTTTAAAACAATGGAATATAAATTAATATATGGTAATAAAAAATTAACCTAATGCTTTAATTAATTTATTATACCTAATAGAAATTTAAACTGAAATTACAGCAACAATAAAAAAAAACGAAGACTATTTAAAATAAATTTGACAAGTGATCAAATTGTAATTACATTTAAATTTTTATTAAAGAGATTAATGAAATCGGTTTCACTTTTGTATTTAAAAGTTTTTGTATCAAGAGTAAATAAACAATAAATAAATAAATAGGAATCATCTCGTGGACCCTCTGTATCGGTGTATTGTTTATTTACACTGTGTTTCCTCCTTGCTGCCGACTTTAGCGATAAGCGAAGTTATAAACTTGTGCATGTTATGTGGATGATTTCTAACATTCTCAGTACATATCCGAGCACGAGTGGTTAATCGCAATTAACTAAGATTGTTGTTGACGAGTAACTTAACTTTGAACGATTTAATATACCATTTGCTTGCGGCGAAAGGTTTACAATACAATTACCACATAATTTACATTTCCATATTAAAATTGTACACAATCTTACTTAAAGGTACGTTTTATAATTGAGAAAACTTCTTGGCAGTAAAAAAGCTTGAGCCAGAAGGCACAGCTTACACAATGAGGTGCTGATTCCAACGCTTACTTTTGGAAACGAGAGCTGGGTTTAGCAGACAGAGCATGGAAGTAGGATAAACACGGTCGAAATGCGAGCGTTGCGCAAAATTTGAGCGTAATGCTTGTTCACAATTTCACAATGATGATGTTAGAAACAGAATTGGTCTAAAAGAGAATGTCTGTGTTAAAATAAGAAGAGGCATGCTCCGTTGGTTCGGACATGTAGAAAGAATACAGTAGGAAAGAATTACGAAACAGTTATATAACACGAAAGTAAACAGTGTCTGTGAAGACCTAAAGGTAAATAAATATTTTTTATTTTTTCTATATTTGTAAAATCTTTATTGTGCTATAAGAAAAATACAAATATGAAAATAATTAATTGTACAATAAGGGACATATCTTATCCGGGATCTTTTCCATTCAACCAAGAATACCTGATAGGACATGTCAATTTAAGAAGATATGAACACATTATCATCGATCCCAAGTTAATAAACAAACAAAATTATGCAATTTGATCTAACTGGTTGGAAAATTGCATGTAAATTTGACTTTCGCAAAATAACGTCTGAATCTATTAACTAAAATAGTGCCAGATATACACATAGACAAAATCTATCTATAACTTCACGGCAAACCTCTTGCGGAGTAGGCAGAGAGAACTGTCACATGCACTGAAAAAAAAGATTAGTTGAATTTACCAAAGAACAAAATCTATCTATAACTTCACGGCAAACCTCTTGCGGAGTAGGCAGAGAGAACTGTCATATGCACTGAAAAAAAAGATTAGTTGAATTTACCAAAGAACAAAATCTATCTATAACTTCACGGCAAACCTCTTGCGGAGTAGGCAGAGAGAACTGTCACATGCACTGAAAAAAAAGATTAGTTGAATTTACCAAAGAACAAAATCTATCTATAACTTCACGGCAAACCTCTTGCGGAGTAGGCAGAGAGAACTGTCACATGCACTGAAAAAAAAGATTAGTTGAATTTACCAAAGAACAAAATCTATCTATAACTTCACGGCAAACCTCTTGCGGAGTAGGCAGAGAGAACTGTCACATGACTGTCCTTTCATACCTCATTCGTTTACACGTTCATTTCTCTTTTTATGCACGCTCGCCGGTTTCTAAAGCTCCTGACATCACCCTCTGATGAAACTATCAATTTGGTCATGGTAGGTAAGTCTTGGCCTTTCTCGGCGCTTACATCCTTCTACTTTCGCATCGTATATCCGTTTTGAAATTCTTTATACTGCCTTCTTTCTACATATGAGAAACAACGGAGCATGTCTCTCCTTGTTTTAAGACCGAGATTCTCTTTCAAACCAACTCTCCCTCATTTTTTTAATACAACCTCGGGATGCATACAAGCATACGGCTCACCTGATGTAAAACAGTTACCGTAGCCTATTAACGCTTGTGATACGTTAAGTTTTACTCGCGCGGTGCCTCCTCTGCTGCTAACACAGCAACCCCTTAGGAGTTTACTGGTAACCTCAGTCACACGCAGGAACAAAACAACCCTCTAGGGAGTTGTTATTTGGCTGCGGTTTTCTGTGAGGTGGAGGTACTTCCTCAGACGGGCTGTTTCATGCGCCCTACCTCTCTTAAAACATCCAGACTAAGATAATCAAACATGTTATGCACACAAATGTTTATCTTGTGTGGAAATCGAACCCACGAGCGTTGGTGTCAAACCGTCATTCACGACTAAGCCACCAAGCTCGTCAAAACTCATTGTATAGTTCGCCCCGAGGGCTCATCGTGAAATAAGCGGCTAGGCGACTACGATAGCATCTTGAACGCGTCGTGATCAAATGTATTGGATTGTATGAACCTCTCATCATGGAGCATCGCAGCGTTCATCGTCATCGCTGCCCGCTGATATCCTGAAAGCGACTGTAGGGTTTATGTTATACGTAGGTCAGCGAATTGTATGGTCACATAGCTTAGTGGTTGGTTCGCCGTGATTTTGTTTGGTCGTCTGACGTAATCTTAAGTGTGTCCAAATATCTCTTTTATTTAGGCACCACTCACAAGTACGAGCTCGGTGACTCAGTCGTAAATGACGCAACTTTGACACCAACGCTCGTGGGTTCGATTCCCACACAAGGCAAATATTTGTGTGCATGAACATGTCTGTTTGTCTTGGTCTGGATGTTTTAAGGTTGGGTGCATCAAAGCAGCCCGTCTGGGGAAGTACCTCCACCTCACAGAAAACCGCATCCAAATAACAATTCCCTAGAGGGTTGGTCACTAGTAAGCTCCCAAGGAGTTGCTGTGTAAGCAGCCCGCTTTACATCTTGTACCTTTATTGTTATTTATGTTGTTGTTTACTGTTTATACAAACTCGGGAGGCCAAATGTTAACTGCTTACCGAAGCCTATAAATACTTGCAACATTGGAAGTAATGTTCGCGGGTTGCCTTAGAAGACGGCAACCTCACTCACTGGCAGGAACCCAACAACGACCCCGGAAGTTATTATTTGGCTGTGGTTTTATGTAAGGTGGCCCATGTCTCTTAAAAACAGAGTAAGACAAGCAGACATCGCGATCGCGATCGCAATCGCAAAGAACAATCGATGCCTTCTGTATTGTCAACGTTCATAGGCTACGGTAACCGGGTTACATCAGCTGTTGCGCTTGCGTTTTGTATGCCTCACGACGTTGTATAAAGAAAATATGTTGTATACATAATTTTATACAACTGTGGGAGGTGTATTTCCAGGGTCTACAGGCTACATTCATCAAGTTAGTCATCTTCCGTTCCGTCTAGCCGTTCTTATTTCATTCCAACTGTAAAGTTGCCAACGCAATCTTATATCTATCTACATTCTCACACCAGTTCCTTTGAGGGATAAGCAGAGAACTGAGTACCACATGATCGCTTATTTATTTATTCATAATTTCTGATAAAATTCTACCAATTTGGTCGTGATATGCGAATCATAGCCTTCCTCGACTCCTACACTTTTCACTTCCGCGTCGTATATCTCTTTCGTCATTCCTTTCACTTGCATTCATTCTACAGGTCCAACTCAACGGAGTTATACCCTTTTTTATCTTTAAATCATTACTCTGTTTGAGAGAAAAAGAACTTTCTTATATCGTCATTGCAAACAATAAGAGTTACACTCCAGATGTTGCGCAAAGATCGCACCTTGACTGCGTTTATACCCTCTCTACTCTCAAACACTCTATACCATACACAGCTCTCATTTCCGTAAATAGAAATAGGGTAGAGGTAAGAGGGTAACGATGACTTGAGCGGTTTTATTATTTAACTACATCTAGCCCCAAATACAATTCTCTTCCTAGCGTTATCCCGTTTCCTAATCCATTGGGATTGGCGGGATCTGCTACCTAAGCCTTCGAATTTGGCGAAGGTACTAATTTTCAGATGCGACTAATGTCCGACTTCCGCAACCTAGAGGTAAAACCATACCTTTCTTAAGTTAGGATACATGTCTTTCGTAATATAATTTCTTGGACGTGTTCACAAAGTTTTCCGTGTTTGCTGAGTAATTGATAATCATAAATACGAAACGAATAATCGAAAACACGAATTTAGTGATACAGGCCTACGCTAGAATTCAAGCCAGTTGGTTAATAGGCAAGCCATTTATCTACTAGATTATCATTACTAATCGCGAATACATTATTAGCTTAAAATACCTAATTGCCATGGATGACACCAAAATAAATATCATGCATAAAAAATCTACTTTAGCGTAACTGATTACGAAAATCTTTACACTTGAGTGCTCATTCTACTTTATTTTAAAGCAAATCTTAAAATGCTGCGGCAAAACCGAATCGTTTTTCCGACAGAGCTGTAGTGAGGACTACGGTTTAAAACCGCAGCTAAATTAATTCCTCTTAAACTCGTAATAGTGAGAAGCAAATTTAAATCTAATTGGATACATAGAACTTGTTGAGCACATGTTATCGGACCGCAGTCCAAACTGAGTCAAAATCAATTCTTTAAAAAGCATTGAACTGAAGGTGGCTGCTTATTCAGTCGCTTGTGGGCTCTTAGTCACTTGTGGGCAGGAGAGCATCCTTTCAGGAGAGAATGCGGCGAAGGAGAGGCCACCTCTCCTGTGCCGCATTCTCTCCTGAAAGGATGCTACGAAACACAGCATACTTGGATATATTTTGTGCCGCTTTGATCGTGGAATGTGCCAACTTGCATATGAGCTTGTGGCACTCAGATGATTCCAATTTATCTTCTTCACTTATTGTACACAGATTGTAAATAGTTTCGGCTGGCTCTGGCTATAGCTCTTTTAGTGACACATATTGCGACCGCCTCATGATCTTTAGAGGATCTGGACACTTGCCACTTTATAAAGAGGGCTTTCTTCATCTTAATCAGGACCAAGTGGTTCCACCGCCATGTATCCTTGTCACATCTGAGCTAATCCTTGGTTTTTCTAAGCACTGCTAGGGCCGCCTTGGTAAAGGCCACCTGAATTCTATCGCCGTGCTGAGACTTGACTTCAATCTAGCTACCGCCTAATTTGGCGTCTGCAGTACATATAGCGGCTTTCCTTGGGCTTCGCGCATAGATGTCACTGAAGCAAATCACCTCCAATATGTTGTTCTGAAATTCCTCGGAGAGCACTATGGCTATCCCGTTCTCCCCACCAGGTGCACCTATGTCCAGGGAAATTGCCTCATCAAGATGGTGAGGGTGAAATTTAAGTTTGTGGCGAATGGTGCGGTAGTGGAACTCAGCAGATGATATTAAGTTGAACAGCTCCTCCGAACACTCGCCATGATACAATTTGTACAGTACATAAAGAGAAGCAACGTCTCTTCTACAAAGCGAGTCCAGCCGAGCGGAGTGGTCGACTGGGTCGCCGATGGTTCGAACTTCCCTACGTTGTATGCGATTAAATGGAGTAAGCAAATATTGTGGCGCGCCGGCCCGAAAATTTGAACAGTATTCCATGTGAGGCCAGACCTTGGCCTTATAAAGTTGAAGACGATGTTGAGCTGTAAAGTATCGTCTAGATCTATTGATCAAACCAATCTTCATGGACGCCAACATAGCCTTGCTCTCCAGATGACCTCGAAACTGTACATCGCTCGATATGACGATACCCAGGATACCGATGCTAGGTGTAACGCTGAGGGGTATGCTTTCTAATCAAGGAGTTACGATAAATGGGGACTTTTGCGCGGTAAATGCGCACACTTTTTTAATTATTTTTTTATTAGTTCGGGATAGTAGCTACTCTTTTTCTGATGGTAAGCGAAAGAGGAGCCCAAATCGCAACTGCAACTGACAAAAGACTACACAGTATCCTGTCAGTTGACGCTACCATGCTGACCCACAAGGTGCTTCTTCGCGCTTCGTTTGAAGGATCCCATATTGTAGGAAGGAGGGAACACATGTGCAGGCAAGGCGTTCCACTTTTTAATGGTATGAAAAAGATAGGAGTTGCCGAACTTTTTGGTACGCGTAGAAATGTTCTCAACAGTGGAACGATGACATCGCAAACCTCCACCTGGTTCTATGACGGAAGCGAGAGGGTGGAACTTGTGTCTTAAGGGGATTAAGTTGAACTGAATTCATTCTACCCTGAAGACGAGCCTACTGATCAGTGGGAGAATATTTTAACCAATAAGCCGATCGTGCCGCAATGTTTATCCGTGAACTAACCAATAAGATCTGCGCGTTCTACGTCACGACCCGTTTTGGTGAATTTAGTTACTACGTACAATTGGTCTCATCAGTTTTCTATAGGTTCTTTTCTTCGTGAGTTAGAATTACTTTGAGAACTCGGGAATTCACTTGAATGAAGTCACGAAAAACTTAGTCCAACATCTGTCAAAATTACTTTGTACCGAAGGTTCATCATGAATGACTTTTAAACTTTGAAGAATATCATAACTCGATTGGCGTGAGCAACTGAGATGGTTCTAATTACCTTGCCGAAGAGTATTTTTGGATTTTGCTGAAAATACTTCAAAGGCCGGTGTATAATATTTCATTAAGAATTTATTACAGAAAAGGCATGCTACGGGCATGCAACAAATATGCGGGAGTATGGATACATATAGGAAATCACTAGACAGATCTTTTTTAAAGCGTTATCCCGTTCCCTAATCCATTAGGATTGGCCGACTCCGCTACCAAAGCCTAAGGATTTGGCGAAGATATTGATTTTTATATAGAGCGACTACCATCAGTCCTTCACAACCCAGAGGGAAAACCAAACCTTTCTTAAGTCCCACGTCTTTCGAAATATATTTTCTTGCCGAGAGGGTTACCTCACGATATTTTCCTTCAACGCTAAGCAAGTGATAATTACACCTATGTACAATCGACAAAGTTCACGGTTGAACCCCTTGAATAATAATAATAATAATATCCGATATATCGGATGCTATGCTGTAATGGGTTAAGGACTATGTTTGCTTGCAGTAGCCAACGCGATCCTCACTTTTGTTTAATAATGTCCACCAATAGCATTTAAGTGACTTACAACAAAAGACTTTTTTACGGACAAAACACGTTTTGTTTATGGATCCCTAAAAATGGTATGTAAAAAGAAACGTGGATGCAAAATCTGACATCTGGCAACTTAAAAAAACCCGAAAACAAAGAAATGGTTTCGACTTATTGTCGAATTATTGTTTGACTATTCATATTTATTGATATTTTACTAGATGTGGCGAAAGTTTGAAGCCATAAAATTTAATAACCATAACAAAAAGTCTTACCATATTGCTTAAAAAATAAAGGCATGGACTAGCTAAGAAAACACGTACAAGGCAATGATGTTATAACTTACTACGAGTATAATATCATTGGTACAAGGGAGGTTTGTTGTTAAAGGTTCAACCGTGAACGTTGTCGATGGTACATATAAATTTGAAAACATGAATTTAGTGGTACGTGACAGGATTTGAACCTGAGACCGGTTGCTTATCCACCTGGTTATCACAGCTTACCGCACTACTGGAAATTACTACACAGATTCATAACGCAAAGTGAAAAGATGTAGGAGTCGAATGAGGCCAACACTCATCTACCATGACCAAGTTGGTGGTGGTTTATCAGAAAGTGAAGTCGGGAGACCGAGCGGATGTGAGAAGAGCTAAGAATTATAAAGAAGCGAGTGAAGTGTGTAGAACCCAGTCAGGTGGCGCTCCGTTCTCTCTACTTACCGCGCAACGAATTTGGTGTCACATCAATCATTTTTTGGGGATCTGTAACAAAATTAAAAACTGAATACTGTTGATATTCTTCTGCTGTCTTTTTGTTTGTTTATTACTAACAAACAGACAGCAGACAGTTTTCGGATTGTTTTCCTTAACTTGCGCTACATGATCTTACTTCTTACCATATTTCATGATTCTAGGTCAACGGTAAGTACCCTATAGGTTTTGATTCCCTTGCGAGTGTCAAAATATGCGCATAAACGAGGTATAAACAGCCGTATCTTTTGATTGCGTTGACTTAGAAATTTGATTTTTTCACTGCTCGAAGGGACTACAGACCTGAGTATTTTATATTAATTTCAGCTTGATAGCTTCATCCGTTCCTGAGAAAATGGTCTTGAGAGACAGACAGATAGATGGACGACAATAAGGGTTCCGTTTCTCCTTTTGAGGTACGGAATCCTAAAATTTAATATGATGTACTAAATTTAAATATTTGTTTAGTAGAAATGAGACGTAAAAAAACAGAAACCCGACAAACGTAGTATTGCCAGGTTTCTGTTTTTCCAAGAAGTAATAAAAAAGAAAAAACGCCAAATTAGATTTTCCACTTCAAAAATCATTGCTGGGAGTAATTAAATTCTTTTACGGTTCTGTGAACTTTCGACACGCAATAACAAAATGTAAAGTATGCGATTGCCCTTAGAAAACAGACTTAATAAATCTTGTTTTGTGTTGTTTATTTACTTGAAAGTGAGCGTTGGAATCCGAAGTGCCATTAATCGTTATTGAATTGAGTAAAGATATATTGAATGAAAAGTGTGCTTGCAGAGGGATCGCAGAATAAATAATTAGACTATATTCGGATTTTACATTAGCGCGTGTACACGTAGAATCTACGTGCCAGTAGATTCAAAAAACAGAACAGAAAAAGTAAAATAAGAGAATTAAATAAGATACAATAGATTATATTTCAAAAAATGTAAGACATGTCTAAGTTCCCTCGAGGGCCCAATGGCAAATAAATAATTTTTATCTTTTTTATCTAGAAAGAATGCAAGAGGAAATAATGACGAAAGATAAAGATAGATAAATAATAAAAAATCTTTCAGTCTTCCTGCGACCACGGATGCTGCAAAGCATTCGAAACGTCAGGTTATACAAAATAAATAAAACACAACAATACAAATATTTCCGTTAAAAATTGTTTAATTCAAAAAAAAATCTTTATTTGCCATTGGGCCCTCGCAGGCACGTCTTATATGTTCAAAATAATATTATTGTATTTTATTAATTTCTCTTTTCCCTTTTTTTTAATTACTAGCAGTAGAAACAAATGTACAACACGAAAGTAGAGGGATGTAGGAGCCGAGGAAGGCCAAGACTCATCTACCACGCCCAAGTTGGTCCTGTGGTGGTGGCGGTGTCAGAAGGTAGGCAAAATCTCTCCTCAAACTTAAGGGTTCAATACCGTGTGTAAACTTAGGATGGTCGACAATTCTCACAGCTCGTCTCTGAATCGAATCACATGATCCAAGCCGGTATCCAGGTGCTCGCGCTCTAAAGGTGACTGCAGTACTCCATGTGCGGTCTTGAGATTTATATAACATAAGTCTTTACCCCGCGCTGAAGTACTGCTTTGTTCTGTTGAGCACACCAAGTTTTTGAGACCAGCTTGACCTTCTGCTCCAGGTGACTTCGATTTCACTGGAGATTTCGACGCCAAGCATGCTAATACTTTTAGTGACGGTAAGTAGTGTGTTTTGGAATTTAGGAACCACAGCAAATCGGGTTTTCTTAGCAGTGAACGCGCAAACTTGTGTCTTCATAGGGTGAATTCGACCAAGTTAAGCCGCACCCATACAAAAATTTTGCTAAAGTACCTCCATTTCAGACACAAGTTTATCGCGGCTTTCCACCACAAGGGAACGAGGGATATTTGCACGGCCTGTATAACAAGTGTCCCCGGTACTGTCATCCGCATAACAATGAATGCCATCAATTGACAACATGTTATTGATAGGCAATAGAAACAGCATCGGAGACAGTACGGAACCCTGTGGGGACGCCAGCATTGATATCCATACTATCGTAGCTGCCACCGTCAAGCACGGCTTTTATGCATTTGTTGGATAAGAAGTTTTTCAACCCATTTGCAAAAACCCTCGTGCAGCCCGTATGATGGTAACTTCGATAGAAGACCCCGTTGCCAGACCCGATCGAACGCCTTCGGCATATCTAGGCAGACTGCCAATGCCATGCCTTGACTCTCAATCGCTGCAGCACAGCGGTGTGTAAGATACACTAGAAGATCACCAGTCAAGCTACCGTGACGGAAACCGTATTGACGGTCGGTGATCAAGTGATCCTCTAGGTATGCTATGAGTCGTGTGTTTATCACACGCTTTAAGTGAGGACCCTAATGCCTTGCACTAGGTCGCGACGAACCTCGGCCTACCGGATGTCGTCGCGCATACTGGGATTGATTGCGTGAAGTACACTACGGCATGGGGTTCTTCAAGAAAGGCGTGAAGAGGTTTTTACAGGGTCGGCAACACATGAGTGACAGCCCTGGTGTTGCAAATCTCCATAGGCCACGGTAACTGCTTACCATCAGGCAGACCGTACGCTTGATGGCCACTTAGTAATATAATAAAAGCTCTGTCACCTTGGAGGGAAGAGAAGTTATAGCAATAGGCCTATAATTCGATGGATCTGATCTACTGATCTATCGCCCTTTTTGGGCACCAGGTGCACATTGGCGATCTTCCATGAAGTCAGGACTTGCCCAGCGGAGTAGGAAAGCGTTAAAAGGCGCGTTAGTACAGAACACAACTCAGGGCATACAGCGTTAGCACCACTGGCGGTATACCATCTGGCCCCTTCGACTTATGAATGTTGAGAACACTTAGTACATCTGCTTCCCTGTATAAGTCAAATGTACAAAATCTACGTGGCTTCCTGAGTGACACCTTTAGAACAGCGCGCTGAGCTCTCTCCAGTACTATTAGGGTCGACTTTGCTATTCCACCCCAGGCCAGAATACAGTAATTTAAGATAGACTGACACAAAGCTAAGTACACTTTTAATTATACTTTTTTAATTTCTGAATCTCCGAAATAGCTCGAATAATAATAATAGTAGTGTTTATTTTTATATACCTGTGTGTGAATTCGAGTGAGAGCTCGATGGCGTCGTTGCGTGTGTCATTCTAACGAAACACGCAGGTTAAGCAACGTCAACGTCGCAGTCAGTCTATAGATGGCTTTATCTGTCTCGAGTTTCTCCGTGATCGGAGGGCACGTTAAGCCGCCGATCCCGGCTGTTGTCGATAGATGACAGTCGTTAAGCTAAGTCAGTGGCCCTCGGGCGGCTTGAAAACACTGGTCTCCGCCAATCCACATTTCAGCAGCGTGGTGGAGTATGCTCTAAACCCCTTCGGTAGAAGGGAGACCCGTATCTCCCATGGGATGAGCAGTGGCGTGCACAGAGATTTTTGACAGGGTAGGCAGATTTTTTTTAAAGCTATTAACTTACCAATAAATACAGAATGTTGATTTTGGTTACCCAGTCTTGTGGAAATAATGATGTATGTGATCACTTGTTTTTATTCACCGAACACTACACACACCACATGAACAACTTTCGCAGTGAATATCATCCATATTTATCAACTTTAAAACTTTAAAATCTTATTTCGTCTGCAACCAGTCAATCGATTCAAAACAAAAACAATGGCGGCCGTCTTAAAATCAAAATAAAATTAACATCAATTTTATACGAAAAAAAGAAATGGCAATATCTTTCACTATAATTACATGCAGCAAACTACTTTTTAAAATAGTTACGTAGCAATGCTCGCGACACTTAGGTAATTTACGTTATAGTTCAGCTGAAAAGACATTGTCTATACTTTGCAATAGTGTGCGTTATTTATATTATTGTGGGCAATGTAATTACAGGAATGCACACTACAGTATTTGTATTAACAACACGGCACACATACGTAAATTTAGACAGAAATAGTTAGTGTCTTCCGCCGTTAAAAGCTGCCAATGCGGCGCTGGTGTAGCGTAGCGCCTAGCTGCGATTTGAATATGACTAGCGATGATTTTAATAACTTACCGATACCGATAGATGGAGCTGTTTTTAATTTTTTGTTTTTGATACGAAATATTAGTTAAAAACTATGTTTAAGAATGAAACATCGGATGGTATTTATCAAATTGATAGGGTAGGCAATGTCTTTTTGTCTATATGGAGTGCACGCCACTGGGGATGAGTAAGGGTTGATGTGGATAGGTGGATGGATGGCGTGTGAATTTGTGACCATTTCTGGACCATATTTCGAGATGTGAATTAACACCGACCAGGAATTTGCAATACAAAACAGTTGCTGACCCCTGAACGAAGGAATCTAGAATCTGGAATGAAGTACTAACTTATACCCATTATCTATCTACTTCGACGCATTTATAAGACGTAATGTATTTACTATTTACTGAATAGGACATTAATTTGACGTCAAAATACTACAATTTTCATTAGATTAACAGTTATCTAATTAAAAGCCTTAATCGAAGCTTGTTTTTGCATTAAAAAGATATACAAAATCATCTTGATAACCTAACTCGATTAATGTTGAAAAATACAGTCCAATATAAAGATTATGTATATTATTTCAATAAATATATTATTATCAATATATTAATACGTGATGAAAAAACAAAATTACGCGGACGGAGGAGTATGAAAAAGCTAGTTTATTTTTATAATAATGCTTGGAAAATTCATTAAATTAATAAAAAAAAACATTACACACAATACCATAGGTTTGACACACAAACACATACCCATCCAAATATATATCCAAGAGTAGATAGATTATTTATGGTTTTAGTCTATGGTCAAACTGAGAAGAGATTAATATTATTGGCCTTCAGTATTATTTGTCTATAGTCTTACTAAATGTCAAAAATAATGATAATTATAACAATGTATGTCATAGTTTGTCTTATAGATCATCATCAGCTTGTATCTACTCACTGCTGGATATAGGCTTTCCCCAATGCCTTCCACCATATGCGATCCTCCGCTTTCCGCATCCAGCCGCTTTTTTTATGTCATCGGTCCATCTAGACTATCTAGAGGGAAGACGTCCAACGCCTCGTCGTGCCATGCGCATGTGTATATAGATATTTGTGGTTTATATATTAGTTATCTATTATCTATACATATAAATAAAATTGAAGTATTATTATTTTCAAGTTACTGTACTAAACACGAACGTGCCCATATGTGTAGAGATGGCAGTGCACGCCTGGGAGTCCTTATGGAGAGGAACTTGCATATAAGCCTCCGCTTAAGGCCGGAATAGCGGCTTCGGCGTAGCGGTGGCGGAGGGCGCGAGCGGGCGCGGCGGCGGCAGCGTAGCCGGCGCCGGCGCTGACAGCGACGGGGTGCACGCGGTGTGGTCGGCGGCAGCGGCGCGCGGGCCGCGCTCAGCCGGCACCGCTCATGCAGCGGCGGAGTGTTGGAGGTGCGGTAAGTCGCACCGGGCCGATAAGTGTCGTTTTAAAAATTATAATTGTGCCAAGTGTCCGCGTAAAGGCCATTTAAAAGTGATGTGCAAGATGTATGTTAATAAAGGACACAACTTTATGGATGGTGAAACGGACAATGACTTTTATAATACTCGTATTTTAGCTATATCTCACGGGGATGATCCCTATTTTTTGGATGTGAAATTAGAAGGTAAGATATTTAAGTTTGAGGTCGATACTGGGAGCAATATTTCAGCTATTAATGAGGAGTGTTACAATAAGTTTTTTTCGCACTGTTATTTAAACGATGACCGTATTTTTATTTATTTGCATATACAGGCTCCTCCATTAAAGCTGTCGGCTTTGTTATAGTGAATGCTAGTATTGACAATGTCACAGAGAGTAAATTAAAATTATATGTAATTAAAAACGGCGGCCGGCCATTGTTGGGCAGAGATTGGATGCGGTGGTTCAATATAAACCAGCTTCAGAATCAAATCGATACCATAAAGTGTAGCGAGTTTCAAAACAAAATTATTGAGCAATTAAAATGGGATTTTCCTAAGGTATTTACAAACAAACTGGGCAGATGCAAGAAGGAAATTCGACTGCACCTCGCAGACAAAGAACCGGTTTATATGCGCGCGCGGCCTGTGCCGCTAGCGCTTCGCGGCCCGGTGGAGCGGGAGCTAGAACGATTGCAGGCAGAGGGTTCCATATATCCAGTCGAACATTCCGATATTGGTACACCGATTGTGCCGGTCATTAAATCATCAGGAGAAATTCGTATCTGTGGAGACTACAAAACCACTATTAATTCAAAGCTTAAGCGGGATTATTACCCCTTACCTCGTATAGAGGAACTTTTTACAGCCTTAAGCGGAGGCCAGGAATTCTCTAAAATAGACATAACTACGGCTTATATGCAAGTTCCTCTCAAAGGTAGGTAAGGTAAGGTACTTTGTAACTATGTATTCTACTGTACTCATTTGACGCCCACGACACAGGCCTAGCCTAGTGTGGGGTCAGTGCAACTCGGATCTGTTTTAAACCTATTTTTCTTATTATAATTATATTATATATTATAATATATTAAGTTATTATTATTATTGTTCAAACTACCGAAAAGCAAAATTTTCTTCTTAGTTTTATTCCGTTTCTTTGTCCATTAGAACTGGTGGAGACGATTTGGTGAAGATATAGATTTCGACGAGCTTGGTGGCTCAGTCGTGAATGACGCGACTTTGTCACCAACGCTCGTGGGTTCCATTCCCACACAAGGCAAACATTTGTGAGCATGAACATGACTGTTTGTCTTGTTGTCTCCTAAGGAGTTGCTGTATTAGCAGTAGAGGAGGCATCGCGCGAGTGATACTTAATGTATTATAAGCGTTCATAGATCACGGTAACAGCTTTACATCAGGTGGGCAGTATGCTTATATGCGTTCCGACGTTGTATAAAAAAAACATATCAGGTGCGATGAGTCTGTGACTGCTCATGGCGTACTGTACGCTGTAAATTGAAAGTTAAAATGTATAGGAAAGAAAATTGCGTAACGTTTGCCCAGTCGACGACTGATTTACGTTTTGTTGGCGAGGCCTAGTTGGTCTTTTTATAATATGGTACAATATTCGTTGAGAGTTGTGTAAACTTTGACCAAATATATTTCTGATGTTTTTGTAATTGTATTTTAAATCCGTTTTATACGATAATTTTGATTAATTTGCTTACTTTTAGGTAGTTAGATAGTGTTACACTAGATATCTAACTAACCTAACTTAACCGGAGGGGGCGCCGGCGACGCATCTATGCTGGTGTCCCCGATTAGAGTAGCCACGGGCGGCGGGTCGGGGGACCTGCCGCCCTAGTGAGTATTAAGTGGCGGATGGCTCACCTCCGTGTTTCGGGGGAGCCATCAAGAGGAGTCGAGGGGACGAACTATATGCCCCCCATATTGAGTCGAGCCCTCCACAAGAGGGCGACCCTTGCCATGCCGCAGTGAGTATACACTTGCCTATCCTGCGACTCGGCTAAGGCGACGGAGGAACACCGTGGGGTTTAGTGGGTAGTCCGGTCCCTTCTGTCAGAAGGGCCGGGAGTCCCACACGAAGCCGTCCCCGCGGCGGGGGAGGCGAAGTGCGTAAACGCATTCCCCACGTACAAAAAAAAACCTAACCTAACCGCCTCTTCTTGACGCAGTATGGGGGGGAGGTTCGGAAATAGCGGTAGTAATTTCATCGGCGTTCAAACATGGGCAAATAAACTAAAAGATGATGAATGAAAGAATGAATTGTGGAATGAAAGATAAAATGATGTATGAATGTTTTTATTTATATTGTAGTAATAAGAGACATGCCCACGGCAGAGGTGCAAGATTAGAAAAAAAACTGCCTCTTCTGGATACGGGCTCATATGAGCACCATAGGCAACGAAAGAGTCGATCAACTGGCAAAAGAGGCGGCAGCAAAGAAGACGGCTCCACAATATGACAAGTGTCCAACATCTCATATAAAGTCCCTATTGAGGCAAAAAACGACAGAGACATGGAACAAGATATATGTTTGTAAGGGAACATCTGGCACTATCAAACTTTTCTTGCCTAGTGTGAAGGTTGCCTGCGATTTTATTAAATCATCCGAGCTAACACCAAGTCTAACACAAACACTAACTGGCCACGGGGGCTTTGCAGCTTATCTACATAGGCTCAAAAGCAAAGAGAGCCCATGCTGCGACTGCGACCATGAGAAAGATGAGATACATACATCTAATTACAGAGAGCCCCAAATACGATGACAAATGCTTCCAGTTACAGATATAATTACAGAGTGCCCCAAATATGTTGCCAAACGCTTCCAGTAACAGATGGAGCTGGAAGCGTCTATTAAAAAAAACAAGCCTAAGTGACCTCCTGACCAGCAAAACCACAAAACACAGATTCATACAATTTTGTGAAGTAGTTAAAGAACAGGCCATAACCTGAAATAGAACAACTTAGAAGGACACACCGGACAATACAACCCCTGATAAAGCAGTCTCATCAAATAGATAAAACAAATGGATAAATATCAATCCACGATGATGAATCAAATAAATCATGGTGATAAAATTTCGAATAAATGAAATTTAACACTATTGGCAAACAAACTTCTGGTAATACCAGAGACGAAATGACTGACCGAGAGACAGGAAAAAAAGACGTAATCTAACCTAAACACTAGGTATCTAACTAACCTTACCTAACTACCTAAACAAAATATATCGCAACTGTCTTCCTGAGTATATTATTTTCAATTTTTGTAGAATGTTGAAAATCTCTCTTGGTGCGTAACCACAGCGGTGCAACGCGATAACCGCGACTATGTTCCTTCTTCGACCACTCCATATTTGAAAATGAACGAAAATGAATTTATTTTTTATTTTCGGCAAGCGGGAATATTCTGTTTTTAAAATTAGTCAAATATTTCTGGTAGTACTCCAAAATTAAAATAATAAGGTTTTGACAGAACGTATGACCCGACTAGGTATATTTGAAATAGCTCTCTTTGTCAAGAATAATTTAGTATTGTATATAAAGTTATCCGAAGTAAAAAATAATCCCATACGAACGCAATATAAACACACTTTATTAGGTAATAATCACGCAAAATTTTAAACAAACTTTAGTCCGTAAGTATGTTTTGGCTATGACCACTAAAATTTATAACAATATTGGGGTTAAAGTATGAAATTGTGGATTTGTACTGAAAAATTAAAACACATTTTTCTGAGATGTAACATATTTATTTAATCATAATATTTACCCTCATTATCTATACATGGCTGATGGCTGCCATCTAATCGGAAGTTTATTTATGCATTTGCAATAGAATTCTGGGGACCTAGATTCGACAAACTGTGTGAAAGCATTACTGCCTCCTGGGAAGAAAATTTTAAACATAGAAAATTGTCCAAATCACGAAAAAATGGTTTCGTGCAGTGTGAGGTCTTACGATATCATGGAGCAATAATGGTGAAGTATGATTCACGAGTCGGGTCTATTTCGGCACAGTAAACATCTGCTGTTATTGCTTGACCAGACCTGAGAAAGTTACAGTGAATAACGCCATGAAGAGATCACCAAACATTTACCATTTACCTTTTTATTAGTAAACTTTGCTTTAGGGCACTGTTGCAGCGTTTGACCTGGGGTCAGACATTGCATTTTTTTATTACGGTTATCGTAAAGAATCCACTTTTCGTCACATGTCACAATTCGATCCAATATTCCTTCATTTCTGTACCGATTCAACAAGGCAACACATGTTTCAACACGCGTTTCTTCCTGCAGATCAGTCAAATGATGAAGCACCCATTTTACATTTTTTTTTCTTATAGAACATTATGTTTTTAGTCATTTTCCTTTATCTATAAAAGAGGAACATTGATATGCTACACCTTATGCAGACACTTTGTATAGATACTTAACCTTAAAATAATGGCGGAACAAATTAGTACAGCATCACGCACTCAACTACGTATCGTAAAACGTATTATACGGTGCGCCAAATGTTCGAAATGATCGTCGCATTCATTCGAAAACAGACTTAAGCATTTACGAACAGAGTTTATTTTATATTTCACATATTTATTGGTAGTGTATGAAGTCGTTATCACAGCGATCTTTTATATCTTTTACGATTGCATTCCTGTAAAAGGTATTTACGTGTAGTGGCATTATTCTACAACATAAAGCATATAACATACATAAGCACGTTGCATACTATGTAACTAGCTGGAAAAATATTTACTCTCAAAAATTTCGATGTGAAACATCTATTGGCGCGTCTTGGCAGTAAAATCGAACCGTATGCTGTGACGGCAAATGGCATGCCGTCATGCCCTCTCTACGCCGCCACTCTCGACTCCGTTGCTTCTCTGCATGAGCTGTTTACTATATCTATCCGATGATTTTTATTTATTAAATATTTGAATATTCACTAAGATGTTTCATACCTGCCGAGCGTACCGAGATTTTCGTGATTCATCGCGGATTTTCATGTCTGTAATATGAAAATCCGTTAGTACCCTGGTTCCTACTTTGTAATTTAGTTAAATGCGATACAGTGTCAAATAAACAATGGGCAGCGTCATCTGCCCATCACAAAAGAATCTAAGTAATATTCAAATGTTATATTCTACGTTACCTCAATCCATTCCACTGCAAGGATACGGGTCTCCGTTCATTCGAAGCGGTTTAGAGCATACTCCACCACGCTGCTCAACTGCGGATTGTCGGAGGTCAGTTATTTCAAGCCGCCCGAAGCCGCCACTTACTTTGACTTTCATCTATAGACAGCATCCGAGACGGACGGAACATACACTCCGAGCACGGACAAACTTGAGATAGATAAACCCATCCATAGACAGACTGCGATTGCCGTTGCTTAACCTTCGTGTTCGGTTAGCATGACACGCGCCACAATCAAGCTCTCCTATAATTTTATATTGCGGAAGCCAAATTTACGGAAAATTTGATCATTTTCATTTATCTTCTTTGGTAACGATACTCTCCAAAAGTCAAAAGTCAAAATCTTTTTATTCCGTAAAAATGGCTACATTTGTTTGGAATCGTCACAATTTTTTTCCCTACCGTGCAGTTCATGACTAGGTGAGCACTGATAAAAATACTGCCAAAAAACTCAGGCATCCCTCTTTTGGTATCCAAACAAATTTACATAATTTATTAATTACATTATAATTGGATCGACTCAATCCCAGGCATTTTTATCATTAATATAGTCAGATACTTTATAATATGCCCTGCTACACAATTTGGCTTTAATAGTAGTTTTAAACTTGTTTATTGACAATTCTCTTATATTGCTGGGAAGTTTGTTATAGAACCGTATACATTGCCCCATAAAAGAATTACTTATTTTGTGGAGACGGCTTGCATGTAACACAAGATTATGCTTATATCTAGTATTTACGTTATGAGTATCACTCTTTTTACAAAATGAGTCTATGTTTTTATGGACATACAAAAGATTTTCATAGATATATTGCGATGCGACTGTTAGAATATTTATTTCTTTGAATTTTTCTCTAAGGCTCTCACGGGGACCAAGTTTGTAGATAGCTCTTATGGCTCTCTTTTGCAATAAAAAGATGGTGTTAATGTCCGCGGAGTTACCCCAAAGAAGAATTCCGTATGACATAATACTATGAAAGTAGCTGAAATAAACTAATCTAGCCGTATCAACATCAGTGAGCCGTCTAATAGTTTTCACTGCATAGGCTGCAGAACTTAGTTTTCCTGATAATTTTTCAATTTGTGGGCCCCATTGTAGTTTGGAGTCAATTGTTATACCCAAGAACACAGTTGTCTCCACAGGGGCTAAATTAGTTCCATTAACATGTACATTGGTAGTCACCTGTCTTACATTAGGTGTTGAGAACTTAATTACTTTAGTCTTTTTATCATTTAAAAGCAGATTATTAACATTAAACCAATGCATAACTTTAGAGAGAGCATCGTTAACTTCGTCATAATTACCTAACTGTCTATTAATTTTGAATGTCAAAGAGGTATCATCCGCAAACAATACAATCTCATGTTTATCCTTTACATAATAAGGTAAGTCATTTATATATACTAAAAATAAGAATGGACCTAGAATTGACCCCTGTGGGACTCCCATGACTACAGGGGACCCCGAAGATCTTTTACCATTAACATCGACCTTCTGTATCCTATTGCCCAGATAAGAAGACAGAAGTTCGAGAGCCTTGTTCCTGATACCGTAGTGGTGTAATTTTCTGACAAGAGTGTCATGGTGCACGCAGTCAAACGCTTTAGACAGATCACAGAAAATTCCCAAGGCATCTTGCGAACCTTCCCATGCCGCGAATATACTTTTAAGCAAATGAATCCCTGCGTCTATAGTTGAACAACCTCTCGTAAATCCAAACTGTCTCCTATGAAGCAAATTATGTGTATTAAAATGTCTGAGCAACTGGCTAAGCATTAGTTTTTCAAAAATTTTACTGAGAATGGGCAGTATGGAAACAGGTCGAAAATTCGAAGGGTCCGAACTATCACCAGATTTAAATAATGGAATGATTTTACTATGTTTCATCAAGTCAGGAAATACACCAGATGCCACACAACAATTGAAAATTGTAGCTAAATGTGGAGCGATTGAAATAATAATAGAAGATATGGTTTTGACAGATAGACCCCACAGATCTTTAGTGTTTTTCATATTTATTGATTTAAAAGCGTTCAAAACATCTTTTGGGCTTACAGCTGAAAATTCAAATATTGTGTCGCATTCTACCACGCTCTGTTTGAGAACGAGTTCAGCAGCTATAGAAGAAGACCTAAGATTTCTCGTAGTAATAAGAGGAATGTTAGAAAAATATTTTTCAAACTCAGTCGCAATTTCTACATCATTTTTGATATCTATATCATTTATCTTTAACTGAAAGTCTCGACTACGTACTTTCGCTCTACCCGTCTCATTATTTATCATATTCCAAACAGATTTAATAATATTTGTTGAACCATTAATTTTATTTCTTAAATATATAGACTTAGCATTGGAACAGGCTCGTTTAAATATTTTAGCATAATTTTTTACAAGTTCTTGAAAAGTCGGATTGTGATTACAGGTCCTTTCTTCATAAAGTTCATACAATTTATTCCGACTTTTGTAAATACCAGGAGTTGCCCAATCACTGAATGTCATATGGTCACTTACAGACAGTTGTTTTGGAGTAAAGATTGCATTAAATTCACTAGTAATTAAACTAAATAATGAACTGTACAAGTGGTCCGGAGTACCGTGATAGGGCAACAATACAATTTTTTCTGCTATATTAGACTTAAATCTTTCTAAGCGGCTTTTACTAAATGGTATATAATTTATTTGCTTTCTTTGTATTTTTGAAGAATTTGGAAATGAAACCAATTGACCTGAATGGTCTGACTGAACTTTATTAATTATAGATTGATATGAAGGTTTTACATTGCTAAATATATTGTCAATACATGTAGCACTTGTAGCAGTTACTCTTGTTGGCTCTGTAAAAATATGATGCAAATTGTTTGATTTAAATAAATTTAAAAAGTTGTAGGTAACAGTATTTTTCTCCAAGATATTTATATTAAAGTCTCCACAAATTATAACAGTTTTATGGCTATTAGATAATTTATTTAAGGCATCCTCCATGATATTTGAAAATGTTTCAAAGGGCGCGCTAGGAGGTTTATACAGGTTCATAACAATGAATCGTTCCAATTCAATGCATGAAATCTCTACAACTCGCTCAACAGAGAGGCTCACAGAGTGTCACACCTTTCTTTAAATTTAAGCAACTTATTTAATAATATTAAGGAGCCACCATGTATACAGTTATCTCTGATGAATGAGCTTGCAACCTGGTGGTTATTGAAGCTGAAAATGAATTGATGGGGTTTTAGCCAGTGCTCAGTTAGACATAAAATATCAATATTGCTACAATTCATAAACAACTCCAATTCTAACTCCTTTCCTATCATCCCCTGAATGTTTTGGTGCACCAGGTTGATACAATTATTATTCTTTCTATATTCTTGACAATTTACAATTGATGGGGATATTGTATTATTATTACTTTTAGTTTCATTTTGAATATTGTTATTATTACTATTTACATTGCCAGAGTATAACTCTATTGTCTTGTAACCTAATTTAAAGAATTTGGAATACCTTCCAAGGTACCATTACATAATGTCAAATTATCTAACTGCTCAAAAGAAGCAGGGTTGTTAGCCAAACTTTTGGCTGGTTTCTTAAAACAATATGATAGCGAATCTGCTATTTGTCTTTTATTTGTCTCCTATTTATTGTCTCCTTCAAATCGAATCGGTTTTTTACATTTCTCTATTTTCTAAAATTTTCCTAGTGACCACAATAAAAGTGAAAATAATTTGTTGGATAGATTCACTCTCAATATCACCTCATAAACAAATTATTATGTAGCTGAACAATCAGAAACAATCCAAGGATATCTCCTTAGGGTTCAACCGCGCCAACTACGTGTCAACCCTCACGCATCCAAGGACTAACTGTCCCTACCCCCATCGTGAACTCAATTCGGTTGAAATTATATGCGTGAGTCTGGAACAACTCAATTTTCACCGCCTTGTGGCACAAACAGGACTCTTCTATGAAGGAGGATGCAGCTCAAATTGCGACACATAAATACTCGACTCACAACCCTTTTTAGGGTACCGTACCCAAAGGGTAAAACGGACTCTATTACTGAGACTCCGCTGTCCGTCCGTCCGTCTGTCACCAGGCTGTATCTCATAAACCGTGATAGTTAGACAGTTGAAATTTTCATAGATGATGTATTTCTGTTGTCGCTATAACAAGAAATACTAAAAAACAGAATAAATAAATATTTAAGTGGGGCTTCCATACAACATACATGACTTTTTTGTCGTTTTTATAGATAATGGTACGGTACCCTTCGTGCGCGAGTCCGACTCGCACTTGGCCGGTTTTTTTTGTACAATGCCATATAAGCATACGGCCACTGATGCAAAACGAATGCCATAAACTATGAACGCTTGTAATACATTAAGTATTGCGCGCGATGCTACCTCTGCTGCTAACACAGCAACACCTTAGGAACTTACTGGTGACCTGACTCACACGGATGAACACAACAAGAGTTGTTATTTGACTTCAGTTTTCTGTGTGTAGGGACTCAACTTCTTTTAAGAATGCCCAGACCAAGACAAACATGTTCATGTACTCAAATATTTATCCTGCGTGGGAATCGAACCCACGCGCGTCGGTGACAAGTCTCATTATTAACCGCTGCGCCACCGAGCTCGTCATAAACAATTCACAAAATCACGCCCGTATCACATCATTCCGGCTGTTACTGATTAAATTTAGCTATTCGATAAGATCCACCACGGACAGGTAATATTAAGGTTGGCTCTAATGACGGCTTTGCCACTTACATTCTTATTGGCGCTGACATTACAAATGCGAAAGTAATTAGAATAGAATAGAGTAGAATAGAGTAGAGTAGAATAAAATAGAGTCGAATAGAATAGAATAGAATACTACTACATGAATAAGAATACATATATAAAAAGTAGGTAGGTGGCGTATTTAAGCAAGTATAATTTTCACTTAATATATTATATGCTTTATATACAACGAATTACAAATTCTAACAAATACAAACAAAAAAAGGAAAAAAATACGTTTACCTGACCCATTTTCACGACTAAACTACTGAAAGTATCATAATTCATTTATTTTTATTTATTTATTTATTTTATTTGGGACAAACAAACAGCTGATACAATATAGTATATGTTAACATTAGTATAGAGCAAATAAGTTTGAGCTATTGTACAACCAACATCGTTATCCACATATTAATAATTACTTACGAGTATATTATTTAGTATGGTGATACAAGTTACAAAAAAGAAAAAATAATGATGAAAATTTCAAAGATTATGAAGACCAATTCTAATAAGGGTTAATATTAATTTAGTTACAAAGTAATTACAACAACCGATGATGAAAACAAAAACAAGATCGAAGCTATTATATACTAGAAAATTATAGACTCACAAACCTTTTAAAAAATCAGTCACTTGTTTCTTATAACTATACCGGGATAAAACGAAAATGTCGATGTTATGACAGTATTCATTATATGAAGACATTAAACAATGCAGAGGCGCACGCTTACCCGCATTGGTTTTACAATTTCGGGGCATAAACAGCCGATTAGGGTACGCGTTCCTTATACGCTGAGAGCTGCTAGGTATGCGGTAACATATTGAATTAGTGAGACTTGTGCAATCAAATCCGTAGTGACATATGTTATATAGACAAATCGCATCAAGAAGTAATCTTCAGCTCTCTAGTGAAATGAGATTAAATATGTTTAACAGTTGTTCGTATGGGGGATGAGATTTCCAGCATTTATAGTGAATATTACATAGGAATTTACGTTGAACTGACTCGATTCGATCCGTGTAAACGTTATATAGTGGGTTCCAAATTACTGTGCAGTACTCTAACTGTGATCGAATTAGGGATGTAAATAAACAAATATAAGTTTTGGGTTATTTAAAATGTGGACACGATCGTAAAACGAAACCATACAGCTGAAAAGCTTTCTTTGTTATATGATCAATGTGTTTGTCAAGATGTAGTTTATAATCTAGGATGACCCCAAGATCTTTAATAACCGAGACTTTATCAAGTGGTACGTCACAGAGAGTGTATGTATAATTTATCACATACTTTTTTTTAGTGAAAGTTATACTTTTGCACTTAGGTAAACTTAGCTTAAGTTTATTATTATGACAATAAGCGGATAAACGATCCAGGTCGCTTTGTAGTAGATGACAATCATCAAGACAAGTGATTTTCTGATAAATTTTTAGATCATCTGCGTATAAAAGGAAAGAGCTATTTCTAAAGCAGTGATTTATGTCATTGATGAACAGTATAAACAATAACGGACCGATTATCGAACCTTGGGCCACTCCAGAAGTAACAGTAATTGGTACAGAGGAATAACCATTGATAACCACCCTTTGATTTCGGTTTGTTATATAAGAGTGAAACCATCGTAAAACATTGCCTCTTATGCCATTGAACGCGATTTTGTGAAATAATATTCTGTGGTCCACTCTGTCAAACGCCTTCTGGAAATCAGTATAGATGCAGTCTACCTGAGCACGATTGTCCATACACTCAAACAAAACGTTAGTGTATACGAGGAGATTGCTAACCGTGGACCTTCTTTTAACGAAAACATGTTGTTCAGGTATGATGGTCTTATGAAGGGATGGGTATATGGCATCATGCACCAGTCTCTCTAAGACCTTCGACATGGTGGACGTCAGCGATATTGGACGATAATTCTCAGTATCGCTTACGCATCCACTTTTGTAGACTGGAGTAATGTTAGCGCTCTTCCAGATAACTGGCATTATACCTTCCCTTAAACATAAATTATACAGTATAGTAAGTGGTAAGCTAATAGAATCCGCGGCGTGCTTCACGAAAATAGGTGGAATACAATCAGGACCCGAACCCTTAGTGACGTCCAATGACTTCAATACACTATTGACTTGATTGACGCTAAACGACAAGTTAGATAAGTTCACAGTACTACTTATATCTTCGAGTGAAGAATCTCGTATATTAGCTTCACTTGGTTCATACACGGAGCCAAAATACGTTGAAAAAAGGTTACAAATGCCTTCAGGGTTCTCAGCGGAGCAATCTTTATAGAACATTGAGGCGGGAATTCCGTTTACATTCTTACGGCTGTTGATGTAAGCCCAGAAAACTCGGATATCATCACGTAAACTCTTCTCCACGGAGTCAATGTATCGAGTAAAAACTTCAGCACTTAATTTTTAGGGTTCCGTACAAAAAGGGTAAAACGGAACCCTATTACTGAGGTTCCGCTGTCCGTCCGTCCGTCCGTCCGTCCGTCCGTCCGTCCGTCCGTCTGTCACCAGGCTGTATCTCATGAACCGTGATAGTTAGAGAGTTGAAATTTTCACAGATGATGTATTTCTGTTGCCGCTATAACAACAAATACTAAAAAATAGAATAAAATAAATATTTAAGGGGGCTCCCATACAACAAACGTGATTTTTTTTTGCCGTTTTTATAGACAATGGTACGGAACCCTTCGTGCGCGAGTCCGACCCGCACTTGTCCGATTTTTTAAACCTAGCACGATAAAGGGAAATATTTTATAGTCTGAGTCGTTTCTATACGTTTTCCACCGAATCCAGGCCTTGTTAGGGTTCCGTACCCAAAGGGTAAAACGGAACCCTATTACTGAGACTCCGCTGTCCGTCCGTCCGTCTGTCACCAGGCTGTATCTCACGAACCGCGATAGTTAGACAGTTGAAATTTTCACAGATAATGTATTTCTGTTGCCGCTATAACAACAAATACTAACAAATAGAATAAAATAAATATTTAAGGGGGCTCCCATACAACAAACGTGATTTTTAGGGTTCCGTACCCAAAGGGTAAAACGGAACCCTATTACTGAGGCTCCGCTGTCCGTCCGTCCGTCCGTCCGTCCGTCCGTCCGTCCGTCTGTCACCAGGCTGTATCTCTTGAACCGTGATAGTTAGACAGTTGAAATTTTCACAGATGATGTATTTCTGTTGCCGCTATAACAACAAATACTAAAAAATGGAATAAAATAAATATTTAAGGGGGCTCCCATACAACAAACGTGATTTTTTTGCCGTTTTTATAGATAGTGGTACGGAACCCTTCGTGCGCGAGTCCGACTCGCACTTAGCCGATTTTTTTTACTTTTAAACAAATGTATTAGTGGACGAGAAAACCATGTAGGAAATTTGTTAGATTTATAAGGTCCCATTGGTACTCTGTTTTTTATTATTTTATACAGTTGTTCATAAAACTCTGTAACAGCCGACTCCGCGGATAAACCATTTAGTAAATTTTCCCAATCGATCAATCGTATGTCGTTATTAATTAGTTCATATAATTACCCTCAAAAAATGCAAAACGAGGAATAGAATTCTTGGGCATTACACTTAGTTTATAATTTAGCGTAATGGTCGTAAAGAAAGGGGGGTGGTACGGATCAACAGGCAATAGTGAACCTATGGGTATCTCGCATGTGCAATTATGTACATTCGATAAAAACAGATCCAAAATACGACCTATGGAATTTGTGATATAGTTGTATTGCAGTGCGTTCATATAAGATATAAAATTTGTGAAATGTCTTTCAATAGTACCACTTCTATCAGAAAACATCGGGGAGAGGGGTGTAGGACTCGCGCTCGTAGTCGGGAGCCATTCAAGCATGCCGCATGTTAAAATCACCTAATATATAATAATTATCGATATCGTGTGAAGTTAATAGGCATTGTAATGAATTAAATATTGACGAATACACTGAAATAGACTGATCGGGAGGAACGTAAAAAGCACAAAGAATATGGCATTTGTCATGGTTATTTGATGGCAGTTCAATTATTACGTGGTCCACAATAGCTGGTATTAGATTTGCGTTCACATTATCGTGAGTTGGTGAGCTTGTAATAAGTATATTATTATTCGGAACGGAGGGCATCGGTAAACAACGACGGCGGCGGAGAGGCCGCGGCGCACCGCCACCAACACCCCGCCACCGTCGCGCCGCCCGCTCGCGGCCCGGTCCCTGTCACAACGATATACTATGTAACGGGAGTCAATAAATAAGCTATCACTAATTTCTGGAATTAACCAAGTCTCAACAAGAACGATAATGTCGTAACATTCAGACAGTATATTATTGAATAATGTATTTAGTTTACTTCTTATACCACGACAATTTTGATAGAATATGCAAAGCTTTGTATTATCCGTTGTTTATTTTGTAAATATAGTCACTAAGTAGTACTAAAATAGTATTTAGGAGAATAGAATAAAAATCTACGTAATCAATTATTGAGTCAGAATCATATTCAAAACGTAGGTATAAGATAGAAAAAATAGAACTTACATGAAATTTGAGCATACACCCAGAGATGTAATTGACACAGCACAGTGTATGAGTATTGTTGCTACGTTTGTAATATATTAATGAATTAGGTCTAAGTCTGATTGAGTTTAGAAATAGAGAATTTTGACTGCGTATGTTCAATAAATGAAATAATATGAAATATTCGATCCCATCATGCACAACAGAGTTTTCACTCACTATTAAGTATTCAATGACGTTTAAAATTAAATTAATACAACAAAAACACTCGTTTCCCGATACGAACAAACTATTTTGAAGATATTTAATGTCGACATCAATTCTTCGCGTATTCACACGCACATACAGCGTAAACAATACTAGCAGCCCCAGCGCCATAGACCACAAAAACACAGACCGCACAATGTGGGGGTATGACATTGACCCGGCATATAAACATTTTTCTGAACGATTAATTATGATATAGACCATCGTACAATTAACTAGAGACGTTTTATACGCTTCTTCCGGAGGCCCTTTCCGTGAATTTAACCAAGTCCGCCTCAGAACGCACAGCAAAAACCGGCGACGAGTCACTCGAACGGACAAGTATAACACCATGTTTAATCCAAACATAACGATAATTGCAACGTTTTGCAGTTTCCCGCGCATCACGAAATAACATCTTGTTTTTCACAGTTAAGTGTTCATTCACATATATTCTTTGTGAAAGTCCCGCTACGTTCAGCTTGTCTGAAGTGACGCCCTTAGCCGTTCTAGCAGCTGCAACAAAATCGTCTCTGAGTATGCGGGTAGCAAATTTTGCCACAATATTTTTAGGGCGATTACTGGAACTCGCGTGAGGCACACGATGTATGGATATAATGTCGTGTTTACTAATTGGTCTTTTCAATTCAACTGTTAAATTTTACAAGCATCGAAAAGAGGTTTTCTCCACGTTTCTCAGGGACATTCGAGATCTCCACATTACACTGGCGAGCATGCTGCTCCATGCTGTCAATCTTCGCCTCCAGTTCTAACGTTCGTTGATTAAATGTTTTACATTCGAATGTTTGATTTTCCAATGCGGCTATGCGCACATTTGCTTCACTCACTTTTCTGTCAATATCGTCACATTTGTCACTTAAAAAATTTATAGATCTCTGGACCTCGCCGAACTCTTCAATTAATTTCGAATATTTCTCGTCTTGTCTAGAAAACCAATCTTGAAACATGCTCTGAATCATAGTCTGAATGGAGTTTTGAAACTGTTGAAATTCCTCCTTGATAACGCTTGTAGGGTTCCTACCTCGTTGTGTCACATAGCCCGGTGATGATGATGATGATGCATTTTCGCCACCCATCGACATACCACTCGTATGTTTATCTTCATCTCGTTCAAAAGTGGCATTCATGATAACAAATAATAAAGTGTCTAGTTTTATGTAGCTCAATGGCAATCACTAAGTTCGGCCGTTCTTCGTACGCACACTGCTGTAGAATTTGCGGAGTGGTGAGAATGCGCTGCGCCTGCGCTCGGGCGCAGGATTACACTTAACACTACGTGTGACGTATACACGAACACGGCCGACTATCGCCGCAGAGCGCGAATGAATTTGAGCGCAGGAGTAGTATCTGACATAGTGAATCATTATGTCATTAAAGATAAAGTTCTTTATTTACCACAGGGCTTTATTTACCGCGGGCACTTACACATGTATTATTATTTTTTAATGATGTTACTGTAATTTGTTCATTTGTAGCTTTTATTATTCTTTTTTGACGTGATAACGTCTTATAAATCGATGAACGCCGCCTGCATGCACGAAAAAGTGTCACGTTCCGCCTGTGCAAGCGAGAGGGCGGAACAAGCGATAGAGAGGCACGATCGGCCTATGCGTTCGGCTTGTGACGCATCTATCTCTTTTCCAGTCCATCGGCCGATGCGTCCGAGTAGAAGAGAGACAGCGGCAGCACAACCTACACGTGTTGAATGTGTTCTTGTGACGTTATCACGTAAAATTACCGTCTGTCAACCGACTTTACAGACAAGCATTTTTTTTTTATTTAACAGCGAAATAGGCGAGATAAAAATGCCGAATGAAATTTCTAAAAAGGGGTTGTAAATAGATCCAACATTAATACATGTGCTGAATATTTTCCAGACATCTTTTTCAGTCCGACATAAAATCAAATACAATTTACAACAAAATATCTAACAGACTTAGCAAGCCAATGTACTATAATGTATATGCAAATTATTTCTGCTTCTAAGATTTTCACTGAATTTTGAAAACTATTTTTTACGGACATACATTTTATCATATATTTTCACGTTCAGGAGATGCCATGCAGAAACTACTAACTATAAGAGTCTATTAGATCATGTATTATGATCTAACAGTCTCTTATTTTTTTTTTAATACTACGTCCGGAATTATTCAAGCATACGGACCAAAAGCGATAAAGCGGGTACCGTAGCCTATTAACGCTTGCGATATTATAAGTATCACTGCCTTCTGTGGGAATCGAACCCACGAGCGTTGGTGTCAAAGTCGCGACATTCACGGCTGAGCCACCGAGCTCGTAAAGGGACTTCTTCTCTTTAAGGGACTTTACATAATAATATAATCTGTTTATACGTAAATGTCTCGTTGCCTTTAAATACATATGATGCATGTATTCAATTTCAAAACAGATACAAAATAAATCCATTCAAAGACAGACGTGTTGTTTCTTTGATAGCTAAACCATCCATACAGAGACTAATATTATATATTCTTATGATTTAGGTTGTTTTGGCGAAATCCACGCCGAACGGATCCGCGTAAAACATCAAAAAGGGACTTTTATATTTATTGCGTCAAAAGCCTACGTCTCCTTCCCGTCACTTACGTTAAAAGGTTGAGCCAACCGAGTTACCTCAGGCTCCCAATGGTTTCCCTAATTTCATTTTCATAGGGTATGAGCCTACTCCGCTTTATCCTTGGTATTAACTGAATTACTCCTGCGGCAACACTTAGTATAGGGAAAGTTCTATTACCACGGCCACCGTTAATGGAAAATCTAGATGATATTCTAAAGTACGACTGACGAGATAATGTTTTATAATCGTCTCTTTCCACATCTCAACTTCCATATCGTCTATTGCATTAACTGACAGCTGTCAGAAACGCAAAGCCTCGACTGCCCGACTAAAGAGTAGCATGGCTGGAGTAGTTCTCCGTGTCTAACAAAAGATCACAGGTAAAATGACTATTCTCTTTAGAGAAGAGAATTTAAGAGAGGTAGGGCGTATCAAAGCAGCCCGTCTGGGGAAGTACCTCCACTTCACAGAAAACCGCAGCCAAATAACAAGTCCCTAAAGGGTTATTGTGTTCCTGCGTGTGAGTGAGGTCACCAGTAAGCTCCCAAGGAGTTAGTGAGAGAGTGTTAGAGAGAGAGTAAGCAGCAGAGGAGGCATCGCGCGAGTGATAATTAATATATCGCAAGCGTTAATAGGCTACGGTACCCGCTTTACATCAGGTGGGCCGTATGCTTATATGCCTCCCGACGTAGTATAAAAAAAGAAGCTATAGAGAGGAGGATATATACAAGCTACGAGTATTAGTGCAGTCAATACGGTATTTTTTAAATAAAAATTTATACTAAAGGACCCCAAATGAATTTTTGACCACAACTTATTTCCTCCCCCCAATACCCTTAAATTAGCCCATTTCTGGTGGAGCTCATACAGCAATAAATAAAAATTGAGAAAATAATTGAATAATACTGCCGAAGAGGCCTGAAAATCTACTTGGAGGTATTCAGGGTCGCTGATCACGATCCCGTCGTCAGATTTCCCAAATTCCTCTTCCCCCCTTCTCTAATTAACCCCCCATGCTGTTCATCTAGCATTTTTTGAAAAATCCATCAGAATTGAATGAAACGGTGGGTTTTTGGGGTCGCTGGTTATGATCCCGACTTCAGAATTCAAAAATACCCCACCCCCCTCCTCTAATTAAAAGGTTACGATCGATACGAATCCATAATACCTACTTGGGAAGAGAAATTTGGGAAATCTGACGACGAATTATCATCATTTCAGTCCATATTCATCCACTGCTGAGCATAATATGTTTCTTCCTGAGAGATACTCGTCTTGTTCTTGTGCCATCTGCATTCATCGACTCCCTGCAATGGCAAAAACCCCTTCAAAAGGGACCAAATCTATACTAATACATAAGGCGGAAGAGATTCGTTGTTTGAACGGGCTAAACCCTTTTACGCGATTTGTAATATTCTTTTTGCATTTGATAACCCAATTCATGAGGAAGGTTATAGGCTGTTCAATATCAGGACACGATCCTTAGAAGCCGAAAAATAAGCAGGAAAACGCGGCACCTGCGGACCAGGATATGCGCGTACAAAGTCGTGTGGTTCAACTAGTTGTATATAGAAATATAAATATTTGTCTATAAGTTTTTCCTGTGTCAGCTAATTTCTGCTCCTGGTCTCTAATAATCCACTCGCACACAGTACATCCTGCCCGTGAAGATGGGACGTGATTCCATCTGTAATTACGAGTGACTTTATTTACTCTGTTACAATTATAATTGGGAGGACGCGGCCTTGTGAGATCGTATATTTACTCAACAAATGGAATAAACAATTACATGGTGCGTACTTAATACTCATTTCCGTCACGACATTTGGAAGGCTCGGCTCTTACTGGTAAGTATGAAAAAGATTCACTCTTAGAATAATCTATGTACGTATTATCAACATACAACATTTTGACGAGCTCGG
This sequence comes from Pyralis farinalis, assembly GCA_947507595.1. Classification (NCBI taxonomy): domain Eukaryota; kingdom Metazoa; phylum Arthropoda; class Insecta; order Lepidoptera; family Pyralidae; genus Pyralis; species Pyralis farinalis. The sequence continues at coordinate 4,968,620 of OX382282.1, read as the reverse complement.
TGGCTCAGTCGTGATCGTGATTGACGCGACGTTGACACCAACGCTCGTGGATTCGATTCCCACACAAGGTAAACATTTATGTGCATGAATATGTATATAATAATAATAATGTCTGTTTGTCTTGGTCTAAATGTTTTAAGAGAGGTAGGGTGCATCAAAGCAGCCCCCGTCTGGGGAAATACCTCCACCTCACAGAAAACCGCACCCATATAACAACTCCCTAGAGGGTTATTGTGTCCCTGCGTGTGAGTGAGGTCACCAGTAAGCTCCCAAGGAGTTGCTGTGTAAGCAGCAGAGGAGGTATCGCGCGTGTGATACTTAATATATCGCAAGCGTTTATAGGCTACGGTACCAGCTTTACATCAGGTGGGCCGTATGCTTGTATACCTCCCGACAAAGTAAAAAAAATAAAAAAAAAGATTCATTATTAGAATAATCTATGTACGTATTGTCACATAGCGCTGAATAATTTTGTGAAGCAGTGATCCCCGGCGGTCTCGGGTTCGAATCCTACCGTGGGGCCTGCTAAATTCGTCTTTTCGGTTTTATGTACGTATTTGTAATTACACCTTGCTTGGCGGTAAAGAAAAACATCGTGAGACCCGCACGTCCAAGAAGTTTTATTTCGAAAGACGTGTTAAGATATAATATATATTATAATATAATATATATTATAATATAATTATAGACGTAAGACTTAACCTAAGAAAGGCCTGGTTTTCCCTCTGTATTTGGAGGACTGACGGCAGTGGCTTTATGTAAAAATCTGTATCTTCGCCGAATCTTTAGACTTAGGTAGTGGACCCAGAGTATCCTAATGGATTTGGAAACGGGTCAATGCAAAAAAGAAGAAGACCACTGAATAATTTTGAAAATACGAAAAAAAGTGATATTTGCTGAAACTTCACACAACTGTCCTTCTTCTTCTTCCTAGCGTTATCCGGTTTCAGTAGGGTTGGCTTTTTAGTCCCTAAGTTTAAGGATTTGGCGGAGATACTGATTTTGATTTGGAGAGACTGCCGATAGAGATAGTCCACATCAACCCTTACTTATCCCACTGCAGAGATACTGCAGAGATCTCCCTTCAACCGAAGGGGAGGGGTTTAGAGCATACTTCGCCACGCTGCTCAAATGCGGATTGGCGGAGGTCAGTATTTTCAAACCGCCCGAGGGCCACTGACTTAGCTTAACGACTGTCAGACAGCCGGGACCGACGGCTTAACGTACCCTCCGAAGCACGGAGAAACTCGAGATAGATGAACCCATCCATAGACAAGCTGCGGTCGACGTTGCTTAACCTGTCTGTTCGGTTAGAATGACACGCGCAACGACGCCATCGAGCTCGTAAATCCGACTAATAAACGCTCTCTTTCATTGAAAGGTCTATGAATGTATGTAGCTATCTGGGTACATGCATTAATTGACCAAAAACCAACCATCATCAGCAACTGCCAAA